>LR738555.1:15047346-16326461 GCA_902685375.1 Neostethus bicornis
GAGGATAGGAAGAAGAAAAATGTTTAGAACAACGACGCATGATGGGGCTGCAAAAACGCTTACAACGATATATTTAAATTAAATGAATACGGACTTGATTTTAATAAAGAAATTAAAGAAGTCAAAAAAGAAATGCAAAACTGGCAGAAATCCAAAGCAAAGGAATTATTTTACGAAGTAAAGAAAGAGACTTAGAAGAAGGAGAAAAATGTTCAAGGTACTTTTTTAAGAAAATTTTAAGCAAGGGGGGTGGTTTTACATGTTTAAGAAGGGAGGACGGGATTTTATCTGAAAAGACAGAAGACATTCTTAAAAACTGTTGAACTCTTTTATGACGATCTATATAAAGAAAAAACAGTTGACCAGACAATTATGACGGAAATCTTGGATTTTATTGACAAAAAAGTCACGAAAAGTGTTCTTTTAACCCATGATTTTACTGTTTTAGAGCTCAACAAGTGTCTTTTATCTTTTAAGAAAGGGAAGTCCCCTGGACAGGATGGACTTCCCTTGGAATTTTACCTGACCTTCTGGGACATTTTAGCACCTGACCTACTTGCTGTTTTTAAAGAATTTGAGACCTTGGACAGACTGCCAGCAAGTTTTAGAGTAGGGATAGTGACGCTGCTCCACAAGGACAAAGACAGGACCGACCTGACAAAACTGGAGACCCATCACTCTTTTAAACGTGGACTGCAAACTTTTTAGGCAAACTTTTAGCAGCACGTATGACGACGGTTTTAGAGACCTTGATTCACCCGGATCAAGCCTGTGCTGTGCCAGGGAGGAAGATCACGGACAGCCTCGTACTGATCGAGAGACACCATCTGTTATGCGAGAGACAGAAACATTTCGGCTGGTAGTGTTAAATCTAGACTTTGAGAAAGCTTTCGATCGGGTCTCGCACCAGTACCTTTTCAAAGTGCTGCAAAAAATGGGATTCCCGGACAAATTTATTGCGTGGGTGGGGCTGCTCTACCGGGATATCAGCAGCAAATTTGTGGTTAACGGGTTCCTGACAAAAGCAGTGGATATCAGCTGCGGTGTCCGTCAGGGGTGTCCTTTATCTGCCCTCCTGTACGTGGCATGCATCGAACCTCTGGCACAGGTCTTGAGAAGGGATCAACGAATCCAAGGAGTGGGCATACCAGGGAGCAGCGGACTACAGACTAAGGTGATTTTATACATGGACGATTTTAACATTTTATGTACCGACATTTTAGCAATCCACAGGACCTTGGACCTGACCGACTGGTTTGGACGCGCCTCCGGCTCCAAACTTAACCGAGGACAAGACTAAAGCCCAGTTCTACGGACCCTGGGGAGAGACGGACACGACGGGACTCCCACTGACCGTGACCCAGACCGACCAAAAGATACTGGGGGTCACTTTTGACAAAGACGGGGGAGGAAGTACGAACTGGGCTGACCTTACAGGGAAAGTCAGACAGAGCTAGGATTCTGGGGACTTAGAGGACTGACGATAGAAGGTAAGGTTTTAATCATCAAGGCAGTGATTTTACCTTTGCTTTTATTAGTCAGTTCTGTTTTTATGCCGCCACGGAGGGTGAATTTTAGACCTGGAAAGAGCCATTTTTAACTTCATCTGGTCGTCCAAGTGGGAACGACTGAGGAGACAGGAACTGAAAAAGACTAAAGATAAAGGAGGTAAAGGAGTTCCTGATCTCCTCTTGTTTTTAGGAAGTAGGTACGTGGCTCTTAGTTTTAATCAGATAACGGACCCATCCAGAAACCCAAAGTCAGCAGCCTTTACAAGGTTCTGGATGGGCTCCTTTTTAAGAAAGAAGAAGCTGTTTAAAACTGATCTTAGAGTTCCAGTGTCTTTTAATCTGCCCCCGTCTTACGCTTTTATAGAGAAGTTTTTAAAAGATTTTAAACTTGAGGAAGAAGGATTGCATGTTTTTACTAATCATCGTTTTATGATTTCTGTTGTGCAGGAGCGGGAACCGGTGAGTCGAGTGCGCGGGCTCACACTAGGTGAGTCCGCAACCGTTTGGCACAACGTGAACCACTCCGTTCTTCCAAACAGACTCCGGGACCTGTCGTGGATGGTGGCTCACGGGATCCTCTCGGTCAGGGACGTCATGCACTCCCGGGGCATGTCGGCGATCTCAATGTGCCCCCGACCTGGTTGTGGCGCGCCCGAGTCGGTGAGGCACCTGCTCTGGGAGTGCAGCGCTGCCGTCGACCTGTGGGCATTGGCCGGCTCCCAGAAATTCCCGAACTTGCCAGCAAGGAGGGTCCTATCAGCACAGCTGGTTGCTGTTCGGGGTGGGCCACAATCTAAGTAAGGAAGAGTTTGGGAGGCAGTGGCTCGCCCTGGCTGCCATTAAAGACGCCATGTGGACCTCCAGAGACTTGCTGGTAAGGAGGTACAGGCAGATCCCCCCCGCAGCTGTGCTCCGAATGGCCGCAGACAACATGAACACCATCATCTCTGCCGGCAGCATGGCCTAGGACACAGCTGCAAAGAAGAATCGTCTGTACCTCGTCGGACGTGGGAGCCGGTGTTACACGAGAAAGGTCGAGGCAGCGGCGACCTGGCTCTCCGGGTGCGGACGGTGGGAAGGAGCAAGAAGGAGGGGATCCCCTCTGAGCACCGGATGGGTTCCCGAGAGACCAAATGCTTGGAGGAGCGGAGAGGTTCATCTTTAGAGGACACGCCCTCCCGCTCCTGCAGAAACTGTTCTTCATTTTACTTGATTTTAAAGACTGTAATCCTTCTTTTTTTTAGTACATGTAGGTTTTTTAAATAGTATTACCTGTTTTTAAACATTCTGTTTTTGTAGGTTTTTACTTGTATTTCCGTTTTTACAAACATAGAAATGGTTTTACAGTAAATTTAAAAAGATTTTAGTACAAGAGCAATGTTTTTTAAAGGTGATGCTATTTATGCTGTAAAAGAACCAATAAACATGTTAAAAGAAAAAAAATCTGCAATTAAATCGCTTCTCGGCCTTTTGGCTAAGATCAGTACTGCCTGGTCTTGGGCGTTAGATCGAGTCGTGATCAATCTCCTCGGGAGGTGATTTAGTTCCTATGTGGATCTCAAATAGACGCCCTTGGGAGAAGAGCATTTTTCATCGTCACCAATTTTGATTGGTTGTTTTTGTTTCCTGTTATTTTGTTCCTTGTTTTGTTCTTGTTTTTCACATTTTTTAACGAAAAGGTAAGTGGTGTGTTTTTAGTGTTTTTTAACGCGGTTTTTGCACTTTTCCCCTTTTTCAACCTATTTTGCGAGCTGTGGTGCCTCCACCATGTCGACAGGTTTTGCCGGGGTGCGGAGGCACCACAGTGTCCGCTTTCTTTTAAAGGAGGTAGATGGGAAACTCATTGAAGTTAGCAGGTTGGACTTTTCTAGAAAATTTGTACAGGGCCTTTTAAAATTTACACCAGAACATTAAACTGCATCCTCACTCTACCTTTTAACAAAGGTTTTGATGTGAGTTTTGTTTCGGGCACAGTTCTGAAAGATTTTTGGGCACGTTTTGAGGGTGTTAGAATCCCAGTTTTCTGCGTTTGAGGTGGAAAAAACTGACTGACAATAGCCTTAAAACGGTTATTGTCAGGATGTTTAATGAAACCGTCGGCGCAGAGGACATTAAGACATGGCTGGGAAGACATTGCACGGTTAAAGGCCAGCCTATCAAGGTACTAGATGTGGACGGCATCTGGAATTGTGCCTGGAGGGTTCCTATCCAGCAATGCAGGACCCTTCAGGCTACCAGGGCCTGAAACACCTGCCTAGTATGATAGTGCTGGGCGATAAAAGAGGCTACATCCACTACCAGGGAATACCCAAGCTCTGCCGCAACTGTGGTGAGCATGGGCACCTGGTAGAAGCGTGTACCAAGATCTTTTGTGGTAAATGTAGAGAAATTGGGCACACATTTGATGAGTGTCCCAAATGGCAGGAAGGTGCAACCTCTGTGGAGAGTCCAACCACCGTCTACAGAGACTGCCCCAAATCGTTTGCCAACAAGTTAAAAGCCGAAAAGGAACTGAAAAGAAAAAAAGAAACCGACCAGGTGGGGGGCGGTAGCTTCCAGCGCCTCTCAAGACAAAAAGGAAAAACGGAAATCTAGTGAGAAGGTAAAAGGGTGTGGCTGCGCAGGCCCGACCACATCTTGTAACAGTGTGGGTGGGGACAAGCAGTCACCGGGTGGAGCTATGTCTGTGTCCGAGGAGGAGGGACCGACATAGCTCCACCCAGATCTCGGACACCCTACAGACTGAGAGGCCAGCATCAGAGTTGTCTTCGGACTCTCCCATTCCTGCGGAGAAGAGGGGGAAAGCTGCGACCCCCTCAGACAGCTCGTCTGAGGAGGAGTCGAGAATTTTACCCCTCTGCCTCACCGAACGAGGCCCCGTTCCTAGAACTTCCGAAACAGTCGACCCCGAGGGACAAAAGGGAGGGCTTAAAGAGGCCAGTCCCCAAAGTCCAAAGGGGAAAAGGAGCAAAAAACCCCTCCCTCATCAATGAGTCGGAGGAAGAGCTCCTTTTACATGACTCGTCTTTCCTGGTCTGAAAATCAAGCCTGCATCATACTCATGACTCTCACCTTCTCACTCATCCATGTTAGAAGTGTGACGTCCAGAGTTAGATCCCATCGCCTCGGAACCCTTTTAAATGGTTTTAAATGGTTTAAAGGATTGCTTTCTTTTATCAATCTGGTTTTTATGATTTCTTTTGTGCAGGAGCGGGAACTGGAGAGTACTCTGCAGAGGCCCAAAGGCGGTCTGCCCGCCGTGTTTGGGCTCCCGGTGGACCTCTCCGTCCCTCGAAACAGACTCCGGGACCTGTGGTGGAATGGTGGCTCATGGGATTCTCCCGGTCAGGACCGTGATGCATTCCCGGGGCAGTTGGGCGAGATCTAGTCGTGGCGCGCCTAAGTCGGTGGGGCACCTGCTCTGGGAGTGCAGCGCTGTCGTGGACCTGTGGGCAAAGGCCGGCTCCCTGCAATTCTCGAACTTGCCAGCAAGGGGGGGTCATACCAAGGATCCACCCGGGCTGCCGAAAAGACGCCACGTGGACCCCCGGAAACATTCTGGTGAGGAGGCACAGACAGAGCCCCCCCGCAGCTGGATCTGGACGGCAGTTGGCAGCGTGCCTTGGATGCAGCTGCCAAGAAGAATCGTCTGTGCCTCTTCGGACGTGGTAGCTGGAGCTACACAGGAAAGGTCTTGGCAGCAGCGGCCTGGCTCTCCAGGGGAGGACGGTGGAAGGAGCAGGAAGGGGTGGATCCCCTCTGAGCACCAGGAAGAGTCCCGAGAGACCAAATGTTTTGAGGAACGGGGAGGTTCACCTTTACCAACCGGGCCCTCCCGCTTCTGTTACATTTGTTTTTATTTGAACCTGATTTTAAGGACTGCAATCCTTTATATTTTTTACTTTACTTTTTACTCTAGTTTTTTTTTAACCTGTTTTAACGTGCTGTTTTGTGAAATTGTTTTAACTGTATTATTGTTTTTATTGTTTTATAAATGGTTTTACAGACTGTTTTTGAATGGTTTTACAGAACAGTGACGTTTGAACTGGTTAAAAAATGTATGTTTGAATGTTGTGTTTGATTTATGCCAATAAATATTTGGAAAGAAAAAAATCTGCAATAAATCAACCAGTCGACTTCTCCGTCCCTCGAAACAGACTCCGGGACCTGTGTTGGACGGTGGCTCATGGTATTCTCCCTGTCAGGACCGTGATGCATTCCCGGGGCAGTTGGGCGAGATCGATCGTGGCGCACCTGAGCTGGTGGAGCACCTGCTCTGGGAGTGCAGCGCTGTCGTTGTTTTATTGTTTTAACTGTATTACTGTTTTTGTGTTTTAGAAATGGTTTTACAGACAGATTGTTTTTGAATGATTTTACAGAACAGTGACGTTTGAACTGGTAAGAATGTATGCTTGAATGTTGTTTTTGATTTATGCCAATAAATATCTGAAAAGAAAAAAAAAAATCTGAAATAAATCAACAGTTTCACAAAAGGCAAAAGACTACCCCAAATCTGTTAAAAATTAAAACTCAGATAAAGTATTTATTCTGGAACTTTTTCCAGATGTAGTGATGGGGAACTCATGAGATGATTAGATCTCACAGCCAAATTATTCTAAATGTGGTACAGTAATGAGGTCTCATATTGCTGCCATCTGCGGTTACTTTGCACACATTACAACAATATGTATGGTCAAAATACTTAATGTCTCTTTTTTAGAAATGTGTGCTTAAGGAAACATTTCATAAATAATGGAAAAAAAGACTCCCCCCAAAAAAACAACAAAAAAAAAAACACTTGTACTGGCCAAAGGGTTGTTCTTCTGTAAGTCCTGTAACTCTCCTGTAACAACAGACACCATCTTCTTCACAAATCAGGCATGTCCTCCTGAAATTGTTGATTTTTTTAGTTAAGTGCACAACATGAAATGTAAGACGATTCAATGCATTTTTACATTTTTTTTATGAGAATTAAGTATAATTAGTACTTACACTGGAGTCGTTCATTGTCAGTTGCTAAATACACTGATAGTTTCTGTACTGAATAATAAAGGCTGGAAGTAACTGAATAAGAAAATAATAATGATAATAACACATTTAATTTATAAGCGCCTTTAAAGATAACCCATTGTCACTGTACAGTTCACAATTATCAATAAGCCATAGATCATAAATGAAAAAACAAATAAAAATAAATAAAGTAAAACTAGACACAGATCAAAACTAAGCAGAACAAAGTGAATCAATATGTATAAAAAACCCCACAAAAAATACAATAAAAGTACGAAATTAATTGTATACAATTACAAATACAAGTACAGTACAAATCACCGTATTTGGTGCCGTTCCCATTAAAAATGACAGTAAAAGCAACGTTTTAACATTTATGTCCTATAAGGGAATTTTTCGCCCCCTACCGTTCATCGCACCCAACTAACTTTTCTCAACAGGTTAGGTGACTCGCGGAACGAACATTTTGGTTACCCAATCAGATTTCCAAGATTATGTGACGTATGATATTTTTTCCCACAATGCTTCAAACCTGTCATATTTTCAAACTTTTTAGAAAATAAAAAGTCGCTTCTTACATCTGCAAACGTAGATGAAAAGCAAAACCCCCCCCCCCCCCCCCCCAAAAAAAAAAAGTAAAACACTACGCCTTAAATAATGTTTTACTAGAAGATGAAATGTGGGCTATATCGTGTTATTTTTCTAATCATGAAATGAGATTATCGCTTTACTCCGTTGCCATAGTAACAGTTACCTGAACAATCCAATTTCACTCTGTTACTGACAATGTAATTAAATGTTCTAGAAAACCCACACTGACCCACTGTTTGTCTATTAAAAACTAGAGGACCGGTTAATAGAATCTTGCGGAAGGGAAAATGATACAATTTAACAGAGATGTTTTTCTACCCAATCATATTTCCGAGATTATGTGACGTATGATATTTTTACCCATAATGCTCCAAACGTGTCATATTTTCACATTTTTTGGAAAATAAAATCATTGAAAACTGTTTTTTAAACAAAAAAATCTTCGGTGTGTGTGTGTTTGATATGTTATGTTTAATATAGAAGCCTTAATCTTTCATACTCTTGTCTGTACCGTCACTGAAGATGGCATGGCGGAGAATAGACCGCCCAGAACACAATAGTTTGAAACAATGATGTTCATCATGATAATGGACTTTTGGAGAAATTGCCTGCACCGTCCTCAGCCTTTGGGTTGGGGATAAGAAGGCTGAAACAGATTCTAAAAACCTAAGCGTGATGAACAAATCCATAGGGCGTTAGCCCACCCAATTTTGTTAAAAATAAATCCAAAATCAACATTTACCACTGTATTCATTTCAGCTTCTGTTTCTCATGCTGTAAATTCAAATACAGTAGGAGTAAGGACGTCTGTCGCTTCGCAGATCAAACATGATCTGTAAAATGACGACACGAGGAGACGGATACATCTGCAAACGTAGATGAAAAGCAGACCCCAAGAAAAAAAAACGAAACTACGCCTCAACTTCTGTTTACTGGATGACGTAATGTGGGCTATCGTGGGGCAAGTCCTCTTGTGGGTTTTTTGTAGAACATTAAATGAGATTATCGCATTACTCCGTTGCCATAGTAACTGTTACCTAAGCAATCGAATTTCCCTCTATTACTGACATGTTATTAAATGATCAAGAAAGCCCACACTGACCCACTGTTTGTCATTTTAAAAACTAGAGGACCGGCTGATAAAATCTTGCAGAAGGGAGAATGAGCTCACTGATCAAATTTAACAAAGATTTTTTGTGTGAGTGAACAGTGAAAGATTTTATAAAATAGTTTTGGGAGAGTGTAATATTTTCTCTTGTATCTAATTGGATGCTCTCCAAATCAAATTATAGATAAAATCTATTTGATATTGTTCTTTTAACCTAAAACACTTTGTACCCAATCAGATTTCCAAGATTATGTGATTTATGATATTTTTTACCCACAATGCTCCAAACATGTCCTATTTTCAAACTTTTTGGAAAATAAAATCATTGAAAACTATTTTTAAAACAAAAAAAATCTCTGGTGTGTGTGTTTGATATGTTATGTTTAATATAGAAGCTTTAATCATTCAGACTCTCATTTGTATCGTCACTGAAGAGGGCATGGCGGAGAATAGAATGCCCAGAACACAAGAGAGTTCTGTAAGGCTAGCAAACATCATGATGGAGTTAGCGACATGCTGCTATAGCCGATCACAGCCGTCAAGCTGTGGATGGCATGGCTGAAACATAACCTAAATCCTCCAAAATGCCGACCAACAACCAAGGGCGTAAGCCCACCCAACTCTGTAAAAAATAAAACAAAACTGAACAAACGTCCCCTGTTGATGAACCCAGGTACTGTTACTGAAGCTGTAAATTTAAATACTTAAACAATAAGGGAAAGTATCATTTCGACATCATTGACAAACTGTAAAATGTCGTTACGAGTAGTCGGTACATCTGCATACATACATGAAAAGTAGACCTCAAGAAAACAAAAGTAAAAGATTACGCCTTAAATTCTGTTTTACCAGAATATGAAATGTAGGCTATCATGGGGCAAGTCCTCTTGTGTTTTTTTTTATCATGAAATGAGATTTTTGCGTTACTCCGTTGCCATAGTAACAGTTACCTAAACAATCCAATTTCACTCTGTTACTGACATGTAATTAAATGTTCAAGAAAACCCACACTGACCCACTGTTAGTCTATTAAAAACTAGAGGACCGGCTGATAGAATCTTGCGGAAGGAAAAATGAACACACTGATACAATTTAACAGAGATGTTTTTATGCGAGCGAGCAGTGAAAGGTTTAAAAAAAATAGTTTCGTTTTGGGAGAGTGTGTAATATTTTCTCTTGGATGCTCTCCAAATCAAAGTATAGATAAAGTCTGTTTGATATTGTTCTTTTAATCTAAAACACTCTGTACCCAATCAGATTTCCAAGATTATGTGACGTATGATATTTTTACCCATAATGCTCCAAACGTGTCATATTTTCAAACTTTTTGGAAAATAAAATCATTGAAAACTATTTTTTAAACAAACAAATCTTCAGTGTGAGTGTTTGGTATGTTATGTTTAATATAGAAGCTTTAATCTTTCAGACTTTTTTCTGTACCGTCATTGAGAGGACATGGCGGAGAATAGAACACCCAGAACTGAGTAGTTTCAGACAAGGTTGTTCAGCATGTTATCGGGTATTGAGGAACACTGTCTTTACTATCCTTGGCCATTAGGCTGGGGATAATTAGGCGGAAATGACCTGAAACACTGAAATACCAAACTACAACTTAGGGCGTAAGCCCACCCAAATCTGTTAAAAATAAATACAAAAATGAACAAGCAACTCTGGATATAAATCCAGACACTTCTTCTGAAATTGATAATTCACATACTGTTAGAGTAACGGAATCTATCATTTCGCAGGTCATTGATAAACTGTGAAATGTCGGCACGAGGAGTCAGTATACATGCAAAATTAGATAAAAAGCAGAATTCAAGAAAAAAAAAAGGTAAAAACCACATCTTAAATTCTATTTTCTAGAAAATGAAATGTGGGCAATCATTGAGCAGGACCTCTTGTGTTTTTTTTTTATCATGAAATGGGATTATCGCGTTACTCCGTTGCCATAGTAACAGTTACCTAAACAATCCAATTTCACTCTGTTACTGACATGTAATTAAATGTTCAAGAAAACCCACACTGACCCACTGTTTGTCTTTTAAAAACTAGAGGACCGGCTGATAGAATCTTGCGGAAGGAAAAATGAACACACTGATACAGTTTAACATCGAGATGTTTTTATGCGAGAGAACAGTGAAACATTTTATTGAAATAGTTTAGTTTTGGGAGAGTGTGTAATATTTTCTCTTGTATCCAATTGGATGCTCTCCAAATCAAAGTATAGATAAAGTCTGTTTGATATTCTTTTAATCTAAAACACTCTGTACCCAATCAGATTTCCAAGATTATGTGACGTATGATATTTTTACCCACAATGCTCGAAACGTGTCATATTTTCAAACTTTTGGGAAAATAAAATCATTGAAAACTGTTTTTTAAGCAAACAAAAAAATCTTCGGTGTGTGTTTGATATGTTAATATCAAATTCTAATATAGAAGCTTTAATCTTTCAGACTATTATCTGTCACACCAGACTTCCTCATACAATACCATAGTTCTTCTCTAGGTACCCTGTCATACGCTTTCTCTAGATCTACAAAGACACAGTGCAGCTCCCTCTGTACTTCTCTATCAGCATCCTCAAGGCAAATGCTGCATCTGTAGAGCTCTTTTTAGGCATAAAACCATACTGCTGCTCACAAATTCTTACTTCAGACCTTAGCCTAGCTTTGACAACTTTTTCCCATAACTTCATCGTATGACTGATCAGTTTAATTCCTCTGTAGTTACCACAACTCTGCACATCTCCCTTGTTCTTAAAAACAAGAACTAGCACACTTCTTCTCCATTCATCAGGCATCTTCTCACTTTCTAATATCCTGTTAAACAGCCCAGTCAGAAACTCTACTGCCACCTGAACACTTCCATACTTCTATAGGGATATCATCGCTCCACTATGGTAACGTCTTCTACTCTTTGTTCTCTTTCATTTTCTTCATTCATCAACTCTTCAAAGTACTCTTTCCATCTTCCCATCACATTACTGGCATCTGTCAAGAGACATCCATTCCGGTCTTTAATCACCCTAACTTGCTGCACATCCTTCCCATCTTTGTCTCTCTGTCTTGCCAACCTGTATAAGTCTATCTCTCCCTCCTTGCTTATGTTTAGAAATTAGACAATTGATAACGAGCAGAAAACATTAACAAATACCTACACTGCCTTTCCACAGGCAAACGTCCCGCTGCACCATGACAAGAGCCATCAGGAATATTTGAACACTGTAAGTCATCAAACGGTAACTTGTGGCATTTTGAATTGAATTCAAATTAGTATTCTGTTACAGACTCCTTTCCTTTTCTCAGATCCCCGACAACTTTCAACCTATCTGGAGTAGGCGTCGTTACTCTTGATATTGCCGCTTAGTTAAATATTTTATAACTGTCAAGTTTTCTAATGTTCATCCAGCTCCTGCCCAAACTTGAAAGGGCTAGCTCCATACAGAGAGACGTTGGGACAACTCAATTCAGTTTGATTGCTTTATTTTCTTTTCTTTTTTAAATGAATTTCAGTTCATTTCAGCAGCAGAATTACTGAGTAGGTTGAAAACCAGTAATGTCTTTGGTTGAAGCTTTGAGCTGAAGTCTGTGTTTGGAACAATGAGAATGCACAGGTGAGCAGAGTGGGCTGCTGAGAGGAGCAGGGAGCGCTTGGCTTGCTGTATGGTGCACTCCAGTTGGGTGGGCAGTAAGAGATTTGGTTCAGATCTACTGGTTCAACTTGACACCTCCCACTTGAGCTCCTGGGATAACTTGACAATAACTCTGTCAGTATGTTATGTCACACTCAAGGAACCTTTCGTCTTTCACAAGTTAGGGAGATAAAAATTTGTGCGATTGAACTGAACCAATGACAAAAACTGTCGAAGACATGCTGGAACCTATCCCAGCTGAGCACATGCGACAAGTCGCCAGTCTGTAGCAAGGCCACAGATAGACAGACAACCATTCACAAACTCATACCTAGGGGTAGAAAACATGCAAACTCTCTAAGAATTACAACTGATTCTAATTAATTCTAATTCTAACTAATACTTAAAAACTCTAAGAATTAGATTTACTTTTAGTGTGGGATCAATAAAGTAAATCTAATTCTAAACTCAAAACAGAAAGACCAGTGATTATAACCTCGTCCCACTCAGGGCTTAAACATCTGACCTTCCCCCAAAAAAAACATCAAAAGGTACATTACACGTAAAAATCAATTACTTCGAAAACATCCGATCTAGAAAATTAGTTTGTTTGCACATTTTTATCACTTGTCAAAAACTATTTGTAACAATTGACAGAATCTAAAACATGGAGTATCATAACATATGGAGTAGTGTTTGATTTGCAGGGTTATGAGTTTGTGCATTTGTATAACTACTTTACATAAACAGATTTGTTATAAAAACTGACAGGTGATAAAAAATCATGTTTTGTTCTTGTTTTTCACAGTTTTTAACTAAAAGGTAAGTGGTGTTTTTAGTGTTTTTAACTTGGTTTTTTGCACTTTTCTCCTTTTCTTTTTCCACCTTTTTGCGAGCTGTGGTGCCTCCACCATGTCGGCAGGTTTTGCCGGGGTGCGGAGGCACCACAGTGTCCGCTTTCTTTTAAAGGAGGTAGATGGGAAACCATTAGAGATCAGCAGGTTGGACTTTTCAAGAAAATTTGTACAGGGCCTTTTAAAATTTACACCAGAACATTTAAACTGCATCCTCACTCTACCTTTTAACAAAGGTTTTGATGTGAGTTTTGTTTCGGGCACAGTTCTGAAAGATTTTTGGGCACGTTTTGAGGGTGTAGAATCCCAGTTTTCTGCGTTTGAGGTGGAAAAACTGACTGACAATAGCCTTAAAACGGTTATTGTCAGGATGTTTAATGAAACCGTCGGCGCAGAGGACATTAAGACATGTCTGGGAAGACATTGCACGGTTAAAGGCCAGCCTATCAAGGTACTAGATGTGGATGGCATCTGGAATTGTGCCTGGAGGGTTCCTATCCAGCAATGGCAGGACCCTTCAGGCTACCAGGGCCTGAAACACCTGCCTAGTTTATTTTTTTATTTTATTTTGAATTACTCTATTCATCCCTCACCGGGGAAATTTGTTTGCTGCACTCCTTACACCTTACTCCACCAGGTAACACCACTCCTTACTCTATACTCCTTATAGAGTATGATAGTGCTGGGCGATAAAAGAGGCTACATCCACTACCAGGGAATACCCAAGCTCTGCCGCAACTGTGGTGAGCACGGGCACCTGGTAGAAGCGTGTACCAAGATCTTTTGTGGTAAATGTAGAGAAATTGGGCACACATTTGATGAGTGTCCCAATGGCAGGAGGTGCAACCTCTGTGGAGAGTCCAACCACCTCTTCAGAGACTGCCCCAAATTGTTTGCCAACAAGTTAAAAGCTGGAAAAGGAACTGAAAAGAAAAAAGAAACCGACCAGGTGGAGGCGGTAGCTTCCAGCGCCTCTCAAGACAAAAAGGAAAAACGGAAATCTAGTGAGAAGGGTAAAAGGGTGGTGGCTGTGCAGGCCCCAACCACATCTTGTAACAGTGTGGGTGGGGACAAGCAGTCACCGGGTGGAGCTATGTCTGTGTCCGAGGAGGAGGACCGACATAGCTCCACCCAGATCTCGGACACCCTACAGACTGAGAGGCCAGCATCAGAGTTGTCTTCGGACCCTCCCATTCCTGCGGAGAAGAGGGGGAAAGCTGCGACCCCCTCAGACAGCTCGTCTGAGGAGGAGTCGAGAATTTTCCCCTCTGGCTCACCGAACGAGGCCCCGTTCCTAGAACTTCCGAAACAGTCGACCCCGAAGGACAAAAGGGAGGGCTTAAAGAGGCCAGTCCCCAAAGTCCAAAGGGGAAAAGGAGCAAAACCCCTCCCCTCATACAATGAGTCGGAGGAAGAGCTCCTTTTACATGACTCGTCTTCCCTGGTCTGAAAATCAAGCCTGCATCATACTCATGACTCTCACCTTCTCACTCATCCATGTTAGAAGTGTGACGTCCAGAGTTAGATCCCATCGCCTCAGAACCCTTTTAAATGGTTTTAAATGGTTTAAAGGATTGCTTTCTTTTATTAATCTGGTTTTTATGATTTCTTTTGTGCAGGAGCGGGAACTGGAGAGTCCTCTGCAGAGGCCCAAAGGCGGTCTGCCCGCCGTGTTTGGGCTCCCGGTGGACCTCTCCGTCCCTCGAAACAGACTCCGGGACCTGTGTTGGACGGCGGCTCATGGGATTCTCCCGGTCAGGCCCGTGATGCATTCCCGGGGCGGTTGGGAGAGATCGATCTGCCCCCGACCTGGTCGTGGCGCGCCTGAGTCGGTGGGGCACCTGCTCTGGGAGTGCAGCGCTGTCGTGGACCTGTGGGCAAAGGCCGGCTCCCTGCAATTACCAAACTTGCCAGCAAGGGGGGTCCTACCAAGGATCCACCTGAGCTGCCGAAAAGACGCCACGCGGACCCCCGGAGACTTGCTGGTGAGGAGGCACAGACAGAGCCCCCCCGCAGCTGTATCTGGACGGCAGTTGGCAGCGTGCCTTGGATGCAGCTGCCAAGAAGAATCGTCTGTGCCTCTTCGGACGTGGGAGCCGGAGCCACACAGAAAAGGTCTCGGCAGCAGCGGCCTGGTTCTCCGGGAGAGGACAGTGGGAAGGAGCAGGAAGGGGGGGAACCCCTCTGAGCACCAGGAAAAGTCCCGAGAGACCAAATGTTTTGAGGAACGGGGAGGTTTCACCTTTACCAACCGGGCCCTCCCGCTTCTGCTACATTTGTTTTTATTTGAACCTGATTTTAAGGACTGCAATCCTTTATATTTATTTATTGGCTTTTTACTCTAGTTTTTTTTACCTGTTTTAACGGACTGTTTTGTGAAATTGTTTTAACTGTATTACTGTTATTATTGTTTTAGGAATGGTTTTACAGACAGATTGTTTTTTGAATGATTTTACAGAACAGTGACGTTTGAACTGGTAAAAAATGTATGTTTGAATATTGTTTTTGATTTATGCCAATAAATATTTGAAAAGAAAAAAAAATCTCCTAAAACGTCAAGAAGTTGAGCAATAAACAAGGGCGTAAGCCCATCTTTTTCTGTTAATGATAAATCTAAAACCAACAAATAAATCTGGATCTCATTCCAGGCCCTGGTTCTCAAACTGTAAATTCAAATACTGAAAGAGCAAGGGAATACATTGCTTCGCAGACCATTGATAAACCGTGAAAAGTCGACACGAGGAGACGGTACATCTGCAAATGTAGATGAAAAGCAGACTCCAAGAAAAAAAAAAGCTACACCCTAGATTATGCTTTACTAGAAGATGAAATGCGGGCTATCAATGGGCAGGTCCTCTTGTGTTTTATTTTATCATTAAATGGGATTATCGCGTTACTCCGTTGCCATAGTAACAGTTACCTAAACAATCCAATTTCACTCTGTTACTGACATGTAATTAAATGTTCAAGAAAACCCACACTGACCCACTGTTTGTCTTTTAAAAACTAGAGGACCGGCTGATAGAATCTTGCGGAAGGAAAAATGAACACACTGATACAGTTTAACATCGAGATGTTTTTATGCGAGCGAACGGTGAAACATTTTATTGAAATAGTTTAGTTTTGGGAGAGTGTGTAATATTTTCTCTTGTATCCAATTGGATGCTCTCCAAATCAAAGTATAGATAAAGTCTGTTTGATATTCTTTTAATCTAAAACACTCTGTACCCAATCAGATTTCCAAGATTATGTGACGTATGATATTTTTTACCCACAATGCTCCAAACGTGTCATATTTTCAAACTTTTTGGAAAATAAAATCATTGAAAACTGTTTTTTAAACAAACAAAAAAAATCTTCGGTGTGTGTTTGATATGTTATGTTTAATATAGAAGCTTTAATCTTTCAGACTATTATCTGTCACAACTAATTCTAACTAATACTTAAAAACTCTAAGAATTAGATTTACTTTTAGTGTGGGATCAATAAAGTAAATCTAATTCTAAACTCAACACAGAAAGACCAGTGATTATAACCTCGTCCCACTCAGGGCTTAAACATCTGACCTTCCCCCCCAAAAAACAACATCAAAAGGTACATTACACATAAAAATCAATTACTTAGAAAACATCTGATCTAGAAAATTAGTTTGTTTGCACATTTTTATCTCTTGTCAAAAACTATTTGTAACAATTGACAGAATCTAAAACATGGAGTATCATAACGTATCATAACATATGGAGTAGTGTTTGATTTGCAGGGTTATGAGTTTGTGCATTTGTAAAATTACTTTACATAAACAGATTTGTTCTAAAAACTGGCAGGTGATAAAAAATCATAAGAAAACTTAAATTTCAAGGAAGAACTTGGCTTTATAATAGATTTACAAAATTCCTGCACGAAGAAAAACTCACTCCACATGAAATTTTTTAACCACAACATAAGAAAGTAAATTATAAGAGCAGCAATAAAAGAATGTTATATCAAGCTCTTAGAAATTTAAAATTGAAATAAAGAAGGTCAGGGTGTGGAGTTGGCATGTTCTCTCCATGTATGCGTCGGTTTTCTGAGTGCTCCAGTTTTCTCCTACTCTGTAAAAACAAGCATATTAAGTTGACTGGCTCCTATGAAATTGCCCCCAGGAATGAGTGTGTGTGCGGCCCCCTGACAGAATGTACCAAATTGTACCCTTCCTCTCGCCTGAAATCAGCCGGGATAGGCTCCAGCACCCTATTAGAGATAAGTGGTTCAGAAGACAAAAAGAAACAGCTCTTGCAAAAGACACAAATGGAAGTAAAAAACACCTGGAAATATTTTACAAATAAACCAGCACAGAAGGTTTTGAGTGAAGCCTTCAAGCTTCACCACTGATTTTGAACACACTTGCGCACATGCCTTTTTAAAAAATGTTTATTCCCTGGTTTTGTGTGTGTTTTTTTTTACCCTGAGTTTTGTTCTCTGCCACGCCCAGCCAGTTTTACCTGGTTGTTCTTGGCCGTGGGTTTTGTTCTCTGCCACGCCCAGCTTTACCTGACCTGGTTGTTCTTGGCCGTGGATTTTGTTCTCCCTCAGACCCAGCTTTACCTTACCTGGTTGTTCTTGGACGTGAGTTTTGTTCTCTGCCACGCCCAGCCAGTTTTACCTGGTTGTTCTTGGCCGTGGATTTTGTTCTCTGCCAGGCCCAGCTTTACCTGACCTGGTTGTTCTTGGACGTGAGTTTTGTTCTCTGCCACGCCCGGCCAGCTTTACCTGACCTGGTTGTTCTTGGCCGTGGATTTTGTTCTCCGCCACGCCCAGCTTTACCTAACCTGGTTGTTCTTGGACGTGGATTTTGTTTTTCGCCACGCCCAGCTTTACCTGACCTGGTTGTTCTTGGACATGAGTTTTGTTCTCTGCCACGCCCAGCCAGTTTTACCTGGTTGTTCTTGGCCGTGGGTTTTGTTCTCTGCCACGCCCAGCTTTACCTGACCTGGTTGTTCTTGGCCGTGGATTTTGTTCTCCCTCACGCCCAGCTTTACCTGACCTGGTTGTTTCTTGGCCGTGGATTTTGTTCTCTGCCACGCCCGGCCAGCTTTACCTGACCTGGTTGTTCTTGGCCGTGGATTTTGTTCTCCGCCACGCCCAGCTTTACCTAACCTGGTTGTTCTTGGACGTGGATTTTGTTCTCCGCCACGCCCACCTGGAAATATTTTACAAATAAACCAGCACAGAAGGTTTTGAGTGAAGCCTTCAAGCTTCACCACTGATTTTGAACACACTTGCGCACATGCCTTTTTAAAAAATGTTTATTCCCTGGTTTTGTGTGTGTTTTTTTTTTACCCTGGCTGCAGGAAGAGGAGTTTAACATGCTCAAGAATTCTTCAAGCAGCCTGAGATGGAACTTTGCTGAAAGCAATCCTCAGCAACTCAAAATGGACACCGTGGAGCACGGACTGGCTTCCAAACCACAGGTCCTGCATTTACCCAGAGTACAGAGGTTTTCAATGAATGCTAAGTGTGTACATCGGTCGCAACACTTGCTAATGAATTTGAAACAGTAGACAAGACCATCATGACTGAAATCTTGGATTTTATCGACCAAAAAGTCACAAAAAGTGTGCTTTTAACCAAAGATTTTACTGTTTTAGAGATCAACAAGTGTCTTTTATCTTTTAAGAAAGGGAAGTCCCCTGGACAGGATGGACTTCCCTTAGAATTTTACCTGACCTTCTGGGACATTTTAGCACCTGACCTACTTGCTGTTTTTAAAGAATTTGAGACCTTGGACAGACTGCCAGGAAGTTTTAGAGTAGGGATAGTGACGCTGCTCCACAAGGACAAAGACAGGACCGACCTGAAAAACTGGAGACCCATCACTCTTTTAAACGTGGACTACAAACTTTTTAGCAAACTTTTAGCAACACGTATGACGACGGTTTTAGAGACCTCGATTCACCCGGATCAAGCCTGTGCCGTGCCAGGGAGGAAGATCACGGACAGCCTCGTACTGATCAGAGACACCATCTGTTATGCGAGAGACAGAAACATTCGGCTGGTAGTGTTAAATCTAGACTTTGAGAAAGCTTTCGATCGGGTCTCGCACCAGTACCTTTTCAAAGTGCTGCAAAAAATGGGATTCCCGGACAGATTTGTTGCGTGGGTGGGGCTGCTCTACCGGGATATCAGCAGCAAATTTGTGGTTAACGGGTTCCTGACAAAAGCAGTGGATATCAGCTGCGGTGTCCGTCAGGGGTGTCCTTTATCTGCCCTCCTGTACGTGGCATGCATCGAACCTCTGGCACAGGTCTTGAGAAGGGATCAACGAATCCAAGGAGTGGGCATACCAGGGAGCGGCGGACTACAGACTAAGGTGATTTTATACATGGACGATTTTAACATTTTATGTACCGACATTTTAGCCATCCACAGGACCTTGGACCTGACCGACTGGTTTGGACGCGCCTCCGGCTCCAAACTTAACCGAGACAAGACCAAAGCCCAGTTCTACGGACCCTGGGGAGAGACGGACACGACGGGACTCCCACTGACCGTGACCCAGACCGACCAAAAGATACTGGGGGTCACTTTTGACAAAGACGGGGGAGGAAGTACGAACTGGGCTGACCTTACAGGGAAAGTCAGACAGAGACTAGGATTCTGGGGACTTAGAGGACTGACGATAGAAGGTAAGGTTTTAATCATCAAGGCAGTGATTTTACCTTTGCTTTTATTAGTCAGTTCTGTTTTTATGCCGCCACGGAGGGTGATTTTAGACCTGGAAAGAGCCATTTTTAACTTCATCTGGTCGTCCAAGTGGGAACGACTGAGGAGACAGGAACTGAAAAAGACTAAAGATAAAGGAGGTAAAGGAGTTCCTGATCTCCTCTTGTTTTTAGGAAGTAGGTACGTGGCTCTTAGTTTTAATCAGATAACGGACCCATCCAGAAACCCAAAGTCAGCAGCCTTTACAAGGTTCTGGATGGGCTCCTTTTTAAGAAAGAAGAAGCTGTTTAAAACTGATCTTAGAGTTCCAGTGTCTTTTAATCTGCCCCCGTCTTACGCTTTTATAGAGAAGTTTTTAAAAGATTTTAAACTTGAGGAAGAAGGATTGCATGTTTTTACTAATCATCGTTTTATGATTTCTGTTGTGCAGGAGCGGGAACCGGTGAGTCGAGTGCGCGGACTCACACTAGGTGAGTCCGCAACTGCTTGGCACAACGTGAACCACTCCGTTCTTCCAAACAGACTCCGGTACCTGTCGTGGATAGTGGCTCATGGGATCCTCTCGGTCAGGGACGTCATGCACTCCCGGGGCATGTCGGCGATCTCAACGTGCCCCCGACCTGGTTGTGGCGCGCCCGAGTCGGTGAGGCATCTGCTCTGGGAGTGCAGCGCTGCCGTCGACCTGTGGGCATTGGCCGGCTCCCAGAAATTCCCGAACTTGCCAGCAAGGGGGGTCCTATCAGCACAGCTGGTGCTGTTCGGGGTGGGCCACAATCTAAGTAAGGAAGAGTTTGGGAGGCAGTGGCTCGCCCTGGCTGCCATTAAAGATGCCATGTGGACCTCCAGAGACTTGCTGGTAAGGAGGCACAGGCAGATCCCCCCCGCAGCTGTGCTCCGAATGGCCGCAGACAACATGAATACCATCATCTCTGCCGGCAGCAGGCCTAGGACACAGCTGCAAAGAAGAATCGTCTGTACCTCGTCGGACGTGGGAGCCGGTTTTACACGAGAAAGGTCGAGGCAGCGGCGACCTGGCTCTCCGGGTGCGGACGGTGTGAAGGAGCAAGAAGGAGGGGATCCCCTCTGAGCACCGGACGGGTTCCCGAGAGACCAAATGCTTGGAGGAGCGGAGAGGTTCATCTTTAGAGGACACGCCCTCCCGCTCCTGCAGAAACTGTTCTTCATTTTACTTGATTTTAAAGACTGTAATCCTTCTTTTTTTAGTACATGTAGGTTTTTTAAATAGTTTTACCTGTTTTTAAACATTCTGGTTTTGTAGGTTTTTACTTGTATTTCCGTTTTTACAAACATAGAAATGGTTTTACAGTAAATTTAAACAGACTTTTTTGTACAAAAGCTATGTTTTTAAAGGTGATACTATTTATGTTGTAAAATGTACCAATAAAACATGTTCAAAAGAAAAAAATCGAGAAAGGTCGAGGCAGCGGCGACCTGGCTCTCCGGGTGCGGACGGTGGGAAGGATCAAGAAGGAGGGGATCCCCTCTGAGCACCGGACGGGTTCCCGAGAGACCAAATGCTTGGAGGAGCGGAGAGGTTCATCTTTAGAGGACACGCCCTCCCGCTCCTGCGAAAACTGTTTTTCATTTTACTTGATTTTAAAGACTGTAATCCTTCTTTTTTTAGTACATGTAGGTTTTTTAAATAGTATTACCTGTTTTTAAACATTCTGGTTTTGTAGGTTTTTACTTGTATTTCCGTTTTTATAAGCATAGAAAGGGTTTTACAGTAAATTTAAACAGACTTTTTATACAAAAGCTATGTTTTTAAAGGTGATACTATTTATGTTGTAAAACGTACCAATAAAACATGTTCAAAAGAAAAAAATTTCCAATGGGGCCCATTTTTTTTCGTGTTTTTTGCGAATAAATCGAAAACCGATTCAAATTTCAAAAAGTTGAATAGAAGCGTAAATCTCATTTCCGAGCCGGTCGTTTTGAGCCCTGAACGGCTGCGCTCGGGCAAACGGATCTTGAGATTTTACGTGTCAAAAAAGGGGCGGAAGAATGATTAAGATATCTATCAAGTTAAAACAAAACACTATAGTTGAATGCCTTCAACTAAAAATCTTCGGTGTGTGTGTTTGATATGTTATGTTTAATATAGAAGCTTTAATATTTCAGACTTTTATCTGTACGTTACTGAAGAGGGCATGGCGGAGAATAGACTGCCCAGAACACACCAGTATTGTACATGATTGTTCGTCAAGTTCTCAGTATTTGGGAAACACTGTCTGCACGGTCCTCAGCCTTTAGGTTGGGGATAGTTAGGCGGAAATGTATCCTAAAATCCCAAAGTGCCGAACCCCTGCACTAGGGCATAAGCCCACCCAGTTCTGTTAAAAATAAATCAAAACTGAATAAATACCTCTGGAATTAATTCCAGACACTACTTCCGAAGTTGTTAAGTCACACAATGTAAGAAAAGGGGAATTTGTCGCTTCGCAGATCAGTGATAAACTGTGAAATGTCGACACGAAGAGTCAGTATATCTGCAAACATAGGTGAAAAGCAGAACTCAAGAAAAAAAAGGTAAAAAACCTCATCATAAATTCTATTTTCTAGAAAATTAAATGTGGGCAATCATTGGGCAGGTCCTCTTGTGTTTTTTTTCCTATCATGAAATGCGATTTTTGCGTTACTCCGTTACTCCGTTGCCATAGTAACAACTACCTAAACAATCCAATTTCACTCTGTTACTGACATGTAATTAAATGTTCTAGAAAACCCACACTGACCCACTGTTTGTCTTTTAAAAACTAGAGAACCGGCTGATAGAATCTTGCGGAAGGAAAAATAAACACACTGATACAATTTAACAGAGATTTTTTTTGCGGAGCGAGCAGTTGAACATTTTATAAAAATAGTTTAGTTTTGGGAGAGTGTGTAATATTTACTCTTGGATGCTCTCCAAATCAAAGTATTGATAAAGTCTGTTTGATATTGTTCTTTTAATCTAAAACACTTTGTACCCAATCAGATTTCCAAGATTATGTGACGTATGCTATTTTTACCCATAATGCTCCAAGCGTGTCCTATTTTCAAACTTTTGGGAAAATAAAATCATTGAAAACTATTTTTTAAACAAAAAAAATCTACGGTGCGTGTGTTTGATATGTTATGTTTAATATAGAAGCCTTAATCTTTCAGACTTTTAATTGTACCGTCACTGAAGATGACATGGCGGAGAATAGAGTGCCCAGAACACAGTTCTCTGAAACAAGGTTGTTCAATATGTTAATAGGATTTGGGAAACACGGTCTGTACCGTCCTCAGCCTGTTGGCTGGGGATAGTCGGCCTGCGACAGATCCTAAAGCCACCATAGCAGCAACAACAACCTAGGGCGTTAGCCCACCCAATTTTGTTAAAAATAAACCTAAAATCAGCTATCAGTTTTGGATTTTATTTCAGGCTCTGTTTCTCAAGCTGTAAATTCAAACACTGATGGAGTAAGGAAACTTGTCGCTACGTAGATCATTGATAAACTGTAATGTCGACATGAGGAGACGGTACATCTGTATACGTAGATGAAAAGCAGACCCTAGGAAAAAAAGTAAAAACTTATGCCTCAAATTCTGTTATGTTTAGGGATGGGAAATCCGACGCCTCGCGACTCATCGAGCAACTGCAAAAAGTCGACACGAGGAGTCGGCACATCTGCAGGCTGCGCATGCGTAGATGAAAAACAAACCCCAAGAAATAAAGAAAATCTACGCCTTAAATTTTGTCTTACTAGAAGATAAAATGTGGGTTATTGTTGGGCAATTCCTCTTGTAGTTTTTTTTAAAAAAATAAGAAATGAGATTATTGCGTTAATCCGTTGCCATAGCACCAGTTACCTAAACAATCAAATTTCACTCTGTTACTAACAATGTAATTAAATAAATGTTCAATAAAACACACACTGACCCACTGTTTGACATTTGAATAACCACAAAAGACCGGCTGATAGAATCTTACGGAAGAGAAAACGAACACACTGATACAATTTAACATCGAGATGTTTTTGCGAGCGCGCAGTGAAGATTTCATAAAAAAAGTTTGGTTTTGGGAAAGTGTGTGATATTTTCACTTGTGTCCAGTCGGATATTCTCCAAATCAAAGTATAGATAAAGTCCGTTTTGATTTTTTTATCTAAAGCACTTTGTAATGTTTTGGTAAGAGAAATACTGTATAAATTAAATACGATTTGAATCAACAATCTGACACAAGCAGCAACATTTAGGAAAGACGTAAGAGAGTCTCTGCGGCTCTAAAACAGCGTAAAAAACTGAAACAGGACAATTGTAAATGTTTTTGTTGTAGATTTTTATTTAAAAATAAAATCTTTTCCACGGTGCTTGGCTTTAGTCCGCTCCTCTTCAGATTGACTACCTCTCCCACTTTGGAGAAGACCCGCTCACAAGGCACCGGGGTTGCCGCATGTGAAGATAATGCTTCACCAGTTTGTGCAGGTTTTGGGTAAACTGTTGTCCTCGATGCCCAGACTGCGAGCGGATTTTCTCCCCTGAAGAAGTAGGGCCCCGATAGGCATCACTGAACCTCCACTGTGCCGTTCGCCATCGCGCACCTAGAAAATAGAAGTTAGTGAAACCATGTAACATGAGTACATCGTTGATCAGATGAAAATACGTACTAACCTGGCTGTCCAGCAGGTCCCACAAATTGTCATTCTCCGCTGAAGATGACGCTCCCGGTTGTGACGAATAAAACAGAATTGGTTCTCCCTCCATTTACCCTTCCTCTCGATACAACTTGTTCACAGAAACACACACTCACCTTTCACTCTCATACAATTCACGCAAAAACTCTTTCAACCTCTCAATTCTAAACAGTATATTTGTGTTGGTGAATCCTAAAAACTAATCTAATAAATGTGTGTGTGGGTGTGTGACTATGTTGGTTGAATGTGTGTGTGTTACGTGACACATCACATACAAAAGGTCTAACAAGATCAAGGTGATCTTATTGTGTACAATACCTACTGTGATAAAATCCCTGTAGAATCCAAAGCTGTGATGTCGCAAAATCTCCTTCTCGCAAAAACCCCACGTCTCCCAGAATGAATGAAACCCTTTTATATCTTTTGACTGATTGACCGACCCGCCCCTTCAAACTTTCCGAGCTCTTCGACACCTGGCTCCACGTGACAGTAGCTCGGGGACTGGGTCGCGCGATGTTTGGCATTCCGACACATGGAATCGGAGCAATTCTCGCGATACTTTTGTGTCACTCTGTTCGGCTCAGCAGCAAGCAGCAAGGCTCGAGATGGCCATCCCTAGTTATACTAGAAGACGAAATGTGGGCTATCGTGGGGCAAGTCCTCTTGTGGGTTTTTTTTTTTTATCATGAAATGAGATTATAGCGTGACTCCGTTGCCATAGTAACAGTTACCTAAACGATCGAATTTCACTCTGTTACTGACAATGTAATTAAAGAGGGCATGAAGAGGGCATGGCGGAGAATAGATTGCCCAGAACACAAGAGTGTAAGACAGGGTTGATAAATATGTTGTTAGGATTCGGGAAACACTGTCTGGACCGTCTTCAGCCTGCAGCCTGGGGATAGTTTGGCTGAAACACTTCCTAAAAGACACCATGAGCACGTTTATCAACCAAGGGCGTCAGTCCAAATAAATCTAAACTGAATAATTTCATCATGATTGGATTTCAAACGCTGCTTCTGAAACTGTAAACACAAATAATGAAAGAGTTAGGGAATCTGTCGCTTCCCAGATTATTGAGCAACTGCGAATAGTCGACACGAGGAGACGGTACATCTGCAAACGTAAATGAAAAGCAGACCCCAAGAAAAAAAAAGAAAAAACTACACCTTAAATGATGTTTTACTAGAAAATAAAATGTGGGCTACCGTTAGACAATTCATCTTGTGATTTTTTTTCTTATCATGAAATGAGATTATCGCGTTACTCCGTCGCCATAGTAACAGTTACCTGAACAATCAAACCTAAACAATTAAATTTCAGTTAGACGTTTTTTGATAAAAATCTTTAATTGTTGGTATTCCTCGATGACGCCATTGTTCCAGGCAAGGATATACAAATTGTGTTCTGGGTGGTAGAGGACACCGACACGCTGAGGTGATGATATGTTCCTCTCATTTCATCTTTCAAACTCTCTCTTTCTCAATCAGCAGTAGTTTCGAGCCCTCGGTCAGTACCCCTGGGTTTTTGGAAGCCGTGAGGAACGGCAGTCGTTTTGTCTCCCCATGTCATTCAGGGGACAAACGTCAAGTTATTGTGTTATTGTGTGTTTTGAAAAAAAAAATACCATATGGCACTTTGATTATTTATTTTTTTACCAACAAAAATGTGAATTATTTCTTTTTTATTTGTTTTGTAATTTAACAAAGAAACGGATTTTGAGATTTTATTTATTTTTTTTTTTTTACATATTGAATGTGAATTTATCATTTCTTTAGTATAAAGAAATGATATAAAAGACATTTTTATGTTTGATCCTTTTGAAAAAATTGCACAGCAGTTGAGAAACGCTGTTTTTTTTTTGTGGTTTTTTTTTTTGCTTTTTTTGTAGCATAATTCTAACTACCATGTTTACTACTGATCCTAATGACACTTTCCAAAGTGTGAAAATACACACTAAGTGCCTTTATTAAGAGCCTAAGTTTACTTACCTTCATGTGGACTCTAAGTATATTTAAGATTTTATTTTTATGTTTTTTACAACATTGCACAGTTTGGCTATTGTTACAGTGTATGTTTGTTTGTTTGTTGTAAGAATTTTGCACTCTTTGTTCATTTGATTTATTTTTTTTATTCCCTCATTATTCTAAATAACATTTAAGTTTGTTTAACACTAATCCAAAAAGTCTGCCTTTCTTTCGGACATCTTTTCCTTATGATCAGTCAATAACAATCAGTATAAACTCAGATTAAGCACTTGAGCTCCAAAATGTTTATATCCCTGGTCATTTTTCGCTTGAGATAACTTTTTATCCTCAAAAATACTTTTTATGGACAAGAAAGAACAAGTTTCTTCCAAAAGAAAACAATCTTGTTGAATGGTATTTACATTCAGTCACCTTCTTAATTGTCTATCCCTTAAGGGGGCCCAGAGCCCATCCCAGCTGATTCAAAGCGAGGGGCAGGTTACACCCAGAACAGGTCACCAGTCTGTCGTAAGGCCACACACATACAACCATACACTCATTCCTAGGGGCAATCATATAGTGCCAACTAACCTAACGTGCATGTTTTTGGAGGGTGGGAGGAAACCAGAGTGCTAATACACATACATGGGGAGAATTGTTTGTTGAATTGATTAAATAATTATATTCCGGAAACGTAGTTCGATTCTTCCGCCAGAAATAGCTTAGTTTGTTTAGAATCGCGCGTGGCCTTTCAGATATTGCAGTTCTAACTTGCCTTGGAAGCAGATCGCTGGATCTCATTTGACTGTACTTTAAAACAATGCAAAATTTGGATGACATAATTTAAAGGGTATCTAACAAGGATGATGGATGAGGTACGCCCTGGATCGATGCCACAGGTAAGGTTTCCATACTTTTAAAGGAATCCATTCCAGACAAAAAGTCCCTCAGGAGCAAATATTTGTGATTCTCACCAAAAAAAAACCTCTCCATTCCTAACTTAATCTGCAAAGTAAAATAAAAGAGAAGATAGTATTGTTGTCTTACTGGATTGAAATAGAAGAAAATGTGTCAATTGCCAGTTTATTTATAGTATAATATAATATACAGCATTGTTAAAAAATGTTAAAGACCAGATATTTTCTTAAATAACATGGGAAAATACTTTTCCATACCTCAAATGACGTGAATTGCTCAGTGAAAACACAATTACATATATAATCACTAAACATAATGAACCGAGAAAAAACTTTTGCTGTATGTGAAACTATCTGTCGATTGCAAAAGGCTACTATAAAATAAGAATAAAAATACAAGGTCCAGAGGTAAAGGTCCATTTTTTTACACTAATGTTAAGGAGTGCTTAAAGGAACATTTAAAAAGGATATGGAAACAAAGATTCCTAGAAAAAAGAAACACGTGTACTGGCCAAAGTGTTGTTCTTCAGTAACAACAGACGCCATCTTCTTTGCAAATCATGCATGTCCTCCTGAAATTGTTGATTTTTTAGATAAGTCATAACATCAAATGTAGACAATTCAATTAATTTGATCATTTTTATGGGAATTAAGTATAATTAAGTACTTACACTGGAGTCGTTCATTGTCAGTTGCTAAATACACTGATAGTTTCTGTACTGATTAATAAAGCCTGGAAGTAACTCAATAAGAACAAAATAATTATACATTTAATTTAAAAGCGTCTTTGACAAACTTCTTAAGACACAGTGGCGGGTGGTCGGAGCCAGCAAGGCCTTCTCTGTTGGCCTAACTTAACAAGACATCATTATCATATTTATAACAAAAGTCAATTTCATTTTAAATGTATTTTTCCTAAATATATATATTATTATTCTCCATATTCTGGCTTTTTCATGTCATTTTATATCCATTTGGTTATAGAGCTTCCAGTGTTGTCATGTTAGGTCAAAGTTTTTATCCAATCAGAATTCAGCTAGCATGTGTCGCCAGGCTGTATAAAATCTGCCCTCCTTAGGCCTTCAGAGTCAGATGTGCGGGCGCTGCTTATGCTAGTTGAACGGGCATGTGTAGTTTCTGACAGCCAATCAGATCATGACTTGGTGACGTTTACGCCTTTTTGAAGGCCCACGTTGGACGTGACATGTACGCGTCTTGTGATTGGATACTCATTTAACGTAAGGGGAAGCAACCCTTTGCATGTCAACAAAACTAGACCTCAGCCAGACCCAGGCTCTTTAACAGAAAAATCTGAAATATCCACTCGTTTTTTTATCCCACAATGGCAGAAGAATTTCAGAGTGGCAGAATTGATTTCAAGAAAGGAGAATGGATTTTGTGTTGAAATAAGTGTTTTGGGGGACATCTGTTTCGGTGAGTGCAAGCATTTTATTTATTTTTATATGTTTTATACGAGGCAGCACGGTGGCGCAGTGGTCTCACAGCAAGAAGGTCGTGGGTTCGAGTCCCGGATGGGGACGAGGCTTGGAACACTGTCCTTTCTGTGTGGAGTTTGCATGTTTTTCCCCCGTGTTTGCGTGGGTTTCCTCCGGGTACTCCGGTTTCCTCCCACCCTCCAAAGACATGCATGCTAGGTTGATTGGCCGGTGCCAAATTGCCCCTAGGAATGAGTGTGTGGATGGTTGTATGTGTGTGGCCCCGCGACAGACTGGCGACCTGTTCGGGGTGTACTCTGCCCTTCGCCTTAAATTGGCCGGGCTCCGGCACCCCCGCAACTCCGAAAGGGATAGACGGATAAGAAGATGAATGACTGACTGTTTTATAACCGGGTTTATAGATGTTTAAATGCTCTTGAAAATAGCCTGTGTTGCACACTAGTAGTCCCCAACCACCGGCCTCGGACTGGTACCGGCCGCACAGAACTGTTATTTTTATTCACTTTGTTTTTGTGTTGTCTTTTATTTTGAAGGTACATGTTTACCGCTACCATGGCAACAAGAGTGCGTTCGAGAAGAGCGAATGTGTCCACGTTATAAAGACGCTGCTAATAAATTTTCTCGTGAAGACAAAGTGGATTTAAGTTTATTATTATTGATTTTAAAAAGCCAGTTGTTTCAGGCTGGTCTCATCACCTTAAGACCGGTCCGTGAAAATATTGTCAGACACTAAACCGGCCCATGGCGCAGAAAAGGTTGGTGACCCCTGTTGTACACAATTAAGGTGATGCAACACCCAGTAGTGCCTACGTCTGCTTCTGGATATAATTTCTCCAGCCGTGGTGTCATTGATGGTATTTGAGGGGTATTTATTCAAGTGGGACAAAGTAGCACATCACCGAAGGCCTAGGTGTGAAATGCACGGACCGCCACTGTTCAGACATGTTCTCTGAATTTGGGAAACACTGCCTAAATCGTCCTCAGCCTTTAGGCTGGGGATAATATGGCAGCAGATACGGTTTCCAGTATCTGCAATAAATCGCTTCTCGGCCTTTTGGCTAAGATCAGTACTGCCTGGTCTTGGGCGTTAGATCGAGTCGTGATCAATCTCCTCGGGAGGTGATTTAGTTCCTATGTGGATCTCAAATAGACGCCCTTGGGAGAAGAGCATTTTTCATCGTCACCAATTTTGATTGGTTGTTTTTGTTTCCTGTTGTTTTGTTCCTTGTTTTGTTCTTGTTTTTCACATTTTTTAACTAAAAGGTAAGTGGTGTTTTTAGTGTTTTTTAACGCGGTTTTTGCACTTTTTCTCCTTTTTCCCCCTTTTTTGCGAGCTGTGGTGCCTCCACCATGTCGACAGGTTTTGCCGGGGTGCGGAGGCACCACAGTGTCCGCTTTCTTTTAAAAGAGGTAGATGGGAAACCCATTGAAGTTAGCAGGTTGGACTTTTCTAGAAAATTTGTACAGGGCCTTTTAAAATTTACACCAGAACATTTAAACTGCATCCTCACTCTACCTTTTAACAAAGGTTTTGATGTGAGTTTTGTTTCGGGCACAGTTCTGAAAGATTTTTGGGCACGTTTTGAGGGTGTAGAATCCCAGTTTTCTGCGTTTGAGGTGGAAAAACTGACTGACAATAGCCTTAAAACGGTTATTGTAAGGATGTTTAATGAAACCGTCGGCGCAGAGGACATTAAGACATGGCTGGGAAGACATTGCACGGTTAAAGGCCAGCCTATCAAGGTACTAGATGTGGACGGCATCTGGAATTGTGCCTGGAGGGTTCCTATCCAGCAATGGCAGGACCCTTCAGGCTACCAGGGCCTGAAACACCTGCCTAGTATGATAGTGCTGGGCGATAAAAGAGGCTACATCCACTACCAGGGAATACCCAAGCTCTGCCGCAACTGTGGTGAGCATGGGCACCTGGTAGAAGCGTGTACCAAGATCTTTTGTGGTAAATGTAGAGAAATTGGGCACACATTTGATGAGTGTCCCAATGGCAGGAGGTGCAACCTCTGTGGAGAGTCCAACCACCTCTACAGAGACTGCCCCAAATCGTTTGCCAACAAGTTAAAAGCCGGAAAAGGAACTGAAAAGAAAAAAGAAACCGACCAGGTGGAGGCGGTAGCTTCCAGCGCCTCTCAAGACAAAAAGGAAAAACGGAAATCTAGTGAGAAGGGTAAAAGGGTGGTGGCTGTGCAGGCCCCGACCACATCTTGTAACAGTGTGGGTGGGGACAAGCAGTCACCGGGTGGAGCTATGTCTGTGTCCGAGGAGGAGGACCGACATAGCTCCACCCAGATCTCGGACACCCTACAGACTGAGAGGCCAGCATCAGAGTTGTCTTCGGACTCTCCCATTCCTGCGGAGAAGAGGGGGAAAGCTGCGACCCCCTCAGACAGCTCGTCTGAGGAGGAGTCGAGAATTTTCCCCTCTGCCTCACCGAACGAGGCCCCGTTCCTAGAACTTCCGAAACAGTCGACCCCGAGGGACAAAAGGGAGGGCTTAAAGAGGCCAGTCCCCAAAGTCCAAAGGGGAAAAGGAGCAAAACCCCTCCCCTCATACAATGAGTCGGAGGAAGAGCTCCTTTTACATGACTCGTCTTTCCTGGTCTGAAAATCAAGCCTGCATCATACTCATGACTCTCACCTTCTCACTCATCCATGTTAGAAGTGTGACGTCCAGAGTTAGATCCCATCGCCTCGGAACCCTTTTAAATGGTTTTAAATGGTTTAAAGGATTGCTTTCTTTTATCAATCTGGTTTTTATGATTTCTTTTGTGCAGGAGCGGGAACTGGAGAGTACTCTGCAGGGGACCAAAGGCGGTCTGCCCGCCTTGTTTGGGCTCCCGGTGGACCTCTCCGTCCCTCGAAACAGACTCCGGGACCTGTGGTGAATGGTGGCTCATGGGATTCTCCCGGTCAGGACCGTGATGCATTCCCGGGGCAGTTGGGCGAGATCTAGTCGTGGCGCGCCTGAGTCGGTGGGGCACCTGCTCTGGGAGTGCAGCGCTGTCGTGGACCTGTGGGCAAAGGCCGGCTCCCTGCAATTCTCGAACTTGCCAGCAAGGGGGGGTCATACCAAGGATCCACCCGGGCTGCCGAAAAGACGCCACGTGGACCCCCGGAAACTTGCTGGTGAGGAGGCACAGACAGAGCCCCCCCGCAGCTGGATCTGGACGGCAGTTGACAGCGTGCCTTGGATGCAGCTGCCAAGAAGAATCGTCTGTGCCTCTTCGGACGTGGTAGCTGGAGCTACACAGGAAAGGTCTTGGCAGCAGCGGCCTGGCTCTCCAAGGGAGGACGGTTGAAGGAGCAGGAAGGGGTGGATCCCCTCTGAGCACCAGGAAGAGTCCCGAGAGACCAAATGTTTTGAGGAACGGGGAGGTTCACCTTTACCAACCGGGCCCTCCCGCTTCTGCTACATTTGTTTTTATTTGAACCTGATTTTAAGGACTGCAATCCTTTATATTTTTTACTTTACTTTTTACTCTAGTTTTTTTTAACCTGTTTTAACGTGCTGTTTTGTGAAATTGTTTTAACTGTATTATTGTTTTTATTGTTTTATAAATGGTTTTACAGACTGTTTTTGAATGGTTTTACAGAACAGTGACGTTTGAACTGGTAAAAAAAATGTATGTTTGAATGTTGTGTTTGATTTATGCCAATAAATATTTGGAAAGAAAAAAATCTGCAATAAATCAACCGGTCGACTTCTCCGTCCCTCGAAACAGACTCCGGGACCTGTGTTGGACGGTGGCTCATGGGATTCTCCCTGTCAGGACCGTGATGCATTCCCGGGGCAGTTGGGCGAGATCGATCGTGGCGCACCTGAGCTGGTGGAGCACCTGCTCTGGGAGTGCAGCGCTGTCGTTGTTTTATTGTTTTAACTGTATTACTGTTTTTGTGTTTTAGAAATGGTTTTACAGACAGATTGTTTTTGAATGATTTTACAGAACAGTGACGTTTGAACTGGTAAGAATGTATGCTTGAATGTTGTTTTTGATTTATGCCAATAAATATCTGAAAAGAAAAAAAAAATCTGAAATAAATCAACAGTTTCACAAAAGGCAAAAGACTACCCCAAATCTGTTAAAAATTAAAACTCAGATAAAGGATTTATTCTGGAATTTTTTCCAGATGTAGTGATGGGGAACTCATGAGATGATTAGATCTCACAGCCAAATTATTCTAAATGTGGTACAGTAATGAGGTCTCATATTGCTGCCATCTGCGGTTACTTTGCACACATTACAACAATATGTATGGTCAAAATACTTAATGTCTCTTTTTTAGAAATGTGTGCTTAAGGAAACATTTCATAAATAATATGGGAAAAAAAGACTCCCCCCAAAAAAACAACAACAACAAAAAAACCACTTGTACTGGCCAAAGGGTTGTTCTTCTGTAAGTCCTGTAACTCTCCTGTAACAACAGACACCATCTTCTTCACAAATCAGGCATGTCCTCCTGAAATTGTTGATTTTTTTAGTTAAGTGCACAACATGAAATGTAAGACGATTCAATGCATTTTTACATTTTTTTTTATGAGAATTAAGTATAATTAGTACTTACACTGGAGTCGTTCATTGTCAGTTGCTAAATACACTGATAGTTTCTGTACTGAATAATAAAGGCTGGAAGTAACTGAATAAGAAAATAATAATGATAATAACACATTTAATTTATAAGCGCCTTTAAAGATAACCCATTGTCACTGTACAGTTCACAATTATCAATAAGCCATAGATCAGAAATGAAAAAACAAATAAAAATAAATAAAGTAAAACTAGACACAGATCAAAACTAAGCAGAACAAAGTGAATCAATATGTATAAAAAAACCCCACAAGTGAAAAAATACAATAAAAGTACGAAATTAATTGTATACAATTACAAATACAAGTACAGTACAAATCACCGTATTTGGTGCCGTTCCCATTAAAAATGACAGTAAAAGCAACGTTTTTAACATTTATGTCCTATAAGGAAATTTTTCGCCCCCTACCGTTCATCGCACCCAACTAACTCGAGCAGTGAAAGGTTTAAAAAAAATAGTTTCGTTTTGGGAGAGTGTGTAATATTTTCTCTTGGATGCTCTCCAAATCAAAGTATTGATAAAGTCTGTTTGATATTGTTCTTTTTATCTAAAACACTCTGTACCCAATCAGATTTCCAAGATTATGTGACGTATGATATTTTTACCCATAATGCTCCAAACGTGTCATATTTTCAAATTTTTTGGAAAATAAAATCATTGAAAACTGTTTTTTAAACAAAAAAATCTTCGGTGTGTGTGTGTTTGATATGTTATGTTTAATATAGAAGCTTTAATCTTTCATACTCTTGTCTGTACCGTCACTGAAGATGGCGTGGCGGAGAATAGACCGCCCAGAACACAAAATTTGAAACAATGATGTTCATCATGATAGTGGACTTTGGGAGAAATTGCCTCCACCGTCCTCAGCCTTTAGGTTGGGGATAGGAAGGCTAAAACAGATCCTAAAAACCTGAGCGTGATGAACAAATACAAAGGGCGTTAGCCCACCCAATTTTGTTAAAAATTAATCCAAAATCAACATTTACCACTGTATTCATTTCAGCTTCTGTTTCTCAAGCTGTAAATTCAAATACAGTAGGAGTAAGGACGTCTGTCGCTTCGCAGATAAACATGATCTGTAAAATGACGACACGAGGAGACGGATACATCTGCAAACGTAGATGAAAAGCAGACCCCAAGAAAAAAAAACGAAACTACGCCTCAACTTCTGTTTACTGGATGACGTAATGTGGGCTATCGTGGGGCAAGTCCTCTTGTGGGTTTTTTGTAGAACATTAAATGAGATTATCGCATTACTCCGTTGCCATAGTAACTGTTACCTAAGCAATCGAATTTCCCTCTATCACTGACATGTTATTAAATGATCAAGAAAGCCCACACTGACCCACTGTTAGTCTATTAAAAACTAGAGGACCGGCTGATAAAATCTTGCAGAAGGGAGAATGAGCTCACTGATCAAATTTAACAAAGATTTTTTGTGTGAGTGAACAGTGAAAGATTTTATAAAATAGTTTTGGGAGAGTGTAATATTTTCTCTTGTATCTAATTGGATGCTCTCCAAATCAAAGTATAGATAAAATCTATTTGATATTGTTCTTTTAACCTAAAACACTTTGTACCCAATCAGATTTCCAAGATTATGTGACGTATGATATTTTTTACCCACAATGCTCCAAACATGTCCTATTTTCAAACTTTTTGGAAAATAAAATCATTGAAAACTATTTTTAAAACAAAAAAAAATCTCTGGTGTGTGTGTTTGATATGTTATGTTTAATATAGAAGCTTTAATCATTCAGACTCTCATTTGTATCGTCACTGAAGAGGGCATGGCGGAGAATAGAATGCCCAGAACACAAGAGAGTTATGTAAGGCTAGCAAACATCATGATGGAGTTAGTGACATGCTGCTATAGCCGATCACAGTCGTCAAGCTGTGGATGGCATGGCTGAAACATATCCTAAATCCTCCAAAATGCCGACCAACAACCAAGGGCGTAAGCCCACCCAACTCTGTAAAAAATAAAACAAAACTGAACAAACGTCCCCGGTTGATGAACCCAGGTACTGTTACTGAAGCTGTAAATTTAAATACTTAAACAATAAGGGCAAGTGTCATTTCGACATCATTGACAAACTGTTAAATGTCGTCACGAGTAGTCGGTACATCTGCATACATACATGAAAAGTAGACCTCAAGAAAAAAAAAAGTAAAAGATTACGCCTTAAATTCTGTTTTACCAGAATATGAAATGTAGGCTATCGTGGGGCAAGTCCTCTTGTGTTTTTTTTTTCTTATCATGAAATGAGATTTTTGCGTTACTCCGTTGCCATAGTAACAGTTACCTAAACAATCAAATTTCACTCTGTTACTGACATGTAATTAAATGTTCAAGAAAACCCACACTGACCCACTGTTAGTCTATTAAAATCTAGAGAACCGGCTGATAGAATCTTGCGGAAGGAAAAATGAACACACTGATACAATTTAACAGAGATGTTTTTATGCGAGCGAGCAGTGAAAGGTTTAAAAAAAATAGTTTCGTTTTGGGAGAGTGTGTAATATTTTCTCTTGGATGCTCTCCAAATCAAAGTATAGATAAAGTCTGTTTGATATTGTTCTTTTTATCTAAAACACTCTGTACCCAATCAGATTTCCAAGATTATGTGACGTATGATATTTTTACCCATAATGCTCCAAACGTGTCATATTTTCAAACTTTTTGGAAAATAAAATCATTGAAAACTATTTTTTAAACAAACAAATCTTCGGTGTGTGTGTTTGATATGTTATGTTTAATATAGAAGCTTTAATCTTTCAGACTTTTTTCTGTACCGTCACTGAGAGGACATGGCGGAGAATAGAACACCCAGAACTGAGTAGTTTCAGACAAGGTTGTTCAGCATGTTATCGGGTATTGAGGATCACTGTCTTTACTATCCTCGGCCATTAGGCTGGGGATAATAAAGACAGAAGATCGCTTCTCGGCCTTTTGGCTAAGATCAGGAGCACTGCCTGGTCTTGGACTTTAGATCGAGTCGTGATCAACTCCATAGGGCGGTGATTCTGGTGTCTTTGTGACACCTGAGTTAATTCCACGTGGGGAGATCTTTTTGTTTTGTTCTTTGTCTTTTTTTGTGTCTGTGTATTTGTTTCTTTGTTTTGTTTGTCCTTATATCTTGTTGTTTTTACAGCTTTTTTAAGGTAAGTTATTATTTTATTGCTTTTATCTTATTTATTGTTATTTATTTTTTAGTTGCGTTGTGGTGCCTCCAGCATGTCGGCAAACTTTGCCGGGGTGCGGAGGCACCACAGTGTGCGTTTTATTTTAAAAACCATCAATGGAAAAGCCATGGAGATTTCCCGCCTGGATTTCTCCAGCAAATACGTCCAGGGGTTGTTAAAGTTCAAACCCGTTGACCTGAATTGTATTTTGTCACTTCCTTTCAATAAGGGATTTGATGTTAGTTTTGTTTCTGGAAATGTTTTGAAAGAGTTTTGGACCCGGTACGAGAGCGTGGAAACCCAGTTTTCTGCTTTCACGGTTGAGAAACTGACTGACAATAGCCTTAAAACGGTTATTGTCAAGATGTTCAATGAGACTGTGAATGCAGAGGATATTAAGACATGGCTGGGGAGATACTGCACGGTGAAAGGCCAGCCTACCAAGGTTATGGATGTAGACGGTATCTGGAACTGTGTTTGGAGGGTCCCCATCCAACAATGGCAGGACCCTTCAGGCTACCAGGGCCTGAAACACCTGCCTTCTATGGTAGTGCTGGGTGACAACCGTGGCTACATTCACTACCAGGGAATGCCCAAGCTCTGCCGCAAGTGTGGTGAGCACGGGCACCTGGTAGAAGCTTGTGATAAGATAATGTGCGGAAAATGCAGAGAAATTGGGCACACTTTTGATGAGTGTCCCAATGGCAGACGGTGCAACCTCTGTGGGGAGACGAACCTTCTCTTCAGAGACTGCCCGAAGTCTTTCGCCAACAAGCTGAAAGCGTCCAAAACCGGTACAGTGGGTCAAGTGATTTTTACGGGAGAGGAGGAGACGGAAAGTTCCGCTCCCCCTCCGCAAACCGAGAGAGGGCAGCGGAAGTCAGGTGAGGAGGGTGAAGGGGTGGTGGCTGCGCAACCCCCGACCACATCCGGTAACGGTGTGGATGGGGACGTGCAGTCATCAGGTGGAGCTATGTCTGTGTCCGGCGCGGAGGAAGGAACAGAAGATAGCGATGAAACCCATGTCCCCGACGCCCAACCGACAAAGAGGCCAGCGTCAGAGTTGTCTTCGGACTCTCCCATGTCTGTGGAGAAGAGGGGAAGAGCTACGACTTTCTCAGACAGTTCATCTGTGGAGGAGTCTAGAATCTTCTCCCCTAGCTCACCGAACGAGGCTCCCTTCCTGACCATCCCGCAACAATCAACCCCGAAGGACAGGAGGGAAGGCCCTTCGAGGTCGACCCACCGAGTCCACAAGGACAATGGAGCTCAACCCCCTCCGCCTCCACCCCATGAGACGGAGGAAGAGCTCCATTTACACGATTCGTCCTCTCTCGTGTGAACCAGGTTTGTATTCATTTTTTAAGTTGTAAGCATCTTTTAAATGGCGTACCTTTTTTTAACCGTACTCATGGCTCTCACCTTCTCGACCATCAATGTCAGAAGTGTGAAGTCGAGAGTTAGAGCCCAGAGTGTTTTTAATTTTTTACTGTCTTTTAAGTCGGATGTGTTTTTATTACAAGAGTGTGGTTTACCCTTTTTAAAAAATTATACCCAGTGGGAGAAAAAGTGGCCCCACACCTCACTGTGGAGTGGCTCCAATCAAAATAAAAACGATGGAGTGGCCATTTTAATCAAGAATCCCCAGATTTTGGTGAAGGGCAGCACTGTGGTGAAGGAGGGGCGGGCACTTTTAACGCATCTGACTTTTATGGGACGGGATTTTAAACTTTTAAATATTTATGGTTTTACTGATAAACATGAGCGGTACGACCTTTTAGAAAGCCTGCAGCCCCACATGCTGGGTCGAACCCCGTTGATTTTAGGAGGTGATTTTAATTGTATTTTATCAAGAAAAGATAAGAGAAGAGCGAGGGATGATTTTAAAGTTGATAAGACATCGGTTTTACTGCAGGGCATGGTGAGGGATTTTAAACTGACCGACTGTTTTAAAACCATGCATCCCAGAGAGGAGGGCTTCACCTGGTTCAGTGATGACGGCACCAGAGCCTCTCGAATAGATTATGTTTTTACACGGGACTGCTCGCCAACCGATGCTAGATTAACCCCTGTTTTCTTCTCTGATCACCTCATGCTGTCTTGCACCCTGTCACTTTCTTCAGGTGTGACTCACGGTGGGGGTCTGTGGAAACTGAACTGCTCCCTGCTGGAGGACCAGAACATCGTCGACCAGTACAGGGAGCGGTATCAGGATTGGCAGACCCTCCAGGACCTATACTGTACACGCTCACAGTGGTGGGAGATGGTGAAGGGACGGACCCAGACCTTTTTTAAGAAAGTAGGTAGAAAGAAAAAGGTTTTAGAACAACGACGCATGATGGGGCTGCAAAAACGCTTACAACGATATTTTAAATTAAATGAATACGGACTTGATTTTAATAAAGAAATTAAAGAAGTCAAAAAAGAAATGCTAAAACTGGCAGAAATCCAAAGCAAAGGAATTATTTTACGAAGTAAAGAAAGAGACTTAGAAGAAGGAGAAAAATGTTCAAGGTACTTTTTTAAGAAAATTTTAAGCAAGGGGGGTGGTTTTACATGTTTAAGAAGGGAGGACGGGATTTTATCTGAAAAGACAGAAGACATTTTAAAAACTGTTGAACTCTTTTATGACGATCTATATAAAGAAAAAACAGTTGACCAGACAATTATGACGGAAATCTTGGATTTTATTGACAAAAAAGTCACGAAAAGTGTGCTTTTAACCCAAGATTTTACTGTTTTAGAGATCAACAAGTGTCTTTTATCTTTTAAGAAAGGGAAGTCCCCTGGACAGGATGGACTTCCCTTGGAATTTTACCTGACCTTCTGGGACATTTTAGCACCTGACCTACTTGCTGTTTTTAAAGAATTTGAGACCTTGGACAGACTGCCAGCAAGTTTTAGAGTAGGGATAGTGACGCTGCTCCACAAGGACAAAGACAGGACCGACCTGAAAAACTGGAGACCCATCACTCTTTTAAACGTGGACTGCAAACTTTTTAGCAAACTTTTAGCAGCACGTATGACGACGGTTTTAGAGACCTTGATTCACCCGGATCAAGCCTGTGCCGTGCCAGGGAGGAAGATCACGGACAGCCTCGTACTGATCAGAGACACCATCTGTTATGCGAGAGACAGAAACATTCGGCTGGTAGTGTTAAGTCTAGACTTTGAGAAAGCTTTCGATCGGGTCTCGCACCAGTACCTTTTCAAAGTGCTGCAAAAAATGGGATTCCTGTACAGATTTATTGCGTGGATGGGGCTGCTCTACCGGGATATCAGCAGCAAATTTGTGGGTAACGGGTTCCTGACAAAAGCAGTGGATATCAGCTGCGGTGTCCGTCAGGGGTGTCCTTTATCTGCCCTCCTGTACGTGGCATGCATCGAACATCTGGCACAGGTCTTGAGAAGGGATCAACGAATCCAAGGAGTGGGCATACCAGGGAGCGGCGGACTACAGACTAAGGTGATTTTATACATGGACGATTTTAACATTTTATGTACCGACATTTTAGCAATCCACAGGACCTTGGACCTGACCGACTGGTTTGGACGCGCCTCCGGCTCCAAACTTAACCGAGACAAGACCAAAGCCCAGTTCTACGGACCCTGGGGAGAGACGGACACGACGGGACTCCCACTGACCGTGACCCAGACCGACCAAAAGATACTGGGGGTCACTTTTGACAAAGACGGGGGAGGAAGTACGAACTGGGCTGACCTTACAGGGAAAGTCAGACAGAGACTAGGATTCTGGGGACTTAGAGGACTGACGATAGAAGGTAAGGTTTTAATCATCAAGGCAGTGATTTTACCTTTGCTTTTATCAGTCAGTTCTGTTTTTATGCCGCCACGGAGGGTGATTTTAGACCTGGAAAGAGCCATTTTTAACTTCATTTGGTCGTCCAAGTGGGAACGACTGAGGAGACAGGAACTGAAAAAGACTAAAGATAAAGGAGGTAAAGGAGTTCCTGATCTCCTCTTGTTTTTAGGAAGTAGGTACGTGGCTCTTAGTTTTAATCAGATAACGGACCCATCCAGAAACCCAAAGTCAGCAGCCTTTACAAGGTTCTGGATGGGCTCCTTTTTAAGAAAGAAGAAGCTGTTTAAAACTGATCTTAGAGTTCCAGTGTCTTTTAATCTGCCCCCGTCTTACGCTTTTATAGAGAAGTTTTTAAAAGATTTTAAACTTGAGGAAGAAGGATTGCATGTTTTTAATAATCATCGTTTTATGATTTCTGTTGTGCAGGAGCGGGAACCGGTGAGTCGAGTGCGCGGGCTCACACTAGGTGAGTCCGCAACCGTTTGGCACAACGTGAACCACTCCGTTCTTCCAAACAGACTCCGGGACCTGTCGTGGATGATGGCTCATGGGATCCTCTCGGTCAGGGACGTCATGCACTCCCGGGGCATGTCGGCGATCTCAACGTGCCCCCGACCTGGTTGTGGCGCGCCCGAGTCGGTGAGGCACCTGCTCTGGGAGTGCAGCGCTGCCGTCGACCTGTGGGCATTGGCCGGCTCCCAGAAATTCCCGAACTTGCCAGCAAGGGGGGTCCTATCAGCACAGCTGGTGCTGTTCGGGGTGGGCCACAATCTAAGTAAGGAAGAGTTTGGGAGGCAGTGGCTCGCCCTGGCTGCCATTAAAGACGCCATGTGGACCTCCAGAGACTTGCTGGTAAGGAGGCACAGGCAGATCCCCCCCGCAGCTGTGCTCCGAATGGCCGCAGACAACATGAACACCATCATTTCTGCCGGCAGCAGGCCTAGGACACAGCTGCAAAGAAGAATCGTCTGTACCTCGTAGGACGTGGGAGCCGGTGTTACACGAGAAAGGTCGAGGCAGCGGCGACCTGGCTCTCCGGGTGCGGACGGTGGGAAGGAGCAAGAAGGAGGGGATCCCCTCTGAGCACCGGACGGGTTCCCGAGAGACCAAATGCTTGGAGGAGCGGAGAGGTTCATCTTTAGAGGACACGCCCTCCCTCTCCTGCAGAAACTGTTCTTCATTTTACTTGATTTTAAAGACTGTAATCCTTCTTTTTTTAGTACATGTAGGTTTTTTAAATAGTATTACCTGTTTTTAAACATTCTGATTTTGTAGGTTTTTACTTGTATTTCCGTTTTTACAAACATAGAAATGGTTTTACAGTAAATTTAAACAGACTTTTTTGTACAAAAGCTATGTTTTTAAAGGTGATACTATTTATGTTGTAAAACGTACCAATAAAACATGTTCAAAAGAAAAAAATCGAGAAAGGTGGAGGCAGCGGCGACCTGGCTCTCCGGGTGCGGACGGTGGGAAGGATCAAGAAGGAGGGGATCCCCTCTGAGCACCGGACGGGTTCCCGAGAGACCAAATGCTTGGAGGAGCGGAGAGGTTCATCTTTAGAGGACACGCCCTCCCGCTCCTGCGAAAACTGTTCTTCATTTTACTTGATTTTAAAGACTGTAATCCTTCTTTTTTTAGTACATGTAGGTTTTTTTAAATAGTATTACCTGTTTTTAAACATTCTGATTTTGTAGGTTTTTACTTGTATTTCCGTTTTTATAAGCATAGAAAGGGTTTTACAGTAAATTTAAACAGACTTTTTATACAAAAGCTATGTTTTTAAAGGTGATACTATTTATGTTGTAAAACGTACCAATAAAACATGTTCAAAAGAAAAAAATTTCCAATGGGGCCCATTTTTTTTTCGTGTTTTTTGCGAATAAATCGAAAACCGATTCAAATTTCAAAAAGTTGAAAAGAAGCGTAAATCTCATTTCCGAGACGGTCGTTTTGAGCCCTGAACGGCTGCGCTCGGGCAAACGGATCTTGAGATTTTACGTGTCAAAAAAGGGGCGGAAGAATGATTAAGATATCTATAAAGTTAAAACAAAACACTATAGTTGAATGCCTTCAACTAAAAATCTCCGGTGTGTGTGTTTGATATGTTATGTTTAATATAGAAGCTTTAATATTTCAGACTTTTATCTGTACGTTACTGAAGAGGGCATGGCGGAGAATAGACTGCCCAGAACACACCAGTATTGTACATGATTGTTCGTCAAGTTCTCAGTATTTGGGAAACACTGTCTGCACGATCCTCAGCCTTTAGGTTGGGGATAGTTAGGCGGAAATGTATCCTAAAATCCCAAAGTGCCGAACCCCTGCACTAGGGCATAAGCCCACCCAGTTCTGTTAAAAATAAATCAAAACTGAATAAATACCTCTGGAATTAATTCCAGACACTACTTCCGAAGTTGTTAAGTCACACAATGTAAGAAAAGGGGAATTTGTCGCTTCGCAGATCAGTGATAAACTGTGAAATGTCGACACGAAGAGTCAGTATATCTGCAAACATAGGTGAAAAGCAGAACTCAAGAAAAAAAAGGTAAAACACCTCATCATAAATTCTATTTTCTAGAAAATGAAATGTGGGCAATCATTGGGCAGGTCCTCTTGTGTTTTTTTTTTTCCTATCATGAAATGCGATTTTTGCGTTACTCCGTTACTCCGTTGCCATAGTAACAGCTACCTAAACAATCCAATTTCACTCTGTTACTGACATGTAATTAAATGTTCTAGAAAACCCACACTGACCCACTGTTTGTCTTTTAAAAACTAGAGAACCGGCTGATAGAATCTTGCGGAAGGAAAAATGAACACACTGATACAATTTAACAAAGATGTTTTTTGCGGAGCGAGCGGAGCGAGCAGTTGAACATTTTATAAAAATAGTTTAGTTTTGGGAGAGTGTGTAATATTTACTCTTGGATGCTCTCCAAATCAAAGTATTGATAAAGTCTGTTTGATATTGTTCTTTTAATCTAAAACACTTTGTACCCAATCAGATTTCCAAGATTATGTGACGTATGCTATTTTTACCCATAATGCTCCAAGCGTGTCATATTTTCAAACTTTTTGGAAAATAAAATCATTGAAAACTATTTTTTAAACAAAAAAAATCTACGGTGCGTGTGTTTGATATGTTATGTTTAATATAGAAGCCTTAATCTTTCAGACTTTTAATTGTACCGTCACTGAAGATAGCATGGCGGAGAATAGAATGCCAAGAACACAGTTCTCTGAAACAAGGTTGTTCAATATGTTAATAGGATTTGGGAAACACGGTCTGGACCGTCCTCAGCCTGTTGGCTGGGGATAGTCAGGCTGCGACAGATCCAGAGCAGCAAACACAACCTAGGGCGTTAGCCCACCCAATTTTGTTAAAAATAAACCTAAAATCAGCAATCAGTTCTGGATTTTATTTCAGGCTCTGTTTCTCAAGCTGTAAATTCAAACACTGACAGAGTAAGGAAACTTGTCGCTACGTAGATGATTGATAAACTGAAATGTCGACATGAGGAGACAGAACATCTGTATACGTAGATGAAAAGCAGACCCCAAGAAAAAAAGTAAAAACCTATGCCTCAACTTCTGTTATATTTAGGGATGGGAAATCCGACGCCTCGCGACTCATCGAGCAACTGCAAAAAGTCGACACGAGGAGTCGGCACATCTGCAGGCTGCGCATGCGTAGATGAAAAACAAACCCCAAGAAATAAAGAAAATCTACGCCTTAAATTCTGTCTTACTAGAAGATAAAATGTGGGTCATTGTTGGGCAATTCCTTTTGTAGTTTTTTTTTAAAAATAAGAAATGAGATTATTGCGTTAATCCGTTGCCATAGCACCAGTTACCTAAACAATCAAATTTCACTCTGTTACTAACAATGTAATTAAATGTTCAATAAAACACACACTGACCCACTGTTTGACATTTGAATAACCACAAAAGACCGGCTGATAGAATCTTACGGAAGAGAAAATGAACACACTGATACAATTTAACATAGAGATGTTTGTGCGAGCGCGCAGTGAAGATTTCATAAAAAAAGTTTGGTTTTGGGAAAGTGTGTGATATTTTCACTTGTGTCCAATCGGATATTCTCCAAATCAAAGTATAGATAAAGTCCGTTTTGATTTTTTTATCTAAAGCACTTTGTAATGTTTTGGTAAGAGAAATACTGTATAAATTAAATACGATTTGAATCAACAATCTGTGACACAAGCAGCAACATTTAGGAAAGACGTAAGAGAGTCTCTGCGGCTCTAAAACAGCGTAAAAAACCGAAACAGGACAATTGTAAATGTTTTTGTCGTAGATTTTTATTTAAAAATAAAATCTTTTCCACGGTGCTTGGCTTTAGTCCGCTCCTCTTCAGATTGACTACCTCTCCCACTTTGGAGAAGACCCGCTCACAAGGCACCGGGGTTGCCGCATGTGAAGATAATGCTTCACCAGTTTGTGCAGGTTTTGGGTAAACTGTTGTCCTCGATGCCCAGACTGCGAGCGGATTTTCTCCCCTGAAGAAGTAGGGCCCCGATAGGCATCTCTGAACCTCCACTGTGCCGTTCGCCATCGCGGACCTAGAAAATAGAAGTTAGTGAAACCATGTAACATGAGTACATCGTTGATCAGATGAAAATACGTACTAACCTGGCTGTCCAGCAGGTCCCACAAATTGTCATTCTCCGCTGAAGATGACGCTCCCGGTTGTGACGAATAAAACAGAATTGGTTCTCCCTCCATTTACCCTTCCTCTCGATACAACTTGTTCACAGAAACACACACTCACCTTTCACTCTCATACAATTCACGCAAAAACTCTTTCAACCTCTCAATTCTAAACAGTATATTTGTGTTGGTGAATCCTAAAAACTAATCTAATAAATGTGTGTGTGGGTGTGTGACTATGTTGGTTGAATGTGTGTGTGTTACGTGACACATCACATACAAAAGGTCTAACAAGATCAAGGTGATCTTATTGTGTACAATACCTACTGTGATAAAATCCCTGTAGAATCCAAAGCTGTGATGTCGCAAAATCACAACAAAATCTCCTCCTCGCAAAAACCCCACGTTTCCCAGAATGAATGAAACCCTTTTATATCTTTTGACCGATTGACCGACCCGCCCCTTCAAACTTTCCGAGCTCTTCGACACCTGGCTCCACGTGACAGTAGCTCGGGGACTGGGTCGCGCGATGTTTGGCATTCCGACACATGGAATCGGAGCAATTCTCGCGATACTTTTGTGTCACTCTGTTCGGCTCAGCAGCAAGCAGCAAGGCTCGAGCTGGCCATCCCTAGTTACAAGTATACTAGAAGACGAAATGTGGGCTTTCGTGGGGCAAATCCTCTTGTGGGTTTTTTTTTTTTTTATCATGAAATGAGATTATAGCGTTACTCCGTTGCCATAGTAACACTTACCTAAACGATCGAATTTCACTCTGTTACTGACAATGTAATTAAAGAGGGCATGAAGAGGGCATGGCGGAGAATAGATTGCCCAGAACACAAGAGTGTAAGACAGGGTTGATAAATATGTTGTTAGGATTCGGGAAACACTGTCTGGACCGTCTTCAGCCTGCAGCCTGGGGATAGTTTGGCTGAAACACTTCCTAAAAGACACCATGAGCACGTTTATCAACCAAGGGCGTAAGTCCAAATAAATCTAAACTGAATAATTTCATCATGATTGGATTTCAAACGCTGCTTCTGAAACTGTAAACACAAATAATGAAAGAGTTAGGGAATCTGTCGCTTCCCAGATTATTGAGCAACTGCGAATAGTCGACACGAGGAGACGGTACATCTGCAAACGTAAATGAAAAGCAGACTCCAAGAAAAAAAAAGAAAAAACTACACCTTAAATGATGTTTTACTAGAAAATAAAATGTGGGCTACCGTTAGACAATTCCTCTTGTGATTTTTTTTCTTATCATGAAATGAGATTATCGCGTTACTCCGTCGCCATAGTAACAGTTACCTGAACAATCAAACCTAAACAATTAAATTTCAGTTAGACATTTTTTGATAAAAATCTTTAATTGTTGGTATTCCTCGATGACGCCATTGTTCCAGGCAAGGATATACAACTTGTGGTCTGGGTGGTAGAGGACACCGACACGCTGAGGTGATGATATGTTCCTCTCATTTCATCTTTCAAACTCTCTCTTTCTCAATCAGCAGTAGTTTCGAGCCCTCGGTCAGTACCCCTGGGTTTTTGGAAGCCGTGAGGAACGGCAGTCGTTTTGTCTCCCCATGTCATTCAGGGGACAAACGTCAAGTTATTGTGTTATTGTGTGTTTTGAAAAAAATTACCATATGGCACTTTGATTATTTATTTATTTTTTTACCAACAAAAATGTGAATTATTTCTTTTTTATTTGTTTTGTAATTTAACAAAGAAACGGATTTTGAGATTTTAATTTATTTTTTTTTTTTTTACATATTGAATGTGAATTTATCATTTCTTTAGTATAAAGAAATGATATAAAAGACATTTTTATGTTTGATCCCTTTGAAAAAATTGCACAGCAGTTGAGAAACGCTGTTTTTTTTTTGTTTGTTTTTTTGCATTTTTGTAGCATAAATCTAACTACCATGTTTACTACTGATCCTAATGACACTTTCCAAAGTGTGAAAATACACACTAAGTGCCTTTATTAAGAGCCAAAGTTTACTTACCTTCATGTGGACTCTAAGTACAAAGTATATTTAAGATTTTATTTTTATGTTCTTTACAACATTGCACAGTTTGGCTATTGTTACAGTGTATGTTTGTTTATTGTAAGAATTTTGCACTCTTTGTTCATTTGATTTATTTTTTTTATTCCCTCATTATTCTAAATAACATTTAAGTTTGTTTAACACTAATCCAAAAAGTCTGCCTTTCTTTCGGACATCTTTTCCTTATGATCAGTCAATAACAATCAGTACGTATAAACTCAGATTAAGCACTTGAGCTCCAAAATGTTCATATCCCTGGTCATTTTTCGCTTGAGATAACTTTTTATCCTCAAAAATACTTTTTATGGACAAGAAAGAACAAGTTTCTTCCAAAAGAAAACAATCTTGTTGAATGGTATTTACATTCAGTCACCTTCTTAATCGTCTATCCCTTAAGGGGGTGCCAGAGCCCATCCCAGCTGATTCAAAGCGAGGGGCAGGTTACACCCAGAACAGGTCACCAGTCTGTCGTAAGGCCACACACATACAACCATACACTCATTCTTAGGGGCAATCATATAGTGCCCACTAACCTAACGTGCATGTTTTTGGAGGGTGGGAGGAAACCAGAGTGCTAATACACATACATGGGGAGAATTGTTTGTTGAATTGATTAAATAATTATATTCCGGAAACGTAGTTCGATTCTTCCGCCAGAAATAGCTTAGTTTGTTTAGAATCGTGTGTGGCCTTTCAGACATCGCAGTTCTAACTTGCCTTGGAAGCAGATCGCTGGATCTCATTTGACTGTACTTTAAAACAATGCAAAATTTGGATGACATAATTTAAGGGGTATCTAACAAGGATGATGGATGAGGTACGCCCTGGATCGATGCCACAGGTAAGGTTTCCATACTTTTAAAGGAATCCATTCCAGACAAAAAGTCCATCAGGAGCAAATATTTGTGATTCTCACCAAAAAAAACCCTCTCCATTCCTAACTTAATCTGCAAAGTAAAATAAAAGAGAAGATAGTATTGTTGTCTTACTGGATTGAAATAGAAGAAAATGTGTCAATTGCCAGTTTATTTATAGTATAATATAATATACAGCATTGTTAAAAAATGTTAAAGACCAGATATTTTCTTAAATAACATGGGAAAATACTTTTCCATACCTCAAATGACGTGAATTGCTCAGTGAAAACACAATTACATATATAATCACTAAACATAATGAACCGAGAAAAAACTTTTGCTGTATGTGAAACTATCTGTCGATTGCAAAAGGCTACTATAAAATAAGAATAAAAATACAAGGTCCAGAGGTAAAGGTCCATTTTTTTACACTAATGTTAAGGAGTGCTTAAAGGAACATTTAAAAAGGATATGGAAACAAAGATTCCTAGAAAAAAGAAACACGTGTACTGGCCAAAGTGTTGTTCTTCAGTAACAACAGACGCCATCTTCTTTGCAAATCAGGCATGTCCTCCTGAAATTGTTGATTTTTTAGATAAGTCATAACATCAAATGTAGACAATTCAATTAATTTGATCATTTTTATGGGAATTAAGTATAATTAAGTACTTACACTGGAGTCGTTCATTGTCAGTTGCTAAATACACTGATAGTTTCTGTACTGATTAATAAAGGCTGGAAGTAACTTCATAAGAACAAAATAATTATACATTTAATTTAAAAGCGTCTTTGACAAACTTCTTAAGACACAGTGGCGGGTGGACGGAGCCAGCAAGGCCTTCTCTGTTGGCCTAACTTAACAAGACATCATTATCATATTTATAACAAAAGTCAATTTTATTTTAAATGTATTTTTCCTAAATATATATATTATTATTCTCCATATTCTGGCTTCTTCATGTCATTTTATATCCATTTGGTTATAGAGCTTCCAGTGTTGTCATGTTAGGTCAAAGTTTTTATCCAATCAGAATTCAGCTAGCATGTGTCGCCAGGCTGTATAAAATCTGTCCTCCTTAGGCCTTCAGAGTCAGATGTGCGGGCGCTCCTTATGCTAGTTGAACGGGCATGTGTAGTTTCTGACAGCCAATCAGATCATGACTTGGTGACGTTTACGCCTTTTTGAAGGCCCACGTCTGATGTGACATGTACGCGTCTTGTGATTGGATACTCATTTAACGTAAGGGGAAGCAACCCTTTGCATGTCAACAAAACTAGACCTGAGCCAGACCCAGGCTCTTTAACAGAAAAATCTGAAATATCCACTCGTTTTTTTATCCCACAATGGCAGAAGAATTTCAGAATGGCAGAATCGATTTCAAGACCACAAAAAATGACTGTTTCTCTCCCTTCTCGACACTGAAGCACTTTTAGACATACCGTAGAAAATTTCAGCAAACAGCCTTTTCCATTGGCCTCCATGTCTATAGAAAAGGATTTATTGTTCAAACTGAAACACACAGACAAACTGTACAACCGAGTCATTCACGTCTTCTTGAGGAAAGGAAGAAGAATGGATTTTGTGTTGAAATAAGTGTTTTGGGGGACATCCGTTTTGGTGAGTGCAAGCATTTTATTTATTTTTATATGTTTTATACGAGGCAGCACGGTGGCGCAGTGGTCTCACAGCAAGAAGGTCGTGGGTTCGAGTCCCGATGGGGACGAGGCTTGGAACACTTTCCTTTCTGTGTGGAGTTTGCATGTTCTCTCTGTGTTTGCGTGGATTTCCTCCGGGTACTCCGGTTTCCTCCCACCCTCCTAAAGACATGCATGCTAGGTTGATTGGCCGGTGCCAAATTGCCCCTAGGAATGAGTGTGTGGATGGTTGTATGTGTGTGGCCCCGCGACAGACTGGCGACCTGTTCGGGGTGTACTCTGCCCTTCGCCTTAAATTGGCCGGGCTCCGGCACCCCCGCAACTCCGAAAGGGATAGACGGATAAGAAGATGAATGACTGACTGTTTTATAACCGGGTTTATAGTTGTTTAAATGCTCTTGAAAATAGCCTGTGTTGCACACTAGTAGTCCCCAACCACCGGCCTCAGACTGGTACCGGCCGGACAGAACTGTTATTTTTATTCACTTTGTTTTTGTGATGTCTTTTATTTTGAAGGTACATGTTTACCGCTACCATGGCAACAAGAGTGCGTTCGAGAAGAGCGAATGTGTCCACGTTATAAAGACGCTGCTAATAAATTTTCTCGTGAAGACAAAGTGGATTTAAGTTTATTATTATTGATTTTAAAAAGCCAGTTGTTTCAGGCTGGTCTCATCAGCTTAAGACCGGTCCGTGAAAATATTGTCAGACACTAAACCGGCCCATGGCGCAGAAAAGGTTGGTGACCCCTGTTGTACACAATTAAGGTGATGCAACACCCAGTAGTGCCTACGTCTGCTTCTGGATATAATTTCTCCAGCCGTGGTGTCATTGATGGTATTTGAGGGGTATTTATTCAAGTGGGACAAAGTAGCACATCACCGAAGGCCTAGGTGTGAAATGCACGGACCGCCACTGTTCAGACATGTTCTCTGAATTTGGGAAACACTGCCTAAACCGTCCTCAGCCTTTAGGCTGGGGATAATATGGCAGCAGATACGGTTTCCAGTATCTGCAATAAATCGCTTCTCGGCCTTTTGGCTAAGATCAGTACTGCCTGGTCTTGGGCGTTAGATCGAGTCGTGATCAATCTCCTTGGGAGGTGATTTAGTTCCTATGTGGATCTCAAATAGACGCCCTTGGGAGAAGAGCATTTTTCATCGTCACCAATTTTGATTGGTTGTTTTTGTTTCCTGTTGTTTTGTTCCTTGTTTTGTTCTTGTTTTTCACATTTTTTAACAAAAAGGTAAGTGGTGTTTTTAGTGTTTTTTAACGCGGTTTTTGCACTTTTTCTCCTTTTTCCCCCTTTTTTGCGAGCTGTGGTGCCTCCACCATGTCGACAGGTTTTGCCGGGGTGCGGAGGCACCACAGTGTCCGCTTTCTTTTAAAGGAGGTAGATGGGAAACCCATTGAAGTTAGCAGGTTGGACTTTTCTAGAAAATTTGTACAGGGCCTTTTAAAATTTACACCAGAACATTTAAACTGCATCCTCACTCTACCTTTTAACAAAGGTTTTGATGTGAGTTTTGTTTCGGGCACAGTTCTGAAAGATTTTTGGGAACGTTTTGAGGGTGTAGAATCCCAGTTTTCTGCGTTTGAGGTGGAAAAACTGACTGACAATAGCCTTAAAACGGTTATTGTCAGGATGTTTAATGAAACCGTCGGCGCAGAGGACATTAAGACATGGCTGGGAAGACATTGCACGGTTAAAGGCCAGCCTATCAAGGTACTAGATGTGGACGGCATCTGGAATTGTGCCCGGAGGGTTCCTATCCAGCAATGGCAGGACCCTTCAGGCTACCAGGGCCTGAAACACCTGCCTAGTATGATAGTGCTGGGCGATAAAAGAGGCTACATCCACTACCAGGGAATACCCAAGCTCTGCCGCAACTGTGGTGAGCATGGGCACCTGGTAGAAGCGTGTACCAAGATCTTTTGTGGTAAATGTAGAGAAATTGGGCACACATTTGATGAGTGTCCCAATGGCGGGAGGTGCAACCTCTGTGGAGAGTCCAACCACCTCTACAGAGACTGCCCCAAATCGTTTGCCAACAAGTTAAAAGCCGGAAAAGGAACTGAAAAGAAAAAAGAAACCGACCAGGTGGAGGCGGTAGCTTCCAGCGCCTCTCAAGACAAAAAGGAAAAACAGGAATCTAGTGAGAAGGGTGAAAGGTTGGTGGCTGCGCAGGCCCAGACCATATGTCTGTGTCCGAGGAGGAGGACCGACATAGCTCCACCCAGATCCCGGACACCCTACAGACTGAGAGGCCAGTATCAGAGTTGTCTTCGGACTCTCCCATTCCTGCGCAGAAGAGGGGGAAAGCTGCGACCCCCTCAGACAGCTCGTCTGAGGAGGAGTCGAGAATTTTCCCCTCTGCCTCACCGAACGAGGCCCTGTTCCTAGAACTTCCGAAACAGTCGACCCGGAAGGACAAAAGGGAGGGCTTAAAGAGGCCAGTCCCCAAAGTCCAAAGCGGAAAAGGAGCAAAACCCCTCCCCTCATACAATGAGTCGGAGGAAGAGCTCCTTTTACATGACTCGTCTTCCCTGGTCTGAAAATCAAGCCTTCAGCATACTCATGACTCTCACCTTCTCACTCATCCATGTTAGAAGTGTGACGTCCAGAGTTAGATCCCATCGCCTCGGAACCCTTTTAAATGGTTTTAAATGGTTTAAAGGATTGCTTTCTTTTATCAATCTGGTTTTTATGATTTCTTTTGTGCAGGAGCGGGAACTGGAGAGTACTCTGCAGGGGACCAAAGGCGGTCTGCCCGCCGTGTTTGGGCTCCCGGTGGACCTCTCCGTCCCTCGAAACAGACTCCGGGACCTGTGGTGAATGGTGGCTCATGGGATTCTCCCGGTCAGGACCGTGATGCATTCCCGGGGCAGTTGGGCGAGATCGATCTGCCCCCGACCTAGTCGTGGCGCGCCTGAGTCGGTGGGGCACCTGCTCTGGGAGTGCAGCGCTGTCGTGGACCTGTGGGCAAAGGCCGGCTCCCTGCAATTCTCGAACTTGCCAGCAAGGGGGGGGTCATACCAAGGATCCACCCGAGCTGCCGAAAAGACGCTACGTGGACCCCCGGAAACTTGCTGGTGAGGAGGCACAGACAGAGCCCCCCCGCAGCTGTATCTGGACGGCAGTTGGCAGCGTGCCTTGGATGCAGCTGCCAAGAAGAATCGTCTGTGCCTCTTCGGACGTGGTAGCCGGAGCTACACAGGAAAGGTCTTGGCAGCAGCGGCCTGGCTCTCCAGGGGAGGACGGTGGAAGGAGCAGGAAGGGGTGGATCCCCTCTGAGCACCAGGAAGAGTCCCGAGAGACCAAATGTTTTGAGGAACGGGGAGGTTCACCTTTACCAACCGGGCCCTCCCGCTTCTGTTACATATGTTTTTATTTGAACCTGATTTTAAGGACTGCAATCCTTTATATCTATTTATTGGCTTTTTACTCTAAGTTTTTTTTTTACCTGTTTTAACGTGCTGTTTTGTGAAATTGTTTTAACTGTATTATTGTTTTTATTGTTTTATAAATGGTTTTACAGACTGTTTTTGAATGGTTTTACAGAACAGTGACGTTTGAACTGGTAAAAAATGTATTTTTGAATGTTGTGTTTGATTTATGCCAATAAATATTTGGAAAGAAAAAAAATCTGCAATAAATCAACCGGTCGACTTCTCCGTCCTTCGAAACAGACTCCGGGACCTGTGTTGGACGGTGGCTCATGGGATTCTCCCGGTCAGGACCGTGATGCATTCCCGGGGCAGTTGGGCGAGATCGATCGTGGCGCACCTGAGCCGGTGGAGCACCTACTCTGGGAGTGCAGCGCGGTCGTTGTTTTATTGTTTCAACTGTATTACTGTTTTTGTGTTTTAGAAATGGTTTTACAGACAGATTGTTTTTGAATGATTTTACAGAACAGTGACGTTTGAACTGGTAAGAATGTATGCTTGAATGTTGTTTTTGATTTATGCCAATAAATATCTGAAAAGAAAAAAAAAATCTGAAATAAATCAACAGTTTCGCAAAAGGCAAAAGACTACCCCAAATCTGTTAAAAATTAAAACTCAGATAAAGGATTTATTCTGGAATTTTTTTGCAGATGTAGTGATGGGGAAATGAGATCTCATGAAATGATTAGATCTCACAGCCAAATTATTCTAAATGTGGTACAGTAATGAGGTCTCATATTGCTGCCATCTGTGGTTACTTTGCACACATTACAACAATATGTATGGTCAAAATACTTAATGTCTCTTTTTTAGAAATGTGTGCTTAAGGAAACATTTCATAAATAATATGGGAAAAAAAGACTCCCCCCAAAAAAACAACAACAACAAAAAAAAAAAAACACTTGTACTGGCCAAAGGGTTGTTCTTCTGTAAGTCCTGTAACTCTCCTGTAACAACAGACACCATCTTCTTCACAAATCAGGCATGTCCTCCTGAAATTGTTGATTTTTTTAGTTAAGTGCACAACATGAAATGTAAGACGATTCAATGCATTTTTACATTTTTTTTTTATGAGAATTAAGTATAATTAGTACTTACACTGGAGTCGTTCATTGTCAGTTGCTAAATACACTGATAGTTTCTGTACTGAATAACAAAGGCTGGAAGTAACTGAATAAGAAAATAATAATAATAATGATAATAACACATTTAATTTATAAGCGCCTTTAAAGATAACCCATTGTCACTGTACAGTTCACAATTATCAATAAGCCATAGATCAGAAATGAAAAAACAAATAAAAATAAATAAAGTAAAACTAGACACAGATCAAAACTAAGCAGAACAAAGTGAATCAATATGTATAAAAAAAAAACCCCACAAGTGCAAAAATACAATAAAAGTATGAAATTAATTGTATACAATTACAAATACAAGCACAGTACAAATCACCGTATTTGGTGCCGTTCCCATTAAAAATGACAGTAAAAGCAACGTTTTTAACATTTATGTCCTATAAGGGAATTTTTCGCCCCCTACCGTTCATCGCACCCAACTAACTTTTCTCAACAGGTTAGGTGACTCCCGGAACGAACATTTTGGTTACCCAATCAGATTTCCAAGATTATGTGACGTATGATATTTTTTCCCACAATGCTTCAAACCTGTCATATTGTCAAACTTTTTAAAAAATAAAAAGTCGCTTCTTACATCTGCAAACGTAGAGGAAAAGCAAACCCCAAGAAAAAAAAAACTAAAACACTACGCCTTAAATTCTGTATTACTAGAAGATGAAATGTGGGCTATATCGTGTTATTTTTCTAATCATGAAATGATATTATCGCTTTACTCCGTTGCCATAGTAACAGTTACCTAAACAATCCAATTTCACTCTGTTACTGACAATGTAATTAAACGTTCTAGAAAGCCCACACTGACCCACTGTTAGTCTTTTAAAAACTAGAGGACCGGCTGATAGAATCTTGCGGAAGGGAAAATGATACAATTTAACAGAGATGTTTTTCTACCCAATCATATTTCCGAGATTATGTGACGTATGATATTTTTACCCACAATGCTCCAAACGTGTCACATTTTCAAACTTTTTGGAAAATAAAATCATTGAAAACTGTTTTCTAAACAAAAAAATATTCGGTGTGTGTGTGTGTTTGATATGTTATGTTTAATATAGAAGCCTTAATCTTTCATACTCTTGTCTGTACCGTCACTGAAGATGGCATGGCGGAGAATAGACCGCCCAGAACAAAAGTCTGAAACAATGATGTTCATCTTGATAATGGACTTTGGGAGAAATTGCCTGCACCGTCCTCAGCCTTTAGGTTGGGGATAGGAAGGTTAAAACAGATCCTAAAAACCCGAGTATGCTGAACAGAACATAGGGCATTAGCCCACCCAATTTTGTGATAAATAAATCCTCAAATGTTGTTCGCAACGAAATTTCCTTCGTTTTGATACAAAATTTTTGCCAATCGGATAAGAACTCTAGGCTCTAGCGCCTCTTGAACACAGTTTTTGCGAATACTCTCTCCACTCTATTTCAACAGTGCGGGAGAGGCGAAAAAAAACCCTGATTTTTTCCATTTTTTTTACACAGTGTTTGCTCTAAAACCGTAGAAGGTGTGAAAATGCCACTGGCATGGTATAGAGGTCAACTCCTTGTGACCCGTTTAAACTTTAAATTGTGTTTCTAGCTAAAACTATGCCAGAGCTAGAAAGCTTGGAAGAGCATGTGGTTTTTGGCCAAAATCCCATTATTTCCATGGAAAATAATGGCCTTTTGGCTCAGATCAGGAGTACTGCCTGGTCTTGGACTTTAGATTGAGTCGCGATCAACTCCATAGGGCGGTGATTCCGGTGTCTTTGTGACACCTGAGTTAATTCCACGTGGGGAGATCTTTTTCTTTTGTTCTTTGTCTTTTTGTGTCTGTGTGTTTGTTTGTTTGTTTGTCCTTTTATCTCAGTGTTTTTACAGCTTTTTTAAGGTAAGTTATTATTTTATTGCTTTTATCTTATTTATTGTTATTTATTTTTTAGCTGCGTTGTGGTGCCTCCAGCATGTCGGCAAATGTTGCCAGGGTGCGGAGGCACCACAGTGTGCGTTTTATTTTAAAAACTATTAATGGAAAAGCCATGGAGATTTCCCGCCTGGATTTCTCCAGGACATACGTCCAGGGGTTGTTGAAATTCAAACCCACTGACCTGAACTGTATTTTGTCACTTCCTTTCAACAAGGGATTTGATGTCAGTTTTGTTTCCGGAAATGGATTAAAAGAGTTTTGGACCCGGTACGAGAGCGTGGAAACCCAGTTTTCTGCGTTCACAGTTGAGAAACTGACTGACAATAGTCTTAAAACGGTTATTGTCAGGATGTTCAATGAGACTGTGAATGCAGAGGATATTAAGACATGGCTGGGGAGATACTGCACGGTGAAAGGCCAGCCTACCAAGGTTATGGATGTAGACGGTATCTGGAACTGTGTTTGGAGGGTCCCCATCCAACAATGGCAGGACCCTTCAGGCTACCAGGGCCTAAAACACCTGCCTTCTATGGTAGTGCTGGGTGACAACCGTGGCTACATTCACTACCAGGGAATGCCCAAGCTCTGCCGCAAGTGTGGTGAGCACGGGCACCTGGTAGAAGCTTGTGATAAGATAATGTGCGGAAAATGCAGAGAAATTGGGCACACTTTTGATGAGTGTCCCAATGGCAGACGGTGCAACCTCTGTGGGGAGACGAACCATCTCTTCAGAGACTGCCCGAAGTCTTTCGCCAACAAGCTGAAAGCGTCCAAAACCGGTACAGTGGGTCAAGTGATTTTTACGGGAGAGGGGGAGATGGAAAGTTCCGCTCCCCCTCCGCAAACCGAGAGAGGGCAGCGGAAGTCAGGTGAGGAGGGTGCAGGGGTGGTGGTTGCGCAACCCCCGACCACATCCGGTAACGGTGTGGATGGGGACGTGCAGTCATCAGGTGGAGCTATGTCTGTGTCCGGCGCGGAGGAAGGAACAGAAGATAGCGATGAAACCCATATCCCCGACGCCCAACCGACAAAGAGGCCAGCGTCAGAGTTGTCTTCGGACTCTCCCATGTCTGTGGAGAAGAGGGGAAGAGCTACGACTTTCTCAGACAGTTCATCTGTGGAGGAGTCTAGAATCTTCTCCCCTAGCTCACCGAACGAGGCTCCCTTCCTGACCATCCCGCAACAATCAACCCCGAAGGACAGGAGGGAAGGCCCTCCGAGGTCGACCCACCGAGTCCACAAGGACAATGGAGATCAACCCCCTCCGCCTCCATCCCATGAGACGGAGGAAGAGCTCCTTTTACACGATTCGTCCTCTCTCGTGTGAACCAGGTTTGTATTCATTTTTTAAGTTGTAAGCATCTTTTAAATGGCGTACCTTTTTTTTAACCGTACTCATGGCTCTCACCTTCTCGACCATCAATGTCAGAAGTGTGAAGTCGAGAGTTAGGGCCCAGAGTGTTTTTAGTTTTTTACTGTCTTTTAAGTCGGATGTGTTTTTATAACAGGAGTGTGGTTTACCCTTTTTAAAGAATTATACCCAGTGGGAGAAAAAGTGGCCCCACACCTCACTGTGGAGTGGCTCCAATCAAAATAAAAACGATGGAGTGGCCATTTTAATCAAGAATCCCCAGATTTTGGTGAAGGGCAGCACTGTGGTGAAGGAGGGGCGAGCACTTTTAACGCATCTGACTTTTATGGGACAGGATTTTAAACTTTTAAATATTTATGGTTTTACTGATAAACATGAACGGTACGACCTTTTAGAAAGCCTGCAGCCCCACATGCTGGGTCGAGCCCCGTTGATTTTAGGAGGTGATGTTAATTGTATTTTATCATGAAAGGATAAGAGAAGAGCGAGGGATGATTTTAGAGTCGATAAGACATCGGTTTTACTGCAGGGCATGGTGAGGGATTTTAAACTGACAGACTGTTTTAAAACCATGCATCCCAGAGAGGAGGGCTTCACCTGGTTCAGTGATGACGGCACCAGAGCCTCTCGAATAGACTATGTTTTTACACGGGACTGCTCGCCAACCGATGCTAGATTAACCCCAGTTTTCATCTCTGATCACCTCATGCTGTCTTGCACCCTGTCACTTTCTTCAGGTGTGACTCAAGGTGGGGGTCTGTGGAAACTGAACTGCTCCCTGCTGGAGGACCAGAACATCGTCGACCAGTACAGGGAGCGGTATCAGGATTGGCAGACCCTCCAGGACCTATACTGTACACGCTCACAGTGGTGGGAGATGGTGAAGGGACGGACCCAGACCTTTTTTAAGAGAGTAGGTAGGAAGAAAAAGGTTTTAGAACAACGACGCATGATGGGGCTGCAAAAACGCTTACAACGATATTTTAAATTAAATGAATACGGACTTGATTTTAATAACGAAATTAAAGAAGTCAAATAAGAAATGCAAAAACTGGCAGAAATCAAAAAGCAAAGGAATTATTTTCCGAAGTAAAGAAAGAGACTTAGAAGAAGGAGAAAAATGTTCAAGGTACTTTTTAAAGAAAATTTTAAGCAAGGGGGGTGGTTTTACATGTTTAAGAAGGGAGGACGGGATTTTAGCTGAAAAGACAGAAGACATTTTAAAAACTGTTGAACTCTTTTATGACGATCTATATAAAGAAAAAACAGTAGACGAGACCATCATGACTGAAATCTTGATTTTATCGACCAAAAAGTCACGAAAAGTGTGCTTTTAACCAAAGATTTTACTGTTTTAGAGATCAACAAGTGTCTTTTATCTTTTAAGAAAGGGAAGTCCCCTGGACAGGACGGACGTCCCTTAGAATTTTACCTGACCTTCTGGGACATTTTAGCACCTGACCTACTTGCTGTTTTTAAAGAATTTGAGACCTTGGACAGACTGCCAGCAAGTTTTAGAGTAGGGATAGTGACGCTGCTCCACAAGGACAAAGACAGGACCGACCTGAAAAACTGGAGACCCATCACTCTTTTAAACGTGGACTGCAAACGTTTTAGCAAACTTTTAGCAGCGCGTATGACGACGGTTTTAGAGAACTTGATTCACCCGGATCAAGCCTGTGCCGTGCCAGGGAGGAAGATCACGGACAGCCTCGTACTGATCAGAGACACCATCTGTTATGCGAGAGACAGAAACATTCGGCTGGTAGTGTTAAATCTAGACTTTGAGAAAGCTTTCGATCGGGTCTCGCACCAGTACCTTTTCAAAGTGCTGCAAAAAATGGGATTCCCGGACAAATTTATTGCGTGGGTGGGGCTGCTCTACCGGGATATCAGCAGCAAATTTGTGGTTAACAGGTTCCTGACAAAAGCAGTGGATATCAGCTGCGGTGTCCGTCAGGGGTGTCCTTTATCTGCCCTCCTGTACGTGGCATGCATCGAACCTCTGGCACAGGTCTTGAGAAGGGATCAACGAATCCAAGGAGTGGGCATACCAGGGAGCGGCGGACTACAGACTAAGGTGATTTTATACATGGACGATTTTAACATTTTATGTACCGACATTTTAGCAATCCACAGGACCTTGGACCTGACCGACTGGTTTGGACGCGCCTCCGGCTCCAAACTTAACCGAGACAAGACCAAAGCCCAGTTCTACGGACTCTGGGGAGAGACGGACACGACGGGACTCCCACTGACCGTGACCCAGACCGACCAAAAGATACTGGGGGTCACTTTTGACAAAGACGGGGGAGGAAGTACGAACTGGGCTGACCTTACAGGGAAAGTCAGACAGAGACTAGGATTCTGGGGACTTAGAGGACTGACAATAGAAGGTAAGGTTTTAATCATCAAGGCAGTGATTTTACCTTTGCTTTTATTAGTCAGTTCTGTTTTTATGCCGCCACGGAGGGTGAATTTTAGACCTGGAAAGAGCCATTTTTAACTTCATTTGGTCGTCCAAGTGGGAACGACTGAGGAGACAGGAACTGAAAAAGACTAAAGATAAAGGAGGTAAAAGGAGTTCCTGATCTCCTCTTGTTTTTAGGAAGTAGGTACGTGGCTCTTAGTTTTAATCAGATAACGGACCCATCCAGAAACCCAAAGTCAGCAGCCTTTACAAGGTTCTGGATGGGCTCCTTTTTAAGAAAGAAGAAGCTGTTTAAAACTGATCTTAGAGTTCCAGTGTCTTTTAATCTGCCCCCGTCTTACGCTTTTATAGAGAAGTTTTTAAAAGATTTTAAACTTGAGGAAGAAGGATTGCATGTTTTTACTAATCATCGTTTTATGATTTCTGTTGTGCAGGAGCGGGAACCGGTGAGTCGAGTGCGCGGGCTCACACTAGGTGAGTCCGCAACCGTTTGGCACAACGTGAACCACTCCGTTCTTCCAAACAGACTCCGGGACCTGTCGTGGATGGTGGCTCACGGGATCCTCTCGGTCAGGGACGTCATGCACTCCCGGGGCATGTCGGCGATCTCAACGTGCCCCCGACCTGGTTGTGGCGCGCCCGAGTCGGTGAGGCACCTGCTCTGGGAGTGCAGCGCTGCCGTCGACCTGTGGGCATTGGCCGGCTCCCAGAAATTCCCGAACTTGCCAGCAAGGGGGGTCCTATCAGCACAGCTGGTGCTGTTCGGGGTGGGCCACAATCTAAGTAAGGAAGAGTTTGGGAGGCAGTGGCTCGCCCTGGCTGCCATTAAAGACGCCATGTGGACCTCCAGAGACTTGCTGGTAAGGAGGTACAGGCAGATCCCCCCCGCAGCTGTGCTCCGAATGGCCGCAGACAACATGAACACCATCATCTCTGCCGGCAGCAGGCCTAGGACACAGCTGCAAAGAAGAATCGTCTGTACCTCGTCGGACGTGGGAGCCGGTGTTACACGAGAAAGGTCGAGGCAGCGGCGACCTGGCTCTCCGGGTGCGGACGGTGGGAAGGAGCAAGAAGGAGGGGATCCCCTCTGAGCACCGGACGGGTTCCTGAGAGACCGAATGCTTGGAGGAGCGGAGAGGTTCATCTTTAGAGGACACGCCCTCCCGCTCCTGCAGAAACTGTTCTTCATTTTACTTGATTTTAAAGACTGTAATCCTTCTTTTTTTTAGTACATGTAGGTTTTTTAAATAGTATTACCTGTTTTTAAACATTCTGTTTTTGTAGGTTTTTACTTGTATTTCCGTTTTTACAAACATAGAAATGGTTTTACAGTAAATTTAAAAAGATTTTAGTACAAGAGCAATGTTTTAAAGGTGATGCTATTTATGCTGTAAAAGAACCAATAAACATGTTAAAAGAAAAAAATTCTGTTCTTATCAGTTTAATATCTGGTACGTCCTCCACCCGAGGACCGCGTATTAAATGGATTTTTAGAACGGGGAGTCCGAAAGAGGAGCTCGCTCCCTTCGCTCCATGCATCAACCCGGCCTTGCAGTGCCGCCGGGAACGGTGCACCCCCCCTAAATCTTGTTAAAGTTAACCATCAAATCATTGTTGTGTGGATTCAAATGCTTTTGCAGACCTGACCTGGTTGTTCTTGGCCGTGGATTTTGTTCTCCGCCATGCCCAGCTTTACCTGACCTGGTTGTTCTTGGCCAGTGGATTTTGTTCTCTGCCACGCCCAGCTTTACCTGACCTGGTTGTTCTTGGCCGTGGATTTTGTTCTCTGCCACGCCCAGCCAGCTTTACCTGACCTGGTTGTTCTTGGCCGTGGATTTTGTTCTCTGCCACGCCCAGCTTTACCTGACCTGGTTGTTCTTGGACGTGGATTTTGTTCTCTGCCACGCCCAGCCAGCTTTACCTGACCTGGTTGTTCTTGGCCGTGGGTTTTGTTCTCCGCCACGCCCAGCCAGCTTTACCTGACCTGGTTGTTCTTGGCCGTGGATTTTGTTCTCCGCCACGCCCGGCCAGCTTTACCTGACCTGGTTGTTCTTGGCCGTGGGTTTTGTTCTCCGCCACGCCCAGCCAGCTTTACCTGACCTGGTTGTTCTTGGCCGTGGATTTTGTTCTCCGCCACGCCCAGCCAGCTTTACCTGACCTGGTTGTTCTTGGCCATGGATTTTGTTCTCTGCAACGCCCAGCTTTACCTGACCTGGTTGTTCTTGGCCGTGGATTTTGTTCTCTGCCACGCCCAGCTTTACCTGACCTGGTTGTTCTTGGCCGTGGATTTTGTTCTCTGCCACGCCCAGCCAGCTTTACCTGACCTGGTTGTTCTTGGCCGTGGGTTTTGTTCTCCGCCACGCCCAGCCAGCTTTACCTGACCTGGTTGTTCTTGGCCATGGATTTTGTTCTCTGCAACGCCCAGCTTTACCTGACCTGGTTGTTCTTGGCCGTGGATTTTGTTCTCTGCCACGCCCAGCTTTACCTGACCTGGTTGTTCTTGGCCGTGGATTTTGTTCTCTGCCACGCCCAGCCAGCTTTACCTGACCTGGTTGTTCTTGGCCGTGGGTTTTGTTCTCCGCCACGCCCAGCCAGCTTTACCTGACCTGGTTGTTCTTGGCCGTGGATTTTGTTCTCCGCCACGCCCAGCCAGCTTTACCTGACCTGGTTGTTCTTGGACGTGGATTTTGTTCTCTGCCACGCCCAGTCAGCTTTACCTGACCTGGTTGTTCTTGGACGTGGATTTTGTTCTCTGCCACGCCCAGCCAGCTTTACCTGACCTGGTTGTTCTTGGCCGTGGATTTTGTTCTCTGCCACGCCAGCAGCTTTACCTGACCTGGATTGTTCTTGGCCGTGGATTTTGTTCTCTGCCACGCCCAGCTTTACCTGACCTGGTTGTTCTTGGCCGTGGGTTTTGTTCTCCGCCATGCCCAGCCAGCTTTACCTGACCTGGTTGTTCTTGGCCGTGGATTTTGTTCTCCGCCACGCCCAGCCAGCTTTACCTGACCTGGTTGTTCTTGGACGTGGATTTTGTTCTCTGCCACGCCCAGCCAGCTTTACCTGACCTGGTTGTTCTTGGCCGTGGATTTTGTTCTCTGCCACGCCCCAGCTTTACCTGACCTGGTTGTTCTTGGCCGTGGGTTTTGTTCTCCGCCATGCCCAGCCAGCTTTACCTGACCTGGTTGTTCTTGGCCGTGGATTTTGTTCTCCGCCATGCCCAGCCAGCTTTACCTGACCTGGTTGTTCTTGGACGTGGATTTTGTTCTCTGCCACGCCCAGCCAGCTTTACCTGACCTGGTTGTTCTTGCACGTGGATTTTGTTCTCTGCCACGCCCAGCCAGCTTTACCTGACCTGGTTGTTCTTGCACGTGGATTTTGTTCTCTGCCACGCCCAGCCAGCTTTACCTGACCTGGTTGTTCTTGGACGTGGATTTTGTTCTCCGCCACGCCCAGCTTTACCTGACCTGGTTGTTCTTTGCCGTGGATTTTGTTCTCTGCCACGCCCAGCTTTACCTGACCTGGTTGTTCTTGGCCGTGGGTTTTGTTCTCCGCCACGCCCAGCCAGCTTTACCTGACCTGGTTGTTCTTTGCCGTGGATTTTGTTCTCTGCCACGCCCAGCTTTACCTGACCTGGTTGTTCTTGGCCGTGGGTTTTGTTCTCCGCCATGCCCAGCCAGCTTTACCTGACCTGGTTGTTCTTGGCCGTGGATTTTGTTCTCCGCCACGCCCAGCCAGCTTTACCTGACCTGGTTGTTCTTGGACGTGGATTTTGTTCTCTGCCACGCCCAGCCAGCTTTACCTGACCTGGTTGTTCTTGGACGTGGATTTTGTTCTCTGCCACGCCCAGCCAGCTTTACCTGACCTGGTTGTTCTTGGACGTGGATTTTGTTCTCTGCCACGCCCAGCCAGCTTTACCTGACCTGGTTGTTCTTGGCCGTGGATTTTGTTCTCTGCCACGCCCAGCCAGCTTTACCTGACCTGGTTGTTCTTGGCCGTGGATTTTGTTCTCCGCCACGCCCAGCCAGCTTTACCTGACCTGGTTGTTCTTGGACGTGGATTTTGTTCTCTGCCACGCCCAGCCAGCTTTACCTGACCTGGTTGTTCTGGGACGTGGATTTTGTTCTCTGCCACGCCCAGCCAGCTTTACCTGACCTGGTTGTTCTTGGACGTGGATTTTGTTCTCTGCCACGCCCCAGCTTTACCTGACCTGGTTGTTCTTGGCCGTGGATTTTGTTCTCTGCCACGCCCAGCCAGCTTTACCTGACCTGGTTGTTCTTGGCCGTGGATTTTGTTCTCCGTCAGACCCTAACAAAAAAAACCCCCAAAAAGGTGAGTCTGTCTGTGTGGTTGTGTGTCTGTGAGTCTGTCTGCAGCTCAGTTTCAGAGAGTTTTGCTGCTTTTCAGATACATGTGGATTAGATTCAGAAAGATTCTTGTTCATCTTGTGTCTCTGTGTGTGTGTGTGTGTGTGTGTGTGTGTGTGTGTGTGAGTGAGTGAGTGAGGGGGGGTGAAATGGGTAGAAATTGCTTGTGTTTAATTCATTGTGATACAAAAGGGATTTTTCTTTTCTTTTTTTTATTAAATAAAACATTCTCCATCATCCAGCCTACATTTTGTGTGTGTGTCTGTGTCAAGCAGCCATCGATTCTCCCACCGTCCCACCCCAACTGGACGTCAGCCTTAAATACTTTTCAAACAGGCAGGCAAACGCACTCAATTGCCTGCAGCTGTGTCAGTTAACCAACCAGCAGACTGACTCTCTCGTTCCTTTCATCTGAAACTCTGCTTGGACTGAACATGAAAGCAGGCCTGGTCTGAGAGCAGGCCTGGTCTGACCTGTGTAGGCGGAGCTGTGAACAGTGACCGTCACTGCCACGCGTAGGCCTAAAAGCCTGACCCTCGTCTGACACCACACGTCCCCTCATCATTCGCTCTGGCCTCTCTTCATTTCGCACAAGTCTTTCGCCTTTTACTAAAGACTTCCGTGGAGAGCGGCGTGGAAGAGTCCTGGCTATTTTTGGCAGGCTTTTACACCCAAAAAGCCTAACGTTTATGTGAAAGACAAATTTACAGAAAGCCACCGGTCCGGTTCCACCCGTGAACACAATGACTCTGTGCGGGTGTGAACGGACTGTGGCTTTACCTCTCCGCCTGAGCGGAGACCCCCCGGTCGGGCGGTTAGCGCCAAACCATTTTGGATCATCGCTTCTCGGCCTTTTGGCTAAGATCAGGAGTACTGCCTGGTCTTGGACTTTAGATCGAGTCGTGATCAACTCCATAGGGCGGTGATTCCGGTGTCTTTGTGACACCTGAGTTAATTCCATGTGGGGAGATCCTTTTGTTTTGTTCTTTGTCTTTTTTTTTTGTCTGTGTGTTTGTTTCTTTGTTTTGTTTGTCCTTTTATCTGTTTGTTTTTACAGCTTTTTTAAGGTAAGTTATTATTTTATTACTTTTATCTTATTTATTGTTATTTATTTTTTAGTTGCGTTGTGGTGCCTCCAGCATGTCGGTAAACTTTGCCGGGGTGCGGAGGCACCACTGTGTGCGTTTTATTTTAAAAACCATCAATGGAAAAGCCATGGAGATTTCCCGCCTGGATTTCTCCAGGAAATACGTCCAGGGGTTGTTGAAATTCAAACCCGTTGACCTGAATTGTATTTTGTCACTTCCTTTCAATAAGGGATTTGATGTTAGTTTTGTTTCCGGAAATGTTTTGAAAGAGTTTTGGACCCGGTACGAGAGCGTGGAAACCCAGTTTTCTGCGTTCACGGTTGAGAAACTGACTGACAATAGCCTTAAAACGGTTATTGTCAAGATGTTCAATGAGACTGTGAATGCAGAGGATATTAAGACATGGCTGGGGAGATACTGCACGGTGAAAGGCCAGCCTACCAAGGTTATAGATGTAGACGGTATCTGGAACTGTGTTTGGAGGGTCCCCATCCAACAATGGCAGGACCCTTCAGGCTACCAGGGCCTAAAACACCTGCCTTCTATGGTAGTGCTGGGTGACAACCGTGGCTACATTCACTACCAGGGAATGCCCAAGCTCTGCCGCAAGTGTGGTGAGCACGGGCACCTGGTAGAAGCTTGTGATAAGATAATGTGCGGAAAATGCAGAGAAATTGGGCACACTTTTGATGAGTGTCCCAATGGCAGACGGTGCAACCTCTGTGGGGAGACGAACCATCTCTTCAGAGACTGCCCGAAGTCTTTCGCCAACAAGCTGAAAGCGTCCAAAACCGGTACAGTGGGTCAAGTGATTTTTACGGGAGAGGAGGAGACGGAAAGTTCCGCTCCCCCTCCGCAAACCGAGAGAGGGCAGCGGAAGTCAGGTGAGGAGGGTGAAGGGGTGGTGGCTGCGCAACCCCCGACCACATCCGGTAACGGTGTGGATGGGGACGTGCAGTCATCAGGTGGAGCTATGTCTGTGTCCGGGGCGGAGGAAGGAACAGAAGATAGCGATGAAACCCATATCCCCGACGCCCAACCGACAAAGAGGCCAGCGTCAGAGTTGTCTTCGGACTCTCCCATGTCTGTGGAGAAGAGGGGAAGAGCTACGACTTTCTCAGACAGTTCATCTGTGGAGGAGTCTAGAATCTTCTCCCCTAGCTCACCGAACGAGGCTCCCTTCCTGACCATCCCGCAACAATCAACCCCGAAGGACAGGAGGGAAGGCCCTCCGAGGCCGACCCACCGAGTCCACAAGGACAATGGAGCTCAACCCCCTCTGCCTCCACCCCGTGAGACGGAGGAAGAGCTCCATTTACACGATTCGTCCTCTCTCGTGTGAACCAGGTTTGTATTCATTTTTTAAGTTGTAAGCATCTTTTAAATGGCGTACCTTTTTTTAACCGTACTCATGGCTCTCACCTTCTCGACCATCAATGTCAGAAGTGTGAAGTCGAGAGTTAGAGCCCAGAGTGTTTTTAATTTTTTACTGTCTTTTAAGTCGGATGTGTTTTTATTACAAGAGTGTGGTTTACCCTTTTTAAAAAATTATACCCAGTGGGAGAAAAAGTGGCCCCACACCTCACTGTGGAGTGGCTCCAATCAAAATAAAAACGATGGAGTAGCCATTTTAATCAAGAATCCCCAGATTTTGGTGAAGGGCAGCACTGTGGTGAAGGAGGGGCGGGCACTTTTAACGCATCTGACTTTTATGGGACGGGATTTTAAACTTTTAAATATTTATGGTTTTACTGATAAACATGAGCGGTACGACCTTTTAGAAAGCCTCCAGCCCCACATGCTGGGTCGAACCCCGTTGATTTTAGGAGGTGATTTTAATTGTATTTTATCAAGAAAAGATAAGAGAAGAGCGAGGGATGATTTTAAAGTTGATAATACATCGGTTTTACTGCAGAGCATGGAGAGGGATTTTAAACTGACTGACTGTTTTAAAACCATGCATCCCAGAGAGGAGGGCTTCACCTGGTTCAGTGATGACGGCACCAGAGCCTCTCGAATAGACTATGTTTTTACACGGGACTGCTCGCCAACCGATGCTAGATTAACCCCTGTTTTCTTCTCTGATCACCTCATGCTGTCTTGCACCCTGTCACTTTCTTCAGGTGTGACTCACGGTGGGGGTTTGTGGAAACTGAACTGCTCCCTGCTGGAGGACCAGAACATCGTCGACCAGTACAGGGAGCGGTATCAGGACTGGCAGACCCTCCAGGACCTATACCGTACACGCTCACAGTGGTGGGAGATGGTGAAGGGACGGACCCAGACCTTTTTTAAGAGGATAGGTAAGAAGAAAAAGGTTTTAGAACAACGACGCATGATGGGGCTGCAAAAACGCTTACAACGATATTTTAAATTAAATGAATACGGACTTGATTTTAATAAAGAAATTAAAGAAGTCAAAAAAGAAATGCAAAAACTGGCAGAAATCCAAAGCAAAGGAATTATTTTACGAAGTAAAGAAAGAGACTTAGAAGAAGGAGAAAAATGTTCAAGGTACTTTTTTAAGAAAATTTTAAGCAAGGGGGGTGGTTTTACATGTTTAAGAAGGGAGGACGGGATTTTATCTGAAAAGACAGAAGACATTTTAAAAACTGTTGAACTCTTTTATGACGATCTATATAAAGAAAAAACAGTTGACCAGACAATTATGACGGAAATCTTGGATTTTATTGACAAAAAAGTCACGAAAAGTGTTCTTTTAACTCAAGATTTTACTGTTTTAGAGCTCAACAAGTGTCTTTTATCTTTTAAGAAAGGGAAGTCCCCTGGACAGGATGGACTTCCCTTGGAATTTTACCTGACCTTCTGGGACATTTTAGCACCTGACCTACTTGCTGTTTTTAAAGAATTTGAGACCTTGGACAGACTGCCAGCAAGTTTTAGAGTAGGGATAGTGACGCTGCTCCACAAGGACAAAGACAGGACCGACCTGAAAAACTGGAGACCCATCACTCTTTTAAACGTGGACTGCAAACTTTTTAGCAAACTTTTAGCAACACGTATGACGACGGTTTTAGAGACCTTGATTCACCCGGATCAAGCCTGTGCCGTGCCAGGGAGGAAGATCACAGACAGCCTCGTACTGATCAGAGACACCATCTGTTATGCGAGAGACAGAAACATTCGGCTGGTAGTGTTAAATCTAGACTTTGAGAAAGCTTTCGATCGGGTCTCGCACCAGTACCTTTTCAAAGTGCTGCAAAAAAATGGGATTCCCGGACAGATTTATTGCGTGGGTGGGGCTGCTCTACCGGGATATCAGCAGCAAATTTGTGGTTAACGGGTTCCTGACAAAAGCAGTGGATATCAGCTGCGGTGTCCGTCAGGGGTGTCCTTTATCTGCCCTCCTGTACGTGGCATGCATCGAACATCTGGCACAGGTCTTGAGAAGGGATCAACGAATCCAAGGAGTGGGCATACCAGGGAGCGGCGGACTACAGACTAAGGTGATTTTATACATGGACGATTTTAACATTTTATGTACCGACATTTTAGCCATCCACAGGACCTTGGACCTGACCGACTGGTTTGGACGCGCCTCCGGCTCCAAACTTAACCGAGACAAGACCAAAGCCCAGTTCTACGGACCCTGGGGAGAGACGGACACGACGGGACTCCCACTGACCGTGACCCAGACCGACCAAAAGATACTGGGGGTCACTTTTGACAAAGACGGGGGAGGAAGTACGAACTGGGCTGACCTTACAGGGAAAGTCAGACAGAGACTAGGATTCTGGGGACTTAGAGGACTGACGATAGAAGGTAAGGTTTTAATCATCAAGGCAGTGATTTTACCTTTGCTTTTATCAGTCAGTTCTGTTTTTATGCCGCCACGGAGGGTGATTTTAGACCTGGAAAGAGCCATTTTTAACTTCATTTGGTCGTCCAAGTGGGAACGACTGAGGAGACAGGAACTGAAAAAGACTAAAGATAAAGGAGGTAAAGGAGTTCCTGATCTCCTCTTGTTTTTAGGAAGTAGGTACGTGGCTCTTAGTTTTAATCAGATAACGGACCCATCCAGAAACCCAAAGTCAGCAGCCTTTACAAGGTTCTGGATGGGCTCCTTTTTAAGAAAGAAGAAGCTGTTTAAAACTGATCTTAGAGTTCCAGTGTCTTTTAATCTGCCCCCGTCTTACGCTTTTATAGAGAAGTTTTTAAAAGATTTTAAACTTGAGGAAGAAGGATTGCATGTTTTTACTAATCATCGTTTTATGATTTCTGTTGTGCAGGAGCGGGAACCGGTGAGTCGAGTGCGCGGGCTCACACTAGGTGAGTCCGCAACCGTTTGGCACAACGTGAACCACTCCGTTCTTCCAAACAGACTCCGGGACCTGTCGTGGATGATGGCTCATGGGATCCTCTCGGTCAGGGACGTCATGCACTCCCGGGGCATGTCGGCGATCTCAACGTGCCCCCGACCTGGTTGTGGCGCGCCCGAGTCGGTGAGGCACCTGCTCTGGGAGTGCAGCGCTGCCGTCGACCTGTGGGCATTGGCCGGCTCCCAGAAATTCCCGAACTTGCCAGCAAGGGGGGTCCTATCAGCACAGCTGGTGCTGTTCGGGGTGGGCCACAATCTAAGTAAGGAAGAGTTTGGGAGGCAGTGGCTCGCCCTGGCTGCCATTAAAGACGCCATCTGGACCTCCAGAGACTTGCTGGTAAGGAGGCACAGGCAGATCCCCCCCGCAGCTGTGCTCCGAATGGCCGCAGACAACATGAACACCATCATCTCTGCCGGCAGCAGGCCTAGGACACAGCTGCAAAGAAGAATCGTCTGTGCCTCGTCGGACGTGGGAGCCGGTGTTACACGAGAAAGGTCGAGGCAGCGGCAACCTGGCTCTCCGGGTGCGGATGGTGGGAAGGAGCAAGAAGGAGGGGATACCCTCTGAGCACCGGACGGGTTCCCGAGAGACCAAATGCTTGGAGGAGCGGAGAGGTTCATCTTTAGAGGACACGCCCTCCCGCTCCTGCAGAAACTGTTCTTCATTTTACTTGATTTTAAAGACTGTAATCCTTCTTTTTTTAGTACATGTAGGTTTTTTAAATAGTATTACCTGTTTTTAAACGTTCTGATTTTGTAGGTTTTTACTTGTATTTCCGTTTTTATAAGCATAGAAATGGTTTTACAGTAAATTTAAACAGACTTTTTTGTACAAAAGCTATGTTTTTAAAGGTGATACTATTTATGTTGTAAAACGTACCAATAAAACATGTTCAAAAGAAAAAAATTATTTCCAATGGGGCCCATTTTTTTCGTGTTTTTTGCGAATAAATCGAAAACCGATTCAAATTTCAAAAAGTTGAATAGAAGCGTAAATCTCATTTCCGAGCCGGTCGTTTTGAGCCCTGAACGGCTGCGCTCGGGTGAACTGATCTTGAGATTTTACGTGTCAAAAAAGGGGCGGAAGAATGATTAAGATATCTATAAAGTTAAAACAAAACACTATAGTTGAATGCCTTCAACTAAAAATCTTCGGTGTGTGTGTTTGATATGTTATGTTTAATATAGAAGCTTTAATATTTCAGACTTTTATCTGTACGTTACTGAAGAGGGCATGGCGGAGAATAGACTGCCCAGAACACACCAGTATTGTACATGATTGTTCGTCAAGTTCTCAGTATTTGGGAAACACTGTCTGCACGATCCTCAGCCTTTAGGTTGGGGATAGTTAGGCGGAAATGTATCCTAAAATCCCAAAGTGCCGAACCCCTGCACTAGGGCATAAGCCCACCCAGTTCTGTTAAAAATAAATCAAAACTGAATAAATACCTCTGGAATTAATTCCAGACACTGCTTCCGAAGTTGTTAAGTCACACAATGTAAGAAAAGGGGAATTTGTCGCTTCGCAGATCAGTGATAAACTGTGAAATGTCGACACGAAGAGTCAGTATATCTGCAAACATAGGTGAAAGCAGAACTCAAGAAAAAAAAGATAAAAAACCTCATCATAAATTCTATTTTCTAGAAAATGAAATGTGGGCAATCATTGGGCAGGTCCTCTTGTGTGTTTTTTTTCCTATCATGAAATGCGATTCTTGCGTTACTCCGTTACTCCGTTGCCATAGTAACAGCTACCTAAACAATCCAATTTCACTCTGTTACTGACATGTAATTAAATGTTCTAGAAAACCCACACTGACCCACTGTTTGTCTTTTAAAAACTAGAGGACCGGCTGATAGAATCTTGCGGAAGGAAAAATGAACACACTGATACAATTTAACAGAGATGTTTTTTGCGGAGCGAGCAGTTGAACATTTTATAAAAATAGTTTAGTTTTGGGAGAGTGTGTAATATTTACTCTTGGATGCTCTCCAAATCAAAGTATTGATAAAGTCTGTTTGATATTGTTCTTTTAATCTAAAACACTTTGTACCCAATCAGATTTCCAAGATTATGTGACGTATGATATTTTTACCCATAATGCTCCAAACGAGTCCTATTTTCTAACGTTTTGGAAAATAAAATCATTGAAAACTATTTTTTAAACAAAAAAAAATCTTCGGTGCGTGTGTTTGATATGTTATGTTTAATATAGAAGCCTTAATCTTTCAGACTTTTAATTGTACCGTCACTGAAGATGGCATGGCGGAGAATAGACTGCCCAGAACACAGTTCTCTGAAACAAGGTTGTTCAATATGTTAATAGGATTTGGGAAACACGGTCTGGACCGTCCTCAGCCTGTTGGCTGGGGATAGTGAGGCTGCGACAGATCCTAAAGACATACGCAACAACAACCTAGGGCGTTAGCCCACCCAATTTAGTTAAAAATAAACCTAAAATCAGCAATCACTTCTGGATTTTATTTCAGGCTCTGTTTCTCATGCTGTAAATTCAAACACTGAAAGAGTAAGGAAACTTGTCGCTACGTAGATCATTGATAAACTGAAATGTCAACATGAGGAGACGGTACATCTGTAAACGTAGATGAAAAGTAGACCCCAAGAAAAAAATTAAAAACCTATGCCTCAAATTCTGTTATATTTAGGGATGGGAAATCCGATGCCTCGCGACTCATCGAGCAACTGCAAAAAATCGACACGAGGAGTCGGCACATCTGCAGGCTGCGCATGCGTAGATAAAAAACAAACCCCAAGAAATAAAGAAAATCTACGCCTAAAATTTTGTCTTACTAGAAGATAAAATGTGGGTTATTGTTGGGCAATTCCTCTTGTAGTTTTTTTTAAAAATAAGAAATGTTATTGCGTTAATCCGTTGCCATAGCACCAGTTACCTAAACAATCAAATTTCACTCTGTTACTAACAATGTAATTAAATGTTCAATAAAACACACACTGACCCACTGTTTGACATTTGAATAACCACAAAAGACCGGCTGATAGAATCACTAAGAATCACTAAGAATCACTGAAACACTTCCTAAAAGACACCATGAGCACGTTTATCAACCAAAGGCGTAAGTCCAAATAAATCTAAACTGAATAATTTCATCATGATTGGATTTCAAACGCTGCTTCTGAAACTGTAAACACAAATAATGAAAGAGTTAGGGAATCTGTCGCTTCGCAGATTAATGAGCAACTGCGAATAGTCGACACGAGGAGACGGTACATCTGCAAACGTAAATGAAAAGCAGACCCCAAGAAAAAAAAAGAAAAAACTACACCTTAAATTATGTTTTACTAGAAAATAAAATGTGGGCTACCGTTAGACAACTCCTCTTGTGATTTTTTTTTTCTTATCATGAAGTGAGATTATCGCGTTACTCCGTCGCCATAGTAACAGTTACCTGAACAATCAAACCTAAACAATTAAATTTCAGTTAGACGTTTTTTGATAAAAATCTTTAATTGTTGGTATTCCTCGATGACGCCATTGTACCAGGCAAGGATGGACAAATTGTGGTCTGGGTGGTAGAGGACACCGACACGCTGAGGTGATGATATGTTCCTCTCATTTCATCTTTCAAACTCTCTCTTTCTCAATCAGCAGTAGTTTCGAGCCCTCGGTCAGTACCCCTGGGTTTTTGGAAGCCGTGAGTAACGGCAGTCGTTTTGTCTCCCCATGTCATTCAGGGGACAAACGTCAAGTTATTGTGTTATTGTGTGTTTTGAAAAAAAATTACCATATGGCACTTTGATTATTTATTTATTTTTTACCAACAAAAATGTGAATTATTTCTTTTTTATTTGTTTTGTAATTTAACAAAAGAAACGGATTTTGAGATTTTGAATTTTTTTTTACATATTGAATGTGAATTTATCATTTCTTTAGTATAAAGAAAGCCATTTTTATGTTTGATCCTTTTGAAAAAATTGCACAGCAGTTGAGAAACGCTTTTTTTTTTTTTTTTTGCATTTTTGTAGCATAAATCTAACTACCATATTTACTGCTGATCCTAATGACACTTTCCAAAGTGTGAAAATACACACTAAGTGTCTTTATTAAGAGCCAAAGTTTACTTACCTTCATGTGGACTCTTAAGTTTATTTAAGATTTTATTTTTATGTTCTTTAAAACATTGCAGAGTTTGGCTATTGTTAGTGTATTTTTGTTTGTTTTTGTAAAAATGTTGCACTCTTTGTTCATTTGATATTTTTTTTATTTCCTCATTATTCTAAATAAAATTTAAGTTTGTTTAACACTAATCCAAAAAGTCTGCCTTTCTTTCGGACATCTTTTCCTTATGATCAGTCAATAACAATCAGTATAAACTCAGATTAAGCACTTGAGCTCCAAAATGTTCATATCCCTGGTCATTTTTCACTTAAGGTAACTTTTTATCCTCAAAAATTATTTCTATGGACAAGAAAGAACAGGTTTCTTCCAAAAGAAAACAATCTTGTTCAATGGTATTTACATTCAGTCACCTTCTTAATCGTCTATCCCTTAAGGGGGTGCCAGAGCCCATCCCAGCTGATTCAAAGCGAGGGGCAGGGTACACACAGAACAGGTCACCAGTCTGTAGCAGGGCCACACACATACAACCATACACTCATTCTTAGGGGCAATCATATACTGTCCACTAACCTAACATGCATGTTTTTGAAGGCTGGGAGGAAACCATAGTGCTAATACACATACATGGGGAGAATTGTTTGTTGATTTTGGTTGTTGCTTTTGGTCATTGTAGCCCTTTGAGATCTCCACTGGAGATATAAAGTGTGTTATAAGTAAAATTTTTATTATTATTAATATTTTGGTAATATAGTGTAGTCTCTCCATCCAAAACATTTCAATCAAAACAAATCCAAAACATTTTTTTAAATCTATAAAATAATTAAATTTATTAAATAATCTATAAAAAAATGAAAAATATTTGAATTGTGGAAGTTTTCTAAATGACAAAATTAAATAATTATATTCCGGAAACGCAGTTCGATTCTTCCGCCGAAAGTAGCTTAGTTTGTTTAGAATCGCGCGTGGCTTTTCAGACATAGCAGTTCTAACTGTTCTTGAAACCAGATCGCTGACTCTCATTTGCTTTAAAATCATGCAGAATTTGGATGACATAATTAAAGGGTTTTCCAATACCTCTTTAACAAGGATGATGGATGAGGTACGCCCTGGATCGATGCCACAGGTAAGGTTTTCATACTTTTAAAAGAACGATCCAAAAGTTTTCTTTAGCATCTAAACATGAAAAACAATGAACAATATCCGTAAAATGGTGTATTTTAAACTTTTCATATATATTTTTTCATTTAAAAGTGTGTTTAGTTGGAAAAATTAGCTAAGAAAAACAGCAAGCCTGATACTTTTCAGAAAATAATTTAAAGAGGTTATCGATTAAAGGTTGTGATTTAAACTAAACTGCACGTGTTCTCAAATAAATGAAATAATCGTGTTGTGTAAAGTTTGGGTGTTTTTTGTAGCGATTACTGGACGACTGAGAGCACATACTTAACGTACACATACATATTTTTTGTTTCAGATATCTGTAGGATAATGTAATATTATCTACTTTCGAAAAGCATTTCATAGAAGGTCAACCAAATATTTTACCAAGAATCGTTTAACTTTTAATCAGAAGCTGAAAATTAAACTGAAAGTTCAGGCAAAAGTTTTTGGTTCGAATATAAGAAGTAAAATTTAGTTTTTTTTTAAAGTCTAATTTAAGAAAATAAAAGTAGAAATAAAAAAAAATGGAATGTTGAGAAAAAATGAAATCAAAAGTTCAGTCGTTCAACATAAAGTTTAAATGTGAAAAAAAAAAGATTAATTTCAGGTTTTTGTAAAATTGTTTAAGAAAATGAACTGAAAAGTTTTGGGGAAAAAACGTTAAAATGTTAGAAAATAAAAGTATTAAATTGAAAGAAATACACAATATTGCCAAAAGTATTCGCTCACCTGCCTTATTCATTCTATGAACTGAAGTGCCATCCCATTCCTAACTCATAGGATTCAATATGATGTCGGTCCACCTTTTGCAGCTATTACAGCTTCAACTGTTCTGGGAAGACTGTCCACAAGGTTGAGGAGAGTGTTTATAGGAATTTTTGACCATTCTTCCAAAAGCGCATTGGTGAGGTCACACATTGATGTTGGTCGAGAAGGCCTGGCTCTCAGTCTCCGCTCTAATTCATCCCAAAGGTGTTCTATCTGGTTCAGGTCAGGACTCTGTGCAGGCCAGTCAAGTTCATCCACACCAGACTCTGTCATCCACGTCTTTATGGACCTTGCTTTGTGCACTGGTGCACAGTCATGTTGGAAGAGGAAAAGACCCGCTCCAAACTGTTCCTACAAGGTTGGGAGCATGGAATTGTCCAAAATGTTTTGGTATCCTGAAGCTTTAAATGTTCCTTTCACTGGAACTGAGGGGCCAACCCCAGCTCCTGAAAAACAACCCCATACCATAATTCCTCATCCACCAAATTTCACAGTTGGCACAATGCAATCTGAAATGTACCGTTCTCCTGGCAACCTCCAAACCCAGACTCGTCTGTCAGATTGCCAGATGGAAAAGTGTGATTCATCACTTCAGAGAACGCGTCGCCACTGCTCTGGAGGCCAGTGGCGGCGTGCTTTACACCATTGCATCCGATGCCTTGCATTGCACTTGGTGATTTGTGGCTTGGCTGCAGCTGCTCGGCCATGGAAACCCATTCCATGAAGCTCTCTGTGTACTGTACTTGGGCTAATCTGAAGGTCACATGAAGTTTGTAGCTCTGTAGCAATTGACTGTGCAGAAAGTCGGCGACCTATTTGCACTATGCGCTTCAGCATCCGCTGACCCCTCTCCGTCACTTTACGTGGCCTACCACTTCGTGGCTGAGTTGCTGTTGTTCCCAAATGCTTCCATTTTGTTATAATAGAGCTGACAGTTGACTGTGGAATATTTAGGAGCGAGGAAATTTCACGACTGGATTTGTTGCACAAGTGGCATCCTATGACAGTTCCACGTTGGAATTCACTGAGCTCCTTAGAGCGGCCCATTCTTTCACAAATGTCGTTTCACAGTCTGCATGCCTGAGTGCTTGAAATTATACACCTGGGGCCAGGCCAAGTGATTAGAACACCTGATTCCGATCATTTGAATGGGTGAGTGAATACTTTTGGCAATATAGTGTATAAATGGAAAAAAATAATATGTTGGTTAGGGATGGGTATTGATAAGGATTTATCGATTCTAGTCCTCTTATCGATACCGCTTAACGAACCGAATCTTTAACGAATTTCTTATCGATACTTTTAGAAACAAACAAATAAGTATTATGAACAAAAAACTTTAATTGGATGATGGTGGTACTCACAAACAGGACAGTATTTAAATAAAATATACCTTAGTTTAATAAAATGGGATACTTCAAAATAAATCTGAACTGGACTGTCATAAAAACAAATAAAATGTCAAAGTTAGAAAGAGAAATAAATATTACTTCGGTTTTTAAGTTTAACAGCCGAAGGACATGTGTGTTCCACCACATGTCCTTGTGGTGAAACCACAAAGACAAATTGCTTGTGGTTCCACCTTCACATGAAAATACTTTATTGCACTTTAGATAACGTGCCTTGTCGCCATCAATTTTGGTAAAATAAAGACTCGAGATCACTGCACGTTCTGCCTCACGCCTCCCTCGGCTTCAAAATGGAACTTTGCGTGTGTAGCAGCAGCAGCGCATGTGCGCACCACCCCTTCGCCAGTGAGGGGACGGAACTGGAACCGATAGCGGATCTGTTTGGACTAGCGCTTATCGGTCCGGGTAAAATGACGACTGCGGAACCGGTTCCGAAAAAAAACGGATCTCAATGCCCATCCCTAATGTTGGTAAAATTAAAATGTAACAAAGTCAAAATGACCAGATTCAAACCTCCAGGAAAGGTCCTGATTGTGTTTGTGTGTCCAGATAAGGACCTTTCCTGGACATGCCTCCTGAAGTTCTGCCTCTCGGTTCCTCCCTGATGAGGGTTTCTGACGTCGCTGTTGACGGGCGGATTTTCATCCAATCCGAAAAAGCAGGTACAGAAAACAGGAAGTGGAGTCGATCCCTCCATCTACACGCATACTCAATACTTACTCAATTCTCTTGGAGGTAAAGGTGGGCAGAAGAGGCTACGTTATCTATTTACCCACTTTGTAGCTTGAAGAAGTAATTCTAGGACAATTTTTACTCTTTCTGGTTAAAGTTTGTTCCTAAACACGACATTTGCTTCGTTTACCCTCCAGGAAAAAAACTTCCGGAGCTTGAGAAGCAGATCCCAAAGTGGTTAAAGACGTTGACCTCATATCGAGATTATACCTGGAAGTTTGTTCAAGGCTGTGCCATCTTTGGAGAAGACATGCTGTGGCACCGAGGACAGCTTCTCGGAGTCCTGGGACAATACCACAAGGTTAGAATTCATGCAGATTATAATCAGATGATAAACTTCGTTTTGTCGTATTCCGCTTCTCCAGGGACTGGGTCGCGGGGGAAACAGCCTCAGACGGGAAGCCCAGGCTTCTCTCGTCCCAGCTGCATCCTGCAGCTCACCGTAAAGGATCCTGAGGGGTTCCCTGTCCAGCTGTGAGACAGAGTCTCTCCAGAAGGTTCGGGGTCTGCCTCTTTGTGTCCTCCCGGTGGAAAGTGCCCAGATCACCTCACCAGTGAGGCACTCGGGGGGGAATCCTGACCAGATGCCTGAACCACCCCATCTGACTTCTCTCACTCTGCAAGAGGAGCGGCTTGACACCGAGCTCCTTCCGGACGACAGAACTCCTCATCCGATCTCTGAGTGAGAGCCCAGCCACCCTGCGGAGGAAGCTCATTTTGGCCGCTTGTATCCGCAATTTCATATTATCGGTCACCACCCACAGCTGGTTACCATGGTGAGGGTAGGAAAGTAGATCCTGGTTACCATGGTGAGGGTAGGAATGTAGATCCTGGTTATCATGGTGAGGGTAGGAAAGTAGATCCTGGTTATCATGGTGAGGGTAGGAATGTAGATCCTGGTTACCATGGTGAGGGTAGGAATGTAGATCCTGGTTACCATGGTGTGGGTAAGAACATAGATCCTGGTTACCATGGTGAGGGTAGGAATGTAGATCCTGGTTACCATGGTGAGGGTAGGAAAGTAGATCCTGGTTACCATGGTGTGGGTAAGAACGTAGATCCTGGTTATCATGGTGAGGGTAGGAATGTAGATCCTGGTTACCATGGTGAGGGTAGGAATGTAGATCCTGGTTACCATGGTGTGGGTAAGAACATAGATCCTGGTTACCATGGTGAGGGTAGGAATGTAGATCCTGGTTATCATGGTGAGGGTAGGAACGTAGATCCTCGTTGCCATGGTGAAGGTAGGAACGTAGATCCTGGTTGCGATGGTGAGGGTAGGAACGTAGATCCTGGTTGCGATGGTGAGGGTAGGAACGTAGATCCTGGTTATCATGGTGAGGGTAGGAACGTAGATCCTGGTTGCGATGGTGAGGGTAGGAACGTAGATCCTGGTTGCGATGGTGAGGGTAGTAACGTAGATCCAACAATTACTCAGTACTAACTACAGATGAACAGATGTTTCTTTGTGATTGTTAAGCATGTTTATATTTTCTAGTGACACTCAGGTGTGTTTACAGGTCCAGTATGTGGACTTTGGAAAGGTGGAGGTAATTTCCAATGACGTGGGTGTGTCCCGAAGTTCTGTGTGCAGACATTCCTCCGCTCTGTGTGCCCTGCCAGCTGATCAACTTTAACCCGATGAGAATAACACATCTTATACCTTTTTCAAAGAGACAGTAACAAACATTCAGCCTACGACGGAATGTTTAAAGGTTCAATTTCATGCTCAATCTTTTCTGAGTCGATCATTTTCACATAAACAACCTCAAGTTTGATTTTGGAGCAGATTTATTTTATAAAGTTGAATCTTAAACATAAAAGTTTAAACAACTCATTCATCACCAGGCCTGAGAGTCCAACGGCCAGAGAACTGGCTCCGCCCAACTCGTCGTTGGTCTCAGCAGTAGGGTTACGATAAATGAATCACAAGTACACTCAACAAAAATATAAACGCAACACTTTTGTTTTTGCTCCCATTTTTTACGAGATGGACTTGAAGATCTAAAATTCATTCCAGATACACAATATTACCATTTCTCTCAAACATTGTTCACAAATCTGTCTAAATGTGTGATAGTGAGCACTTCTGCTTTGCTGAGATAATCCATCCCACCTCACAAGTGTGCCACATCAAGATGCTGATCTGACATCATGATTAGTGCACAGGTGTACTTTAGACTGCCCACAATAAAAGGCCACCCTGAAATGTGCATTTTGTTTTTTCTTTATTGACGGTCTGGGGACTCAGAACCAGTCAGTATCTGGTGTGACCACCATTTGCCTCATGCAGTGCAACACATCTTCGCATAGAGTTTATCAGATTGTCTATTGTGGCCTGTGGAATGTTGGTCCACTCCTCTTCAATGGCTGAGCGAAGTTGCTGGATATTAGTGGGAACTGGTGCACGCTGTCGTATACGCCGGTCAAGCACATCCCAAACATGTTCAATTGGTGACATGTCCGGTGAATATGCTGGCCATGAAAGAACTGGGACATTTTCAGCTTCCAAGAATTGTGTACAGATCCTTGCTACATGGGGCCGTGCATTATCTTGCTGAAACATGAGGTGATGTTCATGGATGTATGGCACAACAATGGGCCTCAGGATCTCATCACGGTATTTCTGTGCATTCAAAATGCCATCAATAAAATGCACCTGTGTTCTTCGTCCATAACAGATGCCTGCCCATACCATAACCCCACCACCACCATGGGCCACTCGATCCACAACATTGACATCAGCAAAGTGCTCACCCACACGACGCCACACATGCTGTCTGGCATCTGCCCTGAACAACGTAAACCGAGATTCATCCGTGAAGAGAACACCTCTCCAACGTTCTAGACGCCATCGAATGTGAGCATTTGCCCACTCAAGTCTGTTACGGCGACGATCTGGAGTCAGGTTAAGACCCCGATGAGGACGACGAGCATGCAGTTGAGCTTCTCTGAGACGGTTTCTGACAGTTTGTGCAGAAATTGTTTGGTTATGCAAACCAATTGTTTCAGCAGCTGTCTGAGTGGCTGGTCTCAGACGATCTCGGAGGTGAACCTGCTGGATGTGGAGGTCCTGGGCTGGTGTGGTTACTCGTGGTCTGCGGTTGTGAGGCCTGTTGGATGTACTGCCATATTCTCTGAGATGCCTTTGGAGAAGGCTTATAGTGGAGAAATGAACATTCAATGCACAAGCAACAGATCTGGTTGACATTCCTGCTGTCAGCATGCCAATTGCACGCTCCCTCAATGCTTGTGGCATCTGTGGCATTTTGCTGTGAGACAAAACTGCACATTTCAGGATGGCCTTTTATTGTGGGCAGTATAAGGAACACCTGTGCACTAATCATGATGTCAGATCAGCATCTTGATGTGGCACACTTGTGAGGTCGGATGGATTATCTCAGCAAAGCAGAAGTGCTCACTATCACACAATTAGACAGATTTGTGAACAATGTTTGAGAGAAATGGTAATATTGTGTATCTGGAATGAATTTTAGATCTTCAAGTCCATCTCATGAAAAATGGGAGCAAAAACAAAAGTGTTGCGTTTATATTTTTGTTGAGTGTATAAACCAGGTGTCCATAACAACGTCCCTTGTTCACAAGTGGGAGAAAGGATGGAGCGGGGGAATCGACAGACCGATCGATGTGCCGTCCGCAATTATCAGGACGCTGCACCAATCCGTCGTGAAGAAAGACGTCAGCCGAAAAGCTAAGCTCTGGATTTACAAGTTGATCTACGTTCCTACCCTCACCATGGTAACCAGGATCTACGTTCCTACCCTCACCATGGTAACCAGGATCTACATTCCTACCCTCACCATGGTAACCAGGATCTACGTTCCTACCCTCACCATGGTAACCAGCTGTGGGTGAGCAAAAGGACAAGATCATGGATACAAGTGGCTGAAATGATCTTTCTCTGCAGGGTGGCTCGGCTCTCTCTCAGATAGGGTGAGGCTCTTCACCATCTAGGAAAAGCTTGGAGTTGAGCCGTTGCTCCTTTGGTCGGAGAGAAGCCAGGTAGGGTTGCACGGGTATCTGGTTAGGATGCCTTCTGCTTTTGAGGTGTTTCGGGCATGTCCCATCTGGAGGAGACCAAGAGGAAGACCCCTGACCTGCTGGAGAAATTACCTCTTACAGCGGGCTGGGCAACACCTCACGATCCTTCAGGTGAGCTGGAGGATGCAGCCGGGGGTAGAGAAGCCTGGGCTTCCCATCTGAGGCCGTTTCCCACGCGACCCGGCCCCAGATAAACAGAAGACGACTGAACGAAACATGAAGCTGATAATGTCATTTGTTCCTGAAGAGTTTGATCTTGCTTCCAGAAGGGGGGCATATGGCCGCCGGACATCATCGCCTTCATGAAGAGCAAGTTGGTTGGTCGCTTGGCTAACATGGAAGTCTTGGTAAAACATCTGCAGAGGATTTTAAAACTTCTCATACGGACTCTCCTCAGATTGTTTGTTTGTTTACAGGAAGTGCCGGAGGACCCAAGGGGGTCCTATAAAGTAACCATTGCAGTGGATGGTATGGACATGCAAAAGGAGTTGTACGACATACACTACGTCTTCATGAACACCCTCGTTGGCGGCGAGGTACGGGTCCCTTGTTTGATCCTCCACATCAGTTTCCTGTCTGAATTTTTTCTGGTGAAACACACATAATTCCAACTCTCCTTCTGGAGGACTCTAAACCTGAGGTATGACGGGAGTGTGGAATTAAAGTCTGGGAGGTTAGGGTTAGCATCTAATGCTAGCTTGCAGCGGTGTTACTGTGTATACGGGTACTCTATGGGTGAAGGGGTGTATTCGGTAACGTCCAAAATCCACAGCACTTTAGTGCATTTATTTTTTTCTCAAAAATTTGTCATCCAGGCGGCGCAGTGGTCTCACAGCAAGAAGGTCAGGGAGGAGTCCGGGAGACAGACAGTGGAGGAAGTTCAGAAAACAACAACTAACAATCTCCCACTCTGTCCCTTCCTCAATCATGTACAAAATCCCAATGTAGCAAAGGAGCAAACAGGAAGAACTACCAAAATCAAAATGAAGGATCCTCAAAAGCAATTCTGCAGAAACATCTCATCTGCATAATAATTTGATACTCGGTGTAGTTCTCACCAAGGCACAAGCCTTCTTTATTAATAAAGCTTGTGATATAAGGCAGGCGAGGGTATGGTCTCTTAACTTATTCTGACATCAACCTATTCTTGTTTTTTTTCCACATCCCATGTGTCCGACTACAAGGCTGACAGTCATGCCATCAAAACAATCAAGGTAAGGTGTAAGGTGACCAGTCATGTTCCTGTAACTTGGTGTGAACAATAAACTTTTACCTCACTGATGTCTTCTCTGCCTGCTTGGATGCAGAGACTATTCAAGTTTGTGAGAAGATCTGCAAGGATGGAGCGGGAGGAAAGGAAGAGATCCTGGGTATATCATATGCTTTCTGGTTGTATGCCGCACACATACAACCATACACTCATTCCTAGGTGCCATCATATAGTGTCTACCAACCTAACGTGCATGTTTTTGGAGGGTGGGGGGAAACCAGAGTGCTAATACACATACACGGGGATGATAAGCAAACTCCACACAGAAAGGCCTGTGTTCCATACCAGGTATCATCCATACCTGGGACTTGAATTCACGACCTTCTTGCTGTGAGGCCACTGTGCAAATAAGATAACGATGCAAATAAAAGTAAAAAAATATTTGTTCAATGATAATACTTCAAAATTCAATTCAATTTTATCTCACATTTGACCACCATGCACATCACCTCTGCAAAGTTTCTTTCCTACATTTCAGAAGCATCGCCGGGCTCACTCGCCAAGGACGCAGTTGAAAAACTGATCCATACCTCTATCTCCTTCAGACTCGACTACTGTAATGCCCTCCTCGTTGGTGCTCTTGGCAGGAGCCTTGAGGAGCTTCAGTACATCCAAAACTGCGCTGCCAGGGTCCTGACAAGGAGGCGAAATTTGACCACATCGCCCCTGTTCTCCAATCATTTCAATGGCTTTCATCCGTTCCAGAATTCATTACAAAATCTGCCTCCTCACCTACCAATGTGTCCATGGGATTGCCCCCACTTACCTCACTGAGCTCCTCTCCCCACACATCAACTCAAGACACCTTCGCACTAATCATACCCACTGCCTCCACCCACTCAGTACCAGGCTGACCACAATGGGGGACAGAGCCTTCCAGGCCTTTGCTCCACAACTCTGGAATGAGCTCCCAGAACTCCTCAGGGCCCCACAAAGTATGGGGCCTAAAAGAAATGCTTTTAGGCCTTCAAAAAAGGCCTAAAAGCATTCCTTTTTATAAGGCTTTTAATTCTTGATTTTATGGTTCTTTGTTTTCTCAATATAGATTTTGTTTTTATTGCTTTTACCTTCTCAAGTTTTTTTTGTGTAGCACTTTTGGATTTTCATCTTAGAATGTAAGGCGCGATATAAATAAAATGTATTATTATTATAGAAATTTGTCTTCAACAGGATCTACACATACAAAACATAGAAACATTTAAAATCACAATGACACATCAACACTTTCCATTTGCTCCGTTGTCTTCGACTTATCTGGGGTCAGGTTGTGGGGCCAACAGCCCCAGACAGAAACCCAGGCTTTTCTCACCCCGTCTGTATCTCCCAGCTCACCCAGGAGGGTCCTGAGGCATTCCCCGGCCTGCTGTGAGACATACACAATATAACCAAAAGTATTTGCTCACCCGTTCAAATGATAACAATAAATTTTATTTATGTAACGCTTTTACAAACACTCAAAGACACTTACACAATCAAAACAAAACAACAACAAAATATAAAACTGCAGAAAGAAATACAGAAAAATGTAGGACAATAAAATGATTTGAAGGTTAAATTAAGTTAAGAAAATATTATTTAAATGATCAGGTGTCCTCATCCCATGGTCTGGCCACAGGTGTATAAAATCAAGCACTCAGGCATGCAGACTGTGAAAAAAGACATTCGGGAAAGAATCGGCCGCTCTCGGGAGCTCAGTGAATTCCAGCGTGGAACTGTCATAGGAGGCCACCTGTGGAACAAATCCATTCCGTCATCTTCCGCTTGTAAGGGCCAGGTCGCGGGGGCAACAGCCTCAAACGAGAATCCCAGGCTTCTCTCACCCAGGCTGCATCCTCCAGCTCACCCAGAAGGATCCCAAGTCGTTCCCCGGCCAGCTGTGTGACATAGTCTCGTTTGGGAACAACAGTAACTCAGCCACAAAGTGGTAGGCCACGTAAAGAGACGGAGAGGGGATGCAAAGAGGTTGCCGACTTACCACACAGTCAATTGCTACAGAGCTACAAACTTCATGTGACCTTCAGATTAGTCCATGTTCAGTACACAGAGAGTTTCATGGAATGGGTTTCCATGGCCGAGCAGCTGCAGCCAAGCCACACATCACCAAGTGCAATGCAAAGCGTCGGATGTAATGGTGTGAAGCACGCCACCACTGGGCTCTAGAGCAGTGGAGTGATGAATCACACTTTTCCATCTGGCAATCTGATGAACACGTCTGGGTTCGGAGGTTGCCAGGAGAATGGTACATTTCAGACTACATTGTACTGACTGTACTGTAGATTTGGTGGAGGAGGATGTTGGGGTGGGGTTGTTTTTCAAGAGTTGGGCTTGGCCCCTTAGTTCCAGTGAAATTAACTTTGAATACTTCAGAATACTAAAACATTTTGGACAGCTCCATGCTCCCAACTTTGTGGGGACAGTTTGGAGCAGGCCTTTTCCACAGTGCATAAAGCAAGGTTCATAAAGACATGGATGACAGAGTCTGGTGTGGATGAACTTGACTGGCCTGCACAGAGTCCTGACCTGAACCCGATAGAACACCTTTGGGATGAATTAGAGCAGAGACTGAGAGCCAGGTCTTCTCGACCAACATTAGTGTGTGACCTCACCAATGCTCTTTTGAAAGAATGGTTGAAAATTCCTATAAACACTCCTCAACCTTGTGGACAGTCTTCCTAGGAGAGTTGAAGTTGTAATAGCAGCAATCTGGTTAGTAATGGAATAACACTTCACTTCATTGTGTGAGTCAAGTCAGGGGAGCGAATAATTTTGGTAATATAGTGTAGTCTCTCCAGCAGGTAAGGGGCCTTCCTCTGGGTCTCCTCCCAGTGGCACATGCCCTAAGCATCTCACCAGCGAGGCGTTCTGGAGATATCCAAACTAGATGCCTGAACTACCACATCTGGCTTCTCTCGACCCATTGGCTTTACTCTGAGCACCTCCCGGACGGCAGAACTCATCACTCTATCTCTAAGTGAGACCTCACCCACTCCACTGGCCATCTCGATACTTAAAATCATGAATAAAATTATTAAAAAACATTTTAATTCAGAATTTGAAAAAATGACCAGTTGATTATGGCTTTACTCCCCTCTGCTGGTTATCAACGGGATTGCAGTAAGATTTAATCACACATTTCTTGAAAAACATTGATGTTCCTTTTTAAAAAATTCTAGATTAAGTGGATGTTATTTTCTTTGTTTTTAAATAAATTGTTGTCTTCGTTTTTAAATAAAGTATGTTTAATCATTGATGTGAGTAGTTACGACATGTCTTACGGCGTTACGGCAGTTGTGTGAGGAGTACCGTAAACGGGTTTGTTTTGGGCAGGGGGAGGTCATTAGAAAGTGAGGAGTGTGCGTGTCGTCAGAGAAACACAGTGCGGTTTGTGTCTGATGCGGGGTTAAAGCTAATAAATCGGTTTTTCCCAGCTTTGATTAGGTTTTCCACCGCTGTGAAATGCTTCGTTTAATCCTGCGGCTCAGGCCGTCTTCTGGTGTCTCGTGTCACCGTGTCCTCTCAGGGAGGCCCGCTGCTCTCAACTCTTTGCCCGGAACAGTGCGTCTGAAGCGGCTTCACTCTGCTGCGAGCTGCCGCTCTGCGTCTCTTGGTTCAGGATGTTTCCACAAAGCTCTTCCTTTGCGGTATCTTCAGCTGTCAGGAGAATCTATTCAGAACAAACGTTTCTACAGTCTGCCTCCTCACCAGAAGGTAAGGATCCATGGTTTAAACCGGCTTTCAGGTTGCCATAACTCTCATCCTTCCTCACGGTGACCTCCGGTGTTAAAACCTCAAACACTGGCTGATCAGTAAAAAAAATAAAGCAACAGATTATTATCAGTAAATTACTCATCATTTACTTCAAACATTACATTAAGTTTTTAAAATTATTCCTCCTTAAAAATCACTTTATAGGCGTGTCATTAAACATGTATTATTAATGTTTAATAGATTTTGATCGTAAATGAGGGACTACTTTAACTGATGATGTTTAGATGTGTTTACTGTGTTTTAGAGGATTTAAAGAAGATTTCAATCTGATGTTTAACTCTTTGATTTTGCTGGATCTTGTTGTTGAGCTGATCTTTTGATTTGATTGGCTCATTTATTATGGTGTAATATATTTTTGGTGTGTTTAATCTAGGTCTTTTTTTTTTGGTAGCTGAGAGACAAGTTGACCTTAACAGATCTCAGTCAACAGCTGTGGTGAAATTCATCTTTGAGGTCATGTATTGAACAGTAAAAGAAAAAAAGACAATGTTCTTTGATTATTTTGTTTAATATATTTTTAATGACTTAGAAAAAAAAAATCCTCCAGTTTTGTCCCACTCTCCAAAAACATGCATTTTAGGTTGATTGGCTGCTATGAAATTGCCGCTAGGAATTAGTGTGTGTATGTGGATGGTTGCATATGTGTGGCCCCGTGACAGACTGGCGACCTGTTCGGGGTGTACCCTGCCTTTCGCCTCGAATCAGCCGGGATGGGCTCTGGCACCCTACACAATCCCATAAGGTATAGACGGTTAAGAAGGTGACTGATTGTTAAGTATATATTTTATGATAAAAAAAAAAATCCTCCAGTTTCCTTCTACTCTCCAAAATCATGCATTTTCGGTTGATTGGCTGCTATGGAATTGCCCCTAGGAATTAGTGTGTGTATGTGGATGGTTGTATATGTGTGGCCCCGCGACAGACTGACGACCTGTTCGGGGCGTACCCTGCCTTTCGCCTCGAATCAACCGGTATAAGCTCCAGCACTGCCCGTGACTCCATTAAGGAGAAGCGGTTCAGATGAATGAATATTTTCTTTTTTTTTTCTGTTTCCATCCCACAGGTAGAGCTTCCTGCGCTGTCGCCCACCATGCAGACAGGGACCATCGCTCGCTGGGAGAAGAAAGAAGGCGATAAAATCAGTGAGGGCGACCTCATCGCTGAGGTGAGAAGCTGCGTTTGCTTCTTTTTTATCTAAATTTTTTTTTTAACCTCTGATTTTCTCTTTATGTAGGTTGAGACTGACAAAGCCACTGTGGGTTTTGAGATGCTGGAGGAGTCTTATTTGGCGAAGATTTTGGTGGCTGAAGGTACCAGAGATGTTGCAGTGGGATCAGTCATTTGCATCACAGTGGACAGGTGTGTGTTTTGCTTTACATCCATGTTTGAACACACATCCCAGGTTTCTTCAGCTGATTATGTGTGTGTATCGTCCTGCAGCCCAGATCTTATCACAGCCTTCAAAGATGTAACATTGGATTCACTCAAATCTTCTGGTGCTGCTCCTTCACCTTCTGCCTCAGCTCCTCCTGCTGCTGCTGCTCCTCCCGCAACTCCAGGCAGCTCTTACCCACCTCACATGAAGGTACGCTCGCTCTTTCTTACAACACCTCCATGTGTAGAGAAATAGAAGAAGAGCCGTGACGTAAACTCTGTTTACAGTTGCACGAGTTTCCACTTTTATGAGGGTAGATTCTTGTCCTCGGAATTTTTTCTTTGCAACGCTCCTGTTTTTTTGTATCAGTTTTTCTGTGGTGGAATGTGAGTGTTTAATAAGAAGTCTTATCAAAGTGAGTTTTTTGTTTCTTTGCAAGGTTGCTTTTGTTTAACTTGTTCTACATAAAAAAGTCTAAAGTTCAGACAGTTTTACTAGACATCAGCTCAGAACAGAGGGTTAGAAACATCTGACATGACAAGATTTTGTTTTTAAAACTTTTCAGAAAAGCCTTCTTGTCGTACATCCACCTGGAATATTGTCCTGTAAGGCTTCACTGCGCATGATCAAACTTAGTTTATTATTGTTGTTAAAACAAAGTGTGTAAGAACTGAACAGGGATAGGTTATGATCTTATAGAAATCAGACTACAAACTCTAAACATCTGGTCTTGTTCCCTTCACATCAGATCAATCCTTTTATCTAAGTCTAATTTAGTAGCACAGCTCTGTGTACAGCTGCTTGTTAATCAACCGGTTGTAGATTGTCTGTGTAACTGTGCTAAAGTTATCATTCTCTGTATGAGAAGCGCTCGTGTTCTTCAGCAGATACTGGTTACTGGGATGACAGCACCTACAAAGTGTGCGCACTACTTTTTTTCCGTTTGCCTCTAAAAGACGGTCTGTCTCTCCCTCTCTACTTCGTTGGGGCGCTGAAAATGTCACAGCAGCAAAGTCATACTAAAAATCCAAAGTGTGGTTGTATTTTTTTTAAGTTGATTCAGTCGACGCATGGTGCCTGGATTTTGATTAAAAAAAATTTGCTTGTAAAGGTGGAACACCAGTAACTTAAACACCTTGCCTAAATGCATAATATTCAAATGGAATGTTTCACGGGGTTTGACCGTCGTAATGAGAAGGGCAGCGTCAACAGGTGTGTATTGTGGATGCAGTCAAACAGAGCACTTAATAAAAGTGTTTCATTATTTTTGATAATGAAAAAATAATGGCAGCATTGCAGCCAGCAGAAACTGATCAGAAAGCCTGGCACTGTCATTGGCAGCAAACAGGACTCATTTGAGGCAGTGGTAGAGAGGAGGTCACTGAACAAACTTTTGTCCATCATGGACAATCATGACCATCCTCTCTACCCACTCTTGGACTAACAGTGGAGCTCCTTCTCCAAGAGGCTCAGACAGCTCCGCTCGAAAACATCTCGGTACCACAGGTCTTTCTTCCCGTACGTGATCGGGCTCTACAACGACTCACTTAGCAGATAGGAAGTTGTTGCTGTGACACACAAATTTCTCATGTGTGGGATGATTAAAGTATATTCAGATTCTGATAAATTGCTGACATACACTGTCAAACAAATGAAATTCATTAATATAAAGGCGGTAAAGTTAATATTTTGTTTGGCTGCATCCACATAGTTTCTTTGTCTTCCTCTAGTTGGTTTTACACAAAAAAAGTATCGATTAGAGACCGAATTGGTAAGCAGTCTCAATGAGAGTACTTGTATCAATAAAATGGTTTTGATAGCCATCCCTACTCGCACTCTACATTCCGCTGATTGATCGATCTTTTAGCACCAGCCGAATTTTTTTTGTTAGTTTTTACAGAGAAGCGTCTGCAAGTCTATAAACATACCGTCCAAGTTTGTTTCAGGTGGACGACGAATGAAAATGTCTGTTGTGAGCACTGGTGTGTCGTGATTATTTGTACGGGATGTGGGGTCAGTGCAGGGATTTGCACGAATTATTCTGTACAATTTGTGCAGAAGGCTTGGTTCATGATGAACCAATGACGAATGAGTTTAGCAAATTGCAGAGTCTTTCCTCCAAACCTACGCTGCTTAGTCTATTCACATCGCCAGGTGCTGCATATAGACACATGTCACTGTGCTCACCACCCACCCGAGGCAGGAGTAGTATCTTACATTAGTATATTATGTGAAAAATGAACTTTTATTGCTTTTCAGCTAATAAAGTCAGAGCCATTTACATAACGGCTTTAGCAGCGTTTAGCTTCTCACGTTTTCATTTTTTCTATAGCCATCTAGAATTTTCTGGGATTTTGATGTTGTCAGATTGTGGGCTTGAACACTATTTATTTAACAGTGTGTTATAATGTGAAAGTGAAACGCCAGTAAAACAGGTTTTTTTTTTTTTTTTGCATCACCGGTACTGCAACAAAAAAAAAACCCTGCTCAAATGCAGCTGGTCGGCATTCAAGCAGCCTGTCTCTACTAATTCAGATCAAAAGGTAAAGCTTTAACTGCATCCACCGGAGTGTTTAAAATACAGGACCTAAAATGTAGTCAAACTTTTAATGTTGTGCTTTTATTTTTTTGTAAAGTTAAAACATACCTTTTACAAGAAAACACTGCTGCTCATGAGTTTTACTAAAAAAAAAGATTAGATTCACTATCCATTGAATGGACTTCCCATTTGTTCTAGTTGCTAGCATCAGGCTGAGGGACTCTGCTGCATGTGGAGGAGAATCGTTTGTGACTGAACTTCTTCTGAACATCTTGCCAGAAGACTTTAGGATCAACATAATCTGCGATTTCTTTGAACTTACAAACACATCCAATAAAAACGTATTGGATGTGTTTGTCTGAAAACTCTTCATTAACACCAGTTCATATCATAACAACATCCGTACTGCTGAGAACATCAGAATCTATGTTTCTGTTCAGTGATTTGATCAACCAGAGATGTTTCTAACACTTCTAAGAGTTGAACATTTTCTGTGAGTTTATGATCCACACAATGTTTCCTCCTCTGAACCAAGATTATTTTAGCTGTTTTTATCATACTCTCAGGGAGCACAGTGGCCTCACAGCAAGAATGTCGGGGGTTCGAGTCCCAGGTGGGGACGAGGCTTGGAACACCGTCCTTTCTGTGTGGAGTTTGCATGTTCTCCCCGTGTTTGCGTGGGTTTCCTCCAGGTACTCCGGTTTCCTCACACCCTCCAAAGACGTGCATGCTAGGTTGATTGGCCGGTGCCAAATTGCCCCTAGGAATGTGTGTGTGGATGGTTGTATGTGTGTGGCCCCGCAACAGACTGGCGACCTGTTCGGGGTGTTACCTGCCCTTTGCCTTAAATCAGCCGGGATGGGCTTCGGCACCCCCCGTAACCCCAAAAGGGATAGACAGATAAAGAAGATGACTGACTGACTATTTTACTCTCATACTGGGGGTTTTGACTTGCTCATGCCGTTTCCGACACATGTCTCCATCACTAATGTTCTGCAGCAGAATGGCTGGACTGACTTCAACATTGTTTTCCTGAATTTTGAACGGGACACGTCAGCCATGGCCAAAATGTTTTTTAAAGCTTCAGAAAAACTTTTGCACTTTTCACTTCTTCATTCTCATCTCCAGTGTCTATTGTGGTGGAAAACAGCCAATATATCTAGAGTGCGCTATTTAGTGACAAAACATTTGAATCGCAGGGGAAAAAAACGTTAACATGAATAAATGAATAACATGGTTTATTCATTTAATTTTTTATGTTCGGCAGGCCTGATTAAAACGTTTAACGGGCCGTAGTTTGCCCATGCCTGCCCTAGATAGTTCAATAGATGTTCAGAGTAATGTCAGCCTTGAAGTCAGATAAGCAGCGGAGGATGGGGACAGTGCTACACTGTTTCCTCACACTCCCTAAGATACCTGACATTACAGATAACAGAGAAACACAGCAGAACACAGCATCATTGTTACACCATGATGAGAAACTACAATGTTCAGATTTTGTCACTCAAATAAGAATATTTGCTAAATGTTACTGCTTAATATAAAATTTCCATTACACTACACAATAGTGATCCTAGTCTAGAGGCACTTGTTGCTTAAACATGGGGACTCTCTTTCTTCAGGCCTTAAACAGTTCTTCCTCTCTTTAGTGGGGTTTTACTCGGCAGCGATTAAAACATCAGCCAGCACGTTTACTTTCATCAAAGTCTCACTGCAAACAGCATGTGTGAAACCGTGTCAAACTGTTAGTAAAATCTTAGAGTCCATCAAAGCAACTTTACTTAAAACAATCTGGTACATTTTTCTCTTCTTTAAACTATATTTTGTTTTGTTCCGTTGTTTTCCGCTTCTATGGGACCGGGTTGCGGAGGCTGCAGCCTCAGACGAGAAGCCCAAGTTTCCCTCTTTCCAGCTGCATCCTCCAGCTCACTCAGTAGGATCCTGAGCTGTTCCCCGGCCAGCTGTGAGATATAGTCTTTCCAGCATGTCTGGGGTCTGCCTCTTGGTCTCCTCTCCTGTGAGAACTTCAGGAAGCATCCTAACCAGATGCCTGATCCACTCTATCTCATTTCTTATGACCTGGAGGAGCAAAGGCTCTACCTCCCTGATGCCAGAGCTCCTCACTCCATCTCTGAGTGAGAGTCCAGCCACCCTGCGGAGGAAGCTCATTTCAGCTCCACTTTATTTTGTGCTCTGGGAAATAGAGCATGTCGTTCAGTTACCGAATCTATGAAGTTGATGTGTACGTTACGGTGTGATGCACCACGATTGTTCCATCTGAACTTCTGCTGAGGTTGTACCTCTGAGTGCCAAATCCTTATTGTTCTCCTCAAGACAAGTTGTGTAAAGAAGTTTCCAGACAACGTCAACATTCTCTTCCCATCGCAGGTTTGCTCTTAAACTCTTCTCTAAAGTCCACCAGGACACTGCACAAGCTTTAGGAGCTATTTTTTTTTAAAAAAAAAGAACACTTCATAAGCTCATTCTTTTTTTGTCTTCTCTATTAAAATGTCTACATTTGGTTTTTTAAGCAAAGTCTTTGTTTAGATCTTTGGGTTTCTTTGGCTCGCTGCTCACACACTGACAAATAACCACTGACCAGAGTTCAAAACTATACTTTGAAGTTTCTTGTTGACTTAGGCCTTCGTGCTTCTAGTCGCTGCTGCTGGTGAATGAATCCATATTTGATTTGCTTGTTGCAGATCGCACTTCCTGCACTGTCCCCCACCATGACGATGGGAACGGTGCAGCGCTGGGAGAAAAAGGTTGGAGAGAAGCTGAGCGAAGGAGATCTGCTTGCTGAGATCGAGACCGATAAGGCAACTATCGGTACGTCTGAGCATTTAAACAGGAGCAGTGACCGGCTTCCATAGATGTATTTCTTATTTTGATAATTCCACCAACGTGCACCCCCTCAACCACTACAGATGGACGATACGGACAGAGTTTGCCTTTTAATCAAACATATTTTGCTCCCAGCAGCACTTGCACACCAGAGTACTGACATCACTTGTAAAGTAAACTTTTCAGACTAAAATTTATCACAGAAACAGAAAAGTATCCAGATAACCGAACGAGAACCCCGTTTCAGAATAAGTCCTCCCATCGCCCACACACAAAAAGCTATACTAGCTCTGTTTTAGTCGCTAAGAAAACAACATCTCTGCAGGCTTTGAGGTGCAGGAGGAAGGCTACCTGGCAAAGATTATGGTGCAAGAGGGAACCAGGGACGTTCCTCTGGGAACGCCGCTCTGCATCATTGTGGAGAAAGAAAGCGACATCGCTGCCTTCAAGGATTACGTGGAGACCGGTGTGGTGGAGGTCTCCACACCTCCTCCACCTGTTGCAGCAGTGGTGAGTTGATATTCTGTGTCAGGATGGGATTCTGCTCTCTGCACCGGGCTCTTTGCAAGCTTATTAGGGGGAGCTTGATCAGGGGGGCCAAACTAGACTGCTAAATTACACTACGTTCCAAATTATTGTGCACAGATTTTTCTGCAGAGCTGGAAGCTTCTGGAGGATTCTACATTTCGATGTTGCTAGCTGCTTTCTTTATCTGACATATTTGTCAGAATTCTTCCTCATCATGTCTATCTGCACCGCACAGTTTGGGCTCTGAATCAGACACAAATTTAAACAGTAACATTTCTGTGAAATGTAGACCTTTTTATCCATATATTTCTTGCTCTCAGCAGCAGAAATGATACATTTTCTTTCCCAAATTGCTGGACATTTTGATCTGCTTAATAACGTGGAACCACTTTTAGGGGTTTTTCTTCTAATTGGTTTCAACAGAGAAACTGATTCTCATAAAAATCTGATTTCAGGAATCCAAAAATCCTGAGGTACAAAATAATCCATATAAACTAAAGGAATCCTTTTTGGTGGCGCCTAAATTTTATTTGCGTAGTAGTTTGTAAAAAGTTTTGGGTAGTTGTAACTCAGTAGAGACATCGACAGTCACACCAAACGTATCCAGTTTTTTTTTTTTTTTTGCTAATATGACGGTCCAATTATGTGAATTTTAAATTTTATACCATAGTTGTCTCACCGTTTGACATCTTTCTCATCCAGGCACCGCCTCCCATTGCTGCCGCTGCCCCCACTGCTGCCCCAGCTGCCCCGAGAAAGGGCCGTGTTTTCGCCAGCCCTCTGGCCAAGAAGCTGGCTGCTGAGAAGGGCATCGACCTGGCACAAGTTAGCGGTGTGTAACAGAAATCTGTCGTTCAGATTTTTTATTAATACTTGTGTTTTTTAAATATAAAAATCCTCCATAATTCCAACTAATGATTGTCTTCGTTCTTATCAGGCTCTGGTCCGGATGGACGCATCACTAGGAAGGATATTGACAGTTTTGTTCCACCAAAAGTTTCACCAGCACCAGTAAGTGAAACAACTGGTATTAATGGTATGTTTGTCAAAGTTTGGTTCATGTTGATTTTGGAATTCTCATCTGAAAATGAAAATTGAAGAGTCAAAAGACCCAACACACACACACAGACACACCATCAAAACAATATTTAATATAATTCTGTTTATCACGAGGTAAACTTTTTTATTTTATCTTCACTTGTGCATTTGTTCGTTTTTGTACTGATAACTTTTTTCATCGTTAGGCTACGGCCCCCGCTCCAGCTGCTGCTCCAGCTGCTGCTGCCCCCATTGCTGCACCGGCTGCTCCTGCTGGCACCTTCACCGACATCCCCATCAGCAACATTCGTAAGGTAAGAGAGAGAGCGCTCACAGTTCTGTTTTCTCTTTGAACGACACGTTTTACCCTCTGGGAGCGTTCCCCGCTTATCAGACCAGACCTGTCCAGTGAGATCAAAGCTGGTGTTTGTCCCGCAGGTCATCGCTCAGAGGCTGATGCAGTCCAAGCAAAGCATCCCGCACTACTACCTGTCTGTAGACGTCAACATGGACCAAGTGTTGGAGCTGCGGAAAGAGCTCAACGAGGTGAGGGAAAGCAGCTTGAAAGAGGAAATGTATTTTTCTCAAAAATGGCAAAATAAGAAGAGGATTGGCTGTGACTAAACGTACGAGGTCTTATCGTCTCTGCAGGAGGTGAAAGCCCAGAACGTCAAACTAAGCGTGAACGACTTTATCATCAAAGCTAGTGCGCTCGCCTGCCTGAAGGTCCCAGAGTGTAACTCCTCCTGGTTGGAAACAGTTATTCGCCAGTGAGTAAACACACACACACACACACAGAGCGAGAAACATTTGATACTTCAAAAAAAAAAAAGTTGTGAGATGTCAAAAGAAACACAAAGCAGACAAAAAAATTAAAATCCTGTTTGTAATTTAAACAAACTAGAAAACACTCTGAGAGCATAGACCGCCACCAAGTTAGTCAGAAAAAGGCTGTTGTTTTTCCTGCCAGACAGATTAACAAACTAACAGAAGCATCTTGACTCATCTTTCGGTTTCCATAGAGATCAGAGTTCCAATGTTCTCTGCCAGCATGTGACTTTAAATAGAACCTTTAACATATTCCGGGAACCAAACGGTGACCCGATCACCTTTAGCTTGGTTTAGGGGGATGGGTTGTGCTGACAAGGTGAACCAAGTTTTTCCAGTGCTGGCGATCTTGAGCCAGCTGCTTTGCTTTCTAAACGGTGACTTGGAGTTCTTGGTGGTCGCCCGCGGTTACCCTGAGCTATCGGGTACGGGGCTTCCCTCATGGTCTTTTTCAGCCTTTGGATTGAATTGAAGGATTGCTCTCATAGGACGGTCGAGAGGCAGGCGGAGGATGTGCCCAAACCAGCGAGTGTACAGCCAGGCAAGATGCCTCGGGTTGGCACATATCCGGATCTATAACTCCTCCGTACTCTCTATCCTGCTCTATTACTCAGAGACGTAGCACCTGAACAAGACTCTGGCGGCCAGAATCGCCGGCTTTGACAGCAGGGCTCTCCGAACCATCGAAAACATCAGGTGAACTCAGCAAGTCTCTAACCAGGTGCTCAGAGCCTGTACATGCTTGGATCACCCCCAAAATTGAATCACTTCTTTATCTTCCTGTTGTTGATAAATCCTGATGCAGATCGGGTTCCTCCTGGTTTGGGATTTTCTTAAATTTTCCTGCTGATTTGTTCAAATCCACAACCACAGATCGTTGATACGGTGCAGGCCAGGTGAAAGAATGAAACGTGTTCCTATTGAAAATCAACAACAAGTAAAACAGCATTTTGAGGATTTTTGTCATTGATGTTTTATGACTTTCAGTTGAATCCTGATGAGTAAAAAAAAAAAAACCTTGTGAAAAAGTTTCAAAGATTGAATGATTTTGATTAGATCTGTACTTAGTTTTTGTAAAGTGTTTTATTTATTCCAAAATGCATAACATTAACCACAGATTTCTCATTTTTGGGCATCAAAATATTATAAACATAGTATTTCCTTCATAAAAAAAAACAGTTTCACAAAAACATGAAGTCAAACTGTCGACACACTCGTGCAAAGTGATTTCCTTCCTCATCATTTAAAAAAGTCAATGAAAAACCGTTCTCCAGTTTAAATTTTTATGGTTTTTCACTCAAAAGTTTTTGTCCATTTTCAATTTTTATATGAAAACTTTGGTGTTTTTAAACATCTTGTAACTAGATTATAATTTAAATAAAAATGTTTGAGATCAAAGCAACATTTTTCCACATTTTCCACCAAATAAAAATGAAAAGTTTCAGATTGTAGTTTCAGACTTTGGACAGAAGAGGGTGCTCAAGACACATCACTTCGTTTGACTTTTTTTTTTTTTTTTTTTTTTTTTTTAAGAAACCACGTGGTGGACGTGAGCGTGGCTGTGAGCACAGCCAACGGCCTCATCACCCCCATTGTGTTTAATGCCCACACCAAAGGTCTGGTCGCCATCAGCGCCGACGTCTCTGCTCTCGCTGCCAAAGCCAGGGACGGCAAGCTGCAGCCTCACGAGTTCCAGGTACACCCCATCTCATGCGGCGGTTACTATTCTGCGTATGTAATCATCATGAGACCAGAGTCGAATGCTGTCTTTTTTTTTCTCACCAGGGAGGAACCTTCACCATCTCTAATTTGGGAATGTTTGGTATCAAGAACTTCTCAGCCATCATCAATCCTCCTCAGGCCTGCATCCTCGCCGTGGGAGGCTCAGAAAAACGCCTGCTGCCTGCCGACAACGAGAAAGGGTCTGTATTGCTAATATGACGCATCAAGCATATGCGACGTGAAGTTGCGTCTAAAGTGTGTGTGATTTTTTTTCAGGTTCGATGTAGCCAACATGATGTCTGTGACCCTGAGCTGTGATCACCGGGTGGTAGACGGGGCGGTCGGTGCGCAGTGGCTCGCAGAGTTCCGCAAATTCTTAGAGAAACCCGTTACCATGTTGTTGTGATGAGACTGTAGCGCCACCCAGAGGACCTCCCTGAGACCGGCCCAGCCACCACCAGGTCACTCCCAATTAAACTGAATGGAGACAGAACTCACTCCTTTCTCTTTTTTTCTGTCTCGCTCTTTCAGTCTCTCCCTCATTCAATTTAGAGATTTTCTATTTATTGAAAATAATTTGATCGTTCTATTTATTGGTGGCCCCGTCTCCACGGAGACCAGAACTAAAGATAATTTATCCTAGAGTAGATGTCGACTGTGTGTCCTAACAACATGGCTAATGTTGTTGAAGGGGAAGTGTTTACACATCTACCCAGCAAGAACATTCTTCCTGCATGTGTGTGTGTGTGTGTGTTTCAACACACTTTTATCTGCGAATTTGTATGACAGGAAGTGCCAGGCCGCTGTTTTAAGTCAGGAATATGATTTGTCTGTTTGCAGGATAGATGAACTAAATGTAAGTGAAAGAGTCCAGAAGAGTGTGTACACACACACACACACCTATCTAAAAAGCTGCCATACGCACCGTGGTGATCCCTTCTATAGGCCAATGTTACCGGTGTGTGTTTCTGACTGGCGGTGAGCTGCTGGGCCGCCTGGTTAAACTGTAAAGTCCTAAAATATCTTACACACATGCTGCAAATAATGATACTGTTCTTCGTCTCCTTTCTTTTCTTTTTTTTAGTCTCAGAAAAAAATGTTGCAACTGAAACGCACAAAGCTGGCGCTGGATGTTTATTTCAATAAATTTGACAGTTTCAACCTTTTTCCAAAGTCTCTTTTATGTGGTCAGAGAATTCAGATTCATTCCACTTGTGTGTGTCGTGAACAGATTCCAGGCTTCACTGGACCTCCTGCTACGTCTCTTTTCCCAACACGTCAATACTGATTCTCGTATTCTCAGACACAAAAAAAGTCAAACATACTGTGTGGCACGTCCATCGATGCTTTAAAATATCAACGCTTTAGTTCGTCTCAATCCTGTTTTATGTTTCTTTGTTTTTAGCATCATTAAAGACATTAAAACTCTGAATTATAAATAAGAGGTGTCCCCCACAGCGCTGTACTAAGACCCCTGTTAGTCTTCCTTTGAATTAACATCTCTCCATCATAATCTGCTCCTGGCGCACAACAAGTAGATGAAGATAAACTCTCCGACCCCGAGAACAGAGAGTGAGAGAGAAAGTGGTGATAATGCACCACCAGACAAAAAGGCCAGTGACTAACTCCCTCTTTCTGCCATCACCATGGTTACAAGGTAGTGGAAGAAAAGACAGCAGGAGTCCAAACTGCATGAGGAAAAGTGAAACAGCTGCTATCGGTGACAGAAACTTCATAGAAAGGTCAAGTGAGAAACATTTGAAAAGGGCAAACGTTCAGCTTGGAGAAGCTGAATTGATTTTTTCTCTTAGTCTGCATTTAAAAGTCATTTTATTCAAAGTAAAACCCAAATACAACAGGGCTGATGGTCCATCCGTTTTCAGCTGCTTTAACCTCCCATCACATCGTCTCCACCTGAGATGAGGAAGCTCATTATTTGAGACGACTTTCAGTTTGTCTTCCTAGTTTTGCTCCCTGCCTGAAGGCGACACGGTTTGTTCCAAGTTCAACAGAAGACGTTAGCAGATCAACTCATGTGAGTCATTAAAATATTTTATGTTAATCCATCAAAAGCTTGAGTTGGATTTATTTTAGCCCAAAGGTCTGAAGTAAAGAACCTCATCACCTCAGCAGCTTGTGTCAGAAACTCCACTTTGAACATTTCTTTGCTTTTATTAAATGCTCATGCAGATGGTTGCTAGTTTGAGTCCTCTAATTACCAAACAGTAGATTAAAACTCGTCGTTTAAGAGTCAACCTTTCACGACTATTTTCACATTTAATCATGTTAAAGCGCAGGGTTTTGTCTTTTTTTTATCAGTTTTTTTATCAGTTTTGTCTTTTTTTTTTTAACATAAAAGGTTGTGGGTTCAAGTCCGGGGTGGGGACGAGGCTTGGAACACTGGTCTTTCTGTGTGGAGTTTGCATGTTCTCCCTGTGTATGCGTGGGTTTCCTCCTGGTACTCCAGTTTCCTCCCACACTCTAAAAACATGCATGTTAGGTTAATTGGCTACTACATGATTGCCTCTAGGAATGAGTGTACAGTTGTATATGTGGCCCAGCGACAGACTGGTGATCTGTTCGGGGTGTACCCTGCCCCTCACCTCAAATCAGCCGGGATGGGCTCCGACACCCTCCGCTACCCTGTAAGGAACAGACGGTTAACAAGGTGACTGACTGACAGCACATTTTCAGGTTAAAAATGGAACTCATTTTTGTCTGAACGTCTAAATTATTTGAAAAAAATTAGTTTGATTATCTTCAGCTGCTTCACCTGGGGTCGGGTCAAAGGGCCTCAAACTTCCTTCTCCTTCCAGCTCATCATGAAGGACCTCACTAACATGGCGTCTGAGGGGCATCCTGACCAACTTAATGAGAAAAACTCACTTCGGCCACTTGGATTGTGACAGTAATGAATCTTGGATTCAGGATCTGTAGCTTCAGCTCCAGCATCCTAATGATTGCAGACGCTGCACCCGTTTGTCCATCGATTTCTGTCCTTATCCTTCCCTCTGCTTCACACTCGGCTGTGAATCACTCCAGCAGATCAATGATGAATGAAGCTAAATGTAACAGTAAAAAAATGTTAATTCCTTGACTAGTCGATTGTGCGGACAGTCCAAGATCTGATTATTAACTCACAAAATTACACCTCACTTCTTTTTTTAAAACGCTGTAATGACTCGAGGTTAAATTTTGAAAGAATCAATTAAAACTATGAAATGATGAAGTCATTATAACATCATAGAAGTTGCAGGAGATTCATTTCAGCTCCAGAAACCAGTCTATTTATCCCTTAGGCAGATTTAAATGAAAAGAAAAAGAAAACTCAATATTAATCAGGTTGAGTTTGACTTTAATCACAGACTCACATCTGATTGATTCATTTTTTTTAATCCTTCTATAAGAACAATTCTCTTTTCATTAGCCTTTAACCTGAAGCCAAAGAAGGTTTAATAGTGATCTGAAAAGTTGAAGAACATGAATCATCAGACATTAGACTGTGAGTTTGTTCTGGTTTTATGTGTAATCCTGCATCTTCGTGGAGCATCTGTGAAGCTCTACGCTCCACTGAATATTTAGACAACAAGGTCACCTGTCAGTTTACTGAGGAACCATAAATCTGGGAGATCCTGAACTCATTTAGTAGACAACTCAATTACAAATCTAGTTCCCAACAGAGATAATAAAGGAGGCGTGGGGAGGGGGAGATTCCTCATGCATGCCTGCTTTCTGGCAGCCACAGAAGCTTTCCTCTGTCTTTCTATCAGCGATGGACTCTGCTGGAAGATGGATGCTCTGGATGTTCTGTGTATCTTTCACCGCTCGGGAGAATGGTGAGTAGGCCTTTTCGGTTATTCCCAGACAAAGATGGATTCACTTCGTCTTCGAAAACCTATTTGATCGTTTCTGTTTCACATTAAAATAGGAGCATCAGAGAAAAAGAGAGACTTGAGTGTTTCTGCCAAACACAGGCAGGGTCACTGGTGACTGGACATTTATTCTTCATCCTTTTAAATGTTTAATTGTGTTGAAAACTCACAGGAGAGGTTAAACTTGAAGGGTTTTTTTCTCTAATGAGGTTTATTTCTAATTTAACCCTTCTTCTTAAATAAAGTATTAAAATCAATACAGCTCATCTTATTCAATTTAATTTGATTGGATTTCTACAAGCCAGTATTATGATAGTCGTCTTAAAGGGTTTCACACACATTCAAACAGAAAGACAATTAGTTACAACTGAACAAAACAATCCAGGATCTTTTTGGACTTTGATTCTCCATTTCAATAGATCCAATGAGTTAAAAGTGAGTTTATTTCATTATAAAGGTGCAGATGGGTTTCATCCAGACAGCCGTGGCGGTAGAAGTGAGTTGCAGGGTTTGGGAATATGTTTTAGTTAAAGATCCCTCACGTTTTCACAGGAATGAAGCAATTTGTTGTTCCCTTTGGCCTGAGATCAGTGTGACTCCCCTCAGAGCTGTCATGTGGAATTACCAACACACACACACACACACACACACACACACACACACACACACACACACACACACAAAGGGCTGTGAGATGGCATGGAGGAGGAGTAGAGGCCTCATTACCACAGTAATGAAGGGAGAGAGGGAGGACGATAGTTTATGCATCAACATGTGAAGCAGAAAAGATCAAAGCAGAATAATAACATGGAAATAAGAGACTTGTGATGGATGGAGCTTCTCTTCTTCTCTCTCAGCTGCACTCAGCGTCACCATGAAGGAATCCAACCTGGAGGTGGTCCGAGGGGATTTTGTTGTGCTCCCTTGTTCTTTCATCACCTTCTCTCGCCTCACTAGGCTGAACATCATCTGGACTCTGGCTCCTTTCTCCAGCCCGGAGACCCCCATACAGGTCCAGGTTCTCTCTAACAAACCATCCAGTAGGTGATCAGAGGATCTGGTGTTTGATACTTTGTGTGTGTTTTCTGAACCAGGTGATTGTGTACGACCACGGTCAGGTGATAGAAGACCCCACCTTCACAGGCAGAGTGGGCTTCACAGGTAAAACACAAACACATGGTCCAGCGTCTCTTTGAAAGGGTCTACTAGAAGATGAGAAGTTGGTCACCTTCTTAACCGTCTATCCCTCCTGGAGTTACGGGGGGTGCTGGAGCCCATCCCGGCTGATTCAAGGCGAGGAGCAAGGTATACCCCGAACAGGTCGCCAGTCGTCGCGGGGCTTCACACATACAACAATACACACACATTCATTCCCTGGGGCAATTTGGCACTTTTGGCATTTTTAAATCCACTTTTTCTGCTCCTTCTAAGATCTGAACACACACATGCTCTGTTTTATTGCAGCTAACCTTTATTCCTCTCCTTTTCATCACAAACTTCCATAGCTTTTCCTCCACTTATTTTCTGCTAGGTATGCAACAGACTGGCAACCTAATAAGGGCGTACCCTGCCTCTCGCCTATAACCAGCCGGGATAGGCTCTGGCACCCCTTGTGATCCTGACTGGGACAAAGAGTTCATAAGATTAATGAATGAATGTTTTCTGTTCTCACTTTAGATGAGATTTTTGTCTTCCTCGTTCAATCTGTTTGGAGTCGATCAATAGAGACCGAAAAAAAGAGTAGAGGTACTCACTAAGCAAGGGTAGCAGAACATAGAAGAGAGGGACCAAAGTCCAGACGACAAGGAGCGTCTCCTAAAGCAGGATTATTTATAGAATAGGGCTGTTAGAGGATCAAATGTAGAAGTTTGGGTTGTGTCTAAATAAGGGTGTGGGTGCACGTGTGTGACATCACAAGAAATAAAAGGAATCTAGAAAAGTTGGAGGACATTTAGATGTTCATAATGTCTTTATTCAGATAAACAGAGGTGCTTCTCAGTGTCCACAAGCCCAGGAGAAAGCTCCTTTCTGTTTGAAGATGAAGCAGCTTTTTAAATCTTCTCAGGAAATAATAGATATTATGGGGTGGAAAGCGAAGAAGAGCCGACCCGTCCGTCCAGCCTGTTATCATCTGAACGTCTGATGATGACACAGTGGTGTAGCTTTAGTAGCATCCAGATGTGAGGAGGCAGCACCAGAGCCAGGAGGTAATTACAGCTTTTAGAGGAACATGTAATCAACCGCTGATGATGGTGATGAAACTAAACCAGGTTCACCTTCTGGAATAGTCTCAAAAAGACATTTTGATTTCATTCATTTATTAAGACACACACATAAAAAAGATTTGCAATATTTTAATAATTACTTTTTTTTTTTTTCAATTCATTACATGGATGTCTTGGGCAGGGTACACCCCGAACAGGTCGCCAGTCCACACACACAGAAAACCATCCACACTCACACGGGACAATTTTGTTGCAGCCAATCAACCTAACATGCATGCTTTTGGAAGGTGGGAGAAAACCCACACATACACGGAGAGAACATGCACGTTAGGTTACTCTACACAGGAAGGCCAGTGTTTCAAGTCTCGCCCCCACTCCGGAACTCAAAACCCTGACCTTCTTGCTGTGAGGCCACTTTTCTAACCACCACCCCACTGTTCTGTTCTGTCGTCTTCCACTTTTCCGAGGCCGGTCGCAGGGGCAACAGCCTCAGACGGGAAGCCCAGGCTTCTCTCAACCCCAGCCGATGGGATGGTTCGGGCATCTGGTGTGGATGCCCGAACCATCCCATCTGGTTTCTCTCGACCTTCATACTGTCGTTTTGTTTCCTAACAAACTGTGATCAGAACCGTGTGTCTAAATAACTATTCAAGTACAGATCCAAATAGATCTTGGTGCAGTGGTTAGCACGGTGCCGCCTCACAGCAAGAAGGTCTGGGGTTTAAGTCCCAGGTGGGGGCGAAGCTTGAAAAACTGCTCCATCTGTGTGGAGTTTGTATGTTCTACCTGTGTATGTGTGGGTTTCCTCCCACCCTCCAAACACATGCATGTCAGGTTGATTGGCCCCTATGAAATTGCTCCTAGGGATGAGTGTGGATGGTTGTGTGTGTGGCCCTGCAACACATTGGTTACCTGTTTAGGGTGTATCCTGCCTCTCGTCTTAAAATCAACTGGGACAGGCTCCGGCACCCCTCGCTACCCTTTTAAGGATGAGGGGCTTAGAAGCCAAAACCAAATTTATATTGTTTGAGATGTTTTTTTCTTTCATTTAGAACTGACCTTGTAATTATTTGATAATTTGTTATTAAATTATTTGAATAAAATGAACAAAGTGTAATAATTTACAAGGTTTAAGAGTGTAGATTGAATGAGTTCTAGAATTCTACCTTAATGACTGGTTGAAAAGACTCCTTTCTGTAGTTTAAACACTGGATTCATTAGTGTTTCCTCTCACTCCAACACAGTTTGATAAATATAGAAGAACCTGAGAACAGAATAAAGAATAGAGTGCGTTCTGATTGGGATCACAGATTTATAAATGAAAGGATGAAGTTTATCAGTCTGTTGTCTCCTCAGGTCTTCCTTACAAAGCTGATGTGGTTTTGAACAGCACTCGTGTGTCTGACGCTGGGATCTACCGCTGCATGGTCAATAATCCACCTGAATCAGCAGATCCTGGAATAGGAGAGCTGATGCTCAGCGTTCTTGGTGAGACATCACACACATTTCCTTTTTTGATTATTTTTGAAAATGATTGAAAACTTTCTGAGTTTTCAATCATTCCCAGCTCCGCAGGGTGGCTGGGCTCTCACTCAGAGATCGTGTGATGAGTTCTGCCGTCCGGGAGGAGCTTGGTGTCAAGCTGCTCCTCCTCCAAATGGAGAGAAGCCAGATGGGGTGGTTCGGGCATCTGGTCAGGATGCCTCCCGAGCACCTCGCTGGTGAGGTGTTTCAGGCACGTCCCACCGGGAGGAGACCAGGAGGCAGACACCGGACCTGCTGGAGAGACTGTCTCACAGCTGGCCGGGGATCGACTCGGGATCCTTCCGGGTGAGCTGGAGGATGCAGCTGGGGTGAGAGAAGCCTGGGCTTCCCATCTAAGCCTGTTGCCCCTGCGACCCGGCCTTACATAAACGGAAGACGGCGGAACGGAATGATCGAAAACTTCTTCTGAACAGATTATGCATTTATGTTTTAAAATGGATCGTTATTCTTAATGAACAATCAAATTGAATGATATTCTATGGATTCAGTCATGCAACAGTGAATGTAATCTTTAAATAATCATACAGAAATAAAAACTGTGAATGGAAAAAATTATCTTAAATGTGATCATGTGATAATCCTGAAACCGGATTAAAATTACTTTTATAAATATGTATAATATTTATTAATAAAGCATGCTAAAATGAGACCGGCCATGCTGTTTGGTCTAGAGACAGTGGTACTGAGGAAAAGACAGGAAACAGAGATGGAGGTAGCAGAGATGAAGATGCTGATGATCGCTCTGGGAGTGACCAGGATGGACAGGATTAGAAATGAGTATATCAGAGGAACAGCACATGTTAGAGCTTTTGGAGATATAATGGAGAGTGTGGAAAAGAGGTGAAACGTGTGCAGGCAGGCTGGAACGGGTGGAGTAAAGTATCAGGTATGATGTGCGACAAAAGAGGTTCAGCTAAAATGAAAGGGAAAGTGTTCAAAACCGTGGAGAGATTGGCCATGCCGTTTGGTTGAGAGACAGTGGCACTGAGGAAAAGACAGGAAGCAAAGATGGAGGTAGCAGAGATGGAGGTGATGAGGATCTCTCTGGGAGTGACCAGGATAGACTGGATTAGAAATGAGTACATCAGGGGAACAGCACATGTTAGAGGTTTTGGAGATAAAGTCAGAGAGGCCAGACTGAGATGGTTTGGACATGTGCAGAGGAGAGAGAGAGTGTACAGCAGCAGAAGGATGCTGGATTTGAACCATCAGGAAAGAGGACTAGAGGAAGACCAGAGAGAAGGTTCATGGATACAGTGAAGGAAGACATGAACATAGGTGGTGTGACTGAAGAAGATGCAGCAGATAGGGTTAGATGGAAGAAACTGATTTGCTGTGACGACCCCTGAAGGGAAATGCAGAAAGAAGAGGAAGAAAGAAGATTTATTAATAAAGCAAACATTTGAACTTATTTCTTGAATTTCAAACTGTGTTCTAATCAGATGATGGCGGACATGATGACCCTTGTTTGTTTATATAAACTGTAGGCATAATTAAGATGTTTAAAACACACATTTGGTAGATTTGTCACGAGATCTATTTGCTTTGGATGGACCCTCTCAGGGACATGCAGCCCCTAAAAGAAGTTTAGATGATGAGATGGAGCCTCACTGAGGACTTTTTAACCCTGATACGTTAAATATCAGGGTTAAAGAACACAGCATGATCCTTTGGGATCAGTAACCTTGTCATTTCTTTCCTGTACAGAAGCTCCGTCTCTACCAGTGTGTCAGTGGGATGGAGAGATGGATGCAGGAGGAAGTGTTACTCTGTCCTGTCAAGTGTCTGAAGGCATCCCCACACCAGACATCCGCTGGCATAGGATGAATTCAGAGGAAGTTTTATATCCCAGTAACATGGAAGGTCAGTCACACACACACACACCAATTTGTTCCTGAGGTTACGTGACTAACAGTAGTGCTTCCATGTTTCTGTGTAACCAAAACAACTGAAGGCCGCACGGTGATGCAGTGGTTAGCACAGTGCCCTCACAGCAAGAAGGTTGGGGTTTGAGTCCTGGAGTTGGTACGAGGCTTGAAACACTGGTCTTTCTGTGTGGAGTTTGCATGTTCTCCCTGTGTACGTGTGGTTTTCTCCTGGTACTCCGGTTTCCTCCCACCCTCCAAAAACATGCATTTTAGGTTGATTGGTCAACGTAAGTACCCCTAGGAATGAGTGTGTGTGTGCACCTGCAACAGACTGGTGATCTGTTCGGGGTGTATCCTGCCTCTTGCCTTAAATCAGTCGGAATAGGTTCTGACACCCCATGACCCCAATAGGAAATTAATTGAAATAACTGAGTTAAAACTAAGATTTTCTCCCTGGATTGATTGTGATCTAGAAGTGGGTGTGTCTCCTCTGTTTCAGATTACCATTCAGGTTCAGTCCAAACAGTTAACGTGTCCACTCAAACATCTGGCTTGTACCGCTGCTCTGCCTCCAACATCCTGGGAACGGAGAACTGCTATGTTAACCTGGCCAGCTACACTCGTAGGTGCACCTTTGATAACTTTTTTTTCCATCATGTTTTTCCTTAAAGTTGCTCTGATCATGTCCACAGCTCCACAGAGTTCCTCAGGTCTGCTGCAGGGTGTCTTGGTGACCTTGTCTATGAGCCTGGTCTTACTTGCTCTGCTGGTGCTGATCATGTGGCTGCATCGCACCGGGCAGGACGGAAGGTCCAAGGAGAAGAAATCAGAAGAAGATGAGTGTTACAATGAGATCCGGTACACACCGTCACTTATGAAGCGCTCCTTTGTCTGAGTCCATTTGGATTTGTAGAAACTCCATCATTAATTTTGAAATAAAAATCTAAATTTAGACTTGTTTTTTTTCAGTCTCCAGTTTTGTTTTGTTTATTCATTTAAATTGACTCAAATTTCCAATTTTTTTTGTTTTATAGAAGTGGATTTTAATAATAATAAACTGACATGTATGGAACCGGAGTTTTTGTGCAGTTTTGTTGGTATCCTTCTGTCTGTACAGCAGGGGGGTCAAACTCCACTCCTCAAGGGTCAGTGTCCTGAAGGTTTTCCATGTGTTCCTGGTTCAACATGGCTGATGCACATAAAAGGAAATCAACAGCCAATAACATTAGACACATTGACTGAATTAGCAGGTGGCACAGTGGTGCAGTGGTTAGCACAACGGCCTCACAGCAAGAAGGTCGTGGGGTCAAGTCCTGGGTGGGGACGAGGCTTGGAACACTGGTCTTTCTGTGTGGAGTTTGCATGTTCTCCCCGTTAGTGATGTGTCGGTCGCGAACGAAATGGCTCTTAGAGCCGCCTCTTTGAAGTGAACGAAGGGAGCCAGCTTCTGATTGGGAGCCATGTGTTGACTGATTTAGGAGCCCTGCTCTGTGTCCCCAAAAAGTTTGTCAATCGTTTGTGCTGTAATAATTTAAAGATCTGAAAAACTAAAATAGCACAAACAAACATTTTTACAGAACAAAACAGCACAAACGATTGACATATTTTTCTTTGTATTTATTTTTTTCAAGAGGGGCGGGACATCACAGACGTCATAAACACTCTTTTCTCAAACTGCGCAGATAATTACACACCGAAGAAACCGGATCAGCACTTCAAAACTGCGGCACTTAGTGTTTCTAAGTGTAAGACGGTGGCTCAGTGGTAGAACGTGCGCCCGCGTAGCGGAAGTTCGCAGGTTTGATTCCTACTGAGTTCACGTCTAGGGTCCTTGGTGAAGACACCTAAACCCCCCGTTTCTCCCACCATTGGTGCTGTCGTGGCAGCCTGCTGCGGTGTAGAAGTGTAGCACACAAATTTCCCCGGTTAGGGATCAATAGAGTAAACAAAATAAATACCGATCTGGGTGCTAGTTTTTGTTTCCTTTTTTAAATTTATATTTATGTTGTATTTTGATTTAAAGGTTCTTTGTCTGTTCATTTTAAATTTATTTTGAATGCTGAAAAATTCAAATGTTCAAAGTTGAATTCTAAATAGTAGATTTTTTTTTTTTTTTACATTTTATCATAAATTTTATTATTTTTTTATTTTTATAGTAACTAATGGCAGATTTATATAATAAAAATATTTAAAAACAAAAGCAGGAATTAATTTGTGCATAACTTTAAATGAATCAATTCAAACAAAAAACAATCAGAAGAGCCGTTCGAGAGCCGAAAGAGCCGGCTCTTTTTAGTGAGTAGATCCGAAAGAGCCGGCTCTTTTTAGTGAGTTGATCCGAAAAAGCCGGCTCACTAGAAAGAGCCGTAATTTCCATCACTACTCCCCATGTCTGCGTGGGTTTTCTCCAGGTACTCCGGTTTCCTCCCACCCTCCAAAAACATGTATGCTAGGTTGATTGGCTGGTGTCAAATTGTCCCTAGGAATGAGTGTGTGTGTGGTTGTATGTACGTGAGTGGCCCCGTGACAGACTGGCGATCTGTGTGGGGTGTACCCTACCCCTCACCTTGAATCAGCCGAGATGGACTTCAGCACCCCCGCAATCCTGAAAGGGATAGACCAGGCATGGGCAAACGACGGCCCGCGGACAACATACGGCCCGTTAAACCTTTTAATCTGGCTCGCCAAACATAAAAAAATTAAATAAATAAACCTTGTTAATGTTTTATTTCCCTGCAATTCTGATGTTTCATCACTAGATGGCGATATTTTGGCTTTGTTGAGAAAACAAAAACACTGCTCCCATTAAAATGTGTGTCTTTGTGATGTGAATGTTGTCAAAATAAACAGTGTGCACAGATTCGGAACGCTATCCGGCACAATACACGCTCGTAAACAAGGGTGTTAGATGTTAAAACAAGTAAAATGTTACATTAAGTGCTTAAGTTTCAAACCCTAGCGCAGCTAGATTTGAAATTTGGCGCTCTTGATGTAAAATTTAGTGTTTGAAATCTAGCGCCATTCTATCGGTCTAATCTAGTGGTTACCAAAACATGCCATCCATCTGCTCCCGTTCCGGCCCGCTTGTCAAATTTTAGAACTCAATCTGGCCCGCGAACCAAAAAGCTTGCCCACCCCTGGGATAGACGGTTAAGAAGATGACTGACTGATTCAATTGTAGATACAGGAATACATGGAAAACCTTCAGGACACTGTTCCTCCAGTACCTGAGTTTGACACCCCTGCTCAGGAGACAATGAAGTTTGCACCTTGATACTTATCTGTTTGTGCATTGTCGGCTGTGGCTTAATAAGCCGATGTGGGAGCTGCAGCTCATGCCACACTATTACAACAAATGCAATGGGTGGTATGAGTCATGGGGGGAGCAGTGGCAGACTGACTACAGCTGTTTCCGAGTCCTAGTGGCCTCGCAGTATGTGTTAAATAAAGATAATACTAAACACATACTAAATAAGTAAATAGATAAACATGAATTCTTTCCATTTCCTTTGAAAATGACCTTAAACCAGCTTAAAGTAAGGCGGCAAATGTGACGTCTTTGTTCTCTTTTCTTTCAAGCTTTTACTCTGATTCATTTCTACTTGACTTTAGAGCCACAGTGGACTCTCTTTTATCAACCAGTTACTAGTAAAATGAAATTTTATACTAAAATAAAAAAGTCATTTTAACATTTTATTAAAACTTTCATTTTCGAGCCACTCCTGGACCAGGAATGATCCATCGTAGAAGAGGCTTCAAATTTGTCTTTTAGACAGTGAATTTTTCATTCTGGTTGAAAATGATTTCCGGATGGAAATCGAAACGTCTCAATCAGAAACTCCACAGTCCAGAAGACAATTTTGAAGCCTTTTCTACGTTCTAACATGTAATTTTCTTTTCTTTTTTTTTTTAACGTACTGTATTTATCTCAAATGGGGAAATTACTTTTTGCTGCATTGCACCGCAGCAGGCAGCCATTACGGCATCAATAATAATGGCTAGGGGTAACTAGGGGTTAAATGTCTTCTCCAAGGACACTTCGGCATGGGAATAGTGGGAATCGAACCGGCTACTCTCCAATCCAAGGACAGACATTCCTAAAGTTTTACTAATTCCATCTGACTAGATTATTTGGAAACATATTGAGAATAAACGAAATTTGCTGCATCAAGATCATCTTCTTCTTCCGGCATTTCTCTTCAGGGGTCGCCACAGCAAGTCAGTTTCTTCCATCTAACCCTATCTGCTGCATCTTCTTTGGTCACACCAACTATCTTCATGTCTTCCTTCACTGTATCCATGAACCTCCTCTTTGGTCTTCCTCTAGCCCTCTTTCCTGGTGGTTCCAAACCCAGCATCCTTCTGCCGATGTACTCTCTCTCTCTCTACTCTCCACATGTCTAAACCATCTCAGTCTGGCCTCTCGGACTTTATCTCCAAAACCTCTAACATGTTCTGTTCCTCTGATCCTGTCCATCCTGGTCACTCCCAGAGAGATCCTCAGCATCAAGATCCTTTCAGTAAAGATAAAGTTAAATTAAAAGCTATTTTTTTGTCTTCATTCAGCAACTTTCGATTTGAAATATTTCTTTAGACCAGAAACTTAAAAAGAAACACACAATACAACGGAAGTAAAAACCATGAGAAATTTTTTAATAAGTCCAAGCACAACCAAAAAAAAAAAAAGAATCACCCACAGCAAATAATTTGCAAACACAAAAAACTTTCATTTAAATAAGAGAAAGAAAAAAAAAGTCACATAAAAAAACCTGTACATAACATGAAGTTTTTCAGTTTTAAATAAAGAAGCTCCCTCTGCAAACTGATGGTGTTTGATACATTTTGTGCAAAAGAAGTAGATTTCATTTCATTCCAGACCTTCCCTGGTGTGCTAAAGGAAAACGATCCCTCCCAAATCCTCAATATAGTGTCTTCAAATAAAAAAAAAAAACACACAAGCTCTAATAATAAAATAGATTTATATTTTAAATATATATTTGTATCACTAACATGCTGTACATGTTTCAGAGAGGAAAAAAAAAATCCCTTTTTTAATGACGCTCATGTCCGACTGCTAGCTTGTGCTTCCCGACAAAAAAAAAAATTCCCTGTTGCTTCGGAGAAAAATATCGCCACGTCTCAGTTATTTTCCTGAGTGGTTCTTAAATATTTTAGGGGATGCTTGGAGTTTCTGAAACAGCTGAGAAACTAATTTTCAGGGGGAAAAAAATATTTGTACACAAAGTTTAAGGCGGGAAAATAAAACTTGCAGTTAAAAAAAAAAATTAATGCCACTGTGATCCAGTTTTCAACCTGCCAAAAAAAAATTATTATTTTTTTTCTCCATTCGGACAAAGTTTCCTGCAGAATAAATTGATTTCTTGGTCTCCACCGACCCTGAGAACGTTGCCCTGTTTTCCAGCAGAGGATCATGGGAGGTTTAGAGAAAGCAACTGATGAGGAGGATGTGGCGATGAAGGTTATGGCACAAAGTCTCAACCACTGCCGACAACTGGGAGCGGAGCTACAAAAATGCCACCACGGCAAATATATTAAAAAAAATTCAATTTCAGCAACAGATCATCTGCTCCTTCTTCGGTCAGCGTTGGGGCCTTTTTTTTTTTTTTTCTTCTCTGTTTTCACAGTGGTCAAATTGAGTGCAAGAGTGGAATGAAAGCAACCTAAAGTCTCAGGAAGCTTCCAGTTTTGTAACGAGCTCATAAAAAAAAAAAAAAATACATTTGATGTTGAGGCGATACAAACATGACGCTAAACCGAGGAAGAGGAGGGTTTACAGTCATTTGAAGGCAGATTTCCAATTAAATACATCAGCACACCATAGAGAAAAATCCCCGATACAGATACGACAATATTAAATAAATATTCCACCTTTGCTCTCATTAATTATTCAGCTTTTCTTCCAACTAAAACGCTGGATGTACGTGAGGGACAGCAGTAGTGGGTTAGTAGCGGAGATGCAGAAGCAGTAGTTTTTTAAAAATAATAAAAAAAAAAAAAAAGGGAGCTGGGCTGATTGGCTCCAGCGAGGAGGGAACGAGAACTACCAAAAGAATCCAATCGGTACATAATGGAGAAGTTAAAATGGGGTTTCAAGTAACGTGAAAAAAAAATCATCAAATGACTTGACATTCCAACACGCAGTCTGAAGGTTTGTGATCAACACAATTTTCCCAGAGTTCGTTCCATTCTCTGCCTCCGGTTGTCCCAGCAACCCAAATCCAACCCCGCTGTGAAAGCGTAGCTCGGACGGACGGAATCGTGTTTCCCGGGACAGAGTGAGGATGTTTCTTCTCTCTAACCTGTTCTGTGTGATATTACTTCCAGTGATGGCGGTTTAGAGGTGGGCGTGGCTTCAGAAGCTTTCACGTTCCTTCACTTGCTCGGTCGGTAAACAACAATCCATCCCGATTGTTGGAACAAGTCAGAGATGCTTTGTGTAGAAAAATAGACGTTCCTCAAGCAAAATATCCCTTCTAATTGCACTGGCCTATCGCTATGGTAACCAAACGCTCTCCGTGGAGACACCGAGCGCTTTTTAATCAGAAAAGAAAGTTTTGATAACAGCTGGGCTGAAATGATCTCCTGGCCTGGTGTGTAGGTGGAGAAACAATAAGCACACCCTGCTCGCACTGAATCAGTTTAATGAGAGTTGATGGAATGAGTTCCGTGAGGCTGGAATGGGGGGTCCAGTCTGGGTGGGCCGGGGGTTCGGGCCACCGTGTGCTTTCGGCTCACCGGCCGAACTCAGCGCAGGTGATCCAGTAAAGGCAGCTCTGTGGATTCTTCTTTTGGGGCTGGGGGCTCTACAGGAGCCAACAAGGTGGGGTCCAAGGTCTGAGTGGCCCCCAGGGGGTCTTGTTTCAGACTGACCTCTGGTAGAGGTGTTGGGGGTGTGGGCTGGTGGGAGAGAGAGAAAAAGAGGTATTATTGCATTTTAATCATCTACTTGTCTCCATAAAGAGCCCTATCACCCACCCACTCACCCACCAGCCCACCCACCCACTCCCAGCCATACACAGTAAGTAAATCAGACCGACTTAGAAACTCAAAATGAGTCGACCAAAATACTTTCCCATAGCGACACATTTTAATCGCCGATTCTCTCCATGGTGACAGTGCATCCCCTCACCTGTGTACGGATGGTCTGCACGTTTTCTCCGTCCCCGGCGGCCGGTCCATTGAAGCCCTTCCTGCCTGAGAAACTCCACTTTCCAAAGGGGCTTTCGTAATGCAGCGAGGCACCCTGGCTGAGGCCAGCCCGCTGGCCCACTCGGTGTCCGGAGTTTTCCAGTAGAGTCGCAGGGCAGAAACGCTCGGACCCCAGCAGAGCCGGTGGAGCCACGGAGCTACTGAAGGAGATTTGGGAGCTGGAGAGCTGCTGGCTCAATAGACCCTGGATGGAGGACGTTCGCTGCAGAGACGTGAGCAGGCCGGCCTCCATCCGGCCTTCGGTCTGACTGAGCAGAGCTAGAGGGAGGGGCTGTGGGTGGTGGGGCCAGGTCTGTGCCGGACCAGCTGGGTTGTCCGTCCCTAAAATAAAAGGAGAATATATAAATATAAAAAGAATTCTTAAACAGGTTTAATAATTTAAGAAAAGGACCAGCAAAGTTTTTTTAAACATGATCTTGGAGCAGATTTATTGATCTTATCGGCCTGCTGACCCATGGACGGTTGCACGGTGGTGATGGGAGGCAGTGGGATCCCCGAGGCCGGCGTGCTCTGAGTGGTGTGAATGGCGAGGTTGGTGGAGATGGAGGTGGAACCTCCTCCACAATCTGAGTCCTCAATATTTCCACCGCTGTTGCAGCCAGCGCCGCAGCCTTTCTGTAACCTGGAGACAGGTTGGGTCAGACCTCGCACCGTGCTGCTCTCATCTTCTCCTTAGACCGGACACATACCTGTCCCAGCTGCTGATTAGCCAGCTGTAGATGTTGTGCGGGCTCACCGGCCCTCCCCACACAGACCGTAGCTGGCAGTGGCCCCCGGCGTATGAGGTGGTCAGTGGGGACACATAGATTGGGTAGCCGATGGGCTGGTCGCAGGATGAATTAATCATGTTCCTCAGTGCCTGTTTGGCATTTTGGATGCTTCCGCGTTCCGGATTGCGGTTGCGCAGGAAAACCAGCTCCTGCTGCTGCCCCGCCCACAGACCACGCACACATTCCCTGTTGACCTGCAGAGGGCAGTGCCAAGACACATTAGGAGAGAAAATGATGTAAACAAAAACTTTTTTAAAATGAAAGGAAAAAAATGTAAGAAACATTTGAAGGAGATGTTTTATTATAAAATACAGACCTTGATGACTCTGAAGCTGAGGAACCTTTTGTTGAGCATAATTATTTTGTATTCATCGCTGCCGTCGTCCATGATGTGGCGCAGTGCCAGCAGTGAGGGCATGTTTGCCAGGATGGCGCTGCGCCACACCGGGTCACCTTCATGAGAAATCAGCATCTTCAGCTCATTGGCAGTGATGGCGTCGTACAGAACCGTGGGGTCCTCGTACTCGTCCGGAGACGTGAAATGGTCCTTGAGAAGAAACAGGTTTGAGTTTTCATCCTGACGTGTTTTAACGTTGTACGTATTTCAGTTTCTTCTGCTTTTAGGTTTTACCTGATGGAGTTTGAGGGACATCCGGACTCCGGGTGCCACGACGCGATTCAGAAGGTCCATGTCAGCAAACACCCATTCATCTCTAGGAGACGTGATGCGGAAGTCTCCTTTGAAAAGTGCATGAAGTCCATAAAGGAACGGCTCCAAGCTGATGGATGAAAAAAAAAAAAAAAGTCAACATGTTACCATCATGGCTGCTTTTGTTTCCTTGGGTGACGTCATGTTTTCTTACCTTGCAGACATACTGTGAGACGCTGTGCCCAGTGCTCGCCTGCCCAGGATACACAAACCAAAGCAGAGGTTGACCAACGGAGAGTCTCTTTCACAAGGCACCACCTATGTTGGAAAAAAAAATAATTAAAGTGCCTCAACATGTTTAAATCTAGAGTTATTTGATTGTTTTTGTAAATAAAACAGCTGTTTCATTAAAAGTGTTACCACACGTGTGTGATTCCACCTTAAAGATTCTCACCGATTCTCGCCTGCTGTTGCAGTAGTGAATCCAGTCTAAGTAAATCATACAGAAGGAGGACAGGGTAACGCCGGAGGCTCGGTGATCGTAGTCCTCGTCAATGTTCAGGTTGAACGTCGGGTCGCTGTCCACGTAGTTCGGTCCCTGACACGGTCGTAGGCTGTCCTGGATGGTCTCGTTAGCGAGCCACTCTTCCAGCTTCGGAGACCGACTCACGTAGTAGATGATGCTCTATTAATGACGGGAAATTAGTTTCAGTCAAGCTAAAAATTTGAAAAAATCCCCGCCCCGAAAAACAAGTTAATCCTTAAACCTTGATTCCAAAGAAATCTGAAAATAATCATCTTTAACTCTCAAACTAATATTTCACGATGAAACAGATTTGATGAAAAGGTTCACATGCTGTGATCTGAATTTCTGTTAAAGAACACACACAGAAATCTAAACTCAATACACCACTTTATTGGTCATCAACCAATTAAAACTGTTCTTCTTTCGGCATGTCCCTTCAGGGGTCGCCACAGCAAGTCAGTTTCTTCCATCTAACCCTATCTGCTGCATCCTCTTCAGTCACACCAACTATCTTCATGTCTTCCTTCACTGTATCCATGAACCTCCTCTTTGGTCTTCCTCTAGCCCTCTTTCCTGGTGGTTCCAAACCCAGCATCCTTCTGCCGATTAACTCTCTCCCTCTCTCTTCTCTACACATGTCCAAACCATCTCAGTCTGGCCTCTCTGACTTTATCTCCAAAACCTTTAACATGTGCTGTTCCTCTGATCCTGTCCATCCTGGTCACTCCCAGAGAGATCCTCAGCATCTTCATCTCTGCTACCTTCATCTCTGTTTCCTGTCTTTTCCTCAGTGCCACTGTCTCTAGATCAAACAGCATGGCCAGTCTCAAAAGAAGCCTCATCTGAACAAGATCCGGAAGCACGGGTTGGTTCTTTTGGCCGAGAATGAACCACTCTAGGGTTTCTTTTGAAAAACCGGTCCATCATGTCATTTAGTTAAGAAAACAAGGACAACTCAAATTGTTCAGAAGTCTGAACGAATTCAGCTCACACATCTGGAAAAGTATCATCAATAATGAAACAACATCTGCTCTCATACTGACGTCGACTTTTTCAGGGAGAAACAGACCTCATTCTGCATCAAACACAACCCAACGATCATTTCAGTAATCGTCATAAAAATACGGTAAGTTTGGTAATACATATACCACGGTACAACCTGGAGGAAGTTTGAGGTTATTAAATGTAACCAAAGCCTAATTGGATTTTTTTTTTTCAGAATTTGAAGTGGCCCAGTTTTTCTGATATTTAGATTTGTGGATAGAATAAAGGCCGAGCTGAAACAGGAAGGGAATTTAGAAAATAAAATAACGTCATACCTTGACGTAATATGTAATAAGAATCTTGCGAAGGTCGAAAACTTGCAGCATGGAGGCTGCGTTGTTGTCGCTGATGCTGTAACCTTCCAGCACATATTTGGTCGCGGCTACCTCCCAGGCTAACCAGCGCTGGCCAAAAGCAGCGTTGAAGGAAAGCATGTGGGGAAGGTGACCCGGTTCACAGCAGCAGCAGCCTTCATCCTCCTCCACGCCCTCAGTGATGGCTTCCACCTCCCTTTGCTGACAGTAGGTACCTGGACAGATGAGAAACATCCATGAAAATAGGATCAAACATCATTAGCTTTTGGTGGAACAATTTGTCTTTAAAAAAAAAAAACAAAATGCATCACCTCTGAACTCCAGACCCCTCAGCTGGAAAGTCACCAGACCGTTACCGATCTCGATAATGTGCACCAGAGCATTGAGGTAGTCCGAGGCGAGGATGAAGCAGTCGCCTGTGCTGTAGTTCCCCCAGCGTCCCAGCAGCAGATCTCCACACAGACTGCGCTGCAGCGAGCGGGTCAGGTGTTCGTAGAAAATGGAGTTTAAATTGTTGTCGTCTGCACCTGTAACAAAAAAAAAAAAAGTGCTCTCACAAAATTTTACAGTCCCCTAATTGAGATGAATGAGTAGTGGAAAGTAGAGAGCCTACCTGGGTTGCGGTCTAACTGGGTGACCAGTCGGGTGTTGGAATGATCGACCCGCTTCGTGCTGCAGAGCAGACAAACCGTTCCATGTTAGGAAAGTGGAAGCAGTACTTTGATATTTAAAAAAAAAAAAGTTTCACACGTACTTGTAATCCCGCTCCCAGAACTTTACGGGTCTGGTGTACGACGTCACAAACACAGCGCTCCCGAGGACCGGATTGAGAGGAGTTGAGAAAATAGCAGAAAAGACTGCCTGAACGAAAAGCACGGCAGAATCTGAAGCAGCACGGGCTCAGGAAAAAAATAAATCAACTTTAATACATCAGGTTGAATCAAAAGACTATTAATGCAATGTAGAAACTCTGCTGGTGGTTTGGTGTGAAGGATACGGGGCACAGCGAAAGGTTGGGCGAAGGCGTGAAAGGCGGATCCCCATGTGATCTGCCAGGGAGCGATGTACGTCAGCACGAAGCGCAGTTTGTACAGCAGGTCCCACGTCTGGAAAAAAAAACATACCAACATTTATTTCTTAGTAGCTAAAATATTTAGCAGCACTTTTGAAACGAAACTGGTGATTTCGTACTCCTACCAACCTTGCTGAAGAGGATGGACATGCAGTAGTAGTCGATGAGGAAGGTCTCTGAGAAGTGCGGGTAGTCAAAGTGAAAGAAGAGCATAGTGAAGCACAGAGTGACGTACTGCTGCGACGGCGTGCAGAAGGACGAACGCAGCAACTTCATGCCGGCCACACAGATGAAGAGAGCTCGGCTGCTGAGAGGAGACAAGAAGGAGGAAGAAGTCAGGAGGACGATACCAACTGAACCAGAAAAGCATCGGATAACGGTGTGTGAGAGACGTCACTGCAGCAAAGACTCAGACTGGTTAAAAGTGGTTTGGAAGATCTTTAGAAACATCTACAAAAAATAAGATGTATATAGTGAAAAACTTCAGAGTCTAAGGCACATTGAAAACCTCAACCAATCATTTCTGTCTGGTGAACAAACACCATTGGCCCACAGCCTGTTAATCATTCTAACTTCCTGGTTTTGGTGGAATGTAAGTATTTTTATTGGTTGACGAAACAAACCAAGATGAAGCCAGAAAAAAAACAAAGCCGGTCATGCGCAAACGTGCACGAGGCCCAACGCGCGCTCGCGGACCAAATTCTGTGTGTGGAGCAAAACTTCCCGGACTCTCTAGATATTATCCTTGGGGATTTTAACAAGGGAAATCTGAGCCAGGAACTCCCAAAGTACAGACAGTTTGTAAACTGCCTAACCAGGGCAAAGAACACATTGGATCACTGCTACACAACAGCCAGTAAAGCCTACAAGGCTGTTTCTCGAGCTGCTCTGGGCTTCTCTGATCACGACATGGTTCACCTCATCCCGGCATACAGACAGAAGTTGAAGCTTTCTAAACCTGCAGTGAGGACTTCCAAGAAGTGGACCAGCAAAGCTGTGGACGAGCTTCGTATGTGTCTGGACACAACAGACTGGGGTGTGTTTAGAGCTGCCACAGATAGTCTGGATGACTACACAGACACAGTGACGTCATACATACGATTCTGTGAGGACAGCATTATTCCACCTAAAACCAGAGTGATCTATAACAACGACAAACCCTGGTTCACACCCAGACTAAGACAGATCAGGAGGGAAAAGGAAGCAGCTCACAGAGCCAATGACAGAGAGAGCTACAAAGGCGCTAAGTACCGGTTCTCGAGAGAGGTACAGCAGGCGAGATCCAGGTACAATAAACGTCTGAAGGAGCAATTCTCTGTCAATGACACCGCCTCTGTCTGGAGATCACTTCGGCAAATTACAAACTATAAGCCGAAAGCCCCACATGCTGCTGATGACTTACAACTGGCAGAGAAACTCAACACCTTCTATGCCAGGTTTGATGTCTCACTCTCCTCCCCCCTCACTGATCAAGAACCTTCAGTCACTTTGAAGCCACTTTCATCCCCCACCCAATTAACAACAGAGGTCACTCCAGCTGACCAGCCCTCCCCCTCCACTGCTTTCTTGGTGACAAAACAGGATGTGCTCAAGCTCTTCCGCAAGCAAAACCCTCGGAAAGCTTCGGGCCCAGATGGTGTCTCCCCGGCCACTCTGAAACACTGTGCTGAGGAACTGTCTCCAGTTTTCACAGACATTTTTAACACCTCGCTGAAGACCTGCCACGTTCCAGCCTGCTTCAAGCTGTCCACCATCGTTCCTGTTCCCAAGAAGCCCCGTATCACTGGACCTAATGACTACAGGCCTGTGGCGCTTACATCTGTAGTCATGAAAACATTCGAACGCCTGGTCCTCCCTCATCTCAAGCACTTCACCTCTCCCTCTCTGGACCTTCTGCAGTTTGCCTACAGAGCCAACAGGTCTGTAGACGACGCCATCAACCTGGCCCTCCACTTCACCCTGCAGCACCTGGACTCCCCGGGAACCTATGCTAGGATCCTGTTTGTGGACTTCAGCTCTGCATTCAACACCATCCTCCCTACCCTGCTTCAGGACAAGCTCTCTCAGCTCAACGTGCCTGACTCCACTTGCAGGTGGATTACTGACTTCCTAACAGACCGGAGGCAGTGCGTGCGGCTGGGGAAGAATGTCTCCACCTCTCGGACTATCAACACAGGATCTCCACAGGGCTGTGTCCTCTCTCCCCTGCTCTTCTCCCTGTACACCAACTCCTGCACTTCCAGCCATGACTCTGTCAAACTGATCAAGTTTGCAGATGACACCACACTCATTGGGCTCATCTCTGATGGCGATGAGTCGGCCTACAGGATGGAGGTAGACCGGCTGGTGTCCTGGTGCAGCAACAACAGCCTGGAGCTCAACGCTCAGAAGACAGTGGAGATGATCGTGGACTTTAGGAAAGCTATAGCACCCATTACCCCCCTTGCACTGACAGACTTCTCCATCACCACTGTAGACTCTTTCCGCTTCCTCGGCACTACCATCACACAGGACCTAAAGTGGGAGCCATCCATCAGCTCCCTGATCAAAAAGGCCCAGCAGAGGATGTACTTTCTGCGGCAGTTGAAGAAAGCCAAGCTGCCTGCCCAGATGTTGGTGCAGTTTTACAGAGCCATCATCGAGTCTGTCCTCACCTCCTCCATCACCGTGTGGTACGCTGGAGCCACAGCCAGGGACAAACACAGACTGCAGCGCATTGTGCGCTCCGCAGAGAAGGTGATCGGCTGCAGCCTTCCATCTCTCGAAGACCTGTACGTCTCCAGGACTCGGGGGCGTGCAGGTCGGATAGCAGCTGACCCTTCCCACCCTGGACATGGACTTTTTGAGCGACTCCCCTCGGGCAGGAGGCTCCGGTCCATTCGGACCAGAACGTCCCGCCACAAAAACAGCTTCTTCCCTTCTGCCGTTGGACTTATGAACTCTTTATAACCTGGATCCCCACATCTCTTAGTCACCTCCCTCTTGTCACTTTACTATCTTTATTATTTTCCATTATTTTCTATGACATTGCACTACTTTTCTTTTTCTTCTGAGCACTCTTGGTTTTGTAAAAATTATTATTATTTTTATTTATTTTATTTTTATTATTTTTATTTTATATGTTTGCACACCAGTACCAGAACAAGTTCCTAGTCTCTGATATTTTTCACTGACATGGCAATAAAAGCATTCTGATTCTGATTCTTTAAAACAGGCAAAAACATTTCACCTCTCTTATTCTGACTGGGCGCACACGCTTTCAAACAAAACCAGAAGTTGTTCTCTTCTCGAATAATCTCGTTTTCTATTGCGAGTTGTCATGGACACTTTTTGGCTGGTTTGTCTGATAACTAATGCGGCCACATTCAGCCTCTACACCACGGGTGTCAAACTCAGGTCCTGGAGGGCAGGTGTCCTGAAGGTTTTCCATGTGTTCTTGCATTTACACAACTGATCCAGCTTATTGAGACAATGTGGCAAATTTTATTGGCTGTTTATTTCCCTTTATGTGTCCCAGCTGTATTGAACCAGGAACACATGGAAAAACCTTCCGGACACCGTCCTTCTCTCCCTCCCTTCAGGACTGGAGTTGCATATCCCTCTTCTACATCTTGTAAACAACTTGCTCAGTTTTCACAAAGCGTTACTGAGCTGTCAGTGCTAAAATATCTTCCAGGCCGCCTTTAAATGTTGGAAAAAACTTTCAAAGTAGCTACAAATGCAAAAAATTAATTGAAAAATTAGATTACTAATTCAATAAAGTGGGTGTTTAAAGTAAACATCACCTTTTTGGCGATTTCTACTATTTTTTTATTTTAATCCTACATCAAAAACATACTTTTTTGTTTCATTCATGCACGTTTGAGAAATGTATGAAATTTTCCTTCCAATATTCAGAACACCAAATTCTAAATAAACTTCTAATGTAGGAAGTGTTTTGTTTTGCTCATGGTCAGTCCTTCCTTGAACAGAGAGTGACGAGTATTCAGTTTCAAAAACGCTAGTAAAACTGAATAAATGGATTTTAAATATTACATTTCTGATCACATTGATCTAAATACACGCTGAGATAAAATGATTTCACAAAAGTATAAAATACCTTCTTTCAAAAAAAAAAATTTAAACAGTGTCCCTACAATAGAATGGCAACCTGTCTAGGGTGAACCCCGCCAACCAAGCAGGACAAACGGTTGGATCGTAAATCATATCAAACAACACAAACGTTTTAGTAAACAAAAAAAAAATCTAACAAAACACCTTAAATCCACCTCTGATTTCTAAACCCAAAAGAGTTTCAACATCATTTTATTTTTCACGGCTGTGCGTACAGCAGACATCAGCGCTCCGGGGGACGAACAGCAGAAAGATGAACAGATGTGAGCTAAACTGAAAAGACTTACTAGATGTCCAAGTCTCTGTGGTTCTGTCCGACACTCCGAGCTTCAGTTGTTAGAGAGTTGAGCACCACGGCGGGGTAGATGAGATATTTCTCCACACACTGCAGCCACGCGTACAGCTTCTCAAACCACATCAACTGAGCAGCATCTGGAAGAAAAGAAATATAGTTTGAATAAGATTAAATACCTTTTATATCCAAAAAAGTTAAACCTGGGAAATCAGAGTGAATAAAATGGAATCATCTGCAAGCTGTCGAATTTATTTGTTTCTCCGTTCTGTCGTCTTCCGCTTATCTGGGGCAGGATTGCGGGGGCAACAGCCGCAGACGGAAAGCCCAGGCTTCTCTCACCCCCGCTGCATTCTCCAGCTCACCAGGAAGGATGCCAAGTCGTTCCCCGACCAGCTGTGAGACATAGTATGTCCAGCGGGTCCGGGGTCTGATTCTTGGTCTCCTACCCGTGGGACATGCCCGAAACCCCTCACCAGTGAGGCGCTCCCCATCTGGTTTCTCTTGACCTGAAGGAGGAGTGGCTCGACACAGAGCACATCCTGGATGGCAGAGCTCCTCACCCGATCTCTGATTGAGATACCTGCCAACCTGCAGAGGAAGCTCATTTCGACGCTTGTATCCGTGACCTCATTCTTTCAGTGAGATGAGGGGCCAGCCAAAGCACAGCTCAAACACCCCTATCAAAGTTGCCTTTGTCCAGACACGAGTTACTGGGGCCCCCCCTTGGAGCAAGGCCCGAGGGTGAGGCACAAGAGCGAGTGCCTGGTGGCCGGTCTTTTACCCATGGAGCCCGACCGGGCTCAGCCCTAACAGGGGCCATGGGCCCTTCCAGTGGGCTCACCACCTGCAGGACGGGCCATAGGGGTCGGATCAAGGAGGAGATGGGTGGCAGCCAACGACGGGGACCCTGGTGGTCAGATCATCTGCTGCATAAGCTAGATCAATTTGTTTCTTTTCTTTTTTTCTTTTACCAAATACTCCTTTTTTTTTATTTAGTTTTGCAAAAATATGTTGAACTGATTCAAGAAATCATTATTAAAATGTAAATTAAGTTTATTTTGCATGAAGTAAAAATTTCCATCTCTTCTCATTCCAAGCAGAGCTGAAAGCTAATCTCACTCACTCACCTCGAACTTCAAACTGACTGTACTCTCTGGAGCGGAGCACAGGGTGAGCCAGGCAGAACCAGGGCAGCTGTTTGCGGAGCTGAGGCAAGAGGTAGTGTGTGATGAAGCCAACCACTCCGGCCAGGATGTACAAGACAAAGCTCAGAGCGGGCTGTGGGTGGATTAAAAAAAAAAAAACATTAGCATTACAAATTATAAAGCAAATTTCTAACAAAAACTCTCATATGAAACATCGAGCGGACAGACCTGCAGAGCGATGAAAACGGTGCTGGCACTGATGGCGAATGTGATCACAGCCATGAGGGGACACATGACCAGGTCGGAATGAAGAATCTCCCTCTGCAAACAAAACAGTCACAGTTTGATTTACAAACCGATTATTATCGTTGTGCTGGTGTCTTAGTGATATTTACCACAGATTCACGCAGCTTATCAGGAAGAGGGTCTTTGATCTCCACCTCAGGTTCCTCTGGGGATCTGCTCTCCAGTTCAGGGAATAATTTAGAGCGGACCAGAGACCTGATGGAAAGAGGTTTGATGTAAACAAAACTAATGAACTAGTGCAGCGAATGAAATAAGTCCATCAGCAATGTCATTGACATGCTTATTAAAACAATACAAAAAGATCATTAAAATGCATCAAATATTAAAACTTTAAACTTTTTAAATCAGAGTGTTTTTGCAAATGGCTTACCAGAGGATTGTGGGGTCACTGCCCTGCCGGCTGAGGTGGTAGGATAAGGCCAGGAGGAGGCCACAAAAGACTGAGAACAGCACCGGAACATGGGCGTCCCCCCATGGGGCCTAAAAGAAGGAGAAATGTACTGAGTCTCTTCCGCAAGTATCGTATTTTCATTCATTTTTATTTCACTGTGTCTCAAAAACTTACGTTAATCGCACCGAGGCAAAATCCGTACAGTAGTGCAGCAACCAGGATGCTGCGTATGAGACTGAACAGAGAGGACAGAGGGCTGGTGGTGGCTGAGGATAAAAAAAAAACAAAAAAAAGTTTGACCTACAACACCATCTTCTTTATAAAAACCAGATGAATATGACATTCGTCTCCAGTTTGTAACCAGTTTGAGATTCAGTCACCAAGTCTAATTTCCTAAAAACACATCTCATCTGAACAGAGGGACAAACATCAGCAATTTTTAAACCAAGAGTGTGTTTGTTATAATAAAGAGTGTGTGTATCGATGATCTTACCAGTTCCACCAAAAATGTGCATGTCTATCTGCTCCAGCAGACACATCACAAATGTATTGACCTGAGGTAGCAACCCAAAGAGGAAAATGACTGGGAAACACAAGGCAAAAACTGAGGGAGGAAAAAAAAAAAAAAGAAATTTAGTTCTCTGAATCACCACTTAAAACAGGATTTTTATATATCTTCAATAATTTAATGACAAAAAGAATTTGAAAATGCAACTTAAACGAACCAATAAGCACATCCCTGACGGTGATCATAAATTGTGCGGAGAAGACGGTGACACCATAAAGGGAATAGGACTGCACATTTCCAGATCGGCCCGTAAAGTCGAAGATCCAGATCATCATGCAGCACAAACAGAAGTAAACCGGGCGGCTGTATACAATGATCCAGTTATGGCCCTGGGAAATGTGATGGAACAGTTTATGATTCAGCCACACAATCAAATGTTTTAGCTATTTTTTAGAACACATTAAGATCAGTGAGAACTTACATGCATGGGGGAGGCTGAATCTGGTTGTACACTCTGACACAGATAAAACAAAGAAAAAAATTACACAGAGATCAGAGATACATGCCCGTACTTCGGTTCAACTCTCCATCTAATAGAACATTTTGGTAGTACCGGGCGGTACACCGCTTTGTGTCAAAAAACAGTTATCATTTTTATGATAGGAATTTCTTTAATAGTTAAGCAGAACTGCAGGAGACATGATTCTGCCCCAAGTGGAGGAGTATAAGTATTTCGGGGTCTTGTTCACGAGTGGGGGAAGGATGGAGCGAAGATCGACAGACGGATCGGTGCGGCATCAGCAATAACTAGAACGCTGAATTGATCTGTCGTAGTAAAGAAAGGGCTGAGCCGAAAAGCAAAGCTCTCGATTTACAAGTCGATCTACGTTCCTACCCTCACCTATGGTCACCAGCTGTGGATGGTGACCGAAAGAACGAGATTGCAGATGCAAGCGGTCAAAATGAGCTTCCTCTGCAGGGTGGCCAGGCTCTCTCCCTCCTCATCCAGGTCGAGAGAAGCCAGATGGGGTGGTTCGGGCATCTGGTCAGAATGCCTCCCGAGCGCCTCGCTGGTGAGGTGTTTCTGGCACGTCCCACCGGGAGGACACAAAGAGGCAGACCCCGGCCCGCTGGAGAGACTATGTCTCGCCGCTGACCGGGGAATGACTCGGGATCCTTCCGGGAGAGCTGGAGGATGCAGCTGGGGTGAGAGAAACCTGGGCTTCCCGTCTCAGGCTGTTGCCCCCATGACCTGGCCCCGGATAAGCGGAAGACGTTTGAACGGAATTTCTCACATGCTGCAGAAACAGCTTAAAGAAAATGTAAATACTTCTTTCATTCTTATAATTCAAAAGGGTCTTTAGTTAATGTGATTCCCCCAGCTGCAGACAGTTCCTGGTCAGCAGTGTGACATAGTTTTATGTTAACCAAGGGATGTGTTGATACTGCTGTGCAGCCCCCACCTCACCTCTACTCTGTCTTCACTTATCTGTAAGTGGGGGTCTGAAACTTTCCTTTACCCCCACTACTGCAGGAAGAAAAGTTTAATACTGTAAAACTGTTATGAGTTAAAAAAGAATTACCTTCAGTAATGAGTACTGGCAGCTAGCAATGACCAGGCAGAACTGGAAAACCCAGATGTCCCTGAAAAAGCCTTGGAGCAGTAGTAGGAACCCCAGGAAGGCCACCAGACTGGCCAGAACGACAGCAAACACGTTCTCTCCCACACGCCGGTTTCTGGTAACAAACAACACCATTTAATCTCAATCGTCTTGTTTTCTGGACAGTGAATTTGACTATGAAGATAAGAATCGAAACGTCTCGATGGTCAAATCCATAACCCAGAGGATAACTCTGAAGCCATTTCTACGATTAATTTACTATTGATAAAGAATGTTTAGTTAATCTTAAAACCATAGAACTACGTGGTGTGTAGAGAACAGAGCTAGTATAAAAACTAGTCTCTTCTTTTGCTCTCCTTATCCCATTATTTTTTCCTGGTTTTGTTTAGCCTGCCTTACCTGTCCAATAAAGCCAGAAGAGCCAGACGATCGTATCGTACTCTGAGCCACCTCCCGGGTAGCACCCAAAAGCGGTAGTACTGCTTTGGCTTCGTTTTCTCTTCAATCATTAGTGTGTTCTCGTGCGACTCTTGTAGGGATTCGTGATCTAGTTCAAACTGAAAAGAGCCGAAACGGGTGATTAATTTTCACGACAAAGTGATTATCGCTGGAAGAAGCTCCTGCAGAAAAACAAAAGCTGCTGACCTCGTGCATTTCCAGGGGGACCCTGCGTACTTGCATACCCTGTAAAACCACTGGTCTGGGCTGGAGAATAGACAGAGGTGGAACAATTTCCTGTACTTCAGTGGAGGTGAAACTTGAAGACTGTGATTGCCTCTCTCTGTCTCTGCAAAAAGCAGACAAAAATGACCCTGATTGTTGCAATCAAACTATAACTTTATATAATTAAACAGATTTTACGTACTGAACTGGATCTTCATAGCCGCCACCAGCAGGTCCAAACGTGTACGACCGTTTCACTCCTTTTAAAAGAAAAATTAAACTAATGATGATGATGTCAAGATCATTTATGACACTTAAAAAAAACTAATATTTTAACAAAAAAAAAAGTGCTTCAGAAACAACTTTTTGACTGGAATATTTAAAAAAAAAAGATCTCTAGTGTTGAGAAAATATTCAGTAAGTCATCTAGAAAAAAATGGTGTTATCTGTGTTCAGGGAAGAATAAATGATAGAAAAACTGACTGAACAGACCCCTCATTTTTGATACAGTATTCACAGGATTATCTTTGAATGCACGCGTTGCTCCCGTCATACAGAGGAGTTCCCAGCAGCTTGAAGAATTTAAAGATGACGCACTGATTCACTATGTTTCCAAATTTTGGAGAGAAGCCAGCCGGTTTGGACATCTGGTCAGGATGCCCCCCAAGCGCCTCGCTGGTGAGGTGTTTGTGGCACGTCCCACCGGGAGGATCGGTGCAAATTTGCACTACAAATTTTGTAGTGCAAGCAAATTTATGTAGAGTGTACGGTTAATCTGAAGATCCTTGAAAATTGTGCTGATTTCATGAAGTCACTTTGATGCAAATTTGTTACAATTTGTTTTCTCTCAACTTTTCCGATCATTTTGTTTTTTTTAGTTTACGATTATTATGTAGCGAGTGATCCAGCGCTATAACGCAGTTTACTTATCACTGTTTCGCTACTTCACGGATTTAATGTGCATTGTGTTCTGCATTCTGATTGACCAAAAAGGTCACGCCACTTTTTCTCTACCCGTGCGTCACTAACGTTGCAGTTTAATATCTACACGTACTTAAAACAACTTGCCAAATTTTACATTTTGTACTGTACGTGCAAATTATCTTGCAATTTCGAGTTTCAAAAGGCTTGAAAAGAAGAAAACAGCGGCTCACTTTAAGAGCAGTGAAATACACCTGAGTCACGATTTGTCCGACTGTACTTTGCATTTGTTTCTTAATCATTTTTAATTTTCTCCCGTTTAATCTAATTACTCGGGTCGCGGTGGGCGGTGCTAAGCTCTGCGATTTGAAGCCTTATGTTCACAATGTTAAAAAAAAAATGATTATTTGACAGGTCAGAAGTTATTGGTTGAAAAAAAAAAAACGTTTCTAAAGTACTTTTATTAGTGAAACAAAAGCTTGAGCTTGCAAAATGGTGTGTTCTTTCTTTTCAAAGTATAATTGAGTATTTAATTGTAAAAAAATTAAAAGTTTCTACTTCACAGATTTTGCCTATCACGGGTTCTGTTTGGAACGTAACCCCCACAAAAAACAAGGGTATACTGTATATGAGAAAAAAGTCAGTTACTGTATAGTCTGGAAAAAATAAATGTCTAAAAAATTTATGGAAATTATTATGACAATTTGTTTTTTGAAAATGTCCCAAAACCTGGATCTGTTGTGTTTAGGTTAAAAACCTTCAACCAATTTAATCAACTTCAAATTGATAATTCAGTTTTTTTTTTTTTACATTTTCAAATTCACTGACTCACCACTCTCGTCATAGAAATAGTGCACCGCCCCCTCTGATGTGTCATCAAAAGTCGAGGCCTCGTGGACGCCAGTCCGGGGCAGGAGAAGTGAAGATGCAAACTGTAATGCTGAGGGGAGTGTGCGGGTACGTGAATGGGAGGAGGTCCGAGCTCGCTGGAGATCTTGGAGACTAGAGATCGAGAAGAGAACTTAAACATCTCATTCACATTTTAGGACCTTTGGCAGATTAAATCAGTTCATTCCAGGGCTGCACAGTATATTTTCATCAAATACACAGATACCCCAATAACACCTATGATTTTTTTTGCTTTGTCATGCCAAGTTTACATGTCACCTCTGAGCAGCCAACTGATTTGTCAGGCTGTTTGCACCTGGCAATGGGCTGGTTGTAGCAGAAGGCGAAACAAGAAAGTGTCTCACACTGCTAAAAAAAAAACAAGCTATGAACTTTTCAAAGGGTGAAAAGTTAGAAAAACAACAGAAGCAGTTTCTGCATGATGAAGAGGTTGGTTTTTTGGACCCAAAACAAGGTAGAAGCTCGATATTGTGGAACTATTTTAAATGTTTTTTTTTGTCCATGTCCAGGATAGAAAGCGATTATGTAGCATTGACAGCTGCCACTTTAAATGACTCAATGGTACTGACGGCCTGAGGAGTTTAGAAAAGTTTATTACACTAGAAAGAAGAGGAATGAAGATTAGTCAGAATAAGACAGAGTACATGTGTGTAAATGAGAGGGATCCAAATGGAAAAGTGAGGTTACAGGGAGAAGAGATAAAGAAGGTGGAAGATTTTAAGTATCTAGGATCAACAGTCTAGAACAATGAAGAGTATGGAAAAGAGGTGAAGAAGCGTGTGCAGGCAGGCTGGGGCGGGTGGAGGAAAGTATCAGGTGTGATGTGTGACAGAAGAGTTTCCGCTAAAATGAAAGGAAAAGTGTACAAAGGCGGGGTGAGACCGGCGATGCTGTTTGGTCTAGAGACAGTGGCACTGAGGAAAAGACAGGAAGCAGAGATGGAGGTAGCAGAGATGAAGATGCTGAGGATCTCTCTGGGAGTGACCAGGATGGACAGGATCAGAAATGAGTACATCAGAGGAACAGCACATGTTAGAGGTTTTGGAGGTAAAGTCAGAGAGGCCAGACTGAGATGGTTTGAACATGTGCAGAGAAAAGAGAAAAAGTACATCAGAAAAAGGATGCTGGGTTTGGAACCACCAGGAAGGAGGACTAGAAGAAGATCAAAGAGGAGGTTCATGGATACGGTGAAGGACGACATGAAGATAGTTGGCGTGACTTAAAAGGATGCAGGAGACGGTGTTAGATGTACAAAACTGACGTGTGTGGTGACCTCTGAAGGGAAATGCCGAAACAAGAAGAAGAAACAAAGTTTATTGTGAAACAACAGTATTTTTCAGTTTATCAGAGAAATTATTTCACATTTAACATTTTCTCTGCTGACTGTTAAAAAAAAATAACATCAGAATTGCAATAATTGTTCAACTTTATCCGTGTTCAGCTCATAAGTAAGTTTTTTATTTAAAAGATTTCATTTCTTGTTAGATAAATTTAGTCATTTGTGCGTTTGTGGTCAGGTCCAATCTTATCTTATTAGATTACAGTATGTAATCTAATCTTTATAAAATAAACTAATATGAATGATGAACACTTGATGATTAATTTCCTGGATTTGTGGCTTAACCCTTTAACAAGTACACATTCTTCACCTTTCTCACTCAAAGGGGCGCACGCGCTTTCAAACTAACAGGAAATATCGAATAATCTTGTTCTCTAACATGAGTTACCATTGAATATCAATTCACTACCCCAATATCAAACAGAAAATTGCAATGTGATAGTTTGTCGCTGTAGTGCAGCCCTAGTTTACACCAACAGTGAAACTATTGAGTGGACTCACCTTGGAGGAGATCCCATAGTAGATGGAGGCGGGGTGGGGTTGCTCCCTGCATTGTGTCTCCTACGTATGGCCTGTGTCCTCTTAACACTGCTAACTGATTCCTGTTTGTCGCCATCCTCTGTAACTAAGGCTGAAGGAACATCATGGGTTAGATCATCACCGTGGTTACGTTCCAAGTTACACAAAAAAGGAACAAACTTACAGTTTATGACATCATCAGCCTGGGACATCACTGACAAAAACATATATATCACTGCTAAATAAACCAAACACTAAAAAGTTATACTTCAATTTAAAGAGGAAAATAAATTTAATTTTGAACTTGATGGCATTACTCTGTATATACCAAAGGGAGGCATTGGCTCAGTGGTAGAAAGACTGCCAAGAGAAGCCGGTTGGATTCCCACCGGGCACATGCCAAAGTGTCCCTGGATAGACACCTAACCCCCCAGTCACTCTCACCATTGGTGCAGTCATGGCTGCCTGCTGCGGTGCAATGCAGCACAAGTAATTTCTCCATTTGAGGGATAAATAAAGTACAATTATTTTTTTTTGCTGAATAGCCTGAAAAACATGCAGCAGCAAATGAAGTTCCTAAAGAAGAACGCCACGGGCAGATTTAGGAGAAAAGTTTAGCTAGAAAGGGGAGAAGTTCAAAATACACAGAAAAAAAAACTTGAGTAACCTGCTCTGTGCCGTTTACAAACATGGGGAAAAAAAAAGTTCTTTAAAAATGTGCAAAGTTTGCACACGTTACAGGTTGGAGAAAATAAACTAATGACTAACATTCCGTTCAAGCAAAATATCTGCAGTAAATTCTGAAACATGAATGATTCTAGTGTCTGTTTCACAAGTCACTGTGATTTTGTGGAGCTCAAGTTATCACATGAGCACACAATCTGAAGAGGGCACAACTGAATCCAAATTCACTGAGGATAAATCAGTTCAGAAATCAGAGGTGCTGCAGACAAGTGAAGAGGTAGAGTGTGAACCCATTCCTCAGTTGGAAAGTTTATAGGAACATTTTGAATCAAATCATTCTGAAATTTATCAGAAACATGTTTCATTTCATTTTCATTCCCATCATTTGTGGTGAATCACGCATCAAGTTGTAAACAGGACAGAAACTAACAATCTCACAGGTCAGGAGTATAAGTAACTATTCTAGAACTCTTAAAAAGTATTTGGGTGGAAAGTATTTAGCCCTGCAGAGATCTGAAATAAGATTGGAAAAATCAATACAAATCTAACGAAGGCAAATGCAGAGCTCGTTTCAGAGTAACGCACTCGCTTAAAAGTCCATCTCGAGTTCGATTAATGCATCACAGAGTAGTATGACTAATACACTATTTCTCTATCACTTTGGTGCATCTCTCACAATATTTACATTTGCAGTTCAGTTAGTGTGCATCCCAAAATAGTTAGTGCAAAGCACAAAACCTGGTGAATAAGTTGCAAAATGTGGTTGCTTGTTTGAAATTAATAGTTCCTTTCTCAAAATCAAGCTTTCATGTGAATAAAAGTGTTATCACTATTTTTGACCTAGATAATCACATGAAGCATTACTGAATTTAATGAGATACGTTAGTGATCTACATTCCTACCCTCTCCTATGGTCAACAGCTGTGGATGGTGACCAAAAGAACAAGATCACGGGTACAAGCGGCCGAAATGAGCTTCCTCTGCAGGGTGGCTGGGCTCTCACTCAGAGATCGAGTGACGAGCTCTGCCATCCGGGAGGAGCTCAGAATAGTGCTGATAGTCTTCCAGGTTGAGAGAAACCAGATGGGGTGATTCAGGCATCTGGTCAGGATGCCTCCCAAGCGCCTCACTGGTGAAGTGTTTCGGGCACGTCTCACCCGGAGGAGACCAAGAGGCAGACCCCGGACCTGCTCGAGAGACTATGTCTTACAGCTGGCCGGGGAACGACTCGGGATTCTTCCGGGTGAGCTGGAGGTTACAGCTGGGGTGAGAGAAGCCTGAGATTCCCGTCTAAGCCTGTTGCCCCCACGACTCGGCCCAGATTAAGTGGAAGACTACAAAACGGAATGTTAGTGATCACTGCAGATGCTTTTTACAATTCTAATGTAGACACAGATTTGTACGAAAGAAAAAGGAAGCAAACATGTTACACACATACTGGAAATCTTTCCTGCAAAATCAGATGTTCCTCTCCATCTGGACACTTTTGAATTCAATTCAATTTTTTAGCACAAAAATCACGTCTCAACGGGCGAGAAGTGAAAATGCTCAAAAGATTTATCTTATTTTCGGGGAGGCATAGCTCAGAGGTAGAATTTTTATCTTTGGACAGAAGAGTTTTTGATTCCTGATGAGCTCATGCCCAAGTGTCCCTGGAGAAGACACCTGACCTCCCAGGTACTCCCAACATTGGTGGCGTCATGGCTGCCTGCTTCAGTGCAAAGGAACTAAAATAATTTCACCATGAGGGATGACTAAAGTATGATTCTTTTGTTTGGTCTCCAGTTGGGTCCCTCTCATTCAGAGAAATTATTCAACTTTCAGGACATTCTTTGGACAAAAATACAGTCCAATTTGTTTTCATCCTATTCACTGCTTTTCTGAGTCAGAGGTGTCTAAGTTTTACAGTCAAAAGGTGTGAGAGACCCAACACAGGTCTCCAGTCTGTTGCAGCACCACACTGAGAAAGACAACCAATCACATGCTCACTCATATCCACAGGCAATTTGAACTGACCAATAACAATCTACTGAACAAGCTGAGAACTTGTTCAACAATTTGACGAGTAGTGACTCAGAAAAAATTTAATCTAGATTGTTAGTTTATAGAAAACGATTATTTGGCTGTCACATTTCATTTTGCATAGCTGAACATTAGAAAATGATAATGTCACAAAAATCAGAGAATGAAAGTAACTGACCCCCGCCCCAAAGCGTTTACAATTTGATGTAAGAAATGAGAAACTGACACTATGACGCACGCCAGTGTGGCTATAATGTTGTAACAATTAAACTAACTGTTGTTCAGATGTGAACAGTGTGAGAAATACACCAAACTTGCTGAAGATAACTGTTCAGATCAAATGGTTATCTGTCATTGTGACAAGTACTGATAAAACTGAGGAGGCTGTTTGATAAAAACCACTGATGTTGTGTTTCTCCTGACCCCCTTCAACATAGAAAAACATGTTTTTCTTCTTGGACATCCACAAACATTTGATCTAGAAGAGAAGCTTTTCTTTCCCTTCTTTTTTAAACGATTAATCTAGTTTCTACTTGGAAGCGTTCAAGTCGAATCAGAAATATGGATTTCAGCTTTTTTGGTTTGATTTTTCTTTGAACGACAACAGATTAGATTCATGAAAGTCACCAGCTCAAGCTCTCAAGTTCCAAGTTCAATTTTCGGAGTAAATCTTAGACATTAGGCTAGCCAATTCCAGGAAAATGTTTATCATATAAAATGAATAGTTAAGAAAGTTACGCCCACTAATTGGAAGATACTACAAGTTCCGGTACATCAAGTTGCATCAGCTTATGTTTCTGCCTCCTGTGAAATGATGGGTGGATAGCTATACAAGCAATTTATCGTCTTCACTTGATGTTCAACAAAAACAACATTGCATTAAAATATTTTCCCTCTTTTCAACAAATTAAGACAACAGTTCATCCACAACAGGTATAGCATAGCTTTGTTAGCCACTACTTTTACAATTCTAAAATCACTCAAGTATTTTGTTCGCTTTGAGTTTTCTTGTAGCTCACCACCACGGCTTTATAATCTGTGCAACTGATTGCTTTGGCGGACCGACTGGAATAAACCGGAAAAAAAAAAAAAAAGAAGAAAAGACATACTACAAATAAACCACAATGTCTGCATATTTGAACATTTTCGTAGCAGTGATCAAACATTTGACTCGTTTAAACAGTAAATAAACTCATTCACACCAGACTGACATTAAAAAGCTCACAGAACACATAACTTCATTACAACATGTATTTTACAAAAACAAGATTACCTCCACCCACAGCTCCTTCTTCGACCAGTTCTCCGGCTGTCCATCCCATGTGGTTGCTTGTCCAAGATCCTCCAAGAGAAGCAAGTCGATAAGGCCCGGGCAAGTGTTGGCTGGGTATAATGCGGGCTTCCAGATCCGACTTGGAAATGGTAAGAGTTTTAGTTACTGGAGTGGAAGTGGCGGGCATGGGCACAGCTGCTGTACTGCTCTGACTTCCACCTGCCCCGTCCATACTTAATACTCTCGCATGAGTCTTAGCACTAGCTGTGCTGGCGGAGCGATGAGCAGCACGAAGATTGGAGGGTCCAGCAGTTTCAGGTAAATCTCCCTCTCTAGTAGCAGGCAGTTGAGCAGCTGTGGAAATAGGGGATGTAATGCCAGTACTTGTTAGATCTGGAGAGTAGCAGGAGGTAGAGGAACTCGAATCATCATCGTCATCGTCTGAGCTGTATCGCCGCTGAGAACCCAGACTGGAACCAGCGCTCATGTCGCTGCCGTCGTCTTCGTCGCTGGAATCCTCAAACAAACTTTCACTGTAAGCTTTGGCGCTCAGTCGGTTGCGCACTGGGATGTAATCTCTGTGTTGTCTATGATTGTGGTGACGCCTGTAAGAGCCACAGTCAAAACTACTACTGGCCGCTCCAGCTCGTCGCTTCGTAGCTTTCCTTCGGCCCGGCCTGTGACCCATGCTACTGCCGCTGGCCCGCAGCAACTTCAAGTCTTTGGGGCGTACAACCTGTTGAGCTTGGAGAACAGGCTGGTCGGACATTAAGAAGGTAGCAGAGGATATGGGCAAAGCAGGCTCAGAACAAACTAGACCCAGGGCCAGCCCTGAAGGCACTGAGTTGGCCTGCCGAGGCGAGGAGAGGGAGGGAACTGGAACATTTCGGTCTAAATCACAAACCTCAGAACGCCCACTACTCGAAGGGGAAGAGTTCTGTAGAGGAGGGGGCAGTGCAACATCAGACAGGAAAGAGGGAAAATCGTCACTTTCAACAAGAGTCTGGTCTAGACCCTGGCTGACGGAGCATTCTTTGGAAGGGGAACGCAGTAACACGCTGTCTGACAGATTGTCAGTATCACTGCCACCCTGCCCCGTTGAATCGTTTGTGTTGTTAAGAGTATTCGAAGCGATCAGTGGTGCTGAGGCAGATATCTGTCCATCTGCAGATTGCGGCTGGCTGAACGATGGACTTTCCAGCTGAGTGGAATCGGTTTTCTCACTACGGTAGCTGCTTACAGTACTTAGTGTCTCACGGTCTGTGGTAGCTCCACCAGCACTAAAGCAGCTGTCCGTGGATCCAGCAGCTAATGCCACCCCACTGCGGCTTCCTGGGTGCTCTGTCCCTGCTGCAAACGCCCCAGGGTCAAGACCTAAACCCAAGAGATTTTCACTCAGCTCCTCACTTAAGCTGCTCTTAATAAGAGGGCTAAGGGGTGTATCGCCAAGGCTTTCAGATTCGGCTGAGGGAACAAGTGGAGAATAATCTCCCATCCCATTATCCTCAGGTTGATGAGACAACTGTTCTGGTGACTCCTCCAATGGTTCCTTCTCACCTCCATCTTCCTGACTTGAAGGTGAAGGTGGGATAGACAAGCAGTTTACAGGCTCTCCGAGTCCAGGTGACACTACAGTTACTCCGAGACTACAAATCGCACTACTGTCGCCGGACGGGCCGACACTTGAAAGCCCTGTGTGTTAAAATAATAAAAAAATTAGGATGGAGCACATTTATAAACACAGCAACAGTACTTTCAGCTCTAGAGAACATGATGTAAAAGCTTAATCCACACCAAGCTGACATCACCATTGGGTAAGTCAATGTTTTTGGTGTGAGCATTCTCCATTTATCATCTACTTTTGGTCTCATCTTTTGTCTGTAGAAGCAACAATGAGAATGATCGATTTAACAATGAGTGGAGAGAGCGGCGGCAAACTGGAAACATGTCCAATATATTGTGCGTTTATGTGCTACTGTTTGCTGAAATGCTATTAAAGTAAAAAGTTCCATCAGAAAATATCTTAGTGAGACTTAGAATTACTTTTCTAATCCGTTAAATTATTCTTCAAAAGACAGGTTAAGAAAATTGTTAATGTGAACTGAACTTTAATGCAAATCAACAATTAGAATCAAACTTACTGAGATCTTGGGAATTCAGCCGGAGAATGTCACGGTGGGCTGACGTCATAATAACATTAGTGCTACCTTGTTCTAGGATCAGATCACTTATATCTGCGAAGAAAGAAATATGACACTTATCTTGCAAGCGAATACAAAATTTGTGAACAGACCAATGGCTAGTAATCTAGAATGTAGACCGAGGCTTACCCTTCACATCTCCATCATCCTCCAACTGGGGCAAGAACTCCTATTAAAACAAAGAAAGATAAAAGATTGAGGTAGAAATAACATGAAGAAAACACGGCATTAATAAAAGAGACAGAATTCTCACCGACACTTGGTTCAACCCAAACAGGGAATGTTGGGAGCTGCAGCGCACAGGTGGTGTTGAGTTGACCTTGCGAAACACAGTCATCTCCACACCACCATGAGCATCGCTTGAAAAAAAAACCAAAATTTAAGTCTTCATTTTACCACGTTGTGTATTTTTTTTTCTAAAATTTGTTCAAGAATATCTTCAGACCTGTGTTGATTTCCATCATGTCCTCCCGAACCATCATCTCCTTCTTCTATCTTGGGGGTATCGTGTGAAAGTGAGGCCTTCTTCTCTACAATCTCTCCAAGGTCGAACATAGCATGAAGCCGGAAGTTCACCACTTTAACGGCAATGAAAAAAGTTGCCACCACAGCAGAGTACACACCAGCCACCATCAAGCTCGGAGGGACAGCCTGAGGAAGTGACAAATTATTATCAGAAATTTTAAACAAAATTGAATAGAAAAAAATTGTGGAGAAATTATGAAAACTTACCATGTAAAGAATAAAGGGAAGAACCAAGAGAAATATCCAAATGTAGAGGTGGAAGCAGTTGGAGAAAGTGCTCTGATGGGGGTCCACATACCAGCCACCTGTGAGCGAAGCCCACACCCCTTGTCGCAATATCTGAAGAGCTTGTGAACCCATCTCCACCATTAGGTTCGGTTAAATGCTGCAATGCTTCGTCTACAACTGTAGCTCAACAAACTGTGCAGCAGTTTGAGCCACAGTGTCTTGTGTCTACAATGGCACTTCCATTGGGGATGGCATAATGACGACCAAGACTGTTTCATCAAGAACAGCAGTTCTATGTCGTGAATGTTTACGTTTCAGTTGAAACTCTCCTCATTTTTCATTGCCAGGCCGACACAGTGACTTTCCAGCCTATTCCTTTGTAAGCAATAAGGACTTTGACTTTTTGGCAGATTAGTATTCCACTGAAGGTACGATGTAGCATTCATCTGGAAGGAAAGTGGAAATTTTAGTACATTTTTTACCAGATACGTCTGATAAAAATGTATCTTTACCAGATACGAAAGAAAGAAAATGCTTTACCAGATAAAAATGTATCTTTACTAGATACGTTTTTATCTGGTAAAGCATTTTCTTCCCGTAATTCTATTCTATTCTGTTCTGTCGTCTTCTGGTTATCCAGGGCTGGATTGTGGGGGCAACAGCCCTCGAAAGGAAACCCAGGCTGAGGCTGGGTTTCCTCCAGTTCCCACGGGAGGATCCTGAGGCATTCCCTGGCCAGCTGTGAGACATAGTCTCTCCAGCGGGTCTGCCTTTAGGTCTCCTCCCGGTGGGACGTGCCCGAAACACTTCACCAGCAAGGCATTCGAGGAGGCATCCTAACCAGGTGCCCGAACCACCCCATCTGGCTTCTCTCGACCCAGAGGAGCAACAGCTCTACTCTAAGCTCCTCACTCTATCTCTGAGTGAGAGCCCAGCCACCCTGCAAAGGAAGCTCATTTTGGCCGCTTGTATCCGTGATCTCGTTCTTTCGGTCACCAACAACAGCTGGTGAGCATAGGAACATAGATCGACTGGATAATCAAAAGCTTTGCGTTATGGCTCAGCTCTTCCTTCCCTATGATAGACTGATTACTATCTGTAAAGATGACCACCAGAATATTCCAAAAAAAATTCCAACCACATATTTTCTAACCTAATCTGTCATATCTGACCGTGTAATCCCCTCATTCTTCCAAGAGTGATCCATCATAGTAAAGCCTTCAAAGTTGTCTTCTGGACAGCGGATTTTTTTGTTTCCATTGAAACGTCTTGATCATCAAATCCACAGTCCAGTAGACAACTTTGAAGGCTTTTCTATGACCAATCTCTAATAACTCAGAATCAGAAGTACCTTATCGATCCAACATCCAAATCTGTGTGTTACAACAACACAGGAATCATGAGGAAAAAATGGAAAGAAAAAAAAATCACTCCACTCATTTGGAACTTTCTATGAAACTGCAAATCATAGTGATCAACACTATGACAATGGTGTTACACTGTAATAACACTGTAATAGACAATCACAACACTAGATCAGCAGGTTATTGCTTCTATTTACAATCTAAATGAATAGTTTTGATTGGATCATGAGATAAAAAACTCCTATTTGTAAGACAGACATAAAAACTCATATTAAGGCCAAAGCTACATTAAGTTTTCATCTTCACATCAGCATGCTAACCAACATTACATACTGAAAATCTTTACAAATCAAACACATATTCATCGACGTATTCAATTAAGATTTAAACATGATTAAGGTCTTCATGAAATTTGATTAATACCGAATAAAAACACAGGATTAGTGTGTTTAAAGAACATTAAACATGTTAGTTCCTGATGCTAGTTTTAGTAATGCTAGGCCGCAGTGCTATCACTGCTACTCCTCTGTCTTTGTAAAAGAAAACAAACACTCGAAATGATTCAAACTATTCATTTAAATCTTTTCGGTGATGTTTTTTAAGTGTGAAGTCAGTCTGAAAGAGTTGACAAGAATAATAAAGCTGTTTACAGTGATCACAGTATAGCTTACTGTTAGCATTAGCTGTCCAGTTTGCCCCATATCCTCCTTCCGCATCCAGTCAAATCTCAGAGATTTCCTTCTCAGGATGAGTAAGAACCAGACATTCAGACAGAGATCTGAAAACCTCTTTAACTACACTTGTTTTCATTTATCATTGTTTCTTTAAAAACTCCGTCATTCTTCTTTGGCATGAACTGATCACATTAAGTGATCAGATGAAGTGATCGCTGTCTGATTCCTCTCATAATCAACTGCATCTTGGCAGAAAAGGAAATTAAAAAGATTTTCTTGCTAGCTTACTGAGTTGCTAACACTAGCGAATAAACTATTTGACACACGCACGGACACACGCACACTGCGGGCAGGAGAGGAAAAGAACATATTCCCATGGCTCTGATTGGACATGCGCAGAAGACTCCCTCCGCCCTTAGATTTCCAACTATCAACATAACAAGAAACGACTTTTCTATTTTTTTTCTAGAATAAAAAATCATTTAAAAAACATCAGCAGCTTCAAATTTGAAATTTTAAGCTCATTTAATCTGCGACGCGGAAATATTTGTTCATTTATCCAATATTTTCACTTAGCTGACAAAGTATTAATTTAACCCTTGCTTGGTTATTATTCTCATACGTTATTAAAATGTAATAAAAATGACGATACATCTAAATAATTACCTGTATCTTGAAGTTTCATTCGTTGAAAAACATTTGAAAAACAGTGAAAAATGAAAATCATGTGTGTATTTACTCAAGAAAAGAGATGTTTTTTCTTTCCTGTTTGTATCAATTCCCAATTATTTCAACCTCAATAGATTCTAAATGGTTACCATGACAACTAAACGGAAGCTTTAGGGAAAGGGTCCTCATATTCACATAAAAATGTATCTAATCCCCCCCCGGCCCCCAAAAAAAGAAATTCAAATCATGTTGCAGCTTGTTCTATAGTGATCAACGCAACCTCTTTGGTTGATCCTGAAGGATTTCTGGTCAGAAAATGTAACTAAACCAATTGAATAGAAGGAGGGTACACCCAGAACAGGTCGCCACTCTGTCACAGGGCCACACATACATTCCTCGGGGCAATTTCATAGCAGCCAATCAGCCTAACATGCATGTTTTTGGAGGTTGGAAGGAACCTGGAGTACCCAAGAAAACCCACGAGAACATGCAAACTCCACACAGAGAGGCCAGTTTTTCAAGCCTCGCCCCCCACTCAGAGACTTGATTCCCTGACCTTCTTTCTGTAAGACCACTGTGCTAACCAATGCACTATCATGCAGTACGACGTAGAATGTGGTTTTTACAAATTATTTATGAAAAATTGAATTTCCAACATCTGCATCGATGATTATTTAAATTAAAGCTAGTGTGGGAAGCATTTTTTTCCCATGGGAAGGCATTTTTCTAACCAAACGTTACCTTCTGTACCATGCAACCCATTGAACCAGGTGTTGGTGAGAATTCTGTTTCATTCATTAACTGCATGTTTTCTTCACTTTTAATTTCTTTAGCAACTCAATTTTTTTTTATATCCTCAATGTTCCTGCTCAAGTTGGAGCATAATGGAGACCTGTGGGAACGGTAAGCCTCTGAATTCTTGTATTTTCAGTCTCCACCATCTTCAGGTGAAAGATTTGGATTGATGTAAGGCCCCATCAATCCAGTGTTTCCCTTGAAATTGACATCAGTGAACTCCTCTCAAAAGTAAGCATGGTTAATGCCATGCAAAGCACCACTGCACCACCACCCCATTGCAGATATGAACTGTTCCCCCAGTTGCTCTTTTCTTTGCTCATGGAAACCAATAAATTTAAATGCAAGTGTACCGTACCGTCTTCTTCCACTCATCTGGGGTCAAGTCGCAGGGACAACATCCTCAGCAGGGAAGCTCAAACTTACCTCACCCCAGCCACGTCTTCGAGCTCATTTGGGAGGTTCCTGAGTCATTATCTGGCTGGGAGAAATAGTTCACACATCAGGTCCTGAGTCTACCTCTCCGTCTCTTCCTGGGGGGACGTCTCTGGAACATCTCACCAGCGAGGGATCCAGGACCAAATCTGACCTGGTGTCCGAACCACCTTATCTGGCTTTTAGCCGTAGCAGATTTTCTCATCCTGTCTCTGACAGACAGCCTGGTCCCCTTGTGAAAGAATTCAATCTTGACTTCAATACAGGACCTCTTTCTTTCAGTCAGTACTAAAAGCTTGCCCCATATGTGAGGATAGGAACCTAGATCGACTGGCAAATTGAGAGCTTCGTTTTTGGCTCATCTTGCTCATCACCACAATGGACTGATGCAACGTCCTAATTATTGCAGACACTGCATCGATCTGCTTGTTATTCCCCAGCTCCACAAACTTTAGAGAGAGGCACGGACCCCAAGATACACGAGTTGCTCCTCTTGTAGCAGGACCTATTACTTGACCTGGAGTGGATCTTTTCCAGTTAAGGACCATGATCTTAAATTTGGAGGTGTTGATTTCCATCCTAGCTTCTTCATACTCAGCAGTAAATCTGTGCAGTAAGAGGTTGAGATCACAGCCTAAAGAAGCCAACAGGACCACATCATCTGACAAAAAATAGGACCCAATCTGGAGGGTAACCAAACCAGATCCCCTCACAAGCTTCAGCTATGCCTTGAAATTCTGTCCGTAATGAAATGCAAGTGTTCTTAAATAATGTTATAACAAAAAAAATGTTTTGAAGAACTAAGCTGCATAAATACTTGTTCTTTACTCATTTAGATCTTGTTTGTAATATCAATACATTTTGCATTCTTATTCACCTCGAATAATTTCAAGGCATCAGCATCACTATAAACTTAAAACCTGAGCTTCATAGTTGCTAGGACTTTGTGTTTTGCAGAATATAATTATTTAATTCTGAACGTTTTGCTTGTAGATCAGAGAGATTTAAGTTATACGGAGTTGTTTAAATATACTGTAAGTAGACACTCTGCTTTGATGAACTCCACATTGCACTGAAGTTTATCACAAACCTGAAGACCTTAGCTATCGTAGCTAATGATTACAGATGCAAAGGGTTTTAAAATATGTGGCTTTTCTTCTCTCAATTCACCAAATCGTCGGCTCCTTCATTCTAAAATGCCATGGAAAGTTAAATATTTCAACCATCCCAAAAATTCTACTCATGTGATAAGAAGATATTTTGTGGATACAGCTCTCTCTGTTCAGAGCTTATTAAGAAGACAGGACCTGTTGTTCTTAATAAAGTAAATAGAAATATGATGCATGTTGCAACCAAAACTTACTGGAGAAAGATCACTTTTTAAAATGCATTAAACATGTAGGCACTGCTCGCCCTAAAAGTGCTCGACCTTCAAAACACAGGCTGAGCCTGAAAGAGCTGTGTGAGAAAATTATGATGAAACTCAAGTGTAAGATGTATTTTTAAACACTTTTGATGACCTGCAGTTTGGATGAAATGCTCTTTTCTCATGTTGAACAATATGAACATGTCTAATTGGCAGTCTATAATATTTGTTGTATTTTCATCCCTGGTGGATTTCTTCCTCAAATGAGTCCCAATTGACTCAGGTCAATTAACAGTAGAAATAATTTGGAAATAATTATTTTGAATAGAAAAAAAAAAATCTTGTGTTTGCTGAAAAGATGCTGTTTGATTTTGATTCAAATTCTTATCCTTGTTGTTGAATGTTACAAGTAGCCCAATTAAAAATGTTCATGTTCTGACCTTCACTCATGGTCACCAGCTGTCGGTAGTGGCCAAAAGAACGAGATCATGGATACAAGCGGCCGAAATGAGGTTCCTCCACAGGGTGGCTGGGCTCTAACTCAGAGATAGAGTGAGGAGCTCTGTCATTCAGGAGGAGCTCGGAGTAGAGCCGTTGCTCCTCCAGGTCAAGATGGGGTAGTTCAGGTATCTGGTTAGAATGTCTCCTGATCACCTCGCAGGTGAGGTGTTTCGGGCATGTTGCACAAAGACCCAGAGGCAGACCCTGGATCTGCTGGAGACACCATGTCTCACAGCTGACCGGGGAACACCCCAGGATCCTCCCAGGTGAGCTGGAGGATGCAGCCAGAGTGAGAGAAGCCTGGGTTTCCATCAGAGCCTGTTGCCCTCACAACCTTGCCCTGGATGAAGCGGAAGACAACGGAACGGAAAGCACAGTGTGTTGAATTAAAAATAAAACAGACAAGACCTCAAATCTTTGTTACATGTTCATATTATGTTCAATGTGATGCCAAAAAAGAAGAGAGACATGACACAGACATGTACAAAGTATATAATCAAGTGTATTTTCATCTTTATCCACGTTCTGTACACATATTAAGATCCATTTCACATGAAACACTATACAATAGCAATGAGTGAGGAAAGGTATATTTTCTGAGCACCGAGCAGCTCATGTGAATGGCACTTTCATAAAAAAGGTAACAGGAAATCACAGAGCATGAATAAATAACTCAACAGAGAAAATGGCTTCATGTCATCAGATCCATTGAGAAACGATTCAGCACATATAAAATGCACAAATGTAACAACAAAAACAAAACATTGGTTTGCTCCAGCCTTGTGTTTTCTCTGCATAAATTGGATGGCAAATAACCCTCCCCCCCAAAAAAAAAAAAATCAAAAAACCAAAAAATCTTTGCGGCTATCAGAGAATAATGTGCTTTTTGTCCAGATTAAAGTAGAAGGGCAATCTAAAATTGGAACTGTTAAGAAGAGTGGTAACAAGATACATCGAAATAGCTGAGAAATATCAATACAATTCACAAATCTTCAATTATTCATTTCATAGAATAAGTCTTTTGATAACTGATAAAAAACAATACATGTCTGGTTGCTTTACAAGTAATAGCTATTTTCAAATAGAACGTTTTCCTTTCTGTGTGCTTCGGAATAATCCAATGACGGTTTTAGAGAGGAAAAAAAGACACGAGCCTCAGGTGAGAGCACTTCCAAAAAGCGTCCAGAAAATCTATCTTAAATGTGCTTCTGTGGTCCTCAAAGCTCTCTTGTGCTGTCTTGAAAGTTGTCAGTTGGAGGGGGCAAAGATTTGGGATGTTTTATAGTCTCACACATTTTCCTTGCTTGAACAAGGCTTTTTAAATCTGCTAACCTATATGTACAGTACATAAAAGCAGTATTTCGAAAAGTACTGTCACTGGTGTTCACTGGCTCACAATTATCCCTACTTGAAACGGTGTGGCACACTGACTGCGAAACCTCACATGAACGATGTTTCCGATTCATTACAGGCAGATTCGCTGACCGCAGTATGGAGAATGAAACTGTTACTTTTTGATGCTTCGTTTTTACATCAGAAGAGTTTGGATAGTTTGCTTCATTTATTGTACAATACTCCATTTGAAAGATAATACCATCCCATGTGGACAGATGCAGAGTGATGTGGGAATTTCCAAACCACGTAACATAACATGGAGGCTGCTGAGGTGATGTCTTATCCGAGTAAAGGCCTTTCTATCTGAGTGTGCTCAGGATAACTGCTGGGGTGCGCCCTCTGCTCATCTACCATGAAAATTCAATAACTGTCCCTGTTCTGCCTCATGTATCATAATGAGGACATTGAGACTCAGGATACAGCATTACAAAGAAATTCAAAGAAACTGTGTGTTCTCAGCATTTTCTTCACAGTACCATATCCATGCTATATACAAAGCCAAGGTGGACAGTCTCCTTCCCAGCTAGTTAGAAACATAAAAAAAGAATACACTAACAAAGAATCGGTGATTGCAGACTGAGTGCACGTTTTGACACAGAGGATGAATCAGATCTTGTGTCACTGAGAAGAATTTGTCCGTACCGAAAGCTGGGCGACTTTCTCTTTTGGAAACATGAAAAAGCAATATATATCTGCTTTGTGCAGTTGTTTGTTTTTTTTTTTTTCTTTTGTTATTTATTCATTTTTTTAAAACTTTTTCGTGACCTGTGAAGTTTTTTTTTTTTCTTTTTTTCCAATAGTCGACGTGACAAATTCGGGTAGCAAAACAACAGCATCCTCTCTCATCCTCTTGTCTCAGTCCACACCTGCCTACTCGTCCTCTCAAATTTCAGACATAGTACTCTTTGTCTTTGTTCTTTTTGCCTTTTGTGATAGCCTTCGCCACAGAGGCTGTAGGTGTACTTTTGTCTTTGACCACTGCTCCATTGCCTTCAACAGTTGAGTTGTTGGCAAAACTGTGGCTCTGGTCTGCTGGATATGAGCCCTCATCTCGATTCCGGTACTTGTACATGGCATAGAGGAGAATAAGAATGCAGAGTGCAGCAGCAGCCACGATACCAACCACCATCCCTGTGGTGCTACTGGACTCCCTGATCACCTCCACGGCACCAGGCAGGCTCTTTTCATCAGATGTTGTGGGGTTGGCTGTGGGCACATGGGGAAAATTGGGGGGGTAAGTTAGTCCTGGTGTGTTTCGAGATGATGGAGGAGCAGGGGGCAGAAGCACCTGGTCACGGGTGTTCATTTTGCCTGCAGGAATGTGGAGCTGGTCGGGATTGGTAGTAGGAACAAAAGGAGGTAAGGGACGGGGTTTCTGAACTCCACTCTCACCAGCAGCGGGAGGTGGAGGAAGGACTGTCCTGTCAGTAACCATGGGGTAGTTTTTATTGTAAAAGTCCTCGTCATCGGATTCCGTCATTTCCCCGGAGCCAAAAGCTGAGATCTCCACAGGGTCACCACAGTCCTCCTGGTCTGGGGGGCAGGAAGGGTGAGGAGGGAGAATCAAAGACTCTTTGGTGGTTTCAAGGGGGGACAGGAGGGTGGGAGGAGGAGGGATGACAGGGTAACGGGTGGCGATGGATGGGGGCTCAAGGGGAATCCACTGTATTATAGGCAACACTAATTCACCTCCTAGAAAGAGAACAGAAAAGGTAGGGGATCCTAAATTAGAAGAGATGAAATACTCTGAACCATTATGCTCATTAAGGCGGAGCTAACATGTAGCGTCTTACTAACTTTAGCTTTTTTGTCTTATGTGTTTCTAAACCATTATATTATAGATGGTATGCTGATCTCGTTACTGTAAATCCAAAATTTAAAAATAAAACTATGTGAAAGAAAGTTCGGAAACATAAAAGAGCTCACAATGCAGACACAAACACACAAGGACCCAGGAAAGGCTGCAGCTGAATGAGAAGCACATATTAGATAAAAGAGCATAGAATTAAGCTGCCATGCTGTTTGCACATCTGAAGCAGATGTACCAGACATGACAAGAGAACAAACAGATTATTGGAGAAATCTCACATATCGTGATGTGGCATAAACAAACGGTAGCGTTTGGGTAGTTTAACCACTTTTATAAGTCCACACAGTATGGCGTCAAAATTTATGATAAAGTCTATAAAAGATTTGATCTCTTTCATGTTGTTAACCGCTGCCCACAACATACTGTACATTCAGTTTGAAATAAAGAAGAATACAACAATCCAAAAAGTATTTGCATTCCCTTTTTTAAATGCTTCAATCTCATTTATTTCTTTCATTCTAGAAAGTGGTACTTCCTTTGTGCCATTATGCCAATCTGACTAATGTAGAAGTGTATTTTATGCACATTTTCAGCTATCTTACTTATCTAATATTTATGTCACATAATGCCGGGGTAGTCAACAACAATAAACAATAATGAATAAAGTTATGCTTTTATATTAGAAGTTCACTAATTCTTCATGTCCTACATTTATTCTATATGGTTCGTATCGCTCACAAACCTGACATACTCTCATTCTGTTAAACTGGCGGTTGCACGCTCCACATCGATAATAGGTAGCTCACAGACATCCAGACAAAATGAGATTGTTGAACAAGGTTTGCAAATTTTCTGACCATTTTTTGAAAACTAAAGGTGTTTATTTGATCTAGAATCTTGTGATGTTTGTATGTTTAATGAGCAGTCTGGTTCTGTGTCGTTGCCATAGAAAACCCACCTGTTCCCGGTTCACATTCTTGCAGGTCCTCATCATCACTTGGACACTCAGCTGATGCCACCAAAATATCATCTGAGCTCTGGGGCTGAAAGAAAATTGAGAAAATGTGTTGTTAACACTTTTTCATCACCTAAATCTGCTGCTTGTGTTTCTGTTCTATTTGAGGAGAATCCACAGAACACACTACTCCTCCAGCATAGTATTTACACTCAAAGGAACACTTTTAGAACTTAATGTTCAAAGTGAGCACGTTGGCTGTATTTTTTTTGTGTTGTATAAAGTTTACTAAAGATTCCCTATTGGCTGGGTGTCAATTTAGAAGTCTCACTTTTTATTATGGTGGATGAAAAGCAGTGACCTATCCTCACCTATCGTCACCGGCTGTGGGTGATGACCGAAAGAACTAGATTGCAGATAGAAGCGGCCGAAATGACCTTCCTCTGCAGGGAAGCTGGGCTCTCACTCAAAGAGAAGCTCTGACATCTGAAAGGAGGTTGGAGTAGAGCCGTTGCTCCTCTCGGTCAAGAGAAGCCAGATGGGGTGGTTCGGGCATCGATGCCTCTCGAACGCCTCGCTAGTGAGGTGTTTCAGGCTTGTCGGGAGGAGACCCAGAGGCAGACCCCGGACCCGCTGGAGAGGCTAAGTCTCACAGCTGGACAGGGAACATCTCGGGATCTTCTCAGGTGAGCTGGAGGGTGCTTACCGGGGTGAGGGAAGCTTGTGTTTCACGTCTTAGGCTGTTGACCCCACGACTCAACCCCGGATAAGCGAAAAGACTGAAATGGAACGGAACTCAAAAGCAGTAAGATGTAAAATTCATGGTCAAAAAGAGTGTAGCATAATTAAAAAAAGAGACATCTTAGGATAAGATTATTATGAGCTTGGGGATTTTCTTTTTAATAAAGAAAAATTTACCCAATCACAGTTTTCCTAGAAGTCAGGCTTATGGGCAAAACTGAAATATTAATCCTCATTGTTTTGATTTAATATTACACTGTATAATTTTAATGAGTTAAATTAGTTCATTATTCTGTTGACTGTTACTTGTACGATTGGCGTTAAACTCCTCGACTGATCTTCATCAAACGCAGACGCTTCAATGTGGATCCAGAGGCATCAAACATTTAGTAATTATAAATTGTAAAGGAAAAAGCTTTGACTCCACAGTGATAGCGAATGTTGCAATTAAAAAAAGTGGATGTCTCATGCATATTTTAGAAGGACACGTCGCTCAAAATTCTGTTTCTGCGCTACTGATTGTTTAGATCCTCAAATCCTTGCTGCCTTTTTTTTTTTTTTCTTGCACGATGTACATTTTTCTTTTTCATCTTCCTCTTCTTGTTTTGGCAAGGGCTGAATTTCACACTGAGTTTTGATGTGCAAATTATTAAAGGATGTATCTACAAAAAGAAAATGTAAATTGAAGCGGAATCCAATGTGAAAACTGAGGAAAAAAGAAAGATCTGTGAGTCTTTTCTTGAAACCTAAAAAAAAGAAAGAATTTCCACCAGGGTAAATCAGTTCAGACTCGTGAGAGACTTTGCAATGGATGCTTTAAATGTTTCCCAGTTAAAACAATCCATGGAATTCTATTCAATAGATCATAAAGTTAGTCATAAGTTCTGTGACCGATTCCTAACAACTTAAATTTTTATTTGTTTTCAATTGGCTGAATTTGTTCAGGGCTCTTATAGATAATTCAACTTTAAAAAATGCAAAACAATACTTAGAAATGATTGTAACTGTACGATTAAAAACAAGAATAGTTTTCTGTAATAAAATTATGGAACGAACATAAAAAATAAACTTAATTTATGAGTCAATCCACTTAAAAATCACCATTTTTTTTTTCAAACCATCCTGACCTTTGAGATGCTTTCCCTTAAGCTGGGTGAGCGCTGCCTGCGGGTGGTGGTCGTAGCCATTGTGGTGGTGGTTTCCATGATTGTGGTGGACATATCGGACACAGCTTGCGGCGTGGCGGAAGTCGTGTCCGTGGTCAAAACAGAGTGCGAGTCCCCGACAAGACGCAGGTTTCCTTCCACCTGTACGCTGGGGTCATTTTCTGCTGCCAGTTTGAGCACCTGGAGACCGTTGTAGTACAGCCCTGATATCTGACCCTGGAAAGGTCGCCCCTTGTCACTACCGCCAATTTTAATGGCCGCTTGGCTGTTAAAGATGGTCAACTGTCTCCCTGAGGTTAGACAGGTACGTTGATACGGAAGAGATGAGGGGGGAAAAGACAAGATGGTGGAGCAGACACAAAGAAGTCAGAATGAGAGATTTTTGCATATAAAAGATTATTTGAACCAGATGGGCTTCAGAGGGTTAAGGACAATGATAGTTATTTGTTTAAAAGTTTATTTGCATGTTCGCTTTAGGGAAGGATCATTAGTCAGATTGAAGTTTGTTACTTTACACATGCAACAAGAAGATTAAACTCTATTTGGATTTTCTATTTAGGTGTTTTATTAATAATTTTGAAAGACTACTGAATAATTTATCAAATTATTATTTGAAAAAGAACAGAAATGGTTTATGTGGACAGTTAGATTATGTAAATCTTATAGTTTTCACTGTGATCTGGATAAAATTGGCCTTCTGCTACAATGTGTAAAGCAAAATGTCACTTGGACTACTTGCTTTTCTGTCATTAGAGCATTAAAAATTCATTTTTTTCTGTCCCACTTGTCCAAATGGTTCACCAGCTGGAAGAAGTGATGATACCCAACTGCACGTAGTGTCAGTGGCTACACTGATAAGCAGGGTTACTATACATCAAGGAACAGATACTCTGGAGAATACTTATTAACAAAGGTTGCAGACAGTAAAACAGTGACATTCTAATTGCTGTAATCTCTTCGCAGCACAAAGGTTCCCCCGGCTGTGAAGTAATACTAGAATATTGAAGGTTACAGAGAAAAAGCAGGAGGCAAATTCACACTTTCATGTCACATCACAGAGTTGGGGTTTAACAGGTACAGTTATTTGGATTCAGGGTTGGGTTAAACTATGTGGTCACAAGTTATTTTCACTGTCGCTATTAAAAATTGGTACACAGCTTTTTTTTTTATTGTTACGATGAATAATTACAGAGAAACTATTTACACACAGAGGTTAAAAAGGGGTTAGACAAGGGTTATGTACTGTTTAGTTCATTTAGTTTAAAGTCTTTAGGTGCAGCATCTACACAAGGTTTAAGGATGACAAAATAAAAACGAAAGTCCGCTTTCACACTCACTTTTCACTCGCAGCTAAATCGTGGCCATCAAAATTCACAGCCAGTAGAAGGTCCAATTCAAATGGAAATGAATATAGGGGTAGCTTGACCCTTGTCACCCTTGCCTTCTGGCACTGCACCTCTCATGGGGGAAAGGTTATTAAGTGGTTCTTTCAAGGATTAATTAATTAATCAATTCACTTTTTACCTTTATCGAGTAGCCACTCGTCAATACTACCCGACCAAGTCTGTATGGGATTCTTTGTCTAGCAATAGCCAGTCGTATCATTATCATAGTGTCCTTCAAAGAATTTGGAGAAACAGATTAAAGGTTAAAGTCTGCAAGTTGAAAGATCACATGGTTAGAAACAATGTTATAAGGGCTACCAGGGTTAACAAGTTAGCACTTTTCAAAAAGAAACTTTAAGCTTTACTTAGTGTTATCTAGTTATTATGAGTGATAAAAGTGTTAAAACTAGGTAGAGTGATGTTTAGGCTATTTATAATGTGCTACTCTAGTTAGTGTCCTTTAGCTATTTATTGAATTATCAATTACAGCAGAGATTTTTTTTATGTACAGTGTCAAAAAAAGGAAGCACATTCAGGTAAGCAGGAAAATTCATTTCAACAGAAACAGTTCAGGAAATCCTTTGTGTCTACATGGCAAAGCGCAGGAACAAATTTGACTTAAATGTTTATAGAAAGCTGAAGTCTCTCTCTGATTTAGTTCCACAACATAATGACACTACATGAGCAATTATTATGCAAATTGTAATCCTCGGGATTAATGTAACTGTTGAACAAATGCAATTCTCTCAGTCTATTTAAAAATGTTATTAAATTGAAACATTTACATCGAACATAGCAAACACGAGTTTTCGACAGAAGAATTGAATACGCGTGCAAAGTTATTGGTTAATAATAAATACGAAGTAATAAACTTACAGGCAAGCTTTAATGTTTATTGACACATTTCTCGTTCAATTAGTTAATGAGAGACGAAACACAAAAGTAGTTAATAAATTATTCGGAAAGCAAAAAAAAAAAAAAAAAGTCTATTTTACTACATCCATCTTGATAAACACAAATTCTATCTTAAATACTTCTGAAGTCAAACTATTAAAAATGAATTAGACCTTCATGATGTGTAAACATCAGAATTTTTTTCTAAGCTTGCTGTAAGTTTAAGCTTCTACCATTAAAAGAAGAGGCTGGACGATGGTGCAATGGTTAGCACAGCAAGAAAGTCAGGGTTTGAGTCCCAGAGTGGGGGTGAGGCTTGAAACACTGGTCTTTCTGTGTGGAGTTTGCATGTTCTCCCCATGTATGGAAGGGGTTTTACCTGGTACTTTGGTTTCCTCCCACCATTCAAAAACTAATGTTAGATTAGGTGGCTACGAAATCGCCCCGAGCAATGAATGTGTGTGGATGATTGTGTGTGTGTGGCCCTGCAATGGACTGGTGACCTGTTCGGTGTGTACTCTGCCTCTCGTCTGAAATCAGCCAGGACAGGCTCCGGCACCCCTCCACCCACTTAGAGATGTGTGGTTTAGAAGACGAAACAAAAGATTAGAGTGTGGTACTTTTACCACTTCAGCCTTCTACCTGTACCACCACAAAAAACTTGTTTTCAGAACTTGACTTTTATTCATCTCCAATTTTTTTTTCCAAAAAGGTTCAAGGGGCTCATCAGTGACAAAAGCAGAGCCTTGTGGGTTCTGTCTGTCAGAGATGCAGATACAAGGACATCTATCTTCTCCATGTAGAGGCTCTCTTATTTAATCTGTCTACAAAGCCCTTGAAAAAAAATCTGTCTTTGGCTAACTCTTAGACCGATGTTAAAATGTCAACCTGTGAATCTTACTAAGAGGTGGCTGGATTTCAGCACCTCTTAGCTTTCACCATTTATCTGGGTCCTTGACAGCTTGTACTACTCTTCACCCTCCTGGTAAGCAGTGTTTCTAGAATTATATGGCTTCATGTTCAATTTTAATCAAATCTCTTCAAGTTAAGTACCCTGATTTTTTTTTCTTTACGACTCTATTGAGCCATCTGTCTGATGGGCATTTTATCATTTTTGATGCGCGAGTCTTGCTTAAATCTTATTTTTAGAGCGTTTTTCTCTGAGGTGATTAAGCCACCTGATAACAGCGCACACATTCAGTTAAGGTGTAAAACACTTTATGCTACTTCATCCCACATAATGAATAATTTCTGAAAACATTAACTTTTCAGTTTGAATAGGGTAAAAAAAAAAAAAAAACAAGTAAAAAGCTATAATATTTTATCTGGTGAATAATTTTGCATAATGTAAAACACAATGCAATGTTTAACTTTAACTTTCTAGAGATTTGATAAGTTAAATAAACCATCATGGCGGCACGGTGGTGCAGTGGCTAGCACAGTGGCATCACAGCAAGAAGGTCAGGGTTTGGAGTGGCGGGGAGGCTTGAAACACTGCCCATTTTGTGTGGAGTTTGCATGTTCTCCCCGTGTATGCGTAGGTTTTCTCCAGGTACTCTGGTTTCCTCCAACCCTCCAAAAACATACATGTTATGTTGATTGGCCGCTATAAAATTGGCCCTAGGAATGAGTATGTGTGTGTGGATGATTGTCTGGGTGTGTGGCCCTGCAACAGACTGGCGACCTGTTGGGTGTGCATCCTGCGTCTCGCCTAAAATCAGCCGGGATAGGCTCCGACACCCCCCGTGATGCCGTTAGGGATAAGCAGTTTACAAGACGAAACTAAATAAATCAGCAAAGAATATTCCCGGTCAACGTTTAACCAAACTTTCCAATTGAATAGACTCGTATCAATCCCCAAACACATATTTTAGTTTTGGAATTTGGCTTAAAATCAGAAAAAAGAAGCCCAGACTTCAGCTTTCTATTCAAAGACATGCAATCACAGAAAATGATAAAATAAAAAATAAAATTAAATATACAACAGTAGAGTAAACAGTTTCTGTACAGTTTGGTAATATTTGCTTTCACTCATCAGCTGCATAAATTTGACTTGTAAATTCTTGTTGACAGCGTTCTTAATGAAAACAGGTATAATAAACGCAATTGATAAACTATGACATGCCATAGGTAGTTTGAACCTCCACCAAACGACTGGATTTACATATTAGAATATTAAAAATAGAAATCTACTTCTAAAAGGAGTGGGATACATGCTTGTGTGACTGTGCATCTATACACAGATTTGGTTTAAATGAAAGTTTTAAAATGTGTGAAATGTAACATGTATTGAACCTTTAAAGAGCTGCAGCACATGTACCTCCGTAATTGATGTTTGATATTATACCTTTCACACTTCGTACCATTTGATCTCAATTTCGAGTCAAAAATGGCAATTTTTTTCCATACCTGTAATTATCACTTGCGGTTTACAATGTGTAGTTCCTGTCAAGGAATAGAGCTCTTACTAATGATTGCTCCCTTACACTTCAATCATTTGGCATGTTTCAAGATCACTGATTGCTAAGTGGAAGCTGACAAAAAGGTACACACGTGGCCATCCGTATTATACAACTTTGATTTGTGTATAACTGAGGGGTGTGTGTTCATGCATCAAACCCCAGCTGGAGGCGGAAAGGGGACGATGTAACACCAGCTGCTGCACCTGTTCTGAAAGGGGTTAATTGGTTCGGAGCAGGTTAAAGCGCAGCTGCTTCTGATCAGATTATGCATGTTGTTACTGCTGTTCTTTTCTCTTTTTTTTTACGTGATTTTTCATTTCAATTGATTGTGGATCAATTTTCCTTGAATGGTCATTTTATTCTATGGTCATAGTGATTGAAAGGTAACATTCAGAGCCATTTTATACAACTAAGACCCAAACTAAAGCTTATCAAGGTAACGATAACAGTTGCCTGGATGCTGAATGGGAACAGATGACGCATTATCAGGAGCTTAATGTCAACAAGAATTTGTCAGCTGAAATACCACTTTGGTATAATTCACTTTTGCTGACGGGATTGACTGTAGACTTTGACCCTAAAGCTCTCAAAGTAAGAATAAATAATTTCTTTATTGCACAACGACTGAAATAATGTTGAAATGTAATATCTTTTTGGAAAGGTTGAGAAATTTTAAATGCACTTTCTCTTCACCTTTCTGCCAAACTGACTGCCAAGTCTGCAGCTGATGAAAACTCTTATTGCCAGACATACAGCGAAGCAACTGTACTTAAGAAAATAGAACCGAATTAAATAAAAAATAAAATTTCAGACAGTACATCTTGTTCAGCTGTACTGTGGTAATTGATAACAAAGATTTCCAGTACACCTGTGGTCCCTTAATGCTAACCAAAATGGTCCATGCTGTCTCCTTATGCAACGGGTAACAGCTAGTTTGACTCATTAGCCTTACCTGGTGGGTAACGTTCTATGACAGGATGGTTGTCCACCTGGAGTGTGGCATTGCCACCACTGCGTGTGAAGCGCACAACATGGTACTTGCCATCATTTACAATGACAGCAGGTTCATCAATGGTGATGTCATCTGTTCCTACATTGAAGATTACGCCAATCTTTCCTTGATCCTGCAATAAAAAAAAGGATTATGTAAGAGATATGAAAACCTGATGCTACAAGCATTTCAATCCAACATAACTGTTCCGGAGCAATTAGAGGTTCTGTGTTTTGCTCAGATACCTCAACATGTGCTCCTTTGTGGGGATTTGAACCTACAACCCTCAAATTTACAAAACAGACACTCTGGCTACTGAGCAACGTCACCCCCCACAGATCAGGAAACGGGACCTAGTGATGCTAATAACTTCAGAGCCACGGTTTTGGGCTTCGACTCTCTTCTGCTGTAAATCACAGCGTGTAGGCTACTCATTTCATTATTAATTTTAAGTGGTCAGTTTATGTATTCCTCCTCTAAGTGAATATGAATTAGCAACAATGCCCTGCCCAATTGTCAAGATAGTTTTCCCAAAGTGCACCCAAAATGTTCATAAACTGGAGCATCAGTTTTCTTGGAAAATGTCTTGTACCACATAAAAAGCCCATGAACATGTTGACAACACCAAAGCATGAATTTTTCTTCTGCTAAATTCTTTTTTTAAAAAAAAAGTAAATAAAAAAATCTGCTTTAATGGTCAGGAAAGTTTTTCTGAACAGCCAACACAAATTTTGTCATTTGAGGCATCTTAACAGCATCCTGCTGTTTCTTTTGGATGAAAAACATCTCTTTTTCAGTCAGCTTCTCCTGCATGCATTTGCGCTCCCGAAGATGTCTCACCTTTTTTTTTTTTTTTTTTCACTATGCACGAATAAAAACTGCATGCGGTCTCAGTGGCTGTCTGGCTTTTACACTTACTAATCCACACAAACTGGATGCACAAATGGTCAAAGTGCTCGTTTTGAGAGACCTGGTAGAAAACAGCACGAAGACGGATAAGAACATTTTTTTCAAGGCAGTGATGAGTTATTGTCCCAAATACAATGAAATTATAAATAACGTTAAAAGTCAGTAATGACTTGCAAAGTGGAGCACATTTTCAATTCCATTTAACAAATTGGTTTTTCTTTTTGTCAGTTAAGAAATAGCAGATGCACAAAGTGCTTGTTGGATGTGAATACTCACGTGTACGATAACGTGGTGTGCACTAATTGGCTGTGTAATCTTAACCCCCCCACAATTTGTTTCTCAACCATGTACTTTCAGGAACAAAGAATCTGCAGGTTTTAATTTAAACATGCCCCAGTTCAACAACTGGTTGTTTTGTATCACAGCTGAAAACCGGTGAGTTGAGAGTAAATAAACAGTGAAATTGTCTGGTTTGCATTTCACTCGAAAGAACTAAAGACAGTTGGTCTGACAAGACACATAATGTGCAGAGTACTGACAGGTGAATATCACTGCGCTGTGCCAGGCCTGTATCAATAAAACCTTAGCATCTACCTGTGGTTATCATGCTGCCTGTGGACCACATCCAGCCCTGATTCTAAGGAACAAACTTGTGGTTTACTCTGACCACTTGTGTAATGTTAATTGGAGATTACACACTGATTACACACTGAACCTCTGAATGTAGAATTTTCAACAAAAAATGGATGGCTAAGTGTTTATTTGCTGAAGTTAGAGGTAAATCTGTGTGTTTAGTTTGGAGTAAATTGTATCAGCATTATCAGATGAAACATGCAGACATGCAGATACAAAAGTGAGACTGATGTCAAAAGAGTGCGGATTTTATAAGCTTTGCTTGCGAAATAGCCTCAAACAACAAGGCAGAGTTTGTGAAGAAGTGTTTGGCGGACTCTGCTTAAATAATAGGATCCGAAAAAAAAGTGGGTTTGATTATGCCCAAGTGAAATTATGATGAGAAGGGTAGAATAAATAGCGGGAAATCTGGAGCAACAGCTTAAATGCAAAGTGAAAAATTTGGACTTTTTCTCGCTGGCTCTGGACGAGAGCTGTGATGTGTGCGACACAACCCAGCTGCTCGAACGATGGTTCAACACCGTCTTTCTTGGTGAGAAAAAGCTCCCTAAAGAAAAACTAGTCCAGAAAAAAATAAATGTAATGAAGATCCAGATGAAGGAAAGATCCCCTTGTGTTTTTAAGTTCATCTGTCACTCCCATTTCAGACATTCAACCTCCAAGGACTTGTTAAAAAGCAGCAGAGATTACATTTCTCTCACTGATCAAGAACTTAAAATCACAGAATGAGGCACCAGATGGTGAACCGGGACACCTTATCAGGAATCTTTTTTTCCCCTCATATTTCCCAGCTAAGTGTGTTTAATATGTTACATCTTAATGTTTGGCACAAAGACAATAGCGTCATGTTTTGCACATGCTTAGAAAACAACCAGTTAAATGCCCAGTCAAATGACCACATGATCATCAGGGGAGTGGCAGTCTTTCTATCAACAGAATCCGGTTTGATTCCCGCTGAACTCGTGCCTAAGTGTCCTTGGAGAAAACACCTAACCCCCAGATACTCCCACCATTAAAGCCATTGTGGCTGTCTGCTGCTGTGCAATGCAGCAAAAGTAATTTCCCCACGAGGGATTACGAGGGAGTATGATTATTATTATTGCTCTCTTTTTGGCCTTTTTCACATTGATGTTGAAATTGTCATTTCTCTGCCACTACAGTGAATGTTTGTCAGTGACGTGTTCTACTGTCCCTGCGTCATTTAGAAACTTCAATATCAGCCAATTGGGTTTTCTGCCAAGCAGTCAAACACTAGCATATTAATTAAGAGGTGTCCTTGTTCAGAGCCTTGGGGTATGGCAATTCTGATGGTTATAGAGGAGGAAAGTGTGGGGAGGTCTAAGAAGAACAGAGTAAGGTAGGAGGTTTTTTTAAATCAGATGTTCGAGTTCTGTGTGGCCTGTTGTATCACATTTGCTCATGTAAGCAGTATTTTTTGTTGCATTATTATGTATTTGTGAATTACAAAATATTATCTGTACCGTAAATGACTTGACCAAGAAAATTAAGAAATACACTTAACTCAAAACAACCTTGTCAATTTGTTTCTGTAATATCCGAATGACCTCAAAATTGAGATGAAAACACAAAGCACGCTTGCTTGAAATTATTTATGATGCGAAAAGAATATCTTATGTGCAATGCTTACTCTAGTTGTTCCTACCTTAATGAAAATGAGTCAGGTTTGGAACTTGTCTAGCTGAGCAAAATTGAGAAGCTTGATTATTACTTTTGCACATCCATAATTAATTACACTTACACTAGCTATTGAGTTTGGTCATTTATCTATATTATACAGCAATAGTGGTGGTCTACTCAGTTATCCATGGTTTAATTACTGTTCAGATAAAGAAGTCATTAAGCAGCTGCAGATTGAGTGACCTCAGCTCGAGTTCAGCCTTGTTGTGGACATTAACGGCAATGCTCAGGTTAAATGATTAAATGTTAAATCATTTCATCCTATTTGCCATGTTTAGTTTATTCATAATTGATAAATCTGTTTTAAAAAAAAACTTGTGTAACAGTGTTCAGATAAGTTTAAGATGATAACATTCATACCTGACTCTTCTAACAGCTTTTATTTTCGGTTCGGTTTTTAGACTAAACTGTACTTGACTTTAACCTATTTTACAGAAGGAAGATTGATCATTAGGAGAATATATTATGAATACAAATGTTTAACTTTAATCCAATTAAAATGGAAATAGTAACCCCCCAAATTTTCCCACTGGTGAAAATGTCTGAAATCAAACTTCACTGCAACCTGATGTGTTTTTATCATGGATCGGAAAGATTCCAGATTCCTCAGGATTCCTCGAAGAAAACTATAAAATCTATCTGTCTTTTTTGTCATCCGCAAGCTGACATTCTCTTTTTTTGTGGTTTTACTCAACTTTTGGCCCTAGATTGTACATCAATGCTATCGATGTAGGGAGAGATTGGCAGATAGATTGGTCCAACATCTGGTCTGGAATGATGATGACTCTGTCATAATCTGAACCTTTTTCCTTCCATCTTTTTCTGCCAATTAACATGATTCTTTATAGCTTGTCCTGTTTGTCTCTTCCTAATGTTTGCACCTGTTTTGTTTTCCTTCTGGTTACTTTGTGAGGTTGTCTGTTGTTCTGTTGTCTTGTCCCCGTCTTATCCTGCCATGCCAACTCTATCCCACCTAGGGTGGCTAGCAGTTTGCCCCCCCTTGTTCCTCCTTTTACCCTTCGTTCTTCAATAAACCGTTTAAAACTTGGCTTGTGAATCAGGGTCCTGCCTCTCCACTTAGTGAAAGACTCTCTGTTTAATTCTTATGATTTAAAACCGGTGTCAAACGCAGAAGCTCCTAATTTCACAGTTCAACATAGGGCTGCTGGTCCTCTTTAGGTAAATCTTTGGAGAGATTCAAAACACACTGGATGGACTGTATATCCTTGCTGATTTTAGAAGGCATTCATTTGACCAGTTTGTCTACTTCATCCACAGTAACTGGGAGTTGTGGAATCCACAAAACCCCAAATCCAGGGTGTTTTTTTATTACCCAGGTTTTGAATGTACTGATTTTATTAGTAGAAAAAGTTTCAAAAAAGTCTTCTGGACAGTTTAATTCTTGATCGAGACGTTTCGACTTCCATCCGGAAATCATTTTCAATCTGATAGAAATGGACTGAAAACTGGATCTATTTATACTAACCTGAGTAAAAGGTAAAAATAAATAGTAAGGAGGGCTTTTTTTTTTTTACCTTTTACTTAGGTTAGTATAAATAGATCCAGTTTTCAGTCCATTTCTATCAGACTGAAAATGATTTCTGGATGGAAGTCGAAACGTCTCGATCAAGAATTAAACTGTCCCGAAGACTTTTTTTGAAACTTTTTCTACTATGGATCACTCCTGGATGAATGAGGGACTACACGGACCTACTGATTTTATTCTCAGAAAAAGAATATTTTTTAAAATCAAGCTCAAATTGAACCTTAATATTCAGCTTGCTTGACTGATCTGTTCCCACAATGCATCAGCTTCCAAACCCCATCTGGTTACGAACCAAATCCATCTTCTGCTCCCATTGTGGTTTGAATTACATCTGTGCTGCACTGCTACTTCAGCCACTCAATCGTCATTATTTTGCGCAATGAATGTCTTTTTTGTTTGATCTTTTAGTTTCTCCTTAAGAACATGGGCACCATTAGTCGCTTTAATGTGCTCTCTACTAATATGGTGATGGTTTGTTTAGTCGTGCAGAATAATTAGTCTTTGCAGTAAGTCGGTGCATGTTCCAATGCAGAAACCCATGTGACCAACAAGGTGGTCTGAACGGTTTTATGAGCTTTTTGTCACAATCTTAGATAAAGAATAGATACTAAGAAGTTTTTTTTTTCTTTTTCTAAGGCATCTCAACTGAATCACCTAATTCCCTGCAGCATTTTATTTTCAACTTTGACCAGTGGTGTTGCTATTGCGTTTTTAATCTTCATCTTTTTTTTTTCACAATCTTCATCAGAGCATAACACAATAAAATGTAAATAATTTACCACATGTTCAGATAAGTATTGTAAGAAAGCTGAAAACAATAACAAAAAAAAAAAATCTCTTTGGATTTGTCATGCTGAGCGGTTAACAAGGTGTCAAATTCAACAATCTGTCTGGATGTGAAAAACTTGGCAGATGCTTGGCAAGCCTCACTGGTTTAGCTACCTTTTTAAATAAAGCTAATGAAAATTAATTAAAAGTTTGAAAAAAGACATCCATACTAACAACATGGAGTTTTAATTAATTTTGAGTGTGGTTTCCAAACCATTCAACAACGCAGTGAAATTCTAGTGTGCACTTACAACCTGTGAGCAAAGTTCACAATTACACTTAAAAAAACAATAAACTGCAGGTCAGCAACAATCTAAACTCTAAAAGGGAACTTTTTCAGCAAGTTTGAGATGTTTCCCAGCTTCACATAGATTGTCATTACAAAAAAATATATAATTGTATATACTTTATTGATCCTTCAACAGGAAATTTGTGTGCTGCATTACACCCCAGCAGGCTGCCACCTATGACAGCGGGAGCAACTAAGGGGTTAGGTGTCTGCTAAAGGGAGACTAAGGCATGGACCCAGTGGAAATCAAACCGGCTTTACCAAAGGACGAACAGACATTCTAGGACGGACATTCCAGCACTGAGCTGACGCCTCCATTTTTTCTGGGTGCTGTTTAAAAACCATGGGATCATCGGTGACATTGGAGCGCTTGTGTATTTCAAATTACCTTAACTCCTCCCTACTTCATCTGGTTTCAATCATTCAAACTATCCCTGAAAGCTGAAAAATTGGGCTTTGTGAAGACAATTAAATTCCGTTTTTGTCCATTTCTTCTTCTAAAACAGAGTTTTAGCTATTTAATGACATAAAAATGTTAAACTTGACAAAATTTGAAAGTTCTACTTCTGGAAAAATGGTGTAAATTATTTACACATCGGGCATTTTTAAACACAATTATTGACAAAATTGACAAAAACAATCGGCGTTTTAATAAATATAGCCATTATCATGGTGCTAAAAAGGTTAGCCCTTCATTTACTGGCTGCACTTTATCTTTGATTGGTAAGTGTGTATATTTTGTTTTTCAATTTGGATTTAGGATATTTACGAGAGAAATGATAGGTTTGTGGGGTTTTTTTTTTTTGCTTGTTTTACACAAATTTTCATGCTATTTGATATTTCCTATACTTTCACCCACACTATGGATGCCGAACCGCCCATCCGTAGTGGGGGTGAAAAGTGGTGCACGTGTGAAATGCTTCCTGTTAGGTAATAAGCATCATCGATGTAGCTTGTTGCATCATCACTGTAGCAGGCACTTCTTCACTATGACATAAGAGGTGGGCAAAAATGATACAATTTGTTCAAAAACCACTGATTCCTTCTAAAAAACCTTTTGGGTGACAAATACTAGGCCCACATGTCACCATAAGAAAGTAAAAAGTTCTCAAAAGTTGATTTTGCATTCGAATGGACCTTTATAGGGGTTTTTTTTTAAAGCACAGTGTCTGGTTTTAATTGCTGTCTGGTGTTTTCATGCAGCCAGTTTCTTTCATTTTTACACTGCAATCAGAAGCTTAACACAGACATGTTCAGTCTGGTTTTCTTTACTGAAATCATTAAAACCCAACGAGGCTTCAGAAAAGAAGGAAACAGCTGTTGAGATACTTGTACTCAATAAACTAATGCATTTCTGACTTTTATTGTGGTTTAAATAATTTCTTCTAAATATTCTGGTAACTCTGTGTATATATTTGTTGAAGGCTCTAATTTGTGAGAATTGTTGATTGAGAAAGAAAAAAAAAAACGTGAAGTCTATGGGTTTTTTTCCAATCATGTCAATTTGGGTCTTAAAGTTGTTTTTGGTGGAGCACTACTTACTATGTGAAGTTGAAGATAGTCTCCGAGTCCATGGGTACTCTCCACTCGCACCAAGATGGCATCTTTCTGCAGAGAGCTGAAGCCCACGGCCAAACGGTCGGCTCGGGTGCTTGGCCTTTCGTTGGGGGCCCAGGTGAATGTGATGAGAGCCCCTCCTTTTCCAAATATGTATGTGGTCCCAGCTGGAGATAGATACAGGAAGACAGAAATACACAGATGAATGATACAGTATGATATTTTGAGACTCCCTTTTAAAAAAGTTGGAAAAAAAGTTCCTCAAAGCATTCTGACATTTTAAAAGTGAAGTAAAACATGTAGATTAGTTTATTAAAAAAGAAAAAAACTCCAAAAGCATAAGCTGATTATTACGTGAGTCACACCATGTGAAAATTCAAATAAAGATATTCATGCTTTTCAATTTTTATATACCGAAAAAAAAAAGTTATAATAATGAAAGAAATAAACTAACTGCATGAAATTCAAAACAAAATCAATGTAATCCTGAAATGCAGAAATGCTTAAACTTATGCATTGAACAACCCAAATGATTAAGGATAAGATCAAGCTAATTTGGCCGGTATCTCCAATTGAATTGAATTGAATCAACTTTATTTATCCCTAAAGGGAAATTTGAGTGCTGCAGTGGAAACGCCCCTATCAAACTGTGTCCCAGTCCGGTCGTACTGTATCCGACCTGGCAACTCCAAAGCCAGACCACAGTGAAGAACACCAAACTGGCCTCTCTGTATTTCACTGGGTCCAAGTGGATGCATGTGGATTTACATGGACCAGGGACACCCAGTCATGGGCCTAGTAGGAATCAAACCAGCTGCTCCCCGTCCAAGGATGGACATTCTACCACTGAGCCAACGCCTCCCCCCGAAAATTGGATGCTACAAATTCATTTTTCATGTAAAGAATGTTTAATTATCTAAAATACAAAACGACTTCAGCAGCAGACTCCAACATTTCTGCTGATCTAAGGAACGATACAGAAAGTCCTCCCTGTTGTCCTCTGTTAAAATGTTTAACCAATCATCCACCGGGTTGTCAGTACTGTATATAAACAACAGTTTCCCCTGTAAATATGTTCTCATGAAATTGTTTCTTTTCATGCTTCTTTATTTTAAATAGGACCAATAATTTAATCTAATTATGCTTATGTTCATGTCTCTGTGTCTCTGTTTTCTTTTCTTTTGTTCACAGATTTCTTTCTAACTGCAGCTCCCAAATCACCCTACAAGGATGAACAAAGTAATTTCAATTCAATTTTATTCAAAACATTTAAAATTGGGATTATGAGCTATTTTAAATTAACTTTTTTTTTCAATAGATGAGAGTGTAAATAAAATTGTTTTCAGAGATTTTAGAGACCAGCTTCTTTATTTTATTTTTTTTTACAACTGTAGAAAAGGTTATTGAGTCTGAAATGTCAGTAGGTGGGAACCGCAGGAATAACTACTGCTGGATGTGGTGATTTTGGAAGCCCTCGGGCAGCACTGTGTGGGAAACCCTCCTGGCATCAATACCTGTGTAGTCACACTGACTGAGGAGTACATTGAAAAGACATTTTTCTTCAATGCATTCAGTTGCTGCATCCAAAAACCTCTAGCTTTTTTCTTTAAACTCAGTGAAAAAGAAGCTTTTTGCAGATAGTTGACAAAAACCCCACCAGAAGTTCATTTTTGAGGTGACTTATGTTTGATAAAAACCACTGTTGCAAAGTCACAAACTCAAACTTGAGGCATAATATTTCCATAAACCTGTTGTCCTATCACAGGAGGCAAAGTGATTATTTAAGTCGAACAATGTTAGACCTCATTTTGCACAATTTCCCTCATTGTGGTTTTATAGAAAAGAGTATGTGGGGTTAATTATGGTCCAGGTCTTTCTTCACTTCAAAGAATCTATTGAATTGTGAAGAAAAGATTGACTGCTGAGCAGTTTCAAACTATATAATTAAAAGGAAATGGGATTTAACCCAATCAGAACACCCTTAAAACTTTTTTGTATGTGTGACATCATACTTTAAATTTGTTTAAGTGAATAAATACAGTGCATAAAAAAAGTACTTGTCATTAATTTTTTTTTTTATACCAGATTGAAATGTTCTCATTTTTGTTTTCAGAATCCGGTGCATTGCAGAGATACAGCGCCTGCCTACAATGTGATCCAACAAGTTTTCCCTGTGTGCATTAAACGATACATTCCTCTTGATAATTGAGGCACACTGGTGTTAATTTGTCATTTACTAGTCATGCCCGAGTTGTCAAAATAAATCATAATCCTTCAACCGACCATTCCTTTAAACCTATTTGCTTGCAAATTAAACAAATCTACATATTGTCAGGTGATGAATTCATTCCAATGTTTTAGACATAAATTTGTGAGAAAAACAGAGCTGTAATCCATTCTATGTAATCCGCGCAAATTTAAATGATGTCAAATCTAAGTTGGGGCGGCTTGTGTCGAGTGCAGAATAAACAGCTTCCCACAACGACAGATGTGCAGTTGTCATAATACATGACAGCAGAAACGACAATTGTTTCTGAAAGTGTCCCATCAATTTAGGTTATTATGGGATCGCTGTTACAAGCTGAGAACTGTTGTTTTTATGTTGTACGTTGAAGCAGAAAAAGCAAAGATGACAAAATTGTTGCCTCAATTCAAACTGTCAGCGAAGACGTTTTTGATCAATGTAATGCGTCTTTCCTAAAAACAAACTGTCTGAATGCCAAAACCTAAAAATAAGACCCTACGACAGCTTAGAATTACTGAATGGGTGAGCTCAGTTATTGTTTCAAATAATCTTATTAATATATGCTCGATATTTTTTGCATAACATTTCTTTTTCCTTTTTGATACATTTGAGGGAACATTTAATGTTTAAACCAAAATAGGTACAATATCACAGACCCATGCAAATTTAATAAAGTCTGGCAGTGTTGCATTAAGACATGGACGGTGTACGAAATTCTAAACACAAAACCACAGAGTTCATGATGCTCTTTCAAATGCTGCTTCTGATTGTCTCATATGACATCATGATATTTCAGCTTTATTCCTCCACGAGGGCAGATGCTTCTTTGCTGTGTTTGTTTGTCTGTACATCAGTTAGAATACCCAGAAACTGCCATGTTTGTGACAGGGAGCAAGGGAGAGGAAGACCATTAAATTTCACAAGTCTGCCAGAGGATGGGTGCAATTCTTCCTTACTCTTATGAAACCAGACAAAAAACTGTGATTAAGTCAATTGATGTGCTTCATGTCTCCACCACTCATCACTACTTTCTTGCAATTTCTTGTAAAAGCCTCATATCCAAACATCGTGCTTTACACCAGATAAACGCTGGGTGAAAAAAAAAAAAAAAAAACGCTTAAGGGAAAAAAGTTATCATCATGTACGTGAACACACTCATTCATCTTCTGAACCGCTTATTCCCTGATAGGGTCATGGGGAGTGACAGAGCCTATACCGGCTGATTTCAGGCACGGGGTAGGGTACATCCCGAACAGGTTGCCAGTCTGTCGCGGGGCTACACACAAGCTCTTTATTAGGGACAATTTTGTAATAGCAATTTAACCTAACATGCATGTTTTTAGAAGGCGGAAGAAAACCCACGCATACACAAGGAGAAAATGCAAACTCCACAAAGAAAGGCCAGTGTTCCAAACCTCATCTCCACTCAGCATTCTAACCCTGACCTTTTAGCTGTGAGGCCACTGTGCTAATCACTGCGCCATTGTGCAGCCTGTGATATGATGATATTAAAATATATGATGATTTTTAATGCTGTTCTTTGGCTTCTATTGAGGCCATGTTGCTTTTTCTTGATGAAAATTAGAAAAATACATGAAGATTGAAATCAGGTTCAGTAATTTACTTCACAACCATTCACTCGTGCTTCTTAATTAAATATTCACAAAATCTTGTGAACTGATTATTTTTAGCATGTTTTATACTTCCTAAAATAACCAATCTTGTAATCCCAGTTTTCCACACCATAAGTCTTGATATAATATGTATGTGTATAGTTAGTTAGTCTTTGTAAATTAGTAAAGACTACTTAAGACGAATGATGTTCCACCTCCACATGTTACGTGTCTTGGTTTCCTATATAAAAAATAAATCCAGTTCTTCCTCTTCTTTCAGCATTTCCCTTCAGGGTCGCCACAGCAAGTCAGTTTCTTCCATCTAACCCTATCTGCTGCATCTTCTTCGGTCACGCCAACAATCTTCATGTCTTCCTTCACTGTATCTATGAACCTCCTCTTTGACCTTCTTCCGATGTACTCTCTCTCTCTTCTGCACATGTCCAAACCATCTCAGTCTGACCTCTCTGACTTTATCTCCAAAACCTCTAACATGTGCTGTTCCCCTGATAGACTCATTCTTGATCCTGTCCATCCTGGTCACTCCCAGAGAGATCCTCAGCATCTTCATCTTTGCTACTTCCATCTCTGCTTCCTATCTTTTCCTCAGTGCCACTGTTTCTAGACCGATCAGCATGGCCAGTCTCACCACGGTTTTGTACACTTTCCCTTTCATTTTAGCTGAAACTTTTCTGTCACACATCACACCTGATACTTTTCTCTGATACTTCTCTGATACTGATACTTTTCTCCACCCTTTCCAGCCTACCTGCACACGCTTCTTCACCTCTTTTCCACACTCTCCATTGATCTGGACTGTTGATCCTAAGTACTTAAAATCCTCCACCTTCTTCATCTCTTCTTTCTGTAACCTCACTGTTTAAAACCAAACTGATGCAGAATATGTGGGGGAAAAAAATTAAAGACAATTTTTGTTTTTTAACTTAGTCTATTGGAGATCTCCATGAATTCAAGCACAGTCAAATTTAATGTCAAGATTTTGTGTTTTAACTCCAAAGTCCATGTCAGAATCTGTTGCAATTTAATTAAGATTTTATTACCTGCAAATGTTTGAAATGACTGAGAGTTAACAAGAAGACATCGGATACATTCCATATTTAAAGAGGGGATATTATGCAAAATCATTTTGTGGAAGTTCTAACATGTTCCCCATCAAAATACACCCCACGTGGTTTTTTATTTCATTCATGCATGTTTGATTCATTTGCAAACTCCCATTCAGCATTTCGATGCTTTTCAAACGCCAAGTTGTTCTTGGCCACAAATTTTCCACATCCTAACAAAAGCAGGAAGTTTTATTTTACCCCAGCAGTGCACGTGCTTTATTCACTCTTGGTCTCTCCTTTTAGGGTGATGATCTGCGGGGTTGTCATTTTTATAAACTGGGACTTCAGTCTGATTTTTTTCACTCCGTGGAAATAATCTGACCTCACACAATTAGGGTTCAGGTGCTGCTTTCTGGTCTGGACTGGATGTGACCATGCGCAAATGGGGCTAGTTGAAAATTAAACTGTATAAAAATCTCTTCAGCAGCACATCCTCGTTGATAACAGGGATTGCACAACTTGGCCTACTTTATTACTTAGCAACCGAACTACAAACATTCACTTAGATGCGGTGTAAGGAGTGCAGCAAACAAATTTCCCCGGTGAGGGATGAATAGAGTAATTCATTTATTTATTTTTTTTATTTTAGATGCTTTTGTGTTTGACGTCATAGCATCATTTCTATTCGCTGATTGACCGTCCGTTTTCAGAGAGCTTGTGATTGTAAGCTAATGCGTGTGATACCGACCCAGTGCAGGAGTTGAAATTAAATAAAGCAGAAGCGCCAGGTGGCTGCCATTTTTATGGATATGCACCGACGTAAAAATGTAAAAGAATAACTTGTTCTAACGTCTAACTCAGTTATTGTTAGACGTAAGATCTAACGAGACTAAGGGGGAAGTGAGAGGATGGGGGAATTCAGAGACTGAAAAACAGAAGTGAAACTGTTTTGTTTCGTCTTCTCAACTGTCCATCCCTACCGGATTTGCAGGGGGTAGCGGAGCCTACAGTATGATGGCTGATTCAAGGCGAGAAGGAGTGTACAACCCGAAAACACAAACCCTCATTCATGGGGGCAATTTTTATAGCTGTCGATCAACCTAACTTGCATCTTTTTGGAGCGTGGGAGGAAACCGGAGAACCTAGAGAAAACACACATGTACACAGGGAGAACATGCAAACTACACACAGAAATGCCAGTGTCCCAAGCCTCGTCAGACTCGGGATTCGAACCTCTGACCTTCTCCCACCATTGGCACCGTCGAAGGGCAGCCTGCTGCGGTGTAAGGAGTGCAGCACACAAATTTCCCCAGTGAGGGATGACTGGAGTAATTCATTTTATATTTTTTTATTTTTTCTTGCTGTGAGGCCACTGTGCTAACAAAGTGAAACTGGATAAATATAATTACTGTCTATACTTTTTTTTTGGCTACTATTGTATTTATGAACTAACAAAAAGAACCACGTTTGCCTCCAAACACCAGCAGTGAGCAACTGTGAGCTAACAACTCAGATTGTACAGAAATCAGTCTGCATTCTAAAAAGGATTCAATTCAAAATAGTGGTGTTTTGTAAAACAGAAGAACAATAATAATGGCTTGTTTTATATGTAGAAACCTGGCTGCACAACTTTGGTTTGCTAAGCTGCCTCTGAACAGGAGGTGGAAAACCTTGGTATTAGAACTAAATGCACTTCCTTTTTTTCACACTACTAAACATTCAAATTATCAGTAACATCCATTACTGAAAAGAACCTCCTCGGTCAAGTGAAGACCTTCCTAGAAGCTGAGCTACTGTTTAATGTGCTGTAATGGAAATACAAAGCGAGAGAGAGAGGAAGAGAGAGAAGTAGGGTGTATGAGAGGAACATGGACCCCTGTTATGTGCATCATAAAATATGGAATATTAATGCACCTGGAGGAAAACATGGAAGTATCTATCTATAGACGGCAGCACATCCTGCATTAGTTATGACATTAAAGCATTTCATTACACCTTTCTTCCTCACTGTTTCATCTCTGCTTAATTCTCCTTTTTCGGAGGTAACGTCAAATAAAACCGGTGGTAAATTAGGCTTGTTGAGATGATTACTATAAACAACACAGTTTGCTACCTTGAAACGGCTTGGCGCTCTTGCTCTGCTGACTGTCTCGTGGGAGCTCTCTGCTCTCTTCTCATGGCCATACGAGGCATCTGTGCTCGAATAACAAGGCACCCTTGGAGATTCTCAATTGCAAGATGTGCAATGTCTCACATCATTATTAGCTGGAAATTGAGAAAACTAACAAAAATAATCCGACTGTAAACACGTATAGTGGAGTTTTAACGTCTTCCTCATTATATCAGATTCATAAAAAAAATAAATAAAAAAAAGCCAACGTCTCCACTGCCACTGAAAATATTTAGTCTTTTTTTTATGTTTAATATATCACAGTCCAACAAGGTCAAGTTCCAATTATACTTCATTTGCTTTTTAAATTTAATGTTGTGAATTTACTGAAGCTCACCGCTTTCTGCAGAATCTGATTGCATATTTATACTTAAAATGTAACCTTATGATTTTTTTTTCTTTCCCTTTCTGCCAAGAATTGCTACCCACTCAAACACCTTGTCATCTTTATTTGTGCTCACTGCAGGTTGAATGAGCAAAAGTCTACACACATGCTCATAAGACTTGCAAAATAAACCAATGATGATTTGCATCACACATACAAGTGTTAAAGTAAAACTAATTTGAAATACACTTCCAATATTTCTAATCCCAAAAGCCTTGTACTGCATCTTCTTGGATCTCTAATGGTGACTTATAGGAGGTTTTATGCAGTAACGAGGCCCCGAATGGCAGCAGAAGCTGTGACAGCTGTAATATCGTAAACACTAAGCGAACTCTTATAGTCTGGTGATCATGACCAGGGCTTTATAGAGGCATGGACTTATAGTTGTTTATGGATGAATTTGTTTCACAGCCAATAAATATGTTTGAATGGCTTCCATTCTTGTGAAGGATAAAAAAAAAAGTGTCTAAATGAGGCTTCGGGAAGACAATTGTGAAGGACAATGACAGTACTTTAAACAAAACTGGTCAACTAAGACTGTAACTTCTCAGCTGTGAGCTGCACTGACGAAATTGAGAGCTATAGCGAAATGTTAGCGCATATTAGTCTTCTGACTTACAGTGTTTGAAGCCCATTTCTCCCACGGTCTATTAAATGCAGCTCAGTGAAATGATGAAAATGAATAGGGCAGTCCAAAGCCTGTCAAAAAGAACATATGGCTCTAGAGCTAATATATGGTATTCAACTCAGAAAGTGGCATCATACACTTAGCATAGTGTGCAAAGTCTAAATGAATAAAAATCAATCAAATCAATTCAATTTGATGGGGCAAAAGCTAAATTAGAATTGTGATTCTTGTTAATCTTAAGTAGGCTTACATGTATGTGGCACATACTGATTCCAGTTTTGTTACGGATGAACTCCTGTTTCTGCAAGATGCACCCACACTGCCAGTTTTCTTCTTCAGGATACTTTTAATAACAGTCTTTTCTTTTATGATTCTAAAGCAGCTCAAACTCCAGGTAATAGTAGCTTGTGGTGAAACTGGTAATTCAATAGACGCTTTGAATGATTAGATTAAGACTGTCTCCTATTTTGAAAAGTCACATTTTGAATTTGTTAAACTCTGCTTGTGTCATTTTTTAATTATTCTATGAGTGTATGTTTGGTTAAGACACCTATTTACTCGGTTATGATGAGAGAATGTCTAATTTAGAGTAAAAAACTGCCTGGATGTGATGAAGAGAATGATTCATATAGCTTTCAGGAATAAAGCGTTTCTCTGACAAATAGACAGTTCATAACTGTGTATAAAATAAAAATAGGTCGCTTCTATAACATTTACTCAAGTGAACTGTTTTGCATCAATGATCTTTAATAAAAATTTGGCAGTGTTTTGCATCTCTAATCTTATCTATCCACAGTCGCCCAAAGGCACAAAACACAACAACTGCTGTAATAAATTTGCGAGAAAATTTGAGAAGATGGTGCAACATCTGCAATGACAATGGGATTTTTTTTTTTTTTTTTCTGTTTTGAGTTTGGATTTGTGTTCTGATTGTATGGTTACAGCATATTTTATTAACTTAAACTCTTTTTGATTAAGTGACATGATGTGATTGTCTTATGAATATAAAAAATTGCTGCTTATGCAGTTCCGTTGGCATGGGAATCTGCTTTTGGAGGCAGTAGAAATTTTTAGTGAGTAGAGTGCACACGTCTCAGTCTCAGGTATCCGAACGTGCATGTTCTCTCAGAAATACTTACATTAATGCTGAAACCAGGAAGTCAAGTGATGGTAAGCCAATGATATTTGCTCACCAAAAAGATTGCTGTACTATCTCACATAGTGCAACCCTTATTGATAGACTTCTTTTTCAGTATACTATTTATCCAATCTGCGACGGCAGTTTGGGCATTATTGAAAAATTAAAAGTACGAAGATCATTGATACAATAATTTTTTTAGTTTATTTTTGGATTTATTTTTGGCTTCGTTAACAAGTCGGTGTAATCGCTCATTCATCCAGGAGTGATTCATTGTAGAAAAGGCTTCAAAGTTGTCTTTTGTACAGTGTATTTGAGGATAGAGAAGATCCTTTTTATCAGCACATGTATGATGGGGGAGTGTCAAACTGGTTTGTCAGTTTCGGTGTAGGCAATTAGACTACTATAGAGGTTGTCTAAGAGCCACACCTACCTTTTTAAACTAGTCTCATCTTCTTTCAGCATTTCCCTTCCGGAGTCGCCACAGCAAGTCAGTTTCTTCCATCTAATCCTATCTGCTGCATCCTCTTTGGTCACACCAACTATTTTCATGTCTTCCTTCACTGTATCCATGAACCTCCTCTTTGGTCTTCCTCTAGGCCTCTTTCCTTCATAATAACTCCTACACCATTCCTCTTCCTAGTGACACTGTGATAGAACAACTTAAACCCTGCTCCTAGACTTCTAGCTTTGCTACCTTGCTACCACACAGGAGGTCTACTTTCCTTCTCTGCATCAAGTCAACTAATTCTCTACCTTTACCCATAGCCTCTTTCCTGGTGGTTCCAAATCCAGCATCCTTCTTTCGATGTACTCTCTCTCTCTCCTCTTCACATGTCCAAACCATCTCAGTCTGGCCTCTCTGACTTTATCTCCAAAACCTCTAACATGTGCTGTTTCTCTGATATACTCTTTCTAATCCTGTTCATCCTGGTCAAACAAGTCACATAACCTATAATATATAAAACACAGTTGGCTACAGGTTTGATGGAGTTAGCTCCTTCTTACGGGTTTGAGCAAACTCAGGTTCGTTTATATAGAACCAGTTCTTAGGTCATTTTATCAGATTGAAAATGATTTTAAAGATGGAAGTCGAAACGTCTTGATCATCAAATACACTGTCCAGAAGACATTGAAGCCTTTTCCACGATTTTGATTTCATTATTACATTCTTTTTTTTTGCCTTTACATTTTCTTTTTATTTTCTTGTGTGTGAAAAATAAATAGCATTTTTGGTAAAATTATTTGCTATTTCTGCAATTCTATTTAACCTGTTTTATCAGCACATTGATGTTTCCAGAATGAATTATAAATATTATTTATTCATCTGCTTTCTAGAAGCACCATAATATAAAACGTATTGGTATATTTATCCAATAGGATGTCATGAAAGCTGTATTACTTCTTCTTTTCAAAGTTTGTGGGGTTTTTATTTGATTTTTTTTTACATTTTTCATATAGACTTGCTCCCCAACACCGTTCGGGAGCTCCTTGAAATATGTTAAATTTCTACTGCAGCTAAAAACAAGTTTAAGGTGTAAAGTTTGGGGGAAAAAAAGCCAAGCAGTAGGTTGCTTCTCGTCTTCAGTTATGGCTCGCCGTCTAAAGCTACATTAGTGGTTACAACCTTAGAAAGGCATAATTTACGCTTGAGCTGCAGATTTACATTGAGGGTAAAACAGGTGGGCTTTTTGCATACAGTGCAGCAGAGAAAAAAAAATGGTACAAACGTATCCATCCAATGAATAATGAATCTGCTATCTTTCATTTTGTTTTGAATAAAATGAACGCACACTATTTGATCCTCATGAAAACAGCTATTTTTTTCCTGCATCAGGCTGAGAAGAACAAACTGGCAAAGCATTTTTTAATTTTTTTTTATTTTTTAATGATTAATCACAATTTTTTTTTCTTAAAGAAAAAACTCTTGATGGGTTTGACCGCAATGATACTTTACTAAGATCTCAGCAATATTTTTTGTCAAAGTAGTTGTTAAAAAAACGGTTTGTTATCATTTCAAACTACCAATGCTAATACTTTTAGAGGGTGAAAAATATTTTAGGTGCAGCACAATGGCGCAGTGGTTAGCACAGTGGTCTCACAGCGAGTAGGTTGAGGTTTGAGTACCGGAGTGGGGGGATGAGGCTTGAAACAATGGTCTTTCTGTGTGGAGTTTGCATGTTCTCCCTGTGTATGCATGGGTTTTCTCTGGGTACTCCGGTTTCCTCCCACCCTCTAAAAACGTGCATACTAGGTTAATTAGCCAATATAAAATTGTCCTCAGGAATGAATGTGTGGATGGCTGTGTGTGTGTGTGTGTGTGTGTGTGTGTGTGTGTGTGTGGCCCAACAACAGACTGGCAACCTGTTCGGGGTGTATCCTGCCCCTCGCCTGAAATCAACCTGGATAGCCTCCGGCATCCCCAGCAACCGCGTTAGGAATAAGCGGTTCAAAAGACTAAACAAATAATAATAATAAAAAAAAAAAAAAACCTCTTTTTTTGACTAGCAAAAAATTGTTTAATTTCTTTTTAATTAATTTAAAAGCAGTAATTTGTCAGAAAGGTTTGATTGAAGTCTAAAGAAACACTCTGATTTCTTTTCATTCAATTCCATTCTTGTCTTTTCCAGCTGTATATCTTTTCATGTGGAAGGTCATGAGTGGCAAGTTACCGAACAAATCATTAGACTCAAAATATTCTGCCATTTTATCATATCATTTAAGTGAATCATTTCCGAATCATAGCGGATTTCTTATTAAGGGAACACATCTTGGGTCACTTTTTTAGGGCATTCACAGGACGATAAGTAACAACAACAAAAAAAAAAAAAACAAACCTGAAAAAAATCAACCTCTAGCAAAACCAGATTCAGTTAATGCAGTGTTATGTCTCATGCCATCTGGAGTGAGAAGACGTGGTGTGAAATGCAATAACAGACATTTCTAGTACACCACTGGAAAACAGAATACCATATAAGACGCTTGGTGGATGAACAAATCTACAGAAAAGAAATCGGTTACTTTAATAAAAACTTGCAAAGGTTCCATTGCTATCGAATTCTTTGACATTTTTACAGAACTGAAAACAAATCATCGCAAAAACATCATGAGTTGTTTTGTTTTTGCACTGGTCTCGCATTGCAATTCTATAAGAAAGATTTGTGCAATTTTTATAAAAGTTCCTCATGTTATCAATTGAATTTCTTTTAATAAAAAGAGAATCAATAAATACCATTTATCCTTCCAAAGTCTTGATAGCAAGATGAATGAGGAAGATATTTATACTGATGCAGCAGAGTTGGCTTTTGGTGCTTTATATAGATCAGCAAGCATGGCATCAGCATGCTGGGGATGTTCACTGTGATATATGATTACTTCCTATATGCCACAGTCGGGGTTACAAAATGATAGTGGCATTCTAAAAACCTCTGTGTACACCTGATTGCAGCACGCTGGTTAATTTATTCATTTAAAAAAAGAAGGCAATATTGAGAAATTAAGCAGCTGTAGTGAGCATCAGCAGTGTGTCTTTTCTTAATGCTTCTTTTTATGCTTTCAATGACCTTGTTAGAATTTGAGCATCTTCATTAGAATGTGTTTAACAATCAGGTTTGAAACGATATAGTGTGCTGAGATACCACTTCTTATAGTTTACTGTTTCTTTTTAGAAAATAAAAAGATGCTTAAAGCAGTGCTTATCTATTTTTTTCAGTTCAATTCAAGTTTCTACTTTTTGTTCTTCCCTCTTTATTTAGTCCTTCTTTTTTATCATCAAAAAGTGCAAAGGACTGTATTTCGTTAAAGAATAGCAATGGATATGACCGTTTTTGTCACGACAAAAGGATTCAGAGGGACAACCTCTGGAGGTTTGGTGTTTTTTTTTTTTTTTTTTGATGGTGGGTTTTTATTTGTTTAATTGCCTGTGTGCATGAGCAGGTCTGCATCACCATCACTCTTGGGGTAGTGTAATCTGCAACCCAGGGGAAACGTAGCCCTCTCCAGCTGACCCTCTGATGCCCCTGTCCCTTTTGTTTTCCATTTTTGTAGCTTTAATAAACATCGCACAACACCCATTCATGAAAGCCTTTAGACACCTTTTTTTTTTTAAATAAAAAAAACAAAGTCATTGATCTTGGCATTAGCCATTTCATTTATATTCAATCCTCAAATCATGCCCAAAGACAACATTCTTGAAATATTGTGCTAAATTATTTGCTCCACTTCAGACACCTCTCTGGAGGCATTAGTGCTCTTTGCCTTGCAATAGTCAGACATTTCTAACACTAACACCAAGGCCCTGGAGAATGAAGTGCAGCAGATTTTTACTGAGTGTGTTGAACATGCGGGCATGTTGGGAGTGTGGTGAAGGGTCAGCAACAGTGCAAGCCTTCTCAAATTCCAGCTGGGCGAGTATGAGGCCTTTGACATTGGGGTCATAGTACTGACTGGCTTTCTCACTGTGGAGTGGTCAAACATTCAAGATAAACTCAGCAGAAAACATACACTGCAGCAAAGCGATCAGTAGGAAACAAGACTCGCTTTGGGATTCCCCTGGCTTAAGTGATATGCCAGTTTATAACATGTTAAATGCATATTTTCATTAGCTATGACCATCTATGTAACTATACTGTATGTTCATAGTAATTTATGTGTAAGAAGACGAAGAATTCTTTTATTGGTCCCATGATGGGGAAATTACTGTGCTGCATTGCACCACAGCAGGCAGCCACACAACGGCGCCAATGATGGGAGCAACTAGGGAATTAGGTGTCTGCTCCAGGACTTTTAAGCGGCTCAGTGGGATTCGAACTAGCGTCTCGTGGTCGAAGGACAAACACTCTACCACTGAGCCAATGCCTCCCCGTAAATAATTTAGATCAACATTAAACCAAGAAATACCATTTTTTCTTCTAATTTATCACAATCTAAAACAAATGCCCCATCTCCTGCCTGATACCCGATGATATTCAAATATCTGGGTGATGATTCTTTTACCAGTAAATAATGTAACATCTAAATGTTTGTAACAATATATTCTATGACCTCTGTTTGATAAGAAATTGGAGGCAATGTAGTGGGGGAGGTAGCCTATAAATAGCAAATAGCCCCTGGGTATCCAGAAGTCTTTGCTTAGCCTTGGAAAAAACAGAAACATAAATGCACATTTGCACACTCCATGACAAAGGACATTAGAACAACTGGCATAATGATTTTGGACTCATACTTGTGTCTAACTGTGTGTAACTAGTCAGCAAAGATGTAACTTATCTACCTGCTCAATTATGCATCTGAATAGTAAGATGGAGACAAAAGGGTGTTCACTCCTTACCGTCTGAATCTTCAGACACAAACAATTAAGACCAAAAGATAGTGGGTTATGCTTGTAAACGCTGCAGTGCAGACAAGAGAAATGTTCAAGGAAATCAGGGGGAGCTCCTACTTAATCAGTTAAGTCAACACACAAGCTGGCAGAGATGTGAAACAAGGCCAAATTGTTAAAATACTAGTTGTTGAGTTCAAATCAATACCTCCCAGTATGAGGTTGTGTGCTTCCAATAAGGGCCAGTAAATTTCCTTATCACGGTGTCTACGCGGCTTACTGTGTGAGATTGGCAATTAGCCGTGACTCCGGTCTTATTTCCCTGACTTGACTCCCTGAGGGGTGGTGCGGGACACTTTCAACCCTCTAGACAGTAGCAACATTAAGCTGACTTGGTAGAAACCCGAAAGTCAGATATCACTATGCAACACTGTAAATCTTGCAACAGCAACTGTATTTAGCAACATGTCTCTTATAAAGTTACAATAGCAATTCACTGTTTTAAATATTCATGAATGAAACAAAGTGTTTTAAAAAAATGCATGATGGTATAAAATGGCGTGTCTGAGTCGATTCATTCGTCAACTGTCCAGCAATTATCTTTGGTAGAGTAGGCTAAAATAAGCAGCAGGACAAAGTTTTTCCTCTCCCTTGTTACTATCTCCAGCTCATCAGAATGACACTGAGTTATCTGTGTCTATTGGCCACTTGTATTTGCAATCTCATTCCATCGGTCACTACGCCCAGATCATGACCAGAGATGAGAGCAGGATGTAAGATCAATCAGTAAATCGAGAAGCTCGGCATTCAGTTCAGCATCTTCTTCACCATGACAGACTGGTGCAGACTCTGCATCACTGCAGACAATTCACCGATACACCAGTTAATCTCCCACTCACTCCTCCCTTCACTTGTGAACTACAGCCAGAGATACTTGAACTCCTCCAATTAGCACAGGACCCCATTCCCAATCCAGTAAAAGGACACTCCACCCTTTCCTGGCTGAGGAGAACAGTGTCTGATTTAGAAGTGCTGATTCCTGTGCCAACCCTGTTAGATTCAGCAGCAAACTCTCCTCTTTGAAAACCTCTGAACAGGAGTGTGAGGAGTTTGATCCTCATGAAGTTGGAGTACATCCTCCAACCGCCTTTTTAAAAAGTGGGTTCACCCATCAGTCGGGCAATCTAGAAGCACTGTCTTCTATGAGAATGTGATGCTGTTGAGCTATGCCAGCTAAGACAGCTTGACAGAATTCAGTCTCCATAAAATTTAGGTGCTGAGTGTTGGAAGGTCTTCTACCAGCCAAAGTTCTTCTTACAGAAGATTTTTTTTACCCTTATCACTGGCGATAAAAGTGTCTGTCCCCTTAATCTGCTTCATCATTTAAGGGCCAGTGGGTAGGATTGAGGAGGCCTTTGAAGCATCAGTAGACCTATGTGTGAAAAAGGTAGCTCAAGATGTAATCAAATATAAATAATCTAACATCAATGAGTGATTGTGATTGAAATATTTCATCAACTCTGACCTGTGGTGGGCTGGGCAATACCATTGCAGGTCAATGGTTTAGGGAAGAATTAACTTGTGTTCTAATTTAAAAAAAAGAGTGGCTTACAACTAATTGCCAAAATGTTCTGAGAAGTAGGAAGATAGGCATGCTCATGGTGATTGCCTGTGTTTATTATGTATAGTATATGAGCCCATGTTGGCCCCTACCAATATACCAATGTTTAACCCTGAAGAACAAAGTTTCTTTGTTCTACTAAGCGACATTTCAAATTCTGGCTTATAATTTTAGGAGGAAATTAAACCTTACTGTTTTTTAACTAACCAATGGACCCAAAATCAGCCACAGGGGCTGCACAGTGGCGCAATGGTTAGCACAGAAGGTCGGGGTTCGAGTTTGCATGTTCAACTTGTGTATGCGTGGGTTTTCTCCAGGTACTCTGGTTTCCTCCCACTCTCCAAAAACATGCATGTTAGGTTGATTGGGCGATGTAAAATTTGCCCCTCGTAATGAGTATGTGTGAATAGCTCTGCTGGCGACCTGTTCAGGGTGTACCCTGCCTCTCGCCTGAAATCAGCCAAGATAGGCTCCGGTATATCCCTAGCAACCCCTTTAGCGGTTCAGAAGATGAAATGAAAACCTTCAACTGGTTTGATTAAAAAAACCTCAAAAAACAGCAATAATGTTTTGATAACTTAGCTTTTTTTTCTGCGTAAGAAAAGTTAATAATCAAATACTACATATTTTAAATGTTGCTTTTTAACTGGTTGCCATAGTGATTATAAAAATCCTCACTTGCACACTACACTGTGCATTAGGGTATAGCTGATATGACTTGTAAATCACAAGTGCTGTCTACAACGCTTGTGTCACAGCAAATTAAATGTCTTGCTTTGAAGTACATACTTCATAATGATCGTCAGTAGAGAACCATCAATACAATTAATTGGAAATTTATCTTTTTGCATTCTTTAAAGAGTTTTTTTTCAAAGCCTTCTTAAAATAAATGTATTTGATCTGAAGCGGTAAGAGTTTGGTGCATAATGACAGGGTTATAACAGTGCAGATGCAATTCATCAAACTTTTAGTTCTTTTGTGACTGACATGGATTCTTGTTGTGAAAAAGACTACACATTCACCCGGTCTCTTTGTAATAACACATCAAATTGAGTCTCGGGAGAGAAATTTTAACGTTAGATATAAAAAGCAGCAATAACTCATGTCAGAGCTTTGATGGCGACACTTTGAATAGCATGGCTAATTTGAAGTAGTTTGAGATAGGTCAATTTCTTTTTCAATAATTCAGGGTTGGAAGCTTGAAAAAACTGATGAGATCTGTTAAACTGAACTTTCAGTTATTATTTTTTATTTTGCTGATACAAATGGCTCCTGTTTGTCATAGCCACTCCTCAGAAAACTCATTTTTATAACACCAGTGGATTTTTCAGTCAAACACACAACTCAGAAAAGCATAAGACTTAAAGTGATGATTCATTTCAGTTTTCCATGTCTTCACAAGGATCCCCCAGCTCACCCTCCCACTCTGCCAAACAAACAAATAAACAAACAAAAGCTACACTGATGCTTCAGCATGCAACAATCTGGAGAAGGGCAGTCAAAGCTGATCGAGATGAAGACATAAAGAGATTTAATGATGCACTGAGGCTGCAGCTCATGCATAGTTTAAAGGTCTACCCACCCAATATTTCCAACACACAGTCACCCCTCTCACCACCAAAGGAGAACTGACAACGCATCCTTCCAATGACATCTTGTTCTTTCTAATTACCCCAAACTAACAAAGAGATTAAGCAAAGAAGAAGTTAAGAATGTTGAAGGAGAAGGTCTTACCGTGACCCCCTCTTGTGAGAAAAGGCATCCTGTTGATGGCAATGGGAACAGTACCATGCTTGTTGTGGAAATGGTGGACATGGTGTGTAGTACTGAGACTTGAGGAAACACGTGCTGTTCCGGTCTGAATGGGGAGTGCGGTGAGCAGTGTGAACCAGAGTACGAGTCTTGAACAGTAACTTAGGCCCATGCCTAGATTAAACTGAAACAACCTGCTGTGTTGTCCAGGCACAGAGGTGGCTGCAAAGACTTTACCCATGTGTGTTAGAACCACGGGAGCCCACGAGAGACAACTTTGCCAAACTTTGGCTAATGATAGCTCAACTTGAAGACAACAGTACATCTCATCGACAAACCAAGCCCATTTCTTCTTTCCTTCTTCTGTTTGATGGAAAGTTAGAAAAAATACCCTTCAAATTTGTGTGAAAAAAACTGCTTCAATATATTCTGTACAAAAAATCTGAAGGAATCCAACTTATCTGTCCTTCATCAACATATTGCTATGCCAAGATATAAGCAAGTCTAAAACAAAAAAAAAACGATAATTTCAAAGTCTATTTAAAAAAACATCTTGAAGCACATTCATAGAAAAGTGGACCAGATGTGTCCAGCAGGAATGACAGATACACATCCAAAGAAACGCTAGGGATGGATCCAAATGTAATTTCAAGCAGCCATTCCTCTTCAGCATTATATTCAGGCATGAAAAATGTCAGGACACAGATTCATGTGATTAGAATCCTGATAAGAGTCTCCATCGCCCGCAGGTAGAACTGGAGGGCAGCTGAGCCTGCCCACTAAGAAGAGAACCCCTCCACCGCAGTGAAAGATCTGGCTAGCATCTGTAGGAAAATAGCTCATCTCATAAATAGAAAGAGGAAAAAAAAAAGTAGGAGCTGATGAAAAAAAAAAAAAAGACAAATCTGTCCAAAAGATGGTGCAGCGATGAAGAGTAACGCTATAAAGCCAGCCTTTTTTGTTCCCTTTTAGCCAGGGAATGAAGAAGAGAGTAGACAGAGGGAGGAGGTGGTGGTGCTAGGGGGGAAGCAGATAGAGATTGAGCAGTATCTGCAGCAGTAAAGAAGAAAATCCAGAAAATAAATAAATAATTTCTCAGCAGCTCCTCGTTCAGCCTCCCAGGCGCCGTGAATGGGGCAAAGCGCAGCCTCTGGCGTGGCAGAGATCCATCAGAATGCTGCCGCAGCAGCCAGGCTCCGTCTCTCACGCTCCACCTGCTCAGTCTCATGCAGCAACGCTTACTGCTGCATTCCCCTCACCGCTGCTGCTCCCTTTTCTTCTCCCGTTACCAGATCTGCTGCCTCTGACGGAAGATGCTAAATGTGACGGCACAAATGTCTCTGGAGGAGGGCAGGTGATTCTCTTCAAATCGGGAATAGCAAGAGGCTGAGGTATCGCTTTGGGCAGTTGCAGCAAGGAATATGCTAATTAAAAGAAGAGGAAGAAAAAAGCCCGGCACAACATCATCATATCAAGATGAATCCATGATGAATGAAATTCCCGAACAGAAAAACAACCCTGCCTTGAAGCAGCGGTCGAACGAATGCATGAGAAAGAAGCTCTTCTGAAAGCAGACTGTAGTCAGGGGCTCTGATCCAGTGAGGCACAGCATGTGCTTCTATGTGTGTGTGTGCGAGTGTGTGTATGTGCGTGTCTGAGAAAGAGTCTGTGAGCAAATGAGTGAGGAGGGTGAGGTGCAGGGTGGAGGGTGGGAGAACGAAAGCAGGAGGGAGGGAGACACAGGAAGAGATGGCAAAGGAGAGAACAGGCAGCGGTGGCGCAAACACAGCGAAAATAGTGAGGCAAGTAAATGGGCTGTGTGAATAAATACATGCTACAGAATTCACAGTGCACTGGCTCGCAGGTCCTGGCAGAAACACGTAGGATTCATACTGCAGAGGAGGAGCCTGATTTAGGTGAGCTGTCAGTGCTGTTATAGAATCAACATGGAAGCATTGGGGCCACTGTGTTTGTAACTAAAAGATTGCACAGCTAAAACCCACCAATTGACAAGTACTTGTCAAAGTGATGAACGAAAGCTTTCTAGAAGTTCTAAGTTCTGGTTTGTGATCCATTTGGAATAAATCAACAGCTTCCATCTAAATTTAATCTAAAACTTATCTTCTCCCAGCAGTGCATCTCCATACCTCTGCTGTCTTATACTCTTCAACATCGATTTAGTTTCATCCTTCCCCCTTATGTGTCCAGCTCACATCTGTATACAAGGCCCCCCTCTGTTTGAGAGCTCAGTAGCTCTGTGCTGTCATGCTGCTGAACCATGCAGAACTTATTTGTTGCAAAAACTGATCAGCTCAGAGAGATTTCTGCATTGTTTGAGCTGCTCAGGTTTCGGGGGAGTTGGATAAATGTAAAGGTAAAAGGAAGTGACACCTGACAGGATGAACACATTATAGGAAATGTTGGGAGAGAACGAGGTGGGGGAAAAAAAAAGAAGGGTGAAGAGGAAGAGACTCAAGTAAAAGAATGAGAAAGGACGAAATAGCAGGGAGATAGAAGTTAAGAGAGACTGCAGCTGTATCAGCTAAATCACGGTCGATAGAGATATCAGCTGGGATTGCCTAGTCGGTTGAAAGGACACGCATGGAAACAGGAGGACAGAAGCAAGCCATGCAGCACCACCTCTCATAGTGACAAGAAGTCGACGCAGGCCATTACTCAAGCAGGGGAGGAGGTGGTGCGAGTGGGGGAACTGAGGCTGATTGAACGAAAAGAACAGAGAAAGGATGTGTGCACAATACTCTGGAATTGCAAGTGTCCAAACATAATATAATGGTTCATTTTCTGGTTTGATCCTCAAATATAAGAGGAAATATATATCCTACCTTCCACCAGAGATATTTTTATGTTGCTTTTTTGTATCATCTTCTATTCGTCTTAGTGCTTCTTCAAGTCAAAAGTTCTGATGAGGTGGAACACTGCCTGGCTTTTCCATGTGCATCAATTTATAGTAATGACTGTTTGGTGAAGGAACACAATGGCACGCACACTGTCTGACTGTCTAATGATTCCAAGGAGAAACATTTATTTGATTTATTCTGTCACCGCTTTACTTATTTCCTGTTCGACATCTAATAACAAGATACTGAAAAATATCAAATTGAAATAGAAATTTATCTCAAGCAAAACTGAAACCTAATTAAAAAATATGTGGATATATCAAAGAAAAAAGTGTATGAAACATAATATCAAATAGAAAATAATATTCTCACAAATGATGACAGAAATGTTTACTATTACCTTATTTTATTATAGTTTATATTATTATTGTCTGCTTTATTGTTTCTATCGAACGGCACGAGTCTGCAATAAAATCCCTCCATCTGTTTCATCATATACATTTATACATTTTGCTTTTTTATTTGTAGATTTGTCGTAAAAGGGTGATGTCTATTTGCCGCTTTACAAAAATAAAAACTCTCATAGTGTATTTTGTGTTAATTGTCGAACGTTTGTCTAGAAAAGTACGCTGGTTCACTAAACTGACATTTTTTTTAAAACTTTCTAACACAATTTATGTGAAATGAGCTGATTTATTGCTTTTTGTCAAAAAATAAAAAAAGAAATTTGTCAGATTTTCTTGGTATTTCTATCTTTAGAATCACAGCTTCAAGAGAAGCCAGATGGGGTGGTCCGGGCATCTGTTCAGGATGCCCCCCGAGCGCCTCACTGGTAAGGTGATTCGGGCATGTCCCACTTGGAGGAGACCAAGAGGCAGACCCCAGATTTGCTGGAGAGACTATGTCTCACAGCTGACCGGGGAACGACTCGGGATCCTTCCGGGTGAGCAGGAGGATGCAGCTGGGGTGAGAGAAGCCTGGGCTTCCCATCTGAGGCTGTTGCTCCCGCGACCCCGCCTCGGATAAGCGGAAGATGACGGAATGAATGGATCATGGCAGTATGCTACAAAAGCCTAATTGTGATTGTGTTCATGTGGCTCAAAATTCAGAAGATTTAGAAGTAGTTTTGGGATCTTCTCAACCACCCATCCCTAACAATGTTGCAGGGGGTGCCGGAGCCTATCTCGGCTGATTTAATGCAAGAGGCCCAGTACACCCCAAACAGGATGCCAGTCTGTCGTGAGGCCAAAATTAGGTCAGAAAAAAATTCAAATTCTATCAGTCTGAAATTGCATCAAACAAACATCCAAAGAGTATAAATAAAAAAGTGTCTTTTCATTTTCAGCATAGGGGGACAGAGTGAGGTGATTTATAACAGGTGACTCGGCCTGTCAGGCTGTCCAGTGTGCGATCATATTTCTAGGCAGTGATGATATCTCGGTGAGTGCTGTCAGCAATGAAAGAGTGACATTAATCAATTTACAGCTAGAATGTTGCTTAACATAAAGATCGAGCTAAAGACTCCGTGGTAACTGTAACCTTGTGTTGTCCTTGGTTATTTAATAACTTTGGCATCCCATACAGCTTTTAATATTAATCCACAGCTCAACGCAGCACATACATAACATACATATTTGATTGAATTTATTTCTTAAATATAAATAGAATTAAACTTTTCATAGATTTGAAAATAAATCCGATACCGTATATTTTTCTTTTCCGTAATTCCACACTGACTAAATCTTTTATTTCTCAATATATTCTTTTTCACAGCCTATTTTTTTTTTTTTTAAATATTCCCTCATATAAAGAAAGCTGTAAAATAACCTAGACTTTTAGTTTTAAAACATTTAATGAACAAATTGCCTTTAAAAGAAACAAGCCAGGAGGGTCATCACAAACTTGTAAATGACATAATATGATAGGACATGTTCGGTGTTTTAAGGACTTAAGAAACCTAAATGTGCATGTTTGTTCTAAAGAGGATTGGTGAGAGATGATTTTTCACAGACATCCAGTCTAACCCGAGGGGGTAAAGTAGCAGGATTAATCATAGCACTTTCAGATTAATTACTCATAATGCGAGCATCTTCTGAAAGGCATGGCCTGTAGTTGTGATGTTTTGTTTATTTCATTTAGCTTAAAGCTACAACACCTAAAATAAACCTGGCTAAGATGGCGTAAGAAGGCGATGTGATGTACAGCAGCTCTGCCAACAGAACGAACTGGCAGGATCGCAGAATAAAAAACAACTACAAATGTTCACGTCTTCACTCTTTTACTTCACTGGGCATGGAACTGAATCTCATGGAAATTGCATTTGTATGCATGTTAACAGAAAAGCTGCAACGCTTAAAAAATTAGGTTACATCCCTATTTTTTTTTTAGCATCAGTTTGAAGTGGAGCTCTGATCCACAGTTCTTTTCTGCGCAGTGTTTACCCCTAATATTTACACCTTAAGTAAACATTATTCTAGTCTCTTTTTCAAAATCAATTTTGTTGCCTTGGCAGACGACGGGCTCTCCAGCAAAAAGACTACTTTCGATGGTAAGCTGCGTATTGCCGTTTGCACATGGTGTTGGCAAAAAATAGACACCATTTGCTTGTTTAGCTAAGCTTACTCGCCTCAGCATGGCTCCTGAAAGGAAAGACAGCTGAGACCTATACAATAGAGAAAGCCCAAAAACAAAAGAAACAGAAATCTCTGGAGCCGAAACAACCAAAATTCACAAATGTTCCGCTCAGATTAACCAAAACAGACTAAAACAATCACACAACAAAAGAGGGGAAAGAGAATTATACAACTATCTTTCTCCACCATCCTCTGGTAATGAATATTAGTTTGTTTAGGGTTTTCTACACTCCTAATGATCTGATCACCTAATTTTGTTGATGGGATTAAAAAAACAAAAAAAAAAGCAGCAGGCAGCTAATCATGGAATTGCTTTTGGTTCTGTCCTGATCTACTCGTCTCGAAGAGCGGTGGGAAAGCATCGAGCATATTGTGGTTGCTATGACTATGCTAAAAAGAAAAACATCAAAACACAAGACGTGTTATCAAGTTCACAAACCATCCTGTCTTCATTTATTATCATAACTGATGACAGTGACGGTGGGATGAAGCTTTTCAAAGGCCTGAAGCCATTTAAGCTGGATTGGGTTCTAACAATCGCCTCACCATTAACAAATTACAAATTGGCCTAAAATGTTTCATTAACTAATTGTATTTTGAAATAAAGCTAGCTTTAAAAAAAAAAAATAGAAAGAAGTTCAAATCTATACAAACACTGGACATGTCTTGTTTTTCGGAGTTGAATTTAAACTTTGGGTTCTTCTTTTCCTTACAAAATATTTTTGATCATCCCTCTCCACTGTGATGTGCTGTTATTTTTAAGTCTTGTCATATTCATTGAAAAAAAGAGCACAGACTCTAAACATGGTCTTGACAGGTGGTAAAGAGCTAGTGTGCTTTTGGACAATGCCCAATGATGCGTGTCAGAATGAATTTGTCATGCCTTCCTGTAGTTCTGTTTATCACCAGACATTAATTAACACTCCAATTTAAGCAAGTAAACATTAAATGAGAAGAAGAACAGGACAGGTATTGAAAAGAATGAATTTTTTTTTTGTATTCATACAAGCATGTGGTCAAACTGGACAACAAGCCAAAGTGGAAAATCTTTCTTTGGATTACATAAATGGGAAAATCTGTCAGCGCTCAGGCCAAAATGACCATTTGCTAAACATTTGGTTTAACTGCTGTGGTGCATGGAGACCCAAAGAAATCAATATTTATTTTCTTGGACAAAAAAAAGCTGCAAAATAAACTTTGGAGAAATATTAATAGAATATATGATATATTTCACTATAAATAAGGGATTTTTGTTGTATTGAATCAGTTTTCTTGGCAGTTTATTTTGCTTCTATAAAGTGTGCAGGAAAATTGGTGAGCATTGAAATATTTGGAAAAAAGAATGTGATTGAATTTGTCACTGAAGTAAAAAAAAAACCCAAAAAACCCTAAAAGGATCTGTTTATTAAAATATGAATAAGTGCCAAATTAGCCTCTTGAAAAGTTACAAATGTTTCGTTTCTTCTTCTGAACCGCTTACTCCTAATGGGGTCACCAGAGCCTGTCCCGGCTGATTTCAGCCGAGAGGCGGGGTACACCACTTTAAAACCTTTCATACAGCTTTTAGATTATCTTTCTGTGCACATTGACACAAGAGCTTACAAGAGCAGAAGGGTTCACATGGCCAAAATCAACAGCAATATTTCATTTCATCTTCTGAACTGCTTATCCCTGACAGGGTAGCGTGGGGTGCTAGAGCCTATCCCGGCTGATTTAAGGTGAGAGGCAGGGTACACCCCAAACAGGTTGCCAGTCTGTTGCAGGGCCACACACACAACCATACACGTACACGCCCAATCAACCTAACATGCATGTTTTTGGAGGGCGGGATAAAACCGGGGTACCTGGAGAAAACCCACATATAAACGTGGGGAACATGCAAACTTTGCGCAGAAAGGTCAGGGATTCTAGTCTCCTCTCACTCTGGGACTCAAACCCCGACCCTCTTGATCTGATGCCACCGTGCTAACCACTACACCACCATGCAGCCTAGTTATAAATGTGACTTATTGGAAAAAGAAAATTGATTGTAGAATTGATTTATTTTTACATATAAAAACTTGAACGAGCGTTAAGTCCTCAACAGTTAATAATACAGTATGATCGATGTGCCGTGATGATGAAAGCTAGATAATGCTTAGAAATAAAGAGGATAACTTTAACTATGAGAGGCTTTTGAGAACTAATTTCTTTTAAAAAAATTAACCTGTTACGCCAAAACCGCTTAGCAAGTGTTCCCATTTCCTTTTATTTCTACATGTGCATTCTTCGCAGTTTGAAATTCTATACCGGGAATACTATATCGTTTTTAAAATGTCTTTTTCACAAGCTTGAAAGTGTGCTTAAAGAAAACAACCTTGGCTTTTTTTTTTTGGTATTCATTAAGTCTAAAACTATATCATGCAGTTCAAGTAGTTGCTCAGATGTTCAGGGAAATAGAAATGTCTTGCCTCATCATCTTCATTTTCTCCCAACTTCACCACTGAGTCAGGCTGCATTCTCCGTGCAGCTAATTGGAGAGTTGAAACTCTTTTGGTCTTTGCTTTGCTACAGCCAATTCCCATCAATGCTGAACAAATTTACTGAAAAGAAATAAATGAGCAAACAGTCGATATCTTTTTTTTCAGTGTCTCTGCCTTTAGAATCACAAACCTTGGTCAAAAGCTTCTGAACAACATCCATTCTTTGAATCCGCCTCTGAAATAAAACGAATCCCACTGAAAATGAAGCGTGTAGTTTCTCAAACTACATGTTTCTGGAACAGTCGCCCAAGAATTAAAGATTAAACTTGATTAGTTTCTGATCTGAATCATCTTTTATAACAGCCCTGTATCTGATTCACAATAATTTGAAAAGACGTAGCAGCTTCCGCTCAATTACGCTTAAAGTGTTGAAGAGAAAATGAAGTGATTTTTATTTTAAAAATGTGTGCATATTTTGCTTTGTGTGTCTATATTTTCAGGTGAGGTGTACCGTCAAAAGCTGTTTGAAGTAAAATGATGAATTGGGATATCAGCCTGTAGCAGCCCCAAAAAAAAGATAAGTCAAAAAAGGTGCAGAAGTAAAAGAAGCAATGAGTTTGTCACGGCTCAAACGAACGTAAATGTTACTTCCTTGGAATCATAGTTTTAAAAAAAACGTGAATTTTGTTGGTCTGTTATGACAATGATGCAAACGGATGTCTCCTCAAGATTTATGTCTTCAAAACCCCTTATCCCTAAATGGGTCGCAGTGGAGTGCTGGAGCCTAACTTGGCTGATTACAGGCAAGGGGCAGGATACACTCCAAACAGGTTACCAGTCTCCTGTGGGGCAATTATGTAGCGGCCAATCAACCCAACATGCATGTTTTTGGATGGTGGAAGGAAACCAGAGTACCCGAAGAAAACCCACGAATGCACGGGTCGAACATGCGAATGCCACACAGAAAGACCAGTGTTTCAAGCCTTGCCCCTACTCCAGTACTCAAACCCCAACCTTTCTGCTGTCAGGCCACTGTGCAAACCACTGTACCACTGTGCAGCCTGACTTAAATTGTGTTTTTTATAAATTATTGATGAAAAAATGAATTCCCAATGTATGCATCAATAATTATTTAAATTAAAGGTAGTATGGCTAAAAAAAATTATGGGAAGGTTTTTTTTTTTTTTCCTAACCAAGAGTTAGACATTGCAAAAGTAGTAGCGTAAATGAGGGTGGAGAAAAAGCTTGACGGGAGGAAGTCCACCTTGGGAAGTAGAGAAATGAAGGTTAGCCACAGTAAGTGTTTGTAAATGAGAGTAGCCCAAATTGGAAGACTGAGGATACAGGGTGAAGAAATATTGAAAGTGGAGGATTTTAAATACTTTTGAATCAACAGTCCAGGGCAAAGAGAATGAGAAAAAGAGGTGAAGAAGCATGTGCACGTGAGCAGGAACAAATGGAAAAATGTGCCAGGTGTGATAGCTAAAATAAAATAAAACGTGTGTAAAACTGGGGTCCTACCAGCAATGTTGTTTGTCTTAAAAACATACACTGAAAAAAAGACAGAAGGAAGTACTGGAGATTAGGTCTCTAGATAATTTATAGTATTTAGTACGATAACGATAAAAATGATGATGAGTAAAGACAAATAGCGCCTTTTTTTCTTTTGTTTTATTCACTAGTCTCAAAAATAGACATTATACTGCAAAACTTTTTGGTCACAAACTGCTACCTATCAAATGTTCTAATATATGTTCTTCTTTCAAATTCTTCACCTCTTGATTTGCTGTGATGCCCCCTGCCAAATGAGGAAGTCAGTAAGCTTAAAAAAAAAAAAAACTAAACCACTAAATGATAGTTTAATGTGTTTTGACATTTGTTGGTAAAACTCATCTTTCTAAATATGAATTTTAGCGCTTTTTTGTGCAACAAAACACATCACCTGATTTTAATAACACAGTCAGTAATTCTGATTGGGAGTTACAAACCAATTACCAACGAAGCACAATGATAGTGACATTGAGGGAAACCGTATAATTAACTATCAAACCTGAACCACAAAAATTAGTACTGAATATTCCTCCTGCTGCAGGAACAACAACAAATACACACACACGTTTACCAACTGGAGGCTTCTCATGCTGCACAGCTATAGAAACTAAAACAACTAGACATTCTAACAATGAAATCAAACATTTACATTAATCAATTATTTGCATGTAGTTTTTGAGCAAAGATAAGAACCATACTGTAAGAGAGGAACAGCTTTAAATCTTAGTTGTCAGCCATCTTGCTATGCCATACGTAAAAAAATCTTTGATGTAGCTTTGATCCAAACCAAGCATGCCTCTAATCTGGAATGGTAATAAATTAAATTTAGAACATAATAGCCCGCAGCAAAGTAAAATCACATGTCTTTTGTTAGTTAAAAAGAGCAAGTATTCAGGCACAGGTTAACTCCTTTTCCATCAAGAGAAAATGTGCAAAGTCGTGATGACAAATCTACAGGTTTGGCTTTATCTTTTAACCCTGTGATGTAAAAATGAAGTTTAGCAGTGGTTAAACATATATTCACGTATGTATTTTTGCAGTATTTTATTTTACCTGTCATTGATGCGAGAAAGAATGCAAAAATGAAAGCTTAATGCCAGATGTTTAAATAGAGGAGAAGGTCACATAACTGCGTCAAAGTGGCCATTTCAAAACCAATTTGTGGAGTACAGTATCTTTTCCCAGACGGCAGTGGCAATCATTGTGAACTGATCTCAGACTGAAAAGAATTTGATCTGAGGACAAATGAGTACACACACATCTGTCACTAATAAATCGCCATCTGCATTTCAACTGCATTGGAGGAAATGTGCACGAGGGATCGCAGCTTAGCTCACAATGGAGCTAGGCTTAGTAGATTGTGGTATTATTCATTGAACATAGAAGTAATTGAGTGAACAATCTATCAAATGAAATGGGAGCAAAGAGAAAAATGTGAAGATTTTCTTTTGCTGAGCATGCAAAGACGGGGGCTTTGTTGTACAATGACCAAGGTATGAGCCAGGAATAGAGAGGTGGTGACAAAGAGAAGAGATAGAGAAAAGGAGAAATCAAAAGGAAAGAAATGAAGGCTTTGTGCGTGTGTGTGTGTGCGAGAAAAATGGGTGAACAGAAAGATTCCCGGTACATCTGCAGGACATGCAGCGTGTGTTAAATGTGCAGCCTAGTTTCCGAGACACACTTTATAAGTCAGCAGAAACAAAATTATTGCCAAGATTGAAATCGAAGCTATTATAAGTCATTTAGCAAGCTGTGATGCAAGGAAGCTGCAAAATGTCAGGGTAACTGCAGATGCAATTGGGTTGCCAGGTGCCGTTTGAGAAAAGAAAGAAAAAAGATGCACTCCAAGAGGCACCAATTCAATACGGTTCAATTTGTTCACTGAATTCAGCTAAGTTCAGCTTTCGTATGAAAGTACAGAGATATAAATGTACGTATGTGAAGAAATGAATACTAAGTTTAGTTTTTCTGTGAGTAAGACGAACACAAACAGGTCCAAGTGGATGAGACATTGATCTGAATTGGAGCCCTGTCTTCTCATTATGTTTAAATCACAGTGGCATGTTTTAAGACCAACAACTGAGAAGAAAATGAACTTTGTTCACACCTTGTCTGAATCTCAAGTTCCCACTTTGTGAGGTCTGGCAGATCAAAAATAAATGTGCCGTGCACAAACAATAATGTATGCATGTAAGATTTCTTACCTTTTTATTTTCCCTTTTACTGAACCAGGAATGTTATTTCTAGTCGAATTTTTTTTTTCAAACCGACTTTCAATCCTCCATAAATATGAGTGCAAACATGTGCTGAACAAAATGGGTTTACTTTGCTATATTTAAAAATGCATCATGTTAAAATTTTACCCCCAAAACACTTTTGTTGTTTGCAAATGATCAAATTTCCCTACTTCATTTTTTTCCTTCGGTAATCTCATGTTCAGAAAAAATAACCATCCAACCTTATAAAGTGTGTTTATAAGAAATTCTTCTAACGTATTCTTTAAATAATCATTTTTCATTGACTTTAGAAAATTTCCGTTCATTCCGTTCTGATGTCTTCCGCTTATCCCGGGCCGGGTCGCAGGGGCAACAGCCACGGATGGGAACGTCAAGCTTCTCTCACCCGGGCTGCATCCTCCAGCTCTCTCAGGAGAGTCCCGAGACATAATTTTTCCAGCGGGTGCAGGGTCTGCCTCTGGGTCTCCTCCTGGTGGGATGTGCCTGAAACACCTCACCAGCGAGGTGTTCGGGAGGCATCCTAACGAGATCCCCGAACCACGTCATTTGGAATCTCTCAGCCCGGAGTAGCAACGGCTCTACTCTGAGCTCCCCCCAGGTGGCAGAACTCCTCACTCTATCTTTGAGTGAGAGCCCAGCCACCCTATGGAGGAAGCTCATTTCGGCTGCTTGTGTCCGTGATCTCGTTCTTTCGGTTACCACCCACTGCTGGTGATCATAGGGGAGGGTGGGAAAGTAGATCGACTGGTAAATTAAGAGCTTTGCTTTTCGGCTCAGCTCTTTTTTCACCACAGCGGATCGATAGCTTTAAAAAAACACAACTGTATATAAAAATGAAAATATTCACATTTTATCAAACATATTGGGAATACTGAATGGTCACAAAGTTGACGACGTATCAGTAATAAGAGAAGTTCTTTGCTGGTGTTGGAGCATTGTTGCTGTCTGTGTGTTTTGTTGTGCCATATTTCCCGTAACTAATCTGCTGAATTCAATTTTATATAGATTGTAAGTTTTAATAGGCCAAAGAAGTGGGCTGAAGAAAGTCAGTGATTTGTAGATGAGCTTTTAATAGGCCACAAAGGCAACTCCAACTGCTGAAGACAGCAGCTAGTTTCTCTAGCTGAAGGGAAGAGACAGTCATGACCTCAGGTAAAAAAAAAATCCATCTTACACTGAAAATATCAAGAGTGATGTATGGTCCTCAGTTCAAGCTCGATTGTTTCATACTGACTGCATGTGGGGTTGTTATATTTTGCCTGTCAGGACCATGTGACTCAGTGTGAACAATGTTAATCCAAGGTGACACAGCAGAGAAAAAAAATCTGATGTCTTAAATGTAACATCATTATAAAATGTGAAATCATGGCGACGTTTTCCTTTTGGATGCTTCCAATTAAAAACGTGGGAGAAAAAAAAAAAAAGAGACTTTGATGTTGTAACATGTTCATACAAGCTTCACAGGTTAGCCGAACAGACATGAATCTTGCTAGTGCCTTTTTTTAGATGTTGCTGTGTGTTGAAATCTTCTTGACTTGTAGAAATGAGTTTGCAGCTCCAGCTGATGCACAACTTGTGCAGAAATCAATCCAGCTTAAATGAGCTGAAAATCTTCCATGCCATATAATCAAATTAATTGGAAGTGATTCTAAATGGACAACGCTGAACTTTCCCTTTGAAGTGTCTTGAGATGGCATTTGTAATAAATTTGTTCCAAGTAAATAAAGTGATTTGAACTCGAAAGCTATAGATCATACAGCAGTTTCTGGGATGTCAGTGATATGGCAGCGTTTATCAAACAGTGTTTCGCAACACACTAGTGTACCGTGAGAGACCGTCAGGTATACCGTGAGATTCTATTTCACCTCATACGGCGATCAGGATCTACAGGTAGCTCCCAAAGATTGCTTTGGTTGATCTAATGGTCAGTCACCTTCTTAACCGTCTATCCCTTTTCGAAGTTACGGGGGGTGCCGGAGCCCGTCCCGGCTGATTCAAGACGAACAGGTTGCCAGTCTGCAACACACATACAACCATACACACATACAAACATTCCTAGGGGCAATTTTTGCAACGGCCAATCAACCTAACATGCATGTTTTTGGAGGGTGAGAGGAAACTGGAGTACCTGGAGAAAACCCACGCAGACAAGGGGAGAACATGCAAACTCCACACAGAAAGGCCAACTTTCAAGCCTTGTCACCCACCCGGGATTCGGACCCTGACCTTCTTGCTGTGAGGCCACTGTATTAACCACTGTGCAATGTGGGAGTAATGCTCAACATTGTAAAAATCTCATGATTTTGCATGAAACCTCCTTAAAAAATCAATCCATGTGATGTGATTCAGCTCTGAAATCAAAGTTGTTTTATATGCTGAACAACATGTACATCCTGGTCTGGGCAACTATTTTAAAGTTAGAAATGTGTAATACAATGTACCACGTTTTCACATCAAAGTATGAATGTATTATGTTTACCTCATACAGTCTGGGAATCCCATTTACACCCAAACGTTGCACATGTACCTCCTTTTAAATCTGCTCAACTTAGAAATCGTACTATCAAACAGAGTGACAAAGTCACTTTTAAAAGCAACAGCTAGTAAATTATGTAGAAGTGAGTGTGTCACTTTGAGTGTTAAAGGGAACGCTATAAAAAATCAGAAACAAAGCCAGATAGAGTCAGGCTCAGTATCTGATGGCCTGCATCAGTGTGTGTGTGTCTGGTCTTTATGATGTAAACTGAATGTAACCTTTCTCCTCTCATGCAGCCCCTGCAGTATAGAGAGGGAAGCCCCGGACTTCTCCCAGGATCAGGCATAGACTTGCATTCATCTGAGAATCAGCTGCTACGTGGTCTCAAGTATCGACTAAAACCCACCATGTTCCTGTGGAGCGCAGGGCACAGAGGGACAGTCAGAGCGAGGTGGGGACAGACTACTTAGTAATCAAGTCCTGCATAATGGTAGTACCAAAACCTGACTGTGCTGGCGAGATGCTGAGCAGAAAAACTGTTGGTTAGAGGCAGTTTAATTAGTGTCTACACACCCACCACTCACTAAGCCTCTTGGTGAGCCTCTGACCCCACTTTCCCACCATTTATCACCATAATTACACATGTTTTCGGGCTACTTCACCTGCTGGCACATTATGATTGCGTCCATGTCTTTGGTTAGCGACAAAGCAAATAAACAAAAAACACATAATTTCAATAAATACCTTAATATGACAATTATCTTCAAATATCCTCTCTAACAAATTGGTTGTCATTACAACAACAAACTCACCTCCGTAGTACAAATGAACCCATTCTGATTCTAACTTTGCTCCAGCTCCGGATGCACTCTCCAGCCCAGCTCTTATGGTGTTATTACGGTGTTTGAAACTGCCCGTGGCTGTTCAAATCAGTCGTCATACAGAGGCTGTTACAGGCTGATATTCAACCTTCCAGAAAAGGGTTTTATAGGGAATCTTTCAGCTTTATTGTTTGTTTAAAATACTCCGATAGCAGATCTCCACTTCAGTCTACCTCTAGGACATGACGAGAGAGAAACCTGCCTTTTAAATCCCAAAAGTAATTTAGTTATGACGGCAAAAGATCTTTTTTTTTATTTACTCATTTAACCATGTATTCATTCATGTAGTTATCTATTTTTCAATCTTTAAAAAAAAAATAGGAAGAAGGTTGCTTTGAGGAGATTACCAGTAAGTCCATGTTGTATTTTTTTTTTTTTTTCAAAAAAGGTAGCATTTATTTCAGATTGCTGCAACATGAGTCGTGACCTTGTCGCCTATGTTATCCAATGACGACAAGTATTACCACTATCCAAGTTAGAAAACTGTATTTTGATTCAAACACAATAATAAAAGGACAAACATGCGGCACAGCATACAGAAAATATTTCATAAAGAGCAAATTTCCAAGGAGTCAATATCACGTAGATATTACAAACATTATCATTAAAGATATGAAAGTACAACTCACTTGATAAACAAGAAATGCCACCCTGGTGGATTGCAACTCAAACAATGGCTGCATGGAGATGCTTGATTTCCTTCTCTAACTGTGCTTTGAACCTCTCAGTGGACACAGTGAGTGAAGTGTGTCTTAAAACGATTTGGATATTACTTCTAACTCTGTTAGTCACTGTGACATTGGCAAAAGATTGAACTCCCTCTCCAGCATTGAATGTTTGCAGGGTGAGTCATAAGAGACTGTGACTAATCATGAAATAACCTGTCGCATTTCTGAGTGAAACTGGCAGTGTGGCTTGTATTTTCCAATCTGTTAAACATAGCTTAGCACAGCCTGTGTCTGTTTGCATTCTAATGAGCTATCAGCCTGTATTAAATTATCCCGATCCGTGACACTTTACCCAAAACTTGCAAGAGGTCAGAGAAGCATCGTCTTGTTGTATGCAATAATGAGCAGGTTTTTTTTTTTCATGAAAAACTACTGATTGCTGATGATGTAAGTACTGTAGGCTAATGAGGGCTTTCACGCACCGACTGCTTATGCTGTTTAAAGTCTAACAGCAACTCATAGATTCACTGTTAGCCTTTTAATCAAAATTAAAAATATAACAATATTTTCTAGAGCTACATATTGAACACAAACAATTCTGTTTAATGAACCTTTAAACATATCAAAATAGACAGATGTCCCCAGTGATTGAATTGCACAGAAACTAAAAGTTGACCATTTATTTATGTAATTGTGATCCAAGAAAAAAGGGAACTTTTTGCATTTCAAGAGTCAAAAAGTGTTTTTTTTTTTCTCCAATCATCAGGATGGCGGTTCTCATTTTCTGATACGAGTGGAACGGGTGATGACCTAGTTGAAGACTCTGTACTGAGAGAGATTAATAGTAAAACTGCATGATCTCAAGAAAATGAAATAAGAAGGTACTGCATGTAACCTTCTGGAATTTGATCTCCTATTCACCAGAATAATTAAAGATAGATCAGAAAATGAAAGTTTTCTAAGGACTTGATGAAAGAGATTCAAATTTCAACCAACAGTAAAAACAGTGATAGTGTGCTCATGCATTGTGTTACTGCGACACATGCTGTTTAAATGGTCCTTGCAGGGGTTTTTTTTTTGGGGATGAGGCTGAATGACTTTCTCCTTGGAATTCTACAAGATCTGCACAAGTGTGCTTATTAGTATCACTTTACCGCTGGAGTTGTAGTTTTCATTAATATGTTCTTATTAAGTATAAAAATTCAGATGTGAATAAAATATTTGTATAATTTATTTTAAAACTATGGAGGATTTATAGAGAAACGCCTATGCATAATATCTAACATTTTACAATTGATGTGTTGTAAATTTTTGTTATGGATTGGAAAACACTTTAGAAATGATGTATTTAAAGCATGCATTAAATAGCATCTTTTCCCTCTTAATTTCTTATTTTTTTTTAAATATACTTAATTCATCTCTCACCAGTGAAATTTGTGTGCTGCATTACACCACAGCAGACTGCCACCTACGACGGCGCCAGTGGTGGGAGAAACAGGAGGTTAGGTGTCTTCTCCAAGTACCCTAGACGTGAACTCAGTGGGATGCAAACCCACAAACTTTTGGTTAACGTCCACGGGCGAATGCTGTAACCACTGAGCCACCGTCTCCCCCCGGTCTTAATCTGTTGTGGATAGTTTTGTTTCATCTTCTGAACCGCTTATCCCTCACAGAGTTGTGGGGGATGCCGGAGCCTACCCTGGTTGATTTCAGGCGAGAGGCAGAGTACACCTCGAACAGGTCTCCAGTCTGTTACGGGGCCACACAGACACACATTCCTAGGGGCAATTTTGTAAAGACCAATTACCCTAACATGCATGTTTTTTGAGGGTGGGAGGAAACCAGAGCACCCGGAGAAAACTCACGCATACACAGGGAGAACATGTAAACTTCACACAGAAAGACCAGTATTTCAAGCTTCGCCCCCACTGTGCTAACCACTGCACCACCATGCAGCCCCGTATTGTGGATAGTGTTTGTTTTTTTAAAAAAATAGACTAAATCATTTATTGGCAATATCTTAAATCTTTTAAAGTGACTTCTGTAAAACTTACTGGAATACTTTTTTTGTGTATTTTAGAAAAACAATAAGAACTTGAAACAAAAAAGTGAGAAAAAGACATGTTAATAATTCACTTCTAATGAAAGCATCACTTTTTTTTACAGTGCTGCTTATAAACAAATAAGCACTGAATTCATTTGCTATTTAGATGTTTTGTACACTGTTAAGAGGAGGAAAAAAATCCCACATTAAATAGGTTCACTGCTAACAACATAAACTTAAGTGGCCTTAGAGTCTCACAGTCGACTGTTCTTAAAAACAAACACAAACACAACAAGCCTAAGGCCAGCTTTAATTCTCTATGACCAACTGTATTTTCAGGTTTAAATGTGGGTGTTTAACGCATGGGTTCATTTCTGTTTGGGTTTAGTAATCGCACAGATTTTCTTTTACAAATTTAGAAGGAATCAACAAAACTTATACAGGAAAGAACCTGATAACAATATTTAAAATAAAAGAATACCATCATGTATTAAAGCTAAAAGAAATACTCTTAGCCCGAAATGCTCAAAACTTTCTTTTTAAATATTATTCAATGAAACACATTCTGTTTGGGTTCTTCTTTTTCTTTCGGCATTTCCCTTCAGGAGTCGCCACAGCAAGTAAGTTTCTTCCATCTAACCCTATCTCCTGCATCCTCTTCGGTCACACCAACTATCTTCATGTCTTCCTTCACTGTATCCATGAACCTCCTCTTTGGCCTTCCTCTAGCCCTCTTTCCTGGTGGTTCCAAATCCAGCATCCTCCTGCCGATTTACTCTCTCTCTGTCTCTCTCTCTCTCTCCCCTCTGCACATGTCCAAACCATCTCAGTCTGGCTTCTCTAACTTTATCTCCAAAACCTCTAACATGTGCTGTTCCTCTGATATAGTCATTTCTAATTCTATCCATCCTTGTCACTCCCAGAGACATCCAGAGGGTTGTAATCTACAGGCATGTGAAAAAATTAGGACACCTTATGAAATCCTGTGTATTTTAAAATATATTTGGACATGTGGGTAGTTAATGTCAATTTTAATTAAACTCAGGGATCCAAGTAATATAACTAAACAATAAAAAAATAAGAAAAGCCTTTTTAAAACTTTCTGTAAAATTTAATTAAAAAATAATACAATTTCTGGTGAGGAATAAATTAGGACACCCCCTATATTATCCCTCTTAAAATGTTGAAAATCCCAAACAGGTGCATCAAGTCAGGTTCACATGATTAGTACATCGTTACCCAGTATTTGAATGGAGCCTTGCCCTATTTAAACCTCAGATTTAGTTTGGTGTGGCCCTGACAGTTGAGATGTTGAGGTGAGCGCCATGGTGAGGTCTAAAGAGCTTCCTGATGCCCTCAGAAAGAAGATTGTGGCCGCTTACGAGTCTGGTAAAGGATTTAAAAAGATTTCAAAAGAATTTAACATCAGCCATTCTACCATTCGCAAAATTATTTACAAGTGGAAGACATTTAAAACAACTGCCACCATGACAAGATCTGGCCGTCTGGTCAAGTTTACCCCCAGAGCAGAACACAAGATGCTCAAAGAGGTCCTGAAAAATCCTAAAGTGTCATCAAGGAAATTACAGCAGGTTCTGGCAACTGTCGATGTGAAAGTGCATGACTCTACGATCAGAAAGAGACTGCACAAGTGTGACTTGCATGGGAGGTGTGCAAGGAAGAAACCTTTGCTCTTTAAAAAAAACATCAAGGCCAGACTGAAGTTTGCCAGAGAGAACATAGACAAAGACCACGACTTCTGGAATAAGGTTCTTTGGACAGATGAGTCTAAAATTGAATTATTTGGACACCAGAACAGAAGACATGTTTGGCGTAAACCAAATACAGCCTTCCAAGAAAAGAACCTCATACAAAATGTAAAGAATGGAGGGGGCAGTGTCATGGTTTGGGGTTGCTTTGCTGCAGCAGGACCTGGCCAGCTCACCTTCATAGAATCTACCATGAATTCTACTGTGTATCAGAGGGTGCTTGAAGAAAATGTGAAACCATCTGTCAAAAAATTAAAGCTGAAGCGTAACTGGATACTGCAACAAGACAACGACCCAAAGCATACCAGCAAATCCACCAAGGACTGGCTAAAAAAGAAGAAGTGGAGAGTCCTGGAATGGCTAAGTCAAAGCCCTGATCTTAATCCCATCTAAATGCTGTGGGGTGACTTGAAACGGGCTGTACATGCAAGACACCCCTCAAACATCTCACAGCTAAAAGAATTCTGGATTGAGGAGTGGGCCAAACTTTCTCGTGATCGATGTCAGAGACTGATAAAAGGCTGCAAAAAGCGTCTCGTTGAAGTTATATCAGCCAAAGGGGGCAACACTAGCTATTAGGGGGTAGGGTGTCCTAACTTTTTCCTCTATTAAAATACATACTTTATTTTTTTTCTTTTTTTGGATTTGTCAAACATTGTTCATTTTTGTTGTTAAATTGCAATCAAATCACTTTCTTTTTGAAAAATATATATAAACATGGCTGGATATTATTATGTGAACCATTTCTAAATAAAGAGCTGATTATTTAATGGGGTGTCCTAATTTTCTCACATGCCTGTATAAAATGTTTCAGTCGGACTCTACTCTGCTTTAGCACTTAAATATTGCTTTTACTTGAATCTATCAGATTGACAGATATCACCAAATAATGCCTGACGCTCCCTAAAAACATAACAAAGCTCCCAAAAAGCACAAAGTACTGAAGTATTGCAGCTACATAGGCAGTAAACTCAAATAAGTATGGATGGTTTCGAGGTAGGAAAAAAAAAAAGCATAAAACGGTGCAAGCGATTGAATTTTGTTCAAATATTATATTACCCAGAAGGAACACCAAACTACAAAGTTGTTGGTAAATTGTGGACACTTCAGGCAGTCTGAGCTGAGCAGGAATGCCCACCATTACTGTTTTTCGTTTGAGGTTAGTGGAGAAGCGGTGGTGGAGAACATTACTCAGTGAGTAAGCAACAAACAGCTGGGAGGTAACTAACGTCTGACCGCTGTGCTCAGAGAGAAACCGCTTCTTTTCACTTTTATGTGTTGGTTTATATCACCCTATTATAATAATAATAAATCCAATTTTAGATAAAAAAAACCTTTCATTTCAGGTCTGCATGATGGCACAGTGGTTAGCACAGTTGGCATCACAGTAAGAAGTTTGGGGTTCGAGTCCAGGATTGGACGAGGCTTTCTGTATCTGGTGTTTGCATGCTCTCCCTGTGTATGCATGGGTTCCCTCTGGTTTCCTCCCATCCTCCAAAAACATGCATGTTAGGTTGATTGGCCACTATAAAATTGCTCCTTGGAATGAGTGTGTGGATGGTTGTCTGAGTCCTAGGAATGAGTAGTACAAGGTACACCCCAAACAGGGGTGTACCTTGCCTCTTGCCTCTTGCCTGTAATCAGCCCGTGAAGGCTCCAGCACTCCCCGCGACCCAGTTAGGGATAAGCAAATAAAAAGATGAAATGAAAAATATTTAATTTAATAATTACAAAGTCAAATTGTAAACAAACCATCTCGACAGCTATTGTCTCTTTTTGCAAGCGACGTTTAATTAAATTGTTAGTATTTTTAGTAGAGACGTGAAACCGTAAAAGCAGTTCATCAAGTCTTCAGTTCTTTTGTTTCACTCAATGATCTTTTAATAATTTCTTCCACTGCCACCATCACATGACTGTGCGCTAATTTATTTATTATATTGTCTTTGATGTGAGAATGGTTACCAGATGTGTTATTTAATATAGACCACAAACAGCAGTGAATAAGAGTTTTAAACAAATACACTGATTATTTTAAAAAATATTGGGTCACAGAGACTCACAATGCATAGTATTTTGGATGATTTTTTTTTTTTTTTTACATACTCTATTCATCCCTCACTGGGGAAAATTGTGTGCTGCACTACTACACCGCAGCAGGCTGCCACGACGGCGCCAATGGTGGGAGAAATGAGGGGTTAGGTGTCTTCTCCAAGGACCCTAGATGTGAACTCATTGGGAATCGAACCCGTGAACTTCCGGTTAGCGGGCGAACGCTCTACCACTGAGCCACCGTCTCCCCCTATTTAGTTTGATAGTTGATTTTTTTAAAGATGTTTAGTTTCTAAATAACTTAGTTTTCTAGTATAGTTTTTTCTAGAATTAGTTTTCTAAATAACTTATAGGGTCGTGGGGCCCTATGCCAGCTGATTTCAGCAAGAGGCAGGTACACCCCAAACAGGTCGCAAGTCTGTTGCAGGGTCACACACTCACAACCATCGACACACACTCGCGCGCACAAACACATACACACACTCATTCCGAGGGGCCAATTAACTACACATGCATGTTTTTGGAGGGTAGGAGGAAACCGACACATACACGGGGAAAACATGCAAACTCCACACAGGAGGGCCAGTGTTTCAAGCACCGCCCCCATTCTGGGACTCAAACCCTGACCTTCTTGCTGTGAGGCCAGTGTGTTAACCGCTGCACCACCATACAACCCTTTTTTAAAGATGTGCAATTGGTTTACTTCCCTAACAGCTTAATAAATCAAATCATGCTGAAAGGAGTGAAAAAACATTCTGGTTTAGCTAATTGTTGTCACTGTGGAATCTTAAATACTAATTATCAATATTTACTATAGTTCTTATAATTTTTAATCAAATAGATAAAAAAAAATGCATTTATATGATTTAAGAAACAAGCGGTCAGCCTGTAAATTCTCACAAGTCCTGTTTGTAGCATAATGACACACCTTTAGTGTGTCTCTACTTTGGTGTAGCATCTGAGTGGTGCAGTCAGGGCTCGGTGTGTCCACATTACTCTCAGAGAGAGAGAGAGGAGAAATCTGGCACAGATGATTAATTGTGGGACACTAAGGGTTTGAGTGTTGAGCAAACCTAACAAAGTCACCTTGTTATTACTGACGAGAAAAAAAAGGATTGAGATAAATCTCACATATGGAAAAACGAGGCTTCATGATGCAAATATTCAAAGAGATAAAACAGTGAAACTGGTTTGATGAGCTCTCACACTTTTTTATATGAATAACGAATCACTGACAAGGGATTAGAAGCGTTTTTCATCTGTACTTTAAACCATCCGCCCAAAACATGAACTATTATCTATCTAATTAAAGAAATCCAAACTGTTTCATACATTACACAAAAAATCTTTCTAACAGATACAAAAAAAACGGAGTAAAATTACAGCTTCTGAAGAATAATTTGACTATATTGCAATTTAGGTCATGTAGGATTTTTAAAATCTCCCACATTTTTTAACAGTTATTCTCTGGTAATCAGTCTTATGTGATCTCAAGAGTAAAAAGTGAAAAGTTAATGCACCAATACAGTTGCAGATCAGTGGAGTCACCAGAAGCATCTGCCGAACAAAGCAAAGCAGACAATAGGCCTAAGGAAAGTAAAACCTTTTCTTATTATAACTCTCATGGCGAGACTGTAATTCTATATGCAGTGAGTGTGTCTTGCATAATGTGGAGGTAGGATGTCATTATGCAATTAAATGCAAGGAGGAGGCTAAGCTGAGGCAGACCGTGGACGTTATCCTCTGAAAGTAGCGGCACAGAAACAGAAAAAAAGCTTTTCCCCCTAGATCCTGAACTTTGTATTCTGTCCAAATTTGCTATTCACTTTTAATACAGAAAGTATTTTTCTAAATTTCAATGATGAGTACTGAGTTTTAAGCTAAATTGGTTCAAGTTGTTGAATTGAATAGTGCTAGTCAGAAACACTTCAGAATATACACATCAGAGTTATTTTAAATATCTAATCATGTTTAGAGGAGTAAATAAGATTGACTTTAATTGCAAAGTCTACTCCCACAACAGAGATCAGAGTGTTTCTTTTCAAAATACTTTATCTTAAAAGTACGCTATCTTCCGCTCCACCCCATACAGTATATATATTTTTAATACACAAAAATTCTAAGTTCAATCATGTCTTTTTTTTTCTGTTATTTGCTTCATCTTCTGAACTGCTTAACAGGGAGTGCCAGAGCCTATCCCGGCTGTTTTCAGGTAAAAAGGCAGGGTACACCCCAAACAGGTCACCAGTCTGTTGCACAGTCACACACAGACTCATTCCTAGGGGCAATTTCACAGCGGCTAATCAACCTAACATGCATGTTTTTGGAGGGTGGGAGGAAACTGGAGTACCCGGAGAGAACCCACATATGATGGGTCCACACAACAAGGCCAGTGATTCAAGTCTCGCCCCTGCTCCAGGACTCAAACCCTGACCTTCTTACTGTGAGGCAAGAATTGTGCTAACCACTGCATCACCGTGCGGCCTCTTTTTCCTGGTATGAAAAGCAAAAATGTTTCCTTGAGCCTCAGTCCAGAGGTGCAAGATTAGATTTAAAACCTCCATTCCTGGATTACGCTCATAAATGTGAATGACTGCACTTGAAATGAAGGCCGAAGGAAAAACAGGATTTTATTGAGCATTTCAACAAAAAAACATAAGTTTTTATGTTTTTAGACAATCTCCGAGTGTCTTTGAAGGCATACAGAATCTTTAACGGTTTGACAGTTAAACTCTAAAGGTAACATATGTATTACAGAGGAATAAATCTGAATGACTACCAGATATTTTGACATCTAAAGATGTGGCTGGATTTAGATTTTTAAGTTTCCTTTCTAAATAATTCACACTACCTTTGGCTTTTGTGTGAAAAAGAAGCCGCTGCTCTTTTGGCACGAATAAATGAAGGCTAAGTACCATGCTTACTAATTGGCATATGTAAAGTGTACATGGAGAGCTGCTCTGTAGTGAAGCATTACCTTGCCTGCATGCCTGGAGGGTGAAGAATGGGCTCCTTGGGAACCGAACAATTGAAAAGATATGTTGGCTTACAAATCATCGGCGAATGTGGCTTCCATCCTGCAGCTAACTGATGATGGAAATCCATGTCATGTGAAATTTTACGTTCTTTTTTACTGTGTGGGAGCCTATTGTATATTGACTGACATGGCTAGGAACAAGAGGGAGGGCACGAAAACCCATTTGGGAGAATTGCAGGAACAGTTGTTCTTCACTAGAAGTTGCCCATCTTTCTTAAAAAAAAAAAATTGTGATAGATATCTACGTATATATTATCGTACTATGTACATCCCTCATGGGGAAATGACTTTTGCTGCATTGCACTGCAGCAGGGGGGCCAAAGGTGAGGGTAACCAGGGGTTAGGTGTCTTCTCCAGGGACACTTCGGCACAAGTTCATCAGGAACTGGACCAACTCTTTGGTCCAGAGACGGCGATTTTACCGCTGAGCTATGTCTCCACTGTTTAACTGCTTTCACTGGAGGCAGTGGCTCAGTGGTAGAGCGTTCGCCTTCGGACCGGAAGTTCACAGGTTCCCATCCCACTCTGTTCACTTGGAGAAGACACCTAACTCCCCGTTTCCCCCTACCATTGGCACCGTTGTGGCAGCCTGCTGCGGTGTAATGCAGCACAAAATTTCCCCGGTGAGGGATCAATAAAGTATACATTAAATTAAAATCACAGGATGTCAGTATCACAAGATGGTTTCATGGTCACTCAGGTTTGTCTTTTTTATCTCAACCAGAAAGTTAAAACTATGACTACTACATAAAAAGGGGATATTAGCTGGACTTGCTCACAGTCACATAAACCACAAAGTAGCAAATAACTCAGCTTCTCTCTTCCTCACGTACACATACATGTTCACAAGCAGGAAATGAATATGCCAAAACAATTATCTATAACTGCATAGGTTAACCAATAATTACACACTCCATATGCTTACAGGGAGATGTGCTGAGAATTGAACGTAGAACATCATTCCAGACGATTCCGGTGATAAAACAACGACCCAAAGGTGATCAGCACAGATGCTTGTCGCAAACTTGGTCGTTTATTTTTGCATTTGAATATCAATTAAATGAGGGGCAGACCTTCAGGCAAAATTAGTGGCTGTACATGTCGCTAATCTGATTATTCTGTAATCATTTAAATTGTGAGAAATTATCGCCAGAGAACACAATCATATATCAAATACAAGTCAGGCTTAATCCTTCTGAAATGAACCTTGAAGGACTCCTTTGCAAGTTAATTCTGGTGATTACAAAACACCATCCTGCCAATATATTTGTTGGTGCATTCTCATTACAGTTACAATTCTTTTTGTCTTAATGACTATAGCAATGGCTCAATAAAGAAACATGAGTCTTGTTACATCCTTCTGAGAAGGACTGATGTATTGGTTTGACCTTTGATATTGGCAAACCATGCCATTTACCACCCGCATGATTGAGAGTCCTCGCAGAACGTAGAGCGATGCGAAAAGGAAATGCTGTGGTGAAATTGGATTTTTTTTGGTTGAAAATGTTGTTCCTGCTCTATTATAAAAGAGTCTCTGTCAAGGGCATTTGCATAAATAAGAACGCATACCTGGGGCAACAACTAAAAGGAAGTTGTTGGACATAAAAGGAAACAGTTTCAAATATTCTGCCAGCTTCTTTCCAAAAATATTAAATGCATTGAGCAGCCTGTGATTCAGCCTGAACAAAACTGATATGACTTTGTATTCACCACCGTTTCAGACAGTCAGATTATTCCTCTGGGCTAAAGTCAGCAACACTTAGAAACAATGGCTCAGCCAAAGGTAAACGATTGAAATGCAGCTTAGATAATGTGATGTGCATCATAGAAGGAGAATTACAGCAAATAGAAATTCTAATAGAAAAGTTTTTTACAGCACTCGCTGTCCGGATGACTTTCATAGTTTTCCTGTGAACTTCTACTAAGCTGAATAACAACGTACCAATGTGAGCCTCTCAGATAAAATTCTATTCAAGGTTAATAAAGATCAACATCTTTTTGTTGAAGACAAGCTGCTGGAAGTCTGTTTCCTTTAAGAATCTAAGAACAAATTTCACTCTTTGTTTCTTCTGTGCAGTGTATAGAATAAAAAAGAAAACAGCTCAGTGCTAGGCATTTCAGCCATGTGAAGGAGATACAACAATCTATTGGGAATACAGAAAACTAAACTTGTGTAGGCAAACAAAGAGGTGTTAAAAATTTTCTTTGTATTTTAGAACGTTATCCCACATGTAGTTTGTGTAATTCACATTTCTTTAATTAGAAAAACAAAAAAGCCAGCTTTACAGTAAAAATAAAATCTGACATAATTGCTGAGGATGTCTCTGGGAGTGATCACGATGAATAGGAATATATCAGAGGAACAGCACATGTTAGAGGTTTTGGAGATAAAGTCAGAGAGGCCAGACTGAGATGGTTTGGACATGTGCAGAGGAGAGAGAGAGAGTACATCGGAAGAAGGATACTGGGTTTGGAACCACCAGGAAAGAGGCCTAGAGGAAGACCAAAGACGAGGTTCATGGATACAGTGAAGGAAGACATGAAGATAGTTGGCGTGACCGAAGAATATGCAGCAGATAAGGTTAGATGGAAGAAACTGACTTGCTGTGGCGACCACTGAGGGGAAATGCCAAAAGAAGAAGAAGGTGTTCGTAATAAGTCTGTGTAATTCTCCATTCATCCAGGAGTGATCCATTGGAGAAAACACTTCAAAGTTGTCTTCTGGATAGGTTATTTGTTGATTAAGACATGTCGACTTCCAATTGAAAATCTAATAGATCCTGATGGGATCTATCAGATTTAAACTGATAGATTTCAATACACTATCCAGAAGACAACATTGAAGTGTTTTCAATTATTGGTGTTCATGAACTGCTTCAAATATCTGTATCAGTTTTTTTTCTGGCCATCTGTCTGGGATGCTTTCTATATACAGTACCTGATTGGTATGTTTTAGAACATGTGAGACAGGTTGAAGACCCTGTTTAAAATCTAGACACAATTACAAAGGATAGATTTTGATAATTGACAGAGAAAGGTCTTTGGATCCCACTTGGACAAGCTGGAAAAGGAGGTTTGTCATGCTGTCCCTAAAGCCATCAGATGAATGGATAGGACATTACGATATTAATCTCTAATTTCATCCACGGATAAATAAAGATTGAAAAAAGAAGGAAATAACTGTGCGACTATTTGAACAAAAGATTGCATGGAGGCTCCCACTGGGAAAAAAAACACCCACTACTACATATGTTGTTCTCAGCTGTACAGTGTGTGAATGGTAAATGTAGTATCAAAGAGATTTTTTTCAGTTCAAACAAAACAAGTTATTCACAAAATAATCGGTGTGTTAATCTGTGATTCTAGAATCAAGCAAGCCAAGAAATAAGTTCGTGATGTCAGAATTTAAGTCATCATGCAACATTTTATTTTTTTTTGCTTGCTAATACTTTCTCTCACACCAAAATATGAAACTACTATGAATGAATGTGTTTTTAATCACAATTAGACTGCTTTTTTTCCCCCTGAAAAGTCCTCTCACACTACAGGTGTCACGATCCCCTCACCTGCCACCAAAGGGAGCCCTGGACCTTCCCTAATCCCTGATTGAGACACCTCAGGGTGATTATTCGGATCTACACATATGTGGACCCTGCTGCATATTTAAGGGCAGTCACCCCAGACTTTCTCATCGGGTCATTACCATCCCTTCCAGCCAGGTTTTCCAGGTTGCCCGACCAAGAAACACATTTTGAACAATAACCTCTTACCATGCCACAAAAACTTCTTCTTTCACAGCATTACTGGTCTGCCATTCTCAAATAAACCATGTTTTCTGTCCTGTAATTAGGTCCTCCCCCTTCCACCTGCACACCGCTTCATGACAACAGGGGTCAGTCTTGATTTTTTTTTCCCGAATGAGGGTTGTTTTTGTGCATGATGTAGTTTTTAGTTCTACTGTATAATAATGTTATATGACAACTTAGTCTGAAAATGAAAAAATAACTTTTGTTCCGTCCTCTTTCAGAATAGTTTGCATCATTTACACACTAAGCATCTGTTTTACTTTTACAGAAAACATTAAAGCCTTTAAAAGCTTTTGAGTACTAAAGTCTGACCTCTACATTGTACAATTCAATTTAAATCCTCCAAATAATAAGCTGCCCTGCCCATTTTCCATTATTTCCAAGCAATCAGGCAATAAAAACTTTACTCACGGTCACTGCAGAAAGGTCCTCCGTAGGTGGTCATTGTGCAGTCACATGAAAAGCCCTCCCACAGCTGTAGACACACACCCTGATGGTGGCAGGAGTCTTCTGTGCAGGTTGTGCTCGGACCTGCAGAGTGTTGCAGAGATTTTGTTAAGTGAAAAAAAAGAAATTTTTTTTAAACTGGTCTAAAATTCTGATTTTTTTTGTCTCAAATGTAGCTAAGTTCAGTTGTCATCCAACAAAGACATTGTTTTTTTAATGCATACAAAAACAGTGTTCATTTATTATAAAAAGTAACATGATCCAGTTACATTCATCTTTTTAAAATCTCAGCTATAACTTATTATTTTTGCATCACTGACAAAATATTTGAAATAAAATAAGTTGTAGGGCTGCATGGTGATGCAGTAGTTATCATGGTGGCCTAACAGCAAGAAGATCAAGGGTTCGAAACGCTGTCCTTTCTGTGTGGAGTTTGCATATACCCCCTGTAAATACGTGGATTTTCTCCAGGTACTCTGGTTTCCTCCCACCCTCCAAAAACATGCATGTTAGCTAATTGGTCATGTTGGTAATTGGTAATTGCCCCCAGAAATGACCCTGCCTTGCAACAGCTTGGCAATCTATTCAGGGTGTACCCTGCCTCTCTCCTGAAATCAGCTGGGATAAACTCCAGCATCCCCCAGGACCCAATTCGAAATAAGTATTTCAGAAGATGAATAAATACATTTTTTTCAAAATGATAGCTCTGGAGCCTGAATGCGCAGACACACTTCTCCTCTGCTCAGCTTGAAGGAAATCCAACTTAATGATGGTGCCACAAAAAAAGCTCTTACACCACTTACATAGGTACAAGATATTTTATACTTGGGGGAAACAATTGAAGGCCTTGACTATATTTACACAGTGGTGGATGAAGTACTCACTTTTTGTACTTAAGTAAAAGTACAGATAGTTAGGCAAAAAATTTACTTAAGTAAAAGTACCAATAAAAAAAATCTACTTAAGTAAAAGTACAAAAGTAGTTGATGTAAATTGTACTTTTTAAGTAAAAATTTAAAGCATTCGACCATAATTCAAATGTTATTTTTTGTGCTATAGGGTGTCACCATGGTAACCAGGATAAATACTCTGCAGGGGTGTGACCCCCTCTCCCGCCTCTTTTGGTCCACAAAAAAAATAAATAAATAAAATAAAAGGAAAGGAAAGGGGACAATCAAGCTATCCCCTAGAAGGGCCAGTGAATGGGCTGCCAAAATGAAGGAAAAAGATACTTATTTTTTAAAATGTTTTGGGGGGAGGCCCCCAGTCACTATATATTGGCTTTGTCAAAGCCCCGCCCCCCTTTGGAAAATTCTAGATCCGATCCTGCTCTGTGTAATGACGGCTCAACTTTTTATTTAGAAGTAAACACAACGAACAACGATCTTCTGACTCTTTTTAATTTGTACTAGATTTGATGTTAGGTTTTTGGCGCTGAATGAATGCGGAAAATATTTCTCGATTCATTACTTCTTCTCCCGATCAATTGCTTCTTTTGATTTTGGCGATGCGGCTTCAAGATGCACTAAAAAACATGTGTATTTTTCAAATTCCTGAACGAAAATGTAACAAAAAATGTAAAACACACTTTTAAAAAGTAGCGAAGTAAAAGTACAGATATTTGCTCTAAAAATGTAGTGAAGTAAAAGTACCGGTCTTAAATTTTACTTAAGTAAAGTACAGATACACAATTTTTTTACTTAAGTACAGAAACGAAGTACATTTACTTTGTTACGTTCCACCACTGCATTTACACACTGTACCATGTGGAAGCCGATCGGGTAAAATTTTGTGCCTGTTACAAGACCCAAAGACAGAGTCCAAAGACGGTTTGGGACAAAAGCTATCCTGCTGAAATTTGACTATCTGGCAGACCCTCCTCTGCAGAACCCCTTGATAGATCCCCTCATGGTGAGTAGTTCAATCCCGCTTTAGGTTGTAATGCTCCACAGGTAGGTCTTCTACTCCTGAGGAGCTTTTGGACCACATTGACAACCTTGGAACCATAGATAGAATGTTAGAATCAATAGAATGTTACTATCTTTGAAGTATGTAAAAGAGGAGAGCTGTTCAGAGTGGAGTGAAGAAGACTGAGTGGCTTTGAAACCATTTTGTGACAAATGAACAGTCATATTTATGAGATTAGAAAATCACTGATAAAAAGCTTAGTGGTTAGGGGTGATGAGCAAAAGGGCTAGTTTTCAATCTGACAGGTAATTTATCTCATTTGGTTGGTGTAACTTTGTGTTAGATAAAGGATGGGATGTAGTTACAATGATTTATATCTAACTTTATTTGATAGAAGACATCATTTCACGGTGGCACGTTGGTGCAGTGGTTGCCACAATGGCCTCACAGCAAGAAGGTCAGGGTTCGAGATCCAAGTGGGATATGCCTTGGAACACTGGCCTGTCTGTGTGGAGTTTGCATGTTCTCCCTGTGTATGTGTTTTCTCCAGGTTCTCTGGTTTCCTTCCACTCTCCAAAAACATGCATGTTAGGTTCATTGGCCACTGTGAAATTGCCCCTAGGAATGTATGGGTATGGATGGTTGTGTGTGTGGCCCCGCAACAGACTGATGCCCTGTTCGGTGCTTACACGGCCTCTTGCTTGAAATCAGCCGGGATAGGCTCTGGTACCCCCTGCGACCCAATTAGGGATAAGTGGTTAAAAAGACAAAACATAATTTCAAACTATTCTTTTCAACCGGGGATGCCCAACCAGTCAATCAAAGTCTACCGGTAGCTCGCGGACTAGTTCCAAATCAACTGCCTGGTCTGTCGGTAAAAAAAATGAATGAAGTCAGTAATGTCAACTCAGCGACTTTGACGCTATATTTAGCGGGCAGCCTATCTAGACCCTGTAGTTGCTAGAGTTGCTAAAAATTAGCGACTCCCTGTTTTTTTTGTTGTTTTTTTTCCCAGAAAAAGTGCCAATCTAGCAGCTTTTTCTAGTGTTGTTGATGAATTTTGGAGTCTGTGATGTGAAATCGCGTTTGTTAAGCCTGAAATCAATGAGCAGTGCCTGTTCCTGTTGTGGCCCCTCCCACTCCCAAAGCACTGCATGCGCAAGGAAGAAAAATCTGTATGTGTGTCTGTGTTCTTCTTTCTGCATTTCCCTTCAGGAGTCACCACAGCAAGTCAGTTTCTCCATCTAACCCTATCTGCTGGATCCTCTTCAGTCACGCCAACTATCTTCATGTCGTCCTTCACTGTGTCCATGAACCTCCTCTTTGGTCTTCCTCCAGGCCTCTTTCCTGATGGTTCCAAACCCAGCATCCTTCATCTGATGTACACTCTCTCTCTTCTCCGCACATATCCAAACCATCTCAGTCTGGCCTCTCTGACTTTATCTCCAAAACCTCTAACATGTACTGTTCCTCTGATATACTCAATTCTGATCCTGTCCGTCCAGGTCCCTTGAGAGAAAAGGGAACGAGCAAGAGAGAGGAATTTATCGGTGTGTGTGTGTTTGAGAGAGAGAGAGGAACTTGTGTGTGTGTTTGAGAGAGAGAGGAATTTGTCTTGTGTGCGTGTGTTTGTGTTTCAGAGAGAGAGGCTGGCTAGAAATGATATCTGAGGGTTTGCAATGCCGGACTGGTAGATCTCAGGAGGATCAATATTTGAAAAGTAGATCTTGGGTCAAAAAAGGTTGGGCACCCCAGTTTTAAACTGTCCTTACGCTGATCCTTAAAAAATGTTCACATTCTTAAAGCCTGATCCACTCAAAGGTTAATATTTTAGTCATTCATGTTAGAAGGACAGCAACATTATGAAAAGGTGAGCTTTTTCCTTCATAAGCAAATGGTTCACATGGCCAAAAACAACGGCAATATTTCATTTAATCTTTTGAACTGCTTATCACTTACATACATGATTGCATAGGGTCCCGGAGCCTATTCCGGCTGACTTAACGTTAAAGACAATGTACACCCCAAATAGGTCGCCAGTCTGCTGCGGGGTCACACACTCACAACCATGTATGCACACTCATTCCGAGGGTCAATTAATTTGTGGTCAATCAACCAAAAATGCATGTTTTTGGAGATTAGAATGAAACCGGAGTACCTGGAGAAAACCCACACGTACACGTTCCGCATGCAAACTCTACACAGGAAGGCCAGTGTTCCAAGCCTCACTCACATTCGGGCACTCACACCTGGACTTTCTTGATGTGAGGCCACCGTGCAGCCTCAACAGCAAACATTTTAAATATATTTAGTATATGTTAGAAATAATTTGGTTTTATTTAAATTTTTGCATAAAATGCGGGTAAACATTTTCAAGTGAAGCTACATAAAAAAAATCTTATAGCCCTATTTCCAACCTTGTTTTAATGCATTTTCTTTTGGGTTTGTAGTACAGTTAGTCAATTATATAACTTTACAAAAAGTGTAAAAACTATTCCTCCCCAGATATAATTAGAAGTTGCTCTAAATATTAACTGAGCCATTGTTACAATGCAGGGATTTTGTTGAAGTAAAGGCCACCTGGGAAGCTTAGTTGACAGGATTGTGCCTCAGTGGAACACCACATTCTGCTGTGTGCTTTCTCGTCAGGGCTCCACAAGAGAGACTGAGCACTTTTGACTGCTGAGCTACATGATCCCATGAGCATGAGAACATGTAGAGCATAATCAGAAATGATAACGCCAAAGAATTTATTGTTTAACCAATCACAATGGTTCATTTGACAAAGGTGTTTAATACTGTGATAAATTAGGTGAATTAACTATCAGGCAGCAGCTGATAATTCCACGGGTTTAATCCATATTGTCGGACTTAAATGAAATTAAATCTGATGTTATAAAAGAAAAAAAGACTGGTGTTACATGTCCTTACCTCCACATCCACGTTCCACATCTCCAACCTTGTGAAGGGCGTCTGCCAGCAGGTCAGGGAGTCTTCCATTCAGGTCCACAGATGCTAGGCAGCCTTTATAGCCCTCTCTGGATGCTATTAACCTGGGCAGACTGCTGTACATGCTCTTCCCCACACCGCCAATGTACAGCTCCCCTGTAGGGTGAGTTAATAAAGAAAAAAAATCCATGAAGTAGATTCACAGAACGTGATGTTGAAAGTAAGAAAAAAAACTTCTTTGCACAAAGGATTAAAAAAAAAAAGAAAAAATCAAACCTTTCTTAGGGTTGAATGTTGACTGATTACCTTTCAAATCCAGGTTACGGGCACCATTGGCGTGTTGTGTAACGGTGCGTAGGTCAATTTTCAGAATGTGCACATTGTTGTTGTCTCGTGAAATCACCACATTGTGCCACTGGTTGTCATTGAGGGGTTTGTCCGAATTCCCCTTCATCAACGATGGTCCGTTTCCCAAGTCAAAAACGTAGTGAATGTACCTATAAAACAATGTTTATCAATTACTAAAGGGTTTATTCACATGTGTGTCAGCGCAGTTTAAATCATGAATGGACTAAAAATTTATTCCATTAGAAATAAGTCTTCTGTTGGCAATGGAGGAAGTCCGTCAATGTTGGTGCACCTGTCTGGGGTGGGGTCACACTCCCAAACCAGTGAAGGGCTTTTAATGAAACTGCCCACAGTAACTTAGTCCAAACTATAGATAAACTGATTAGGTTTTCAGGGTCATGAGACCAACGATCCAGGTTGGACAGGTCGAGGTTGCAAATTCTTGTGAATGCAATATCTCCCAATCCATGAAACTGTACACATTTACTGATACTAAATATAGATTAACTGTTAAAGTTTGTTATATGGGGCAGGTGGAGGAAAAATTTTGATGCTTTGTTGTCGACATAAATACGTATAATCACAAAACAAAAGTACATCATGACAAAATCTGTGTGAGTAAACTCTGAATCTGAACAAAACCTGCAGACGAGTCCAATTGATCTTATGGTGGGAAGAAACAATCAGCTGGCTTTACCGCCGAGACATGGTATTAGTATCTTGTTTATATAAAAAACGGATCTATAATTAATGAAACATAAAAAAAAAAAAAAAATGTCTGTGAAGCTGCCAAACTACCCGCAGTGTTTACATGTGGTTACAAGTCAGCAAGAGATGTTTCCTCCAGTTCTTATGCTTCAACATTACAATAATTTACTTCTAACACCCCCAGTACTTACCCTTTGACTAACTCCACCACAATAAAGTCACTACCGTCTCCAGAGTTATAAAGTATCAGGCCATCTGGACTGGTGGTCTTGAACTGGAAAAACAGATGCATGGAAGCATAGGCCTGTAGGGTGGAAAAGGCCAGGTAGCTGGCTTGAGTTAGAAAAGTTACAGGATTGGCAACAATGTGTCTCATGCCAAATCGAGCATTCAGCTCGCAGTAAGAGATGTCTCCATTCTTGCATTGATCCAGGTAAAGGATTCCATTAAAGGAAAGGGACTGCAGATGGCCAATGAAATTGGAAGGCACCACTGAGATGAAGCGCCGCTCCGTCATAATTCCTGTTTCAATGTTGTTGAACTCCAAGCGGGTGTGGCCACCAACCATATGACCTAAAAAAAGATGTATAAATATCTGATGAAACTTCTGAAACACATGAGCTTCTGCCTCTTTGTTAGCATAGATGTTTTGGCACCACCATACCTTCCACTGTCACATTGTCAACAGATAGCTGCAAATTCTTCCCACGCCGCATCACCTTCACTGTGTGCCACTCATTGTCATTCAGCTTCTCGCCTACAAGAAGAATCTCCGGTCCCTTGCCTGAGAGGAGGAAAGCACTGAGTGACAATCATACCACATGAGAGCGGTATCTTTCCACACAAAGCTCTCCATTTTAAAAGCACTCTCAAGGTGCATACATTCATTTACTCATCACTCATGCAGACAGCCAAACATTCCTCACCAAACTGCCTTTTGCATTCACTTCACAGCAAAAAGAGACAAGAAAACTACAAGAACGCCTTTAGAAAACTAAAAAAGGAAATATAAATGTAGGTAATATTAAATGCACGGAAACAGCAGGACATATGCTCTTCATTCAAAGACTAAGTGGCGTGATGTCTATTGGGAAAACCTGTAAAGGTGGAGCTGGCTCACAAATATATTTCTTCAATATCTACTGTCCGTATGTATTTTTTTTTTCCAATGATTTCAAATTAGGTCACAGAGCAAAGGCTTGCCACTGCAGCACCGTCACCCTGAATCAGTGCCTATGCAACAGGCTGACACGGCAGTTCAAAGGAGTTCTGACATCGCTTGGGAAACTAATTGGCCGTGCCTAAGCTGACTGTGCCTTTAGGGGTTTGTCTGTCTAATTGAGCTCAGGGTGCAGGAGATTTACAGGGGACGCACAAAGGACAATAAATTAAAAAAACATCAACTGCTTTCCGAATGCTTCACTGTGTCACAGCTGGAAAAACAGCGCCTTGAGACTTTTATTGTAGCTGCTTGGGTCTCCACCTGCTAGATATCGGCTGTGCACACTAGGCAAATCAATACCACCAAACACTGACTTTTCAAAATCTGATGGATTTACTTACATTTAGAAAAACAACCTAAAAAACACCCGAGATTGCTCTGATTTAAAGGACTAACATGCTAGCAGACGACCTGCAAGCTCCTTTGTAACAACAAAGGAGATAATGGGTGCTGAATAGAGAGGACTATTATTCAAATAGAGAAACTACCTTACTCTGCGGGCAGAGAGGTCTAAGCATTTTTTATAAAAACATGAATAAAGGAAAGCAAGAAAGTTCACACTATGTCACAAAAACAATATTAAAAGGTAGAACGAACAGGTTAATAAACCAAACTCTACTGCTTTAAATATCTATTTAAAATTTTGAGGGTTAAACTATGTGTAGAAATACATAGAAATAGACTTTTTATCTGTCTATTGAGGAAAAAAAAACAGTGGTTGCTTTTTAATCCCATTTGTCATTAAGTATTTAAAAAAATGATGAATAAAAAATTTATTCTGCTTCACAAATGAATTATTAAGAACTAAAACACAATAGTCTGCACATCCCCTTTAATTTCCTGTTGCCTTAAACAATTAAATTCATCTTTATTCATAAGAACTTTGGTCATGCTGACTTTTGATACCGCTTAGATGATTACTTTAGAAAAAAAAAAGTCTAACAATTTTACAGATGAATTTCAAAAAGAAATTCATTCTGACCAAAAAAACCCCCAAAAACTGCATTTCTCTTTTAAATTTCACAAACTCATCATTTAGGGACCTAAGAAACACTTTATATCCAGTTTGATCGTTGACTAGGTATGACTGGAATTATTAATTTCATACCAAGGCAACTTTAAAGGCATGACTTAGCAATCCAGTGCAGCTCTGTGTGACACTGAGCCGACACTGAAATCAGGATATGCATGTTAATTAGGAATGGTATGATAATTTTGCAATTTAGTGTTCATGTTGCCATAAATGTGTGGCACAAATATCCACCAGTTGCAAAAAAAAAGTTAATGAGGGGTCATTGCAGCAAGATTTGTTCTTGTGTATCTGCTTGTGAAAAGAACTTGTGTATCTGCTCCTGGTGAGTCCAGACTATGCAGAGGGGTTACATCTCCCTTTCCTTGTAGGAAAAAGCTTACACTTTCCACGGGAATCTGAATTATCGATCCTGCAATCAAGTTGCAGTATAATCCATCAAATGGATTCGTCTGGAAAAATGATGATGCAAACTTTATCAGAGAACTCATTTGAGAAGACTTACATTAAAATCTATTAACATGACAGCTGTCTTCATAAAGTAAGCTTTTGCAGAACCCACCTGTGCAGCACTCACTCTTTGCAAGATATCTGACAGCTGCTTAGTTTTTTTACACACATTCACACACATTCTTAAAGGTTTGCAGAGCATGTGTGAAGGCATAGCGCCATCTGTTGGTAGAAATTTTTTTAATGCAGACCGTTTTCTGTCTGAAATGCATAAAACTAGGGATTTAGACATTTTTCTTCTTTGTGATGAGGTTTTTCACACACTGCACACAACCACACACACACATACACACACTGTACACCTTGATCTGAAAAAACGAGTAGCATTGCAGTGACACCCTCAATTAAAAACACACTTCAGATTGATTAAGTGTTCTGAGACTAAAAAAAAAAAACAAGGATTTGACTTAAATGTGTTTTATATAAAAGAATATTTAATATTAAAATTTGTTTAGGGGTAAATGATTAGTTTAGGGAAACAAATCTATCATTTTAAATGATCAAAAGTGTGTGAAGTCGACTTTCTGCCTAAAGAAGAAAACATTTGATCAAAGATTTTTTCACCATAAAAATGAATTAACTGTCTGAATTTCAGCTACATCTTGACTTTTTTTTGTATCTCATTTTGATGGTAGTGACACCTCTAAAAAGAAATTCAGAAGGAAAGGAAAACTAAAGAAATGAAAGAAAACATGTTGAAACTTGTAGGACAAGCTGGTGGTTGATCATGGACAGAAAACAGTGTCTCTGAAGATTCAGGATATTTCAGATTGAACCATTTGCCAAAGAAATAAAACACTAAAAAAAGAAAACTAAAAATGATTTTGTTTTATGTGTTCTGACATCATGACATTTAAAAATGTCTTTTTATATATATTAAACACAGCGGTGAGGAGTTTGCTCTCTTTCTTTGAAGATTTGAGTTAGAAAACAGGTCTGATAAGGGATTAAAAAAGGTCTCAGCCAACATTTTATCAGCGATAACTTATACGAGCTTTCATAAATCTCAGTATAAAGTGATCTGGATCAGAAAGGCCTTTAAATCTCCACCTGGGAGAGTTTTTATCTGCTTCTCACTATAAACCTAAATAAAGATATTCTACTCTTGTTGTTTTGTTCATTAAAATTGAAATTCTGTTAATGTAAAAGTCTTAAATTGCTTTTTATGTGTCTAATCAACAAAATAGGACGTTCTTCAAAAAGGTCTAATTGACAGGACGCTGCATCAGTCCGTTGTGGTGAGGAAAGAGCTGAGCCAGAATGCAAAGCTCTTGATTTACCAGTCGATATACGTTCCTATCCTCACTTATGGTCACCAGCTGTGGGTGATGACCAAAAGAACGAGATTACGGATACAAGTGGCCGAAATGAGCTTCCTCGTAGGGTGGCTGGACTCTCACTCAGAGATAGAGTGAGGAGTTCTGCCATCCGGGAGGAGCTTGGAGTAGAGCCGTTGCTCCTCTGGGTTGAGAGAAGCCAGATGGGGTGGTTTGGGCATTTGGTTAGGATGCCTCCTGAATGACTTGCTGGTGAGGTGTTTTAGGCACGTCACACCGGGAGGAGATCCAAAGGGAGGCTCCGGATTTGCTGGAGAGACTGTGTCTAACAGCTGGCCGGGGAACGACTCGGGATCCTCCTGGGTGAGCTGGAGGATGCAGCCGGGGTGACGGAAGCCTAGGCTCCCCGTCTGTAATGGTTGCCCCCATGATCTGGCCCTGGATAAGCAAAAGCTAACAGAACGGAACAGAAAAATGTCTTAAATCCCTTTTTATGTTTCTATAAATTAAATAGTGCATTCTTTCAAGAAGTCTAATTAACATTTGCTGTTTTATATTATAATTATCCTCATATCAAATCTTTTTAACTGAATTCTATTTTATTTTATTGTTTATTATTGATTAGTAAAGACATTTCATGAGTCTTTTTGATTTATTTTTCCGGACATCTGGGATTAAATTACTTGTGCATTTCAAGTTCTAATGAGAAAAAAATTGTGCCTGCAGATGCAGAGTAAATAGTTTGATTCAAACACTTGCTGCATTTCTAAGACTTTAATATGAAAGCTGACATCTGATAATTAGATAAACACAACCACGATTCCACCCCACGAGGGCTTCGCCTTCTAAAAGGCAACCGTCTATTTGCGGCAAATTAATCTCTTATTTTTCATTCATACATTTTTCAATATTTACACGACAACTAGTTGATGTCCTTGTGTCGTGCTAATCTCCTGATTATGTTTGGAACATTTAGGTTAATATCATCACTTTGGTTTGGGTAATTGCTCCCCCAGTAAGGCATGTTTTAATCTAAAAGAGAGGATGTAAGTTATTTGCCTCGTGATAAGCCAACGCTGATTACACTCGTACTGAACCCATTTATCAGTCGTGATGAGCTGATTAGTGAAGGGCAAATTATTGCCAAACCGGTGGATTACGGTGTATTAAATCAAGATCAATTTGACAGGAAAAAATAACAACAACAACATGTGATGTAGAGAGCTGGTTTTGGTGAGTGCACCAAAATGAAGAAAAAAAAAATCCAATTATATTCCAGTGTGCAGCTGTTTGCCAGAGTGAGGTCTCATTTGTGCTCTTATCTTAAAGAGAGGCTATTGTACATAATTAACTTTTTCTACCAGCATGCTGGAATGTTATTCTCATCAAAAACATACTTGAAGTGGTTTTCTATGTAATGCATTCATTTTCAAGTTATTTGCAAGCTCTTCTGTTCAGTATACAGATACCATTCAGACCCTAGATTGTTGTTGGTCATGGATTTAGTTCTCCACCACACCTGCATTCTAACATAAGCAGGGAGTGGTTTTACAGCAGCAGTGCGCACACTCTCTGCCAGATTGGGGGAGGGCAGGTATTTGTAAGGTTCTACAGCATTCACAGTGTCAAAAACTACGCTTTTTTAAAGCAAATATTGTCATACTCTTTTGTTACTACTTCTTTTATTTCTTCTTTTATTCTTATCATTCAAAAGTGACTTTTGAATGATAAGTTGCAATTCTCCAACTACAGGCAGTTCCTATCCAGCTGTATGACAGTGTTATGTTAACAAAGAGATGTGGTTATACTGCTGAGTACCCCCACCTCACCTCTACTTTGCCTCCACTTATCTGTAAGTGGGAGTATGGAAATTTTTTACACCCACTACTCTGTTAGAACACACCTCATGGTTTTTATTACTGTATAAAGAAATAAGACAGGGATGCATTTTCTTTGTAGACACTCTGGTCTGGGGAAATACTACCCTTGTGACAAGTAAAAGAGAACAAACAAGGGAGTCTCTTGTTTGTTCCCCAGTCAGCAGAGCTTCAGGATAAAGATGAATAACTTTTCTATCTAACAATGAGCTAACAAAACGTACCAGATTTATTTATCTATCTATCTATAAATATATATATGCTGTGAGATAAGAATTATTACCTCACAGAAGCACAATACCCTCTCTTTAATCAAGTTGTGAGATAAATAACCGAATAACCATTTCTTTTTTTCCCACGGAGAACAGAAGCAAGAAGAACATCAGAGAAATACAAGACATGTTCTCTACATGATGGTACAGAAGATAATCAGAGGAGACACTTACTGAGATTACAGTCTATCCTGATACAATCTGGTGAGAGAGAGAGTGAGATGGTGAGATTAAAAGAAAAACAGAACAGCACAAAAGAGGAGAATATTTCACATCCTTCAAGGTACATTTTGCAAACAGTTCAGTACTTTTTAGAGCCCACCATCCGGGGACAGCCTCAAGAGTCTAAACCACCACTTTCTTCCCTGTGGGAGTTGTGAATTTGGAATGTACGTATATAAGAAAAGAGAATGAGTGATTGAAAGGACAAAGTCAGTGTGTGTCCGACACAGCTGGAGGCGTAGCAGGGCAGTTCAAAGGTGGGATCAATAAGAGTTTTTATTGATCCCAAAAGTAAAGGTGCACCGTTATTGCTGTTTTTCTACATCGATAAGACCCCCCGTAAAAGATCTGAACATTTGGTTTTGGCTAAATTGGATTGTTTCAGAAGCTGTGACTGATAGTTTTTCTGACATGTGCTTTGGGGGAAATCAGCAAACATCCACTGCTATGAGGAAAGTCGTCTGAAGTGGATAGCAAAAATAGAAAATGAAGCTTGTGCTAGATCAGAACATCTGATGCGCACATAACACTGACTGTTCAACTGGTTAAAAACATCTGAAAGCAAAAATAAATCCATTCTTATCATCTTTTCACATGTCACACAATTTTCAATCTGCAAAACTACATCCTAAAACAACATGGCCATTTTATTGAATCGGTTTTACTCTTTTTGTAGCGATGCACCTCTACTCCCATACTTTAAACATGTCTTGCTAGTACACCTCTTTATTTTGCAGGCTTAGCGTGCCAATCATTTCATGTTAAGCACACAGGAAAGGAAAGTGGCGATTTGCACAGCCTGCAGCCACCATGAAGCTTACACCTTCAAAAAAAATGGCCAAAGCCAAAACGCAAGCCTGGCCAGCATTTGTACATTTCTATTATAGTGAATTTTGTATAAATCAATGTGAAATATTCAAGCGTCTGACTCTTAAATGGATTCAACTACTCATTGTATTCATGTATTGAATAATTAAAGCCACCAAGCTGACAAGAACAGACCGGTGTAAGCCATGTGGCTGAGGAGTGCTCTCAAGCTGTCAACCATCACAGAGCAGTGGAAATGGACAGCCAGAGACCAGAGACTTCCTACTGCAGGTGTGTGTTTGTGTGTGTGGGCATCAGCAAGCACCTGCTGCTCAGTGAAGTGAGCCTAAACTGGACAGGTCTGTAAATGGGAGAGGGTGGAAGCACAGTGGGACCATTTACAGTGTGAGTAATTTAAGTGGGGATATTTTAGAGTAATGATGGATCAGGTCTCTGACTGCCCTCTCCTTGAACTGCAGCCAAGCCATTGAAGGGCTGAAAGAACCAAGACGGTCAGGTGGGACCCGACCCTGGGATGAACTGAGAAAGAAGATAGGAAGAGAGAAGCTGAGACAAAGAAAAGCCAGAATAAACATACACAGATGCAGTTGCTTAAAAAGTGCTAAACTACCCTGAGCTTCTTCAACGTTTAATGTCCCAAAAATATCTATTCTTCATGCTTTAATAATTCATTTTACATTTGAACACTGCATTATTTTTTTTCATATCTATAAATATATTTTTTTCTAACCAGCTACAAATATAACACTCATTTTTTTTCCTTTAAAAGTGGAATATCTCCAGCCGGATGTTTTCCTGCACAATCATCATTACTGCAGCTGTTCGAGCTCTAATATCCCCACACACCCACATCTCACCTCCTTCACCCCCTCCTGCTCCAAACTGTGTTTTCCTTTAGCTTAAAGCTTTTTTTCTATTCAAGCTCGAAATAGTCTGTACAACAACTGTGCTGTTTGGGAATTCTGGTGAGGTCTAGGGTTCATGTGACTCAGTTACCATGGAAACACAATGAGATTTTTGTCAAATGTCAATTTTTTTTCTCCTTTTGCGCGCAGTGTGTGTTCTTTGCCATTTGTCTTGCATTCATTTAACTCCCGCTGCAAAATGTGGATGAAATGGAACAATTTTTTTTAAAGGTAGGCAGAATTTTTTCCACATCCTCATTTAATAATTAGCTTAAACGATTCAGGGCAAAATACTGAATTTTATTGGATCATGAGGTAGTTAGAGAAATAAAATGACTGAGCTGTACTTCTCTTTTTAAGCAACTGTTTATGCTGTGCATATTGATGGAAAAATGGGAGAGCCTGAGACAAAACAGATGTGTGTTATCTGTCCAGATGACGTATCTGGGGAAAAAAAAAAGTCAAGTGGAATATCTGCTCATATCTGCTGTGGCAGCTTTACCCAAGTTCACAGTGAGCTTCACTCTGCCTCCGTCCAGCTCCACGCGCAGGGTGTCCGCTGACTGCTGGGATGTAGTGGCCATCAGCAATCCGAAAGCCCTCTGGGACATGAAGCGCAAGGACAGATCCTCAGCCTCTGTGTGCAGCGTCCTTGGCAACAGCACCTTCAGATACATGCTGCCGTCATAGCTCACTGTGGTGGCCTCTGTAGATTTCAGCAAAAAATACATAATAAAAATCATATTAAATAAAAATATGAAAAATGATTTGAAGGTGAAAATAAGACTTCCTTTAGAGATTATCTTTGATGCTGCGTGATATCATTTCAGACTGCAGTTTTCATCAGTCACAGCAGATGGCAGGAAAAGCCTGAAGCAGGCAGAAGCCAGTGGCCACATCGCACAAGCAATTCAATTTCCCAAAGATTTTTTTTTTTTACCCATCCCAGTGCAATGCAGAGGGAAATTTTATACATCACTCAAACTATTAGCTGCCAATGGATCTGTGTAATTTAGCCTCTCTGTGAAAAACATATCTGCATGGTCAATGCTGAGTGATTCAGACAGAATTACCTTGCTGAAGCAGGGCTGCTTTTAAAATAAAACACTCCAAGCATCGACAACCTTATGATTCTAACAATTCATTCATGAATCACCACACTGTAGAAAAACTACCATACAATTTACTTTTGAATGGTTTCGATTAATTTTTTTTTTTTTTCTTTTTATCCTGCTGAGAATTCACCGAGCTGCTTTGCAGACATAATGTATTTTTTAAGGCGAGTGTCTCACTTATTTAAATATGAGATTATGTTCGTATGATCCTACTACACCTACAAATTAAATTGTTATTGTTTGGTTGCTGTGAGCATTAGGTGTGAAGATGATTTTTTTTTTCTTTCGTATTTCCATTATTTCTGTCTGGGGCAGAATCTCTTTACACCTCTGCTTATAAATAAAATACCACCTAAAGTGTGTTAAAAGCTCTGCAGCAGCATTTTAAAAATCCGTCATCCTTCCTCTTTCACTGCCACTTCTTTCAGAAACTCTTACCCTTCTCACAGTTGAGACCTAGATAGCCGGTGCCATTGCAGTCACAAATGTGCCGGTTCCAACCTTCTCTGCAGTGTCCACCGTTGGTGCATATGTCTCTGGTACACCTCATGTGAGTCTCCCTGGTGCAGAAGCTGCTGACACTTGTGGCGCTCTGAACTTCTGCCAGTCTCCACAAGTTTCGGCTTTGCCCGTCAATAAAGAGATCCCTGACACAACCCACGAAGCCGTAACCAAGAGAAGCTGACCAGACCTCAGGAGGGAGAATAAGGGCTTGGCGATCTTCTGGTAAACCTCCAAGGTACATATCTCCATCTAGATCGAGGATCTCACTGCCTTCATTAGCTGTGAATGGGATGCTCTGGCTGTTCACCGATATGAAACCTGGGCAGATCAGAATGAGGAGTGTGTCAACTCAAAAATAAGGATTAAAAGAGGATTAAAAGTAAAAAGTAGTGACTTATACTAAAAAGTTCATGTTAGATTGCAGCTCTGTCAGTCCCTGTGAGTTATTGTTCACAAAAGCACAAAAAGTATAAATAATAAATCGGTAGTGTCGTATTATTTAATAAGGAATAGAAGGAACACTATGTGATATTTGGATTTTTCTCATATAGCAGACAATGTTCGCTCTACAAATGAAGTCGACTTTTTCCAAATTTCATTTGGACTGGGAGACTGTGTAATTAGCCACTTGTAAAATAGGTTAACACAGATTTAAAATGTCATTTGCAGAGATAATGGCAACTAAAAATATCATCATAATTAAAAGCTAATATGCATGCATGCCTCACTGCAGTGAATAAAAAGCAACAAGAATGTGCGGATGTCACTGAACCCATGCTGGCATATGGCAATTTCACAGCTTGGAGCCCTTTAAACTCTGCAGCTAAAACTGAAGAAGCAGAGAAGCGGACACATGGAGCGGGCTCACCCCACCTTCACAAACACAAAATCATCTTACCGTTACGGCCTTTTCTCTGGAAGTCCACATGGCACCACTCGCCATCATCCAGCCTGCTGTTACTGGCTTTGATTTTAATACTGCCAGAGCCCATGTCCATCACAAGATACAGCACTCCTTCCAGAAGCTCGATGGCAAAGAAGTCAGCTCGGGGCTTCCTGTCGGGCAGCGTGCCCTGCAGACTGCCGTGGCTAAACAACAGCACTCCGTTTGCTTCTGTAGTGCGAAAGTCAAAAGAAATGGCGCCGGTCTTCTTTGTGTTCCACCTGGGCAATGTCAAGTACGCAGACGGCGTGTCAAAGGTAACGGGCTCCGAGGCTTCCACGTTTTCACAGCTGAATATCAGATCACCATGGATACTGATCCTAGGGTCCCGCTGCTCAGCCAGCTGTGACAGTTCCAGCCTAAACTCATTATTCTTGTAGACCACCTAATAAACGAGAGAGATGTTGTGGTGAGATTACAGCTCGAAAGGTGAATAAATTAAGTGGAAAGGTTGAATATTAGTCATCAATAAATGTGAAAATCAATATGACAGCGGCACACAACATCCTGAGTCATTCTTCATCTCGGAGTTGTGATAAAAAATATACCCTGGTGATAATTGATGCCTTTCAGAAGCGATGTATCACACAGACTGACAACGTTCATTAAACAGATACATAAGCACTGTTATTTGTGTCTCACGTTGTGTGCAGGCAGACACAAAGCAACAGAACACACTGAATTGTGTACTTAAACTCATTCACAGACCACCTTCGAACGTTTGTCAGACTGAAATACATATCACCTTAATAAATATTTGCAGTATGATTGTATTTTCCTGGCGAAATGCCAGATTTTCTGGTCAAACTACGATATATTGTTAAAAAATGTAAGAGCAGAAATCTGGACATTCATACTGTGACATTTTCTTTCTTTCAGAGGACAGAGAAATCTCAAATTCAGGCTGGAAAAGAGTGAAATATTACATGTCACAGTGACAGGTGATTGTGTGAGTTCATCCTAAAAAGATCCATCCCACAGACATATAGTTTGAGAGGACATATGTGACCATTAACTTGTATATGTGAAGTTCTACAGTATTTTCCCCCCATATTCTCATTATTCAATGTTTTATGTTGCAGCTCATCAGCAAAGAAACTTCCTCGTTTGTCAGTTGTGTTTCAAACATTCAAACGCAAGAAACTACACTATAAAAAGGAAAAGCGTAGGCCCTCATTTAGCAAAACTAAAGAAGTTGTTTTCTTTGTTGTTTTACTTCAGTTATTGCATAAAAAAAATGGTTTGATAAAACCTACTGGAAAGTTCTTGTCATTTTTAAAAGTTTGATGTAAAAAATAGCAACATTTTTCACATTTTAGGCAAAATTCCAACAAATCAAGAAGAAACTACAAGAGGAGCAAATGGTTGAAAATAAAAAACCCTGTAAAGACCCCTCGGTGGGGTTTCACTGAGTTTGTCACATCAGGGTTTTTTTATAATATAATTTGTACACACAGGCTATATAAAAACATGCTAGCTAAGCCAGCTAGTGGCTTTACGCTATTCATTAGCTGTGTCTTCCATTCAGCTGTCGTGCATGGTGTATAACTAATGACCATAACCAACAGAAGGTCTATTGCTGGGATCTATTTTGGGACAGTGCCATCATGTGCTTTGCAAATGTAAATAGGACACTTCCCATGGATAAGAAGGACACGACTTTTAACTAACCACCTATTCCATCAAAAAAAGATCTATGCAACTTTTTCTAGTCAGTGCCAGATGCTTGGTTTTTTTTGGCCTCCTTATTTCATGCTATACTTCCTCTTGATACTTAATCTTTTACTTTAGATCATTAATAAGTTGGAATTTGTGACATTACGATGCCTCCACTTTTTTTGTTGAAAGTTTTTTGACACCAAAATGTCAACATTTAGGTTTTGAATCTGCTTTTTGGCAGTTCTCATCCGTCTTACCAATGACCAACCAGAGTTGAATGTCTTTTTTTCCTTAGTTAAAGAGAGGGTTTTGTGCTTTCGTGGGATAATAATTCTTATTTGTATATGGTATCTTTAGTCGACTCAGAAATGTGATATTTGCCAAAATGTTTGCTTGTTAATACATTTATTCAGTTTAATTCCATTTTTGACCCAGTGAATTCCCCCCTCCTCTATCTCTCCGCTTAATCCAATCAATTGGGGAAGCGTTAGCTCAGTGGTAAAATGCTTGGCCGCTTTGATTCCCACAGGGCCCATGCCTAAGTGTCCTTGGAGAAAACACCTAACCCACTATTTGCTCCCACCATCGGCAACGTCATTGCTGCTTTGTGCGGTGCAATGCAGCAAAAGTAATTTCACCATGAAGGATTTATATAGTATGAAAAAAAAAATCCCGCCCTGTTAGAGCGTGCAAGACACAGTATAGATATTTTGCTAGGCCACAATTAGATGCACATTGTATTCTTATTTTGATGCATCTACATAAAGATATCACTCCCTGTTGTACAACATCACATGTTTAGTCCTCCATCGACACAGAACAAATGCACTGCAGCAACAAAACACTTCTTGCATAAGTAAGAATGTGGATGTGGTGAAGAACAAAATCTGTGGCAAAAACAACCTGACTTTCAAACAGGAATAATTCAGTTTATTTTCTGCTGGCTAGGAGAAGGAGTCTTATCTTGTAAATGGTATGAAAATGTCTCAACCTTTTATTCTCTGAAGAACCTGTTTTATTTCGACCAAAAAATAAATGAAAAGTGTTTGTTTCTTTTGAAATAAATTTGTTCAGTTTTTTTTTAAATAGTAAGACAAGTGACCACATTTACAGACATGTAGTGCCCGCTTGAATTCAATAGATGTCAATGTTCAACCATCACCAATTTGAACTTTTTATTTACACCATTTTGCTCACAGTTCCTAGGTTTACAACTTCAGCACTTCTGTAGTATGTGCAGCAACAAGCTTCTATTTTTTTTTTTCCAGCCTGTGCATGCCAGTTTGCTTCTCAGGGATGCCTCGCTCTTGGTTGAAAATGGCAAAAAGACTGGAATACAAAATTATTAATTTCCATCATTTTGTGTATGCGAGGCATGTTTCAGGCAAAGACATACTGTGAAAGAATGCTTGTGCAAGATTCTTTGTGTCTTTGTTGTTTTATTTTTTGCCTTTCAGTCTGAGTTCATCTATATGCACAGCAAGACACTGCAATCCTTGTCTCATTTTGTATCGGTTGTAAGTCACCCCAAGCCCACTGTTATCTGCCACCTCACTCTGCAACCAGTCACTGCCTGAGGTGACACACCACACTGCACAGAGGACTTACAGCAGAGCTGAGAGCCAGACTAAGCCAATATCACACTTCACACTGCCTCGGTGTGACTAATTAAGCAACAAAATCAGATGGTGAAACTGACCATCAAGAAATGAGTGTAACAGGCAATTTCAACATAGGAAGTCAATCAAGACAGTCACGTCCACAAAGAACGACCGGCTTGTTGACCGTTTACAACAAACAATCCAGCTTAAATGTACAGATGGTAACAAAAGCCACTGTGACCTCTGCAGAACGATTACGTAACCTAAAGGACAATACAGGAAGTGGAATCCCATTTCACAGATTCAGACGCTCACTTGGGTGTGACATGGGTTATGTAGTACCCCGACAATCAGGAATGAGGATCCACTGGTGTCAGCTGAAAAACCCCACTTGCTTTCAAAGGTCTAGCCGTGAATTTTTTTTGTAACCACCAGCTTCCAATGTTTGAAGCATTAAAACACAGCAACCTAATGATGTGGGTTAGATTACCCTGTGGGAACACACCATACACTTTTAACTTCAAAGATAAATCTGTGTTTTTGTTGTTGTTGTTGCTGCAGTCGTGACATTTATTGTAAACTAGTCATTCTTCTATCTGCCCCTGATCAAGTTGATGCCCTGCCCGGCAACGCTCAAATCTGCAATAATGGAACAGCTGGAGAGATCAGTCAAAATAAAATGATTAACAGATCTGCTGCTTGCATAAAAATATACACTTAAATTGCTTTCTTTGTGGAATAACATTATTATAAATATGTTCACGCTTTTATTTATAACCTAACTTTACTCTTTTCATTCATTTACAAAAAAAACCCAGATCTCTGGCTCGCTCTGACATGATTCTGAACTCTGCGGCTAGAATTCCTGGAGGGCTGATCTGATTTGATTGGGTTTTTTTTTTTCTTTGCTGCAACTCCCACTCATTATCGAGACTTTTTGGGTCTGCCCACTAAGCCTTATGAATTTTCAAACGCTTGCTGCGTTTCCACGGTACATCTGTGTGACGATGCACAGCAGTAGTAGGTCTAAACACCACCACCAGCCACACCGCCCACAGAGCGGAGGTTGCAGCATTGGCAGCGATACCGGAACAATAACCTGTTCATAAATAACATCTCATTTTCATTTCAGTCCATGCAGATGGTAAAGTAATTATGTAAACAGTTCGTTTAAAACCGTTCTGTAGAGCCATAGGGCCTGGGTTCATTACTGTCAAAAGAATTCATTTTACAAGTAAAGAGGAAAACACTACATTTTCTTTATTAGTCAAGCAAAAAAATATAATTTTAAATGTTATAAATACAAAAAAGAAACAAATCACACTTCACTGCTGAGTAAATGAGACTTCTTTTTAATTCCAAACGAAGCTTCTCTAGTCATCCATGACGCCTCCTCTGTTCTGACCACTATCTCTTTAAGGAGGTCATTGAAAGTCATTAGGGTCGCCGCTATGTTCACAAATCACTAACTCATTATGTGGGTTGTTAGAGTGGTCGAGATCCCGTGAGAGTTGTTTGATAATCCAGTCATTTCTAAAGGAGAGGATCAGGGGGTGATAACGTCTATCGGAGAAGCTCTGCCTTGTTTGATTCAGGAACTCTAATTTAAAATCTGTTACATGACTTCCCTCATGCTTCTAAAACATCTACTCTCTTTCCTGAGTGGGTAATGCAGCGTTTTTCAACCAGTGTTCCGCGGCACAATAGTGTACCATGAGAGATAATCAGGTGTTTTGTGAGAAATTATCCTATTTTCCTATCATATTTACAAAAGCTCCAGCACATCCAGAACTGCGCTGCCCGGATCCTGATAAGGAGGCGCAAATATGACCATATCACTCCCATCCTCAAATCCCTCCACTGGCTACCCGTTAAATACAGAATTCAGTACAAGCTCTGCCTCCTCACCCATCAGTGCATACACGGCACTGCACCTGTTTATCTCCAAGAACTCCTAACCCTCCACACCACTGTCCGAGACCTGGGCTCCTCCTCCTACTGCCTGCATCAACCAAAGACCAAACTCTCCACTATGGGGGAGGGCCTTCCAGGCAGCTGCTCCACAGCTCTGGAATGCTCTTCCCGAAGCTTGAGGGCTCCACAAAGCGTTGAGGTTTTTAAAAAAGACTGAAGACATTTTTATTCCTAAAGGCTTTTCAACAAAGTTTTTAGTGTTTTTAGTGTTGTTGTTTTATGTACTTTTGCTGTTTGTTGTTGCTTTTGGTCATTGTAGCACTTTGAGATCTCCACTGGAAATATAAAGTGCGTTAAAACAAAAAAATTTATTATTATTATTATTATTATTTTACCTCATCCGGTGATCTGGATCTACTGGTAGCTCCAAAAGATTGCTTTGATTGAACTCATGATGTTTGTGTACAAATTGGATTAAGCCGTATTTATTTATGTTCATCAGGATGAGATCCTGTCATTTTATTTAGAGATAGGCAGGGCTGTCCTGTAACCATAGCAACTCACTCTTCTTCTCTGCTTTTATTGCTGCATGCTGCTGTCCATCCCTCCCAATAAACACCCCAGGTTAGTGGATTATATTTTCTACATGTTTTTGAGACATTAAGAGAACATTTAGGTTGTGTTTTAAAGCAGAAAAATGTTTGTATTAAGTTTAAATCTCGCATTTTCTGCAAGACATTCAAGAAAAAAAAGTAACTGCCCTTTTTATTTGAAAGAAGAATCATAAAAGATGACAAAATAGGATTTGATGTGTTGATTTGATTCATATTCAGGACACTTTGGTGAGAATCACTAGAGAATTGTCTTTAACATTTTTGGTTGGTGGTGTGCCTCAAGATTTTTTTCGATGGAAAAATGTACCTTAGCATGAAAATGTTTGAAAACCACTGGTATAATGAAGTGATATTTTGGAGTTGTATGGAACACCATGGAGTTTTAAACTCAGAGGGGTGTACACTTTACTCAATGATGGATATTTTATCGTTCAGCTTAAGTGGTTTTTCTTCTTCTGAATCTTGTTGAATTGTAATCCCACCATGATGTTGTTTTTGAAAACAAATAAGCACTACCAACTAACCACCCGCAATTTAGACTTGCCATCCTTCCCCGGGCAGTTTGAGTTTTATAGCTTCACCACCTGGGTTCATATGACCCTATGACTCACAGGGTGGCCTGGAAGGGAAGTGACCCACATGTGATCTAATAAACCATAAAAAAAACGCAACTTGAATCATTGCTAGATGGATTAAAACCTTGCATATAGTATTTTCAACCTTCAAGGTGCTAATAGCCCTATAAGAAAGTGATAACTGAGACAGAAAAAAAGGACAAATGATAATCCTGACCTGAATAACTTGATCCTATCATGACCTATGATTTACACAAATGCAAATTACTGCTACTTAGGCTAGATTCAAACCAAGCAGAGCAAATTAAAATAGCGTCACAATCAAGCTCTGCAGATGAATCGCAAACATGACGCTGATCTAAGGACACAAAATACACACAAGCTAATTTCAATCACGGCCAAAAGCAATCAAACAAAGACCACTGCATATTAATCTGGAACTGCAAATAAGGGGATGATAATAATTATAATTCTCCAAACCAAACTGATGTTGCTTGTTTATTGTCTTAGCATAGTTGATGAAATAACCCTGCTTAAGCATAAAATGCCAATGGCAAAGCGAACAAAAGAAAAATAATAGCAAAAAACAAACAAACAACAGTTTAATCGTTTCAATTGGAAATGTATATTTAAAAAAAAGCGAAAAGTGCATACATTAAAGAATACACGCTGAGAAATATAAATCAGTCGATAACGTCCAATTTCTACTGTTTTATACATTATTTTGAAGACTTTGGACAGCCTTTCTTTCATTAATTGAAAAATGTAAATAGCTCAGCAGCAGGAATGTGTTTTTTTTTAATTAGGCTCCAAAAAGTGCAAAAGACAAAATTTAAAAATGTAATTAGTAAAATTTGAATTTAAAATGTTCTATTAATACCTTTCAAAGAGGTTTAACTTTTAAAATTGAAATAATTAGCAAAGCAGATTGGAAAATGTAACAGCAACAAACACCAAGCAGCCCGTACAATGTGGAAAAGAAGTCAAATTTAACTTAACTTATAGAAAAAACATGAAGGAAAAAAGTGATAAATATGCATATGGCCTAAAAGTAACCCAGCAAAACAGGAGTATACCTTAAAAATAAAGTGTGATTGAAGCACATACCAAAAACACAAAACTACCCCAAAAAGAACTGGTAAATCATCTAGAGGTGAATATCGTCTTAAAATAAGCTGCAGAAAGATTTCCTCTTTCAGTCACCACATCTGCTCCCTATGTTCTCAGCATCCAACATGTCCTATTTACCGAACTGAGAGCAAAAGTCCACATATGCATTAATTGAGGTTTTTTTTGGAAGTGGAACTTCTACTTCTTTTTAATAAAACAGACTGAGGAACACTGTCTTTTTTATATTGGGTCACTCGTCAATACGTAAGCAGTCAGAATAATAAAGTTGTCTTTTGTTTTATTAATTTTTTTTTTTTTTAGTTTTTTAAGTTTTACTCACTCTATTCATCCCTCACTGGAGAAATTTGTGTGCTGCACACCTACACTGCAGCAGGCTGCCACAACGGCACCAATGGTGGGAGAAACGGGGGGGTTAGATGTCTTTTCCAAGGACCCTAGATATGCACTCAGTGGGATGCAAACCCGCAAACTTCCGATTAACTTCCGGTCTGCGGGCGAACACTCTAACTACTGAGCTACCGTCTCCCCCCCAAATACATTTCTAGTTAAATCTATGTGATACTAACCAGAGCTTTGTCGCATTTCTGTTGAGAAACCTAATTTGTAGAAATTGTAATAACTTCCATAAAAACTTCCTTTATTAAAGAAGCAACTTGTTTTTTGTTTTATATGATTGATTTTATGATTGTTTTTTATTTTGTTTCATCTTCTGGACAGGTTATAGCTAACGGGGTCATGTGGGGTTTCAGAGCTGATTTCAAGTGAGAGGCAGGGTCCAGCCGAACAGGTCGCCAGTCTGTTGCGGGGCTACATATACACAGAACTATCCACACACACACTCATTCCCAGGGGCAATTTCATAGTGGACAATCAACCTAACATGCATGTTTTTGGAGGATGGGAGGAAACCGGAGTACCCGGAGGAAAACCCACGCTTACACGGGGTGAACATGCAAACTCCACACAGAAAGACCAGTGTTTTAAGCCTCCTGTATATAGAAACTCAAACGCCAACCTTGTTTCTGTGAGGCCACCGTGCTAACCACTGCGCCACGGTGCAGCTTATGTTTGTTTTTTCATTTTCAAAACTCCTCTCCATTCAAAATGACTTTACTTGCATCATGTTTACACATTATAAAGTCATCTGATATGTCGTGAGGTTTTGGGTGATTTCTTAGTCTTGTTAGGAGTAGCTGCACATTCTGGTAAAAAGTCAAATTCTCATTTTTGTGTTCACACCATCTCCCAGCTAAAACAAGGAACAACAATAACCCAGTTTCTAAGGCAGAGAAGGAAAATTCTAAACAGGAACGAGTCTTTTAAAATGTACACTTTGAAGCTGAGATGGATTTATTGTGTAAGATTTTCAGTGTGACGGTAGAGAGGCAGAATGGGGGTTGAGGGTTCAAAGTTGAAACATCACCGATCCGCCTCTCAAATGGCAAAAACAAAAGCCGAACTCGATTGCTTTGTGTATTTTTACAGATCACTGAATTGATTCCATGATGCCAGTTTGAATGTTAGAACGCAGGGGTGTGGAACTGAGGCACCTGCTTTTGGTGTGGGCAAAGTTTAAGGAGGAATGGAAGGTTAACAAGGTTCATTTCATTTTGCCCATGCAGCTTAATGTTAGAACTTAACATCAGAGCTGAGCCGAAAAGCAAAGCTCTCGATTTACAAGTCGATCTACGTTCCTATCCTCACCTCTGGTAACCAACTGTGGGTGGTGACCGAAAGAATGAGATCGCGGATACAAGCGACCAAAATGAGCCTCCTCCGCAGGGTGGCTGGGCTCTCACTCAGAAATCGAGTGAGGAGCACTGCCATCCGGGAGGAGCTTGGTGTTGAGCCGCTCCTCCAGGTAGAGAGAAGCCAGACGGGGTGAGCGAAGCCTGGGCTTCCCGTCTGAGGCTGTTGCCCCCGCAACCCGACGGATAAGCGGAAGACGGAGCTTAACATTATTATAAGAAGACTTTTTTATAGTTTCTTTAAATAACATAAGAAGAACTTAAGGTCAGGGCAAAGCTTCTTAATATTTCATTCCATCCTTGAATAGCCTGGTTAGTTAAAGAGGACTCATATTACAGGTAGACATACGGCTTTCCTACGATAAACAAAAACCTTTAACCTTTTGGTTGCATCAGTAAATAACGTCTTATGAAGGAGCCCTTTTTCTTTTTGTGAATTTGCCAACACTTGCTTTAACACTAAAAACATCTCCTTTCACCTCCCAACAATTATTTTGTGGTTTAATCTGCAGCTCTTCAGAAGTTCAACAGGTAGTATTTTTTGGAATAGTCTTTTTGACCTTCTACTCTTGAGCCTCTTTAAGTGTTCATTTTCAAACAAAAAAATATTCTTTCAAACTTTTAGCAAAGAAATTCTACCCAATCCAAGTATTCTAACTGTTTAAGGAACCTTGAACTAAACTCTTGCTTGAATTTACTATGAAACAAGCCACTGCAGACGGCACGGTGGCACAGTGGTCTCACAGCAAGAGGGGTGGGGTTCGAGTCCCGGCTGGAACGAGGCTTGAAACTCTGGTCTTTCTGTGTGGAGTTTGCATGTTCTCTCCATGAATGTGTGGGTTTCACCAGGTACTCCGGTTTCCTCCCACCCTCCAAAAACATAGATGTTAGGTTGATTGACCTTTTTGAAATTGCCCTCAGAAATGAATGTGTGTGTGAATGGTTGTCTATGTGTGTGACCCTGCAACAGACTGGCGACTTGTTTGCGGTGTACCCTCACCTGTAATCACCCTGGGTAGGCTCCCCGCGACCATATTAGGTAGAAGCGGTTTAGAAAACGGAACGAAACAAGCAACTGCATCAACTACAATTTCCTGGGGATATTCCCTGGATTGGCTGATGCTCCAAAAGAATTGATTATAGTTGTTTAAATATGCTTTAACTAGGAAAATGATGTGAGACTGGGCCATTGACCGTAGAAGAGGTGGACCTAGTAAGTATGACATCACTCAGAGTGTTTTACTCCACCGGAATGAGCCACATTCAGTCATCGTTTATTTTCTACCTTACAAATGTCGTCATGTTGGATTTTTGGAGCTGGAAATTTTAGTCATTGGTTCAGTCTGCATTTGCATTTTTCAATAAATAAAACCTTTACGACACATCAGTAGTGTGCCGTTTATTCATATCCCTAATAAACATTGTGCGATGATCAAGTTTTCCTTTCTTTTTTCCATATATAGAAATAATTATGCTGCGCTTTTAATCATCGTTCATTTGATTCATTCTTTGGGGAATGACAAATGCCTTTTCAATTTCATGGAAATACATCAACAGGCAATCACACTTTCATCCTAGCATAGCTAAAAATGTCAATGCCCGTTTACATGTGGTTTGTGGGAATCTATTAAAAAAAAACGATTGTTAAGGTAAAATAAAAACATAACCTTGGAGAAAAACATCTACAGGCATGTGAGAAAATTAGGACACCCCATTAAATAATCAGCTCTTTATTTAGAAATGGTTCACATACCAATACCCAGTCATGTTTATATGTATTTTTCAAAAAGAAAGTGATTTGATTGCAATTTAACAACAAAAATAAACATTGTTTGACAAATCCAAAAAAAGAAAAAAAATAAAGTATGTATTTTAATGGAGGAAAAAGTTAGGACACCCTACCCCCTAATAGCTAGTGTTGCCCCCTTTGGCTGATATAACTTCAACGAGATGCTTTTTGTAGCCTTTTACCAGTCTCTGACATCGATCAGGAGAAAGTTTGGCCCACTCCTCAATGCAGAATTCTTTTAGCTGTGAGATGTTTGAGGGGTGTCTTGCATGTACAGCCCGTTTCAAGTCACCCCACAGCATTTCGATGGGATTAAGATCAGGACTTTGACTTGGCCATTCCAGGACTCTCCACTTCTTCTTTTTTAGCCAGTCCTTGGTGGATTTGCTGGTATGCTTTGGGTCGTTGTCTTGTTGCAGTATCCAGTTACACTTCAGCTTTAATTTTTTGACAGATGGTTTCACATTTTCTTCAAGCACCCTCTGATACACAGTAGAATTCATGGTAGATTCTATGATGGTGAGCTGGCCAGGTCTTGCTGCAAAGAAACCCCAAACCATGGCACTGCCCCCTCCATGCTTTACAGTTGGTATGAGGTTCTTTTCTTGGAAGGCTGTATTTGGTTTACGCCAAACATGTCTTCTGTTCTGGTGTCCAAATAATTCAATTTTAGACTCATCTGTCCAAAGAACCTTATTTCAGAAGTCGTGGTCTTTGTTTATGTTCTCTCTGGCAAACTTCAGTCTGGCCTTGATGTTTTTTTAGAGAGCAAAGGTTTCTTCCTTGCACACCTCCCATGCAAGTCACACTTGTGCAGTCTCTTTCTGATCGTAGAGTCATGCACTTTCACATCGACAGTTGTCAGAACCTGCTGTAATTCCCTTGATGACACTTTAGGATTTTTCAGGACATCTTTGAGCATCTTGCGTTCTGCTCTGGGGGTAAACTTGCCCGGACGGCCAGATCTTGGCATGGTGGCAGTTGTTTTAAATGTCCTCCACTTGTAAATAATTTTGCGAATGGTGGAATGGTTGATGTTAAATTCTTTTTAAATCTTTTTAAATCCTTTACCAGACTCGTAAGCGGCCACAATCTTCTTTCTGAGGGCATCAGGAAGCTCTGTAGACCTCACAATGGTGCTCACCTCAACATCTCAACTGTCAGGGCCACACCAAACTAAATCTGAGGTTTAAATAGGGCAAGGCTCCATTCAAATGCTGGGTAAAGATGTACTAATCATGTGCACCGGACGTGATGCACCTGTTTGGGATTTTCAACATTTTAAGAGGGATAATATAGGGGGTGTCCTAATTTATTCCTCACCAGAAATTGCATTATTTTTTAATTAAATTTTACAGAAAGTTTTAAAAAGGCTTTTCTTATTTTTTTTATTGTTTAGTTGTATTACTTGGATCCCTGAGTTTAATTAAAATCAACACTAACTACCCACATGTCCAAATATATTTTAAAATACACAGGATTTCATAAGATGTCCTAATTTTTTCACATGCCTGTACATCTATCTGTCCACACGTTATCAATCTATGCAAACATCTCTACATGCTGAATACGTACATTTAAAATGAGCAGTTACTATTATCATTTGACTTTTTGCTCCAAACTCAAATCTATTCAACCATCTATCTATATATTTAGAGATAGCTATATGTTCACATACGTACATATCTATATTTAGAGAGAGACAGTGGTAAAAAAAATGCATAGATTTTATTTGTCTCAGGGTAGAAAACGAAGTAGAAAATTAGTTACGGAAAGAGCTGAGCATTGCCTTTATTGGACAAGTGCAAGCACACTAACTCAGACAAAAATAAACCATTAAAATGTCTAATATGTGGCCATATGACAGTCCTGCATAAACTGCCAAGCTCTCTCACATAACGAAGCTGGTGCTTGTTAATCCTTGCTCCAACCTGCCGCTGTTACTGCATATAGCTTAATCAGGTTATTTCCACTCTGTTCACCATGAACATTTTGTGTATCTTCTATCTTAGTGATTTGTTGTTCTGTCCTTGCTTTGCTGAGCTGACTCCTGCATCCCCTGCAGCTGGATTTAATGGAGATCACTGGTAAATTCTGTAACCGTTTATTAGCAATTATACAAGAATTCGCCACCTCAATGCAGTAATTGTCTCAGTCAAATCAAACAAGTAACCTGAGGAGTCACTTTACAAAAAAATCTGTTGCCCTGACATCTTTAAAATATCAGCTTTAAATGTAAAAAACGGTTTGCTTTTCATTGTCAGAGAAAACACTTTTAACCTTTGGTTCTTCACTGTTTCTTATCAACCCACTCAGTTTGTTTAGCTTTTATGAAATTGGGGATTCACTCTCAATCCAGTGCTTTGTTTGTTTGACTTCTACGTGCTTGATCTCGTCTTCCTTGTTGAAGATTGTCAATGAGACAGGTGCAGGCTGAAGAGAAAACGCTTGGAAAAATAAAATGTGGAAGTAGTTATGAGAAGTGGGTTCAGGCAGTGTGTCGGAGCTGAACGTCAGATGCGGCTGTATTTTGCTTCGTGTATATTAACGTAAAATTCTCAAAGAAATTCCCACAGGAATCTATAAATGCATACGCTCCACATAGCGCTGCCTCACAGCTAAAAGCTTCCCCTTCAAACACCCTACAACAGGAGAATCAATATAAATGTGAGTGACAATTTTCTACATAATGAACATGTTCTTGCTTATGTGATAGGGCAGCGTTATCTAAGGAGGGCTGGATAATATTTCCAGTCCTCTGTGTGAGGTCAAGCTGTACTCACATCTTTCAGGCAGCCCATGAAGTTGTTGCTGACCGGGGAGCCTGGCAGGTCAGCTGTGTTTAGACTGCCCCCTATGTAGAAGAGATCATCAGAGCCCAGCATGGTGTAGTCCTCTTGAGTATAGCCAGTGGTGGTGAGAATCCCATCCACCAAGATTGTCACCTTGATAAACCAATGAGAGAGTGTGTGAAAAAAAGACCACAAGTCAAGAGGAGATTTTAAACCAAACAGAAAGAACTGCCCTAATTATTTCATGCTTCATTTCCTGATTCTAGTTGAGCTTGCCTTAATGTTGGTTCTTGAAGGCAATTACAAGAACAGCTTTGAGAGGTTCACTAATCTCAGTTGATCCCTGTTTCTGATATATAAGCGAGATAGCTGTGGAGTCAATACTTTAAATTTAGCTTCTGCTGATATTTTGGCTGCAAAAGGACTGTGGCTGTTGCATCATTTTCAATAAATGTAAGATTAAAGATATCAGGATGGCGAGCTGTGCTACCTGTTAATTTGCATATTAGCAAAAACAAAAACAGGATCATTCTCCTATCGATGCCATCGGTAGACACAGAAGGAAACAAATGACTGAACAGGGCTGAAAAGGTAAAAACGATGTGCTTGTTGCCATGACAATAAACCCACATTTCAGAAAAAAAAAAAAAAATCTGCACAAATGTAATAGCGCTCACCAAAGAGTAATAAGTCATAATAATTACCATTCTTTTGTTTCTGAAAATGTTGTTTTTTTTCTAAATTGCATTTTGTATGAAAAAAATAAAAGAAACTGACAAGTCTAACAAAACAACTGATATTTTTAAAGTAATGCTTTTTTCTGTTGGCCTGCTTTATTATATTTTTTTTCTACTAATGGCTTCAGTCTTTCACAATCATTTTACGTAGACAAACACTACACATGAATTATTTTGCTTAAATCATATCAGAGACCATGTTAGGGAGCGTAAACAAGCCAAGTAAACAGCATCTGTGCCTTTAGTGTACATAATTTAACTGTCTTTTAGTGCCCCTGTGTTTAATGATAAATTCACTTTTGACTCTTAGACTTGTATTTTTTATCCAGTCATGCGTAGAATCAGTTTGAAGCAATAAATGACATGTTTAAGGATGAAATTAGATGATTTTGAGGAACATAAAGGCACAGCAAAGATGCACAGCATACAGTACGTACAAAATTGTAGCAAGGAAATACAGTGATCCAAATGCAAACAACAAAGTCATTTATAAGCTGGTAGTTTTGCACTTTCCCAAAAGGAACTTGGTTCTTTGTTGGATGAAAGCAGAATAAAAACGGGAAAGAAAGAACGACTTGATGAGAAACTTTCAGGTATCATCTATATCAAGCAAGATCTTGCCTCTCAATTTGCTGGCAGATATTGATTTCTGTCTGTCTAATAGTATCTTCAATATATCTTTGGCTTGGACAATGGACAATAAGAAGCCTGGACTGTGAGTTGATGATCCTGTGCGTGAGGAAATTTCAGAAAAAAAAAATGCTTTCATGTCTGAAACCTGATTGATGCTGCCTTCCCTTTCATTCAATTGTGTATACAAAGGTACAAATGTCTGCTAGGATATTACACCGTGTCCTGATGCACACATAGTCACTAATACTGACATTTGAAAGTCTGAGGTAAAGGATCAATGTCTCCAAGGGCTAGTGATTAATTAGAAGCAAACAGTGGGACAATATTCAGGCTACGGTCCAGGATGGCCCAGTTAAAGGCTCAAATTTAATCATAATTTCTCCATAAATGGTGCTATGCAAAGAAAAGTAGGCTATGCTCAGTCTGCATGCTGTAATATAATTATTTTGACCACTCAAAATGTGACTGAACAGATGAAGGCATCATCCTGTTCGACTAGGAAAGGAAACAATATTTTAAAGTCACCTCAAGACACCTTCAATCAAATTCCACCCACTGCCTCCACCAACCAAGAACCAGGCTGACCACAATGGAGGGCAGAGCCTGCCCCACGATTTTGGAATGAGCTCCCAGAACTCCTCAGGGAACCACAAAGTGTGGAAACTTTCAAAAAAAGCATAGAGACATTTCTTTTCTTTGTCACCAATTCTGTTCATTATCTTTATGCACAGAATATCTAGGCACAGTCGAGGCGTTGGGAGGGATCCGGTTTGTTGACCTCAGGATTGGATCTCTGCTTTTTGCAGATGATGTGGTCTTGTTGGCTTCATCGGACCGTGATCTCCAGCTCTCACTGGATCGATTTGCTGCCGAATGTGAAGCAGACGGGATGGGAATCAGCACCTCCAAATACAAGACCATGGTCCTCACCTGGAAAAGGTCGATGCGGCGTCAGCAATAACTAGGACGCTGCATCGGTCCGTCGTGGTAAAAAAAGATCTGAGCCGAAAAGCAAAGCTCTCGATTTATAAGTCGATCTACAAAGTACGTTCCCACCCTCACCTATAGTCACCAGCTGTGGGTGGTGACCGAAAGAACGAGATCACGGATACAAGCGGCCGAAATGAGCTTCCTCCAAAGGGTGGCTAGCCTCTCACTCAGAGATTGAGTGAGGAGTTCTGCCATCCGGGAGGAGCTTGGTGTCGAGCCACTCCTCCTTCAGGTCGAGAGAAGCCAGATGAGGTGGTTCCCGAGCGCCTCGCTGGTGAGGTGTTTCGGGCACGTCCCACCGGGAGGAGACCAAGAGGCAGACCCCAGGCAGACTTTATGAATGTTGATTTTTTGGTTTTAAATTGTTTTTATTTCTTTTACTTTTTCTAGCTTTTGATGTAGCGCTTTGGAATTTTTTGTCTTAAAATTTAAAGCGCATCAAAAATAAAATGCATTATTATTATTATTTAAAAATGACCACCAATACCAAGTGTGCCCATAAGAAAGACACCATAGATGGTGAAGAATATAAAAAACCAATAAGAGAAACTCCATCCTGAAACGCTCCGCCTGATCTAAATTTTATAATAATAAAATGTTTCCAGCAGCATCCACACTGGAGTTACAGTTCCCCCTATCTACATGTCAGAGAGGTAACTTATCTGAGGGGAAAGCAATTTACACAGGGATCAAATGGATGCCTGAAAGCACAAGTGACATGGGCAGCATTAAATTGCTGCTTTTCTGAAAGCCAAGGTAAGGAAATACATGTGGAGGAAGATGCAAGCCTATATGTAGGTTTGTGTGACAGCTTCAAAATGTATAGGCAATCATGAGACACATTTGTGTCTGAAAGTACTAAAGATTGATCACCTAAAAGGCTCAAAGCGAATAAAACATTGTTTTCAAGACTTCCAAGGAATTCCATCCTATTCAGAAATGATCTACTTGTACAATTTCTCCATTGTAGCCAGAAATAAAGTACATCATTTTTCCTTCATCACAAATTTTCTAAATAAACTTAATGGATTCTGCAATCCACTTTTTGATCCTGTCATACTAAAGTTTTTCAAAGGTTTTTTGTTATTTGTCAAATTACAGGGGAGTATTTTACTTTTGTGGGGTAATAGTTCTCATCTCATATCTAGATAAACATAGTACCCTTTTGTCAGCTCAGAAATTCAATTTGCCAAAAAGAAGGTTATAAAAACATTTATTCAGTTTCAATTTCATTTTGGACAATGTGAACTCCTCTTACCTCTCACTCCTCGGTTAATTCTTCCCCCTGGGCGCGAGAGGGGAGGGTGAACAGTACTTGAATTGAGGAATCAAGTGTTAGCAAAGGGTATGCACTAAAACACTTCCTGTTTATGTTAGAATGTGGGCGTGGCAGAGAGCAAAAGACATGGTCAAGAACAACCTAGTGTCCGAATAGTTCTGAAAACTTGGAAATCACTCAAACATGCATAAATGAAATAGAAAACCAGTTTAGGTATGCTTTTGATGTGGGTAGTGCATTCAAACATGGTCGACATCTCTAAGAAGCTGATTTGGTAAAATACCTATTTTTAATGTAATTTATTTTTTTAATTTCAAACATTTTGTTTCATATTTTGAACAGCTTATCCTATAACGTCGCGGTGGGTGCCGGAGCCTACCCTGACTGATTTCAGGTGAGAGGCAGGATACACACTGAACATAAATTTATGTGTGAAGTGTTTCCAAAGATCATGTCGTTTCTAGAATTATGACTGCCATCAGTAATACTCTAAACTAATTCCAGGTATGTAGCTAGTCTTTTAAAGACTGGATAATTACAGTAAACTTTTTTATGAATATTTAGCCTAAAAAATAAATAGGATTTTAAAGATAAACAAGGTGTCATGCCATTTGAATTGCAGAGGGGTTAAGCAAAACATGAGAGTATGATGACATATTATGTAAGGTAAATTGTCTCAAATCAGTCCATTCAATTTTCACTTCAGTTTGTTACAAACGTATATCTAGGTCACCGTTTTTCAACCAGTGTTCTGCGGCACACCAGTGTGCCGTAGAAAGTTATCTTATTCTAAAATTGAATATACTTTATTGATTCCTGAAGGAAAATTTGACTGTTGCAGTGCACCTCAATGCCCCCACACCCATATCTACCTGCGTACCAGTCCGGTCACACTGTGTCTAACCGAAAAGACGACCCTAATAAAACCCTACTAAAATTATCGCAATCCACCAGTAGCCAACGGTTGTTTTGGTCAATCTCGTGGTGTTTGTGTTAAGAAGAATGAATTAAAGTGTATCTAATTATCTTTCTCAGTATTATATCTACTCTTTTTATTTACAGACAGGCAGGGTGTACAGTAACCACAGCAACCCACTCCGCCATTTTTGCTGATGGTGTGCCTCCTGATTTCTTAAGATAAAAAAATTTACCTTGGCTTAAAAAAGGTTGACTAAACGCTCATCTAGGTTACTGTAGACAAGTAGGTATTCATGACTTGCTGATTTTATTGTTACCGTACATGACAACTTTATTTTGCACACTGAGTAATGTAATCGAACTCAGAGCAATCTAGTATTGCCGATACAGTACAAGTCTAAACTTTTATGTGACACTAAAGTAATGGCAAAAAAAGTAGTGGTTTGAGTAAATCTTTGCAACTTTTTGCCAAATTTTTGTTAATAGACAGTAAAACCCTTCCACTACATGTTCCCATATTCAGATAGTACTTAATCTTTTTTTTAACCATAACAAATTGATCCGTCAATGTGGAAATTAGTTTTACTGCATTGCACCGCAGCAGGCAGCCATGACGGCCACATAGTGGGAGCAACTAGGGGGTTAGGTTAGATGTCTGCTCCAGGGACACCTATGCATGGACCCAGTGGGAATCAAACCAGCTTCTCCTGGTCCAAGCATTCTACCACTGAGCCAACGTCTCCCCAAATCTGCTAATTTGATGATGATTTCAATCCAAGCCTTTCAGCAACTGCAAACACACAAAAGCACAGAAAAACTAACATCTGTGACACAGAAATTTTTCTCAAATATTTTAACTATAAATAGTTTGATGATGTATAAAATAGAATATTTCTATTTTAGAGCATTTCTGGTACACAATGCAATAGTCATTTCTGACTACTTATAAACCCTTGGATTCTTCATTATAGGCACCTTATTGAGTTTTATTTGGGTTTACACTGACAGTAGTCAGTAGTTGGACTGCAATAATTTATATGTACCGTACCTTTAAAAACTTGGAATACTTGGAAGTGCCAGAAACAAATTTTGATTTTTACCTCCAGAAAGGGAGCCACATTGTAACCTGAATTCATTGTAAGCTCCACAATTATCAGTTGTCTATTCATTACTTTGAATATTTTTTGTCCCTCTTTATAAAAAAGAAATACATAAACTACATCTTTTTTCCCTTCCCTCACCATGACGTAATTAAACTTATTAATTGGCTGGTGTATGTCTAAGGGGATTGCCTGCAGTCCGATTAGCATAATTTGTTGGCGTTGAGAGCTGGTGAAGACAGGATTGATAGGTTGATGACAATGTGTTAGAGCATTTCCTTCTCAAAGAGGGAATGATGTTTAAGTTTGTTTTGCAAAAAAAGCATTTTTATGACATTTGGTCCGATTAAAATATTGAAAATGTAAAAGACCATGTGCTGTTAGGTGCTGTGAAATTGCATTAATTGTAGAATGACTATAGTCTCATGAGAATGGCCAGCAGGTTATACTGAATGTAACAAACACATCCTGGCTAGTAAATTAGTTTGGGAATTCAGTGCCTTGTCCAGACTATAATATAACGATATGAAACCTTAGGGCGGAGCAGTTTTTGGCTGCAGTACAGTAAACGCGGCAGTGTGATGTTGGACACAAGCCGTGGCCGTGTCCATTATATTTTCTCTGCCTATTTCAGAATGAACTGGCCCTTCCAGCAACAATGCTGTATTTGTCAAGAAATTCTGTCAATAAATCGAGGGTATTTGTTTATGTATTGAGACAGTGTGAAATTAAGTTTTCACTGTTTTTATTTTTATTTTCTAGGAATCCCCTTTTAAAAATTATTTAGTACTACTCTGGAATGGGCCTTTAAAGAGGATGTGTTTTACAAATCAACCTTTTAGAGGTTTTCACCATGTTATTTCCACATCAAAAATATCCCTAGAGAGGTTTTCAATGACTTGGAAGCTCTACTGTCAAGGAGTCAGATACTATTCCAATGCAAGGTATTTCTTTGACCATTTTGGATTTTGTTCTTTTACCTTCAATCTCTCTCAAACCGACAAACCAAGTCAGAAATCTGGTGGTAATAATGGACTCAGACTTGAACTTTACAATTCACATCTAATCGATTCCATAAGCAGCCTTTTACCACCTTAAAAACATTGCCAAAATCAGAGGTTTGGTGTCCAAAACAGACTTAAAGGTTTTTTTTTCAAGCATTTGTTTATTATTGCAACGGTCTTCTCACCGGTCTGAACAGTTAAATTAAAACAGCTAAAATTTATATAAAATGCTGCTGCTTGAGTCCTAAAAAGAACTAGAAAATATGATCACATTAGCCCTGTGCTCAGGACTGCATTGGCTCAGAGAATAGACTTTAAAGCTGCTCTGGTTGTGTTTAAGTGTTAAATGTTAGTGTCTTATGAAGCATCTAGAACTCTCCGGAGGACCTCTGGGACCGGCCTGCTGCTGGTATCTACAGTCCGAACTAATCATGGAGAACAAACTTCCTGAGGCTGTGAGACAGGCCTTTACTGTCACAATGTTTAAATCTAGACTGAAAACAGTTCTGTTTAATTGTGCAATTGAATGAAGATTAATCCCTCTTTTATCTTTTGTTTTATATTTTCAATGCATTTTTCTGTCTTGAAAAGCATTTGAATATTCTTGAGTGTGAATTGTGCTACAAAAAAACTTGCCTTGCCTCTGCTATGCCCGCATTTATAAGACTTGTTCTTGCAGCAACAGTGCACATGCTCTTGTACACTTGTGCAACAAGGAGTAACATTTAGTATGTAAATGCACCAAAATAAGTATATATAAGAATATGCGCTAGCTTTGCTAACTTGATGCACTTTACATTGTATTTGCGGCCTCAAATAAGATTTATGCTGTGTAGTGCATGTGCTCGTGGCAGGATTAAGCAGGGAGTGAGAAGAGGTCAGAATTTAGTGTCACTAAGTGGAAGTGAAACTGAATACATAAATTTGTAAGCTTTTTGCTCTTTTTTTAGGCAGATATAACATTTTTGAGACAACAAAAGGTACCATTTTTCTCTCTCTATTTATAATGAGATAAGAATTACTACACCATGAAAGCAAAATATCCCCTCTTTCAAATAAAACAGTTAATCTCTTTGCTGGCTACAACGATGAGTGCTGAAAGGATACAAATCAATACTGGAAGAGGAAATTGCACAACACCTGCTAATTTAAAAGAAAATGTAAATTGCTTCGTCTTGTCAGCAGAAAGTACAAGTAATGGATGTAACAGCATACACACCTGGCGGAGATTGCGTGTCACCCGCACATCATGCCACACATTGTCGTTAAACTTTCCACTGGCAGGTTCCACCAGAGCTTCAAAAGCCCCAGAGCCCAAATTGATGACCAGCCACAGAGCTCCATTCCTCAGGGATAGGTTGACATAATCAGCTGACTTTCCAGTGTGAAGAAGTAAACTGTTTCTCTGCAGGGTTCGGAAGGACAGCGTGATCTCATCCAAACTACTTTGAATGGGAGTTTGGGACAGGTTGTAGCTGAAGAATTCATTGCCTTTGAAGGTAGCCACCGATTCTTCCTGCCCTGAGAGGGAAAATGAACATTTTTAGATTATTCTTTCTTCTAATAAGATTTTATTTTCCATTCACAGCTTTTTACTTTTTGAATAAAGATAGTTCAGTAAGGTGAAATTAAAAACTATAATTAGAAGAAAGCGCAGTGCAGTATTGGTTGATAGAGTCTGCTATGACTAAAACCAATTTGCAGTGATTATGTACGGAGATATGAAACTGTTCACAAACACTACAAGATCACTGAAATTCTGATGAGTAAATTAACTGTGGATGTGCAAGTACGGCTCTGCATGTGTTTTGCAAATTAATTCCGGTAATATGTATAATCGTTCCCACTATCACTGACTGAGTCAGTCAGGAGGCCCATAGCCACTCTACTACTGATATTAAACACATACTTTTTGTATGACAGCATGAACTTCTGTTTTTTTTTTCTTTTAAATTATCACAAAAAGCCCCACTATTGTACCAAACCGTAGCTGTAGGCTACCTAAGTTAATTGCATTCAAGAAAATTATTATTAAGCATGCCAATGACACTAATTTATTCATTTTAGGCTAAAAAAAAAAGAAAAAGAAAAGCTTTACAGACACATTCCAAAGAATGTCCATACGGCCATGACAATGCACAGTGAAATGTAAAAAAAAAAAGCATTTTCCCAAACCTTTGAGTTGCAGATTGAAAATTGATTGAAAAAAGCAACGCTAACTTGATTGCCAGCAGGCCAGCTAGCCGAACACAGAGCTAGTCGATTAGTTAGCTCTTTAGCTATATGGCTAAGAAGATAGATCGATAGATGATATATCGATAGATTATTGATAGATAGATAGATAGATAGATAGATAGATAGATAGATAGATAGATTGATGAGAGATACTAGATAAATACATGCCATATACAAACATTCAGTGAACAGATACAATTGCAGTTTTCTAGAATCCCAAATAGTTTAGTTTGTTGGATTTGTGAAATTTCAGTTTGAAAGCAAACTAGTTTTAGCAGGAAGAAAAATAAAGAGCTAGTAGCTTTTGTTTATTTGTACGGTAAATGTCAGCTTCTGAACCCCAGAGCCAACTTGAGGCTTAAAGATCAGTTGTACCATTAGTGTCTTTTGTTTTAGCTGTGAAGTTACTTAAATAGTGAGTACACAACCACTTGTTAAGCAACTGAAAAAGAGCATTAGGCATCAGTGAAATGTCGTGTTATTTGACTGACATTTAAAGTAAAAAGAAAATTCCAAGTGTGCAGTTTTATAAATCAAACAAACACATTTCATCCAAATTACAGAATAGACTGATGAGCATCATAGTAGAGTTTAAAGAACTGGGACCACTAATGTGTTTAGTCTATGTTTATGTGAAACTCCACTCGATCGGTGAAAACACACTTTCATTGACCTAGTACAAAGACTTACGTAAATTATTTGCATCTTCGAGCTTTCCGTGGTTAGGTTTAATATCACACAAGAAAGAAACTAGCTCGATGGTTGTTGAGGTTACTATAGAAATGTGTCAGTAATTAAGAAGCCAGTTGGCATGGGTTACCTTACAGGCAGCCATTTGTGTTAGGTAACAGTGTTTGTACAAAGTTTTCAGGAAGCAAAATACCAGCTTTGTTTTCTGTGACACTGAATAGACTTTGGCACTGATTCATTTTAAATATTTTCAAAGGCACCGGCTGCAGACATTACACTAAAAGATGGAGCAGGAGCAATTTTTATGTTGCAGCTGACTGGAGGTGATGGGGTGGGGGTGGCTGAGCCATCAACCCTTCTTGGAATCACTTGAAAGACCATTGTGCTGAACCATCTCTGCAAATGGAAGCATATATTAACAAAAAAGAAAGGCTCAGCAGAAAATGGTGAGAATAGCATCAGTCTCTGCAAGTATCTCCTGATTTTTTAAATCGTTTTCATGCATTACTCCTCTCTACTCGCTACATTCTTCTGTTATGGTTTTATCCACAAACTATTAGGCTCAACTCACAATGCAAATACAAGTAAGTACTTGTATTGTAAAACAGGAATATTGGGTTTTATGGTCAGTTTAATCATGTGAAAAATGGAAGAATTTCAAACACTGGATGTTAAATTACCCTCAAATACTGTAAATCAATATCACAACAGTTACCATATTATTCCCAATTATCACACATACATGGCCACCCTGATGGGATGTGTGTATGTACATAAGCTATTTACAAAAAAAAACCTGCAGGGCGGAAAAAAATTGGCTCAGTACGGCACCAGTACCATCACAAGCTGCACATGCGCAGTAGCGCTTATTAAAGCGCTTTTTAGTGCTATTTATACGGACAAGGACATGTCAGACTTGAGCTAAAGTTGCATATGGTAGACTTATTTTTGTCGGACGAAGCTTTGCTGTGTTTAAGTTTCAGAAAAAAAACAGGGGTGTGCTTCAATTAGAAAGTGTGCTTCTATTGGGAATAATACGGTATTTCACCATGTTAAATACAACTCAAATAAAACACTTTGCCTACTCTATGACATTAAGATTCATAACTAAAACATTTGAAAGTCATCCAGAAGCCTTAGGGACAGATGTAAATACAGTTGTAACTTCATCTCAGGGAGCAAATAGTTGGTTGGTGGCTGGGTACACAAACACATGCACAGCTAAGCAAGACATTGTACATGTATAGTTGGTAGATGCATAAGCAATGTGCTGCCCAGTAAATTCCATGAGTCAAATTATCTCACTCTTTACAGTGAATAAAAAATCACATTCACTCATGCACCAGCAGTGATCTCTTTAAGTCTGCATATATCTATTAGAATATGTTGGAACACTTTCCCAAGTATACCCCCAGGGTAAAGATGGAACATTGCTAATATCTAATGCTTAACGTCTGAATGAAACTTTGATGTCTGCTGTATATTCTACGATGTCATGATACTAATTGCAGCTGTGTTATATAGTTGGGTGCTTGAAGGGTTATTTCTGTAAATCACACTTCCATAATCAATTATCAACATCTTTTTCATTTTTATATATAATATTAGGCAATTACATTTAGGCCTCAATTCATGACAAATCACATTGTGGTTGGCTTTGGGATACACATTCTAATGTACTGAATATTTTATGTAGCAGTGTTCTTTTAATACAGCAGACATAGTTAATCATTGTAAATTTGAGGCGATGGTGGTAGACAGAACTGTATTATTCAGTCAAAACTGCCACTGGCCTAATGAAGACTTATTTTTATGTCTTAACATGTACAATGCTGTACCGGAATAGACAAAAAAAAAAGACTTTAAACTCTTATGTCACAGTGATGTGCAGCCTCAAGCTGCAACATTTCTAGTTACTGATAAATTAGTTTAATAACACCATAAAGTGCTTGCATAAGCCTTTTTGACGTACTTTAAATAACCTTCAAATTGGCGTCATCAGTTGAACACTAAAAAACATTTACATGAGAAAACCCCGGGTGTCACCACACCCTCTTCACTCCAAGAGAATGTGAATAACACAAAAACAACAAAGAAAATTGAAGAGCTTCAGAATCATTTCTCAGGAGAGAATGAGAGAAGTAAAAGATCTAAAAAAAGAAGACAGGAACTGTAACGGCAAGCTAACAATGCTTTTCTAGTCATATAAGTAATTTTCTCAAGGACTTGGGCTGACATATTATTCTGTCCGAATGGGTCATCAAAGCCATGACTCAAGGAGGTTTAGAGACAACACAGATTGCCATGGAGACAGGATGAAGACCTTTATCTGATTTTCACGGCAAGTGATAGAAAACACAAAGCATCTTGTGTATTTTTGTAAGATATGCAGCAGACCTTATTGAGCTCTCAGCCCTACCATCAGGTTAAAAAAAAAGACATTTTGAAGATTTCTTTGCAAATGTGTGTTTGTGGGTTTTGTGAGTTTTTACATCACACTTCTAATCAATGCTTTTATTTTAAGTGCTTTTGAAAATGTTAAAATGCTGTTGTGCATTACTGAGCTGAAAACATTTTCTTATTAAAATAAAAGGAATATATTTTTTTTTGTGTTTAAACCCCAACTGATCAATGTGCGGTGCAGTAACACATGAAAAGGTACACAAAACCTGGACACTCACAACACAGAACAAAAGCTAAACAAATTTCCTAAATTAGTTTAATTTTTTTGTTTTTTAGATATATAAAAACAGCTATCTGTCCTATACTTTTGGAATAGGATACCTTTCACTCTTCATTACTGACAGCTGATTCCTTTGAAAACCATGAAACCAAACCGAAGAGGTGCTTTGAGCATAAATGCATTACCTTGGCGAAAAACTGCAGAGGTCAAAGATGATGTTCCAGAAGCTCAGTCAGTGGTCAGGACAAGGGTTTGACGGACAAAAATTGAGTGAATAGTGAGCATAACATGAAAGGAAGCAAAAAACGAATAGGCAAGTATGTAAAAAAGAAAGAGGAGAGGAAATATTAGTGCAGCACAGTTAACTGAATGATATCAGGGGGAGGGCAATGTGTTCAGGTGGCTGGGAGGGAAAAGCAAACCAATAGACCCCATACCTTGGCGGTTTAACATCAGGTGCGCCAGACCTTGAGGGAAAGAACAGAAAAAGGATACGAAAACAGGAAGTTCATAAAGAGGTTCGGGAGAACAAAAGCATTGTCACAATGTTGGACTGCAGTTTGTGACAGACATCCTGGGGTAGGTACGGATGTCAAAGTTTGAACTAAAATATAAAGGGGAAATCAAACTGAAACAGACAAACAGTTCAAGGGAGGAGAGGGAAGGCAAGGAGAGAAAAAAACATCTTGAACGGTGCAACCCTTACAGGTAGTTGCTCACACAGATGCTTTTTTCTAATGGAACACGTATGTTTACTTGATGCAGACAGCGTTTGAGATGTATTAGGTATACAGAGAACCTGCTTAGTATCAGAAACGTCTGACGTTGAAAAAAAAGGAAGTCCCTTTGCGATATTAGTTTGATGATTTTTATTATTTCTGAAGTGCTCTATGTGCTTTTCATCTCAACCCTATTTCTCTACTCTCCGGTGTTTTGCAAGATAACCCAGCTGAGCGTGTTTAACTATGTGGCATTTGCTGTATAAAAGGGCAGAAGTGACACCATTCCTTTTTCTTAAAATCTTTAGTGACCTGCACTCACATTTTCTCTGAGGATTTACCTTCTGACACTTTGGGTTTAAAGGATGGAGACTTTTTATAGTGGAAGGCAAAGGTGTTCAGTTGAATAATGTGGCAGCTGTGCTGAAGGAAGGTCAACAGCACTGGTCGACTCAACAAAACTCGACTGCACCTCAATTTTCAAACAATAAAAAGCTATTATTCTTACACTTGGTGTAAACTGGGACATAGTTGTAATATGGATACATACAGCATTGCAGTAGCTGACATACCAAAAAGAAACCAATATCACTTCCACGGTTTATCAGTCAGTCAGTTACCTTCTTAACAATCTATCCCTTCCAGGGTTGCTAGAGCCCATCCTGGCTGATTCAAGGCGAGGGACAGCGTACAACCCAAACAGGTCGCCAGTCTGTCACGGGGCCACACACATACAACCATACACCTAGGGGCAGTCATGTAGTGGCCAATCAACCTAGCATGCATGTTTTTGGAGAGTGGGAGGAAACTGGAGTACCCGGAGAAAACCCCTGCATACACGGGGAGAACATGCAAACTCCACACATACAGTACAGGCCAGTTTTCCAAGCCTCGTCCCCACTTGGGACTCGAACCCACGACCTTCTCGCTGTGAGGCCACTGTGCCACCCACTGCACCACTGTGCCGCCTTACATGGTTTTTGTTGGTCAAAAATAATAATAAAAAAAGAAATCTAGCAAAAAGCTTTTACTGTAAACTGAAAGTAGCATTTTATCACATGTAAATATTACATGAAAAATGTTTTGGGAAAAGCAAAAGTGTTCTAGATGGATGGACTCTACCAGTTAATATCCTTCTCTCACTGTACTGTAGTAAGCAAACACACTGTAAAATCTATACAAATATCTTAATAGGTCAGCCAGAAGTGCTATGGAGTAGTTCACCTACTCCTTCTGCATGCTGACACAATGCGACACTTCTGCTGTGCACATGAGCCCCACTGTGCCAGCCAACACAAACAGCTCTCATCAGTGCATCAGTACTCTAAGACACCAGCACTGTGCAGCAAGCCACTTTATTACTCGCACTTCCAGTGCCACTTCCACCATTAGATCAAACCTTATGAAAGGACAGGTCACCACTGCACAAATTTGTTCACATGTATCATTGAACAAGGCTATTAATGTTGCAATTCTTAGTGTGGAATGGACATGATTACCCCTGGGAGGGTCCTTTTCTGCCAAGATGTAGGCTTTTGATAGAGTGTGCCATTGCAAAGCCAGTGACTGGATTCAACCACATCCCGGTCTGCATCACAGACAAAGAGCTGCAGTGTGCACCCACATTACAGCTAGGGAATCTATGTAACCACTGAGGATTCAGGGCTCAATAAAAATGTTTTAAAAATGACTAAGTTTCATTCCAACAAACCCTAGATGAGTAGAAAAATAAATAATTTAGTCATTGTTTTATCTAGGGACGGCTTCTTAAAACCACCCTGTTTTTTTTTTTTTGCATATGTACCAGCACAAAAATCTAAATCCAAAACTGAAAAATACGTAGTTGTCCTCATCAAATTTAATTTGCTTATCTCCCCAAAGTTGTGAGTTTTATAGCTTTTACCTTTCTGCGGTGCATTGCTGTAGCCAGAATAGATTAGCTTCAACTTCCTTATTCTTATCTGTTGTCACTATATGTAGAAGGTCAAGAATGGGGTGTATTCCTCTTCTCAGACCATTTTGTTGACCTAGGACTGGATCAAAGTAGTTTTGACCAAACATTTAGCTGCTATTGTGACTCCACACACATATTTACTTTGCACAGGAATGAGAAAAACTGACCTGCATCTCTCACCAGCGAGCACAAATGGCGCCAGAAAAAGAGGTCAAGACAGTCGCTTTACCAGCGCTTGAGTCAACTTAGTAATCTTTGACAGTGTATGTGTTTCCATAGACTTGACAAAAAGTGGATTAGGAGTGGTGTCGTTACTGCTCTTTTATAAAGAAAGCCAATCTCTGCATCCTACTCGGCTGTTTTCTAAACCCGAAATCTCAATGTGTGGAAATGCGGAGATAACAGACTCAGACCTGTTTAGAAAGGAAACTCTGAATGGAAATAAGCTATCCCTCCCACTGGTAATCTAGGAGTGTTCTACTTTTAAAAAAAAGAGCCAATCGAATCAGCTGACTGAAACTAAAATGAAAAAAATCTAAGTGAGACACTTAGAGTTCAAACTTCCTGTGAAGACGTTTTATTAGTGAAAATGAAAATTCCGAAAAAAAAAATAGCACTGAATTTAGAAAGATGATAAATAGGTTCATTTTATCTTGTAGAACCCATTGAGTTTTTTTTTTTTTTTTTCCCTGAACCTTCTCGATGAGCTGTAAAGTCTTCCAGATAATTTCATTGTGCCTGCAGAGCCCTAAACCCGTCTATTACCATAAAGTATACAGCACTTAGAAAGCGACAACTCAGGCCATCAATACAGTACCTTTACTTGAAGCCTTGTTAACATCAAAGCTGCCCAAAGTGAAACGAGCAGCACTTTAATTGATAAATGTTTACATCCACAAAGAACATAGCAGCCCCACCTTCTGTACCGGTGGGATTTTGGTTGAAACAAACCATACAAAAGATTTCCTTTTGAGATTCTTCGTGCTTCTCAAATATAAATATTTCAGTAGATAGTCTTTGAATTTTTGTATTTCTTTCTGTGCAAAAGGGGGAAACCTCTACAAAGATAATAGTGAATGTAGCAGAATTTTTTACTTTATGCGGGATGACTTTCGGAAAAAGTCTTGATTTTAAATCTCGCTAACTTTTTAGAGTAGCACTAAACCGTTAGAAATACTTCCACTAAAGTGTGTAAATATCAGATGTCAGAAAACATCTGACTCATCACTGTGACATTAATTAGGAGGCATCTAAGTAGAGTAGAGCGCTGCTGAAGGATTAGGATTTCCCAAATTTGAAAAGTACACTGTTAGCCTGTTGTAATGAGGGATTAAGCCAAGGTCACTGCTGCTGAAAAATGCAAGCCCATCAGGACCAATAGTGTCCTTTCTGAAATTTCTGCTCTTGCTTTGTCATCTCTGTAGTCCCTTATCATGTCATTAACGTAGGCTTATGCATAAAATTCTGACAGAAAAAAAATCCCAACTTATACTGTATGCACTTGTGTGTATTGTAAGAGTTTTGACTCAATGCTTGAGTGATTTCTCTTGCTTCCTATCTGCCGTGTGAGGTGGCTGTTCTTATCTCTTGTTCACAGACCTCAGAAAACGTCAGAGGAAGCTGCACTGTTTTGCCATCTGAGCATGCCCCACTGTGGCCTTTGTCCACGCGGATCAATGTGAGCCCACGTGCTGCATACTGTAGATGAACAACTCAAAAGACTCACCTGCTGTGCCAAAGGTTTTCACCAGCTTAAAGCAGTTCCTCAGACAAATAAAAAGATTATTCCTGCACCACTTAAAACACACAGCCAGGACCAAATATAGCATTTGGGTTACCATCTTTGTCATCTCTGGGGGGAGATTTAGGTAGCACATATTAGTCTGTTTCAGCTGATGCAAGGGCAACAGAGAAGAGGTTTGCTGCCAGATAGCACGCAGAATGCTATGAGGAACAGAAAAACGAGTTTTCGGTGGCTGAGATTTTTCTGTTGTCATTGTTTTTATGCATTTTGCACCAGGGGATTGTCTCTGTGTCAAGCTTTAATCCAATAAACATTCTGATGTGCTCTCTTTGCAGCATGTCATTTAATAATACTTCCATGCTTGCTGTAAGCATAGCCCTGCCATCTTTGCTCACATTACAAATGATTAATGTTATAGCTTTTGGAAATAGTGCACGTAGGAAACTGGTTAGCTCGTATTAAAAAGGTAAAACCACATAAAATAATTTATAAGATGCCAAATGAAGAAGTGAGAAACTACACCTGAATTTACTAAATACACTTTAATGTTCGTTGTGTGTGCTGTTAAAACCATTCTATGCTAAGTATTCATACTCAGCATATCTATGCCAAGCGGTTGTGTGTGAAAGCAATATTGTTTTGCAAGTTTCAGTCTGTTTTGCTGTCATGTGCCAAATGTTAGACAGAACAGGCATGTGTTAGAGAGTGTGTGTGTGTATTTGAACATCTTGTGTCAGTAACAGTGATTTATAACGTGCAGCGGTGCAGCGCACCTTGTGCTGGTCTCCTGGGCCTGTTGGCTGCCCTTTCACCAGAACCAGCAGTCCTTACTGGGGAGATGGATGTGTTGCTCTGATGCCGACTAAACAAATCGCCCTCTTTGTGTTCAATCTTCATTTCAGCTCATTGTGTGTACTTCATTACAAACCCGACTTGTTTAAAAGTGGTCAGTTTAAAATGAGGCGATGTCTCACTTTGTGTCAGAGGAGATCCATTTTCTTTTAAATTAAAACCCGTCATTGCAGATCTTATTTCAGTATGTGTCCATTTTTAAAGTTCCTCAGCAATCAGTCATGTTGTGCAATGGGGTTTTTATATTTGAGTCAAATACAAATATTGACTTTAGTGTGCACTGATATCTAAGACGAGGTGAACCTTATAACATTAATTAAGAGGAAAATAAAATCACAGAAAAAGAGGAAAAACATAAATTTTCATAAATAATGAAACAGCATCTCTATGCTGTCATTTTCTCTGCTATGCAGTATCTGAATGCTGTTCGTATTGTGTGACACCCACGTACTCGGCAGACCTTTAGTCACCTTGAGCATGCTTATTATACATACAATGAGCATTCAGCACATTAGGCGCTTTTCCCTTTGTGACCTTGTGACCGGTGATAGTACATCTCCGTTCAGCTTAATTTGTTGGATGTCGGAACTGCAGTCCAAACTGACAATAACAACCTTATAATAACCAAACAAACTCTCACACACTTGCGCTGGTAGCATTACTTTCAGGTAAGAGTACAAGCAAAAAAAAGTGAAACCATACTCCTCATTATGTTCATTCTTCAATGCATTGTCTTACCTTGTACCTCTCTCTGGATAGCTGAAAGAAAGCAAAGAAAAACACAGTTATTTCATGTTGGCTGCAAAAGATCATTTGTAACCACTTTGCTATCTGATCATCTTTTACAGCTACATGAGCGTTTTCATCATGTTTTACTCCAACGGTTTGCCTCTTTGTAATAACGTACATGCTGAGTGATGCAATTCAGCCAGCATGGGTGGCAAATTAATTTCTGTCACCATGCTTACTCAGTAAATTATAACATTGGCTTTAATAGTATATCTTCAGTGGATATGACTTAATTTTAATTAACTTGTTACTTACACTCATTTTAAATAATTCATAGTACGTTTGAGAACAAAAGGCTGATGCAAAACGCTCTACAGTTCTAAGAGACTAAATTGGAGCGCTTTACTGTTTGAAACTTTAAACTTTTAGTTCAGTAGTTTAATAGTATTTATAATTCCTCGACAGCTTTTGAAAGTACTTTTTTATTTGCTTTATGAATAATTTCTATGACACAAAATATTTATGAGGAGTTCAGCAGGAGGTAATGTGATTCAAATAATTCCAAAATTAGGCTCATCTGGAAAACAAAGATGCCTTTAAAGGTATCTGGTGTTTGTTTTCCTTCATCTTTTTGGCTCTCGTTAGAAATAGCATGTTTTTTTGCTTGGTAATATAAGTATCGTTTGGCACCAGCTTTGACGTCTTATCAGTGATTTAACACACACCTCATAGTTTCAGACTCAATGTTAGAAGAAAGAATAATCCCTCACCAATATTAAATTATTCATTAGTGTAAAATGTGAATATTTTTTTCCTCATAAATGAATATTTTGTAAATTGAATGAATTAATAAAAAACACACGATTAATACTAAAAAAACATTATGTTCAGTACGACTTGCACATAAGAACATACTAATAATACAATTAAGAAGCTGAAAATTAATTACAGCATTTATTAAACACTAACAAATAATTTCAGAAAATTGTTCCTCAAAAACTGATACATTTTTCCTTTCAGCCAAATTCTCAAAATGACAACATGAAAATTTTTATTCCCTTATAAACGCTGCATTGGCCAGTCGTGGTGAGCTAAGACGAAAAGTAAATCAGGAGCTTTGCTTTTCGTCTTAGCTATTTCTCGACTTACGTTCCTACCCTCATCTATGGTCACCAGCTGTGGGTGAAGACCGAAATAAGGAGATCATGGATACAAGCGGCCGAAATGAGCTTCCTCTGCAGGGGGGCTGGCTTTTCACTCAGAGATAGAAGGAGGAGCTCTGCCATCCAGGAGGAGCTTGGAGTAGTGCCGTTGCTCCTCCTGGTCAAGAGAAGCCAAATAGTGTGGTTCAGGCATCTGGTCAGGATGTCTCACGAACATCTTGCTGGTGAGGTATTTCAGGCACGTGCCACTGGGAGGAGAGCCCGAGGCAGACCCCGGACCTGCTCGACAGACTACGACTCACAATTGCCTGGGCAACACCTCTGGATTCTCCCGGGTGAGCTGGAGGATGCAGCCGGGGTGAGAGAAGCCTGGGTTTTCCACCTGAGGCTGTTGCCCCCGTGACCCAGCCCCAGATAAGCGGAAGACAATGGAACGGAATGGCTTGTAAATATTTTAAAAAATGGTACATTTTAGCACCTAACCCAATCTAGAGTTCTTTTCATTGTCTAATGGAGTAAGCCGCCTGTTAGTCCTCCTACTGCATACTTTCTCTGTGATTACTTTAAAGTCGGATGTATTGATTATTCGTTGAACCTCAATGAGGATATAGCCTATACGTTCAGAGTGAGAAAAGAACAACACATTGAAAGTTTATAAGAGCAAAATATTTGCAATAACAGCTGGCATTTACTGTAAACGTGCCATGCTGAAACTAAAAAAATACAGTGTTGAAATACTATCTTCTAAAGTATAACAATTGACAATATATTTCCTACTATTGATCCACATTTGAAGTAATGATCATAACATTGTTTGCTTTTGACTATAATTTGACAGCATATGTTAACACACACAAAAAGAAATGACTGCCATAAGAAAAATGATCCACTCCTTACCTTCATGGCAGTACCTTCCCTTGAAGATGGTATTGATACAGTCACAGACAATCTCGCCTTGTTCGACAGAGCAAAGGCCTTTGTTGCTGCAAGGAGAGTTTGTGCCACAAATGTACTCCAAATCGTTATGCACGGCTTGGCCATCCAGCAGAATTGGTAGCGCCTCTCCTACTTTCAAATTAGCAATAAAGCCCTGAAACGGTGGCTCGTATTTCACTGTGCTGGAAGTGAGTGCAGAAAGGCGGACATCAGGTGAAATTCCCCCAACATAGAGGTCACTGGCCACAACCATTTCTTGTCTCTTGGACTTCACCTCTGCGACCTTCTCCTCATTGTCCACCACCAGTCTAGTCTCTTTGTAGTTACGAGCAATGAGAACTCTGTGCCAGCGATGGTCATTGATGTATGTCTCTGTGTGCAGGGAGGCTGGTTCAGCACAATGAATTGTGAAACGCATTTGGAGTCTCCCATCTACAATCAAAAGCTCCAGGAAGTCACAGTTTCCGCCATCATCTAGATAGAGCACCAGGGCCTTGCTGACGTTGGTTTGTAAAATAAAGCTGAGCTCACCTGTTGTTTTAGCATCCCACTGACCATAACGTGTCCACTGACCGGGAACTCCTTCATATTCCAAAGCTCTTCCCATGAGCACCAATCCAGCTAAGAACAAAATCCAGGATGCCTTGCTTTTACAGCTGCCCATGATGATTGGTTTCTGCTATCTACAGTATGCTCCTGTGTGGTCTCTAATTCTATCAGAAGATAAACAGAGTCTATAATCAGATTGTTTTGAGGATTAGCACAAATTTAGCAAGGAATAAGACTGCAACTCTCATGTGCAGTACAGGAGTGTGTTTAACCTTGACTGTCTATCTTTATTCTTTTTGCCATCTCTTAGCTAATGAGGCACATCACAGAATGGTTTGCTTCTACTTTGGATTGACTGAGAAGGAGAACAAACAATAGAAATGATCCGCAAGGCTGTGTGCTTCCTCGTCTTCGCCATCCAGTGTCTTGGCCTCCATCCAGCGCTGTTCCTATCAGTTCTCCATTTGGTTAGCTAGGCATGAAGCCTAGGAACCGTCTCCTCTGTTGTCAGCATCCCAATATCCTAAGACAGAGACAACAAAGTGTAATGAATAGCTGGAAGGTTTCAGAGATGCTGATTGCACAATAAGGTAAATAATCTGTACTCAGTAAGCCTAACATGGCAAATGAATTACAAAATTGAACAAATTATCGAGGTGGGAATTATGAAATGAGAGTAATAGTTGATCAAGCCTGCATTTGGCAAAATAACGTTATTATGACAGTGCTTTCAACAACTGTCAAACATTTCTAACAGCCTCTTCAAAACGATGCTTTTGTGAAGTGGCGTCTGGAATTTTCATCAAGTTGTAGCACGGAAGCAAAAGAATAAAAAGAAAAAAGGTAGTTTTGAAAAGCCCGTTTAAAAAGACCCCAAAGATGTTTTGGGCTTAGTCCCAGCCTTACTAACTTCAGTGGTATTGAGCCCGTTAAGCCTTCAGCGTTCCCTGAACTCAAACTAAGATGATCCAACTGAGCAACACGTGCAGACCAGAAGCCCGGAGTGATAGAACAGAAGACTTATATCTTCTAAATAAACAAGTAAACACAGAACTCAGAATTTAGTGAAACCTACAGAAAGATGTCTGGCAGGAATGATGACCTCGTCTCACATCAGAGCCAGGGGCACGGTCATTCAGATGAAAAATATGCCATTGCTTACGCCACAAACTGACTAAAAACCTTCAAGAAAATGTTATTTTCATTTGTTAAATGTGTGATTATGTTAGGTCATTGTTACAATAGGATATAGAAAGTGTTATGTACCGGTGTTTTGGGGTATAACACTACAGTAGTACCAACATCTAATAACTCAGCAAACAGAGAACCTCCAGGGAACATTGGCCTGGAGATCTCTAAAGGTTTGTTTTTACCTAACCAAAAACGAATGTTCCCTAAATGTTAGTCGGTAGTTATGTTACAACCAAACCTTCCCAGAACGTTGAGAGAACCAAATTCCAAATGTTATGGTTAAAATTTATTTTAGAGCAACGTTCTGAAAAACAAAAAATGATGTTTTGCAATCATCATAAAACTTTTCATTTGAATCTTTAGAGAACCAAAAACAACCTTTACGGAACATTCAGCTAACCTTTAAAAAACCTTGACAGAACGTTCTGGGAACATTAAATTGTTAGCTGGGAAATTACTTTACCCTGAGAATATTAACTTGGCGCATATAAACTTGTGTTTTCTCGCATTCTATCACAGTAGTCTGATAAACACACTTATCTGTCAAGTAACGCTACCCACGCAATTGGCAGAATCAGTAAGAATCAATATGCTAAAAGGATCAATGAAGTATATGTACCAATCACAAGTGATATGCAGGGTGTATCTCTGCAGGCAAGAGGCAGGGTACAGCCCGAACAGGTCACTAGTCTGTTGTGGGGCCACACACATACGACCATCCACACACATACTCATTCCTGGGGCAATTTCATAGAGGCTAATTAACCTAGCATGCATGTTTATGGAGGGTGGGAGGAAACCAGAGTACCTGGAGAAAACCCACACATACACAGGGAGAACATGCAAACCCTACACAGAAAGGACAGTGATTCAAGCCCCGGGCCTAATAACAGTATATTTTTTAAAATATCCAGATGTTTTTAATACATATAAAATTTTAATTGTAGTTTGACATTTTGTGGAATTATGTCTACTTTTGAAAGGTAAAAATAGTGTGTTTGTGCTTTTTTGTCTTGAGGAGAACAAAAGCAGCATTGAAACGATTCCAGACTAGTTTTTCCTGAGTACACACAGCTTGACACGGCACGCCTTTGTGCTAAAGATGCTACTGCCACCCAAATCCTTTTATGTTGTATACAAATAAAGACAACCATTATGTGATGCAATTAAGTGATCAAAACCAATCTTAACAGCCACAATTAGCTACAGCTTTTGACAAAAAAGGGATGCGTCTCCAACATGCTATGAATCAGACATTTGTTAAAACTCAGAGTACATTTAATTTAAAAAAAAATGTTTGGAAAAAAAGATTCTAAAGAATTGTTTATATTCACAAAAGGAAAGAGTGCCCAAGCTTTAATGTGATGTTCCACTGCAATCTATTTAGTTGGAAACCAATAACAATAAAAAGCTTGAGAGTTTACAAAATGCACAAAGAAATGCTAACTCTTATAGCAGGAATCTTTTTGGAATCAAACTGTGCTTTTTCAAAGTTTTTTTTTCTGTTTTATTCCGTGCAAGTCAAGTCAAATTACATCCCTATCCCAAAAAGAAATATAACATGATGAATCTGGTTGGAATCACAGCCTCGGTAGGGTATCCTGTTGACGATTGCCTGCGACGGGTGGGTTTATTTGCTAAAGGTAGATGTCACTGGGCAGAGTTTATCCCAGCAAATAAATCAAAGTTTCCCCCAAAGTATCAGAGGGCTGCAGGCTGGAAGAAAACCCTTCTGATAGACGGTTTTATCATGGGAATAGCTGTATCCTGGAAGGTCATAAAAACTGACACTTTCCTCTCAGGATGAATTGCAGTTTGCCAGGGTCAGGTATGGTGTTGGAAACCATTCTCAGATTCTGCTCCGGCTATACGATCAGCAGCAGTTTTTATTGATTTTGCAAAACAGCACATTAGTATTTTTGAACATGTAGAGACAAGAAAGCCTTAGGAGCTCTGAAGTTGTACTTCATCAGAACATGATGACGGGTTTCCAACGGATCTCATTTCAACAAATAGAAACAAGAATATATCCGAAGACATGATTAAAAAAACAGAATGTCGAAGTGAATAAGGCCAATATGGGGATACTTGACATTTCCCTGAGTTTTTTTTTTTTTTAACCTTATAAGGATCTCGCTGAAGCTACGTAGCGGAAAGAACTAACATAAATTCATATCCAAGCAAAACTACATTTCAAAGCTCTTCTCAAATGATTAATTGTTTCATAACCTTCAAAACAAATAGTCTCATAGAAGTGTTTGGCCAGCAGCCTGTTTATGCTTCTTTATCTCTTTCATTGGCCTTTCTTTGACGCTTGCTCAGTGATAACCCCGTCTTCATTTGCACAGTTTTGTCAACACTGTGGCAGAGTTAGGCCGCCACAGCGAGCTGCAGATGAAACATATGTGGGCTTATTTCCCAAATGGGCTTCAAGATGCAAGTCAGGAAATGTAATTTCACTGTACTTGTAAAAACTTTAGAGCTGATTCAGCTTGCATGCTGAACATAGAAATGTAGAACCTATTGTGGTGTTTCAGACAAAAACTATTTATTTTTAATTACAATTAAATCTCACGCTAACACCATGAAGAATTTGTGCTGTTTTCAGATGATTTAAAGTTGCTTTAAAACAGATAAGACTGAAATGTTTGAGGGGAATCTAAGGATAAACTGTGCATCCTGTTGGATTAACACTACTGTTTCCATTCTGATTATCAGAAAAATAATAATTGTAAACTAATTAGATGTATAATCCAAATTGGGCTTTTTATTGTTTATAAATCAGGATTAGCCTCAATCACCGTATGGTAGAAATCACAAATAAGGATTTGCTTTACAATGTGAAAATGCACTGCTTCTTTAAAAACAGCAAACTACCCAACGATAGACAAGTCTGGTCTAGATACCACATGGTGTTCAAAATTGATCTGTAAAATAAAGACCTGTGCCAACCAAATTTATGTTTGTTCTCAGAGGGAGCCATAGCTCTGTGACAGGTTTTGTCCATGCTGCCCACTTTTGCATGATGTACGACTATATACACTCCAAGAAAGTAAACAAGCACACACACTCAGTCAGTCACCTTCTTAACTGTCTATCCCTTACGCCGTTGCAGGGGTTGCCAGAGCCCTTCCCGGCTGATCCAAGGCGAAGGGCGGGGTACATCCCAAACAGGTCACCAGTCTATTGCGTAGCCTAATACTGCTGTATTGGTGAAAATAATATTTAAGATTAATTTAAAACAGCTAAAAAACAAAATCCAGTCTCAGCTTTATCTAGATTTTTAGCTACATAAAATGGGCATATACTTCTTCATCGTCTGCGTTGAACAATGTGAAAAGCAGCTGTTGTACTTTCCTGAGACTTGATAGCATTTAATATCAGGGATAACGGCGTCTATTCTCAGACAGCCTCTCCTGGAATACATTCACAATGTTCACTTTACTGTTAATATAAAGAGACAGAAAGAGTTCAGCAAAGAATGTAAAGCAGAAAAGGCAGCTTGAGAGAGAATTTCAAATCCTGGATGCTTTCTCTGCACAGCTGCGCACAGCTGGACTTACATGATGTGAAAACTGTCCCCACTGTGAGGAGAAAAAGAAAAAAATCCTTTCTTATGTGCTTTGTAGTTTTCCTGTCTTTCCTAATAGGATATTGCAACGACTGTTCATATAACCTGTATTTGTAAGGAATATTGGAGAAAATAAGCCCAGGTATAGTTTATAAGGCTTTTGGGATTGGCCTCAAAAGTGTATCCATCTAACAACATTTTCGCCAATTCATGTCTGTCCGATCAATACCTTTTTTTGAAAAAAAAAAAAAAAGTAACATTTAAGTATCAGACCAGGATTTTCAAGAACAGCTCTAAACAGCTGGAAGGATTTAGCACGGATGAGCTGCTGCTTCTACAAGTCAACCTGCAAATGAAAGGAAAAACAAAGGGGTGGGCAGATGGGCTGAAGGTCCAGCAATTACCCACTGTACATGTGTAGATATCACACAGAGTAAACATAGCAGGGAGCAGGAATTGACCATATTTTTATTCCTCTGCTGATGCTAAAAACAACAGGGAATGTGGTGTTACACTTGGTAACATGTCAGTAAACACATTATTGATCTTAAAAACTCGCTCGGCAAGAACTCACATAAACTGAGTAAACAGGTTATAGAGCAAAGCAGAGGTGGGTGAGGAAGAAACTAAAATAACTAGCTTACTCAACCGCTTAAAGATGCCTCTTAAATCCAACTGAAATAAAGACAATAAGTCCTTCAACTGCATGCTCGGTTTTACCGTTCCACTTGCACGTACTGCGGAAGAGATGGGAGTTATTTTTTCATGTGGCCCTGTAGCATCCGCCATATGCATGCAATGCTCTAATACTGTTTAAAATGCAGCAGTATGTTTGATTTAATCATATATGGCATCTGCGACTGCTTGTCAGAAAGGCATCTTACAGCCTTGTTACAACGACAGCGTATGCAGGAGACAGAGCTCAAGGTCTTCTTGTCTTGCAGCATGGCTCCTTTGCATGCATTGCTTTCTGTTTAACGCCTCAATAATCTGCAAGCCGTCTGAAGTTATTCCTTTTAACTACAGTTTATCCAAGCACACTAGGCCTCCAATAAGAAGAATGTAGCTTTTGCACCCAATGTACCTCATGGCTATTTTTCTCAAGCTGTTTAGCGCTGCTCTTTTCATCCATCACTTTTTCTATTAAGGAACCAGAGCAGGCTGAATATCCAGTCATTCTCTAAATGGGGGTTTGCAGGACTATGAAAGCATTTCAGACGGGCCAATGGGAGGAAAGGTAAGAAAAACTGCACTCAATATGCACACCCAATCTACTAGAGGTATGGGTGTGTCATGCGTCTGTGCACTAAGTGAAAGTTGCGCCGGCTAGAAATGGCTTCGTTCCACACCTCCATAATCTTTTACCCCCTCAATCTGAAGGCTTGCTGATTGATGCTGGAAGCAAAGCAGATCATATTTTTGGATATTAATTATCAACATGAATCACAAACATCTAATGAAGTATTCATGGCGTTCGGGGGGACATGTTGAGCATAAGATTCGCTGAATGTGTGAGAGCAATTCCACCATGAGATGATGCTCTAGAAACAACCTCTCATGTGGGGGAGGGGCTACACTGGCAACCCCTGATTTAATCTTAAGCAGTGGTGAACCCTAAATGTCTTTGTAGCTGGCTTAAATAAATATCTGAAACAAACCGAATGTGTGCTTTTTTATTAAAGCATTTGACCAATCACATTTCAGCCAGCATTTGTTGCCAAGTGAGTTCAAATCAGTGACATGCAGTGAGATTCATGGCTGGTGAGGCAGTGACTTCTTAAGAGTCAGATTTACAATTGTAATAACTGAAAAAGGCATCTTATTTCAGTATTCATCCAACAGCATCCAACTACTGATAATGCTTCATATTCCATCAACATAAACTTCAAACCAACACAGACTTATACACACACACACAAACCAACACAAACATACCTGTTTCTTATATAGCTATGGATAGAGCACCAATCTTGTGTTTTAAAAAAAAATCATACAATATACCGTAAACAAATTACGGAGATGTGTGCAGCACAAATTTAATTCTGACCAACATTGAACAAAAAAATCTGTTATTTCTCAAATTTTAAATTCTGATGCTTTAAAATGTTTAAATAAAATTGTAATAAAATCAGAAAAAAGGAAAAAAATCTTTAAGGACAAACACACAGGGCGGCACAGTGGTGCAGTGGCCTCACAGCAAGAAGGTCGGGGCTCAAGTCCCGGGTCGGACGAGGCTTAAAACACTGGTCTTTCTGTATGGAGTTTGCATGTTCTCCCATGTATGCGTGGGCTTCCTCCCACCCTCCAAAAACATGCATGTTAGATTAATTGGACGCTATGAAATTGCCTCTACGTATGAGTGTGTGTGAATAATTGTGAGTGTATGGTCCCGCGACAGACTGGCGACCAGTCGCGGGGCTCCGGCACCCCAAGCAACCCTATTAGGAATAAACGGTTCAGAAGACGAAATGAAACGACAAACATTTATTTATCAAATACTATTTTTTCCCAATTACTCCAATCTTGTTTTTTGAAAAGCACAAACAGTGAAGAACAGTTATGGCCTTACCTTTACACATAAATAATTACCCCTAATAATTACCTGATAATAATTACACACCCCTAATTACATGTTATTACATACAAAAATCATTACACCCCTAATAATTACATATAAATAATTACCCATATTACCCCCTCTGCAGGGGGGAAGTGGTGGAGGAGTACAGATATCTGGGAGTGACCTTCGAGGAGTACAGATACCTAGGAGTGACCATTGACAGCAGACTGAGCTGGAGGAGTAACAGTACTGCTGTGTACAAGAAGACCTGCAGCTGACTTTACTTCCCAAGGACGCTGAGGTCCTTCAATGTGTGCAGCAAGAGCCTGGAGATCTTCTACCAGTCTGTGGTGCCCAGCACCTTGTTCTTCTGTGTCATCTGCTGGGGGAGCAGCATCGCAGCCAGTGACACAAACAAACCGAATAAACTGATCAGAAAGGCTGGCTCTGTCATTGGCTGCAAACAGGACACACTTGAACCAGTGGTGGAGAGGAGGTCACTTAACAAACTTTTGTCCATCATGGGTAACCCTGACCATCGTCTCTACCCTCTTCTGGACAAACAACGGAGCTCCTTCTCCAAGAGGCTCAGACAGCTCCGCTCAAAAACCACCGGTACCGGAAATCTTTCATTCCCAACACAATAACATTTACAAAAACTCACAGAATAACGGATAACTAGGTCATGTAATTCATCACTGTGTGTCACTTTTTCACTTTACATCACTTATGTCACTTTTTACCTCCTTGTACACACTCAGTCCTGCATGTACAGTATATATTTGTCACATTATTCCTTCTATTTTATTATTTTACTATTTTATTATTTTTTTATCATCCTTTTTGTATATGTACTCTCTATTTCTTTCTGTCATTGTTACTATGCTGCTGTAACACACAAATTTCCCACGTGTGGGATCAATAAGGTAATTCTGATAAATGAAGTACTCCTCGATCTAACTGGATTTGATTGGAAAAACTCAACATCGGCAGTTTTTACTCAATAAAATGGCAGAAATGTGTAGTCATACTCCAAATGCATTTTTAACAAACTGTGGAAAAGATTAATATTTCTTAATGTACACTTTCCTTTTTTGTCACAATGATAGGTGAGGCACTGGCTTAACTGCATCCCCTGACCGGAACGTCACTGGTTCAAATCAGCAAAGCTTCCGTAAAGGCCTTCAGAATCCATTCTGCTGCCTTTCTGACAATTCAACTTTTACTTAGAATAACTAGATTTTGAGCTGTTGCAGCAAAACTAGCAAACAGTGTCTGTGGTTGCTGAAGGAAGAAAACAAAAAGAATTTGGTAGATGATTTACTTTCAAGGTCATTTTAGAGATGAACTTTTGAAAAAAGGTGAAGGAATACAAGTAGCATGGGACGACAGGTGTCGACAAAGAAAACTCGGCACAGAAACATGACAGGACAGACTGGACCTTAAGCATTGGTGATGAGAGGGAAAGGTGGATTTTTTTGTTATATTGTGATGGCGAAGGCCGCCACAGCTCTTAAGCAAGTGTTTTGAGTAGAATCTAAACTTGGTGGAAAGCCCAAGTATCACAAGCATCGCAGAAAAAGATCAGTCCCAGCTTTGATCTTTCACAGAGAAAAACTTTGAAAGTCATTTAGCTTGTTCTTATAAAGCTCTTCCGTTTTACACTTCCTTCTAATGCATAAGTCTTACTTTGATTTAAACAGCGCAGAAATGTCTTTTCTTTTGGTAAATCACCTCAAACAGAACAGTCTGCTGAATCATGCAGCATAATAGCAAGAATTATTACTTTTAATCATCGAAAGAAATGATGACTTCATTGTTTCTGCTTTCTCTCCACAGCTGCTTTGGAATAAAATCTAATCTGGCATGGAGTGGAACAAAACTGGGTTTAGCCCAGGCGTAATGAGACAATGTCTTTGATGTAAACAATAAATTAGAAATTAAATACATCTCATTACTTCAGCATTAGGATTTGGTTTAAACTTACATTTCTGCTAATTGCTTTTCTTTATTTGGTGATCTGTAATTGTTTCAATCGACTTTTGGCAATAAATGATGATGAAAGAGAAAATATGATTTGCTTGTTTGTAAGACAGCAGTTAGATTTCTCCAAATAACCCTTAGATGGGAATTATTTTTTCATCGCTTGAGACTTGACTATTTCTTTTCTTCGGGTGTGTTCAACAAAAAATAAGCACAAATATCCAAAAGACAAACAAACAAAAAATCAATTGCAATGAGGTAAATAGAAATTTTGCAGCTACGCGTATGTTTTGTTTCATCTTTTGAACCGCCTAGCCCTAATGAGGTCACGGGGTTGCCGGAGCCAATGCCGGATGATTTCAGGCGAGAGGCAGGGTAAACCCCAAACAGGTAGCCAGTCTGTTGTGGGGCCACATTAAGACATTCCTTCCTAGGGACAATTCCATAGCAACCAAACAACCTAACATGCATGTTTTTGGAGGATGGGAGAAAACCGGAGCACCTGGAAAAAAAAACGCCCGAACACGCATGGAGAACATGAAAACTCGACAAAGAAAGGCCAGTGTTTGAAGCCTCGTATCCACTCTGGGACTCAAATCCTCGACCTTTTTTGCGGTGAGGCCACCACCATGCAGCCCTGCTAAGTGTTTGTATTCACTGCAAATAGATGGTAAATACATAGCTTGCATTAACGTTTTAAACACCAGCACAAATTCTAAACGGGTCAAACTCATTGATGCCATAAACATGACCTGAACCCCTAACCAGCAGATGTGTACAGACTTCAGGTTTTACACATCCACAAACAGTGGACGTGTAAATCCACAAGCAGTCACTAGTGACAAATGAGCAAACAATAGGCTGAAAACAGGAATCCCTCCATCTACTAAAAGCATTTTTTTCATATTAAACTGAACATATTTGACCTGCTTTTACACATATGTGGACATCCATAAAACCCGTTTGTGGATAAGTGAACAAAAATCATAAATATTAAATCTCTCTGTAAGCTGAGGAATGTTGTGGCTGTTTTGAGGAGGGGAAAAAATGCAAGCATGAACTCTGCTGCACTGAAATTAAAGTTTAATAATAGAATATGCATGCAAATATAAGCAAGCAAAAAGCAGCTGGGGGGAGGAATGGGGGACTGTCACTCAGGCACTGATATCGCCTGGGGAGCAACAGCAAAGTTACAAGGACAGCACCCGCCCTCCACCCTGCAGCACCCAGGACGAAGCCACAGAAGGCTACTCAGCTGTGTGGAGTCGCTCTAACAAGCTGCTACCTCAGTCTGGCCCAGCTGAAGCTTTTTACTTTGTTTACTGGGTGCCTACAAAAGCATTTTCAGTAAGCTGTTGCTGCTTGGAACGGAATAAATTCCATCTGCCAAGGCCAGTGAGTCCTTAGGAAATTCCAAGCAACCTGGATGAGATTTTTCTTTTATCACATTATGAGGCATTAAACATCCTTTTTTTTTTTTTTTTACATTCTATTAAACATCACTATATACAGTATACACCTTACCCAGAACAGTGTACAAAAAATCTGTTATTTACTTCTTATTTAACTACACTTTTATTTCCGTGCCACTGTTTTTACTGAATGCTTACTTATTATATTCTAATGCTAAAAAAACTGAAGAAATTAAATGTCATTTTCTATTAAATTCAATTTTATTTCTATAGCCCAATATCATAACAAATTTGTCACACAATTAATTGTACAAAAAAAATTCCAAAACACACATTTCCAAAAATTTGTGTAAGACATTGTTTACCCATAATAGACAAAAAAGAGACTGCTTTTATTTGCATAACAGTAGCAGAAAAATGAATTTGACCGACCCGTCTGTTTAGCAAGCTTCTCCTTATACATTTCAAGGCGGAATACTTCAGATCAAACAGACTGAGTCATTCTACAGATTTCTTTAAATATGCCGGAAAAAATGTCATTTTCACAGAATTTTCAACATCAAATCCTTTGCATGTTACTCTGAACATCGTTTTGTGAAGCTACTTTCTATGTATGATGCAAAACTATTTGCGTAACACTTAAAAGGGTATCTAAAATAAGACCAAAGATAGTATGTAGGCTAAGTAATCTATACATTTAGAGGCTTTTAAAGTTATGAATAATTTAGACTCTTTGAAGTTGCAGTTTTAGTCGTGATAATAGATACGTCTTGATTTTTCTTATTATGCATAAAGCTGTATGTGCAGTACAACAACTATTAATATTAATAATCACCTTTAAGCGTTTCATGCAATCTCAACATTAGATTTTTCTAATCAATTTGTTTTAAAAATACATTTCTATGTGAGTGGATATCCTCCTTAGCAAAGTTGTTTTTTCCAGTTCCTATTTATTCTTCCCATGAGGCAGAAAATGTAAATATCTAATCTTCCTAACTATGGATAATTAAATAAATTGTTTTAGAATTGACGCTTATCGACTTGCATGCTACTGCTTTTTAAGCAACTTGAGCTGAAATTAAAAAAAGCTAGCTTTTTCCAGAAGCTGTGTTCCAACCCGGAGCTAACTTATTGGCAATTAATGACAATTAAAATAATGAGGATTAAGACTGTGTGAATTCTTTTACCCACAAGCTTTTTGTTCATTTCAGCACAACATGGCATAAAGACAACCCCAACCTAGGGAGCATTTTTAAAATTTATTGTTTTTTTTTTTCTTTTTTTGGTGGTACTGCCTGATACTTTTTGTCTTTAATAGATTCTCTGAGGGTTGGGTTAAAAGGTCGTTTTTACAACAGCGATGGCAAGTGACAATACAGCCTTGTGAGAAGCTCCAACACAAAAGAAAACTATCCCAATACTGTACAAGACTCATTTTTAAAAATATAAATCAAACCAAAGACCTTCTGCTTTACTGTTGTGAAGAGTTCAACCTCCACCAGCAGCCCAGATTGTACTTTTCAGACTTAAATTTATCTCTTCTGCCAGTGATCAGCAAGACTCCTCTCAACGGTGCAGCTTCATCCAACACAAAGCCAACTATCTAAAACCTCACTATTTGACCTCCAACCTACTTTTTTTTATCAGCTCAAAGAATTGAGTGAAAAGGTATATAAAAAAATACTTGTGGTAAAATCCAAAATACACACACACAAAAAACATGTTGCACGTCAAACTCATAGCTCAGATTGCAACTTTCATCCAAACTTAAAAACTTTGGATTTATGACGTTGTTTTTTTAAAATAGATCCCTAATTATTTCTATGCCTCCACCCCAAAAATGGGAAGGAAGCTCGTGCTTTCCGTGCAATCTGTGCTTCTTTAACACTTATGTGAGCAAGAACATCTCCCAAACCACAGAAGGAATTCAATGCAACTACCAACAGTTACTAACTACCAACTGTTAGAGGGAAAAAAAAAGTTAATTTTTATTTTAAATCTGTGCTGATTGGAGGACAAAAAAGGGACTCTCTGTTTTACTTCTCACAAGGGTAACATTTCTCCAGATTGGAGTGTCCACAAAGAAATGCAGCCCTGTGTGCTTTATTTATAAAGTTGTAAAAAACAAAACGTGTGTTCTTACAGAGGAGTTGGGGTAAAGGAAAGTTCTAGACCCTACTTACAGACAATGTTCCCCTATAATTTTTTTTATGTGTCTGAGCAAACACACAAGCTTCCTGAGCAGAAGGGGGTGGAGCAAAAACTTTCGGAAATTCCGAAGCGGTGGTTTGAAGCAATTTGTTTCAGAAAGAAAGAAGAAAGCGATACACTCTGCAACTCTATCTCATTCTCTCATCTTTAGTTTAAATTGAGGTTTTTTTTTTTTGTGTGCTGCATAGGTCTTCTTGTGCGCTATTAATCTGCAAGTGGTTGTGCAATTGCGAAGATGCGCAGCTTAGAGGGAAGACTGCGTTATAGATAAGCAGGAAAGGTAGGGAATGCTCACAACACTGTGTCTGACGGGTCAAAACTGCCTGCTGCTGGGGGATCACATTAACTAAAGACACTTTTGAATGATGAAAATAGAAGAAGTAAGAAACGATGTAGTAATAAATGATGTAGTCACAAAAGAAGTATTTACATTTCCTATGCAGCACCAACTATAAATGAACTGATTATATTTATCATTTAAGACAGGCATTTGTCATTTGTTCGACATCTTAGCGTTAACTTATTCTTGCTAATTATGACCCATTTGATTTTTATTTGTATTTGGGTTTTTTTTTCCATGTGAAGCACTTTTAATTACAGTGTGTATGAAATGTGCCAAAAGAAATACGCTCGCTATCCTTTTAAAGCTCCCAGTGGCCTCAAGGGATCCACTTGCACAAACACACCATTGAGGACACTGGACAGTGAGCACACAGTCTATTACATTCTGCACATACGTTTCAATGCTTTCGAACCAACAAACTGACATGAATTAATGTAAAAAACACATGTTTCTTTCCAGGAAGAAAAAAGCTATATTTCAATCAATATTCAGGAATTCTAAATAAAATAAAAATGTAACTTGCTCATTCAAACTTGTGGTTCGAATGATCATTTAGAAGTCAGTCAGTCAGGGGGTGCCGGAGCCCATCCCGGCTGATTCAAGGCAGGGGACAGGGTACACCCCGAACAGGTCACCAGTCTGTCGCGGGGCCACACACGTACAACCATGTACACACTCCTTCCTAGGGGCAATCACGTAGCGGCCAATCAACCTAGCATGCCTGTCTTTGGAGGAAACCGGAGTACCCGGAGGAAACCCACGCAGACACGGGAGAACATGCAAACTCCACACAGAAAGGACAGTGTTCCAAGCCTCGTCCCCACCCGGGACTTGAACCCACAACCTTATTGCTGTAAGGCCACTGCGCCACCGTGCCGCCCCACATTTAGAAGTGATTTATCTTTTTTTCATCACATCTGACATGGGCTTCTGGTACAGGAAAATATGATCTTTTATAATCAAAATAAGAACGACATATGACCTTTACATCAAAAGAGTGGAAAATCTGAAAAAATGTTAAACAATCACAAATAAAGCTGAAAAAGAAAATACAGACTCGTCGGTCTTTGTGTAAAAAAGTTTAGACTAAAAAGTGGCTTCACAAGCAAAATAAAATATTAGCACAAATGAATTTAAAATCTGTTTCTGTTTAACAGTGCTAAAAAAAAAAAAGTTCAAAGAGCTGGCTTTGAGAAAAATCTGCACATCGTCAACCACTTTTCTGTTTCCATCAACACTTCCAGGTTTCAAGCAAGTAAACTCTGTGCTAACCACTCCTTGATCTTCTTCTTCTCCTTTCGGCATTTCCCTTCAGGGGTCGCCACAGCAAGTCAGTTTCTTCCATCTAACCCTATCTGCTGCATCCTCTTCAGTCACGCTAACTATCTTCATGTCTTCTTTCACTGTATCCACTGAACCTCTCTTTGGTCTTCCTCTAGCCCTCTTTCCTGATGGTTCCAAACACAGCATCCTTCTGCGATGTACTTGGTCTCTCTTCTCTGCACATGTCCAAAACCTCTCGTCTGGCCTCTCAGACTTTAACTCCAAAAGCTCTGACATGTGCTGTTCCTCTGATATACTGTACTCATTTCTAATCCTATCCATTGTGGTCACTCCCAGAGAGATCCTCAGCATCTTCATCTCTGCTACCTCCGTCTCTGTTTCCTGTCGTTTTCTCATAGTGCCACTGTCTCTAGACCAAACAGCATGGCCGGTTTCACCACGGTTTTGTACACTTTTCCTTTCATTTTAAACTGAAACCTTTCTGTCACACACTAACCACGCCTTGATAACGTATAAAAAAAAACAAGTCTTACTGCAGTAGAGGGAAAAAGATAAAAAAAAAATTGGTGATGCAGAAACATTAAGTTAGATTTTGGTATTCAGATGTGTGGCCAGCTGGTTCAGTCTCAAGTGTGTTTTCAGGCTTGTGTTTGGTGCAATTTTTCTACATCTGTCATGAATTGAGCTTTTATGCCATCATTTTGCAAAATAGGTGGTTAAAAAATTCAGTCAACCAACTGCTGGCTGCAACTACTTTGTCATTTTTTAGATGTAAAATTGTATTAAACATTTATGGATCGAACATCTCATAATCAAAGCAAATTTTGTTTTTGGTAAAATTAAATTTGTCTTCAGAAGCACTTACTGTATACCCCAATGGCAATGTGGGGGTGTCAGAACCTATTCCAGCTGATTTTAGGCTGGAGGCGTGGTGCACCTCGAACACATCGCCAGTCTGTTGCGGGGCCGCACACTCACAACCATCCATACGCACTCATTCCTAGGGGTAATTTCATATTGGCCATACATTAAATTAACCTAGCATGGGTATGTTTTTGGGGGCGGCACGGTGGCGCAGTGGGTAGCACAGTGTCCTCACAGCAAGAAAAGTCGTGGTTCAAGTGCCGGGTGGGACGCAGTTTGGAACACTGGCCTTTCTGTGTGAGTTTGCATGTTCTCCCTATGTTTACATGGGTTTTCTCCAGGCACTCCGGTTTCCTTCCACCGTCCAAAGACATGCGTGCTAAGTTGATTGGCTGCTAGGTTAATTGCCCCTAGGAATGAGTCTGTGTATGGTTGTACGTGTGTGGCCCTACGACAGACTGGCGACCTGTTTGGGGTGTACCCTGCCCTTCGCCTCCAATCAGCTGAAATGGGCTCCAGCACCCCCAGTATCCCCGAAAGGGATAGACGGTTCAGAAGGTGACTGACTGTATGTTTTTGGAGGGTTGGAGGAAACCGGAGTACCCGGTACACATACATTGGGAGAACATGAGGAGAACATGCAAACTCCACACAGAAAGACCAGTGGTAACGTTAAATATTCTGGAAATTTAAAAGTGAAAAAATCATGTCATAAGTATTCCTGAAGGAAATGAGAGTGTGTGCGTGTGTGTGCAAGGTTGCCCGTCTACATGGCACTCTGCAACAGATGGTGAATGGTTCTGTGTGTACGTCACCTCTTGTCTTTAACTAACTCGGGTAGACTCTGATACCCTCATGATTACAACTTGGAAAAAGCAGTATGCTTGATGAATGAATGAAATGCCAAAGGTAAGCTATAAATTGCTAAAAAAGTTAGTGTGGATATTTGTTTAAAAAAAATACATAAAATGTGATCGATTCAGCTAGATGTTGGAAAGGGTTCAGAATATTTGATAAAAAAAAACTCTGAAACAGCAAAGATTTGAATTTAAAATTCTGACTTTTTTCACCAACAAACTAAAAGTGCAAACTGTTCTCTAGATTGGAGCACATCACCTGGAAGTGTTTTGGCAAAAATCTCATGTTCTTAGGAGCCTGTTTCTCTGTTTTTACCATTGGACAAGAAAGAAAATCAGAAGTCACCTGGGATTTTTTTTTCTGAGCTGATTGTAAAGTTAGTGCTGCAAGTGAGTACATCACATGGAAAATTAGACAAATGTAATCTTTAAATACAAAAATACATTTGGGAAGGTGATGGTTGGTAATTTCTGTTTCTGTTAAAACAAAAGAAAAAACAAGTTGCAAAGTAAACCTTATGAAGATTGCCATTCCATCAGCAGTAGATGAACAGGCTGAGTTCTTTAAAGTAGACTAAGATTTATGATTCATGTATCTGACAAAAAGAAGCAATCTTTGAACACTCAATTCATAGTCTTCTAGTCCAAAACCCATGAAGACCATAAAGACTGAGCTGCAGCACGAATTTTCTCCCAAATGCTAAACGGACTTTACTTGTATAGCACTTTTTTTTTTTTTACCTGCGTTGGTACTCAAAGTGCTTTACGTTGAAGCTCACAATCACACACACATTCATTTTGATTGGTGGAAGCTACTATGGAAGGTGCAAACCACCATCGAGAGCAATTGGGGTTCGGTGTCCTGCTCAGGGACATCTCAGTATGAACTCCAGGCAGGGGATCAGTTACAGGACGGTCACCCAACCCACTGAGCCATCCTTCCCTAAAGCAGATAGGGTTCTTATTTCATGGCAAACATATTTTATCAAAAATTTTGGTTCTGTAAAATTCTGCAAATAAGATGCAAATAAGAAGTTAATATGCTAAGAAAGCTTTCTGTGGTTGTGTTGTTTTTTTCTTCTGTAACATGTATTGTCAGCCTGGTTGTGTTTTTTTTTTTTTCTATAATGTGTTATGTTAGCCAAACAGTTGAAAATCAAATATGGAAACATTAATTAAGAATATAAAATACAAGATTTTGTTTTGTTTCATTAAATCCATCTATATCTAAATTGCTTGTCCAACACTGGGTTGCAGCGAAGGTCGTGGAGCTTATACTACTAGCGTAATAGTGAATAAATGGGTAAAGAGAAAGTTTTGTAACCAAAAGGTTGCAGATTCCGTTCCCTGCCCACAACTTATTCCTATGTCCGAGTGATGGGTCGTGGTTGAACGCCTTGTATGACAGCTTCCACCATCAGTTATCAATGTAAGCAACATTGTAAATCCCTTTGAGTTCTAACACAGGTGGGAAAGTGCTGTATAAGTCGAGTATATTTGCTATACGACAGGCAGGGTGCACCCTAAACAGGTCACCGGTTTGTTGTATGGCTACACAAAGACAAACAACCACTCCTTAGACACATGGTAGTGCAGTGGTTAGAACGGTGGCCTCACAGCAAGAAGGTTTGGGTTCATGTCCCGGAGTGGAGGTGAGGCTTAAAACACTGTCCCTCTGCTTCACACAGAAGCTCCATCCAACCTGGGACTTGAACTAGCAACCTCTCAGTGTAAACCCATAGTCCTGACACTACGAAACTGTACACACATATCATTCAAATTGCAATGAAAAAAACACCTCAGCATTTCAGTTATGATGGACCTCCAACCCCATAACAACCCCCACCGAGCAGCAACAACAACACGTGGGTTAACATTAAATAGTAAAACCAGGTTTATGTTACCAAATTCTGTAGAAATCAGGACCCTAAAAACTTCAGGCGTTAATCAGTTTTAATAGCTATTCTGAGCTAATGTGCTTTTCTTTTTTGAAATACAGTGACTGTATTTTCCCAACTGGTAATACACCAGCTCTAAGATAAAATCAGAGTGACCCAGTCCTGGATTTATTCTGTCTATACTTCAATGTTTGACTTGATTCACCTCAGACTGCAGTTAATAGGGGATTTATTTTTCCACAGGTCACTTTGAAGTCATTTGTTATGTTCATAGTCAGTCCGAGTTGTTTTGTTTTTTTCATAAAGCATGCCAAGCAGTAATTTTACAGGACTGTTGTTTGTTTGCCCATTTTTATTTCTGCCATTTCCGCTGCATCTACAGAATGAAACTTATTTAGAAACGTGCTGAACAACAAAACTCAGGCTATCTGATTAAATTCATAGAAACATTTGCCACGCTGTTTATAAATTAAATCCTAAATGCAGCGGAAAGTCTGTGTTTTATGGTGAACGAGGAACAAAATCTGAATACAGTAGAATTTAATGCAACATGAGACTGCACTGGGGTTGTTATTGTTTTTTACCAGATACAGCTCTTCTAACGTATTTTTCGTTTTCGATTTGCTTAATGAGTTTCACATTCAAGTGCATATTTCAGTCATTGTGTTTACCTCTGTCCACGTATGAGTCAGAGAACATAAATTATTTGCATTTTCATTCCCAAGATGGCAAAACTTTTTATGTTTGGATGGAGAAATGCTTCAAATTCCCAAGAATAACTCCCAAGGTAGACAGACCTAAATGCTGTTGCTCGCCATTCCACATTTCTCTTTTCTGCTTCTTAACGAAACGATCGGCTTATGAGCAAGAAATTGCTTGTGTTTGACTGTGAAATGGACGTCGTATTTTAACTAAAAGAGTGTGTTAACTCTCACTCTTTAAGTCTAGTGTCATCCAATTAACAATAGTTTTCCTCTCAGCAGTGAGCAGAAGACACGAGGAGATTGCTGTTGTCTTCATGTGCCACTTCATGCACCCATTCACTCACTCTGCAGGGCTTGTTTTTTGCACCTAACAAAGAAGCGAGCATCATCAGGCAGCACAAGTTGTAATTTCTATTGTATTATGTTGTATGCATGCATCTGTATTACTCTCCATATTAGTCTTGTTTTAGCGTTTATCGCAGGGGCATGGCAGTGTCCCAACGTCAAATAGTAATGTCATGTTGCAAAACACGACTCTCTCATCCACTTGCTGCTTTATGAATCTTACATTTTATTGCTTTCGCTTTTTTTTTTCTCTGCGATGTCTTTTTTTGGAGACGACATCATTGGAATAACTCAATCTTTTATGATAGGCCTGCTCTCATGCATAGTGGTGGGTGTAACTTAAAACTTTAATTACTGATATGTGACATCTTGTATCTTCTTTTGTTTTTTTTGTTTTTCTTATTAAAGCCGTATTTTCAAAAGGTAAGCAAAAAAATCAAGCCTAGGCTCATTTACCTTGGATACCAAAAAAACAAACAAACTGTTGAGCTCAGGTTTTTGAATAAATTTCAGAAAAATGAAAGTGTGAGAGTTAAAACCCACATTATAAACGATGTACAGTACTTTGAAATATGAAGCGTAATAGGTGTGAATAAAAAAGAAAAGTCTTGGTTGTTCTTTTTGTGAATTAAGCTCATATTTTACTTCTTTTCTACGGATTTACCTAAAAAAGATAGATGTAAAAATGAAGCTTTTCAGCCAGCAAGAAACTAGCTTGATTGATGAAGATTGGAAAATTACAAAAAGAGACTATTTCTAGGTTGGCATGATGTTTCTAGATTCTCTACTGGTGCCTGCATCATCTTGGTTTTGTTTGTTTGCTTTATTTTCCACATTGAACAGATTCAATGAGGAGCATCATAAGCCTAGATTTGGTTACCTGTGGAAAGAAGTAGCTCTGTCCCATTTCCACTCTTTGAGTCAAGATAAGTTATCAGGCTGCTGGCAGGTAGCTTCATACGTAAGCATACAGACATGAGAGGGTATCAGTCGTCTCATCTAATTCTCAGCAAGACAGGCAAATAGGCAAAGCCTTTTTCAAAGCGCTTAACTTTTTTTTTGCAGCTGCTTCGGGACTTTAGCTTATATTATAAAAGAAAAACTGTTTTCAAAGAGGGACAATTTTAGATTAAACTCTAATAATTTTTTTTACAAGTTGTTTTTTATTGTATTAGCAAACCTTTCAGTGACATTGGTGAACAACAAAAACATCAAATCCTTCCCCATTGTTTATTTTTTCACCACTTGTGTTTTACTCTGCACAATTGCAAAGATCTAGATTTGTTGAAATGTTTTAAACAATGCTCGGTTGTACAATTACAATGATTGATTGAGAAGTGGTCTGCTTTCCAATAGCTAAGACACCTCGCCCAATGTTCAATTTTAATGGTACATTAAAGGACCCGGTTAATTGCAAATCTTAACAACTTTTCTTATACATCTACAGGTCCAATACAGTTTTTTGTGATGTAAACTAACCAGCATGTTCTTAAGTGTTAGTATTGTCAAAAGATCAATACTCAGAAATAAATAGAAACTAATTGATATAAAATAAGTATTAATTTTAGATACTTATTTGGCAGCGTATCAAATCTACGGTTCTTGTCCCGGTCTGACATGTACTTTTCTCCTCCCGAGCGAGCGGTGTCGCTGTGAGATCAATCGAAGGAGCAGGGAGAGAAAACAGAACAGAAGTTCAGAAACAACTTTCTGTTATAAGGTTCAAGTCCCAGCACGGTTAGTTGAAAAACAGAAAATGCAGAAATGCAGTACAGATGTACTTCTGGTAGGAAGCAGACCAATTTTGTGTGTCGAAAAAGACAAATAAGCCTGTTGCAATTTCAGTCAATTCTTTTTGTACAGCCCAATATCACAAAACAAATGTCTCAACTGCAGATTGAAACAAAAAGGACAGAAACGAAGAACAAACAAAGAAGAAAAATGTCTAAACACAAATACACGGCTAAAAGATAACTGACAAAAGCTAGCTAAAACAATTCTAGCACATTCCTGCTCTTAGGACCCTCCTGCACATTGAGAATAACTCCCAGCAGTAGGGAAAAAAAGAAGAAACATCATGGGGACCCACATGAAAGAGGCAAAAAAAATAAATAATTCTTGTAAGCGCTCACCCAAATGCTCAGAATTTTTAAGTGCTGAATCAGTAGATTTATAAATCATCCATAACTACCTGGTAGAGGCAGCCAATGTTTTTTAAGACTGTTAATTAATATATTAGCTATTCTACTCCTACAGCCTTCTATGTGTAGGAAACAGTAGATGGTCCTTCATCCTGATGGAAATGGGATGGTAGGATCTTACACAGAGGCAATGTTCCCTCTAAGCTGTTGCGCAGTGGCTTGCAGATAATCGTGCAACAGGAAAACCAATTGCAGGGACACAAAATGAAAACCCATTATAAACTAAAGATGGTATAAGGGAGACAGAAGCTCTGAGGCACATCTCTTATCTTCTTTCTTTTGAAACAAATTGACTTTCAAAGCGCACGGCTTTGGCGTTAGCTTCGTCACTGCTGGTGGATGTCACAAAAGAGTAATAACATTTTTGCGCCGGCCCGCCTTCTGCTCAGGAAGGCTGTGGAATTGTATTCAGATACATAATAATTCAAAGGGAACATTGCACAGAGAACCTCCTCAGTTCTGAGAATGCCCACAACAGGAAGTGATTGCTACCAAGTTGAGTAGTAATACAAACTTAGTATAGCTCTAGTTGGACTGTCATTCACGTCTTCATGGAAAATGAGAAGGTCATCAGGTACTGTAACATAATGGATTAAAGATGTTGTTTTGTGTTGGTGCCTTTGATTTTGTTTAAAGGAGACATATTATAATTTTATAATATGTCTAAACATGCTTGCATTCTATGTGATCATTGTAAGATCATGTCCTAAGGTCCTTATTTCCTGTAATTATTCGATTTTGATACTCTGTGTAACCTTTGCACCATGAGACTGAAAGGTACGGATTGTTTTGCAGTAGTCCCTTTAAAAAGCAACTTAAATACATGTACTTCACAACCCCTCCCTAATTCTTGCTTTTCTAACCTGCCATAGGTCCATAGAAAAAAACACGCTAGACTTTACAACTTGCAAACAATTTACAGTCAGATGTTCTGTTGTTTGTATTTCAAATTTAACAGGGTAGGTACAGTATGAAGCAAGAAAGGAGAGAGCCATAGCTCAGGCGTAAAAATTGCTATCGTTGGACGCGAAGAGTTGTTGGTTGATACTGCTGAGCTCGTGCCTAGGTATCCCTGAGAAGACACCTAATCCCTAGTTTCTCCCACCTTTGGCACAGGTCAGTTGACTGCCTGCTGCGTGCAATGCAGCACAGGAATTCTCACATGAGGGATTAATACAGTATGAAAAAAAAACAAAAAGATGTTTCATTTCAATCATTTTGGCTTTAATTCTACACCAGCATTCTTATGTCAATTGTAATCTATATTAGTGTTATAGAATACATGTTTCTATAAAGTTTAGCCTTCATATCCAGATGAAAACCCTGGTAGTAACCTTAGTGTAAATTTTGCAAGTGGATGTAAATGCAGTCTGATAAATTATATTTGTAAAATGTAATTCATAGCCCTGCTTTAATAATCCGACTATAGAACAAGATTTTGCTGCACAGTGCTCAGGCATTGTATCTACTACCTAGTACCACACTCTTGTTTGTCTGCAGGGCGGAAGACCGGTCCAAAATTAGCAGCCACATTTTTATCACTGCAGCAGCCAATGTGGGTTCTACTCTTTTTCTGTGTACAGTATGTACGCATCATCCAAGTCAGCCATTGTTTGTCTTATATGGTGATTTTCTCTGAAAACTTGCAATGTAACTGAAAACGAAAACGTAACAAATCAACCTGAACCAAAACGAGACGTCTCAGCAGGAACATAAAAGTGTAAAAGAATATTAAAGATATATAGTGTTTGCTTTTATTTTATGAATTAAATCCAGATTTTCTGAGTAACTACAACAGACCTCATAAACTGCCCAAAAGGTGTTCAAAAGGCTAAAAAAGGTCCATTTAGCATAATAATTCCCCTCAAGCAGTGCTCTGTGACATTCTTTTGTCAAAGTTTTACAGCTGTAATGTCTTGTGTTTGTGTCTTGTGTTTTGCACGTCCTGTTGTATTCCTGTTGTATTCTTTATTTCCTCTGTTTTTACCTTTGTAAATGAACTCTGCATCTGAGTCCTACTTATTGTTGGTTTCCTGACAACAGCTAGTTAGCTCTGACTAAACCGAGTCATTTTTACTTAGTAACATGTTACGTGCTTCTTCTTTAGGCTGATGTTTTTACATTATCTGTTTTCGCGTAAGATCTTTAACAGTAATTGAAAAAAACCACAAATGTGGTGTTCGTGTTTATAAAAAAGTAAATATTTTAATTGCTATTCATTCATTATTTCTGATGCCATCACTGCAAAAAGTGAAAAGACTAGACATTTTATGTTGAAAATGAATATCAGAACTTTTCTTGATCAGTGTCTTGATCTTATTAACAACTTGAGTTAAGTACTTTTAAGGGAATTTCCAGACCCTACTTACAGACAGCCAAAATGAAAGGGAAAGTGTACAAAACCGTGGTGAGACCTGCCATGCTGTTTGGTCTAGAGACAGTGGCACTGAAGAAAAGACAGGAAACAGAGATGGAGGTAGCAGAGATGAAGATGCTGAGGATCTCTCTGGGAGTGACCAGGATGAACAGGATCAGAGGAACAGAACATGTTAGAGGTTTTGGGGATAAAGTCCGAGAGGCCAGACTGAGATGGTTTGGACATGTGCAGAGGAGAGAGAGAGAGAGTACATAGGAAGAAGGATGCTGGATTTGGATCCACCAGGAAAGAGGACTAGAGGAAGGCCAAAGAGGAGGTTCATGGATACAGTGAAGGAAGGAAGACATGAAGATAGTTGGCGTGACCGAAGAAGATCCAGCACATAGGGTTAGATGGAAGAAACTGACTTGCTGTGGCGACCCCTGAAGGGAAATGCCGAAAGAAGAAGAAGACTTACAGACAATGTTCCCTCTAATTTTTTATGTGTGTGATCAAACACACAAGCTTCCTGAGCAGAAGGAGGCGGAGCAAAAACTTTTACTCCTTTGTGATGTCAGCAGCAGTGACGAGCCAAACACCAAAGCAGCGGTTTGAAGCAATTTGTTTTAGAAAGAAAGAAGAAAGAGATGTGCTCCGGAGTTCTGTCTCATTTTCCCATCTTTAGTTTAGATTGAGTTTTATTTTGTGCGCTATATAGGTTTTCTTGTGCACTTTTAATCCTAGAGCAGTTCACAATTGCGCAGGCACGCAGTTTAGAGGGAACATTGATTGTGGCTAATATGACAGAAAATGGTTAGAGTTTTAAATTACTTCTAAGTTTTTAATGATACTTTTGTCATTTTATATGAAACATTACACCAAGACTTGTGGATGTATGGTGGCACAGTGGTTAGCACAGTGGTCTCACAGCGGGAAGGTCGGGGTTTGAGTCCCAGAGCGGGGACAAGGCTTTAAACACTGTACTTTCTGTATGGAGTTTACATGTTTTTTCCAGTTACTCTAGTTTCCTCCCACCCTGCAAAAACATGTGTGGTAGGTTGATTGGCTGCTATGAAATTGTCCTTAGGAATGTGTGTCTGTATGTGGCCCCGCAGCAGACTGGTGACCTGTTCAGTGTGTATCCCGCCTCTTGCCTGAAAGTGCCTAGCATAGGCTCCGCTGCCCCCTGGCCACTCTATTGGATATAAGCAAAACAAAACCCTATGAGTTATACTAAAATTGTTTTAAAGTGAACCACAGCAGTGTGACTACAGCTCAAAGAGTTTAATTGAAAAAGTTAACTTTAAATTTGTCTGTTGTGTTTTTTATTTAATCTACAGTACCTTAAGTTCAATAAAAGGTTTTGGGTTTTTTTGTCATTGAAGTATTAAAAACAGTATAGAGGTTGTTTTTTTTTTTGTTTCCCCCAGGATTGCACCAATTTTGAAAGAACACAAAGACATAAAGATCAACATACTTTCACATGCTCGTTGCATGCATAGACTTTTTTCAGGTCAATCAATGGAAAAGCAGACAGAATTGTCTCTTTTCTAAATGCACAGAGTGCTGCAGATGTTTGCACTTGTGCTCCTGCAACCTGCCAAGAAGTTTCGAGATTGTGCAGGAAAGCCACTGCATTCTGCATGCCCTCATGTTATATACCTAATAAGCGGCTAAAACCAAATCTACGCTATCTTCCAGAGTATCAGAAAGTGAAAATTCTTTTTGGATGTACAAGATTGTTTCTGCTCCATCACATTGAGCTATCAGGCATCACTATGAAAGCCCATTTAATGCTAGCCAAAAGTAGCATTTGCAATACTTTTCAAGAGGATCATCTAACAAACTGCTAGAAAATTAATGAGCCAGATGTTTCAAATTTTTATTGCAGTTGCAAAGTTCCAAAATGTCCATCTTAGTGTTTATAAATTTAAATGAATGCCTCATTTGTATTAAAATGACACTTATTTGAAGTGTCTGTCCATCTGTTAAAAGTGTATGTCCCCTCTGCTCTGGCTGCTGGCGTAGGGGAATCACTGCAGGTGAAAGGGTTAAGAAGTATAATCACTTCCCTAATCAGCATCTGCATTAACAGCATCATCTCTACCATCAGGCATTTAGTCATCTGCATAAATAAAGACATCATTACCCTCACCTTCATAGACATGTCTTCCTCCTTTTGACTGTTAACTCATTTTTACATTGCTTGGTCTGATTAATTATTTTTTGTAATTTAAAGGCACACCCACTACCTATTTAGCTTCCATTGAAATCAAATCCAAAATAGCTACTGAGGGATATAAACTAGATCCCCTTTTATACATTTACAGACACCCTGTTGATGTTACTTTATTAAACTTCACACGATACCAATTTGCCTTGCTAAGAGACCCACTGCACATATAGGCACAAACATAAAAACTCAGTTGTTATTGCACTTTAGTGAGATAAATAAGGGCAGATATGGTCTTGTGGCAAGCTGAACAATCAATAAAAACATCCATCTACTTGGAATCCTGTGTAGGCCATACATAATGAGTGCATGTCAATAGAACACAAGCTTCCATTTCTTCAGCAGTAAAAAGCATTACAACAGCTGACATTTTCACAAACCAGCAAGCCAGGAAATTGGGTAACTAACTACGTAACACTAGCTACAAGCATAAACATGATTGTGTGCTCTCATTAAGTGAATGTAAATGTAGGTGTTGTAATGACTAAATGCATGCACATCTGCTAAAAACTGTAACTGTGCCAAATGGAATGCTTTGCTAAGAAATGCAGTTTTGATGTATTCCGACAGCAAATAAAAAAGGATTTAAATGACAAGATGGCAAGCATCATCCCGCTTATTCACTTGCAGGCTGCAAATGAGCCTGCTTCACTGTCTGTATCCGACCCAGCAGGATCAGAGCACCACCCTTATCACACACTGATGTGAAGGTTGTGTGAGCCGCCGACACAAAACCCTTCAAAGCATCATTGGATAGATTTTTTTTTTTGTCCTGGCATTTTTTCAAGAATAAATTCTTTTAGTCTCATTTAGAGAAGTTGAATGTAATTGAGGAAATATATATGTGTCTCAGCGATTGTTTTCAAAAGGACTTCAATTCCCCAGTTGACACACACTTCATTCTGTAACCGCACATAATGACAGGAGTGATGTTTGTTTCTAGATGAGTATGAGATGGAGTAGAGCGTGTCGATCCCCCGCAGGTTAGCAAAAGTAAGAATGACAGAAAAATTATTTCAGTTTAGCATCATAAATGCTTTTGAAATTCTGGTAATGGAGGCTAATCTCTAACTGCTCTGATGTTTTGAGACACATGCTTCATCTGAGTGATTAAACCAAAATGAGCACAGTCTTGGAATTATATTATGCACAAGTCAGACAGGGACATTTATTTCAGATAGCCAGACAGAATTCAGTTTTACTCCCAATGCATTCATTTGCTTTATAGGATTGTAATGTGTCCAACTGTGATGACATCATTGTACTTTATTCACATAGATTTATTCAAGGTTTGACATTAGCATTTTTTTTCCCTGTTAAATATCTTGTAGTTTATCCAACCATTCCTACCTTTGGTCGGGAAAAGAATTACACCCATGTCTACCTTTTTTTTATTTGCTATATTAGTCTCATCTTATTGAACTCTTCAAATATTTAGTTTTAGATTAGCTAATCTTTCTGTACCAGTTCTAAGTAGATTGTCTCTCCGTCCCAGAAGAAAATCTGTTTCATGTGGATTTTTTTCAGGTAGGTGAGTTTTTGGGGAGGGTCAAAGAGTCTAGGTCTCTCTACATTAGCACATAGCTATTGTGCATCTTATAACTGACAACTGTGGAGTTTTTTTGTGACAACAATAATAAGTGGGGTGTGGTGGAGTATCTCGGGTGGGGGAAAGATGGAGCGGGAAATAGACAGATGAATGGGTGCGGCAATAATCAAGACGCTGCATCGGTTCGTCGTGGTGAACAAAGAACTGAGCCGAAAAGTAAAGCTCTTTATTTACCAGTCGATCTACGTTCCTCCCCTCGCCTATGGTCACCAGGTGTGGGTGGTGACCGAAATAACAAAATCACGGATACAAGCGGCCGAAATTAGCTTCCTCTGCAGGGTGGCTGGCTCTCTCTCAGAGATAGTGTGAGGAGCTCTGCCATCCGGGAGGAACTTGGAATAGAGCTGTTGCTCCTCTGGGTCAAGAGAAGCCAGATGGAGTGATTAGGGCATCTGGTCAGGATACCTTCCGAGCACCTCATTGAGGAGATGTTTCGGGCTTGTCCCACCGGGAGGAGAGCTAGAGGTGGCCCCCAGATCCATTGAAGAGACTATGTCTCACAGCCGGACAGGGGACACCTCAGAATCCTCCCGGATGAGCTGGAAGATGAAGCCGGGGTGAGAGAAGACTGAGCTTCCCGTCATAGCTTGTTGCCCCAGCAACCCGGCCCCTAAGAAGACAACAGAACAAAATGAAACAATAAAAATGACAAACACTACTAGCACTTTACACGCTTAGAAAAATAGATTGTGACATCAAATCGCAAAGTAGTACGGGTGCTCAAAGCATACATGCGTTTTCATAGCAACAAGTAAGATATTTTTTTTCTTAAAAGATTGTATTATTTTTCACTGTCTAGCCCTGGGTGAAAATTCATTTCCATTGCCTCATGTAATCATACATCTTTACTTTGTGGTATTCCAGCCATCGCTTCAGTTCTGACAAGAAATTATTGGCTGGATTGCTAACTAGCCATGCTACCAGAATCTACTTTTTTTGTAAAAAAAAAAAAAAAAAAAAAAAAAACTCATCTATTTTTAATTCTAAGCATGTATGTAATTTTGAATGATTATTTCACACACCAAATTCTGCCCTCACAAAGCGTTTAAGTTTAGAGTTTGTTAACATTGATCAAATATATTCCAGTTTGTGTGACTTTTTGTTCCTAGCCGCAGTTGTACAGCAGAATAGTGACATCATATCTAAGGTCGGGTTATTCACCATCTCCGTTTTGACTATAAATCTACCACCAAAATGAGGATTCATGATGATTATGATCTATTAAAAAGAATGCGTTTAATCCAAATTGGGATTCTTTCCTGCCCTTAATGCCCTTTATTTGTCACTCCAGTGATCGATGTAAAGCCACAGTACAACAGAGTGTTAGCTATGTGTGACCGTTGTAACCTGTAAAAGGTCAGCCATGAAGATCAGTCACCTTCTAAACTGTCTATTCCTTATGGGATTCCGATAGGTGCCGGAGCCCATACCGGCTGATTCGAGGCAAGGGGCAGGGTACACCCCGAATAGGTCACCTGCCCATCACGGGGCAACACACAATCATACATACACAACCATACACACACATTCATTCCTGTGGACAATCATGTCGTGGCCAATCAACCTAACATGTATTTTTTTGGAGGGTGGGAGGAAACCGGAGTACCTGGAGAAAACCCAGCCATCTTCTTCTTCTCCTTTCGGCATTTCCCTTCAGGGGTCGCCACAGCAAGTCAGTTTCTTCCATCTAACCCTATCTGCTGCATCCTCTTTGGTCACACCAACTATCTTCATGTCTTCCTTCACTGTATCCATGAACCTCCTCTTTGGTCTTCCTCTAGCCCTCTTTCCTGGTGGTTCCAAATCCAGCATCCTTCTGCCGATGTACTCGGTCTCTCTCCTCTGTACATGTCCAAACCATCTCAGCCTGGCCTCTCAGACTTTATCTCCAAAACCTCTAACATGTGCTGTTCCTCTGATATACTCATTTCTGATCCTGTCCATCCTGGTCACTCCCAGAGAGATCCTCAGCATCTTCATCTCTGCTACCTCCATCTCTGCTTCCTGTCTTTTCCTCAGTGGCACTGTCTCTAGACCAAACAGCATGGCGGGTCTCACCACGGTTTTGTACACTTTTCCTTTCATTTTAGCTGAAACTCTTCTGTCACACATCACACCAGATACTTTTCTCCACCCGTTCCAGCCTGCTTGAACACGCTTCTTCACCTCTTTTCCACACTCTCCATTGCTCTGGACTGTTGATCCCAAGTACTTAAAATCTTCCACCTTGTTTATCTCTTCTCCCTGTAACCTCACTTTTCCATTTGGATCCCTCTCATTCACACACATGCACTCTGTTTTACTCTGACTAATCTTCATTCCTCTTCTTTCTAGTGTAAACCTCCACCTCTCCAACTTTTCCTCCACCTCTTCCCTCCTCTCACTACAGATCACAATGTCATCTGCAAACATCATTGTCCATGGTGATTCCTGTCTGACCTCGTCTGTCAGCCTGTCCATCACCATAACAAAGGACTCAGAGCAGATCCCTGGTGCAGTCCCACCCCCACACTGAACTCCTCTGTCACACCTACAGCACACCTCGCCACTGTCTTACAGCCCTCATACATGTCCTGAACCACTTTAACATACTTCTCTGTCACACCAGACTTCCTCATACAATACCACAGTTCTTCTCTAGGTACCCTGTCATACGCTTTCTCTAGATCTACGAAGACACAGTGCAGCTTCCTCTGGCCTTCTCTGTACTTCTCTATCAGCATCCTCAAGGCAAATGCTGCATCTGTAGTGCTCTTTATAGGCATAAAACCATACTGCTGCTCACAAATTCTTACTTCAGACCTTAGCCTAGCTTCGACAACTTTTTCCCATAACTTCATCGTATGACTGATCAGTTTAATTCCTCTGTAGTTACCACAACTCTGCACATCTCCCTTGTTCTTAAAAACAGGAACTAGCACACTTCTTCTCCATTCATCAGGCATCTTCTCACTTTCTAATATCCTGTTAAACAGCCCAGTCAGAAACTCTACTGCCACCTAAACACTTCCATACTTCTATAGGGAAAAACCCAGCCATACACGGGGAGAATATGCAAACTCCACACAGAAAGGTCAGTGTAGCCATGAAGGTAATGATCAGTCAGTCAGTCATCTTCTTATCCAACAATCCATTACGGGGTTGCAGGAGGTGCCGGAGCCCATCCCGGCTGATTTAAGGCGAAGGGCAGGGTACATCCCGAACAGGTCGCCAGTCTGTCGCGGGGCGACACACATACAACCATACAGACACACACTCATTCCTAGGGGTAATTTTGGCACCGGCCAATCAACCTAACATGCACATCTTTGGAGGGTGGGAGGAAACCGGAGTATCCGGAGGAAACCCATGCAAACACGGGGAGAACATGCAAACTTCACACAGAAAGGACAGTGTTCCAAGGGACTCGAACCCACGACCGTCTCGGTAATTATCATAATTTAAAATTAATAGACTATTGAATTTGAGCAAAAGTGATCAGTTTTAATATCTAAAGAGCATATTTTTTTCATCTGAACCATGATGGGAGAACGGTGTTGCAAAAATACGTTTTGTTATTGAAGTAGTGTACAATGGTCTTGATCTCATGTCTCACTTTCGATGGGTGAAAGCACAGCTCTTAGCTGTCACATCTAACCGACTCAAACACTCCACCCTCCCTTTATTGTAAGGACATTGTGTCTTGGTAAACAATAGGCTTGATATTTATGCCAATGTGGAAACACTTGCATGGGATTTATTTTCTTTATGTTGCGTATAAGAAAAGTGCTGTACCTTACAGAACGGCACTGAGTCTTATCGATTAGTTTGAACAAATAACCGCTATGAATATTTCATTTGGAGAACTTGTTGAAACAAACAACAGAGCTGGATGTGAGTTTATCAAACAGAACAACCACTCAGACTCACTCAAACCACCAAAAGGATATCAGGTGAAACAACAATAAGGGCGGTAAAACAAATGATAACACAATTTATTTAGATTGTGTTTCTTTAAAAGCATAATCATTTAAGAAATGGAACTGAAAAGGATAGCAAAAAGAAATGGCTTCTTTTAGTTTCCTTATTTTGTTACAATCCACCACTCTTCTGGTAATTTGGCCAAATTCTTCACATCTGGTCTGTCTCGCCACTTTCTAACATTTGCACGTGTGTCTCGTCTTTCCCCCTGTCACTCCTGTGTATGGTCATATGCTGCTGTTTGTTGCCCCCAGACTAGTCACCCCCACCAAATCAGGTCTCCCCATGGACCCAAGCCTGCCCAGCTTGGTTACCAGCTGCACATGCATTGCCCCTGTTCCCTAAATCCTTCCGTCTACAAAACTGGTAATAAAACTGGCTTTACATCTGGTTTTACATCACTTCTCCATCACATGGCCATTTTTATTGATTAAAAAAAAAAAAATTACTACTTTAAGATGAAACGTTTCCAGTGATATTTTTTTCAATCGATCTTTACCATGCCCTCCACAAATAGATCCAAATTGTCTTAGGTCAATGATCCATAATACATTTTAAATCACATATGCATGCACAGTCATTCTAGTTGAACTTCTGTGCTCCGTAGTTAATTTATCCTATTTATCATGTTACTTTACAAGAGCAAAATGGCAGACTAATTTTGGGAACTGCATTTTAATGGATCATTTTTATGTAGCACTTGCACTGAATTTTTTTCCAAGAGCCAGGACCCTTGCAACGTCCCTTTACTTCCTCGAGATGTTTAGAAAATGAACTGTACGGGGACAAACTTCAGAAACCCTCCAGTTTGCCTCGCTTTTGCTGTTCCCATAATCGTGACGAAAACCAGAACGGCAATGGAAGATAAGTGAGGAATTATGCTCTATTGTGTGTTTGACTAATGATGAAAAATGACTAATTAAAGAGTACAGTAAATAGAGCATTTTGCTTGTATTTTGTACCCTCGGGTTCACATGATATCGACTTCTAACATGGAAGTATTTTCAATGAATAAGTTTATTTGTGCCTTTTATAACGAATCATCTTAACCAGAAAAAATAAAATACTTCTGAAAAAGAGTTATTTGTCTGGTACGCTTGACCCCACAACACGCTTATTAGCTGTTTACTAGAGGGCAGATTTCATTGGGTGTATTTGTGTTCCGCTTTGCTTGTGGCATCCAGCCTCAACTAACTTTTGTTTTTCATAATACTTAAAACAAATTGCAGACGAGAAAATAACAGTGCACCGGCAAATCAGAGATCGCTGATCCAGAAATGTGAATGAACAGTTTGTCAAAGCCACAGGTACGTGGTAATAAGACATAAATGTTGTAGTAATATACAGGATTATCCTCTTCTTTGTAAAACCAGTTGTTTTATCCTCCTGTTCAAATGACAGACCCAATAAAAAGTGTATCTTCCCATCTATTTACAAATACTATATAATCTTGGTCCCAAAGGTAAGCCGAGGAATGTGAGATTACAACACACGGACTGTCAGGAGGAAAAAATGTGTTACTGTGTCGGAATAAATTTACCCAGAGTTGAACATTTTATGTTAGTTTCTTCTACAGTAAAATTATATTCCCAACAATATATAAAGAAAATTTATTAAAAAAAGAAAGGTTACTGCATATTTGTGAACAAATTGAAGCCATAAAAGTGAACAACGAAGAGATAACCCCTTAAATTAACGATGTGGAAAAACAATGTGGATCCAGAACTTCATGATGATGCAAATCTCCCTGTTAGAAAACTTTTATAATCCATTTCAAACACGAGCAGATTAATGATGACACACATTGGCACGATCCGTCTCAACACACAACCATGAGATAAATATATTTTTTTAATCATATATTAAATTTAATAAAATTTAAACAGTGGGCAGAGTTGTGCAGTGGTTAGCATGGTGGCCTCACAGCAAGAAGGTCGGGGTTTGAGTACCGGAGTGGAATGTGGCTTGGAATACTGGTCTTTCCATGTGGTGTTTGCATGTTCTCCGTGTATATGTGGGTTTTCTGCAGGTACTCCGGTTTCCTCCCAGTCTCCAAAAACATGCATTTTAGGTTATTTAACCACTATAAAAATGCCTCTAGGAATATGTGTGTGTGTATGATTGTGAGTGTGTGGCCCCGCAGCAAACTGGTGACCTGTTCAGGGTGTACCCTAACCTTAAATCAGCTGGGATAGGCTCCAGCATCCCCGCAACCCTGGCAGGGATAAGCAATTCAGAAGATGACATGAAAAGCAGACACTTTTAATAAAGGCTCTGCTTGTATTTGATTAACTTTTTTTTTTGTGATTTTTACTTTTTCTCTCTCAAAATTCTCATTTAATTACCAGGATTACTGAGAATTGTTCTATCTGGAAACCAATAAATTTCTCTTTGTGATTTTAGCAAACTTACGGCAAAAAAAAAATCTTCTGCACATCACACAGTTCTTTTCTAGAGTTCTCATTAAAAAGAGACTAATGCCTCATGGATTTTGAAATCATTTTTTTTAAATAATAAAAGAGTATATTTCTTTCAGTTTGATAAGGCGATAATTGCACAAAACTCAAACTAAGGGACAAAAATCTTTTTCAAAAAAGGAGTCAGATGGGAAATTAATTTATGCCTGATATTTCCTTTTGTTTCATTACACACCACTGAGTTCATGCGTTAAATTAAAAGCGTGAGCACTGAAGGATTCTTGAAATATATTTCAGGTAATAATAATCTAAAATGAGAAAATTAAATACAACCATAAAAAAGGCAAATGGGCGATCCAATTCAACTTATGTACCATTTTATTATTAAAAAAAAAACAAGTACTTATTACAAAGAATGTATTTATGTGTTTTCTTTTTAAGTTTATAAAGGATCAGAAAATTTCTCTTTCATAGATAAATAAGAAGTCAACTTTGAGCTTCCAAAACGAGAGCTCAAGTAAAAACCTACAACTGTACAGACATTGGTGGATAAAAATAAATCAGAATGAATAAAAGAATGTGGGAAAACTTGTTGTATCTTAATTTGATCTGTCAAAACAAGCACTGATTCCAGAAGCAAAGAGGAAAAAAGTACCCTATCAGGGAGTTCCCTTTTGTACCACACACGTCTCAGATCAATGAAGAGCTTTTTTAGGTGAAACTTCATACAATTTTCATTTTTCAGAGTGCCTCTCCGGCACTTTGATTGCACAAACACAGATACAATCATTATAAGCTATTCTTATCATAAAACGACAAGCCGTTACAAAGAAGGCCGTGATAGTTTATTGCTATCTCATCCTCATGAAAACACATCAAATCGATAAATGTTTTTATAAATTATATTCTCATCAAGACACTTCCTGAAATATATGCACACAGAAAATTTAATGAGACAACTAGTCCCTCCTCTGCTTCAGTGACATTACAAGAGCCATCATTCAGTTTCACGCTTCATCCTGGAGGTCACCCATTTATACAGTATACCGGCTCCTCGTGATGGAAATGTTTGCCCTTGAAATCTCCATTAATAAGCAGCTATTCTATGACATCCATGATTAGATGATCCAGTGCTGTCACATCTCATCCTGATGCCACCAGACCAAACTGAGATTGGGAACGTGCAAAAATCCTGCTTGCTGATTTTTCTCCACACAGACACACGCAGTAACACAGTTGTCTCTTTTACAACAGCTACACAACAGAACAGTCCAGGTTAATCTTGGGTAACAGCTTCTTGGCCAGGTTCAGAAAGCTCCACTAAAACCCTACAAATCTTGACATTGATATGGCAGGAAAGCCCCCCCCTCTCTACCTCCCTATTCGCAGTCCCCCATCATGCAGGTAGGACACATGAGACAAACGCCTTTATAGATGAAGCTGCCCTGGGCAAGGATAAGATTGATTTTACAATGCAGCATTAGATGAGATTTCCAATGCATACTGTAACAAATGAGCATGAATCTGCTCCCAAAAAGAGATGCTCAGAGACACAGCTTGAATTCAAATAAAGAAAGGTTCCAGCGTCAATGAAACCATCCCCCATCCTGCAGTCTGTGGGTCATCTAAGTATGACAGTATCAGTGCAATGGATGGACAGTCAGACAGCTGCTGAGAATCTTTCGAATCGTGCCTTGTATGCGACTCACTGATTACCTGCATTCGCGCAAATCTGCCATTCGTCCTGATGTGACGCACGAGAAGGACAAAATGGAAAGATTGTAGGACTCAGCTATTATAGCTCAAGTCTACTAAAGCAGTTTGCACTTGCTGGACACGTTTTTGCTCTAATTTTTCCAACACAGAACAACCTTTCTTTGTGAACTCTTCCACGCCTTCCATGTGAGGGCAAAGTGAAGATGAATGTCTCAGCCGTGAGAGTAATGCAGGCACAAAGAAGAGGACCGTAAGACCTTAACAGCCCAGTCAGGAGATTCAGACCCAAATATCTCGTGCAAGTTCAATCCAAACATTTCAAAATACCACAATAAAGACTAGAATAATATTTTCAATCAAAGATAATGGCTACTGAGATGATGTGGACTGCATATTACCATGCTAACAGTCAGTGAAGGTGAAATGTTTAACCTTCCCCATGTCATCATTGTTTTTAACAGAAGAAAGGCACTTTCAGGTTCCTTGCAAGATGGTGTTGAATAATTCAGTCAATGCATTCTGTTGTTGGATTTATCATCTCCTTCAGAAGCACACCCTACTAAAAAATTTGAAGATGTGTCACTTGGAAAACCCAAAGTTTGTAAAATAAAAATAGAGAAATGCAACAATATTTGTAGAAGGCGCTGGCACTTTATAGTCAATTAAGCTTCTCACTTCCAAACCCTTGACTGTAATTTCAGTTTTATGATCAGAAAAGCACACCCTCGCCTCAATTCTGATGTTACAGTGTGACACTAAAATACTCAACCAACTCTATGACATAAAAAGAACTTAGTGAAAAAACGAAAGCACAACAGAAAAGAGTTGTTCCTGCATCCTACGCAGTGTACATTGACCCTATCAGTATCGAGTAGTGGATTTGGGCCATGTTGCATCGCCCGTACTTTGAGCACTCTAACTGCATAATGTATTTCCTGACAGGCTGATATTGTGTTTTATATCTCTAAGGGCAGTGATTATGCTGCCGACGCACATTTTGGTTAACCGTGCAGCTTCAGCCTCCTTAATCACACTGTCACACAGAAGCAAGAATGGACAGGCTTGAATACTTACATCTGCAATGTAATGCAACACCTCCGAATGAGCACAGAGGGCCCAAACAGAGTGGAGAGACCAAACTGCTTAGTTTTACCTGCAGCATGGGATATCGACTTCATTAGGCTTTGAATCAAAAACTTGTAATAATCCATTATTCTTCATGATATCTAGTTGGATTACAATAAAATTCAAAGTTTGGAAGTCTGATGAGGCTCTAGCATTGCTGCACTTCTTTTTTTTCTATTCAACAATAATCTCTTCATTAAAACCTGAGGCTGATTGGAGACTGCAATATCAATCCTTGAAGCCGATCAGTCACTCATTGCTTGGCCTTCTAAGAGAGAGGCAATGCTTTTGTTCCCAGCTACAAAAAGGTGATATAATTTCAGAGAAAAATCCAAAATCTGGAAGTAACTCGTAGTTGTAATTAAGACCTTTTAACTGATACGTGCTGGGTTTCTTCTACAGTTTCTTCTCTTTTTTTCTGTAAAATCTCTGTGCTACAAAACTGCGTCCGAATTTTGACAAAACAACTATGGATTAAAGTGCATTTTGCCAATTTATCTTCCTCATGCCCGCAATACGTCTCCACAAAATATGATTCCGTGCATTTTGGCCAGGCTCATATTTAATGAACTATACTTTATCATTCAAGACATTTTTGTCGTCACCTCTCCAAGTTTGACAGGCCTCAGTAACAACCTCTCCTGAATTCTAAGTAACATTCTACTTAAAGAAAATTATAGACCATCTTTCGTTTCTTTCCACCTACTGTACCACTCTGTGGTGAAAATAACAGGCAATTTACCAATCTATTATTTCGCAGATATATGCTGAGATCAGTCAAGCTTTTCAAATCAGTTGGCACTGCGCATGCAAATAACTTTGGCAGATTTATTTTTCTGTATAAGTACATATCGCCGTGTCATAGCTGGCCCTTAACAGCATGAGCAAAGACAACAGCATGAAAATTTCACGGTATGGGAGATGTAAAAGCAGATGAAAATAATTGTTTTGGTGAATAAAACTGGTTACTTGTTTATCAAATTTAGTAATCCGAGAGATACTGACCTTTAATTGCGATTATAGGGGCTGCCACTGTTTTGGATTTGTTTTGTTAAACTCAAATTGGAGATATCATGGAAAAAACTAGATTAGACGAGATGTAGTATTATTGTATGGGTCCCCAATTTTTTATATTATTGATAAAATATGCCATATTTTTATTGCAATTAAGGTCGGGGTTCAAATCCTGGGTGGGGACGAGGTTTGGTACACTGACCTTTCTGGGTGTTGTTTGCTTGTTCTTCCCATATATGCCTGGGTTTTCTACGGTTACTCCAGTTTCCCCAAAAATATGCATGTTAGATTGTTTGGCTGCAGCAAAATTACCCCTATAGAATAGTTTTGTGTGCATGGCCACTGTGACAAACTGGCGACCTGTACTGAGTGTACTGCCTCTCAACTTTAGTCACCCGGCATGGGCTTCAGCAACCCATCAGGAACAAGCGGTTCAGAAAGATGAATGAAATGAATTTGAAAGAAAAAAAGAGAAGAATTCTAAACTCCATCTGACTAATTTGTTAAGATTGGTTCCTTTTGAGTGTTTTCGTGAAACTTTGAGTAACTTGTAACATTTCTTAGTTTCCTTGATCAAGTTTTTCTTCAGCGGATGCCATTTTTTTAATTCAAAAGATTAGAATGGTCATTTTTAGCGTTTATTCAACATAATTCAATGTTAAATGTTTGTCATTGTTCAGAAAGTATTTTATCCAGAATAGGAGTGGAGTCCTTTGTAAAATTTCAAATGGATGTTGGTGTTTTGCTCTTGCAGCTGCTCCCCAAGCCAAGTCGTAATAAAATAATAATTTAGCGAACCATTTGTTGTTGGTATGAAAGCTTCAACTACATAACCTCTGCTTATATGAGTTTTCAAGTGTTTCAGTTTCTCTTTGTTTTGTTGCAGCCATTCAAACCAAGTTCATTGGAAATAACGCACAGATTATGAAATAACCAAAACTCCCCAAAGGTGTAGAGAAACAGGGATCTCAATGTTGACCTTTTTTTTTGTCTTCACCATCCAGGGACATAATCTCTGTTTGGCTCTGCAGCTGGCATGCAAGTGAGTCACGCGTCAACCCTGATTAGAAGCAGCAGTGGTCTGGGGGCCCCGTTTCTCTGCCAGAGAGCCAGGAGTGGAAAAGGCCAGGGCCACCACTTTCAGTCTGTAGATATGACCTTGATGGGCTATGATAGAGAGGAAGCGACACAATTCGCAATGCCACACAATATCTGTAACCTTCCACTTCCCAGTATGCAAGTTGAAGCTATTGAGCTGCGACACATATGCGCACAGATACACACACATTACACACACACCCCATGTCAACTTTGTCCTCTTGTTATTTCAAGCAGTCTCTTCTGCCGTGTCATCCCCCTGTCTCCACGAACTGGCTGGTGCTTTGTGTGTGATAGCTTATTCTACATTTCCCTTTTTATGCTCAACAGCTGCCTCACTGTTTCAAAAGAAACATAAAGTAAGTGCAGCTTGAAGAGATAATGGCTCAAATAAATTCCAACATTAAGCTGAATGTGTAATGAGGTGATGTTCGATGCCGCCTAATAGTATTACAAGTATAAAGTAATTTATAATATCATTTGGAAAATCATAACTTGCTGCATTACATTTTCTATTGATGTTGTGCAGATTTTTTTTTTTTTTTTTACAAACCACAAAGTCTGCCCGAACCTTTAAATCTTATTGAGAGCAGCAATGAAGGCAAGTATCTTATGAGTCAGATTACAGCAACAAAAGTGTGGTCTATGGACTGGAATCCCACAAATATAGCAAGTGAAGGATGAGAAACAATATTGGCAATATACACGTTGTGTTGAAATAAAGCCAATAGGTCAGAAAAAAAAAGCCATGTCAAATGTTATAGAAATTAAGCTCAAAGCAAATATATTTATCATGGATATACTTTATATCACTATTTTAAAGAAACACATTAAATACTCTGATAAATATCCAATTTATGCAAAGGTCAGGAGTGAATAAATTTATTGTTAATGAAGCATTTTTAAGCCACTAACTTTCCTGGAGATTTTTGCGGCTCTCAGTTTAAAAAAAAACCAAAACACTCAATTCGTTCTCATTTGGGGCTAAATTCTTAATTTTTAAATGGTTTTGGTAACAAAATGCAAAACGCAAGATTTGCAAAGCATATAGTTTTGCTGGAGCGTATAGCGGCTCTCCTGCAAGACGATCAGCAGCAGCAAGTCTCGGGCACCTCCTTTCAATTTTGGTATAAATTAATCTAATTACTGAGAGGAATATCAAACTGTGACCCGACTCGCCGCCTTTCTAATTAATAGTATCAAAAACACTCAGGGAACAGACAAGTGACATAATTTTTGCATCACACCAATTCACACAACCCACTGAACAATAGATGGATGATTAAGGTCAACTATTTCACTCTGAAACCATCTATTTGAGCCCGCATGATCTCATAAAACAAAAAATCTTGTGTGAAACTTTCTTTGTATTTCAGATCACACTTCTGGCTCAACATTTTTGTTACAAATGATGGTAGCTACTACTGTTTCTGTCTCCCTCCTGTCTTTAAACTGGCCAGTCCTCTGGCAGAGAACACCAAATCCCTCTCAATAATAAATAGGCTACCTCAAGCATGTTAGACACCAGGGCCCTACTGCTGCTGCTGCTGCTGCTGCAGGACTCACAGACTGCCTCAACTTCACTTTTTATTCTAGGAGAAATGTGCCCCCACAGTGGCCAGCTCGTGTGTGGCATCTGGTGAAAATCAAACAATAGACTGAACAGCATCCCCATCTTCTTCCTAAAAGCAGCAGCAGCAGCGGCAGCATCTCCTCTGCATGCAGCCGAACCACAGGTCATGTCTTCAGGCTCACAATTAAACCATCTTATCTGCAATCGGGTTGAATTTGGAAAGCACTCATCACCTCCACCCACTTTAGCTGATTGTAAACACAGCAAAAAAAAAAAAAAAAAGCCCATCAGGAATCCAGTCAAAAATAACACACACATATACACAACCCCATGTGAAGATCTGTGATCGGAGCTTCATTTCCCTTTGGCTTTGTAAAGAATCGAGAAAGGACTCACACACTATAGTTTACATCCTTGCTTATCTAGTGGTTTCTTACCGCAACGGGATTTTTTTTTTTTTTTTCAAAAGAAAACACCAAACACCAGCGGTTCTAAGGTCGTTCTGTGCATGAGGTGTGTGTGCGCGGTGTCATTTACCTGCACATCATCCAGCGATCCGACACATGGAATGCAGGGAGGGGGCGATTATTCCAGCCAGCCAGCGCAAAGGAGAAATCGGGATTATTCTTATAGATCTGAACCTAAATGATAAATAGATGTATTTTCAGAGGAGATGGTCTTCTTTTCTGTAGATGTTGCTGTGTCGATGGAAGCAGGCAGCCAGGGAAGCCCAGAGCATCTCTGTGCAGACAAAGATGCTTTCTCTCCTCCGCCGCACTGACACACACCCTCCCCTGCTTGCTTCCTCCCACCAGATCCTTGATGGTAATAGTTTGGTAGGTAGCTTCTATGGGTTGAGGGCGCGGTCAGCTGCTGTTGACCAATCCTGCTCCCCATCAAACTGACATAAGAAAGATTAAACGGTCATTTAGCCACACAATTCTAAGCCCCTAGTGTTTGATTCAGGTAGTGATTTTTTTATTGTTTCATTTTAGATCAGGTATCATGATACATGCTTCTCACCTCTCTGTATATGGGAGGTGTTTGTTTAAAACCTGCTCAGTGTGGGACTAAAAAGAGGTTTTAATTCTAATATTGAATCAAGATCTGAAATTGTTTTGTGTCATCTTCTGACCTCTCATCTCTAATGAAGCCTATCCCGAGTGATTTTCACGTGAGAGGCAGGGTACACCATGAGCAGGTTGCAAATATGTTGCAGGGCCACACTCAGACAACCATTCACACACTGACTCATTCCTAGGGACAATTTCACTTCAGCCAAACAACCTAACATGCATGTTTTTGGAGGGTGGGAGGAAACCGGAGTGCCTGTAGAAAACCCCCACATTACACGGGAAGAACATGCAAACTCCACACAGAAAGACCAGTCTTTCAAGCTCCCCCACTATTGCCAGACTCGAACCCTGACCGTCCTGCTGTGAGGCCACCATGCTAACCACTGCACCACCGTGCAGCCACCTGAATTTCTTTTTTTTTTTCAGAAAAATGCAGAATTTAGTGGAGTTTTGTTTCTTTTAAGCAGAAAACGCTCATGTTTCTCTTCTTGGTTTGGCCCATAGCTGAGGAGAAATCTTCATGTGTTGTGTTTATTATCATGTAAGCTGCTTGGGTTTGTCAAATTTGCCATTTTTTGTTTCATATCATGTAACACAGCATACAAAGTGAAACCTGAAAAATGAGTGGTATATGAAAATTCTGTAACTATAACTAAAGTGATCTGTAAAATATAGCAAAAAAGGAGCAATAAATCAAACCTTTATATGCAATTAGGGAAAAAAACTTACCACGTATAATATGTCATTGACAGAGCAAAGTAGGAATTCTCATTTGGTGAAATAGAAACATGCAACGTGCAGTACCATGCAACGTTCAGATATGTTTATTTGTACAACACATTTCAATCGCAAGGTAATTTACATAAATCATTAAAAGCATATTCAGTGGGATGCCGAAAAAAGCATTAAAAAGCACATTAAAAACCTTTGCTGTGCCAAACAGAAAAGTAAAATACAGTTGCTGTGAGAAAATGCAGCACAAAAGAATAATTCTTTTCATTTTAGTTTGGGCAATAGAATTTGTTTTTTTAAGGGAGGAGTTTAAAAACTTTTTTTAAGTTTAGTTCCAACTCAAGACAATAGTAATTGGAGGTGTTTCAAATGATCATTTCAAAATATACAATTTTGTTCATAACAAAAGTGAAAATCCCAAAAACATAGTGATTCGTTAACATTTGTGAAATGTAGCATTGCCCGATAACTCATGTAAAGATTTAAATCTAGAATTGTAAAATCGAGTTTCTTGGTGCTGTTGAGGACTCAGCTGGTTGTGCTCCAGACTTTCTGTGCCTATGTGAACCATTTAGGTTGGCCCAACATGGCCACAGTGGTCTGGTATGCTGAAAAAAAATGCAAAGACAAGCATTTCAGGGATTAGATTTTTATCACTGTGTTTGCTCTTCAAGTGATTAAAGGTATAGCATTTTAATGATCTCAGAGAGTGGAAGACATCGAGCTACAGTGGGCCTAATATGGACATTTGTGGTACTCCACAGGTTATTATTGGTATTATTTTAAAACTAGAATTCAGTCACCCAGTCAGTCACCTTCTTAACCGTCTATCCCTTATGGGTTTCGGGGGGTGCTGGAGCTCCTCCCGACTGATTTAAGGCGAGGGGCCGGGTACACCCCGAACGGGTCGTCAGTCTGTTGCGGGGCCAAAACTAGAATTATAGTTCTGAATTGAAACAAATGCATCTTTTTAAACAGGACTCATAACAATTATGTGAAGGAAAGTCCTGAGTTTTTCAGCAATCAAAATTTGACTGTTGATCTTAGCAGATACAGCACTCATTTTCAGGGGCACTACTAACAGAGATTCTTCTACCGTGTGTATGCAGGCATCGAAGACCTATTGATTTAATCTTGATAGTAAACCAAAAGCATGACCATAAATACAGTTGTATATTTGCTGAGGGATTGTGTACATTTCTAAAATAAGAAAGAAATAAAAAATGTTTTCTAGTTGTTTTGTACCATAAGAGGCCCATTAAAGTCTCCTGGAAGAAATGAGAAATCACAGTTATTTACAATTTACCAAGACATCCAGGGCCGTGCACACTGACAGTTTTAAATAAGCCTTGTTGCCAGCCTATGAAAAGACACTAAATGGATGGCAGATGATGTCATCCAGGTTTTTTGGACTAATTAAAAAAAAAGTGTGTCATGCTGTTTGCGTCTCCTCTGAGTGGACACAGTGATGGCATATGTCCTGCCCTTGGGCTGGAGGCCTGACTGCCTGATTCTGGATTTTGTCAGTAAAGAAAGAAGTAATCTAATTACTGGCCAGGTTAGATAGAGGTTCCTGGCCTGCTGATACAGGAGGATTGGTTAGTCAGTCTGCAAACAAGGCACAAGTCTGATTGCTGTTCTCAGGAGTAATATCAGAGAAAATTGGCCATCTCGCATCTCAGCCCCTGATTTAAAATCCTTTTTTTTTCTCATTTCACAGTGATCCTGAATTCCTTCTTTTTTGTGCCATCCGCATTCGGCTTTTTAACACTCTTGTTTTTTGGCTCTTACCAGCATGGCAATTTTCCACCGAGTAGGTTTTTTTTTGTTTTGGCAGTAATGATTTTCTCCTTGAAGCAAGTACTGACATCAATAATCCTTATAATTTTACAATTGAAAAAATCTACAAGCTCATCAACTAAAGCCAAAACAAAAATTTTGAGAAAAAAAATCACTGGTATCTTTATCGTTTTTGTCTTTAAGTTATTAGTTGGATATTGTTGTTGAGGGTTAAACAAACCGGAACGACAAGATAAAACAACATCCATTATGACAGCATCGAAACTATTCAGATTATTTTATGAATTAAACATCCCAGAGAGTTCAATGTGTTACACAAAATTTCTTTCACATCACAATTCTCAGGATTCTTTACCCATGGCATTAACAGTGTGCATGTGTAAATCTCAGTTAATAATGTGACACTACACAAATCATCACAGATTTACTTTACTTGCATAGAATTTTAGTTTGGCCTGAACTGTATATTTCAATGAACAACACATAAGGGTCATCTGATTGGTCACACAATCAAACAAATCTAAAATCTGTGATTGCAATTCACTCTTAAAGATTTAAAGATTTAAGATTTCTTTAAATAAAAAAGGAAACAAAAAAAGACCAATTTTTTTTTATTCCTTTTATTCCTTTCGAAGGAATAACTGACTCATTTTTTTCTATCCAGCAGGGTTTATGTAAAAATTAAAATGTCAAGTATGTGTTCATGAAGTTCAAGTAAAGATATTAAACATTCAATTTTACTCTGAATACAAAATATAAAACCATAAAAATTTATAGAAAAAAACAAAACTAACACTCCAAAAAACTATAATTCAAGTGGTTCCGTTGTCTTCTGCTTATCTGAGGCCGGATTGTACGGAAAACCCATGCTTTCTCTCACCTCGACCCCATCCTCCAGCTCACCTGGGAGGATCCCGAGGCATTCCCCGGCCAGCTGTGAGATATAGTCTTTTCAGCGGGTCGGGGGTCTGCCTCTAGGTCTCCTCCTGGTGGTACGTGCCCGAAAAACCTCACCAGCGAGGTATTCGGAGGCATCCTAACCAGACGCCCGAACCACCACATCTGGCTTCTCTTGACTTGAAGGAGCAATGGCTCTACTCAGAGCTCTTTCCAGATGGCAGAGCTCCTCCCTCTATCTCTGAGTGAGAGCCCAGTCACCCTGTGGAGGAAGCTCATTTCGTCTGCTGGTATCCGCAATATTGTTCTCTCGTTCGGTCACCACCCACAGCTGGTGACCACAAGCTAATTCAATTTAGGCTAATTCAAATTCAAGCATTTCAAATGGTGAATTAGGACAAATATACAATAATGAAAAGAGAGATGTGTTGCTAGTACATTTTACTGTTATATAAGTCAGAAAAATTAACTGGAAAAGTTTCATTTTTCATCTTGTTAACATGCCCGATTGTTCTGGTTGTTTTTTGTTTTTTCCTTTACTTCATACATGCTTGAGTGAACACAAGTGCAAATAAGAAATCAACCAGCATGAGTAAAAATTTCCAGCCTGCAGCTGCAATAGTCCAACGGTCGCCTTGAAAACACCGATTTAAATCTGTAGGGTTTCACACACAACGTACCCAAAGACCTCGTCTTACCATCTTTCCCTGTGAGATTAACTTCTCAGTGAAGGTGATACAAATCAGGAGTGACATTCAAGTAGCAGGACTGAGTTTGATACTTTTAAAGCATGCCAAGGTTTGTTTTTCATCAATAAGAACTTGATTGATTTCAGCTAAATTTCAAACTCTTTCCTGCTGTTTTGTGCCCTACTAAATAATATCTGATTCGTATTTATATCTTATCTACTATACTCATAAATTATGTAGCTTAACAGAAATGAGGTGTACCAAGTGGAGTAAAGAGCAGGGGCACCGCCGAGACAACAGAGATGGAGGTTAACAAGTGTTAATCAGTATAAATGACTTTGTGGTGATAACTTTGTGTAATGGTCCATGTATTTTGGACTTAGTTATTGTTATTCTGGGTGTAATTTTTTCTATTTTGTCTTGTCTTGTAGATTTCAAATTGATTTTGTTGGTTTAGTTATTTCTATGCTATCTCCTGTTCAGTTATTTCCACCAGTAAATCTTTTTCAACAATGTACAACTTTCTTCTTGCTTATTATGTTTTTTGCAGTGTGTATGAACACCTTATTTTCTTCAGTTCTATGTTGCTACATTTTCTCCCGATCTCTGTTGTTAGTTTGGTTCTGTTCAAGTTTTATTAAATTGTTTGTATCTACACCGGTCTACCTTGTGGGTTTTCACCGCATATCTAGGCCTATATCCTGTGAGAATCGGGACCTTTGTATTTTAACTAGAAATGGTGAGTAGACACATACAATGACTTTTCACATTCCGTTCCCTTGTCATTCCGTTCCCTTGTCGGCCCTGGACATTTCATCCAGGGCCGGTTCACAGGGGTAACAGGCTTAGACAGGAAACCCAGTCTTCTCTCACCCCGGCTACATCCTTCAGCTCACCCAGGAAGATCTCGAGGCGTTCCCTGGCCAGCTGTGAGACACAGTCTCTCCAGCGGGTCCGGGGTCTGCCTCTGGATCTCCTCCCAGAGGGACGTGCCCAAAACACCTCAAGAGCGAGGGGGATGGAGAGGCATCCTAACCAGGTGCCCAAACCACCACATCTGGCTTTTCTCAACCCGGAGGAGCAACGGCTCTACTCCGAGCTCCTCCCAGATGGCAGAGCTCCTCACTCCATCTCTGAGCGAGAGCCCAGCCATTAGCGATCTTGGTCTTTTGGTCACTACCCACAGCTGGTGACCATAGGTGAGGGTAGAAATATAGATCGACTGGTAAATTGATAACTTTGCTTTTCAGCTCAGCTCTTCCTTTACCACAACGGACCGATGCAGCGCCCTGATTATTGTGGGCACTGCACTGATCCGTCTGTCAACCTCCCGCTCCATTCTTCCTCCTCTCGTGAACAAGATTCTGAGATATTTAAAGTCCTCCACTTAGAGTAGGACCCTTGGGCCACTCCACCGTTTTCCTGGCGAGGACCATGATCTACACATACACATGCAATGTAAATACCTTTTTTTCCCCCTCATTATTTTTGTCTCTTTTTCCTACACGTATGTTCTGAAAGAATCCATGACTAATACAGCCCACATTCTACATACCTCACAAATTGAGAGGTATGTAGTAATAAGAAAGGTGTTGATTTAATGATATACGTACATATACTGTATGTATGTATAGTTTTTATATGAAGCTTGGTTGTGTATGTGTGTGTGTATGTGTGTCTATGTGTGTTTGCAGTGCTCTGTGATCTCTGTATGGTTGTTGTGGAGGAATTCAGGACCATGGGGGATTATCTGACTGCAGTTGGATGTTGCATCCAACTGGAGTAGGCTGATAATGGAATGCTCAACATATCTCCAGGCTATTGACAGTCACTATTTAGGAGACTGGTGGGAAAAGAGAGACATGGGTTAAAAATAATTCATCAGCTCACACTGATTAGCAATACACACCTGGTGTAAGCAGTGCTTTGTACGACGTGCAGAGGAGTGTTCAATTGAGGTTTTTTTTTTTTTTTCACGACTCAATTAGGATTATGACTTACCGAGGAATAGTTGATGGTCTCATTATTAGAACCATCTTTAAGATTACCATTTCATTTTCATTTCAGAAAGATATGAGGAGTTTCATTTTTAGCCATCTTTCCCTTTTTTCCTTTTAGTGTTGTGTGAAGGAAGGAATTACTGTGGTAGGAAAAAATTATACTGTATAAAAGCTGGTGAGAAAATGACACATTATCTTAGTGAAAATCTGCCCGATGAGTCATTGCTCATATTCTCTAATTTCAAGTGTTATTCAGTACGGCATGATGTTCATGCTCTAAATTATCGTCCCATTTTTCGACAAAATAGGGATAAAATCAAGTTATTCTTCAGGATGTGCTAACTTGGCATGGACTGCCTCCTGAAAAGAAAATTAATTTTTTTTTCTTTTGAACGAACTCTAATCTCTTTTTCATCTTTTTTTACCCTTAAATGGTTCGTTCTGTAGAGTGAACTTATTTCTACTTGTCCTTGTTGGGTTTAGCTTTTGAGAGGTGCGTTGCGCCAAGGCAACTTGAGGCAGCATATTATTTTTGAAAACCCAGACTTTGTATTCACTGCCCTATTCAAGCAGCATGCAGCATGTCTGTAGAATATTTGACTTATCAGTGATGGCTGACTCACCCTTGGAAAGCTCCATTGAGCCAGAGTGAATCTAAGCCTTATCTTATGAAAATGATCAAATCAAAGCAATCTTGGATCTCAGGGAGGAGTGTGAATAATAAATGCATTTTTCTTTTGATAAAATTTGGTCAAATAAAAAAAAAACAGCATTTAGAACTTTACATTGTCAAAGTTTTTCTTGTCCTTTTCTAAACAAATGGGGTTAAATAGTCAAATTTCATTTGACTATTCAAATTGCTTCAAATAGAAATGCTGTCTCATTTCATGCATGAAGACATAAAGCGTAAAAAATATGTTGTAAACGTGCACTGTTTCTATGCGCAAATCTATGCTCTTGCTGTGTGGATGCAAAAGAATGAATATCAGAAAGATGAAAACAGCACGACCAAAGTGACACATGCACCTGCCCAAGCAGTGAAATTATTTGAGCACTGAGGTTCTAACATTCTCTGCTTCAGGGGTCCCGTGGTTTCCAATCCTTTTTTTTAAAACACAAATGTTCAAGGTCAAATGTTTTCCACATGGAATGGAGCTGTCCAATTTTTGTTGTAATTATTCTTCTACTTAACACCAAGCTTTTCTTCTCACTTTTTTTTTAGTTTAAACATTTGTAAGATGTGAAATGTAATTTAAGGATAAGGTTTGAACAGGTGATTTTTGCAGTCAGTCAGCAGAATTAATGAAACTTCTTTATTGTAATCTGGCATCCTGGCAAGAAACTTTGTGGGTTTTTTTTAATGCATTGCACCGCAGCCGGTACCCACAAACAATGGTGGGAACAACTAGCGGATGAGGTGTCTTCTCCAGGGATACTTCATGTGAATCGAACCGGCTTATCCCAGTCCAAAGCCAAAGCTTTGGTGTTGACAAACAGTGTTCTTTATAAATGACCAATAAAAAAAATCATTTGAGTCTGTCAGAGACCCTGTTCTATAAAGACTTGGAAAAACAACAAGAGCAAAGACATTGCAAAGACTCAACAAAACTTGCTTATGTGAATTTATGTGATTTTCTAAACCTTTTTGAAAACATTTCATATTATGTGGACACTGTTTAAAAGATGCCCGAAGCACACAGGGTGATTTCTGTTCTAATCACTAGATCAACAGGATATGGTTGATGTTCAGTATCCCACTGTGATCCAATTGGACACAAAATATCCGGCACTTTTTTCTGTGTCTGTTTTGTATTTTTAGTTTATATGAACTGACAAGGGTGTGGCACATCCTCCTTCGCCTTACAGAAAAACTAACACGTTTGGAACCAAAGCTGTCAAACAGAACTGTTGCACAAATTGAGCAATGTGGTAAGAACACAGAAAATAGAAATGGATTTATTGCCTATGATTGTATCTATATTGTCATTTTTATTTCCCAACAAACAGCTGATATTCTTTTATCTGATGTGTTTTAGATCATTGGGATCTTTTATTGAACAACCTTGGTATGGCCCAGAACATCTTGCCAAACAGCTGTTTGTGTGTTTTAGTGACCTGTCAAGGCCAATTATTGATTTTTATTCTGGAGTGAGTCAGAGTGAAGCTTTGGAGTCTCGATGAGGAAATAGAGGTGCTCATCCGCCGTGCAAAGAGCTACTATTGCAATAAAATATTGAAAGACCCATATTAAGAGAAAGCCCTGAGGACTTAAGTAAAGCATGCATGATATTGAGTGTGCTATTTGGGATTCCACTGCAGCACGAGTACATGGAACGCTCAAATAGCTGACAACATATCTGTGGCTTCTGTCATCAACGTGGAAAATAAACCAGATTACTCGGTCTCATGAGAAATGAAGTACAAGTGAGCAATGTCACAGAGTGAATCTTAAAGTGGCTGCCTAATTCTTTTGTTTAAATATTAATAGTGTGAGCCTAAAATTTAAGCTTTAATTGGAGGTCTTTAAACAGAATGCTTTTGGGGAAAAAACAAAATGATGAAGAATGTTGACTAATTTCTGATATCAGACGTGTGACATCTCAAAGTCATCATAAAATCATCATAAAGTCATCATTTCAACAGCAAGACGTGTTTGATTAAAAAAATATGTTTGGAATGCATCTCTTGAAAATGAGATATTATTAACTTCAATGAAAACTCAAAACGTTGGATATTAAACAAATAATGCAACTTGTTTTGCTTGAAATCGCTACCGACCAACACAGGAGATTGTGATCATAATGATTTGATTAGACTCTCACCACGTTTAGAGATTGGTGCATGTGCATTTCCTGCTGGCAAAGTGTTTAATTAGCTAGGTTTCAATACAGAAAAGGTCATTTTGTATCAGCAAAATAGTAGAATACAACCCATCCAGATTTTTATCTGTACACCCATTTATTCGTTCAGGTCTGGCTTACCTCTCCCCAGCCAATTCTTTCTGCTAATCCAGGAAATTCCAAAGTGTTTCCAGGCCAGTTAGGAGACGTAGTCCCTGCAGCATGTCCTGAGGCTTTCCCGAGACCTCATTCCATTGGGATTTGCCTAGAGCACCTTACCTGAGAGGCGTCCTAAGCAAATGTCTGAGTCACTTCATCTGTCTCTTTTTAAATTTCGAGACCCTCCCAGACAATCATGCTTCTCATTCAGGCCCAGAGGGTGAATTTGGCCAGAAGAAACTAATTTCTGCCTCTTGTGTTCCCAATCGCATTATTTCATTGACTGCCCACAGCTCCTGGCTAAAGATGAGGGTGGAAAACAAGATCAACTAGTATGTTGAGAACTTTGCGTTTTGAATCAGGATGTAAGATTAGAATGCGATCTTTGTCCTAGCAGAGGCCATGTTGTTCAACTTGGCAATTTAAACTTCATTCTTTGCTTGCAAACCAGACTCCAAAATAATTGAACTGTTCCACTTTGGTTGCAAACTCATGGGCAGGATTTGGAGGAACTGGTCTCATCACATTCAACAGTGAATGGCTCAGACAAGAGCAGGAGATCATCAAGAGATCAAACTACATAAATTGGGAAAAGCCTGTATTCAATCCTTTAACATCTTGGCTGCACTTGGAAATTCAGTCTGTGAAAGTAATGAAGAGACTTGTTGCCAAAAAAACCCAGCCTTGCAGGAGTTCAATCTTCAATGGCATCAGATAAGAGATTGTCCCTAAGATCGTGTACGGCTTTCTCATTGTATCATCTGTTGGCAGGATTCCTACCACCAAACTGCAATGTGCCGAGTCAAGGTCAATGGCCTCCAATTTCACCTGTATATTATGTTCATAATGAACTGCTTCTTGTCTGAGTCATTGGACTGGGGATCTACTGGACATTCTTCTCTTTGACCCCTTCAAACTCACACCGTAGCCAGTATGTCAGTGATCAACCAAATTATGTTTTGATTAGCGTTCCAACACCCATCAGATGAAGAAACACCTTTTTTAGGTAATACTTCTACTCTTGTTATCACTATTAAATAGGACAAGTATCGCTAACTTATGGTCACAGGTCCCTACTTCAGGGGTATCAAATTCCAACTTTTGTGGGCCGCCGTTCTTAAGGTTTTTGGAGTACCCCTGCAAAAACACACCAGACTAAACTTGAAACATAATGACTCATTCATTTATTATTTGTACCACTTATCCCAATCAGGGTAGCAGAATGCTAGTGCCTCTACCAACTGATTGGAGGTGAGAGGAGGGGTATACCTCAAATAGGTTACCAGTCTCTTGCCATACAGAGAGACTATTAACCTAACACGCATGTCTTTGGAAGGAGAGAAGAAGTTGGAGAACCCAAAGAAAACTCTCACATACACCAAGAAAATATGTAAATTACCCACAGAAAGGCCGGTGTTCTGTGGCTTGCCACAACTCGAGGTCATACTAACAACCACTTTGGCCAACAATCTTTTGGTTAAAGATCTATAACAGGATAATGTTTTTGTGTATAAATGTAAACTAAAACCAGGTGGATACTAGAAAACTCTCAAGACAAAAGGTTGTTTAAATGGACGTTAGTTTTTTTTATCTTTTTTGAAAAACTTATTGTTTCTGAGTTTTTTTAAAATATGCAACTATTTGCAAGACTTTCTACTTTAGAAAAAGGCCCGATCACTGAAACAAATCAAATAAAATATGCTATTGTTTTGTTAAGTATCGTTCCTGCAAATAATCACTACTTTTGATTGCAGCTCTTTGTATGTATATTATGTTAGATATTTATTTAACTCATGGTTTTTGACCACTTTCACTAAAATAAAGACTGTAGTTGTTGTAGGTTGCAGCAAGTTTCTGTACCAACCTCGTTTTCCTAATAAATAAACCTGATGGCTTTCATTAGTACATTAACAGATGTACCACAAGGTGACAGCATTCCTTCTAATCTGCATCAGTCTCAGATCGACAACTTCATAGCCTCAAAGAAATGAAAAAAAAAAACCACACCCAAACTTTAATAGATAATAATAATGTAAATCTAATGTAGATGACGCATTTGGAACTCTAGAAAACAAAGAATGAAAACTCGGATTATAATTGCTTGCTGATTCAAGCCTTTAAACAATTACAAAGACACATTATTAAATATCACCATCGTAATTTAATGAGTCAAAACTTTGCAGTTTTCCCCATCTCTGTGAGTCTATATGATGTAATTATCAATGTTTTCTTTTGGTGATAATAATGATTACCACTAGTATAGACAAAGCAGTAATTGTTGGCATCCTTATTAATACCAAGACCCAAAAACTATTGTCAATGCCTGCGTTTTACCCAGAAGTCAGTGTGTGATTAAAAATAAGAGAAATCCTTCCAACTAATTGGCTGCACACATATCAGTGTGAGACTTGGCTGCCTGGCTGCTGTTTAGAGTGTTTAGGCTGTGATGTTGTTCAAAAGACTGTAATAATACTGCAATGTGTCAAGCCACCTGTTAGTTACAGGCCGGCTGCCCTTCTCACCGTTGTAAATGTCATTATTGCAAAAACAGTGGCATACATATTTCATTTTCAATGTTCTCCTTTTTTATTTTCTAAGACTCTTCCATCCACCAGTCTGACATTGTGCTCCATTGACCACCCAAAGAAAAGTAAGAACACAACGCAGAAGAAAAATGGGAGACATACAAACACACAAAGACAAAAATAAATGGACACGTGAATGCTCTGTGAAATGAAACATAAGGTTTAAGAGACGGAGGTGCAAGACAAATATTGCGCCTTCAAATGTTGCACATCATTTTGGGAGACAGTTTTCTGACATGTTTACAACTGTGTAAAGGCAGCTTGTGTTGTGAAGCCAGGTTTATCCTTTGAAGAGTGAAATGAAGAAGCCAACATTTCTGTCGAGTTCAGAACAATTATTTTAGTTTAAAAAAAAAACTGAACATACCACAAAAGCAGCAGCAACACACAGAAAAAAATATATAAAAAAAAAACTCCCGGCTTAGTTAATTTCAAATATCTGCCTGATATTAAATCCAACATGAGGATTCAGAATATTTCAGCCATAATCCACTAAGTTTTTGATCATTTTAATACAATTTTGAGAATGCTTCTTTCCACGTGGTTTTGTTTCGTCTTCTGAACTGCTTATTCCCGATCAAGGTTGTGCCTGAGCCTATCTCAGCTGATTGTAGGCAAAAGGCAGAGAACACCCCAAACAGGTCGACAGTCTGTCGCAGGGCCACACACACAGATAACCATCCGTACACACAGACACACACTCATTCCTAGGGCAATTTTGTAGTGACCAATTAACATGCATGTTTTTGGATGGTAGGATGAAACCGGAGACAACCTATGCATACACAGGGAGAACATGCAAACTCCACACAAAAAGACCAGTGTTTCAAGTTTCATCCCACTCCGGAACTCATATCCCAACCTTCTTGCTGTGAGGCCACTGTGTTAACCATTGTCCCACCATATTGGAGAATTAGGTGGCATGAAACTAAAAAAAAAAACTTAGTATTTATAGTTGTTCACAAATGCTAAAAATCAGAAAAAAACAAAACAAAAAACAATTGGAACACTTAAAATGTATTTTTGCTCAAACATTTTTTTTTTTTTTGTTATTAGCATCACCGTGTTGTTTCTGGGGAAAATACAAAAATCTGCTGGAATAACAAATTTGAAATACAAGTTGGATTTTGGCAGCACGGTGGCGCAGTGGGTAGCACAGTGGCCTCACAGCAAGAAGGTCATGGGTTTGAGTCCCGGGTGGGGACGAGGTTTGGAACACTGTACTTTCTGTGTGGAGTTTGCATGTTCTCCCCGTGTTTGCATGGGTTTCCTCCCACCCTCCAAAGACATGCATGTTAGGTTGATTGGCTGGTGTCAAATTGTCCCTAGGAATGTGTGTGTATGGTTGTATGTGTGTGGCCCCGCGACGGACTGGCGACCTGTTTGGGGTGTACCCTGCCCTTCGCCTTAAATCAGCCGGGATGGGCTCCCGCAACCCCGAATGGGATAGATGGATAAGAAGATGACTGACTGAAGTTGGATTTTTTTTTTTTTTTCACAAAGTACGATGATGGAAGCCAAATTGGCCTCATAACTCAGTTTTAAGAAAAATATTTGTGTCGATTGTTTAAAGAAATCGAAAAAAATCAATTAGTTTGTTCATTTTTCACATATCAGAGCCACACATCATCAATTTTTCCTCCTGAATATCCTTTACTAACCATACCTACAGACTAAATTTTTTTTATTATAAATTAGCAACAATATAAGTAAATAGATCTAAATGGACTGGTAAAAATAGATAAATTGCTGATAGAATTAAGGTTAAGAGTTATTAGTCTTCTTTTTATGAAAAACAGGGCAATAAGGTCAAAACTACTTTCTGTTACAGTTGGAGCCAAGCATTCATTCAGCTTGGTTGTGAAATGCTTGGTGTACCATTTGACAGAACAGCCACTAGACATGTAAGATCATAATTTGCTCATCATACTGGACAAATCAGGGGCACGCCAACTTCAATCTTCATCACTTGTGGTGTAGAGTTATGGTGGTCCCTCTCATCCGCTGGTCATTTGACATCTAGGAACACTGAAATGAATGTTATACACACACATTTACAAACAGGCTGTGGTAGAAAAATTAAAAATGAATATTCATTTTGACCCCTGACCCTAGAAAGTATGTACTCTTGAATGGACTAACCACCTGGGGCCTCAAATATCAAGCATGCATGGGCCCAAATATGTGGGTACGCTGACTTCTTTAGCAATTTATGAAAGTGGTGGAGTGCATGGATTATTGAGTCATTTAAGCCAACTTAGGAGTTGCTGTACGCAAATCCTGAGATGTGAAGAAAAAACATTACTTGTGGATAAAACCTGTAGTGACCTGAGAAAAGTTAAATAAAGTGTTAAAACAGTGAGGAAACAATTAGGAAGCACATATAAGAAAAAATGGATGACATTGTGATCTGTAGTGAGAGGAGGGAAGAGGTGGAGGAAAAGCTGGAGAGGTGGAGGTTTGCACTAGAAAGAAGAAGAATGAAGATTAGTCAGAGTAAAACAGAGTACATGTGTGTGAATGAGAGGGATCCAAATGGAAAAGTGAGGTTACAGGGAGAAGAGATAAAGAAGGTGGAAGATTTTAAGTACCGAGGATCAACAGTTCAGAGCAATGGAGAGTGTGGATAAGAGGTGAAGAAGCGGGTGCAGGCAGGCTGGAATGGGTGGAGAAAAGTATCAAGTGTGATGTGTGACAGAAGAGTTTCAGCCAAAATGAAAGGGAACGTGTACCAAGGCGTGGTGAGACTGGCCTTGCTGTTTGGTCTAGAAACAGTAGCACTGGGAAAAAGACAAGAAACAGAGATGGAGGTAGCAGAGATGAAGATGCTGAGGATCTCTCTGGGAGTGACCAGGATGGACAGGATTAGAAATGAGTATATCAGGGGAACAGCACATGTTAGAGGTTTTGGGGATAAAGTTCGAGAGGCAAGATTGAGATGGTTTGGACATGTGCAGAGGAGAGAGAGTACGAAGGAAGAAGGATGCTGGATTTGGAACCACCAGGAAAGAGGACTAGAGGAAGGCCAAAAAGGAGGTTCATGGACGCAGTGAAGGAAGACATGAAGATAGTTGGTGTGACCGAAGAGGATACAGCAGATGGGATTAGATGGAAGAAACTGACTTGCTGTGGTGACCCCTGAAGGGAAAGAAGAAGAAGAAGACGTCGCCAAAAAAATACTAAAAAACAATGGCAAGGTGTTGCCATTGTTTATGAGTATTTTCAGGTGCCACCGGCTAATCTGGGGACCATTATATATGTATCACTTCATTTGCATGATACATTCAAGTGAGGGAGAGGCTTGAATCACTGGCCTTTCTGTGTGGAGTTTGCATATTCTCCCCATGATTGTTATCTGTGTGTGTGGCCCCACAACGGAGTGGCAACCTGTTCGGGGTGTATCCTGCCTCTCGCCTGAAATCAGCCGGGATAGGCTCAGGAACCCTTCTGACCCTGTTAGGGATAAGCAGTTCAGAAGACAAAAGGAAACATCAGTGCAGGATATGAACCTGGTCATCCTGAATCATGACTTGGATGGCAACAAACTGGAAAAAGAAACTGGAAAAGCTCCACAATGAACAGGGAATTAAGGGAAAAATAAGAAAAATTGGGAAGTTAAAGACAAAAGTTGTACCCAGGGTCAGTGGTTCGCAGAGGCCTGTGACACTGCAGAACACATACATGAGGAAACATCTCACCAGACACCTTTAGAACACCCTCTAGTGCACATATGTCAAAATCAAAGCCCGCGAACCACATTCAGCCCACAAATGAATTATTTGTGACCCCCTGGATGATATGCAATTACTACTAGAACCGCCCACTGGTGTTTTGCACGCACCAACACTACATTTCCCACAACGCAACAGTAACCTGAAAGTCACTGCAGCACAGCAAGAGCTTCATTACTCATCAGCAGTCAGATCAGAGGTGAACTCTCAGCTACCCCTCCCCAAAAATGGCTACCTGGAAGGTATAATGTACTCTCAAGCTCCCAGAGTTTTGGTAATGGTCCCAAGCTAAGTATAAGAAGCCCCTACACTTACCCATCAAAATAGGTAGGAGATTTGGTTGCAGAAAACGTGCAGGTAAATAAAAGGACAAGTCAGTGAAGAAATTTTCTATTTCACTGCCGTTTCAAGTTGTGCTAGACAATTGTTTTTTTTTTTTTTATCCTAACCAATCAAGACACAGAATAAAGACTGACAAGATAATTTCACCGTTGATACTTTTCCTGTCAACATTAATTTCAAGTGCTGTGCAATCCAAACCATCCCAACACTGGTATTAAAGTCCCTCTTTGGAGAAGCTCTAAAGTTATTTCAGTCAGAATGTAAAAGCTGTCTTTTAACATGAAAATTATAATCATGCAGCACTTTGCCTGCGCGATAAAACAGCTTAGTAAACACTGCTCTCACCCTCATGCTGTGGTCCAGCTGATAGTAATATACTAGTGTTGTCTGCTGGCTCTTGCTGACATTAACAAGATATGCCTTTCAAATATCATGGCCTTTGGGACTGGGTCAGAGTAACTATTTATAGAAGGTCAAGACTTTATGATAGTGTCGCTCGCCAGAGTGATAACTGAGAATAGAGTGCATCTTAGCTGCTTCACTGCAGCTGATTTTGTGTCTGTCATTGCTCGGGGGCTCTTGAACAGATGTGTTATACACACATGCACACACTGGATTACTGGTTTATAATTACTTACAGTGCCACTTTGTTGTTTAGTGATACAGTATCAGGGTAATGTTAAAGATTCCAGTAGTGCTGTTTGTTAGCGGGCTAAGGTATGACTTAACGTTTCATTTGTTAACTTTTTCTTTTAAAAAATTGAAGAACTAATAACTTCAGTTGAGGTTTTTTTTTTTTTGGTATTTCTGTCTGAATATATGTGATGACATTAATCAGATTTTTTTTTTTTCATTTTTGATGACAATAGTATTGTGTTTCTGGGATTATATCATTTTTCTTCTTTATAAAACAGATCAAATATGAGTTACCTAAGAAATTACAGCCAGAATGTTATTTTTCTCCTTTGATGAGAATAATTATAATAAAAAAGCCTCTTTTAGATCTTCTTTTGCTCTTTGTAAAAGCCCTTACTTCTTCCATAGAGGTTCTACAAGCTATAAATAATACTATTATGCAATAATATTTTACATTCTTTTGCAGACTAAGTTCTGAAAGTGACTTCAGTCTATGCTCCACCTTTTTCCCAAAACATACAACCTGCTCCACCCTCTATTTAATATTCATGGCTGTGTCTTTAAAATGACTTTTCAAGCCTGCTGGTGGGTGTCTCTCCAGCCGTGTCTCTGGGCCTAACTATTCATAGTCTCCCGGACTCCAAGTGCTGAGTTCCTGTAACTTGTTCCACCATGTCGAAGCCTTTGTCTGACCATGATAGGAAAAAACAGATCTCGGTACGAGGTCTCGCCGGTGTGGAGAATGTCTCAGACCTGAAACAAAACTTCAACAGGCATCTCCACTTTACATTGGTCAAGGACAGAAATGTGGCAACTAAAAGGGATTACTACTTTGCTCTCGCCCACACTGTGCGAGATCATCTGGTCGGCAGGTGGATCAGAACCCAGCAACACTACTATGAGAAAGATCCTAAAGTAAGTTCCAACAGTCCTGCAAATAAGTCTTTTTAAAATCATTATTAAAACTACACAAACGGATCATAACAAGTGTCAAAATTTGATTAATTCTGGATTTGAAATGGTTTTAGAAGTAGCCAAAGCAGCAGTATTTGATCCAATAACTGCTTATTTGATAAAATAGTATAATCAAAGAAAATTTAGTAGCATTCAGTGGTATAAAGTTTCTGCAAATTTCGTGTATCTCATCACACAGTCATTCAAGGCTTAAAGAGATCACATTAACCAATAATTACCCAAAATAAATGAAAGTAGTCATCATTGGCACTTCATTTCTATTCAATGATCCTTTTAATTACTTTCTTCACGTGTAGTTAAAACAAGCCCACCCAAATCAGCTGGGAAGGAGGGGTGGAGGGGGCACTGTTCTGCAGATTCTCCATCAGGATCTAACATCACACCGCGTCTTTATTCTTTCGTTTTTACTTTTTCAAATCATACTTTAAGACTTTGTCATTTTACCGAGCTATAAAGTGTACAGGTGCTTGAACCCATGTTAATGATGCGAATATTTCCACCAACACCGAAAAATCCTTACAGTCATTTACAATTTTAACCTACTGATGCAAGGATAATACCAAGTCATGACATTTAAATATGACTGAGGGGTTTTAGCACTCCGCCGGTATGCTGTCCTACTTACAGTGTGTTGAAACATTAAACTTCTATGAGACCTTTTGCTCCAGCACTGTCTGACCGTAGAGCACGTAGCTCTCACTCATAGAACACGGGCACATGCCTCTGAGGGCATCTGAGCTCATTCGAAAGGATATAGAGTGAGGCTGCAGATCTTCATTGTTACTAATACACAGCTACAGTGAAACCTTTGTTAGAAAAAGAAGTCGGGTCGTTGATATAAAGAGGTAAAGCTTCACACTGCCCTGCGTTATCACCTGAAAATGTCACAGCAAATTGTGCATAATTGGAGTTTGAGGTTCAGAAGCAGAAAAAAAAGTCTATTTCATTTTTTATGTGTGGAAAAAAGTGTTCATTGCAGGATCATTAATAACAGTACCGAATAAAGCGGGGGATAATTATTCTCTTCTTACTGAAAACCCAGCTCTCCCCCTTCTCCGCTCAGCTTACTGCCAGAATGATTTGATTCTGTAACAAGTGCCACAACATTAATGTCAAGAGTTGGATTTTTAAAACGATGCAATTGCATAAAGATGTTTCATCAAAGGGGAGTGAGCACTGCACGACAAATACTAAGTCCAAAACAATCCGACACCTTGCACTGGTGTTCGGCATGAAAATGTCAAAGGTGAACACTATACTGGTTCAACTGGCAAGAAAAAAGGAAGAGAATAACCTAAGAAAAAAAATTCTCCCCAAGAATAGCTCCCAGCAAAGTTTTTATTTAGGAACATGAGAATTAGATATAAGGGTGGTTGAGTTTAATCCAATCAAACAACGACGAGAGTCAAAGCCAATGTAGAATTTACTGTTATGTATAATTCAGCAGATCCTGTTAGAAGCTCAATAATGAATTCATTTGTGTTTTATTCATCTGTTTGAGCTGTCTGTCTTTTGCTGAACTTGAACTCGACAATGAAAGGGTATCTGGTTGTGGCTGACCTTTACAGCGACCTCTACAGGAGCTATTTTTTGCTCGTCCCAAAATGTTGGTGTTACGTAACACCCAAAGCAATCTGTTCCCCCCAGTACACTCCCTCTTCTTTTGCCTTGCCTTGCCTCCCCTGTCTGTGCCTGTCCTTGTGTGTCAGAGGAAGGGGGTGAGGGGAAGAAACATTTAAATGGCAAAGGCTAAACACTGGCTCAGGTGGCACATTTATGTGTGCTCCCAACCATGAAGCAACATCATGAAACCTTAAGATTTCTTTGACAGTCTGAGGGAGGTGTTATTGTGACATTTGGCATATTATTTCACAGGTTTATGGTTTCAGTACCAAATCTGTAGCCAATATGAAGCTGTGAAGACCTTTTCCAGAACCCTGACAATCCAATGTCACCATACGATTGCAAGACTTCATGAGTTCAATTGTTTTAAGCTGCTCACTTGCTCAGGTTGACAAAAAACACATCTTTGTATCTTCCTCAATGTTAGCGTGTGTACTACATCTCCCTGGAGTTTTACATGGGGCGCACCCTCCAGAATACCATGGTGAACCTTGCACTGGAGAATGCCTGTGACGAGGCCATGTATCAGGTGAGCTGGAGAGGTTGGTTGTTCTGAACATGCTCTTTCTATGAAAATATAGGCTGGAAATGTAAATGTCTTTTGTGTGTGGGGATGTTTTTTTTATAGTTGGGCCTGGACATGGAAGAATTGGAGGACATGGAGGAAGACGCTGGTCTTGGCAATGGTGGTTTGGGTCGACTTGCTGGTAAATAAAGTTTTATTTCTCATATTCGATGCAGGGTATTTAACAATTAATGGTTTATTAAAGGTTTCTTTGATGTGAATCTTTGTCTCTTCTCCTTTCTGCTTCCAGCCTGTTTTCTGGACTCAATGGCCTCTTTGGGTCTGGCTGCATACGGTTACGGCATTCGTTATGAATTTGGCATTTTCAATCAGAAAATTGTTAATGGCTGGCAGGTAAGACAAAACTTATTTCTAGATTAATTTCAGGATCTATACTCTTGCAGTAATTGAGTGTTTTTTACACTTTAAATCACCCGCAGAATTACTTTCCCTAATGTTAATTATACCTTAATTGGAATTTTCCATGTCCGGCTGAGCTAATGAGTGTTTGGTTCCTTCAATAAAATTATACGCTATTACCCAGGTTGAAGAGGCTGATGATTGGCTGCGCTTTGGCAACCCCTGGGAGAAAGCACGTCCTGAATATATGCGTCCAGTTCATTTCTATGGCAGGACTGAGCACCAACCTGATGGTGTCAAATGGGTAGACACTCAGGTAAAAATATAATTATAATCAAGATTGTTTGATACCACATTTCATTCATTCAAATTTATGCTTTTTCCATGTTGTGCTATTGGCAGGTAGTGTTGGCCCTACCATATGACACACCTGTACCTGGCTACAGAAACAACATTGTCAACACTATGAGATTGTGGTCTGCCAAGGCCCCCTGCGAGTTTAACCTCAAAGACTGTACGTGCCAGAGGAAGCTTATGGTTTTTTAAATGACTGAAAAATGGGAAGTGACCGGCTCTAATGGATTATTTCCTTTACAGTCAATGTTGGTGGATATATTCAGGCTGTGTTGGATAGGAACTTGGCTGAAAACATCTCCCGTGTGCTCTACCCCAACGACAATGTAAGAAAATCTAACTATATGACTTCCTAATCCACAACTGTGCTTAGAGACTGACAAACCACCTGTCAATTTGAGTTATAAGAAACAGTTCAATGTCTGTTGTACTTTGGATTGTGGCTCCTGTGTAATATGGATGGGTTCATCTCCTGAGAGATGGACTTCTATAGATGAACCCCAATTTATGTCTTTTGTGTTGAGTGGGAGCCCTCTGGTGTTATCGTAGATTCTTTATCCAAGCTGTCTTTTAAATCTGACATAAGACCTGACCATTGTGCACTGGCTTTCCAAAGACTCATAGAGAAGGATTTAGATGATAGCCATCTAGCTTGAGCTATAACTCATTGTAGGCCAGGTAATTTATGTCTGTGGATGTGAGAACAGAAGCTCTAATAGATGCCTTGGTTTTAATTTACGGAGCTCTGTCATGGCTTGTGTACATCAGGCAGAGAAATCATATCTTTGGGGTCAATTTCTTTTAGTCAATCAATCCATGATCAAAATGACGGTAGTACATGATCAATCTGGTTGTTTTCTCAGATTGCCTGTTTAATGAGTTTTTTTTTTATTCTTTCCAATTGCGTTTGAATAGCCCATCTCCGCAACAAAGACGTCTCAAAAGGCTTTGCTCACTGTTGATCAGACAGGCAATTAGTCTTAACGCAATCAACACAGAACAGATAATAATGGAATTAAAATTATGCACGAGCGTCCTGTCCTCAGACCTTTCTTTTGGTGAGGAAAAAGTTTGGGAAAAAAAATACACAACTTAATAACAGGGGAGAATGAAGAAAAGGCTTTATTTTTAAGGTGAGGAATGGAGTACAGTAGACTCATGACAAGAAGGTTGTTGTGGTTTAAAACATTAGCTTTTCTTTGTGAAATTTGTATGTTAATCATGTCTATAAGTGGGTTTTCTAAAGATACTCATATCCACAAAAATGTGCACTGTCCATTGTAAAATAGGTCAATGCTTGGTGTGAGTTTGCAATAGCATGGTTGTCTATTTCTTAATGTGGCCCTGCAACAGACAGGGAACCTGTCCAGAATGTGCCCTGCCCTATGGCTGGTACTAGCCGGAATGGGCTCTGGCACTCTAACAACGCAGTGATGGATTAATGGTTCAGAAGACAAATAGATAGAACTGGAGGGTACGTTGACATTGTCCAGGGAGATTTCAATCAGACAGACCATCTTTCAAGTTTTTGCAAAGCAGTAAAATTACCTCAGTTTTTTTCCGTTGGTTTAAGAGGAGATAATTAATTGACATTTAGATTTTAATGTCCCTCACACATGTGTCACATTTCTCTAGGTGTTAGCTCTCCAACTATCGTTCCGTGACAGTGAAAATAATTGCTGTATTTTCTTATGATGTTTTCTCAAGGCAGCGTGTAAAAGATAAACAGAATGGGTCTAATAACTGAGCCTTGTGGCTTGCCATAAAGAAATTTTGGAGAAGATTGGGTCTGATATGCAAGCTACAGTTTTAAAAGCTCTTTTCTGTCAACAACAGGGAAGACTCATACTGACATAAAGAGCCATACAGGCTTTGAATAGTTTTATCTTTTTCTATTGAGGTAGCCGCAAGCGGGCCCAACCCAATGTTTTATCGTACTGCTCGCACCCCAGTTAACACAGGAATAAAACTTTTGGGAAATCATATTGTTTTCAAAACAGATACATTGAGATGTGGGCAAACATGTTCATCTTTAGTGTGCCAGTGTAAATTGGACTAATGTCAGTTGAAGATGGAGAGGAGAGAGGGTTGTTCATAAGAATGAAGAGGAGAGGACCTTTAATACTCTAAGATTCCTGAAAATAGGCACGTTAAACATTGGAATTATGACAGGAAACGGTAGTGTTAGTGTAAATGAAGTAGAAGAGAAAAGTAGAGATTGTGTATCTGGGAAACTAGGTGGAAAAGTGGCACTGCTGAAAGTTTAGGAGTAGGGTTCAAGTGTTTCTATTATAGTGTAGATGAAAAGACAAATGGAGTGGGAGTTATTTTGGAAGTGTCTTGGAGAAAGAGTGTGTCAGACAGTGGGATGAGCCTGGGACAAGAAATCAAAGCTATCATGTTCAGTGTTGTTAGTGGACATGCTCAACAAGTGCCATGCGAGCTGGAGAAGAGACTCACTGGATTTTTCTCGTTGGACCTTGATGAATTGGTGCAGAGTAAGGGTTTAACAGGATCTAAGATAGTGAGAAGATGTATGAGCAATGAATAAGTGTGCTGTTGCTCGTTTTTTAAGGGATTCCTTGAGGGAGATGTGCAGAGGTATGACAACTACAGTCGAATATAGTTGATGAGCCATGCAGGGAAGTTATGGAAAAGAGTAGTCAAAGATAGTCCAGGGGCACAAGAAAGCAATTATGGGCAGCAGCTTGGTTTCATGCGAATAAAACAGCACCACAGAAGACATATTGTATTTGAGGATGTTGACAGTGAAGAACAGGGAAGGTCATAGGGAGCTGCATTGTGTCTTTGTAGATCTGGAAAAACGTTTTTGACCAAGAACTGTAGTATTGTATGAGAAGGTCTAGAGTGCCAGAGGAGTATGTCAGAGCAGTGTAAGACAAGTATGAGAACTACAAGACAATACCAAAGAGTGTTATGGGTGTGACAGTGGAGTTCAGAATGAAGGTGGGACTGTATTGAGAATCAGCTCTGATTTCCTGTTTGCTTAATGACAGATGAAGTTAGACAGGGAACTTCGTGAACTATGATATTGTTGAGGACATTGCAATATGAAAAGGTGTGAGAGAAGCCTTGCCTTGGAAAGTTAGCCACAGCAAGACGGAGTATATGTGGACTTCACTGGAAGAGTGAGGTTACAGGGAGAGGAAATAAAGCAGACGGTAGACTGTCAAGTACTCCGGGTTAACTAGCCAGAACAATGAAGGTTGTGGGAAAGAAGTGAAGGCATGTGGAAATGTAGAAATGTGTCAGGTGAGACAGAAAAGTTTCAACTAAAATGAAAGGAAAGGTGTTCAAAGCTATAGTGACACCAGTAATCCAGTTTTATTTCAGGGAGGTGCCAAAGAGGAAAAGACAGGAGGTAGAGCTGGAGGTAGTAGCGATAGAAATGATGAGATTCTCTTTGGGAGTGACTTGGAAGGACACAATCAAGAATGAGCACATCAGGACGAAAACACATGTTAGAGGTTTTGGAGATAAAGTTGGAGAGGCCAGACTGAGATGATTTAGATACTTTCAGAGGAACATGAGGGAAGAAATTGGCAGAAGGATGTTGAGATTTGAACTGACAGGCAGGAGGCCTGGAGGAAGACCAAAGAAGAGGTTTATGGATGTAGTGAAAGCGTACATGAATGGGGTTGGTGTGAGAAAAGAGGATAAAGAAGACAGGGTTAGACAGAGAAAACTGACTACTGGTTAGCCTGGCCATTGTATTATTGTATCTATTTATTTTAGAGATATTTGAACAGCATATCTTTTAAGATTGCCTCTCTTTTTCTCAAATTAACACTTCTAATTTGTTAAAGAATGAGTATCTTTCAATTATTCAGATAGTATTTTAATTGTTACAGCAAAAAACATTTGTACTGAAAAAAGTCAGACACCGGTTTAGAAGAATAATGTTAATCAACATCCTTCAATTAAAAATTTAAACGTGATAATACAAAAAAAAATACATTATAGCTTGAATTTGTTCTGGGAAACACATCACGAGTGAAGACTGTCAGACTATCCAGCAAGTTGTCTTACTGCGTAGAATAGTGAGGTCCTGGGGAGGTATCTCTCTTTCATGTGGATCCCCACGAGGTTTCTCTTTTTTTTTCCCCACTGATGGGTTTTTTAGGAGTTTTTCCTCACCGTGAAGGAGAGTCTAAGGGCATAAATGTGCTAGTCTTGTTTAGTTAGCATATGTTAGTTATTTTTCTTGCTGTGTATTTGTGTTAATACATTCCTCTTTTTCTTGTGAAGCTCATTGAGATGGAAATGCTGTGATTTTGGGCTATACAAATAAAATTGAATTGAATACTTAACAACTATATCGCCTAAAGTATATTATAAATGGGTGGTTTTATATTCTACAAGTGGCAGACAAAAAGCAAAGCTACTGACGCTGTAATGTAGGTCTCTTTTCTCACATAAGGGTTTCTTATAAAACCTTTAAAAAAAGACTTTTACAGGGAGACTGTGTTTTATCAATAAAGAACGTTTTAAGTTTACCTGCAGAACAAATATGTGTCTTTATGTTCAGTTTTTTGAAGGGAAAGAACTCCGACTGAAGCAGGAATACTTTGTGGTATCTGCCACCCTGCAAGACATCATTCGTCGTTTCAAGGTCTCCAAGTTTGGCTCCAGGGAGATTGCTCGCACAGACTTCAGCAAACTGCCTGACAAGGTGAAGTGAAAAACCCATCAAAGTCATTTCTGTCAAAAGTAAAAAAATACTTGCTTCCATTATGATCTCAAGTGCTTAATTCTTTCTTCTGTCAAAGTACTAAAACCGGTTCAGGGTGGGTTTTTATTCAAGAGATTGAATGAACTGTTCTCTTAGCTCTTGGCACATGGTTATTTTCTGAACAGGCTTCTTAATGTTCTTCTGTGTATGCAGGTAGCAATCCAGCTCAATGACACTCATCCAGCCATGGCTATTCCAGAGCTGATGAGGGTCCTTGTTGATGAAGAGAAGCTCCCATGGGAAAAGGTTGGAAAGAGCAAATACATGTCAAGAAACTGTTTTTTTCTCCTCATTTTAAGTGGTTTTATTAAAAGCTTCTTTTTTGTCAACAATAGCATAAGATATTGTGGTATGTTTTTCTGCTGATGTTCAGGCCTGGGATATCTGTGTTCGTACGTGTGCCTACACCAACCACACAGTTCTTCCAGAAGCTTTGGAGCGCTGGCCTGTGGATCTATTCGCTCATCTGCTCCCACGACATCTGGAAATAGTCTATGAGATAAATCGACGCCACCTGGAGGTAAATTCTGCATATTGCAATATTTTATTGTTTCCATGTTACATTTAAAGGTTATTTAGTCCCTCTTCATGATATAAAGTCAAACACACTCACAGTGTTCTCTCACATTGGGTAACGGTATGATTAACTAAAAAAAAAAGGTCTGCCTGGCAAAGAAAAAAAAAAAACCACATGATTCAAACAGGGGACGGTTAATTACAACACAACATTCTACTGAAACAGAAAAAAAGATCACAACTGCAAATCAAGACACGACAAGAGGGAAATATGTATATTCAATGATTCAGATCCTGCAAAAATCTGGTGACTTGTTTCGAGGTGTACCCTGCCTCATACCTGCAATCAACAGGGATAGACTCCAACAATTCCTGACAGGAATAAGCAATGAAGATGGAGGAATGAATGTGTTTGGTTGCATCTTACAAACAAAGATTCGGCATATTGGTGAAGTTCAACAACAAAAAAAATGCCTCATGGACTTTATTTTTAACATCTGTCAGGAATAAACTCCTACACTCTAGCTGCAGAGAGCGAATAACATTTCTGAAATCAAGTGGTGGGCCGATCTGTATGATAACTACACTTTCATCTCAGCACTTTCATCTACTTAGCCAATGAAGAAGAAAACAACATTCTACTGGTGATAGCTTGATGTTTTAGGGATAAAATACCACTAAAACAAGCAGAACAGTGCAATCTGAGATAGAAATAAATAAGTAATCCGGTTTACTTTTGCAGAGAGTTGCTGCTAAGTATCCCGGAGATGTCGATCGCCTACGCCGCATGTCCCTCATCGAGGAAGGTGGACAGAAGAGGATCAACATGGCCCATTTGTGTATTGTGGGTTCACATGCTGTCAACGGTGTGGCCCAGATACACTCTGATATTCTCAAAGCCACTGTGTAAGTTTCTGAAAAAGACAACAGTTTTCTTATGATTTCTAAAAATTCTAAATCTGGAAGAAAAACAAAACAAAGAAAACAGGTTGATATTTCACAGACCACTCATTTTCAATGGGCTTTTGATATGAAAATAACATGATTTTCTGGGCTCACAGTTTCAAGGACTTCTATGAAATGGAACCAAGCAAGTTCCAAAATAAGACCAACGGCATCACTCCACGCCGCTGGTTGGTCATGTGCAACCCAGGGCTGGCTGAGGTCATCGCTGAGGTCAGCTATGCTCTATTTTGCAAACAAGTTGCAAATCATTTTTAGGTCACACCGCAGGCTAAACTGTGTCGCAGCACGTTTTCATTTACAGTCTCATTTTGCTCATCAGAAAATCGGTGAGGACTTCATTCGTGATCTCGACCAACTCCAGGCTCTCCGTCAGTTTGTGAACGATGAGGCCTTCATTCGGGATATCGCCAAAGTGAAACAGGTGAGGGAGTGTGTTTACTACTTCCTCTTGAAGTGTCAAATTAGTGTCAATATCAGTATTCTTGAGAAGATAATAAGATACAACCAATCACACAAAGCCACACAGAGGAGAAGCATTCATAATACATTTAATGATGTGTTTACAAATTGCATACATTGATTTTATCACCACACACTTCATGCTGCAACACTTTTTAGAGAGATTTTTTCGCAGCACTATTTAATCCTAAGTGATGTTTTAAAATCTTTCATTAATGCACACCCATGATTCTACGCTGGTCGTCAACAAAATTACAGAGTGACCACTCATCATTTTAATAGTACTTTTAAATGATTGTGGTCTTTTGAGCTTTCAGAAATTATTGCAGCAACAGCAGCAGACAATAAGAGATGAGAATCATCTTGGTATCAGTCCAGCAGAAATCTCAAACAGGATTTTTCTCTGACTTCTAACCTATTAGACATTTGAGCTTCAGACCACCCGCTCGCCAACGCACAGTTCAAACGCACACAATATTTTCAACTGATCGGACTTCAAAGATTTGACTTGGAGATAGTGATCTGAAAGAAAAGTGTTCCTGCTTTGCTGCAGAGCAACTCGATTTGGCAGTTTTCTCCTCCATGTTACAATTGTACAACACTGTTATTACCTTCATACTGCTGTGTAATTAAAACGCACTTATGATGGACACATCCGTGGCCCACAGTCATCACAAAACCAGACAGCCTGCAATCACTGTTGAAAAATTCTGTGAGCTTCTAGAAGAGTTTCACGTATTACATGCATTTTCACATTGTTTGCTAAAAATATTAGATGTGGATCTGTGGGCAGTGCATGCAGATAACTACACTGTGGAATTGGTGTATGTCTTACACGCAAAGTGAACGCTCTAATTTATGTAGGAGAACAAGTTGAAGTTTGCTGTGCACTTGGAGGAGCACTACAAGGTGAAAATCAACCCCAACTCCATGTTTGATATCCAAGTAAAGAGAATCCACGAGTACAAGAGGCAGCTCCTCAACTGCTTGCACATCATCACCTATTACAACCGTAAGTATGCACGCATTTCAGATCAACAAATTCTTCTCTGGTTCATCCTGAGTGTCTAGAAATTTTCTGAAGCCCTCAGGTTTGTCATCTCCTGTTCCTCCCGTCAGGCATCAAGAAGGATCCTAACAAGCACTGGACTCCAAGAACTGTCATGATTGGGGGAAAGGTTCATACATCAATAAAACAGACAGCGATGGAACGTGTTTAATTTCATGTGTCTAACATGATTTTCCTTGCAGGCTGCTCCAGGGTATCACACTGCCAAGATGATTATCCGTTTGATCACAGCCATCGGTGAGGTGGTCAACAACGATCCCGTGGTTGGAGACCGTCTGAAGGTCATCTTCTTGGAGAACTACAGAGTCACACTGGCTGAGAAAGGTAGTTTCTGAGTCAATATGTCGCACTGTTTCAACAACACACGCGCATGTACACGTACACATGATGATACGAGTTAAGGTTATGAACTCTTTCCTTGTGCCGTCTTGCAGCCATCCCAGCAGCAGACTTGTCAGAGCAGATTTCTACAGCTGGCACTGAGGCCTCCGGCACCGGCAATATGAAGTTTATGCTGAATGGCGCTCTGACCATCGGTACCATGGATGGAGCCAATGTGGAGATGGCAGAGGAGGCAGGCGAGAAGAACCTCTTCATCTTCGGCATGAGGGTGGATGACGTCGATGCACTTGACAAGAAAGGGTAAAAATAAAATACAATCTTAAAATATTTTCTGTGAATTTAAATAAATCTGATCCTAACTTAAAATTGTAAAAAGAGAATACAGATTTGGAAAAATCCCACTGTGGTTTCTTCTCTCTTCGCTGTCATACATTTGGGAAAATACCTTCAAGATAAGCCAACTGTCAGGACTTTTTAGAATCAGTGCAGGAAGCTCTGTGTGCACAGACAATCCAGCTGCTCTGCAGTCTTGCACAGGTTTTGGTGATGATCTCTTGCTTGCTCTTTGCCCGTTGGTGCTCCCAGACTCAGATGTTTTGCCCACACATGCTGAGAATTTACACACTAAAAGGTGTGACCTCAGGGATAAGAAACTACTTCGGTTTTTTTTTTTCTTCCAAACGATTCGGACAGAAAGAAAAAATGACAAAATTGTGGTGGCTCACTTGAAAAAAAAAAATCTGCTTATCATTTATTTCTGGTCCTATTAGATACCACGCTGAAGATTACTACAACCGTCTGCCTGAGCTGAAGCAGGCTATCGACCAGATTGCTGGAGGCTTCTTTAGCCCAAAGCAGCCTGACCTGTTTAAAGAAATTGTCAACATGTTGATGCATCATGACAGGTACAGACACATCTAACATTAGCTGCCTGGGGCGCAAACATTCACACACACATACAAATGAATTATGTAAACCTGCATGAAAATGAGTGAAAACAAAAACAAAAGACAGAAAAATTCTAATTCCTGTGAGATCCTTAAAAAGGACACATAATTTTTTACAGTTTCATCAAGGCTACTGTTTATTTGGTTTATTTTCTACACAGGTTTAAGGTCTTTGCTGACTACGAGGACTACATTAAATGCCAGGAGCAAGTCAACGCTCTCTACAAGGTATACATTAAGAAGAACAAACAGCTTTTTTAAAAATATATTCCTGTCTCTTACATGAGGGACATAATAAAACTAACAATGATCAATCTTATTTGTCACTAATTAATCATTTTGTCCTCAATTTAGAACCCAAAGGAATGGACCAAGAAGGTGATTTACAACATTGCTGGATGTGGCAAGTTCTCCAGTGATCGTACCATTGCTCAGTATGCTCGTGAGATCTGGGGCATGGAGCCCACGCTTGAGAAACTACCAGCTCCAGATGACAAATAATGCACTGTCTATATGACGGTCACACAGCCAGATTTTCCTACGATTTAAATGCCTTCACACTCTTTAGCTTTAAAGATGCTTTAATGTTTTAAAATAAGGCCATTGAATGTGTATCTGCACCAGCTACGTGGACACTTTATTCCATTATACACATCTACATACTGTATTTACTAACCAGGGATGTAAGCTGGTGCAATAACAGTCTTGTAGTTGGTCACAAGTAAGAACCATCCCTTCAATGTGGATTGAAAAAAAAAAATGTTTGTGGTGGGTCGTGTATGTCTATCAGTAGCAATGCATTGTTTTTTTAAATTCAAAATTTTAAACACTTCATTTTCAGGCAGATCTATTCCTAATTAAAATTGATCTCAAATTTAACCTGTTGATTTTCATTATTTCTTTCCTCTTGGCCAAGATTAATTTTTTCTTCAGCAATTCACTTTCCAGCTTTAATCAGTCTTTTTATTTTTCTTTATATTTCCAACAAAGTCAGCAGAATGTCTGACGCTGTCTTAATCGTTTTTAAACAAAAATTCAATCATTTTTTAAAATAAGAATAAATATTCATTGATTCGTTCATTTTCTGAATCGTCCATCCCAAATAGAGTTCAGCGGAGTCCCAGGGTCTATGCCGGCCGATTCAAGGCAGGAGGCAGGGTACACCCCGAATAAGTTGCCAGTCTGTCACGGGGCCACACACAGACAACCATTCACACGCACACTCAGTCTTAGGGGCAATTTTACAGAGGCCAATCAACCAAACATGCATGTTTTTTGAGGGTGGGAGGAAACTGGAGTACCCAGAGAAAACCCACACAAATACAGGAAGAACATGCAAACTCCACACACAAAGGCTAGTGTTCGCAGCTGCATCCCACCCGGGACTCGAAGCTCCAACCTTTTTGCTGTGAGGCAAGAATATAATCTAAAACTAGATTGTCAATAAACTGTTAAATAGAGTGTTTTGGGAAAACTAGAACAGAAGATTAAGGACAAAAAGGCCTCAGATTTTGTTTGTTTTTGTACTGCCTATATTTACCACAAGATGTCCCTGTTTCCAAACTGTGGAACTTGACATCCAATGATATTAAATGTTAAAGATTCACTTGAAAAGTGATACATGTTTGTTTTGAGATATATTTCTTATCTCTTATAAAGACGTACATCCTTAAATTAATCATAGTTAAAAAATTTTTTTTTAAAAACCCAGAAAGAAACATTTGCTTCCTGCGTCATACTGGTGACCTGTCCAGAATGCACCCTATCCTTTGGTTGATTCTAACCACATTGGGCTCTGGCACCCCGGCAACCTGGTAACGAATTAAGCTGTTTAGAAAATGGATGGATAATGCTTTTGGAATGAAACACTCACATGGACAAGAACACCGTGTTATCATCAGCATCAAGAACATTACGTATAAAAACAAACCAAAACATGAAGCAACAGGAACACTCAGTCAGTCGTAAAATATTGGCCACAGAAATTGTTTTTTTGACACTTCATGCTAAACTTTGTGGCTTCAGGGAAAACTTTGTATTCTCAACCAATGGATTTTTCCTTTTTTTGAGAGATCTGCAATGTAATTATGTTTTGACCTGACACCTAGATGGACATAAGCACTCAATATTCTCACCATCCTTTTTGACCCGATGAGGAGGGATACGAACTACTTAAGATTGGACTTATGTGCAAGGAACGTGTTAGAATAATAATAACAATGATGAGTCAGAAGACAATCGAAAGCAAAGTTTAAAACAGCTGTCGGTGTAGATCAGGGGACAGCAACCCTAAATGTTGTAAAAGAACAAAAAACCAAAAATGTCTGGGGCTGCAAAAATGAAAAGCCTTACAATGAGGTATTGATCTGTATCAGCTATATTAAGCTACTATCAAAATAATCATGAATAAATAATGAACCTTTATGATGAAAAGTTCATTTTCTGTCATGGTGTGGAGCTGAGGCCAAAAATATATCCTTGACACAACAGACAGGCTCAGGTGAAAAAATCACAAAGCAGATTTATTAGATTGATAAAAAGTCCAAATAAAGAAGACAAAATCAGATAAACTAGGCAGGTTCTGATGTAGAAGCTGGAGCCAAAAACTGGATAACAGGTCAAGCATGGTAAACAACGATCTGGCGAAGAGTGTGTCAAAAACTGTTCCAGTTATGCTCCAGCAGATGAGTAGATTAGTTTCAGGTGTGACTTGTTGCACACACAGAGACAAGAGGGAGGGGGGAAACAGGACGCAGAGGGGGAACAGACTACTCTCCTGACATTTTATAGCGGTGCATCATATAGAGCAGGGGCCCCAAACTATTCTGCACCATGGAGTGGTTTAGTCGTTGGGGGGAAGGGCGGCTCAGTGAGTAGGACGACCGAACTGTAACCGGAGGGTTGCTGGTTCGATCCCCCGCCAGGAGATCATGCTGAGGTGTTCTTGAGTAAGACACCGAACTTCCAATTGCTCCTGATGGTGGTTTGCACCTTGCATGGCAGCATCGCCATCAGGTATGAATCTGTATGGGTGAATGTGAGCTACACTGTAAAGCACGTTGAGTGTCAACACAGGTAGAAAAATGCTGTGTAAATAGAGTCTATTTACTATGTAGTGTCTGATAATATTTTTATGAACCGGTCTGAAGATTCAGGAAAGGGTTAGATGAAAAAGCATTAAAAAAGCATTTTTCTTTATTTGATAAAAAACAAAAATCCTATTTGTCTTCATCAGTAACTTTATTAGCAGCATCTTTTTAGCGTACGTAGATTGTCAGGTTTTCCGTGGAAAATGATCCATTTTTACCTCATATGGGCATCACAATCGCCGGTTGTAACCGATGCACTTATTGATAATTTCTTAATGTAAAAACAAGTACTGGAAGACAAACAAACCATACCTTTTATTTTGAAATATTATCTTCATCTTCATCATCTTCTTATCCGTATATCTCTTACGGGGTTGCGGGAAGTGCTGGAGACCATCTCGGCTGATTTAAGGCGAAGGGCAGAGTACACCCCGAACAGGTTGCCAGTCTGTCACAGGGCCAGACACATTCAACCATACACACACACTCATTCTTAGGGGCAATTCAGAACCGGCCAATAAACCTGGCATGCACATCTTTGGAGGCTGAGAGGAAACCGGAGTTCCCGGAGGAAACCCACGCAGACATAGGGAGAATATGCAAACTCCACACAGAAAGGCCAGCACTCCAAGCCTCATCCCTGCCCAGGACTTGAACCCACAACCTTCTTGCTACCCAATGCGCCACCGTGCTGCTGTATAAATATTTTAATTCTAAATAAAATACTGTATGTCTGGTGTAAAACTTTCAAAAGTGCTCATTAGGATACATGGTTGCATAAGAAATTGTAATTAAATTATTTAAATTCAAACATAAGTGGTCACTGTTTAAATATTGTAAATAACATCGTATACTCCCTGCGACAGACGGGCGACCTGTTCCGGGTGTACCCTGCCCCTTGCCTTGAGTTAGCCGGGATGGGCTCCGGTATCACCCGATAGATGGTTAAGAAGGTGACTGACTGACTGGGATCATATTTTTGACATTGACAATGTTTGTATGTAAATGTTAGATTTTTTTAAATCTTTTTTTTTTAATTGTTGGTTGATATTTTCAACTTGGAAATTTCATTAGTAGCTGACATATTGAAACTGTGTGGGTTAACCTGTTCTCTACCAACCCTCATGTGAAAACAAGAAGCTGGCATTACCTCTGAAGCCAACACTCCAAATTTATCTGCTTGTTGCTCAAACATTTTTGAAAAAGGTGCAGGGAGCCACTAGGGCGCGGGTTGCTGTGACCCATTGTAAGGATTCCTAGTCATTGAGGTCATGATGAAAAAAAAAAGTTTAAAAATCAACTGGACAAAGTGTGGGACAACTGGTGTAGATCAATGTAACTTTGTCTGGTTAATTTTTAAAACTTTTTTTTAAAGAGCGTCGTACAAAAAAAGGAGTTTGTCTTGTAATTATCTTATACATCCAGGCTGATGTCAAAGTTCATAAAACCACTCAGATTAAAGAAATGATCAGGTGATCATGGATCATAAAATAATGTCGGTCAGGGACTGAAACAAGCCTCTCTGAAAAAAAAAAAAAACGTAAAAAGTAAAACTTCTAGGTGTGGCTTACATCAGTCCAATTCTTTAGAAGCTGAATCAATCACAGTGGATAGTACAAGTGAACTACTTTTAACCCCTGGACGAAAGAATTTTTTTTAATTGCTTTGTTCAACAAACAAAACAATGTGGGACAAAGTTTGAAACCTTGTTTGTTGGACGAGTATGGTGTCAGATGCAGATGATATTAACTATGAACAGATAAACGCTGAGTAAGGGAGCAGAGACAGAATGTTCTGTTTGTCTAACTTAATCTAATTGGCTTCAATTATTTTATAATGTTTAATATAATAAAAAAATGTTTTTAATTGCACCCAAGTAGACAAGGTGTCTCTGGTGTTCCTCACCTATTTTGCTGCACATAGTTTGTTCCTGTCAAAGATTAAGTCGTCTCAGTAATGAGAAGCCCGTTGTGTATTGACAGCAGAATGTCAAAGGTTTGAATGAAAGTGTGCGACTATTTTCCAAACACGTGTTTGCTTGTGCAGTAACGGAGTGCCAAATTCAGCGTAGACAAATGGTTTTGGCATCAACTAACAGAGAAACACACTCTAGGTGAAAGGATCCATGTGGTAACTCACAGCTCAATGTGACACTGAGACTCATAGTACAACATGGTTTATGGCTGCTATAAACAGTAGTTATAACTCAATTTCTTCAGAATTTGACCTTGAAAGGAACAATCTTAAAGTTTATAACCAGCAAACACATACAATCTTCCAATTATCAAATAAAAAAAAAGCTGCATGTTTTATTATTTTTGCTGCTGAAATTTTTGTATAAAACGCTCTCTTGTTTTATTTTTTTTTAAATTTGTATTATGATTACTTCTTGTTCATTTTTGTGTCTAAGTCTGCTTAACTTTTCTAGAAGAAGCATTCACTATCATGGATAGTGGTAACAAAAAAAAGAAAATGACCATAAATAAATAATAAATGACAAAACAATAAATTGATTAGTTTTGGCAGAACTTACTCTGGCTGTTTGATCGTTAAATTCACTGCATTATTCTGTTTTTGGAGAGGTATTCTGGAGGTAAAAATGACAGTTCTACAGCACTTTATTTTCACTGAATAAATTAATCTGCAAAGTATCGAAGATGAAGATCATTTGAACAAAAAAGTATTTTAAAGAACCATTTAAAGCAGATTTTAAACACTTTCTGTTTTTGTGTGCAACAAGTCTCATTGGGTGTTAAAACACAAGTTAATTGTGCTAATTGCGTCTATTTATTTTTAAATATATCTTTACAAAGTGACATGGAGAGAAATTTAAGAGTTTTAAGGTTAGAAAAAATATTGTGAATTGCATGACTATAACCTGCTTGAGAGGGTTTCCTGAAAATGGGACATTTCAGCCATTGAACCGCAGGTAGGAAGTGTATCTTGCCGAAAAGTTTTCCCCTTTCCTATTTAATTATCTGCATTTCTTCGGTCCTCAAGTAGCAGCCCACAAACATACAGTATGTCTGCAAACCTTTGTGAAGTTCCAAAGAAATGATCCCATCCTTTGGCAATCAAAAAAAAAACCCTGAAAAAAATCAAACGTTAAAACATATTTGAACCTGTAAATCAATATTTCTATTTTATTAAATTCCATTCAATATTATACATCAATTATTTTACCATGTTCTCTTCCTTTTTTGTCTTCTTGTACATGTGGTACATCATGCCCTTTTTTTGCTGTAACCACAATAAAAAAAAGACAGAGGCACATAAAAAAAAAAAAAAAAAAGCTCAAGCTTTAGTCCTGCAGCTGAAAAAACTGAAAGTTTATTGTTTTGCATGGATGCACCTGCAGCTTCATCTGCAGTGGCATCTCATGCTGGTCCTTACACAAGAACACACATTCCTCATACCTAATCACCAGGACAGAAATCCTCCTGGACAGTATCAAATCTTAGTAACAGATTCTCCTCGAGAGCAAAAAAATATTATAATCATTATTTTTTTCTCCTTGCAATCGTACTTCTATTTGTTCCACATTGAGAAGTCCCTCGTGCATCTAAAACAAATCTATGTCACAACAAAGAGTTCCAAGAAAGCTCAAAGGTCATATTTGAGTGGTTGAATATTGATCGGGATTTTTTGCAATTGGTGTCAATTACTCACTTATTGTATTTTTGTTTCTTTCAGATTGAGTGAAAAGCTCTGTTTATTTTTTACCTTGAAAAATGAGGTACAAAAACTTTTTGATAGCATCACGTGGACCCACGTGATTTTCTGTTCACACTAATTCTTTTGAACACTCGTACACACAGTTTGCATAATAAGCAACTTGGCAAAGGTCACGGAGTGTGTCTCAGTGCACAGAGAGAAACCGCTGGGCAGAGTTGTTTGCAGTTCTGATGCTGAAGATCACTTGCAGCGAGATACTTCAGCAGGATCCCACTAAAACAAAGACTTCGTCCTATACCTCAGTGTCCAGAGATAAAAAAAAAACCTGCTTGTGATTCAAACGGTCACCATACAAGCCAATTAATCCAAAGTTCAGTAAAGCTGAAGGAATTTATGAGCGGATTCCTGACTGTGATATGCTGCAGCGACCAGGCAACTCAGACCTTTTTCTTTAATTGCTGCATTTTTTTAAAGAACGAAAACAGTGTTTAATGTGTCTGATAAATAAAAAGCTTTTTTACTTGTAGATTTTTGCACATTTCTGTACATCTTGGGATTTCTTGTTTTCATAAGGACAATTTAATTTAGCAGGTAAGTCTATCTGATTTTGTTTCATTCACTTTTTGCATTTTTTTAAAAGTTCTCACACCTTTTTTTATGTTGGGTATTGGTTACAGATGCTGTGTCACATAAGACTACTGTAATCTGACAGCCAAAAGGAGAGATTAAATCACCACTTGGCATTCTTTTTGTTGGAAAAAAATGGCTTTTGCAGACCTCCTTGAACAAGTAGGCAGTACAGGACGCTTCCAAATTCTGCATGTGATCCTCCTATCCATCCCTGTCTTGATGATGGCTAGTCACAACCTACTGCAGAACTTTGTGGCCGTAGTACCTCAGCATCACTGTACCGCACATAACAACGTCTCTCAGTCTCACCTGAGCCTCGAAGAAACTGTGCTTATCACTGTGCCACTAGACCAGGCCGGGAGACCCCACAAGTGCCTGCGATATCTAACACCACAGTGGCACCTCCTGGCAAAGAATAAGAGCTCCGATTATGAATATTATCAAGAAGAAGTTGCCTTACAGAAATGCACAGATGGATGGTACTACAACATGACTACAATACCCTCCACAATTATATCTGATGTACGGATGAAAGTTTGAAACACTGCAGTTAAATATACTTTTTTTTAAAAACGTTCTCATTTTTAACTTGTTCTAATACATATTATAGTGGAATTTGGTGTGTGATCTGCGCTCTTTAAAACAAATGGCACAAACAGTTTATATGGGAGGTGTGCTCGTGGGTGCAGTCGTCTTCGGAGGTCTCTCAGACAGGTGAATCTTATTCTGTCATTTTTTTTTTTAAATTATAATTTGCAAGCTGTAAGTTTTTAATCCCTGTGTAATTTTAGTAGTTCAGCCTGTTTTTATGCCAGTGCTTCACAAACATCATATTTCTCTCTAAGATATGGCCGGCGCATCCTTTTAGTCATTTCCAACTTGCTGATGGCAGTCTCTGGAACTTGTGTTGCTTTCTCACCCTCATTCTCACTCTACTGCCTGTTCCGATTTGGTTGTGGCATGGCTTTGTCTGGCCTGGGACTCAACACCTTCTCACTCAGTAAGACGATTAGCTGACTAACCTTAACCCTAAAGAGCAAAAAAACCCAAAAAAAACATATTGAAATAATTTATGTAAAAATTAAATAAAAGTATGTGAATTCCAAAAAATCTGTGGAAACATTTGACGTGAGTAAGTAAAGGAAGCTTTTTGAGATGTCAATGTTTGTTCTTGAATTTTATTGGATAATCTGCAAGATCAAAAGATAACACAGGGTTACTAAAATATTTGACGTTGTGCAATGTTTTGTTATTGTTTTTTTATTGTAGTTGTAGAATGGATTCCGACACGTGTGCGTACCGTCACCGGGACCATGACAGGGTACTGTTACACAATAGGACAGTTACTCCTCGCAGTGGTGGCTTACTTCATCAGGGATTGGAGGTGGTTGACCCTGGCTGTGTCCCTGCCCTTCTATGTTTTCTTCCTCATTTCATGGTGAGAAACAGAGTCGCTTTAGTAAAACAACTGAAGCGCTTGCGTTTTGTTCTGTACTGACATTTTTTCGTCATTATTAAACAAATACATAAATTTCACACAGTATTTGTTACCACAGGTGGTATCATGAATCGTCCAGATGGTTAGCAATAAATAACAAGCCGGAACAAGCTGTGAAAATGCTTAAAAGTGTGGCCAGATTTAATGGCCGTCATGATGAGGCGGAAAAAATTGACATTAAAGTAAGTGTATGTTGCTTTTATGCTTTAATTTATGTGTTTTGTCAGTGTGACTAGATACAGTATGTTTGTATGTACAGATGCTGCAGGAGTCCATGACGAGAGAGATGTCCTCATCTAAAGGAACTCACACCGCTCTCGATCTGTTCCGCACACCCAAAATGCGCCAAATGACCATTTCGCTCAGTGCAGTCTGGTACATGCCCAATAGAATGGATGAAAAAATTGATAAAAGATTGCATTAAGTAGCTTTAAATGATCTGTAAAAATTTCTGTTTATTTCTTTAGGTTATCAACCAGCTTTGCTTATTATGGACTTGCAATGGATCTCCAAAAATTTGGGGTGGACATATATCTTATCCAAGTAATTTTTGGAGCCGTCGACTTTCCTGCTAAAGTTGTGGTAACTGTGTGTATGAGTTTTTTCGGACGTCGGCCATCACAATGTGGTGTTCTCATTGTCGCCGGAATCACTATTTTGACCAACCTCCTGGTTCCATATGGTATTTATTCTGTTGGCAAAAACCTTTACATTGATGTGTCCTCGCCAGAGGCAAATTACCAAACTGATAGATGCTTTGTTTATTTGCAGATCAACAAACAATTCGTACCTGCTTGGCCTGCTTGGGCAAAGGTTGCCTCGCTGCATCATTCAATTGCTGCTATCTTTATTCTGGAGAACTGTATCCAACTATCATTCGGTAAGTCTGATCCAGCAAAAAAAAAAAAAAAGTTCAGTCAAGAAAACTGCAGGAAACTTAGAACTTAAGTGTCATTGCTGTTAAAGGTTGGTTAGACATTGTAAATTTTTACTTTTCAAAAAGAGAAAGTGATAACAAGTGAGAAAGACAGATAATATTCAGACGGTGCTGAGAGGACAAACAGGTAAAGATTAACAGTGTGACATAGAGCAGGCGCGGGGTTAAATAAGTAGCCAAATGGAGCTTCCAGAAAGATTTCACAGCATCTCATTTTTCCCACATTTTTTGTTATGACACAGCCTTTTCCCAAAATGTATTAACTCAGTTTTCTTCCTTGCGTGACAATTTCAAAAAAGTTTTTTTTTAATTGTTGCAAATTTATTAAATAATATCAATTAATAATAAAACTTTAAAAATGAAATATACATTAATATTGAGTGCTGTGGGGTACAAAATGTAAAAACATCTTTTGTTACAACTTCTTTTGTTACTTCTTTTATTACTTCTTTTATTCTTGTCATTCAAAGTGTCATTTGTTAATGTGAACCCCAGGCTTGACCCGCTGCTGTGAGACAAAGTGTTATAAGGGATGTGCTGATACACCTCATCTCTACTCTGTCTTCACTTGTCTGTAAGAGGGGCTCTGGAACTTTCTTTTAACCCCACTACTCTGTAAGAACACACCCCTTGTTTATCACAGCTGTACAAATAAAGCAAGGATACATCTCTTTGTAGAAACCCCACTCTGGACAAAATGCTGTCCTTGTGACAAGCAAAATAGAGAGTCTCTCGTTTGCTGTCCAGCCAGCACAGATTTGGGATAAAGATGAATAACTTTTCCATCTAATATCTGCGTTTGCTATGAAGCTCAAAATTTTACTTTGGTTCATTCTGTTTCCACTGATGATTCTTGAGATGTTTCGGCAGCTTAATTGAAGTCAACCTGTGATGAGTCGTTTTCTGAACCGCCTAGTTAAAATAAAGGGAGGTGCCGGAGCCTATCCTGGCTGATTACAGGTGAGAGGCGGGGCACACCCTGAACAGGTCATCAGTCTGTTGCAGGGCATATTTCTATGCTTTGTGTTGCAAACTTCTGAAACTACTTGTCATCGCAGCTTTTCTCTACGGTTGCTGTTTCTGCCGAGTTTCATCGGCAGAATTTTGTCGATCTCTGACTCAGTTGGTTGAAATATAATCAGCATTTTGCAAATTATTGAGCGGTGCAAGCACGAGGTCACAAGCCATGACAAAATTTTGTTAATGATAAAAAAAAGGATATTTGAATGAAAAAAAAAGGTTTTCCGGCTCTTTGAGACTGAAGTGCATCGGATTGTTCTTTGAAAGCACAAAGCCGGTACAGGTCGGCATCCTAGCTTCAGTATATCCATAAGTATGACGTTTGCAGCGAATAAAAAGCTTTCTTATTCAAACAATTTCACTAACACAGTCAGTCGCCATTTCAGTCTTGTCCATTACGTGTTGAAATGTTCTAGTTTAAAAAGGATACTATACATAAAGTTCCTGCCCTCATTTACTTCCCCCTGTGCCTTTGTGAACATAAACTAAGCATGTTAGACCAATTATGTAATCTGAGAAAACCCTCAACTGCCAGGAAATTCCCAAACACCTCTTAATACGCATGTTGAACTTTGACCCATGCAGAAATGAGATAGGTTCAGCAGAATGGTTACATAACAGACTAAATCCATCTTATTGGATCAATGGAATTACATACATACTGTACTAATATATGAATTTATTTGTTTGCCGTTCCAGGCAAAACGGTATGGGATGGGTGTCCATGATGGCCCGTGTGGGTGCCATGGTGGCCCCAATGGTGCTACTTGCTGGGGACTACTTTCCTTGGCTGCCAGGTTTAATCTACGGAGGAGCTCCGATCCTCTCCGGATTGGCTGGGACATTTCTTCCTGAAACACTTGGGACAAATCTTCCCGACACAATACAAGACGTCGAGGACAGGTAAAGTCAATTCTACAAAGTAGCTATGCTTACAACAGGAAAATTAAAAAAGAAACAATTTTATGATCGTTGTGTATGTTTTGATGTAAAAACTGTGTATATCCAGAAAAAAAATATATGTTTGCATTTTTTATTTTGACCACAGGGGTTCTAAAAAACACACCAAGAAGCCACCAAAGGAAACAATTGTTTTACAAAGCACCCAGTCCAATCACCTCATGCAGACCGTCTGAGACGACTGTGAATGTAGTTTTTATGCTCTTTCATTTTTGATGTGATTTCCACACAGTATCTTCCATGTATTCTCACTAGCAGCATCATAGGTCAATGAAATAAAACTTGCAAGCATTTGTTGTAGCAGTTATCGGCTCGTTTTGAAGCATGTTTTGTACAGTATATAGAAATTCTTTGTGGAATTATGTCTTTTTATAGGTCCACGGCAGATTAGAAGCTGAGCTTTCACTGGAGTTTTAGTCATCACTATATTTTTAAGCAAGATTTTTACTTTATAAAAATTTTCACTGCTTTGATTTATTTTGTAGTTTCATGGGTTGTTTTTTTTAGGTGGATTATTATAATGTTTTTGTTTGTTCTCTCTTTTTTTTTTTGCTCGATCCTAACTGTTCTTTTTATGAAAATAAATTTTTTGCAACCTTCTCTTTCTGCCTCAGTGTTTTTTTTTATGTTGTTTATTGTTTTAAAGGCTTTTCTTCACACAACAGGGGAAAAAAAGTCCGTTCAAGCAAGACTTTTACGATACTTGACAATTGTTAAAATATGAATCTAGCTGGAAATACTAAATATGCAAGTATTCTAAAACATAATTAAGCGCAAGGAGATTAGATTTAACAGTATAGATTGTAGACGGCGTGGAGGGGTCAGATGACATGGAGGGTCACCATCATGACTACAGCAAGAGTGCAGACGGCAGATTGGTGTCCCTCACCCTGGTGTTCTGCACCATGCTGCAGCCATGATGGCGTTGTCTGGTCCCCTCGACATCAGCTTCCAGGGTACACATGCCTACCCCTCTTTCCTAACTTCTTTTATCTGCAATAAACTGGTTAAAACTGGTTATGCATCTGGGTCCTACATCTTCACCTTCTTCTTTCTTTCTTTTAAGGCATGAAGCACCCGAGAAAGATGCAGTAATGCCTTCTTCTTGATTCCAAAGAAATATTCTCATATCCTCCTCAGTAACATCGTACTCCTCAGGAAAGTGAGCACAGCACCACCGTCAGGGATGCTGACGAGGGGACCTCTCTCAAACAAACCTCCTTCAACCCAACACTCCTCAACACCCCCACCATAACCTCCCTCTCAGACCCATACTTCTCACAATGCAATCAAACGTGTTCTAACCCCTCCACTTCTCCACAATAATCACAGCTCCCATCAAAATGCTACCCCAGAACCCCAAGAGTATCCTTCAACCAAGTATGCCCAATCTTTAACCTGCTCAAAACTAACTGTCCCTGCCACCCCCCCACCAACCGGCGCCACACTCACTCCCACTGTCCTCTGCATATCATACAACTTCCTTCCCTTGATCTCTGATTCCCACTCCGACTGCCCCTGCTTCTCTATTCCTGTACAGACCACCGCCTTTGCCTCACCCTGGGCCACAGCCACGGCCCTCTTAAATCTCCACCTTCACTACTTCATGGAAGAAAAAGAGGGAAGACGAGACACAGGTGGAGACATCAGGGCAAGGCAATTGGGACCAGGTGTACTTTACATGTTGCAACTTAAGACGACAGGTTAGCAGAATTTTAGTAGAAACCACTTTTCAGTTCTTCATCTTCAGATATGTAAAATAGTTTATCTAAATTGTTTTGATTTTAAACAATGGAGAGTGTGAAAGAGGTGAAGAAGCATGTGCAGGCAGGCTGGAATGGGTGGTGAAAAGTGTCAGGTATGATTTGGAATGAGAACATTAGAGGGGCAGCACATGTTAAAGGTTTTAGAGAAACATCAAGTGAAAAGCCAAAAAAAAAGAAGAGCATCTGGTTAGAATGTTAAACTCACCAGTTACAGTCACCAGTAACCGTCTATCCCTTAGATGGCTGCGGGGGAGTGCTGGAACCCATCCTGGCTGATTCGAGGTGAGTGGCAGGGTACACCCCAAGCAGGTCACCAGTCTGTTGTGGGGTCACAGACATACAACCATACAGACACACACTCATTCCTGGGGGAATCATGTAGTGGCCAATCTGCCTAGCATGCATTATTTTGGAGGGTGGGAGGATACCGGAGTACCTGGAGAAAACCCACGGATACACAGAGAGAACATGCAAACTCTACACAGAGAGACCAGTGTTCCAAGTCTCGTCCTACCTGGGATTTGAATCCCAAACTTCTTGCTGTGAGGCCCCTGTGCTCACCACTGCATCATCTTATATAAAAATGTTTGATGAAAGTTTCGACATCAGTTTTAAAAAAATATTTATATATATATCTAAGTGACTTTCAAGAAACAGTTTGTATGTTTGTCACTTTATGAATTTTTTTAAATATTTAAGAAAAATCCAATTTTATCCACCTCACAAACTTGTGTAAATACTCCCACCATGTGGCCAGTTTTTGCTAGTGCAGGAGTAGAAATCAAAAGGATTTTTTTAAATAATAGGCCATGGATTTACAGACATAAGTCATCAAATATATCTCATATCAATTTTGGAATTCTGGATTTAATTATTACCAAGAAGGGTTTTTTTTCATTTGATGGATCCATGTATGTAATCAGATAGTAAGTAAGACAGTTTTTATTATTATCTCATCATTTGTAAAGATGTTAATACTAAAACTTAACATTCAATTGTTTTTGATTGATATTAATATGAGGTTTTAATTAGTAGCATGTTTTATCTATTCCGGAAAAGCCTGAAATAATTTTTTAATTAATTTCACAATGTTTAGCTGGATGAGGCTTGAAACCCTGACCTTTAAGTGTAGAGTTTGCATGTTCTCCTCATGTGTGTGTTTCCTCCAGGTTTTCCGATTTTCTCCCACCCTCCAAAAACATACATGTTAGGTTATTTGGCCGCAATAAAATTGCCCCTAGGTTGTGTGTGTGTGTGTGTGTGTGTGTGTGTGTGTGTGTGTGGCTCTATAACAGATTGACGACCTGCTCGGAGTGTACCCTGCCTCTCGCCTCGAATCAACCAGGATAGTTTCCGGCAGGCCCTACAACCCCATTAGGGAATAAGCGGCTTAGAAGATGAATGAATGCTCAGCTGTTGCATCTCAAAGTGTATGTGTGTGTATGTGTATAAGTTTTCTATGTAAAATTTGTTAAAAATTTATAAACCCCCAAAGACCATATTAAATCACTTTATTTCACGGTGGGATTTTATGTGAGCTGTTCATAAATATGTGTGTGTCTGATGCTGGAGTCCTGGATTGAAGAAGACTTAACGTAAAGCTCCACAAAAAGAAAAAAAATCTAAAGAAAAGAAAAGCCATCATCAAATGTTATGAATAAAGATTTATTTTTCATATGAACAGGTGGATTCATTTTTCATTTTATTTTACAATCTATGACAATCTCGCATTAGTTTGTTTTTTTTCTAGCATATTTCAGGAATGACATGGGGAAAGTTTCTTTTTATTGCTGAATGTTAAATGAAAGACACTTTCACTGACTAAAAAAAGAATTGTCTGCTGCTTTTTTTTCATTTTCTTTTTTTCTTTTAACCATGCACCCATCTAACCTTGACCACAAGGACATGCAAAAGGAGAGGTGTTCAAACATTTGGGCTCATAAAAAAAAAAAAAAAAAAAAAGAAGAAAAAAAAAAAGAAGGGAGACTGGCAGGGCGTGCCTGGTAAGCATCTCAGTTGGGTGTTGCGGACTAGCAAAGTGAAGAGGTATTCTTTTTAAATGAGAGGTGCAGTGTCTTCTTTCCCCTTTTTTTCACACATAGAAAATTTGACCCAGAGGTGAGAAACTGGATGAAATATTAGCAAAGTGTGATTGAGGTGTGAGCAGAGGTCACTCTCTGAAACGACACCACTGTGCATTTACTATGAAGGAGTTCCAAGAAACTTCCTCTTCAGCATTCATCGTCTTTCTTTCTTTCTACCGACAGTAGTTCAACATCATCAGCTGTACTTTCTCCTTGTGTCAGCTTTAATAACATGTCATTGCTTGAAATATAGTTTGAATATTTCCTTCAGTGGAAGAAAACAAATAGCTTACATGAATAAACTTACAGTTAAATTATTATAATTTACAGACTTAACTTGTAATGACTAGATCTGTAATCAAAACAAAGCAGTGCACAGTACTATAAAAGAAGACAGTGTTTGAAGTTTTTACTGATATTAGTTGGAAGTGTGCATGAAAATCAGGCCTAAAACCAGCTAGTAGGAGAAGGCGGGGACAGTCATTCGATGAATAAGTGAATTAAAAAGAAGCTTAATGAATGGATAGATGGTTGCATAATGGATTTAAAAAAAAAGCAACGCGGGTAATTCTCCATTTGGAATATGTTGTTTCATTCTACGCAATAGGCATCACATAGTTCTTCTCACACACAAAACGCTGAGTCACGTCTTTAGAAAATGATGTCATCAAACAGCAAAATAGAAAGTTTGCATATTTTTGCATTGTATGATCCTCCGTAGTTTCACAGCTATTCTGTTTCCATATTCCAATGTGTTCTGTAACCACTGAGCTTTCTTTCCACTGTGTGTACGAGAGTGTCCAAGGAAGTGGTAGACTGTACGCTTACACTGAAGTTCTCACCGTCTGAGAACGATAGTCTTAGGTAGACCTTACGTTAAGGAAGAGGATGAAAAGGGGGGAATGTGGAAATCCTGAGACACTGTGTGGCCTTTAACACAAGCCACAGAAACAGAATGGACACAGAAGGATAATGAGGTTTTGGAGCTGGGGTGGAATTGAATGAAAACAGATGCAATCTTTTTTTTGTTTTGTTTTTGCCTCTGATTCTGGGATTCCCTTCGAGCCAAGTGGTTAAGTGCTTGTTGGCCTCATACATGACTAACGTAAGGAAAACCTCCTGGGAAATATAAAGGACAGAACTGGGGCGGCTTTGGGAGGGGCAGCATAGCTGTAAACACATCAAGCAATGACCTCTATAACACACAACCCTCCAGCAGCCTTACCTGTTCACATGGGGAGTAAAAGGGTACGGGGTGGGGAGGGGGTTGCTCTGATCTATTCCGCTATGTTCTCCTGAGACACCGACAGACTCACGTGTTCAATGTTACCACGACAATGAAATTCTTCTTACAATCACAAATGCATGCAAGCAGACTAACATGCGCACACGCACAGAGAGAGGCATTTCGGCCAAACGCATCATCTCTCATTCTCTTTCTTTCACTTTCTTTTGAAAAGACATTAGTCAAGGGACGAAAATAATATACATTGCTGTTTTTTTTTTTATATCATCAGGCGTTCAATTGCATCTCAAATCAAAACCCTAAAGGCGAATCGTAATAATGTAAACATACACTTTGTGTTGAAATGGTTTATATTGCGTGATATGGAAGGGCTTATGCTCCAGTGGGGGAAAGACTTCTCAGAGAATGCCATTTGGAAAAAAAGTGAAAACAAGAAATCAGAGGACAAAATAACATAAATGTGTATAAAAAATGAGGCGTCCATATAAGAAAGGCTACAAAAACCTCCAATGGCCCTCTGGCATCGGCAAACAGCAAAAGGCACCACAATATTACTCTATTTTTTTTTTTTTAACGTTGTGAAAAAACTGGCACATCTTTTTATGCTGTAAATCAAAATGTACATATAAATAGAGTTTTCCCTATAAAAAAGTCTTCGCTGTTAACTAGTAGACAACTTTTGCTAAAATGAAAATAAATATTTCATTTGTTTAGAATATCTGTCAGTTATAGAAAATAAAAATATTTCTTATAGATGCAGGTCTATACTATATTGATTTTTGTTGGTTTATCATCACTCTTTAATGGGGTGTATTGTCCGGTTTGGAGCGGGAGTGTGTGAGTCTCGTATGCATCTTCCCATGCCCGCTGTGCCGCCCTGACGAGTGGGAAGTCCGACTGTCCACCGGCCTGTAGATGGTGGAAGGCTCGGCATTCATGTTCTGCATACTGAGGAACGGAGTGCTCTCACCACCCTCCTCTGACTCACTATCTGTTAGGCAGCTCCGAGACCCGTAGTCCCGGGATACCTCATATCCACGTGGTGCCACGTGGCCGTTCAGTCTAGATCTCCGCCAACGCCGGCTACCAGTCCCACTGGACTCACTTCTCTTTGGTTGCTCTCGGGAGGAGAGATACTCCTGGGTGGTCTCATAGTCTTCTTCCTCAGCCAGCCGATAGGGGCTGGAGGGCAGGCTGCCCCTGCTATCATTTAGATAGGTACGGCGCTGCTGACGATAAGGCTCCTGGCACTGGGTGTCATGTAGGGGCACCTGGTAGCGGCGCAGCAGAGGCTGATCATCCTCCAAAGGGTAAGGATTGTGGACTGCAGGAGGAAGCGACATGGCGTGGCTGGCATTGGGGGATGTGATCTGGAAGGTAGGCACCTGCGGGGGCAATGAGTAATGGAAATCCACCGGGGAGAGGCGGGCTGGTGTTGTCAGAGCTGACACGTATCTGTGGAAAAAGAGAGAGGAGGATACAGATCATTACGGACAAAGAAGAAAAGAAAGGGGTGTATAAAAAGCTTTTAACTAAATAAACATCACACCCTTAATGTTAAGCTTGGTGTGGACTTTTTATTTAGGACTAACTTTCCCATAGAAACATAAAGTTTGGATGTTTCCTTTAGAAACCAAGAAGCAGAAGATGGATGTGCAACTTTATTTATGTTCCTGGTTAAGTTTCTATGAATAACTTTCTTAAAAGATGTTTACTCTACGATGAGGCTATTTGTTTACAGCATAAATACATCGAAGTTAACTTAGATCCTGGGTTTGATTTGAATCTGCTGTCATTTTCTAAGAGCTTTTTGTACAAAGTCATGTTTTTTCAACAATTTCTTATATAATGTTGCAGTTGTTAGCACGGTGGCCTCACAACAAAAAGGTTGGGGTTTTTGTCCCGGCTGGCCTAAAGCTCAAATCACTAGTCTTTCCATGTAGAGTTTGCATGTTCTCCCCATGTATGTGTGGGTTTTCTCCGAGTACTCCGGTTTCCTCCCAACCTCAAAGAACAGGCATCTTAGATTGATTGGCCACTGAGAAATGTGTATATGAACAGTTGTCTGTCTCTATGTGTGGCCCCACAACAGACTGGTGACTCTGCCTTTCACTTGTAACCACCCGGGATAGGCTTCAGCACCCGCTGCACCCACAACAGGGATGAGCAGTTTAGAAGATGAATGAATGAATATCAAAAATTTTGTCTTTAATCTCCATTCCTGAGAACAAATGTGAAACTTTCTTTTTTTTTTCCAGAAAAAACTGAGCTGTTATTCCATTTCTGTCCAAATTGGTTTGATTTTGAACTTCATAGGTACTCTGTTTGGAAACCACAATCAATAGCTTTGCTTTTAATACTGTCTACTATAGAGTTGGGCAAACTACGGCCAAGGACCACACATAGCCCTTCAGACCTTTTAATTCCGCTTGCCAAACACGAAGAGAATATAATGACAAACATTTTTATTGGTTTTTTTTTCTCCTCCCAATTCCTGTGTTTCCCAATGGCTGGCAGACAAATAGACAGTTGTTGAAACACATTTCAGGAACATTGGATTTCCCAAGTTGTTCTCTTCAATATTTGTGGGCTTTTTTGTATATTTTCCAGGTCGAATAGTTTTGTTTTGTCTTCTACCCCTGATGAGGTTGAGGGAGTGCCAGAGCCTATCGCTGCTGATTACAGGAGATAGGGTACATCCACTGTTCCCTCTAAACTGTGCGCCTGCGCAATTGCGCACTGCTTGCAGATTAATAGCGCACAAGAAAACCTAAGCAGCGCAGAAAATAAAACTCAATTTAAACTAAAGATGGTAAAACAAGACAGAGCTCTGCAGCATATCTCTTTCTTCTTTTTTTCTGAAACAAATTGCTTCAAAGCGCTGCTTCGGAATTTGGCTCATCATTGCTGATGATGTCACAAAGGAGTAAAAGTTTTTGCTCCGCCCCCTTCTGTTCAGGAAGCTTGTGTGTTTGCTCAGACACATAAAAAATTAGAGGGAACATTGGGTACATCCCGAACAAGTCGCCAGTTTGTTGCAGGGCTACATACACACAACCATTCACACACACACGCAGTCCTATGGGCAATGACATAATGGCCAGTCGACCTAATATGCATGTTTTTGAAGGGTGGGAGGAAACTGGAGTATAAGGAGGAAACCCACACATACAGTACATGGAGAGAACATGCAAACTTCACACAGAAAGATCAGTGTTTCAAGCGTCACACCCACTCTAGGACTCAAACCCCAACCTTTTTGCTGTGAAAACACTGAGCTAACCACTACGACACCGTGTAGCCCAGTTTGAAAAGTAATTTTTCGAATTAATCTGGCTCCACCAGAGGAACGTTTCTATTTTACTTGTGATTTAATTCAATTTATTTATTTATTTATTTATTTTGCTCAGTGTTGTAACTCTTGTCATTTTAAGTGCAGATGGATTTTATTCAGACAGTAAAGTTGTGGAGATGAGTGTCGCCAAAAGAAAAAAAAAAGTGGATAAAAATAATGAGTATTTAAAATAATTCAATTTGCAAGAGATGTTTTTTACATTTCTCGTGTCATCATTTTGTTTCATTTACCAAAACACAGCGTTTGTGATCTATTCTTTACATGATAGGAGCCGTTGTGAACCACAAGTGAAAACGTTCGCCCATCACTTGTCTAGTCGGTGTTTGTTTTTGTCCCACTTCTTATTATGATATTGGATGAAACATCTATTTTTTTTTGATGATGTCATTCACTCCCATTATTTATCAAACAGAACTAAATCAAAACTCTATATTATTTGCTCATCACATTAAAACCGGTGAGTCCTTTGATTGTGACCATCCATCTTCAGTCTTTTCAATTACTTTATTTATACTACAATAAAAGTGAAAGCTTCCAACCAGTGTCGGCAGAGATCGGAATGTGAATGGAATTACAGGGTCTAACCACAGCTTGCAAACAGACAGTTTTGCGGGATCTCAGTAATTTTAGGTTATCTTAGGTTTGGATATCAACTGAAGTATTTATGTATAAACATCAAAACACTATAAATTTATGCACGTCAGCATGAAAATGTGCAGGTCGACCATTTGTATAAAAAAATGTTTGGTTTCATAATAATTTATACAACCCAGTTGGATTACGTCGAAACAAAATAACTAAAGTAGATCGTTTAATAGAAGTCAAAAGCAGACGAAGAGAAGAATAAGGCTGAAAACTTTGATCTTATTTACCAAAAGGTTGATTATTACAGTTCTACCGGGCATTAACGGGCATGTCAACCTTTTTGTTTCGTTTCATCTTTTGAACCGCTTAACTCTAATGGAGGCACGGGAGGTGCCAGAGCCTATACTTGCTCATTTCAGGCGAGAGGCAGGATACACCCTGGACAGGTCACTAGTCTGTTGTGAAGCCACACAATCAGACAACCATCCACACACACTCATGTCAATTTTTTTAAACTTCTTTCTAAGAGTAATCTATGTTGATGTGATGTAAATGAACTGATGTCTTTAAATTTGTAACCAAATGTTTGATCGATCAGTTTATTGTGATTTAAAACCCACGTTACCACAAAAATCTCAAACCAAAAAAAAGGACAAAGTACTGGCACAATGTCTTTTCAAATCTGTCATTAATAAATCCAGCTGCCTTAAGAGTTCCGTTTTGTCTTTAATTTTATTTTTGGCTGGTTATTTCACACATGTTTCAAATCAGCTTTTTGAAAACCTAAAAGTCAAGAACAGCTCGTACATCCGGAATTACAAGTACACAATTAAGAATTTATTCAAAAACAAAACGATAAAAACAAAACTATATGCAATAAAATGAGGAATGATTTAAAAAAAAAAATTATTGTTTCTAGTGAGGAGAGTTACGTAGATTGAAAATGAAAAGACAACACAAACATTATAAATTTTTTTTCAAATTTGATCGTCTAAAACTTACTTTGAACGTATTTGCTTTAGAAAAAAGTACCGTAATCAGATCAAATTTATTAAAGGTACTTTTTGTGGATTGGTGCACAGAGACAGCAGTTGTTTTCTACCCTCTTTGTCTCAAATTAGTCACAATGTATTCCATTTTTATTGGCTAATCTAAATTAAATATAATCGCTTGTTTGTCAGAAACATTTATTTAACTTTTATCTTGGCAAGAAATGGACGTGTATTGAAACAACCATAAATTGTTTTTTTTTTTTTACTTTTGAATTAAGATAATGGAAACCAATCATAATCCTTAATTCCCAGCTCACTTTTCTTGATAAGAGGATGGATTACCGGCTATGAGCAAAATTTTAAACAACTGTAGAGTATGTCACAAACTTTCTTAAGAAAAAATCTAGAGTAGATCTTTAGCATTTAAAGATCAGGAACAAGTTCAGGTTGCAACTTGATTTGGGTGTTACAAGTGGATGAAATGGAAATGTATTCTTTTTTTCAGTTGATTTTGAAGGATTTATCTTTTGTTTGACTTGCCCAAAAGCATGTGACTAGATGGATTTGTGCCACCAGTGGGTATGAATTGCTGTACAACTGATAAAAACGTTTTGTTTTTGCCAATTGACCCTTAGTACGTCTACAATTTATTTACGGTTTGGGACAGTTTAGAAAAACTAAAACAAAAGTAATCTTCTGTTTGTCTAAATTATCATGTGTGAGAGTATGAACGTCATTTTTTATTAACGCTTGTCATTTTTTATTAACTCTTGTCATTTTTTCTGACCTCTTCATGAAACCAGCAAATCAACAAAAGCCTCCAAATGATGGTGATGCTTCCTGTCACCTACCTGTCACTGTGCGGGGAGTCTCCCAGCGAGTCGAAGGAGTCCCCATACTGTAGCCCTGGCCGGTGGGGAGAGTAAGCACAGTGTGCAGCTCGCCGTGCCCGCGCCTCTATGCACGCAGGACTGCTGCATTTACTGGTCCCCACAGATGATGACATCATTCCCGGCGAGTCAGAGAGGATACTATCAGTACGTTCCAGGCTCCATGTCCGTTCCTCATGTCTGACAAATAAAAAAGGTGTTAACACGCACAAAGCCCAGTATCCCACGGAGATTCTTCATGTTCCATTTAGAAAAGATGTACGACTTTTCCACTACTTAAAGAAGCACTGGACAATACTTTATAGCTCCCAAGTGAACTATGTCCCATGTCTTATTTTACATATGCTATCACACACCCTTTAATCAAAATGTCTAACCGAGTACCATATGCTTCTAATAACTGGCTATTCGCAAAGCTCTTGTTTAAATTCATATATGTTTCATACAAAAAAGTTAAAGTTTCCAAAAGCCAATCCACTTCCAGATGGACACCATCATAAGCTCTGCAGATGGGTCAGCCAACTTGGAGGGTTTTACAACAGTGGTAAATCTTTTGTGTTAATAAAAAGTTGTGTTAATGATCATGAAATTTGCTTGAGGAGTTGTTAGACTTTCCTAACGGTCACTTTGTATCGATGTGAGTCACGTAATGGAACATGTGGTGAAAGCTTACCTGTGAGCTGATGAATGGGCACGTGTGGAAGAGTTGTGAGATCTGGAAGAGGCGTGGCTGGCCGGGAAAGATCCCTCTGTTGCTGGACGTATGACTCGTTCAGTTGCAGGAATATTCTTTGATATGTACTGTAGTAAAATGAACAGACATGGCAAACAAAAGAGATAACTTTGATTTGACAGGCACGCACAAATTTGGTAGCATAAAAGAATTTCTAATCTGTGAAGCTGAAAGATTTTCTCTACAACTCACATCCACCATGGGGATTTCCTCAGGGCCAGGTCCTGGATGGTTGGGTCCATTGGCAAGGTTACGATTGGGATGTTCTGGAAAAATGTTCTGTCGCAGATGATTGTGCATGTTCCTCCTTTGTCTCCTGTTGAGCAAGCACCGGTTATCCCCTTTTTTTCCTTTTTGGATTATGATGTAATGTTTCTCGAACTTGTACAGAGGGTACTAAATCAACTTTTTGGAGGTTTCTACCATGTTTTCAAAGTTATTCCCTCATCAAAAACATACCTGAACTGGTTTTCTATTGCATATATCCACGTTGAAGCCATTTGCAAGCTATTTGAATGCAAAGTTGGTTCTTGGCCAAGGATTTTGTTCTCTACCACAGAGATTTTAACGTAAACTGGAAGTGTTTCTGCAGCAGTAGTGCAGGCACACTGTGGTGAATGGGGGATCTTACATTTAACATTACAAAAAAATGTATTTATAAGCTTTTTCGAGCAACTTTTGCATTTCTGAGCTAACAAATGGGTATCATGTTCATATATATATATTTTTTAATCATACTATACTTTTCCCTCATGGGGAAATTACTTTTGCTGCATTGCACCACAGCAGGCAGCCATTAAGGTGCCAGTGGTGGGAGCAACTAGGGGGTTAGGTGTCTGCTCCAGGGACACTTGGCATGAGCCCAGTGGGAATCAAACCAGCTTCTCCCGATCCAAAGATGGACATTCTACCACTGAGCAAGATTATTTTCTCATGAAAGCAAAACACCTGCTTTTTCAGTTCAATCCTACAACTAAACAAATTATCCTCTACAATGATTACGTTCACGCATGCTGAAAATGTACAGTTCTTAGCACAGTTTGGGTGTGACAGCATTACTTACTTGGTTTTACAGTAGGCAACCACACACACGATGCCCACCACCAACAGAGCCACACAAATACCCGTGATTGTCAGGACTCTTTTCTGGTAGAGTTCTTCTGCCTCTGTCAACATTGCAGCCACAAATATGAGCGCGCCACCACACATAAAAACAGAAAGAAACGAGAGAGAATGTTAGCTTCTTCAAGAAGGTCATGGTACCCACTTTTTGTCTAAATCCTTAGCAGTAAAAAATTTTACTCTAACTGACCTCTTATCTCACAGCAAAGTCAAACATATCCTAGCCCATAATCACTAAGTGGTAACGCAGTTGGAGCAATAATTTGATTTATCTAGAAGCTGCTATTTAATATTACAAATTTAGATCTGAAACAATGAACCAATTGACTCTGAAGGTTGTTGCGTTGCATAAGTGCACTTCAGATATAAAAGAGATTGCTCAATCTGGATTGCTCAGGGGTGTAACTTCTGTACAAAACTCAAATCTTTTTGGACTCTTGTATTTGCTGTATAAAAATCATAAAATCCACTATTCTGAATAGTTCATACAACTAGTAGTTGTTTTGACTGAAAAATGATTAACATAAAACACTTTTTCTCAAAAAGGGCTCGTGTGAGAATGAGATGTACTCTGATTCACCCAAGAAAAAAATCATGGCACAAGGAGGTTTTTGATAAATTATGTGATAAAAAAAAAAAGGAATTGAATATCTGTCTTCATCTGAGGTCTCCTCCTTTTCACCAGCAGCCATTCAAATCAACATACCAATCTGTGGTAAATTTCTGACCCCATAAATAAATGACTAAAGTAAGTTTATCTACACAGGGTAATATTTCATATTGCATACCATCCGCTCGTAATGACTTTAAACAGAGGAAATGATAGCGGTGTTTTTACAACACTACAATGTTCCCCTGCTTCAGTGCGTGAATGCACACATATAATTACATGATCGCTGAAAAGATGCCTGTAGCACTTATCTCTCACTCTCACACAATAAAGCCCCTTTCAAGAAAAAAAAAATGGCAAAACACAAACGCCGGCTCTTATAAAAAAAATAAATAAAGTGACGGCCGGTAGAAAGAAAACTAGAAGTCGTAATCAAACTGCATGCTTACATTAGAAAGGATAATTCAAACCACGTACATATCATATTTTAGAACTTTAGTTTCACATTTCTGTTACACTAACGATGGGGTGATGTGAGATAAATGGAGAAAATTACATGTAAATCAAGAGAGGTAGGTCAAAGATAAAGACTAAATAGAAGACTTGGAGGTTCTGAGAACATTGAGGGGAAACATCTGGTAGCTCAAACATGACAGATCATGCCACAGATTAAATGAAAAAAGATTTAAAAGGGAAAATATTTACTATCATGATCAGTACTTGGAGGAAAAGAACTTTTCCATTCACACGAATGAGAGGTGGCGGTAAATGCATCCATGTTAATAATATCGGATGGAGGATAAGATGCATTGACTGAGTTTCTCATTTTAATAAGTCATGGTATGATCACTGAAGAAATTGATTAGGTTAATCGAGGGATAACACAATTCACAAATCACACCACAGAAGGAACAGGAGCATGTCAGAATGAAGGACGTTGTAGGAGCTAAGCTAGGAATCAAAATGGTTTGTTTCATACCCATAAATTCAATCCCAAGATGCTCTGCCGTGGCAGAGGGTTGAGAGTTGGAAGAAGAGAACAACAACAAAAAGAGGAGAAACAGGAGACCAAATTAAAATAGTGGCACCTTCTAGCACACAGTGGAACAAACATAAATTGGCATTTCAGCATCTGAGACAACTTACACTTGTCAGTATTTGAGTAAGACGAGACAACAGGATGCAACACACACCCTTCAAAACAGTCTACACACAGCAACACACAGCTAAAGGATATTATGAACAATACTAGCCTCAAAAAAAGCGTGTGATTTTGTTGTTTTTTTTTTTTTTTTATTTTATCTATGTCTGCTGTATTTACAGCTACTAATGTGTTAAAAAATACTTTTGCATCCAGTTTTCATTCTTTTAAACTACACGTATTATCAGATCCAGTCACACCAATTACATGAACAAGCAAGTCAAGAGGTGGGTATCTGGGCTGTGCTGGAATAATATTTTCAAATGTGAGGAATTATAGCAGGACTTTATATTCTCTGGCAGAGCACGGCCATGGGGATGTTGTACCAACGAGCAGACTCTATAACTCTGGCAGCTCTCTTGCTGGACTTGGGCTAAGTCAAGTCCCAGCTGTTCTTATGACAACATGCTCTTTTTTAATCCAAGCACTTATGGCTTAGCAGAAGCCATCTTCTTTCTCTCTGGTATCTCCAGAGGATGGGAGGCGCCCATCAAGAAGGTTGGTCTTCAAGTATGTAGTGAACATATGTTTGCAGAAGGGCCAGTTCTTTCAAAACAAAACGCTGTTTGTTTGCCGGGACTGTCCGATTTTACAGCTAAAAGCTTCCTTTGTTATTCATTGTGTTGCGTTTATGAATTAAATCCCATTTAAATTTTGCAAATTGTTTCTTTCAAGTTTTTTTTTAAAAAGTCTCCTTTTAGGTCAATATATATATTTTAATATGTTATCGTTTGAGCACAAAACTATTCAAAGCAAGTAATTAATGGCTGATCCTTCTTTTCTGGGATGGATGAGAACAGGAAATAAACGCCATCCTTGATGCAAATGCACAGCTGCACTGAAGTGAAACAGAATGCAGAAAAAAGCGAGGGAGCGTAGGAAAAAAAAAAGCCCTCCCACACACGGCTGTTTATTCTGCCGAAAAGACGAGTAAATTCAGCACAGTGCATTATGACTTAATGTGAGATGAAATTACTTGCAGTAAAAAAAAAAGAAGAGGGCAGGGGGGGTCGCAATATTCTCTGTGCCATCATAAGACAAACTTACTGTGTGTGCAGGATGAAGTAACTCCAACGTTAGATGTAGTTTGTAACCTACATGTTGGATTGCACACCTAGCATGTATGTTCTTGTAAAACCAGGATGCTAATGGAGATTTGGCATGACACTGAATGTTGCAAACAATAGAAATAAATGTTTTGCAATCCCACTCTGACCTCCCCTCTATGGTTATGTTAGAGGTAAGAAACACTTAATCTCTTATTTTAATATGTTATGATTGCAAAACCCCTTCGTTACTTTAAACGAACAGTAATTAAGAGGAGCTGCAAGTGCTTTTACAGCACTCCATCCACACGCACTGTGTGGAAGAAATGTGTCTGGTATGCTGTTATCCAAAGAAAATAACTTAAGGGGAAGATCTATCAAGCTCAACAAAAACACCTTCTAATCTCAGTGTAAAATTTTCCAGCTGATGGATATTTTTGCTTCGTGAAGCCGGGTTGCTGTGCCCCACCCCGGGCTAGCAGAGCTGTTTGACACAGCACTCCAGCGTGAAGCTCCTTGCTGTGCAAACTCTTATAAACTGCTTTTCTAGCAAAGCAAGGTGACTGTAGCAAACACCTTTAACCTGATAGTTTTAGTACAAAAGGGGAATCATTTTAGCTCAATTCTCCCTTTCTTGGTGCCATTAAAATAGGTTTCCAGCTTCACTGAAAGTGCAAGAAGTCTGTTTCAGTGTACACTTTTAGTCGAATCGATAATTAACCCTTTAATAAAATCTGTTTCTGCAATTAAAGTTTTGTAGACAAAGTTAATAAACATCTAAATGGTTTATTCTTGGAACAATTTCTAAGTAAAAATAGTGAAAAAGTTTATTTTCCTTCACAAATGAGATGCTAAAAATGTACAAAATAACATTTGGATTTTGTGTTTAGAACAAATGTATTTACAACTTCATCTTTAGAAATGATGGACTTGTTATGATTGTTTGCCAGTCTAATAAAACGATAATCGCGTGTTAACCGAACTGCACACAACAGTTTTTCACGGCGGTGTTTATAATTGTGTAAATGACCCATCATAAATTACTTATCTGTCAATCATCATTTAAAATTCCAGCAATTTTTCAAGCGCAACCACATCTAAGGTAGCGCTTGTAAAATCTAAAAGTGTGCAAGTTAGCAGGTGGACGCAGGTAGATACCAGTTAAGGATCAAATATTTACTAGAAAATATTTCAAACTGCTGAATCATCGACATACTTTTCATTCTGAAATAATTTGTGAAAATCTGAGACAATCTTATTTGGTGTATCGACTGGGATTTACAATGAAAGTCTACGTCATCTTTTAGAGCAATCAAATTTTAAGCTTTGGCTGATTAGATTTTTTCAAGTGACGGCTCTCGACAAAGATTTCTTTAATTAGGCTGTGCACCACCTATCAGATTAATCATTTGTCATGCCCATTAGTTGATGCTAATTTGTCAGGCCTCGACTTTTCCATCCATGGATCAGATCCAGTATGATTACACATGCTTGCGTGTCTGCAACTGATTGCACAAGGAGGCATCATTAGTGAGCCACATTAAGTGTTTTAGAAATTATTCTGCCATTAGGCCGTGTTTTTACATGCAGCTCGTTATGTACAAATCAACTTCCACAAAGCATCTAAATTCAAACCACAACTTCTTGTTTCACAAATTTGCATTAAGCTCCCATTCTAAGAATGCACATGCAATGCAATCTGTAAATGAACATAAAGCCACACAATGTTACATGCAGACCAAACACAATAACAGACTCGACTAATCTATGCCAGCACAGATATGAGTCATCAAAGGAGACACAGACATAACTATTAGGTAATACAAGGAAATGAGTGCAATTTTTCTTCACTCAGCATGCACACATGACACAAGGACAGTTGGACATAGTGACAGAAGAGAAAGTTGACATACGGTAGAAACTGGCCATAACGTAGGTTTGACAGCGATCACCATTAAAGTCATTTGGACACCTGATGGAAAGAAAAAACAGCCAAAAGAGGAGGGACAAGGAGGAGTAGGGTGGTGAAGGAGTGAGGAGAAAGAAAGAAAGAAAACAGAGGGACGAAGAATGAGGGTGGAGTGAAAAGGAGAGTATGCAAAAGAATAAAGTCAGAGAGGTAGGGGAGGTGGGGTAGAAGAAGGGAGGGAGAGAGACACAGAATTAGAACAATAGCACAACTACAGACAGCAGAAGCAGAGTGTTCCCATGGATGACACCACCGTGTTCATGGTGTATTGCACAGCTCATTGCGAATTGACCTGAGAAAGAGAAAAAGAAGTAGCGAAAGTGGAAGAGAACTGGGGGGAATGTGGGGTAAAAGGGGTCGGCAGGATCCCACTGAGGTAATACAGAGACAACTGTCTCTGTTCTCAGCTGCTCATGTTGAAGTGAACATACTTTTGAAAGGATTGGGCATGTACGACCGCTGTGGCACAGTCTGTAAGCATCGTGGGCCGTAGTATTCGTCCGGACATCTGGGAAGGAGCAGAGGTGTGTTATGAAGAGAAAAAAAAAAAAAAAACACAAAAAATGAGGTGCATTGTAACTCTTTGATGGATTCAAATACCTCAGTGTTGCAACAAGTACAGTTTAGAAAGTGTTCATAAAGTATGCAATTAAAAAAACAGCAAATGAATACGTTTTCAACTGTGTTCCAGTTCAAATAACAAATGCTAACTCCTGTCTGTATTTTTTGTGCACCTCTCTGTAGGTGATCAATAAATAAATCCAAGGTATGCTCTGCAACAAGGCTAAGAATGAATTAATATGGCTTCTCCTTGGAGCCTGTTTGAATCCCAGGAGCTACGTTCACAACCTGCAAATGTGACAGTTTTATCACCATAAGCATAACATTGTCAGATGGAAATGAAATCTCAAATTTTATTTACAGATCCAAAAGACGGTAAATACGTCAATGCTTGTCAGACAAATATGTCGGGACAATTTGCTTACTCCGATTTTTGAGGGGAAAGTGGATCTTGAAATTCGTCTGAATAAAGACGGACTATCAGCACTAAAGTAGGTGTTGGGCATGACTATATTTTCTCATTTAAACCCCATTAGGATGAGCAGTTGTTTTTTTAGAGCCACTAACATTCCACTCACAGCAACTAGACCACCAATCCGACAAAGGTCATTTCTTGTGATTTACTGGTTTCACACAACGCCTCCCAGGAGCACCATAACATTCAGCATTAAATTACTCATTCTGAGCAATGGTGTGTTACGGGGAAATGGTACCACCTATACACAAAGAAACTTGGCTGAAAGATGACAGAAATAGACTGTCACAGCCTAATTTGAAAATCAGAGCCCATTTAAATGTCCACATTACGATGGAAAATAAATACGCGACATCTAGCAGGAAGCAAGTATTTTACCATGTGTTCAGAACTACGTTTAAAATATTGTACATGCTCACGCAAGCCCTTATTCCAAAAGTTTCTGACGGATGGAATATTTCAGTCTTTTTTTCTTACTTACCTTTGCTTGTGGATTTATTCTACCTGTAAAGTTTGAGGCTCAGCGTAAAGAAGTGGGGTGTAAATGTGCAGCTAGCTGTCTGGGAGACTTGTTTAGCCAGTGAGTAACACCTAGTGAAGCCTGGCCTATATTGAATGAGATGGCTGAGGGGCAACAAATCCCTGAAGGCCTTCACTGCATTATCCAACTTTTCTGGACCAATGCCCTGTTTGTGAGTGAATTAGCTGCTACAATTGAGTTATTGCTGCCTCCAATTTGTACACAGCCCATTGAATGACTGTTGCAGCCATGTCCACGCTGCTTGTCGAGCTTTTCGCCCTCGGCCAACTGGCTACAGAAGCCATGCTAATGGTTCGGCTTTATATCAAACTGCGAGGCTCGGCAGTCATAATTTTGACTTATGGTTTTGGCATGTGTGTTTATTTCTTCTGAATGATTTCTTGATTTTTGTATACATTTCTCTTTCATAGTAATTGCTAAAGATAAATATTCCAAATCTAAGCTGACTGAGATGTGCCGGCCTCATTTGTTTAAAAGGAATCTAACAGAGTTGTCATTGTCTGGAGAGGCTGCATCTTCATTACTAAAGAAAGAACCTTTCTGAGTAGCTGATACTTCAAAGAAAACTAGGTGTTTATGTAAGCATGTCCTAAACTTCATTCCCATTAATGTTTCCTGACCTCAAGTCCACAAACTAAGCTGTAAATGTCAAAGAATAAAAAAAATGCTTGTTTCTTGGAATGTGTCAACCTGTTTTCCTCCTGAAAAGCAGAGATGCATGGTTCCCCCTGCACACTTTACACATGGGTCTTGATCCCCTCTGCCAAATGTAAGCAATGATTCTATTTACCTCATTGGGGGCCTCTAACAGGCATAAATATTTGCTCACTACTAAACCAGTGACTCATGACATTTTGAAAAGGCTTTTAATGTGCAGCCATCCTGTACACTAAACATGACTTAAAAGGATGAGAACATCACCGCCTCACTCCATTATTAGTGTTAAAATACACAACAGGTGGCTGGTTAGGAAAACTGGCAGGGTTTTCCTGTGATGTGTGGCTGCTGCTGCTAACAGAAAAAAAGTGAGGAAATCACATCAAATCACAGAACCAAAGAAGAAATTTCATTATTAGAACAATGCATGTTAGCAAGATTAACTCCCTGTTTTACACGTTTTGTAGATGACACTGATAATGACAAGCAGGAGGATGAGGAAGAGTCTAACTTACTTGCAGTAAAGCTGATTTATACCATGGATAAAGTAACAGTCGCCGCCATTCACACAGTAGGGCTTTTCTGTCTCGTTGCATTTTCTGGAGTGGCCTGAGCCTGGAGATAGCGTTGTGGTTACTGTTGAAAAGAAGAGAAAGAAAGGGGAATAAAAAGAGAAATAATTACCACCAGGTGATCTTTTCAAGTCCCACACATCATGCCTCATTAGCTCCCGGATGAATAAATTATCATTCAAAATCTAAATAAGGAAACATGATGAATGGTGATACTCCGGATCTTAAATGAACATCTAATAGATAATAGCTTCCAAAGTCAACGAGTATTCTGTGATCTGCTCGTATTATACACTTGTATCTCTACAAGGACCCTTAGTTTTCCATCTACAAATGTAATTGTGTCTTTAAGCAGTGTTGATACTATCTCAAGAAGTCCTATGAGCAAAGATAAATATTTTTCCGACTTAGCGTAGGAGTTGTTTACGCACTGACTCAGGTTCTTGGAATGGCCCAAAATGTCATGTATCTGAACTTAATCCCCCAGCTTGAATAGATATAGCATGTTTAGGATAAAAGCTGCTTATCAGAACACAGGTATGAACATTTGCCGGGAGGTAGAGAGGCGTGTGCTCTGAATAAAGGATGTTGGCATGCGATCTTGTTTGATACAACAGTTTGCTGATGGCGATGCTCTTTGCTTTGGCAAACTTTTTAACTAGGAAACTTCTAGACTATCAGCAGCCCGATATCCACATCGTCCTGAGCGTTGTTCCATTAAATCCCATGAAGACTTAATTTAGTCGGGCCTTTGGCTCTGATACAAAAGCACGTTTTCATGACAAGATTTTACAACTTCTTTTTTTTCCTGTTCACTTACATCAAAAGTTTCTATTTGCGGTGTGCCGCTTTTATCAGAGTTCTACATCTATTTGGCAGAAACTACAAAAGTTCATTCCTCCGCTAGGTAATACAACACAGCAGCGAGTAGATGACTTTATCCCTTTTTCTATTGCTAGTTTCAAATTGCAAAGAACTCTGATATATTTCCAAGTAAATACATTATTTTAAGACAATCTATAAATCTTGGAATACAAAAGCCTCTCGATCCAAGAATTGTGTCGTTCTGCTTTGTAGAACAATGTAAAGATTGTTATAAAATCTTAAGAAAACCCAACCTGGCCTACAGCAGTGGACAGGTTTAAACTACTAAGTAAAACTAGAATTTCAAATAATTGACCAAAACATTGAGTAAACCTACATCTGGTTACAATAAAGATTGGTTTAACTTGACAGACATTTCATTTTAAAGTTAATATGAATCTCATTCTGTCCCTTTTCACAGGAGATCCAGTTATTTCAGTTCAATAAATAACAAAGATTCCATCAAAACAGGACTACACCAACATAACTCTTTCTCCAACATTTTACCATTTGGCCGCTGATGCGAACTGCTTCATCTTGACCTGACTTCTCACTTGGCGTGCTAACATGTAAAACACCTAATAAAAGATCAGACGAAGCTGTCAAGATGAAGAGACCTCAAGACATTGTAAAAACATCCTGCCCTCAAAATAGAAACCTTGTGCTGAGTTCAAGTGCGAAAAATGCCACACAGAGACCAAAACAAAACAAGCTGGATGGATTTTGATATGTAGGCTGTGGAGACATCTTGGATACCTACAGATTGTAAAGAACGAGTGGACAGACCAACTTGCACATTTCTGGCAGATACAAAGAAAGAGACCAACAGGATTTGGCTTAAGTAAAAAAATCAATACTTAACAGCTGATAAGATAGAAAAGAAATACAACACAAAGGGGGGGTGGATAGGGGTTCCAAATTTATAATACTTTAACATTAAAAAAATCAAAGACATTTTTTTATACAGAGGTTCATACATTGTTTCTCTGAGCGTTATTACTGTATTATGATAAGTGAGGCAGTCGAGTCCACCTGGTTCACAAGTGCATGGACTGTGAGTGAAAGTTTGTGTGTGTGTAGAGGGGACGGGGGGATCGGAGAACATGTAAACATGTAAACTTCACACAGGAAAGATCAAGGCTATGATTTGAACTGTGCAGTCAAAGTTCAATTGGCTTCTAGTTGAACCCCATCATCCTCCCCGTGGTCTTGTTTTTCTGCTTCTCAATAAAAATAATTTTCTTTCCTCTTTTTTTTTTTTTTTGCTTTATTGTGTCAATTACCATCCATAAAAAAAAAAACTCAATATGTTGTACTCTGTTCTCACTTCTCAACGGTTGAATTATTTAATGCCGAAAGGGTTTAAACTCTAAATAAATCTTCATCGACAATAGCCTTTCTTCTTTTTTACACCCGCATTAGATCTGAGTTTAGATCTATTTTGGAGATGTAATCAAAGTTAAACACTCCTGCTTCCATTGAGCGGAATAACAACACGCTTTAAAACTGAATCACTTTCTTTCAGTTGTACATAATGTTTAATGAGATGCTTACTGAAATGAAAGCCCACAGCTCACACATCCCTACTCTTAAAGTCTTTGTTTTTAATAAGGGGAGAAAAAAAAAGAAAAAGGTAGTTAAAGCTTGGGAGGATCGTTTCTATCTGAACAGCTGCAGCACCGGGCTGGTTTCGTGTTGACATCCAGCTGAATGGTTGCAGGTGGAGCCCACACAGCTCCGTTCAAAAGACAAGGCTCATTTCAAACACCACCTGTCTCTATTTAAGAGCTTTTGAAGGAGTCAATAAACACATACCTGTGGACATTTTACTCACAATTTTTTTTTTGCCTTTTTTGACAGCTAGACAGGGTGAATACTGATTTTATCTGCTCATGTTTATTAGGAAATACCTCTGAATGACTTTTAGAAATGATTCAGTACTTTTTCAAACAACAGGTTTGTCTTTTAATGGTGAACACCAACATGAATAGAAATTTTGTTGTCAAATGTGCAAATAGGCTTTTGTAAATTGTTATATAAAGAGTATCTGATGTAACCGTCTGTCTTGGGGAAAAGAAGGAACTGTAAATTTTTGTAACGCGGTGAGATTTATTAGGATTTTCAAGGGGTTTTAGGGCTTATTTTTAATTTAGTGGCGCTGTTTCCAGAGTCATATCTCAAGGCAAAAAAATAAATAAGTGAAATAAAATCCTCCAGGACAGCTTACTGGCTTGCTGTCATCAAATGACATTCAATCAATGATAATGCACTGTAAATGTTCTAGTTTTCTCCTCTTCTCTCTGTTTTCGCTGTCCTCCCCTTTTTTTCCTCGTTATTCCCCAGTTACTTCAGTAATAGTGAGGGGAGTAAAAAACGGTTCTAGTTTCAGCACGTTTCCGACAGAAAACTTACAAATCCCTAATAATTCATATGATAAAAAACTAAAGTCAGCAGAAGAAAATGATAAAATAGATGGACATGACATCATCAAGGGCAGGGTTACTTCATTCTGTCCCACGAGTCCAACAAGTTTTCACTGTATCCTCACTACAACACAACAGATTTAATTGAGTAGCCGATTTAAAAAAAAAAGATGTCAACATGGTGGTTGAAAAAGTTCAAATTAACACGAGAAAGACAATTACTTCTAGACTTGTAAATGAATTTCCAAATCTTCTACCAGAGGCTTATTACCACAGAAAAACAAACTCCAAAGTTACAATGACATCCACAAGCTTGGCTGCAGGTATGGTGCTAATAAGATAACTCACAGCTTAGGCTTTCCTAAATGCTGCTAGGATTTGTCAGCAAGTAGCTTTTTTTCCCCCTCAGATCTTAGTGTTTTGGCTTTTGTGAAAATGGACCAACTCTCTCATGTGACGTTTGGGAAACTTCAGCCTGTTCTCATTCCCACAGTGTTTAATACAGCTGTTTCACAAGAACAAGGAAGAAATGGAGAGGGAATAAGGCAACTTTATGAATGAGTGACCACATGCGTGACAAGGTGGGATGGGTGGGTCGAAAAAAGAGAAAATTGAATGTTTTCATGAAACTTATATTCTGTGTATTGCACCTGCAGTGCCTTTGAGCAAGTTGTGTTTTCTGTTTTATTAACTTGTTAATTGTACAGTTCATGTTCTTAAGGCTATTTAAAATTTGTGTCCATAATTTTTACTGTAACTGTAAAATATGTGAAGTTTGATTGAAAGTTTCTGCCTAATTATACGCTTTGTGAATTCAAAAAGCAAGCTTTTAAATTAAGATGATTCATTTTCCAGCTTCGATAAGATTTGTATCATTACAAATACACAAATGAATTACTTTGTGGGTGGCGCAGTGGTTAGCACAGTGGCCTCCCAGCATAAAGTCTGGAATTCGAATCCCGTGTGGGAAAAGGCTTGGGACACTGGCCTTTCTGTGTGGAGTTTGCATGTTCTCCTTGTGTACGTGTGGGTTTTCTCCAGGTACTCCGGTTTCCTCCCACCCTCCAAAAACATGCATGTTAGGTTGATTGGCCGCTATATATTGTATTGAGTGTGTATGTGGATGTTTGTCTGTGTGTGGCCCTGCAACGAACTGGCGACCTGTTTGCTGTGTATCCTGCCTCTCTCCTGAAATTAGCTGGAATAGGGTTCAGCAACCCCTGCAACCGCGTTAGGGATAAGTGGTTCAAAAGATGAAACAAACTGAACTACTTTGTGTACTGTACAAATGAAATTATGCTCACAGATTAAAATATTCTACTCAGTAGTACAAACTGGACATAAGCAGAAAAAAATTGGCACACAAAGAAAAAATTATTATATAATAAAGATGAGGTAAAGATGAAGGTATAAGTTCATGTAATCACTCGAGAGAGATAAGCCTTATCATTTTAACAAGGCACTTGAAATGCCCTCCCAAACAAGCTGTTTTTAAGGACATGCCTAACTTATAGCTTTAAATTTGGTCAAAACCATTCAATTGAATTAAAAGTATTGTCTTTGTCTCTGCATAAAAAAATTGTGATTAATATTAAATTCGCAAACGTAGAAAATAATGACCCATGGTGTATTTGACCGCTGTTTCTTGGTCCAGATTGATTGTTTCCTCACAAATGCATCAAGTCAGTTGTTTGTGACTAAAAAAAAGTACAAAAAAAAAACAAAAAAGAAGAAACCTCATGGGGACCCAGATGAAGGAGAGATCCCTTCCCCTGGATGAGCAGTCAATGTGTTTAAGACTATTGAATAAATGTTAGCTTATTCCACTCTACAGTTTTATGTGTGTCGATGTGTGTGTGTATTGTGTTGTGCAAGTGTGTGTGTGAGAGAGAGAATTTGATTCATTTTATTGTTTAATGATCTGTACTTAATTCTTATGTGTGTTTTAATTTGCTCTATTGATCACTTTATACAACTTTGTTTAAAAAGCGCTCTTCAAATAAAGATATGATTTGTTCTCTCTCAAAATGAATCCAGATGTTCTTTTTTAACAGATTGAGAAAAAGACATAGATGTCGCCCAGCTTGCAGACAAAGAGAAAAAATATATACAAAAATCCATCCTACTTACTTTTAAACCCCAACAAGGAGCGATGCTAATACAGCATCTCTGAGTGATGAGAAAATGATTTCTTTCTGACATGATCAGGTGGTGCCAAAACAATGTTTATGCGGGCTGCAATTTGTGTTTACTCGAGATTAAAACTCACGACAAGTCCGAAAAATTTATTGACAATGTCGGAGGTACATTTTAACACAACAGTCAGGAATAGCAATGAGAGGAGTGGGACGTGGCAAAATAAACGAGTTCAATTATAAGTTACTTCTTCAAAGAGGTCGTTCGTTTGTGTGTTTGCATCTGTTTTCTTTGATTCTTTATCAAATGATGTTATTTCTGACAAGTGCTTTTTTATTCCTAAAAGATGAGTATTTGAACGGGCTTACAGGATTCCTTTAACAGAAATAATTACAGAAAGTGTCTGATGTGGATGGTTTCACTGACTCCAGCAGACCAAAAGCGACATAAGCTGACTGTTGGTTTAATAGTGTTTCGCAAATGTAGTTCAAATGTGTGAAATGCAGAGCAGCAGAGCAGGTACACTTCACACGTGTCTGATCGATAAATTACATCATGGTAAAAATTTTGAAGAAAGCAGATGCCTCCAAGAGCTGCTTTGTTTCACCTGCTAGCGTTAGCTCTGCCACTTGAAGGAGTTTTTTTTTTTTCCTGTTTTAGCGTCCGAATTAATCATTAGAAGAACGATGATAGCTCCTGCTCTAATTTTGTTTTTGATGGCTGACATTTTCTTGTTGAGGTTATCAGTACTTTTATCTTCGGGGCTAAAACTCGATGCTGAGAGGCATCGGCCTTCTAACATCTGACATATTTCTATTTGATTGATAACGCTTTAATCTCTGACAAATTAATTTGACAAATGTGTGCAAAATGAAAAGTTTTTAAGCGAAATTGAGCATTTTTAGGTCTGTTGTTTTACTCTTCTTTGGCGCACCCCATATTACTATTTGTTCAGTCATGCAGCACAGTTCTCGTTCTCACGAAGAGTTCTGAAGTTTAGGTGTGTTTGTTAAAGTTAATTACTGAATGGATGTTGTGAACGAGTTTCTTGAATCACAGAAGGAGATTACCTTCTTTGCTAACTAGAGTTTGGGGGCAAAGTTGCCTGTCTGCACTCACTCAGCCAAGTTTTTCTTAAGTTTGCTTGGTTTTCTGACCTTGGGTTTCGACTTTCCTCGGTACTGTAGCCTAGGGCTTGAATCTGAGTTGAATAAAGTAGAAGAGAGGTTTCCTCTGGGTTTGCAAGAGCCACAGCATTTAGCCATCACCCCTTGCCACTGACTTTGATTAATCCTTCATGGCCCAAGAACTGAAAAGGAAAGCTGGGGGTGCAAGTAGGGCCATCTGGAAACCTTCATAAACATGCCTGTCTTTCCACGCTCTCCAAAGGATTCTAAGAAAATCGTAAAAATGAAAAGAGAGGTCCCTTTTGCACACTCTTTTCCTCTTGAGGCACCCAGTGAATATGCAGCAAACAGCAAAGCTGAATTGTTGCCCCAGCGCTGCACCTCAAAACCAAGCGCAAAATCCTGAATAGTGTAATGAAATACATGTTCAATTGGCCTAACAGTGGTGGAGAGTTACACGCATGTCCCCCTAATTCATGACAAATGTTGATAATTTACTTCAGCTCACCTTAATCTTTTTCCATTTCTGCTCAGCTATTGAAATTTTGAAAGCATCTCAAAAACATAAGGCTGCGTCTGACTTTAAGAAGAGAGCCAAAGCACTTATTCAAACAGTGGTGGACTTCATCCATCTGGACTTTGTTAGAGTTTTTCTTTCTTTTCCCTTAAAAGCAATGTTATCAGGATAAAGTTTATAAATCATGTGGCATATTTGGGAGGATGTCAATGAATAAAAAACAGTGTACAGAGCTTCATTCAGTCATAACTTGTTTGTGGGAAAGCTCAGCAGATTAAAAAAGACAAACCAAACTAGCCAAGGTCAGTAACGGGTGTTCATTTGAGGAAATACAGAAGAACTCTTCAGATTTTATAAATCTTTGTCAGAATTTCTACAATTATTCACATTTCTCAAGAACATTGAGAAACTGCAGGAAAAGTACAAAATGACTGATAAACAACCGTTAAAATAGTGGTGGTACCTGTAATAGTTTTGCCACCCAGATGAGTTGTTGAACCCTGTCCTTACACCTCTCCCTCCGGCAACCCACACTTTTTCTCACCTCTTCCTTCACCTTCAGTCTTTCACCTCCCGCTAGTTGGCACAGAAGATCTAGCTTGTCTCCTGTTTTAGCTGGAACCAACAACTTTCATCTAAAGTCCAGTTTGTATTGCAAACATTTTTACTTCAATTGTGTGCACTAAATTATATTCTTTCATGCTATCACCTATAGACCGTCTATTTTCAATGGCGGGAATCAGATGAACAGATAACTGGGAAATGTGGTTTTGGTTCAGAATAAGCTGTTGACAGTCAAGCCTGATGTGGTGACAGAAGATTTGCAATGAGCTTTGAGATAATGTACGCATGAAGGGAAAGGAAAAATACTTCAATCATGAAACTGGACTTTTTATGTTGCAGAAAGAGCTGAATAGTGACGCGGGTGTGGATGGAGACAAATGACAGCAGGAAGAGAACAAAAACTAAAGTCTGACACTCGGCATGATGCATGGCACTTTTGCTTTGTGTACTTAACTCGCATTTGTCAAAGATTGATGCTCATTTAAAAATGTTTAATTAAATAATAAAAGACACATTTCCTTTTCAGATTTTTGAAACCACAACTATTTTGACAGGAGCTCAAGTTCAGACAAATGTTCCAACAAAAAAAAAAAAAAAAAAAGGAGAATAGAAAACAACAAAAAAACGTTGTATACAGAACTAATGCAGGGCAGAGGAGGGCAGAAAGAGGGTTTGTTGACAGGATCATGTGGAAAATATTTCAGCTTGCCAAAGCCAACAAAAACCAAGCATGTTACTTCCACACGTTAAATACGGACACACCCAATCAATGGCAACATGAAGCATCTGTGTCTTCAAGCATTTCGAACAGATTTAAATGAGCAAAAGACATTTTACGTCAAATACCCGAGAGAATTAAATTACTATTTACTCTATTTGCACGAAAGAACTCATTTTGAATCAGAGTGCACTTGGAGCTTTTTTTCTGATAGAAAATTATCCACAATTCAAACAGCGTCAAAATGAAAAAGGAATGTTTAGAAATGAACAAAATGAAGCTTGCCAAGCACATTAATTTACCACCCACACGTCAGCAAGACCGCCACTGCCACAACTAGTGTGTCTTCTTTTATATTCTTGTCTCCTATTACCATTTTTTAGTCACATAGTTGATATGCCTGGTCTTGCCTGCCTCAATTGTCTCAACACTGAAGTGAAATCAAAGAGCAACCCAGTATGTGATTGCTCAACAGCTGTTTGTGCACTGCAAAAGAAAAAAAAAAAAAAACAGTGCGCACATCGAACGGGCAACTTACTGTATGGTATGGTTGTTGGAGTGGGTGTTGGTATGACCGCTGGTATACACTGGTGTTGCGCAGTTGGCAAAAAAGCAACACTTGTTCTCAGCAATGTGGTTTCGGACAAAGCTGCTGACTGCTCTGTCTCCTCGGCAAGTGGCATTCATGTTGCCTGCAGCTCTAAGGGTGAAGATGTCTGACATTTTTATTTTCCCAGTCTGACCTCAAAAACTTTAGCTTACTACAACCCTGGGGTTGGATCTTTTCCAGCTGGTAGGTGTGATCACTGCAGTCACAGATTAACTGCAAAAGGTGAGCAGGAGCAAGTGGACATCTCTTTTAGTACCGCTGCAAATGTAAAACATCAGGAAAAATGTCTTGGATTGAAGCAGTCATCAGTTGTTGAAGATGTTTTCTGTTTTAATTTGGTTTTCAGGTTAGAGGTCCAGATAACCACTTCAAAGACACAAACTCAGACTAAACCTTTTGTTTTGACAGTGACCATTGTATATCAACCTAGTGATTCTTCACTGAATTTATTTCCACTTTTATTTGCAAGAAATCTAAGATATCAGAAAGCAGCAGGAGGCTAGATTATTTTTTTAAGATTTTTTTTTTTATTATTATTTGACTTCATCATACTTTGTTAATCCCACATGGGGGAATTTCTGTGCTGCATTGCACCGCAGCAGGTAGCCAATGGTGGGAGTAACTGGGCGTTCTCCAGGAACACTAGGGCAGGAGGTCAGTAGGAATCAAACTGGCAACTCTTCGGTCCAAAGATGGCAACTCCACCACTGAGCTATGCCTTCCCGTTAGGGGCTCCTCCCCACTCTCCTGGTAGATAACTACCGGTCTATCTCTAAGAGGAATTATAAATCCAAACAAATGCAAAATAAAAATGTGCAAAAAATGAGCAAACCTATTTATTGTCTGTTGTTAGAGCTGCTCAGTATTTTGTCAGTCAAAGAGTCTAAGCACTTACTTTAGGACAGATTCCAAAAGAGCCATCAGAAAAGCCATCAAAAATGTGTACAGCTTCATAAGTTTGTCCAAATGTTCAATAAACAAAGATGGACCTTAAAATTGCAAGTTTGTGACCCATTTTTCCTCTTTTTATTCTTAATAATCACCAGTTTACAGCAAGTTATGTCAGAGGCCTTTACAGACATACCCAAGTCAAATAAATTTATTGTGATCTGTTTATTCATTTTAGTCTCTATTCTAATATTTTGGTAGTAAAATCATCTGCCAAGCACATAAAAACAACTGGATTGCAGTAATTTCTAACTTTGATTTAGTGCCTCATGATAATCATATTCAGAGTAGTGGAATGATATAGTGGAAAGACAAACAGTTTCTCCACTTGAATTAGGGTCAGGGAAGGTGGTCCTGTGCTTTTACCCATATGAGTTAAATAAGACAATTTTATTTAGCGAGTGGCATCGCGGAGGGATTTTGGAGTGTAGCCGATTTACGTGCATGGTTCACATTTTACTTTTTGTTCAATAAGACTTTTGGCAACATGTTGGTGGAGTGACTTGCAATTTTAGATGAACCATGATGCAAGCTGTGTTTACAAAGATAAATATTGATGCTACACATGCACAGGCCTGAGATATACAATACTTGATGTAAGCAAAGGAACTACATACAAATTATGACTTTGTGTGTATATCGGTTTCAAAGTTAATGTACATTCAGAGCTGGAAAAACATGATATCACACAGTTGGAGAGATTGTTTACATTAGATCTTACTCTGTTTCATCTCCCCGGTGCTGAAACCAGAAGTCTCTTTCAATTTTATTGATGTCAAAGTCAAATTCATTGAAGCAGTATGTTTGGGACTTTTGGTGTTTGAACAGAATGAATATCTAATCAATTTGGACCTGCGTTGGAAATTAGCCAGGATCCGATTCATAAACAGACAATTGTGAAAAAAAATCCAAATATGAATCACATTCGAGCAATAACTTGTAAGTGAGCTATGTTTTGTGAATATTGCCCAATAGTAAATGTTTTGAGGCTATAAAAGCAGGGGTTCAGGAAAAGATTTGATAGTAAGTGACTTCTTTCTAGTTTGCTTCCAATGTGCCAAATCTCCTCGTAAAACATTGTAGTGATCTTGAGCAATAATTTCCAAACTTCTTTCAAAGTGTTTCGGGGCACGTTTGCTGGTTTTTCATTCCTTTTGAGCCAAGGTCTTAGGCATGTTCATTTTCAGGGGTGTGTAGCCAGTTAAAAGTGACCTATGAATCACTAAATATTAACAAAGGACAACCTGGATTTCAACATATTTTGAAGACCATTGAATATGAAGGACTAGCAGGCAAACACAGGGTTAGGATGGATACCGGAGGTCACGCAGGCTAGTAAGCAAGCAAGAGGCAGGATAAACCCTGGATAAGTCACCAGTCTGTCATGTCGATACACAAAAAAAACAATATTTAATTTTTATAAGTTATTGCAAATATATCCATTTTCCGGGGTAAATATTGACTCAATACTTTGGCCAGTACTTTAAATTAGAAATCTAACGATTTGCCTTTCTGCTTTAACAGCTGGTCCTCTTTGTTGAGGAAGGGTAGGCTTTGCAACCCTGTATGAGATACTGGAGACATATACCACAGTCCATATTTGGGTCTTGTGCTAACAGTTACAGTAGTGGCCAGCTGCTCGGACCAAAGGTTTTCCCTCCGCAATTCTCCGAAAGCCAAAAAGCACTCAGCTTGCTTGTTAGTGTGAAGCAGACCTTCATTACCCATAAACATACTCGCATTCATACACACCAGCAAAACTTGATGTATTTCCTCAAAATGGGCAGTGATGTTTTGTTGGACTGGTCATCTCTTCCCTAAACAATGAGTCCAGTTTAAGCATATCAACACTTTGTTCTAATTTGAGACCAGTTGCTCATCGAAATGATTGAACACTTGCTTACAGTAGTTTTGCACCCTCTGGTCATGAAAAATCCCTGAGTAAGACCTTAGGCACTCTAACAGACATGATGTGATGAATGCAGTTGCCAAATCACCAACAGAAGGAAGCAGCATGATGGAGTAATGGGTAGTTTAGGAAAGAGACAGCTGTGGCAACCAAACTGTACCACTGAGCTTTTGAGCTTTAAGCAATGGAATGGTAAGTATATGTTCCTCTTGCGCTCAAAGAAAACTTTACAAAGAGCAAAGACACCTAGAATTAGTCATGGCGTTTTCTCAAAAATGCATGGTAATAGGAGCAGCATGGATTTCTGTTTGATGTGAGGGAACAATAGCTTGCTGGCAAACCCCTTTTCATCATTCTGACTGTGTTCACAAAACTTCCAAGCAACTGCGAATTATTATTGACTTTAGTACAAACAAGTCTTTCTGATGTAATGAAACATTTTAGGCAACAGTTCCTCCTGGCTGAAAGCAGACACAAACTTTCCAGTGTTTGTTGGTTATCTGGCATGTTAAATCCAGAACCCTGCCCAGTCATCCACAGCTGGGTTCACCAACAGGGAGAGACCACCAAGACAGCTGAGGGGAGCTGAGAGGGATTCTTTTATTATACTATCAAATGAAATCTGTGATACGTTCTGTCCGGGGTACTCGAAGAGTTAACAAAGCCCTGCACACAGCGAAACCTCGTGTCACCTCCTGCTCACATCACTCAGCTTTTCAAGTGCAACAGCTGCTTCCTTCCTCATTTGTAGCGATATCCTCGTCCATTCACACTGACGGCTTAACTATCCCACACAGCACTGAGAGATTAATGGATACCATATGAAGGGTTATATGATTTGATTTTTAAAAATTAGACTGTTCTATAAGAAAGACTGAGCATAAAAGCCAGCGACTCCATACCATACATAGTCTCTGTCAAAAATCAAAGAGTTACGGGCGTATTAGAGAGCTGATTTATGTTTTATGAGTTGAGCATTACCAGAATTCTGTCAAATTAAACTGAGGCATCTGACATTGGTGGAATGCACGTAATACCTCAGGTAATAGATTAAACGATTTCAAAGCTTAATTCTAAAAACGGAATTCAACAAATGAAAACTATTTCAACATCAGTGGACTCTGAAGAGTTTCTCCTATTTTTTAATGTACAATATTGTTTGCATATGCTAAAAGTAAACCCAGTTATTGGTTAAAGTTGAAATCAGTTGAGTTTTAAACTTTTTGATCTCGATGTTTGAGAGTTTCTTCACCAGTGCATGACCTGGCCTGACAACACTGTGTAGGTGTTCATCCGCTCCACACGTAAACACTTCAATTACTCTGGCTTTTCTCACTCTGACGCTCGCTGCCCACAAACACGGGAAAAGCCATAAGGATAAACAAAAAACAAACTGCAGCGCGAATGTAACTTGGCTTTTCCGACTATTTCAGGAAAGTAAGAAAAAACTCCGACATGCTCAAGCAGCCACATCACCGTGTCTGACAAGAAAACAAACAATTTGCGTCGAGTCAACAAAGCTGTTTTTGAAGCAGCTAATGAAGGCAATGTCGTTATTAGACTTGTTTTGATACAAAAAAAGTCTATAGTAAGACATCAGAAACAATTCTTTGTCAGTTTATCATTTAAAAAGATGCATGTTAAGATACCTTTTCAAAACCAGTTTCTGATTTGATATATCTTTTAGTTTCTAAAGTCCTGATGGCTTCATAGAGCTTTTAGACATAATCTTGAATCTGGGGGTCAAACCTAATAGTTAAAAAGGCCAAAGATTCTGACTGAGTCAAAGGGCCACTTCAGAAAAATGCCTACCCAGACCCCTGGACTCAGAATCTTTTTGAAAAACTGGGCATGACTAATAGCATAGCAGCTTGATCCACAGAGCCTGACAAGCTGTTCTCCTGTGGCTTGTAAATACAGAACCCTTGGCAAATGTAAAGGCCTGTTCTGCTCAGACATGGCTGCTCCTGCCTCTGCTGCTTACCCACAGCAATCAATAGAATTGACTGGCTTACAGATCCTCTACGTTCAGCCAAAAGCCACAACTAACATCCTGTGGCGTCACTGGAGATGAGTTTATCTTGTCACTTGCGTGGTAGGAGTGAGTTTTGTTTTATAATACGCAGACTAAAGCGTAAGAAGGAGTGAAGGAAGTTGTTGTTTATCTTGAGCTAAGTGCTTACTGATTTACTTGCATGAGACAGATATAACAGCTTACGGGAAGAAAACAGAAAAAAAGAGTGGGAGTATTTTGTTTAATGTTATTTTATTTGTGTAAATTATGTTCTGCATAGAGTTTGACATGGATGGCAATAATAAATTTAGCTTTCAGGGGGAAAGTTTTTCCAAGCGTGTGAATCAGGCCTAAGACCAAAACATTCCAGAAGAACCTTCGGATCTTTTGAACAATCTGAAATTTCAACTTTTATATCTAAATTGTTTCAAGTATTTTCAGTCGATGAGATCATGCAATCTATTAAAGTAATTATTGTTATTAGTCAACAAGGATACAAAAAATGATGGTGCTTGGAACAGAAATAATCCGCTCCGTGATAACATGAACTGGCGGCATTCACTCAATTGTGAAGTTTTGAGGATATTATACGTTAGGAAAGCATGATTAGTCTGACAGAAATAGGACAGTGTTTAACTTCAGGAATGAAAGTGAAAACATCTGAAGATGTATGCGTCTTTGTGCATGTGTACAGAATGTTTGTGTGTGTGGAGCGGGGAAAGGGAGGTTTGCCGTGCGTGTATGTGCAAAACTGTTGCTGGTGGGCCTCAGCATGACTGCTGAGGTTGGAGCAATCATATGTTCAGCTGTGATTTCCATCAACACATTCCTGGACGCTCACACACTCTCTCAGTGGAGCTGCACATAGCACCCCCCAAGGATGTGACCTGCAGCCTGTAGACACATGGCTGCCTCACAAGCGCTTATCACAACACAGGATAATGGGAGGCCTTAATCTGAAGCCACGTGGAGACAAGCAAACTTTGACTAGTGTTGCTCCTTGAAGCTGGCCTTATAGAAAACAGTTGATGATATACTACACCGTGCTGCAGAAGGCCAGCAGGTCTCACCATGCCAGACTGATTACAGGGTAAAGGTCAGACCACATGGACAACAAATGGTCCCTGGGAGTCTACACTGGGGGTTGGGCATGTAGCCTAACCCACCACTCGCTAAAAGGCAGCAAGTGGTACCAACATTTCCTTGTAAAATGTTAAAAAAAAAAAAAAAAAATCAGTGCTCTTTTTTTTCCCTTCATATTTTCTGTTTTTTGTTCCGGTTATCAACTTATAACTTTAATAAGTTTCACTTGTGTGTTTTTGCTTTTCTACAAACACATTTTGAATATCAGTTTGTTTGATTCCTTTTTTTTTAGTTCACAATAATAAAAAAATGGTTCTATGTGTGTGGGACTCTCTAACAAATTATACGGTCTCACACACACAAAGTATTTTTTATCCACAATGCCAAAATTGCCAAAATTACGAATGATAAACCGTGGAAAGAAATTGGACCCAGAGAAGAATGCAACAATTACTGCACTCAGTGAATCTTATGTTTTTAAAGCTCCCATGAAGGTAAACCAAAGCCAAAATATCCAAAGAGAGAGAGAACGTATTAAATGGATTATAAGGTTGAAACATTGATAATGCAAAATTTAAACACTCAACTCAGCAGGACAGCCAACCATCTGTGCTGAATGATTATACAGTAACTGGCACTTAATCAGTGTGTGTTTCTCTTCGACTGCTCCAACAAAACGGCATCAGTAAAATCTGCACACAAGTCCAATCAATCAATGTTATTGGCAAACTCTTTCTCTGGCACGAAGCCACGGTGTACTGCATGCCTCAGAATGCTGAGAAGGGTTCACTTTGAGGAATGGGTCAGGCCTGAACATACAGGCAATTTTTCTTGCTCAATCTAACCAGTAGACCACACTCACGTCAACTTGGGGTTACATAAATGTTTGTTTGTTTTAACACACATTATTAACGTGCACATGCATGCATATTCACATGCATTAACATGCTGAGCTGGGATGAGCTGTGTTGGTAAAATGAATTACTTATTTTATTATTGTATACAATTATGTAACGTCAAAAGACATCAAAATTGAATTTTGAATTGAATTGATTTGTGCACTTGTTATACCTTCTTATTATTTCTATTGAGTTGCTGTACAAAATAATGTTTATGTTGATTTGAGAACATGCTGCCTTGTCCAAGATAAATAATAATAAAAAAAAATAAAAAAATTGACGTTTTACAGGTTCAATGTATACACACACTTGAGACTTCTTCTGCAGGTGTAACTAATATCAAGAACTTAAAGTATATATGTGATATTTAGTAGAACATTAATGTATTTTTAATCATTTGTTACGTGCACAACTTTATTTAAATGTCATCAAAATGAAAACCGAATCTATGATGTAATTATAAGGGGGAAGCCTCACCATCTGTCTCATTTAAACGTAACATTTATTCTTAAGTCACACTTAGATGAGCTGAGTTGTGGTGCCTGGATTCACCATGTGGTGGAGCTGAGTGCTGGTTTACCAGGACAGCCACAGCCATGTGCTTCACTGGAAGCAACTATGAGTATAAGTATGATTGATGCTCCAGTGCTATTTGACTTTCACCATAATATTACTATTTGACTTTCTATTTATTCACACTTCTTCATTAGACGCACAACCATGATTGAACAGGTTTAAACAGTATTTGCCAGCTTGGTTGAAAGACAAAGATCAGAAAATAGCACCAACACCCCCAAATGTAGACATTAGATAGGCTAGAGAGGTGTCTTGGACAAAGCTTACAATATAAGCTCAAACTGGGCTCTAACATGGGTGTGAAAGTCTCCTCTGCAACACGGCAGGATCATGTCTTCCACCTCTTCATACTTGTCTCCCACACTGTCTCTCTTTTTACAAGCTGTATCTCCTCTTTGCTCTCCCCAATGTATTTCTCTGTTCTCTGTCACGCATTCCCTTTTTATGTTTTTCCTCCTTTCATCCACGCTTTTGTCTTTTTTTTTGTTATTACTCCGACTCCATCTACATTTTCACCCTTCTACTTACTCTCCTTCCCTAAAGGCACACATACACAGATAATACTGCAGCTACATGCTGGTTTTGCAACACACTGCAGCAGGCAAGCGTACTCCTCTGCAGCCCTTTAACATAGCAACCATTTCTCCCATAACCTTAAGGTAGAAAGCAGCTTCTGGTTGAAAAACAATTACAGGTCTTCTGCATCAAAATCAAGCAAATTCTGTGTTTGATTTGGGGTGAAAAAATGTAATTTTAAAGGAAAAAAGTCATAGTGTCATAGATTGAAAATTCTAGCTATCACATCGTGAGCACATAAAACGGGTCTTTCAGCATCTGCTAATTTCAAGCTTTTATCGTTGTACATTAAACAAAGCAACATTCACTGACTGCCAATACCTCGTAATAAACGTATATATTTCCAGTGCAGTCCTCCCCCTGCCTATAGGCATATCACCCCTGATACTTGGCGTCTCCCCTGAAGCATGACAGAAAGTAAGCTTTCTGTTGGAACACAATGGGACTTTTTACTGTACAGCAAACCAACATACACTCTTATACACAAAACAAACACACAGTGACAGACATCTAGTGATCAAGAAACATTTGAAGAAAAACAGAGATGCCATTGTTATAACATCCAGGGATGATTTGAGGAAATGTCAGTGCTGACAGACAGCACATAAGGTACAAACAGGCAGACAGATAAAAAGCTATATGCAAAAAACCTAGTCGTTTTCAAGGCACGAAGAGAAGAAATGTACTTTAACATAAGCTTTTATCAAAGATACTCTATATTTGGCACCCGATTTAGGGATATCATGTTCCACTTATGTTAAACAGAGTGTGCCGCTAGTGAAAACACTGCACCGTATCATTGCTCAGTCATGTTTTATCCATTAAGACTACTGTGCAAATCAGCCCACTTGTTCCTTGCTTTGTAATTTTATATTTTGTTTGATATTTCCGCATTACCAGCACATTGGTCTGCTAAGATCATCATATACAGTTTCATGGCCCACCAGTCACATGTTCATGAGCTTTCATTAAATACTCAGGAAAACAGGTGCTATCACCAGGGATTCCCCAACCTTTGTTGGGTGCCTAGCACGATTTGACCAGTTTTATTCGAGTGCCATAAAACGTAATTGCAACATCGTGATTGCCCCTCATCAAATTAATTTTTCATAAATGTTAGCACAGTATGTCTTTGAAACATGCATTACCAACCCAATCAATATTGCATGCTCATAAGTAAAGAGCAATATGTCACTGCACTGGAAAATAGCCAAACGCTAAAGGACGCAGATCGCAGAAGTCACACAATGTGTCTGTAAAATTCAATTAAAGTCTTTTAGATGTGCAGCTTTTCTAAAATGCAAGATAAATGACTTATTTTTTGCAAGAAATTAGTAGCACGAATGCAAGATCTCCTGAGAATCTCAGTGTTCTCAAACACAATGGACTCTTTCTTGATCTGAAAAGAATTGCCACTCTAATAATACAGCTCAGCTTAAGTCTGCTAACAGTAAACAATTGCTGTGAAAGGTGCCTGGACAAATGTAAATGAAGAATGGGTGCTGTTTATTGTGCCCAAATGTGAATACAAAGGCACATGCAAATCCAAATGTTCATGCGTCCTCAACTCTGCGTCTTTAGGATGTCTGCTATTAAAAATGAATATATGTCCTATATAGTGTCAATTAAAACAATATCAGAATCCCTTGTTCTTTGAAAAATTCTTGAAAACAAGGCATCTTGTTTGGACCATATTGATTTATTGAACAGATTTGGAAAAATAAAAAGTCAGAGACTAGGCCATCGCTCAGGAAAGTTCCCTAAAACTTTTAATTCTGGGTTTATCTGCTCAAATAGTAACTAACGACATACCGATGACCACCACTCTTCAGAACAAACACAATCTCACCACCTCACCAAATGGAAGCAGCTGTTATCAAAATTCTTTCATCTGCTTCAAGAGCTTCACAAAAATCTGCAATGCACACACAAGAGCTGCTCAACAAACCTGTTGAACAAACTTTTGTAAAGGGTAACATGCAAATCCTGTTTATTTGAAATTTCTAATCAATAGTTCTATGCTGTGTGATCACCAAAGTAGTTTTAAAGACTCTCATGTTGCCACTTAACCAATACATGACAACTTTTCCGGTGATTTTAAACTTCATTTGCTGCCAAGCAAAATGCACCATCCTGCTGATTAATGTGCCAGTTGTTCTTCATGGATGTTACTTTGCTGCATGCCTGTTTGTGATGGCTCCTTTAGATCACTCAATTGGCAAGAGAACAGTCGTTACAACAACAATGCCTGTGCATCTGTGCCACTTGACTTGTTGCTTAGGATACTCACTGCTTTGGACGTTAACAGTGCCAGTGGAGTTGTCCTTCCCCAGTGAGTTCTCCACCACACATGTGTAATTCCCAGAATCCTCCGGTTTTGCTTTGGGGATCAGGACTCTGGAGTATTTCCTGTGGGTGACAACACTCACACAGCTGAGTCAGGGGAACGAAGGCAGGGAGGAAGTAGCATGGAAACGCAACAAGTGGAAACATGGGGACAAAGATGGAAAAAACAGGGCAAGCAGCAGCATGGCATCAACTCCTCTCTGATTGCATAATTAGAAAGGTGGCGTATGATATGGAAGCATGAAAGATAGTCTTAGAGTTGCATGATACGAAGGATTCAACCACTTTAGATTTATTTTAAACCGTACACTTAAGCTCGTGTTGTGGGTATTTCCTTCTCAAAGGCGAGTCTGTTTGCCTTCAGCTCACCAGCAGCTACGACGGCAAAGATTATTTTTCTTCTTTCTTCAAGCTCATTGTTCTCGTTCTCTAATTTCTATTATTCCGCTTGTATTTAAATGTTAGCTTCTGCATTATAAAAAAGCCTTGATTTCATTTTTGATCATAACTTTTTTTTTTCTTCTAAAAAGATGTTCTTTCAGGAAATGAGCATTCGTATAACTGTTTTCAAGATCCAAATGCTTGTGAAACACAATAAGCTTAAAAAGTTTTGGAGGTCGCTCAATATTAACAAAAACATGTACAAAATTGTTTTGATTGTTTTCAAATAAAGCCTAGCTGGATTTAGTCATGCTATTTGTAACTACACTATCAAGGATAGCGCCTTTGATTTTTGGACGTGTTTTTCTGTTTTGACTATGCTCGGATTAACGGTTGTTGTTTGGGTTTAAAATCCCAAAAGTTGCGTAATTGTGGAACATGTTGGAGAGAACAAACAATTTTGCGTTAATTGATTAATCATAAAAACTTTATACATAGTCTGTGTTTTCATTCAAATCAGATTTTGTTTTGTTATTCTTTTTCTTCTTGGGCATTGTGAAATAAAGCTTTTTTTAAGAAAAAAAAAACCCCCTCAAAACCGCCCTCCTTTTTCCTCTTTTTTTCCAGATTTTCTTTTTCGCCGTGTTTCAATTATTGTATTTTTAGAAACCATGCAGCCTTTCCTGTTTTGCTGTCGAGGACTTTGATATCATCTATTTATTTTGGTGTTGTTGTAAATGTTGTAGCGTTCAGCGCCAAAGGACCAGTTGCGTGCAAATGAATGTGGAGTCAGAAAAATTGGTAGATTTGATGTGCAACTAGATGCCATGCTGCACGTAATGCAACAGTTAAACTACAATACTAGAAGACAAAAGTTAAAAGGGAACAACATTCTTATTAAGATAAAAACACATAAATGTCAAATACATATTCATGACTAAAGTAAATTGATCAAAGTATCTTTTCTTTTTGTTTCAGTCTCACATTTTTTTACATTAAACTTGCAGGACATGTGATTGTTATACTTACTGGTTGCTTTTTATTTTCACTTTTTTGCTCCTTTTCAGCTCATTGCCGTCTTTGTACCATGTGTAAGTTGGAACAGGGTTTCCCGTAGCCTCACACCTAACTGTGAGCTTCCCTCCCTCATCCACTATTATTGGATTCTTGATCGGTTTTAACTTTGGAGCCGCAGCTGAAACAAGAAGAGAGAGAAAAAAAGTCAATCCATGTTGTCATTTCTTGGGTTTACGTATAGAGTAACTTATTCAAGGAAGGATAGAGAAGCAGCAGATGAGCCTGTAACTACCTTAATGGGGTGGCCTGACAACTCTCTCATGTGACCTCCAGATGTGGTCACTAGAGATATCATCATTTTTACCTCGGACTAATAAACAGGCTTATGTTCACTCGGCCTTTACCGCTATAAAAAAAAGCAATATTTCGCATATGTCCTCCCACTCAAGAAGAACATCGACATCAAAACACATAGCATGTAAAATGACAATTCTGTCCTATAACAGCCTCATTGTGATCGTATGACCAAAAAAAAAAGATGACTTTCAGACACACTGTTTTGTAAAACTTACTGGGTTTTACTAAAGTTTGAACGACATCTCGTGAATTTGACACCCTCCTATTAAACTTGGCTTACGGTTGATTATGTCTTCGGACTTTATCGAACCGCAATCAATAGAAAAATGTGGACATGAAAAATAAATTATTTCCACCCAAACACACATACTGTACATACGTTCAACACTCACACTATATAAGATGACAGCTGCATAGATGTTTAGGAGAAGACTCATCCAGGAAGGAGCAAGAGAAAAAGGGGTGAGCAGCGGTCAGGAGCTGACCAAGACCCCCCCTTCTCCAAAACACACAGAAACACACTCTCTTTCTCTTCATGTGTAACATTCACAATTTCATGCACATGCTGAACTGAGCTGTCCCACAAATTACAGCTGTTCACTGTGCATCACCTCCAAAGTATGACAGTTGAATAAAGACAAACAAAGCTTGACAAGCGAAATGAAGAGCACATAGGTAATTAGTTCAATTAAACATCAAAACACTACTGCACCAAATTTGTCCCATGTCGTCCTCTCTTTTTGAGTGACTGTCCTACTTTCCTGACCTGGTAAAAGCAACTTGTCTGCACAGAAAGATAAAGCTCAATGAGGCTGCAATTTTCAAGTTTATTTGGATATTTCAGCAGACAGCTGGAATGGATTTTCGCTTCAGTTCAGGTTGCATGGCAAGATTATCTTACGCACTTTTTGCTTGCATTTAATAAAGTAGTTCAAAATATTTGAGAAAGTCATGAAAAGTAGTCATTTGCTCAATTTTTGGTGTGGAATAAGAAGCTGTTGCATGTTTTTTTTTGTATTTGATCTGCTCGCCGAACAATCATGTTCATGTTGCAAGTGCATTTAAAAATCATCCTCTTCCTGACAATGTATACTCTAAATATTTCTATTTTGGTTATAAATTGATTTAATGTATCTCATCAGCGCAACTAATGAAAAAGTTGAAAAATCTATTTCTGCCACTTGCTTGCTTAAGTCTCCATCTGAGAAACGTATTGACATTTTTTCCATCTTATCTAATGACCTCAACTATAGCATCCAAAATAGTTTAAAGATGAACGAAGAGGAGCTTAACAATCGGTCAAAAAGTTGTATCTCGAGTTAGTCTGTTGCACAGTATAAAAATACTTTACAACAAAGTAACTTTCAAGTCGACGTCTCAAAACATCTCATTTAAAACAGATAATAAATCATCAGAAATGTGGCCATTTTTAGTTCAATTGGTAACATCTGTTACTAAAATTACACTGTTTCTGAGACTGAGATTCCTTTATTCAAAATGAAGTGATATTTGTGGCATTTTTAAAATAACAGCCCAATTACTAATGTGGCAGAAGGAAGCAGAAAATAGTTGATGAATGCTTGAGGATGAAATTAGTCAACATGCCACTGTAATGTGGTACTTAGTAACTTTGACAAGCTTTTTTGTCTCAAGCTGAATACTTATGCTGCAACTTCTCAAGCTGTTACTTTTTTACTGTACCACGACCGTAGAAAAATAAACCTCCCATTTTTGCATCTGGCATGGATGTGGTTCTGCTGAAAGTCATAACATTATATAGACTGAATATATATACTGCATGTTGCCTTCTGACATTAGCTCTGCGAGTGGTGTGGGTTTATTGATAGCCTGCAGCAAGACCAAATACTTAATGTTTTAGACTCTCCAGATGTGCATCATTAAACATTTTCAGGTGTTCAACAATGAAGTGTTCCACGAAGGGCTTAATGTTAAGCAGCACACGGTATCCTGTGATCTAACCTAGTGACCCTGCTAATTTTCACTTTACACTCACTAATGGAAATTTTCTGACGTTGTATCAGTTCTACTGTAAGTAATAACACAGCGTTGTGCCTGTGTCATGGTTGATAAGCAGCTTCCTCAGATATGTCAAGAACATTCATTTCAATCCAATAACAAAATTCATGTCTACTTCCCTAATGACTTAAAAACATGCAGGCCAGATCTTGCAATAGCCCACGCTCCTGAGTCTGTACAACTGAACTTCCACACAGACTTAACTCTGCCAGACTAAACTCTCGCGCACTGCCTGAGGAAAGCGTTGTCAGTCATAGTCAGAGAGCTTCAGGAATGAGGTTGAACCGAGCATATAGAAAAATGTTTAGACACATAACTGTCCTTGCCAAGCAAATTAAACAAGCGTTGTCCTTGACTGGAGAAGTAACAGAAACACAACGCAGCATTTTTTTTTTTATCAGTTCAGAGAACCAGATGTATAGGAGGTCCATCTAAACAACATTCAGTTCCAATGAAGAACACAGCTTGGGGATGTTTAAAGGTAACATTAAACCATGGGGGGGAAAAACTTTGTTCACATTGAAGAGTTGTTTTAACAGCGGGGAATTTAATGCTTCTTATTAATTTCAATATTTAGAATTGACAACTTGAATCAGAAACTGAAGAGATAGTGTCGTGCATACAATCATTTCTTGCCGACAAATGGTTTCTTCATTTTCCATTACCCCAGTGGAAAAAGTGTTCGAGAGTGATGATAAACCTTGGCCTCAACAACAGCCTGATTCTCTCTTTTTGAAGCGCAGGGGCAGCTGCAGACATGGACTATAAAAACCCAATTTGAGAATAGAAGCCTATCTGGCATGTCAACAGCCCATGCTTTGGGTAACAGTTGGAAACCTCAGCCCACAGAGCAGTTCAAAAACAAAGTTGCTTGATGAATTAACAATGCATTGCTCTTATTATTGAGTTAACGTTTCTGTTTCATTTCCAGGAGCTTAGAAAAGGAATCTAAGGCATGCCTTTGTGTTTCTTCTAGACAAAGTATCCCTGATTACTGGGGTGTTATGTCACCTCACTGCACGTTGTCAAAAGACAGATTGCCTAGTGAGGCAGCTAGAGAAATGGGTTTTGCATGTGGGAATGGTCTTCAGACAATACACACTACTCACTGTAACAAAACATCTGTTCAAAGAGATCACTTCAATAGTTTCCCACCACGTATGATACACTTTTGGCAAATAATTACTTTGTAAATTCTTGGAATTGTTAAATGAATCAATACTTCAATTTTTATACCATCCAGGGATCACAACATTTTGTGATAAAAAAAATGTATCAGTACTTATCTGTGCGAGTTTTATGCAATTAATTCCATGATGACAATTTTGAAATGGATTTTTCCCCTCATTTCTAGGTTTATTTTGAACAATCCCTAATCGACACCAAATGTTAACCAGCATTCGTGTATGTTGAGATTAAAGTAGAACAAATTAAGACGTCTCAACAACAACAAACAAAAAAAACAAGTTAAAAATATCCCATATATATTCAAAGTCATAAATAGGTAATCATTATTACCTATAAATATACCTATTTATACTTTCTTTTGAGTTTGGGGCATTCATATAGTTCTGCAAAGAAGTTTCAGGATTTTGTTTAGTTCCTACTTTGTTTTCTCTCTCTCTCTCTCTCGCTTTTTTTTTTTTTTTTTACTTGTCACAGTTTTGTTAGATCTAGCCATTAGGTCTGATTAGTGAGTTTGGCAAGATGTTTGTGTTTTACAACACTGAATACGTGCCAGCTACAAAGCACGCCTGTTTCTAATAGACCTCCTTTAAATTAGTCTTTTTTCCTCATCTTTGGTTGTACAGACAAGACTAATGTGGTCAGAGATACGTTTTGTCCAGATTAAATAAGAGATTTTTGTTTGAGTGTTCAGTGTTCAGTTTGTCCATCTGAGCTTTCTCCTCTGCTCATCATAGATTTGATCACAGAGGAAGCCTTACTAGAACAACAAAAGAACCCTGCCAACTTGCAGATTAAATTAATGTTGGTCACTCGTTTTTGTTCTGTGAGGCAGGGAACATAGATTAGCCAATGAATTAAATGCTTCACCTTTGAGCTCAGCTCCTTCTTCACCTCATTGGATCAATATGGGGTTCCCAAAACTGAAGCCGGTGCGATGATTTCCCTGCCTTTGGATCCCAAACTTCATCTTCCACTGAGATACATCAATTCCTCCTTTTGGGACACATAACTTCGTCCTGGCCCAAAGACCATTGGCTGAGTCTGAGTTAAAACAAAATCCAGGCAAAATAAAAACCCCTAGTTGTAGAGGCTTGAGCAGCTTGTACAAAGGAATCCTGCACTCCAGGCTTACAGAGCATACCCTACAGAAAGAGTTGAACACCCTCTACAGTTTCAGAAAGAATGTGTAGACTGGTGAACTCCCATGCACCTTCCCAAAACCCTTAAGAGGTTATAAAGCTGCTTCACCATTGCACAACGAGGATGAAAAACCACACTGGTTCTTCACAATCTGAGGAATCGCTGCCTGGCAGACCTTCTGCATACACCTTACTAGAAAGGCTGAGAGCTGTTATCTCTTCGTAGTTAAAGGACATTCACTGGTCCTCTGTCTTAAGAAAGGAGGACCACTGTCACAGTCTAGCAGTTTGGAGGCACTGTCCTTGATATCCAAACAATGTTGCTAAGACGTTTCAGTCAAGACATCCTCATAGCATCTAGAGTCTTAAGAAACTCAGGGTAGACCTTGTTTACTCCTAGAGCACATCTACCAAAGAGTTTTTTGACTACCTGTGCAACTTCAGCACCAGAAATGAGAAAATCCATTACTGAATGCCCAGATCCTGCTCCCTTATCTGTAAAAGAGTTGGTTGAATTATTTGGAGAAGGTCTTTCAGGGTTTCATGCCAGGTTACCATCCTTCTATCAGCACTGTACAGAAGGTACGGTGTAGAATTTTTTGCAACAGTTCTATTCTGTTGGCAACTATCCTTGCATTGAATTTAAGTTGTTTCTTAGTTTAGTGACTTATTCATTTGGTATTTGGTCAAAAGAAAACATATTATACTACGATGGCAGTACATTATCAGAATGAAGCACTGAGCGGTTGGGAGGTATCTGTGCATTTAACATCTTACTTTATATAAATGATGTAAGATGAATGGTAAAGGTCTTGATTCACTCAACAATGTATGTGCCAACCCTCACCTATAGTCATCAGCGTGGATGGTGACTGAAAGAACAAGATTGTGACTGCAAGTGGTGGAAAACAGCTTCATCCACAGGATGGTTGGGTCCTTGGATAAAGATATGGTGTGGAACTCTGCCATCCAGGAAGATCTCGGAGGAGAGCTGCTGCTCCTTGAGAGAAGCCAGATAGTGTAATTCAGACACCTGGTTAGGAAGCATCCCCAAAGCCTTGTTGCTGAGGTATTCTTGGCACATCCAACCAGGAAGAGACCAAGAAGAAGACTGAGGACTTACAGGAGGGATTATAAAATGATATGGTTGAATACATGATATCAATCTCCCTAAGTAGCATTAAAGCACTTAAGCAAGTTAAACTTTCCAATTTCCTGCTTGTAAAATCCAATTCTGAAACAATGGAACAGAAGTCTTCAAACTAGTAGTTGGAATTTTAGCCATGATAGAAAATCAAACTGAGCAAAAACAAAAATTTAGAGATTGATCTAAAAAAAAAAAAAAACACTATTTTTGTCTCCGCTGAACTTTCTTTTTGTTTTTCCAGTGTAATAAATTATTGTAATACTCTGTAGTCTTCCTAAAAAGAGTAATTTAGGGTTAAAGCTTCTCATGACTCGGTAGCACAAATTCTGACAAGAACCAGGGTTGGGAACACATTACTCACATTAAAATTGCTGCATTGGCTCCCTGTGTGTTTCAGGAATGATTGTTGTTCTTTTAATAACTTTTAAAAGCTTTCAGCATCTAAGGCCGTCTTAACTTCCAGTTTTTCTTTTAAGGTATAAGCTCTCGCAAACTCAGAAATCATCTGGTTACCAACTTCTTCTCTTCTTCTCCTTTTGGCATTTCCCTTCAGGGGTCAACACAGCAAGTCAGTTTCTTCCATCTGACCCTATCTGCTGCATCCTCTTCGGTCACGTCAACTATCTTCATGTCTTCCTTCACTGTATCCACGAACCTCCTCTTTGGTCTTCCTCTAGGCCTCTTGGCTGGTGGTTCAAAACCCAGCATCCTTCTTCCGATGTACTCTCTCTCCTCTGCTCATGTCCGTCCAAACCATCTCAGTCTGGCCTCTCTGACTTTATCTCCGAAACCTCTAACATGTGTTGTTCCCTTGGTTATACTGTATATCAGTATATAGTTTTATACAATATTTATACAGCATACAGTATACATACTGTATATACAATATATTAGTTATATTTCAGTATCTGGTTACCAACGGTTCAACGAAAAAAAGAAACAAAGTGAGACATTGTTCCAGCATTACTGTCCCTGCCTGTGGAATAGTCTGATAGAGGACGTCAGGGCTCCAGAGACTGTTCATGTTTTTAATAAGAGGCAGAACACACACCTTTTTAACTGGTTTAGTTCAGGCTTTTTTCTTTAAATCTAAAGTGAACTTATTTGTTTATTTTAGTTTTATCAAAAGTTACATTGGCTGCATAGTGAGCTCACAGCAAGAAGGTCGGCTAAACCAGAGGACCCTCGGCTAAACCGGAGCCAAAACTTGCAGAATCCTCCAATCAGAGCGCAGACGTGCCGTTAACGAGTTGCTTTTGGCAATTTACCTAGACGCCGATGCATCTCATTTTATGTGAGCAGGGCTTAAGATCAGTCACAATATGGCATTATTTGAACCATCAGAGGACATCAGAGCACATCGGTGCAGCAAAAATGGTCACACCATATCAATTTGAGTCTCGCAGTGGGACGAGGCTTGAAACACTAGTCTTTCCGTGTGGAGTTTGCAGGTTCACCCCTTGTCTGTCTGGATTTTCTCCAGGTACTCCGGTTTCCTCCCACCCTCCAAAAACATGCATGTTAGGTTGATTGGCCACGATAAAACTGCCTCTTAGGAATGAGTGTGTGTGTGGAGGTGTGTACACACAGAGTTTGTTTGTCTGTGTGTAAGGCCCCGCAGAAGACTGGCGTCCTGTTTGGGGTGTATCCTATATCTTGCCTGAAATCTGCAGGGATAGGCTCCAGCACCCCCCGAGACCACATTAGGGACTGGTTTAGAAGATGAAATGAAAAGTTACATTCTAGCATTTCCTCACAGGGAGCTGTCCACCCCAGGAGACGCCGCTCGTTCCGGGGTTTTTACTGCAGCATATCAGGTGCTGTGTAGACCTGTGGCGACTCGGGTCTGAGTGGTCCCTGATGGTCCTTGCTTCTGTGTTTTTTTGTGGGATGGCTCCCAGTGTGTACAGATCCCCAATACATAGCTTCTTCAGACTGCTGCGGCTGGTTTATCTATCAGTCAAGGGAGAAATGGTTTTGAAGAAGGGAACTGGGATGGATGTGTGTCTGGAGGAAGAGTGTATGAAAAGGTATCAGCATGTATGTTAATGTGTGTGTGATCTGGTCAACTAAAGGGGAGCAAAACTTGATTTTTACTTTTGTTTCAAATAGTTGTTGAAACATGTTTTTTTTTTTACTTTACTGTAAAGTACTTTGGGTTACTTTTGTGTGAAATATGCTCTTTGGATAAAAATTGATTGATAATACAGCCTAATAGTGCAAACACCTGCACTGACTGGCGAGCGAGCGCTATTGACTGTTGTCACACCTGAAGTCCTGAAGGCTTGAAAATATGGAACCCCGTAGGAAAACAGTTTGATGTTATTCATTTTTCAACTCTGACAAGTCTGTAAAACAGGGGGGGAAAAAACAAGTTACTGGTTTTTCCAGTTTAGTCCCCCTCCTACACACAAAGTATTGGAAAATTGACTATTTCAAAATTTACTTATGGTTTGTAAAAGTGGTGCTAGAATATGATGACTGTTAAGAACTTAAGAACAGATAGATAGATAGATAGATAGATAGATAGATCGTTCATTAATAGATAGATTGATGATAAATAGATCGATAATAAATAATTATATCGATGATAAATAGATAGCTCGATGATAATTAGATAGATCGACAATAAATAGATAGATTGATGATAAATAGATCGATGATAAATAATTAGATTGATGATAAATAGGTAGATCGATAGATTGATGATAAAGAGATTGATGATAAATAATTAAATCAATGATAAATAGATAGACCAATAGAACAATCATATACAGATAGATTGAAGATAAAGAGATCGATAATAAATAGATAGATTAATGATACATAGATAGATCAATGATACATAGATAGATCGATGATACATAGATAGATCAATGACACATATATAGATCGATCATACATAGATAGATCTATGATAAATAGGTAGATTGATAGATAGATGATGAATAGATAGATCAATTAATCAATGATAAATAGATATATGATGAATGGATAGGTAGATATTTTTTCTAAAACAGAAAAGATACAGAGATCTGTACCATATATTCAGTATAGATGGAGGTACCTGTCTAAGTTGTTTATTAAATTTAGAAATTTCTCAATTTTACAACACTGCTTTCTCAAGTCCTTGAACTTATTTGTATTTTTCACACATGGTTCAAAGTATTTCTTTTCTTCGGTACACAAATGCCCCTCAGGTTCATATTTGAGGGCAGGACAAGCTCTGTTAAAGCTACCTACTGCATTGAGAAGTAATATTGGAGTAAAGATGTAGGAAACATTCATGTTTCCAGCTAGGAGCGTTTTACTTCAACAGCTTTGCCCTGAACTCCAAAGACAAATTTATAAAGTCTAAATTATTCAATCTAAATACCAAGGCAATTGAAAAATATTTGATTTTAGTTACTTTGTATGAAAACTTGATGAAGCAGCTTTAGGCTAAAAAAAAAATTGAGATCCACTTTAATGCCGGATTCTTTTTAAATAAAAACACTATTTACCTGATGTCTACTACCTTCCAAACTTATTAATGTATTACCAGATTCTGGTTCAAGTCCGTAAAATCCATCACTGATTCAGAAGTGATCCATCATAGACAAGGCTTATAAAGTTATGTTCTGGACAGTGGATTTGACGATCGAGAGAGTCGAAACGTCTCGATCGTCAAATCCACTGTCCAGAACAACTTTGAAGCCTTTTCTATCAGATTGTGGCTCTTAACAAAAAAAAAAAGGACAAGGTCGAATTATTCTAAAACAACCTGAACCTCCCAGAGAATAGATTGAACTTGAATATTGCTTCAGAATTTGTAGCTCTTCACAATATAGACGACTGCATTAGCTGTTTTTTGTCTTTTTTCAACAGATTCTGTTACCAGTGAATCATGCAATTTATGATCTCATTTCTTGTAAGAGCAATTACAAGACATTCACACCTGCAGTTTTTGAAGCCCTTATCACTGCCTCCCCTAACTACAACTTCCTATGAAGCATACTGTTGCTATATAATTCAAAATGAGCTGTTCTGATTTGTAAGGTGAAGAAGGTGTGAGTACGTGACAAAAAAAAACATCCTGCACAAAACAGGGAAGCCAACTCTTCACCAACTAATTATTACCATACTCACTATGCACGCAAGGCCATCCACGCAGAAAAGAACTTGTTCTGTTCCGTCTTGACATAAGATGAGAGGGAGGTGCAAGTTTATGAATTATCATGAACAGCAGCAGTAAATTTATGTAGGTCAGGTTGACTGCACACAGATATCTAATTACAGTGCTATCACTACAAGAAACTTTGTGTAAAGCCATTTCTTCTTCCTCCTTGTAATTGTTTTCCAACATTTTGGCAGAAGGACTCCTTTCTATCCCTGGGCCTGTTTCAGGAGAAATCATGTAACTTTCTCAAAAGAGTATCAGTTTACTGCCGCAATGCACGCAGCTTTGCAGAAAAAAAAACGTGACAAAAAATTATCATGTCACATTACCATAACGCTATGCGTTAAACCAACACTTAGAAATACCTTCATGTCTAAATCCTTAAGGTGTCATTGCAAGTTGGAAGACTTTTATTTAAAATATCCGCTTTAAACTTAGAAACGAATATAAAAAACTTGGAATGGAGAGATAGAAAACAGACGTGAATTGTACACTCGGCAAAAGATGACTCGGTCTTGGTGGATGTTTATATTGTAATGACTGGTCAAATACAGTGTTTTTTAAAATTGTAATATTAATATTTTTGTCAAACAATCATATTTAGATTGTTGTAGATTTTAATAAGATTGCAGGATAAGGACAATATGGTAATATCAAAAGCACTTTTGTTCTATTCTTCTACTTTAAAGAATCCGATATTCAGCTCTGATTAATCTCGTTAATCATATTTTAAAACAATGAGTCGGTTTCAACAAGAATACCTCTTATATGGTTTGATAATAAATACATTACATTTCAATTAACTTAAGCTAAAAATGATGCTCTCGTCCATGCTTTCAATAACAACGATGACTTGTGTTGTCTGAGATTTAAAACGAACCAGTTATTGATTGCAGTTGTGCAGTTTTGTGAAAGAAAAAGAAAAGTTGAACTAGAATTTTTTAAAAATTAGACAAAGCTGTTCAAGATAATTTGTGAATGAATAGCACTCAACACCAACTTTTCAAATACAGTTATAACAACAACAAATCGGGAAAAACAGCTGAAGTGCCATTAAAATATGAGACGCTACTTTTATTTTTATTTTTTTTTAAAGTTTGCCGAGGCCTAAAAGAAATGACATCATCAGACACCAATGCCAACATCAAGATGAAGTATCCGAGATCTTTAAACTGATTAAAATCAGATACGATATCTGAGACGTACAGTTATAATCAAACTATTGGCCTTAAATGTCACTAAAATGGGGGTTGGGCTCCCCCCTATGACCTGAGGTCAAACTACAGTGACATGCTGAAGCTTGTAGAAACCACTACCAAGCAAGCACATTGCTACCTTTGTGAATCGGAAAGACAAACAGCTCCCATTTTATTCAAATATCAAAGCACCTTCATGCAAAAAAGACTGCCTTTAATGCTGGGTGACTCACCAGACACTCGGAAATAAAATGAACTGTGAAAATACTCTGGCTGCTCTTAAATTATTAACCCTGTCAAAGAGTACATGATGCCATATGGTTTTCTGACACACATCAGAAAACATGCTTCTCAAACTTGGGCTCTGTCAAAGAACACGTAAATGAGTACAGTTACACCAGCTTACAGGATTTCATAGAACTCCTTTTAAAACTTTCTTTTTCGCTCTAGTATCTGTTGCTTCTTTTTAAAGTTTGTTTGGCATTAAGAAAAAACGTTGCCAAAACCAGATGTACGTCTTTTATTCTTCCCACAGAATGTTCAATTTAAATGACAACCTGGCTGCAAGTTTAGACAAGACTGGGATATTCTTTGCTCTACACTTCCGTAATACACCAACACAAACTTAATCTCCCTCTCTGTTTCTTTCAGTCTCACTGACACACACATTCACACATTAAATCTTACACACAAACTGAATAATATCATTTTACCTGCAGTAGGATCCCCCTCTTTCTCTTTTTGTCCTCTCTTTCCCCCCTTCTTTCTGCCTTTCTTATCTCTCTTCTTATTCTCCGTCATGCTGTCAGTACAAAGTAAATCCTGTGGAATCACGAAATGGACAGGAAAAAATGATAGTCCTTTTGGGAACGTGTGGCAAGTGGGCACCACTAGATTCTGAGCCTGTTAGAGCGTTTCTCCTCCTATATAGACTCTGCCCAATCAAGTACACGTTGGAACCACCTACTCACGACAAGGCAGCAGCAAAGAGAGGGAAGAGAGGGAGGGAGCATGGAGAAAAGGTAGCGAGGGGAAGAAAAGAGGGGAGTTGCAGAAGAAGAGTGAGGGAGGGAGGGAAGAAAGAGGGAGGGAGCGGAGAAGGCATTTCCCATTTTATTATGGCAATCAACTCTTCTCTTACTGGATCTCTCAGATAAGCAGTGACTCTTCCAGGCCTCGCAGCCGCAGCTAATGACAGATGGAAACGGGTCCCCTGGTGTCCCCACAAAAACAAAAAAAAGTTCCAGCTCCACGGTCACACTTGCTGCCAATTGTGCATTGCCTGCTCCGGCAGCATCCTCTCCTCTCTAATGAGCCATGCAAAAGTGATATGAGGACTGCTTAGCTGTTCCCTTTGCACTGCTGACCCCACCCAGATAAGTCAGGCGGAGACCTTCCATTGCCAGGTTGATGGTGGGGTCCCAGAGCACCACACATCTGGTTCACATTTGCTGAGCATAGATTGTACAGATATGAATGTGTGAGGTACCGTATGTCAGATCCCAATCTGTGACAGACTACTCTGTAATAATTGAAATAAAATCATCCCTGACTTTTCTCGCCTGCTCCCCTTCTTCACCTTCCTTGTTTGTCAGTACCTATCTCGGTGATAGAGGCGAGTTTCGGCACGTCTGTGGCTCTGGTTCTCCCGTCTCTGTTGCTGTCGGACAGATGTAAATGTCCATCCAGAAGCAATAAAACGTGTTTCAAATAAGATATTTTAATTTTGATTTCATTATTAAAATAATTTCTTGATGTTTTTCTTTTATAACTAAAGATACAAACTCTAGCTTTTCTATCTTCGTTCATCTCGGACTGTGCTGTGGTCCAAAACCAGCAAAGAAGCATGAGATGAGGGTGGGAAAGGAAAAAAAAATGCAGTGAGAATACAGAAAGAGTTCCTAAGAAATAGACTGAATTCCTATTAAAAGTCAACTAAGTGTCTAAATTTCCTTTTACGTCCATGAGATCCTGAACTTTTCTCTGGAACGCTGGAGCCAGTCGTTTCATCTTCATCTTTGACATCACCCAAACTGTGACAACACCATGAATAAATATTTTTAAGCTGGAATATCACAGCAACAAAATATCTTGCTTACTCAACTTTTCTGTCAAGTGGCACACACAAAAAAAGATTGAAACAACTGGCGTGACTCAATGAAACTCGTAGATGAGTCATCAGCTGGGCCATCCTGGGGTTTGTCTCTGTCAAGCCCTCAGAGAATTCTTGCTGTTTCTCGGGAGTAGGCGGCGGCTGTGGGGATTGAAAGGGGCAGCACAAGGGTCATGTCTTAACAGGTCAGTGCACTCAATGGTGTAAGCCTCATCTGTGGGCAAGGGAGGTCAAATTGGGGCCAAGGTTTGACAAGCAAACTAGCCTTCAATTTAGGGGCTTCTCCTGGTTCAAAAGCAAATTGCTCTTTCCTCTCTCTAACCATGCTCCCAGTGGTGGTTCTTCATGATCTAATCTGTCAGCAGAAGTAAGTGAAGACTGGCAGGCGCTGTGTTGTGACAGAGGGCTGCTCCTGCCGCCTTACACTGTCCTATCGTTCCCTAATCTTTCCACTCACTTCCTCCACCACCATTCAACAAGATGGAACTCGTCTCCAGGCTGGTACATCTGTGTGTGAACACGAGGTCTATGTATGTGTCAGAAATTTGAGTGTATGTGACGTATGGGGGACATGGAGGAATGTGACTTTCAGTGTAATGGGATCTGGATCAAGATTTCCCTCCTGTGAAAGGCAGAGCCACACACAATGCTGGAGAAAAGGCAGTAAAGAGAAGTCAAATAGGAGAAAATAGATCTTTAAAACAGACTCATAGTAATTTGCTGATCTCACCATCATAATTCAGCAAATTTGCTAAATTATTTTGACTTGTAATCAAATTAAAAAAATGTACATCATTTTTTAAAAAAAAAATTTAAAAACCACAAACAAGGCTTATAGAAAAATTCACACACAAACACGTCAAATTGGACTTATTTTGGGCAATTTTTCCACAAGTTTGCAATAAAAAAAATGACTTTATAGTTAGACATAAACATAATCATGTGCATCTAAACACTCTGCTCTTCTTTTCTCCATTTAGCGAACAGCATCTGCTCTTTTTCAACATTCACAAGCTGTCCTTGGACCAGGGATTGGGGTACTTTGGGTGATGTGGGAGGAGTCCAACTCAAAATCACAACCAAATAATAAAGAAAAATTAATCAAAATCTATTGAATAAAAAGAAAAAGTTCAAGACTTACATAAAAACATGCAAGCAATCAGTCAAACTAAAAAAGTGAACTATATTTCTTTCTCATAAAGGCTTCACATGGTCCAGCTCATCTACACCGCCGGTCTCCTGAGTCCTCCTTTCTCCTCGCAGAAAAGTGGAGACAGCTTTTGTGTGTGATGGAGCTGAGCTGCTCCCTCATAACACCAGCATACCTGCACATCGTCACGGTGATACCGCTCAACAGCACTTCTACCCTTTCACAGCCAGGAGAGTTTATCTTATTGGACATAATGGCTTTAAACAGCCATTAGGTTATGTTGTTTACATTTGTCTTCTTTTCTTTTCTTTTTTTTGCCAACAAAGTGGACGTGTGAATGTGTGTGTGTGTAGGGGTGGGGAGATGAGGTGAGGATAAAGTAGTTTATAGTGGCTGCTTTTAAAACTCATGTGTAATTTTAATTCTCAGAAATGAGGGCAAAGGGCCGAGGGAGCGTAAGGATGAAACCAGGAGGAGAGATGGAAACGGGGGCGAGGGAAATGAAAAGAGTGGTGAAAAAAGGGGCCGGACAAATGATGATAAAAAAAGAAAAAGTGTGATGAAAGATTTTAGAACATCATTACGTTCTTTTAATCAGATGAGGTAAAGCAGACCCTCTTGCTCGCTGGTTGTGCTGAGGGGCAAAATGGAATGAAAAAGAAAAAAATTTCCGACAAAAATGCACACAATTGGCTGTAGTTTGTCTTTTGGACATAGTGCGAGACTTTTTATGATAAAAAAAAAGTCTAGTTGGCGCTTTAAGTGTGTTGCAGTGAACATTCTGTAAGTTTAAGTGTACAAATGACTGAAGAAAAGATGAGAAGCCTGTGATGAGACTCTGAGGACCTCTGTCCGTGTGTGGGCTATAGCGTGGCCCCCTCAAGGGGAGACACAACACAAATCAATGTCAGTGACATCTGGAGGCCTGAGGAAGGGACTGTTTTCTCAAGGTCAGCTGTGCCAAGGTGAACTGTGATTCCAAATCTGAGTGTTACTCATCACTCCTCCCACTAACAGCTGAGGTTTAGATCTTTCAAATTGACATTTTTTTTTTGGACTTCTTAACGTTAGAAAAGCAGGTGAATAAATGCAAACCACCCTGGCATTTGGGTTCTTTTTTTTTACTGTAAGCTGTTAGAAATCAAAGAGGAAGACCTAAAGTGTTAGACGAAGAACTGATCCTGGTTGGATTCTGCTCTTTGACGTTTCTGCAGAACATAGCTGTCACCATGGCAACCACAGTCTTAAGGGTAGCAACTAGAATATGTGAGAGAGATGTGGAGGGGTGGAGTAAGAATGAACAAGAGAGGATGTGAAAAGTAGGAGATAATGTGTAAGAAAGAGTGAGAAAAGCATAAATAAACGGGGGGTAAGACCAGGGAGATGGGAGGAGAGATGAGCCAAAAAGCAAGAAAAGCAGAGTGGTATCTACTGTGCAGCTGCAGCCTGGCCACTGTGTCGCTCCAATAAGAGATATGTCCATGAGTAAGTCTGTGCCAAGCCTGCTGGAAAGCACTGCAGCAGCATCTCAGAAAGATGACAAACATCAGCACTGAGCATGCTCCACTCTCAAGGCCACAGAGAAAATGAGATTTTAGCTCTTAAGGCTGTCAGTTTGTTAAGTTCTCCAACTCTATTCCAGTCTCCATCTGCCACTAAAACTAGCTTTGATAAGCACATGACAAGATGCTTCAGATGTGGCCCCACGCTGGACAGGAAGTGATTGATGGGTCTGATAAGTGATTGATCTAATTGGAAGAGGCATCTTTCCCACTTATGGCCGAGCTGACTCATATTGTGACAGGTTTGATTGGGGCTGAGAGGAACAAGAGATGAGCATAGCAACCCATCAGCCAATGGGGCATGATACTGCAACAACAGGCCAGCGAGCTGACACACACACACAAAGAGGCCTGCAACCATCTCTATTCTTCCAAACTCTTACTGACCACCCTTATCTGGATGGATTATCCAGCTGAGCTGTGACTGAACCCCTGTGCATTTACATCCCACTTGTGATAAAGCTGAGGGTGGTTTCTTTTTTCTTTCTTTCTCTCTTTTTTTGTTGTTGTTTAGGTTTTTTTTATGGTGCGTTATCTCTGAAAGCCTGTACAGACAGACATGCAGCCTCACACAGATACCAGTGTGTGTTTACGCGTTTTGCGGCTGAGAACTGTTGCCTATCTTTGGCATCTGACATGCTTATGAGATGAAGTGGAGAGTTTTTGTGTGACTGAAACAGACAACACGTGAATGTGAATGTCGGGGCAGGAGGTTCAAGTTGCCCCTCGGGCTCCTCTTCAAGGGAAAGTTACCATCACTAATACCACTTGTGAAAAAAAAAGCTATCTTCTATAAATCCCATGTTCAATTTCTTCCACTTACAATAAGAGGGCTCAGAATTTAACCCTCGTTACTCATTAGGATGTTAGACCAGAACACAGATATAGATGCTCAGAGCTAGACTTTGATCCTCTTACGTAAAAAAAAAAAAAAAAAAATCCATCCACTTTATCTTCTTAAGGCTGTTTGGCTGAATCTGTTTCCTTCAATCTGTATTTTCTACTCCTTTTAAACGTATTTATTTTGAGGGTTCCCTGTCTGTCTCTCAGCCTGTCTCCCTCCTGCCTGTCTAAAGGAGAGACAAAGAGGTTTGTGTGACTGTGAGCAGATTGTAATGAAGATAGAAGCTGAAGCAGATCTCCTCCACCTCCTCACTCTGCTCTTTCTCTCCCGCTCTCGCCCAGATGAATAGACAAACAGTCTCCTACATGCTCTCACAGTTTATCAAACACACACCCACATAGGATCAGGTCTTCACGCAAACACATATGTGCTCTCTCACCACAGAGAACAACACGCACTCAATCTAAGAGTCCTCAGGCTGACAAAGTATACACTGTCACACTCAAATACAAACATACCCTCTCAAACACGCACATACACCCCTGCAAACACACAGGTGCATCCACATGTAAATATTGTAGAGGAACCTCATGGGTCGCTGATGCATTCAAAATGGAGCTTTTTCCACTCATAGTGTAGCAAATATAAACTATTTGCCTGCATGACAGCATATTGCATTTACAAAATGGACTTTTAGGACATCACCGGTGAATCACAGGATATGGCCAAGTTGTTGCTTTTTCCATTGCGCGTTCCGTTTTCACTCAAGCCACGCTTTTGAAGCTTAAAACATCAGCATTGCTAACAGTTTAGCACTGCGAGACTGACCTCCAAATCACTGCTTAATCATCATTTAAAGTAAACTCAGGAAACTAGCTCACATTGATGTCAAACTTTTATGAACGTCACAGCTTTTTTTTTTTGGTTCTATCAATCAACTTTTCATGTGTTTACAAGAGACATAAATGTACATTTACACAAGGGAAAACATGGGAAGGTTGTGCTCTTATCAGCAAACCCCCCTGCTCTCTGAAAACATACAAGCATCCGCTCTCTGCTTCGCATTCTTTGCAGCAAATCAAATTCCTTTTGCTCTCTGCACTTGTTCTTTATCTACAGAATGTGCTTTTAGAGCAACACAAACATGTCATGATGAGGACACTACGAGGTGCTTCACACAGTAAGGCCAGCATCTCGGTGAAGTCATCTACATTTCTGCTCGTGGGTTTTATAGCTAAGCGCGGGCTTATCAAAAGTATGTCTTATCTACTTGTTTATTTTTCACCCATGTCGACTTTTCCTGGAAAACAGGCCACCACGCGAGTGTAAGCTTAGGTATTTGACGGCATAAGCTCAAATCAAGGCGGACTCAAATTTAGAGAGTTTGATAAGTGGGCAAGAGAGCGACCCAGATGATAGTGTCAATATGGCCTCGTGGTGCTGTTGCAGGTCAGACATGGCTGACAGGAAGTCGGAGCTTTGGAAGGGTCATCTCAAATACCAGGAAGACTGCACAGGCACACAAAAAACTCATTAAAAGCATTTAAATCTATTGCCAAAAGCTGCAGGGACTGACAACCCCGAGACTAAAAAAGGAGGTCAGGGCCAGCTAAAGTTGTAATACAGTAGTTCCATGAGGCAAGCTACCCACCAGAGTGAGCAGCTTAGGAATGGAGGTGCAAAGCTTTAGCCTGAACTCTCATAGTTGAATTTAAGCCAAAATAGTACTAATGTTGCAAAAGCAGCTATGCACAAGTAACATCATACAAAAGCATGATTCTGTGGATAAAAATATCAGACATTGGCGTCCGCTTGAGTAAGCTGAATTCCTGAGGTTGAGTTTGATTAGTCTTATTAGAAAGATCACACATAATTAGTGAAGCGCGGAAAAATATGCCATCCATTGTGTCGTTTTCTCATTGTTTTGTAACGCTGGCTTGCCAACAGTGTTTCCTGGCTCTTGGCCATTTGAGGTAGGTTTGTAAGCCTCATGTCATGAAGACAACAAGAGAATGAAAAGAAACATGCCTAGACAATGTAGAGCACAAGTACACATCCCAAGAGATGGGATGGAGAAAAAAGTGGAAACAAAACTACAAGACTCACACTTTGGGGACTTTCTATAACTCTGATCTAATTGGCTTTTACAGGAACGCCAGACCTCTGTGAGGAATGTTACTTTCTCATTTAGGGGTAAAACACTCCGGAGTTAAAGGGTATCGATATCACAAGGGAAATATATTCATCTTTTGTCTACATTTGCTGCAGTGAAGGGATGGTTGGTGTGCTGCACTGTGGGCCAGCTGGGACACATCTCAGTTCACCCCACGCACCCGCACACATTCACATACTGATGCTTGCTCTACGCTGCTCGCTATCTTTCAACAACAAGCTGAGCAGAGACCAGACGGAAAGAGGTCCTATTTGTGCAGGAAGATAAATACACTTGTGCACCCAGTCCTGTCCCCTCCAGATTAGAGTAACACAATAATGAGCAGAAGCACTGGTTGAAGGTCAGAAGAAAGCAAGGGTAAAGGACAGAGAACAGCCTACTACCAAAACACACACATCGTACATGCATGAGTAATCCCAGACAGACATGCATACCCCTCTCTGTTGTCTTTACAACTTTGTGGTCATTAGAAATGGTCTGAATCTGCTTATTTAATTTACACAATCATAAACTTTATAAAAGAGTCTACTTCTGATCTAAATTTATGTAGGTCTTTGAGAATTTATTTGTTTTTGCTTTTTTTACGATAAAATTATTGTTGGAGAACTTCCAGGATTTACCCCCAAGTTGCATCACAAAAAATCCAAAAGACCCTCTGAAAGTTTTTATTCCTATTTTAGCAGGATGATATCGCACATAAATGAATAAACATCTTAACATTTACCCGAGAAATACGCAAAAATGAGTGTGTTGAGTTGTTAACAAGTTATTCTTCTGAGTCAGCTGTGGCACAATCTTTTATCAGCTCCTCCTTTCAGAAACATTTAATCAGAACATGGAATTAGTCAACTCATTTCCGCTCTGCTCTGTCTGTATGAACATCTAAAACTTGTTGAAATAAACCTCTGTGTCGATGCAACAGACCCCTGTTGAAGGAAACATGATTTCTCTCCTGGTCCACTTCCAAACAACGCTAACAAGCCATTCCATTCTGTGTAAAGTCTTTTCATGTTAAGACACACATCAATCCACACCTACAACATACCTGAGGAAACAAATCTTCTCTCAGGATATGCACTGTGTGTGTGGGGTGAACATGGCCGGACACGTCCCTTAAACACACCGGGAGGCGCCCGGCAGGAGTGCCGGCAGCCCCTCTTTTCAACACTTCGGAACGCTGCACACAAACACAGTTGCCCTTCCCATGGTCCTTTTGTTCCCTATCGTTTTGTTGAAGTTCCTGTCATGGACACTCTCAGCTTTCTATGTACATTTATAACTGACAGTTTCATTACGTTTCTGATGAACTTTAGTGCATGTGGCATTGAGACTGTATGAAACTTATCACGCTCCAATCACTAAACAAAAGCCAGTTTCTGAAAGTAGCTTTCTTGCAACCAACTGATGCAAGAAAACATGCATATGCTTGCCAGCTGAGAATTATAGCAAATCTACTTTATAGAAATTCAGACAATTATACACACACAGGCACAAACAAGCAGGAGCACAGACCTGAAAACAAATTTCTTAATTGGACTCTTTTTTTTTTCTTATGAAAGTACTTAAACTTCACACTGAACAACACATTTTATAAGAAAACTTTATGTGCTAGTAAATAGTTGGAACTTTTTGACTCAATAAAGAGTAAACATCCTCATAACTTTCTTTTTATTTTTATTTAAAGAAACACGTCCCAATCAGGGATGCTTGGAAAAACAAGCAAAATTCACTTCTTTCTGTCATTAAATCATGACGTAATAAAACAGGTTTGACTCTACAGATAAGACCAGCACAAGACTGGAAACTTATTCTTGTTGAGAGTGAAACTGTGGCCTGGGGCTTGTGTTGAATAAATGCCAAGGCGGGAGTCTGCAGCAAAGGTTATCACCAGTATTATCCTTCAGTGTCATGTTACTTCCTGTGCATCTAACTGACACTTATGTGAGGAGATGTTACAATGAAGAGGTACCTAGAGGCAAAAATGGATAAAAAACAAACAGGATTTAGCAAATGAGGTGCTCTGGAATTAATCAGTCCTCTTCATTGCTCCACCACCTGAATGAACTTTGAAAAGTTTTCAGAAACTTAAACCCTAGCATCGGATGAGGAGAATATGCTTTCCTCTTAAAGCTTGCAGAAAGAAAAAAAATAGCTTTCCAGAAAAAAAAAAGTTTTGGCGGCAAAGACTGACGAGAAAATTTTCCATCTAGATTCCAGTTACAACATGTTACCTTGTCTCTTTGGAAAAAAAACATTCATTTGATTGGCTTGATAAACAATGTTTTTCATGCTAATTTATAACTTCATATTTCTTGTATTTTACCTGAACTGAAAGTGCTGCAGCTTTAAACCTGGCCCAACACCAGCAGCAAGATGACGCAGACAACCTGTTTTTTTGTTTTGGTTTTTTTCCATTTGTGGGAGGATATTCTCTACAATAACTCATGCTGATGATTACACTAATGACCGCAAGCCATTTGTAAAAACTAGTAGTTCTTTATGATTAAGAAGCATCAATGCCATCAATAAAATGCTTTGTTAAATATGGAATCAGTTTTCTCTTGCCAAGAGTATGATAGACGTGCAAGGCAATAAACATGAAGATCTGGTACTTGGCAACTCTACATGTCAAAACAATGCTGGTTTCAGCTTTCACTCTAGTCGTTCTTATTACATTGACCACAAGGCTTTTAGTAAGATCCAGAATTCTGTTTACCAATAACATCCAAAAGTTTGAAAAAAGAAGATTCTTCATGCCACAATAATCACTTTGATATTGTGACAGGTCGAGCAAGTTAAACCGGTTTGAGATCTGTGGAAAATGAGCTAATAAACTATGCACTGATCCAGAAAGAGATTATATGGGTTAATATTGGTGCTGATGCAAATCCAAGAACAGGGTCAAATCTTAATTCGTAGAAATGGTTATTTGTGGTTCATTCGATTCCTCTCAGTACCGATCAATCCACATGTAAATAATTTTGCAAATGATTCCAAACACTGTAATTTTTCTCTTCACGGTATGCTGAATTTTGTCAATGACGTAAAGTAAATTTTTTAACAGTTACAGTTTAGTTAATATCAATACTTCTAACTAAGGCTCTTTCATTTCATATTAAAAATAGGTCAATTTAGGTCTGCAGTGATTAGCACTGTGGACTCATAGCGAGAAGGTCAAGGTTCAAGTCTCGGAAGGGGACAAGACTTGAAACACTGGCCTTTCTGTGTGGAGTTTGCATGTTCTTCCTGTGAATGTGTGGGTTTCTCAGGGCATTCCGGTTTTCTCCCACCCTCCAAAAACATACTTTGGTTGATTGGTCACTATCAAATTGCCCCTAGGAATGAGTGTGTGGATGCTTGGCTGTGTGTGCCTCACTACAGACTGGCAACCTGTTCGGGAATACGCTTCTCTTCTCCTAAAATCAGCCGGAATAGACTCCCGCAACCTCATTAGGGATAAGCGGTTCAGAAGATGAAACAAAAATAATTCAATTTAATGTTCCAAACTGCTTTATCCATTTCTCATTGTTAGGTGAAAAGCAGGGTACACCCTGTATAAGTCACCAATTTTCCATAAGAATTTCCACAGAGATATTCAAAACTTCCAGACTCATTTTAAATCGTAAGAAAATGTCTATTTAAAATCTGATATAAATACAAAACAAGTTAGACTTTTTTTTTTTTTTTAGTTAAACTTTAAAAAAAAAAAATCACTACTGATTTGCAGGAAGGTTGAAGGTTATCTCAGATAGTTAACGGCTAAAAAGTAGGGTACATCCTAAACAAGTCACCCTTCTGCTCAGAATCACACAGAGAAACAAACAACCTACAACAATCATGACTGTGGGAAAGTTAAATCAACCAATCAGCCTGAAGTGTTTTTTTTTTTCTTTTTTTCTTTTTAGCAAGAAGGAGGAAATTTGTTTACCTGGGAAAAACCCACGCATGCGTAGGACGAACATGCAAACTCCACATATAAAGGACACGGCCCAAAATAGAGCTCGAAACTGTAACTTTATAAATGTGAAACTGCCGTGCCAACCAGTGTGATACCAGTCACAAATTCATTGGAAGAGACTGCAAGCAAATTTCTGACGTTATTGAACGCCAATAAAAAAACAAGCCCTTATTCACTTTTATCTCCCAAACAATTTTGTCTAAGTCATCACCAGCTGGTTTAATATATTTGTAAAAGTAATTCAACATTCTTAAGCCAAAAGGAGAATCTTGCAGATTAAATTTACATGCTGGGTATTTTACTGAACGATCTCATTTGTTTTACTTACAGCGAAGACATGTTTGAGCAGAAAGAGTTAATTTTATGGACAACCTTTCTTGCTGTGCACAGAAAAAAAAATATTTTAAATAATTAATTACATGGACTGGCTGTGGCCTGCAAGGAAGAATATTGCAGCCCAAGATAGCTGCAAATTACTGAATGATTCAAAAGGCTGAGTAAACTTTAACTGCCTTCACAAAGCAGTAGAATCCTAGTCACCCAGAGCAGGCCAATATGAACACATTAAATACTTATATTCAACGGTTAAACATGAATATACTGTAATATAAAACAGATTCATGTCTAGTGTTTGGTGTCTTTCATTTCATTTGACAGGTTTTTTTTTTTTCAAAAGCTACAATGAAGCTGTCCTGGTTTGAAACTGAATGCATATGTGTGTGTTGGGTTTTTACAGCAGCACACAGTTCTCTGCGCAGAACTGCTACTGTCTATCCTTTCCCCCACACTCCAGCATTGTGCTGGATTGTCTTTCCTCAGGAGACACATTTACGGTTAGTTTGGTCAAAAGAATATATCCGCTTTTAGTTGGCTGCAGAATTAACTGCATTGATCTACTGTAACACTGTAAAGTTAACTTCCTCCTGTGGTCAAACTGAAATCCACATGGCAGAGACTTTCCCAGTTGTTCTACTGGATCTATCTTCTGTACTGTGCTGGGACTGGGAGCTTTTCAATGTTTTTGACACTGTTCCAGCTGCAAGGGCAGTGAGTCTAACAACTGCTGTGACATTCCCTACGGACTCATCCCTTTAAACTTTTCTCTTTCTCACTCCTCCTGATCCTGATCATATACTGCCTCATTGTGGTGAAGTCAACATTCTTCAATGGATTTAACAATCCAAGTGAGGAAAAAGCAGAAAGCAAACATCTAAACTGTTAAAACAGATTGTTGAAATGTGTTTGGTAAAGCTGTTATGTTAGTGAGAACATGTTTGGGTGTTTTTTTCTCTTCCTTTTGCTTTAAACTTGTGTTACAAGTTTGGTTTTATGATTCTTAGATGGAATTATTTCAACAGATACATTTATCATCATGAGACAGGTATAACTGTATCATCTACAATATTATGTCATAAGTTTTTAATGACAACAACGTCTCAAACTAACATCGGTTTGTAAGAAAATGTATTCTTTGCTTCAACCTAGTCCCCTCATTTTAAGTATGACATTTTAATCTCATGGATTTCTTTCAAACCAAATTCTCATCTTTAAAAATGATATCATTTCGCTCTAAATAGTTTAGATGTTCTAAATCTGTTTTTATCCTGGTAGACGGGTCTGGGCAAGAGATTAATGGAGATTATTTATTTACGGATTAGGTACCAACTGTAACACTAATCTGCATTCGTACTAACATCTGACCAAATCCTGTTTTTTTCTGATTTTCAGCCAGCTGTTTGCAGCCCACCCACTATTGCACGTAAATCAGTGTTTTCAGAAATGAGGTTTTTGACATTTAGACAAAATCAACAAAAAAATTACAACAAGTTACTACTTCTTTGACTTGATTTTTAAAAAACCTTTTCTGCTTCAAAAACATTTCAAATATACTTCGTAACTGTTGGAGAACATATCAACCATTAAAAATGGATATGAAGGCCATTCTTAATATTGGGGTTTTTTTTTTGTTTTTTTTTGGTTTGTCCTTCCAGTTTTCCCCCCTGTAGTCCCAGGGAAATCTTTGGCTCAGTGGGTTTTGAACCAGGTTCTCCCAGCTGAAAGACAGTAACTCTGCCACTAGGCCAACGCCCCTGTGACCAAGGCCATTCTTTATTGGTGTTAAATAATTTAAACTACTTTTCCAAGTAACTTTTCTAAAATATTTTAACCTGACACATACAATGAGTTTGTGATGTTTATCAAATATGCTAAATGCACGTATACGTATTGGCATTGATACACTTGTGTTTGTACAGTGTGTGTGTGTGTGTGTGTGTGTGTGTGTGTGTGTGTGTGTGTGTGTGTGTGTGTTGGTAATTATTCTCATTAAAGGCTGGCAATGCCAAAGGCCCTTGAACAAGCTTTTATGAGAAAACAAGTAATCAGACCACTGATTGCATCTCTAATGTGCCATTTCCAGAAAATTATTTGCCACCTTTCCAACCCTCTTTATAATAACTGTGAATTAAAAAACAAATAGTTTATATCTTTAAAAGGAAATTCAAATTCCTAAACTCCACAAAATTGTGGACTTGTTCTCTTGTAACTCAGAGTAAGCCCATTGTTTTCCATGAAGCCAGACATACGTAAGTCTGTATTACAGCATGGATCTGTATAATCATCCCAAGTATTGTTTGGATGTGTGTGCAGTACTAGTGTGTGTGAACCCTCATTCACAACCTCGTAGAAACGTCTGCTACATTACAGCTTTTAACCCACTCATGTAGATTTGAGCCTTTAGTACTTAAGTTATGTGGTACATCACATCAAAGCGGAGGTAAAAAGTGATAACGACTCCGTTTTATGCCATGCAGAGAGTTGGCCTTGCAACACAAACAGTGGTTTAGCTCATTAAATGGAGTGTGTGTCGAAGGGAGTCTTTTTGTTCTGGTCCAATTATACACACCTCAGAGATATTTTAGACTTGCATTTTGTAAAAACACAGCTATGTTTTGACTTTTTCCTTTTTGTAAGACTTTTAGAATCGTAATCCTTATAATCTCCACACAAATATTTTTCTGTTATGGAATTTTTTTTTTTAACCTAATGTGAACTTTGTAACAAGTCAACTCAACAGGAAATGATGTCATTTATTTCTAACACACAAAAATTTTGCTTTCTTGGAAAAAAAAGAGGAAACTTTTTGAAAATGACTGCTCTCATAATAGGGTTTGAGGAGATTACTCTGAAACTTTGTGGCGGTCAGGTGCTGTTGACCTCATCTATGACGTTATTGCACGCTGAATGTGTTCATCAGAGGTCTTGCGGCGTGAACTACCGGGCAAGCTGCTTCTAAATCTTGCAAAGCAGATAATTTTGGATAATTAACTTAATATCTGCATTCCATTAGCTGTATGGCACTGACACTGGCTTTGGTGTTTGTACTGGGAAGAAAAAAAAATCCCACAAGTTAAAGCTTGAACCAAAGCAGAAAATTAGAAAGAAGAATTATCTTCACACCCTTGGGAAATTTGACTAAAAAATATTTTTAATGAAGCAGATTTTTTTTTGTTTTAACTAGAAAAGACTCAATTTTCTTTTGAAACATAATGAGAAAAAGTTAAAAAGGTATTTTCTCAGAAGAAAAATGCACAACTTCTATATACATTTGAACAAAATGTTGCCTGTTCGGATTTATTCTTATCACTCTCGCTGGTTTCAAAAAAGCATTCATATGCATTCGGAGCTAACAAATGCTACTTTTAGTTGCTGACCAACTTTTAGCAAGTCCCACTGGTATGTTGCCCGTTTATCTTTAGCAATGAGCTCCTGCTCTTTGAGTCCATGCCACTTTGGTTCAAATATAAATAAAGGTTGAGAAAATTTTGTTTTTTGCAATGGTCTCTTATCTGCAATGCCTTCTTATCTTTTTGTAGAAGTCTGTTTCTTTTCCACTTCAAAACATCATTTTAAAAGTCAAATATCTACAAGTACATATGGAGATAAATATATTGCCTACATATGAAGTCAAACAAGCTTTTTGTTTTGTTTCGTTCTCTGAACCGCCTATCCCAAAAGACGTCACGGGGGGTGCCGAAGCCTATCCCGGCTTATTTTAGACGAAAGGCAGGGTACACCCCAAACAGGTTCCCAGTCTGTTGCGGGGCTACAGACAACCACACACACACTCACTCCTTCCTATGTGCAATTTTGTAGTGGCCAATCAACCTAACATGCATGTTTTTCGAGGCTGGGAGGAAAGCAGCACCCCAAAGACAACCCAGCCAAACACTGGGAGAACATGCAAACTCCACACAGAAAGACCAGTGTTTCAAGCCTCGCCCCTATGCAAACATGCATAAAATTGAAAACCAGTCCAGGTTTTTTCTTAATAAGAAAATAAATTTAAAAGATTGTGGAAACTTACAAAAATTAGATTTTTCATGATACCCCTTATATCCTTTAATCCACTTTAATCCCTCCCACCCTCTTTATGAATCTGTGGACCATCTGAAGAGCAGCTCATCAACAGACCCCTGCAACCCTGCTGCTCAAAGGAACGTTACAGAAAATTATTAACATGTTGTATGACATTGTATGAATGTAGCACTGCAGTACTCAAATTTCCCTTGGGGATAAATAAAGTATATACCATTCAATTTATGTTTAATACTATTTTCTCAAAAAGCCATAACAAATCTTTGCACTAAAATATTTTTCCAAAATCCTTTTTTAAAACTTCATATTAAATCCCATCTATTCTGGGAAGCCAGTCGTCCCTTATTTTTTTATTTACGTTATATCTTTAGTTGCCCTGTTTGCTTTTGAAGCCTTGTGAAAAAAAAGCTACAGACAAATAACAAAATATACATTTGTGAAATACAGCCAAGAGGCGGGAGTACACCTGAAACAGGCCGCCAGTCTGTTGCTGTGTCTGCGAATATGCAAAAATATTGCTGCATAAATAAATCATTTTTGCGCCTTATTCTTCAGTCAGTCATCTTCTTAACCATCTGTCCCTTACAGGGTTTTGGGGAAGAGTGCCGGAGCCCATCCTGGCTGATTCAAGGTGAGGGGCAGGGTACACCCCGAACAGGTCACCAGTCGGTCGCGGGGCTACACACATACACTCATTCTTAGGGGCAATTGGCACTGGCAATCAACCTAACATGCATGTTTTTGGAGGGTGGGAAGAAACCGGAGTACCAGGAGAAAACCCACGCAGATACCATGCAAACTCAACACAAAAAGGCCGGTGTTCCAAGCCTCGTCCCTACCCAAGACTCAAACCCACAACCTCCTTGCCATGAGGCCACTGAACTACATACTGGGCCACCGTGCCGCCCTTTATTCTTATAATAATAATAATAATATTGCATTGAAGTTATATAGCGCTTTTCTAGACACTCAAAGACACTTTACATGTATACATGCATTATTCATTCACTCCATATAATCATTCACACACACAACATCCATTCCTGATGATGGGAGCTACCATGCAAGGCGCAGACCACTATCATCAGAAGCAACTGGGGGTTTGGTGTCTTACTCAAGGACACCTCGGCATGGACTCTGGGCGGGGGATCGAACCTGCAACCTTCCGGTTACGGAGCGATCGCCCTACCCACCGAGCCATCCTTCAATTGAAGCGTATCATTATTTAGTTTTGGTGGATTTATTAACATTCATGTTAATGTACTTTGAATGAGCCAGATTTACAGTTTAAGCAGCGTACAGTCAGCTTTTTTGGTAATTAGTATGCTTTTATTTGTTTGAATTGAATTTTATTGCCGGATTAAAAGAAAAAAATCAGGAAACTTCAAGTACAACAGATTAGTACAATTACCAGATTTAAATAATAAAAATAAATGCGGTGCAAACCTTGGCAATAAACCAGTTTCCCACATCTCAGGGATGCACTCACTCATCTCTATCAGTTTATCCTTCCTACAGAAAAAAAGTTTTTACAACTTAGCACTCTAAGAAAATTCAGTCCGGCAGCCAAAAGCAGAAACTTTTGTTTTATTTGATTTAATCTAAGAAAAATTCCATCCAATCTGACCAGAGTGCAAAACTCAACGGTCCCACTCTATTTACTTTTCACAGCTTGTTACTTTCTGATAGTGATGTGTGGGCCTTCTGTTTCTCACCAAAAGTTGTTTTTAGAATGACTCAGCATTCTTTTTTTCAATTGTATTTATATGTCTAATCCCCTCCTAAGTGACAACGAATAAGTGTCTGCTACAGTAATGACACACTAGCTACATTGACGACACAGAAAGCATTTCAAACCCCCTCCTCCGCCCTTAGCTCCACACTCCTTTCCTGGCTCTAAGATTTGGGCAGTACGTTCAGGGCTCGTGTTAAATTTCAGAGGCAGAGCCTACGCTTTTTCAGAATGGGCAGAAAATTAGCAATAGTTAGACTTTCATATTTCCTGGTCTGAGATATAAAATATCAAAACCATGGATGCTCCAAAACCCAAATTGTTGTTGTTTATGAGCTTAAGATACAATCAAATAAAGAGTTGTTTCCCATGAAATGAGACCTGATATTACCTCTGGAGTAACAATATGTAGCAAGTTGTAAAATAACAAGTTGTGCAAAAAGACAAATGTTTGCTTCATGTTGGGGGGCAGGAGGATAGAGTTTGGGGTGGTCTGTCTGCAGCAATATCATTTCTGCAGTCTCAAAAGATTGACAGTCGATGTCCTCATACTGTCACAATAATTGCTTGTAAAATTCTGTCTTGGAAAATGTGGTGTCCGAATGATTGCAAGTACCTAATGGACAGGAAAACGAGTGTCCAATTACTGAAAATGACCATTCACCTTTTCTCTCACACATAAATATAAATCAGGCTGCCTTTTCAACAAGTATGAACAAAAGGACATGAAGTCTGCTTCACTGACCTTGTAAATCTAAACCACAACCACTCCAAAACCACACTGAATGACTGATCCAATGCACTCAATGACCACCGGACAAATTCATTATGCAACTTGTAAAATCATGAAATGATTCTGAGAGAATTTAGAGAGCAGATTTGTCACATCACACTCTTAAATACCCAAACTTGCTGTTGCTAAATAAACCTGGGTGGGCAGAAGTGAAAGCCAGAAGCTATAAAAAGCTGTCAGTCATGTTCTATGTCTAGCTTTTCTAAGTTCACAGAAAGAAACATAGCTCGGGGCAAAACTCTGCCTGTCTACCACCTTACCTCAATGCAGCAGCTGTGACCTGGATAGTAGAACTTCACATTAAAAGATTAGTGAGAGTGAGAATGCATTCATGACCCACTCACTCTCACCCATGGCAACAGTCATTTACATTAGAAAATAAGCAAGCTTAGCAAGTCACAGCTGAGTAAGCACTGAAATTTAAATGATCAACCTGGTCGTTGATTAAAAATATGGAAGAACTCACATAACGAAGAGCTACTCTTCAACTCAGCTGCACTGATTTGTAATGTCTTTTTCCTGATTCAGGGCTCCAATGTCTGACTACACCCACGCACATTCATTACACACAAAATGCAATTATGTAGGTCTCGTCGGTGGAGTGGATGGGTAGACAGAGAGCCTCACTAGCCCCCTTTGTTCCACAATACAGGCTTTCGATTTAGGTTGGGCCATAAGGAACAAACATACAACACTTAGTTGAATAATAAGAACTAAGAATCACAGAATCACACATTGAGTATGAGAACTTTTCTGGGAGGAAAAAGTAGTGAATGAACTCATATAACTTCACAAATTTGCATAAAATTAGTCTTTTGCATTATTACAGGGTAAATTTGTAACAACCTGTTCATGTGTCCTACCTTAGAGTTACGTATTAGATTATATGGTTGTATGTCTTAATTAAAATAATAACATAGCATAGAACGCATTTCATTTTTTGTTTTGTTAAGCTATGTTGTTTTTGTGCTACAATTTACAGCAAAGTAATTTTTTACAACAACGATCAAAATGAACGATCAACTTCATTTCAACTTTTAAAAGCCTTGTGTGGTACAAGACCTAATTTCTTATTTTTCAGTGTGAACTGAGCATAAAAATGAAGTTGAGATAAATTTCTAATTCAATTTTTCAATTTTATTTTACAGCCTAATATCACAACAGAGTTATCTCAATGGACTTCACACAGTAAATTGAACAAAAAGAAATCCACAAAAAAACCTCTCAAGATGAACAATATGCTAATTGTCCAACGAAACTAAAACAAACCCTATAATCAACTTACACAGATCAACTCTGAAACGACTGACATTCTTTTTTTCTACTTCAGCCATTCTAAAAGGACACACAGCTAATCAAGCACGCTGATTCAACTATTCTCACTTCCAAAAACTAGCTTCGATAAACAATCCACAGAAAAGTTTCCCAATGACTAGAACTAGAATTTCAAGTCAAAGAGTCTTCAGATTACAAAAAATATGCATATGAACATAAATATGTGTATATATTGATCTGTCTGTAGAATAACTTGAATTTTATCATAAATAATTCTATTCATTTAAAATTGTTTTGAGATGTTCCTTTGTTTCTCCCTACTTCCTTACTGCAAAAATAACACAAAATAAATCACAGACGAGTTTTAGAAAGTCTCATTCGACAGCCTATGTGCTTACGTGTGTTTGCATATCATTACACAGGAGACATTTGTTGTTTCCTTTAGTACCCCAGACAGAAAACTCTAAAATATGACTGTAATAAAGGTAGTGATGAGGGAAAGAGTTCTGCAGGAGGTCGCAGTTTCTTGTGGCAGTTAAAATTTAGCAGACAACAAATTTACTCGTGAGAGATGTGCAGTGCATTACTTCTGTTCCCAGTTCCATTTATTAGATGATTATACTAAACCTATTTAGCTTCTGTGTAAGATAGACAAATGTTTCGGACTATTTTAGAACGTACAATTGCTCAAATAATACACGGACAATCCTTATTATATCTAAATTACAACTTTGTGAGGGGATTCAAATACATTTCCAAGTGTGATTCATTTTAACTGTTCCTTTTTATGTTAAAATCCATAAAGATATCCTTTGTTTTACTTTATGAAGAAACTGGGTGTGGTTCACTGAATCATAATATTAGGTCATGCCTGCTGAAGAGAACCACTAACTGTATTATTTGCTCAGTATAAGTGACATTGATAGTTAATGCAAAAAAAGTATATTAAAAAAATGAGAAAGGCGGCACCAATACAACATTTTCAGTCTTGTATTTTTGTGTTATACAAGAACTTTTTTCTACTTTTCTCAAATATTCACAGTATCCAAGATGAGCTGATTCATATTTTAATTTGCTGCAGTGGGGCTGATCAACCTGAGGGGAAAATGTAGGAAGCACTGACAAGTGTTTAATAAAAAAAAAACTATCAGAAAGTAGAGAAAACATGTTACCTAGATCCACTGGTGAAAAAAAGTTACTTTTTTAAAGAATGACATATTTACCTCCTTTGTGAAGTTATTGAATATGAACTTTTTTTTTTGGAAAACACTCTTTTAAGTATGCAAGCACATTAGACTGCCACCACAACGTGTATAACAAACAAACACACACACACACACCATGCCAGGCCCTAAAGAGTTGTTTTAAATCCTCAAAGCTAGGCGTGAACCTAAATATAGCCTAGGAACCAATTTGCTTAGGGCAGCATGATTTTCAACACGTGATCGCTTTGGGCGACACAAGCCGCTGTCCCTGGTGCTGAACTCACATCCTGCGCTTTCAATGGATCTGCACGCTGTTCAAAGACAACTCAATCTAAACTCTTGCAAAGAATAATCAAGAGCAGTCTAATCTCATAAACAGGCGATAAAACGTTTAAGAGGAATATTTCTAATAGTTCGACCCATAAAAGTGTAATTCCTCACAAGCAACAGTGCGAGGCGCCTGTTTGGGCTAATGCAGTTTAGGGGAGAGAAAAAAAGAGTTTGATTGATCATGTGGGCTATAGGAGCCTGCGAGAGTTGTCGAAAATTGCTGCATAGACGCCCCTTTGGCACCTATCTGGCAGTCAATGTCTCCAAGCCATGCTGTGACATATCATCCCAGCTCCACAGCATGCCTGCTAGCAAAACCTCTAAAGCAAGGCGCTGTAACCAGACCCTTCATTCTTCCGGGTTGGACTTCACCGGTAATCCACAAAAGGCAACATTAACTTACCGCAGTCCTCACACAAGATCTTCCCAACATCCTTTTTTAGGTTCTTTCCAATTGTATCAACAGGCGCAAATGATGCCTTGAAAACCAGAGGTTCATCAGTAGGGTCCATGAAAAAGATATACTTGTGATTCTTTTTTACTTTGGTGCACGGAGCCTCAGATCCAAATTCCCCCACAGTGACGAGCTGCTCTCGCTCCAGACCCCCGCTGTTTAGGGGCCATACATCCAGCACTTTGACATTCACACGGTACGGCTCCGCAGAGACGTTCACAGGCGTAGACTGCACCTTGCCTTCGATCACCACAGCAGATTTGTAAGCCTGGTCCTGCAGGGAATTCAAACTCGGGGAGTAGCAGGCGAATGAGACCCCGATGAGCAGCATGGATAAATGTACTGAATCAAGCCTCATGCCGCCTGCTTTGGCTCGGTGGTCTCTGGTCGCGTTGCGGCAGGGCTCTCTGGGCTGCGGGGCGATGGCGATGGAGCTGGATTGAAAGAAGAGACAGCGAGTAGGCTCCAGTAGCACGGCAGCGCGGCAGACCTTGCATAAGTGTCCATGCCATCGGGATCCGCGGCTTTGCGAGTGATTTGCAGTGTGTAAACAGCAGCTGTGGAACAGAGAAACGCGGGATGACGCTGGCTTGCAAATCCACTCACTGCTTTCTGCTAATAAGGCATCGTAGACAATCTGAGCGAGGAATTGGCGGATTCTCCCATGCAGAAGCTTCCTCCTTTGCTGCTTTAACTGCAACAAGACGCCACTGTTATCTTTGCCTCTAAATTGCAGTGGGAAGATGCCGCTGTGATGATTTTCTTTATCATCTGCAGCGGAGAGAAAAGACGCAAAATGCTGCAGTGAAGCACAAGTTGGAGAGCCAGGATAGAAAACAAGAGGAGCGCTTCATTCCTAATAATAATACTAATAATGATAAAGGATTCTCTGTGAAAGCAGCTCTCCGCCTCTCCTTCCAGCCTCAGATGGAGAGGAAATAACGCTGATTGCCAAGGGGGCTCCGTCAACAAAAACGCAGGATTGCACTCAGACAGGCAGCCGCTTGGACCAAACGGTCGATCTCCTCACTCCCAAAACCCCGTTACTGCATGCCATTCATTCCATGGTGGGCTTTTGTGTTAATCTGTTGTTCTTAGAAAGAAAAATCAAACCTAAACCAAACCCGGTGTCCATGGCTGTCCCTCCTTAAAATTGCATCTTACTGTAACCAAGGCATGTCTCCAGAAATGAAACAGGTTCACGTTGAAAAATCGAGATGCTTCTGAGTCCAGTGAGCCTTAGAGCTTCGATGACTAAGGCTGCGAAAGCATCTCAAAGTCTTCAGGAAGCTGTTTGGAATGAGTTTTGCGTCTCATCCCATTAAGTCCTGCCCTGCATTCAGGTCACATTCACTGCTCTGCCTCTAAAAAACTGATGTTGAAGAACCGCATTAAATCTACAGTCAAATCAGCTTCATTCTAAAGCTTTAATGTGGACGGAAACATGTTTTAAGCACTTTAGAAAGAAGTGTAATTTTTTTAAAAAATCCCTGATGGTACTTTGAAATGTTTCTTTAAATATTATCGAAGTTGTGTGTAAGTGTGTTTAAAGCAAAAAAACAAAAACAATTATTTGCATTTCATAACTTTCAATGACAATATCTTCCAACTTGGAACAGTAAAATATTTAGTTTAAATGTCAAATTGAATGCGGATTCGGTGTGTTGGGGTAACAATTTCACAAAGAGCGACCTCTACTGACCATGGGTGAGGGAGGAAGGAGCAACAGTTCCATAGAAACTAAATGTAAAGGCTGATTTTAATCTCACAACAACCTGCAGCCTGAGTCAGCAACACATACACCGAGTCAAATCTGCCTCACAACTTTAAAATTTCACCTGAAAACATCGTTTGATGTAAAAGAAATTAAATTAAATTAAAAATGAAATTCAAATCAAGCAATTTTGCAAATTAAGTAATTTTTTTAGTCATCAAAGCAGTGAGAGACTGAAGCTCTCCGTGGTGCTGAAATTTGCAAACCTCCACATCAACACATTTACAGCTCAATTATATTTTTGTAATTAAAATGACCTTAGCACATGAATGAGGACTAAACTTGTTTTTTTAAGTAAAATCAAGTTTGCGCATCAATCACCAAAGTATAATTGAAGCTTTCCAAAAGTGGGCGTGGCAGTTTTAAAAAAGACAAATAAAAGGTTGTAAAAAAAAAAAGAAAAAAGGGAAGCATAATTTAATAGATACTGTTTGTTTGATTTAGTTAATTGTAACTGGTTGCTGAAATAATAAATAAATTTAACCAACAGTTGTTTAAGTGACCACTGCTATTTCCCTTTTTCACCAACAGATAGCGCTTCTTCACCACGTTGCGTGTTGACATCAGCGGAACGTGCAGCGTGCAGCTTGCCGTGCCACGACTCGCCGTTTCTTGTCCATCTTGTAAAGAGCAAAATCATATGCGGTCCTGCGTGCTGTGTATTTACATGACTGCTTTACTTCCTGAGATCTTCTGCTGCTGCACACCGCTGAGGCTCTGAGGTGCTGCGCCTGCAAAAAAAAAGAAAAAAAAAGGTAGGTTGTTAGAGACTGCTCCACTCTGCTCGGTGGAATGACGTCTTCTTCTCTACATGTCATTTGGATGGTGGTTCCTGTCCTGTTTAAGTGTCCTAACGTGCAGGACAGTGCATGACACCACCTCACACAGTTTTGAAAAGCATCATGTAAACCTAGAATCAAAGCTGCTTCTATCTGTGTTACTAGCCGTGTTGCAATGTTGGGATGTAGGGTAAAAGTTTGAGATGTGAGCTATGGCTGGGTTTTGGGGGCGGAGGGGTTTGCACCTTTACGAACAGGACTGTTCTTGGGACGTTGCCCCCATGGATCCTGACGGAATTACACACATTTATAACTTAACTAAGCCTGAAAATTAAGCTACTGGACCAAAGAATGTATGATATTTTACAATTTGCAGCAAGCTTTTTTTTTCCCCTGACGGAATCAGTCAGTCTGCTTCTTAACCGTCTTTCCCTTACGGAGTGGCTGGGGGTGCCGGAGCCCTTCCCGGCTGATTCGAGGCGAGGGGAAGGGTACATCCCGAAGAGGTCGCCAGTCTGTCGCGGGGCCTTGACAGAATCAGCATGCATGAATAAAAGAGGGTGAAAAGGTACAAATTGGTCTAAAATTGGGATTCAGAACAACAAATTAGCTTACTTTGGAACTTAAATGTGGACATCAAGCTCAAATATGAGAAGGTTCCTCCAATTTGATCATTTTTTAAATTACTTTATCTTAACCCTTTAATGCACAGAAGTCACTACAGTGGACAGTTACCCAATTGCTGCAGCTTAAGGTGATTTTTTTTAATTCCTATGAAGACAAAATCCAGAAGTATCATTAATATCATCAATCATAATCCATGCATGAAAAGGTTTAAAAGCCATTGTCTTTACATATCATTTTACACTTGATTTTATTCATTAAAAAAGAGGGGAAAAACATAGATTTGAGGCTTTTTCGACATCAGATTGTTTTAAAGTGATAGGCTCTAAAAATAACTTTAAAAAAAGACATAAGTGAGATTTATACTCTCAAACTATCTTAAATCCATTAAAATACATATTTGATATGATTTCATTGCTTGTGACATGTCATGATCAGGATGCAGGGCGCTGACAAGATTTTAAATACATTTTTTTAATAAATAAACTAAATGTATCACAGATTCATTTCAATCCAAATGTGAGTTAACTTTTAAAGTTTAACGAATACTGAAAGTAATGTTAACCCGACATGCTCATCTGTTCTCCATCAGAATCCCGCAGCAAAAAAAAAATAAATAAAAAATGTCAAAATTTTGCAAATTTACTTCTTTATTCAAGGTTTAAATTTCGTTTTCTAAACTTGTTATTCTTAATGGGGTGGCGTTGGCTGGCGGAAGCTATCCCGGTTGATTTCAGGCGAGAGGCCGGGTACGCCATAAACAGATCGGTAGTCTATTGCGAGGTCACACACACACCCAACCATCCACGCCAACACTCATACCTAGGGACAATTTTATAGTGGTCCATTAAGCCTGACATGCATGTTTTGGGAGCAAAGTGTTTTTGCAAATGTTATTTAATTTTTTGTTACAACTTCATTCATTCATCTTCTGAACCGTCCATCCCTAACGTGGTTACGGGTGTGCCCGAGCCTGGACACGGGTGATTCGAGGTGAGAGCCAGAGAACACCCCAAACAGGTCGGCTGTCCATTGTGGAGCCACACACACAGACAGCCACACACACACATTCATTCCTAAAGGCAATTTTGTTGCGGCCAATCAACCTAACGTGCATTTTTTGAAGCGTGGGATGAAAGTATTGTTGCAAATGGGGGTTTTTTGTTGTTGTTGTTACAACCTTTAAAGTAACAATGAAAGTTTGCTTGCAATGTTGATAAAATTTTCATTTTTAATATATAAATAAAATGTTGGAATATTTTTTTTAACCAAAGCACGGATTTAAATTGGAAAGTTTTTGGCCTCTTTAAAGCGTCTGCGTTCAAATGAAAGGGAAGAGATAAAGAAAATTAAATCAATTCAGTCTTTCTGATCATATTTTATATTTTCCATACTTTATTTGCAATAAAAAAGAAGCAGAATTTGATTTTAAAACCTGTAAAAAAAAGAGTTATAAAAATATTTAAATCACACGACAAACATCACGGAATCCTCTAGAAAAAAAAATGCTTAAAAATAAATATAAAAAAGATTACTTTAAATTTTAAAATACCCAAAAGGCAAAAAATATTTAGCGCAAAAATACTACTTTTTTCTTGTTAAATCAAATAAGTAAATAATTTCCTCCAAATAGCCATTTAGTAACAATCGACTTTCATTTTCAAATTAAAAAAGAAAACGCAAATGCCGCAGTATTATAGATTAGCAAAGAAAGAAATCTTTTTATTTATTTTTACAGATTTTTTCTTTTACACATCATGAAGCTGAAAAAGAGATAAATTACCGGATCAAATCTTCCACAAGAGCTACAACTTTCGAATTTTGCTTTGATTTTATGAATAAAAATCATTTTAAAAATAGTCTTGCATACTCTGGCCTACTCTTTGGAAATGTGGCCTACATCTGTTAAAACCGGTCCAGTATTAGTCTATTGTGTCCTAATTGGCCTAAAATGATCAGAATATAAAGACTGTGTATTTTTTAAGCTTGTGTAGTCAATAAAAATAAATCTGACCCAACTGTAGTTGAAATGATAACTAAATGTAAGGCGGGTGAAGGCCTGTGGGTTAATCTGTCTGATGAAAGATGGCCTAAAAAAAATCAACAATATTTTTTATATGATCTCGTTTGTAAATGGGCATAAATGGAAGGGAAAACAAGTTTAGTTTTTTTTTTTAATTATATTTAATTACCAGCAATCACATTGATTTAGTAGTCTGGGATTCAACTGAAATGGATTCACGCAAAAAAATATTCTTTTGCGCAATTCATTAATTTAACCCGTCTACACAAGATTGATTTGCGTGAAAAGCAGAGGAATGTAAAACTTTGCGGTGTTTTAGTGGCTTAGTTTCAGTAAAACTAAGTTAACCTCACTGATAGTAACCTTGTTTTTTTTTCCTCTCTAGAAAACCCCGCACATGGCACGAATGTCCAATATTGTTGTTTTGTTGGTCAAACAGGGTCACTGTTTCATCTTCTGAACCGATTATTCTTAATAGGGTCACAGGGGATGCTGGAGCCTATCCCTGCCCCTGCTGATTTCAGGCGAGAGGCGTGATACACCCATATCAGGTCGCCAGTCTGGGCTACACATTCCTAGGGACAATTTTGAAGTGGTCAATCAGCTTGTATATGACTTTTTTTTTTACTGCAGTGTCCATGTAATTCTATTTTTGTCTTCTTTTTTTAATGAAAACGCAAATTTTCCTCCTCAAACAGAAAATGACAAGATTGCTTTAAGATTACATAACATGAGGTTCATCAACTTTAAAAAATGTTTTAGATGTACAGAGATGTGTACAGTTAAGGTGTCTGTGTGATTAATGCATCACGTTACGCAATGATTCACTTGTATCTTTAAATTTAAAAAAAAGAATCCAAGGATTTTGCCTCCTATGTGTTTCCTTCATCTCACTGCCTTAAGTTACGAGTGCATGTAAAGGGTGTTATTTTGTCAATGGCGTGGTTTTACTGGGTGAACGATCATTTTACGTCGTTGGTACGATAATCCAGCACCTGGCAACGCGGTTATTCAACAGCTAGCCAAAACATTTCAGCACGTGTTCCTGTCCTAAGATCATCTTTCACGGTGAGAAAAAAACTTCATTAAATGAAAACGTTAAAATTTAATTTAAAAAATCAATTTAAACACAATTCTATTTATTTGAGTCGAAGTAAACATAACCCAAACCAAGTTTGTGTACATAGATATATGTGTCTGTGTGTTTGTGTGTAGACTGATAAGTTGTGAGTTAAATATGATTGTAATATGAGGTGTGATGGGCTTTTTTCTCATGGGAAGATCAGGTTATGATTTTTAAGGGTCTAAACATGAATATTAGTTTATCAATTTTGTTTTTTTTTTTTAGGAGTTTTTTTTTTCTTTTTTGCATGTAAAGGGTGTTATTTTGTCGATGGGCGTGGTTTTACTGGGTGTACGATAACTTTTTGTATAATACGATAATTTTACGTCATTAGTACGATAATCCAGCACCCGGCAACGCTGTAGCTAAGCAACAGCTAGCTAAACCTTTTCAGCACGTGTTCCTGTCCTAAGATCATCTTTCACGGTGAGAAAAAACTTCACTAAATAAAAACTTTAGAATTTAATTTAAAACAAAAAAATTAAACACAATTGTATTTATTTGAGTCGAAATAAATACAATTTATTTCGAAAAAACCATTTAGACCCACAAATACATGTCAAGAGCTAGCTAAACAACCGCTAGCTAACCAAAAGCTGGCTAAACCATTTCAGCACATGTTCCTGTCCTTAGATCCTCCTTCACGGTGAGAAAACACCTCACTAAATAAAAACTTTAGAATTTAATTTTTTTTTTTAATTTTTTTAACACAATTGTATTTATTTAGGTCGAAATAAATACAATTTTTTTTCGAAAAAACCATTTAGATCCACAAATATACCGTCAAGAGCTAGCTAAACAACCGCTAGCTAACCAAAAGCTAGCTAAACCATTTCAGCACGTGTTCCTGTCCTTAGATCCTCCTTCACGGTGAGAAAACACCTCACTAAATAAAAACTTTAGAATTTAATTTTTTTTTTTAACACAATTGTATTTATTTAGGTCGAAATAAATACATTTTTTTTTCGAAAAAACCATTTAGATCCACAAATATACCGTCAAGAGCTAGCTAAACAACCGCTAGCTAACCAAAAGCTAGCTAAACCATTTCAGCACGTGTTCCTGTCCTTAGATCCTCCTTCACGGTGAGAAAACACCTCACTAAAGAAAAACTGTAGAATTTAATTTAAAAAAAAATCAATTTAAACACAATTGTATTTATTTAGGTCGAAATAAATACAATTTATTTCGAAAAAACCGTTTAGATCCACAAATATACCGTCAAGAGCTAGCTAAACAACCGCTAGCTAACCAAAAGCTAGCTAAACCATTTCAGCACGTGTTCCTGTCCTTAGATCCTCCTTCACGGTGAGAAAACACCTCACTAAATAAAAACTTTAGAATTTAATTTAAAAAAAAAAAAAATTTAACACAATTGTATTTATTTAGGTCGAAATAAATACAATTTATTTCGAAAAAACCATTTAGATCCACAAATATACCGTCAAGAGCTAGCTAAACAACCGCTAGCTAACCAAAAGCTAGCTAAACCATTTCAGCACGTGTTCCTGTCCTTAGATCCTCCTTCACGGTGAGAAAACACCTCACTAAAGAAAAACTTTAGAATTTAATAAAAAAAAAAAAAATCAATTTAAACACAATTGTATTTATTTGAGTAGAAGTAAACATAAAACAAAACAAGTTTGTGTACATAGTTATATGTGTTTGTGTGTAGACTGATAAATTGTGAGTTAAATATGATTGTAATATGAGGTGTGATGGGCTTTTTTCTCATGGGAAGATCAGGTTATGATTTTTAAGGGTCTAAACATGAATATTAACAGAGTTTATCAATTTTGGGTTTTTTTTTAAAGGAGTTTTTTTTTTCTTTTTTGCATGTAAAGGGTGTTATTTTGTCGATGGGCGTGATTTTACTGGGTGTACGATAATTTTTGTATAATACGATAATTTTACGTCATTAGTACGATAATCCAGCACCCGGCAACGCTGTAGCTCAGCAACAGCTAGCTAAACCTTTTCATCACGTGTTCCTGTCCTAAGATCATCTTTCACGGTGAGAAAAAAACTTCACTAAATAAAAACTTTAGAATTTTATTTAAAACAAAAAAACCAAACACAATTGTATTTATGTGAGTCGAAATAAATACAATTTATTTCGAAAAAACCATTTAGATCCACAAATACATCGTCAAGAGCTAGCTAAACAACCGCTAGCTAACCAAAAGCTAGCTAAACCATTTCAGCACGTGTTCCTGTCATTAGATCCTCCTTCACGGTGAGAAAACACCTCACTAAATAAAAACTTTAGAATTTAATTTTAAAAAAAAAATTTTAAACACAATTGTATTTATTTGTGTCGAAATAAATATAATTTATTTCGAAAAAACCCATTTAGATCCACAAATACACCGTCAAGAGCTAGCTAACCAAAAGCTAGCTAAACCATTTCAGCACGTGTTCCTGTGCTTAGATCCTCCTTCACGGTGAGAAAACACCTCACTAAATAAAAACTTTAGAATTTAATAAAAATATATATATATATTATTATTATTTTTAATTAATTTTTTTTAAACAATTGTATTTATTTGAGTCGAAGTAAACATAACCCAAACCAAGTTTGTGTACATAGTTATATGTGTCTGTGTGTTTGTGTGTAGACTGATAAGTTGTGAGTTAAATATGATAGTAGTATGGGGTGTGATGGGCTTTTTTCTCATGGGAAGATCAGGTTATGATTTTTAAGGGTCTAAACATGAATATTAACAGAGTTTATCAATTTTGTTTTTCTTTGAAAGGAGGTTTTTTTTATATCTTTTTTTTTCCTTTTTTTTTTTTTTTTTTTTACTAACAGAAGAGTTGCTCAGATCTGCATTACCAGGCTCCTCCTGCTCTGCAGATATCGCGAGAACTCCACTTTACCATCCTTTCCTTACTTTTGCAGATATCGCGAGAGCTGCGGTGTAGCTTTGCAGCAGACGGAGGGAGAAAAGCAGGCAGGCAGCATCATGGCGGATAGAGACAGTGGAAGTGATCAGGGAGGAGCAGCAACGGGCCCGGGATTCGGATCCGTGCAGCTCGCGACCGGAGGGGCGGGTTCCGCTACAACACTTCAACACGAGACACAAGAACTGGCATCAAAACGAGTTGACATTCAGAACAAACGCTTCTATTTGGACGTAAAGCAAAACGCAAAGGGCCGCTTCTTAAAGATCGCTGAAGTAGGGGCCGGTGGAAACAAGAGCCGCCTCACTCTTTCGATGTCAGTTGCTGTCGAGTTTCGAGACTATTTGGGAGACTTTATTGAACATTACGCCCAGCTTGGTCCTAGCAACCCAGGAATGCTACAGGATGAACCGAGACGCGCATTGAAAAGCGAGTTCCTGGTTCGAGAGAACCGTAAGTATTACATGGATCTAAAAGAGAATCAAAGAGGGAGGTTTTTGAGAATCCGGCAAACCGTTAATCGGGGTCCTGGTTTGGCGTCAAGTCAGGGCCAAACGATCGCCCTGCCAGCCCAGGGACTGATCGAGTTCCGCGATGCTCTGGCTAAACTTATTGACGACTATGGGATGGAGGAGGAACCTGCTGAGCTGCCCGAAGGATCAGCATTGACAGTGGACAATAAACGCTTTTTCTTCGATGTCGGATCCAATAAGTACGGTGTGTTTATGAGGGTGAGCGAAGTCAAACCGACTTATCGTAACTCCATCACGGTGCCCTATAAAGTCTGGTCGAAATTTGGAAACACGTTCTGTAAGTATGCTGAGGAGATGAAGAAGATTCAGGAGAAGCAGAGAGAGAAAAGAGCGTCTGAGATGCAGCAACAAGAGGAGATGCAGCCAGATGATGGAGAGGAAGATTGATATGAAAGAGTTCAGATGAAAGAATATTTGAATTGGAACATCAATGTAAGAAACCACCAAGCTGACAGTTTTGACATCTGGATGTTTCTCTCCACTTCTCCACATTAATACAGTTAACGGGCTGCTAAAAACAAAGTAATAACAGATTTCAACGTTGTTTCTTACTTGACAATTCACATTGAACTGAGTGTTTATTTCCCTTATTATTATTAACTTTTTGTACCAGTTAATTTTTTTGTTTCAAGAAAAAAAAATTGTTCAATTGTTCAAGTTCAAATTTTCATTTACAGTTGTTCAGCACAAATCAAAAATTTAATCAAAAATTTCTAAAACTAAAAAAAAAAAAACAAACAAACAAAAAAAAAAAAAGTTGTCACATATACTTGCCATCCTATTTACCTTTACCTTTGTTTACACATAAAGCAGGGGTCTCCAACTCCAATCCTGGAGGGCCAGTGTCCTCAAGGTGAAGGTGTTCTATGTGTTCTTGTATCTACACTCCTGACCCCTAGATTTCACTTTACCTTCTTCAGATGTGTCGAACCAAGAACACATGGAACACCACCCATCAGGACACCGGCCCTCTCTTCAGGACTGGAGTTTGACACCCCTGACATGAAGCATATGAGGGCTAGGCCTGCTTCACAAAGTGGTTTAGATGTAATGCAGTAAATCTATATTTAAAAATAAAAAAATGGAATATATAGGCATTTTACAGAAAGAAAATAAGTGCTATATTGCGCAATATGCATTGCAGAGAAATTGATTCTATTTAACTGGTTGAATATTTTCGTCAGAGGCATTCAAAGATACTAACGTTGTAATCCTTTCAGTTGAAGTTGTTGCCATGCAGATGGAAATACCATAAACTACGTTTGTGTCTCATTCATGCAATGTGTTTATTTTTTTCAAATGGTTCTAAATGTTTATCTGATGAGAAGAACTCACATGTAGCAAAAACAGTCTGAAATGACAAATTCGATTGGTAAACTTTGAGAGGCGTTGCTCGGTTGGTGTATCTCAAACATGTTTTTAAGTCCTCTTCTCGGTGCCAAGGAATGCTGTTGCTGCATGTTAACCTGCACTTTGTTAGATTCCAGTCAGAACGTTGGGTGAGTTCCATCCAAAGTTGACGTGAAAATTTCAAAAGGAAAAAGTTGTTTTAAAGCAGGGGTGTCAAACCTCCAGTCCTGGAGAGACGGTGTCCTGAAGGTTTTCATTGTGTTCCTGATTCAACACAGCTGATGCAGCTACACTGAAATCAACAGCCAATAAGATGCAGCTTTTTGATTCAATAAGCTGGATCAGATGTGTAGATGCAAGAACACATTGAAAACCTTCCGGACACCGGCCCTCCAGGACCTGAGTTTAACACCCCTGTTTTAATGGTTGATTGTAAAACAAGTGACCATGTTAAAAGTAATCGAAATATCACTTTAAATTTCCAAGGAGGGCTGCAAATAGGTTGAAGTTGCACAGAAGAGGTTTAATTTTTGAAAAGAAAGTGGTTGATTGACCTTATGTATGCCCTCAGATGTGCCCATTTTTATGAAGTCAGGAGACTCAGCGGGACATCTTTACATCGCACATTGATCTACCTGCTAGTATTTCCATACACTTAGTGTTTTTTGGGTCTAATTGTACATGTTCGGGCTGCCATGTGGAAAACAGCTGGTTCCACCCAGATCTGTCGCATCTCATAGATGTGTGATAGTGTTTTTTTTTTATAAACTGGCAACAATCAAATTCAGTCAGATTACCTCAATGTTTAAATTCCAACGATTGCTCCCATGTTTAGATTTGGCTGAACGGAAACCAGCAAACTAGACTGTCCATGACCACCTGTTTCTGGAGCCTACGGTATAAGCATAAAAAAATCTACCTGATTTGGAGCCATCCTCTTCAGCATATAAACAACCTGGTGCCTTAAACACTCTGCATGCTTACACGCTGGCCTGGTGCTTTGGATCGCAGTTATGCTTAATTTCTTTTCTAGTTTTCTCTTCCATTTTCTTTCGTGTGCGTGTATCTCGGCCCCTTTTTTTGTGCTCAAACGCACATGTCAAGGTGCTAAAAGGTTTGGATGTAAACCTCTCTAAGAAAACTTAAGAGCAGAACTGAGTCTTTTTTTTTTCTTTCTGCTGCCTTCCTTTTTGATCCCTAACTGCATTGCCATCCCCATTCCTCAGCCATCCAGGTATCGGCCTACATGTAAACATGGAAAGGGGGGTGGTCACCGAGATGCAAGATGATGCAGAAGAGTTGGCTCTTCACTAAGCCAAAAAAGCATCAGCAAAGGAGGAGGCTGGATGAGAAGATCTCTGATGATCACACGGGGGTTTTTAACTCGTTCGTGAGCCTCTCTCCAACTGCTTATTCTCTGGCTATGGTTGTTAACTTGTACGTTGCTCAATTAATGGGGAGTAGCAAGCATGTCCTCTTGTTCGGTTAGTTTTTTTTTTTTTTCTTTTTACCAACTCAGCATTATTTCCACATTATTTTTGTTTTTGAGAATGTGTGCGCCCACAAAGAAAAGTTTTTGTTTTTATTTTTTGTTCCTGTGCAACATTTCTTCACAGTGTGCAATATCGTACGTGCCAATGGTGGCAATAGATGTATATCACTTAAATATGAGTACTATATTTCGAGGCTGAATTCCATGTTTTGGGGTTTTTTTGTGAAGGAAATGTATGCCTTTATTTGCACTCAAAGCTCCAACGTGGAGAGATATAAAAAGAAACATGGCTAGTCGTGGTCATAAAGCAGCCTGTCGGGTCAAGCAGTTCACACATGTACTTAAAACTTGAACCGGAATATTGTCACTGCAAGAACTTGCCCCTTTTGAAGAAACGAGTCGATTCGGCTCGAGGGTTTTTGAAAGTAAAGTTCAATCAAACATTCTTAGGAGTTTTTTTTTTTATTACGAAAAAAAACTGAATCTCTATTTTAGCTTTAAGCTAAGAAAAGGTGCTTCAATTCAATCCTCTTTAAAATGTCTGGTGAACTGTCTTCAGTGGTTTGTCGTGTGTGTAGCACTTTGCTTTCCCAGGTTTTTAAAAACCTGACTAATATTTGTTTAAAGAGAATCTCTACAAAGAATGTTATCTCTTTTTTTTTTCTGTTTTGTTCCGTTATTTTTTAAGAAAAAGAAGTTTGTTCAGTTGCTTGTTTCAATGCATAACATTTAATTTATGTACATTTGACAAATTAAAAAAAGAAGTTATTTTATTTACCCAATGAGGGAAAATCTACGTTTCAAAATAACATTGTTTTCTTTCCTTTTCTGTTGAAAGGAAAATGCCTAAAAAGAAGAGAATAGGTTTATAATTTTGATGTAGTGTTGTCTACAATGTCTGACTCTACATTTACAATGATATTAATAACTAAAGCTTAATTTTACAGCCTCTGAATATCCTAACCTTGCAGTGACAATTTATTTGATCACTTCAATGTCTTCTTGGAGATTTCTACGTTAGTACTGTATATGTAATAAATGCCAGGCTGTAAAATAAAGCATTACTTTGTTCTCTAATCATCCTGACTAAGCCGTTTTTTATCTCGTGTCCTCACTTGCCTTTTGGATTTTTTACATTCAAGGAAGAAAGAAAAGGAGTTTATGAGTAATATGGAAAAAAAAAAACATTTTAGACTTTAAATATGAGGAAATTACTTATTGTTTTTTTTTTCAATCTAGATTGCGCCTCGCTGGTGAGGTGTTTCGGTCACATCCCACCGGGAGGAGGCCAAGAGGCAGACCCCGGACCCGCTGGAGAGACTGTCTCACAGCTGGCCAGGGAACAACTCTGGATCCTTTCAGGGGAGGTGGAGGATGCAGCCGGGGTGAGAGAAGTCTGGGCTTCCCGTCTGAGGCTGTTGCCCCCATGACCTGGCCCAGGATAAGCGGAAGAGAACGGAAAGATTTTTGCTACTTTAATGTAACTTTGGAATTCATTATTGTTGAATGTGTGATCATTTCTGTTCCATTCTGTTGTCTTCAGCTTATCCAGGATCAAGTCGTGGATGCAACAGCCTCAGATGAAACCCAGGGTTCTCTTTCTGTCCAGCTGCATCCTCCAGCTCACCGGGGAGGATCTTGAGGTGTTCCCTGTCCAGCTGTGCAACATAGTCTCACCAGTGGGTCCGGTGTTTACCTCTTGGTCTCCTCCCGGTGGGCTGTGCCCGAAACACCTCACCAGCGAGGCGTTTGGGAGGCATCCTAACCAGATGCCCAAATCTCCCCATCTGGTTTCTCGCAACCTGGAGGAGCAACAACTCTACTCAGAGCTCCTGAATGAGAGCCCAGCCATCCTACAGAGGAAATTCATTGTGATCATTTTTGTCACTAACATGCAGAAAACTGTTTATTCGTTTTATTTAATCGCCTGCTTGAAGGAGATCCAGCGTAGAGATTTAACATTGGCTTTTCTAGACGGTCAAGTAAGGTCTTTGGACATGGTGTTGAAATAAAAAAATGCTGTGATGGAGTGCTGCTCCACTGCCAACTCTGTTATGCAGTTTATCCAACATAGAGGATTAGCTTTGCAGCAGAAGAGCAATCCGAGCGGCTCATAAATTTAAAGGATCTCAAAACGGTTCAAATCTATACTGCTATTTTGTAGAATACTACACCGAGTAGGACAAAAGATTCAGATATTTTAATAACAGTGCAGAAAGAATATTATGATATCTTATTAATGTCTAACAATCACATCTAACTAAATGTCTGTTTGCATTCTGGCTATCTTTATGTGATTTATGAAGGAGTTCAGTGGCAGCAAAATGCATTATTCTGCAATGCTGATGCCTTTAATATCTAACTTTAATTTTATGGTGTGATCTGAGGTAACCTAGCAAAGCTTATAGAGGTGACGTTAGAGGGAGTTCCAAATTTGGTCACAAGATGTCGCTGTTTACCAACTAATGCAGCCAAATTTATCAGTAAAATGAAAATTTAAAAGATTATTATAAATAGATCAGAAGATTTTATTTGTACCTGGAGGTAGATTTTCTCTGTAATTATACAACATGAAACACTTTTGTTTCACAGACATATAAACATTTATACCAGATAATACATTAAATAAATAAAATACATCAAGTTAAACACGTGTAAAAGTGTGTTAAAAAGTATGTTAAAAGAAGGCTCTAGGATTTAAATCCAAATTAAAACTATATTTATTATAAAATTTGCACTCATAAACCAGGTTCAAATAGAAGAGAGGAGTTGTACTTGTAAACACAATTGGAAAGTTTTTTAAAAGATTTTCTTGATGTGTTACATTTATGTTGTCTTTAAAGAGTGGAAACTGATAACAGCACATCAAGATGTTTTGTTTTTTTTTTTTTTTAAATTTACCCCCTAAAAAATACTTTAATGACCAAAATGGAAAAACACAACATTTCACAACACATTCCAAAAATAGACTTGGGAAATTTTCACTTCAAAGATTATTTTTGTTGTGGGATTTAACTCCCAAGAGCCTTTATTTATGTTAGGTATAATTACATTTTTAATGCACTTGGTGTGTGAGATCATTTTTTTTTAAAGTGAAGTGTGTGTTGGTGTGTCTGAGTGTGAGAGAGAAGAGAAGAGGGGAGGGAGGGACAGAGAGAAGCATGGAATGCTGTGATGTCATCAGCCCCAGTCTTACACACACATACACAAAGACAAGGAGGACCCACAGGCACTCTGATTCTCAGCTTTAGTTAGCAAACACTGCTCTGGATCGACTGCCTACATCCTACTGTGAGTACTTGAACATATTCTATCCTTTACTGCTCCTCTTTTCTTTCAGATCCTTGACTTTCTCCTCTCACCATCCTCCCTCTTTCTTGGGGTTCCTTCCAATGTGCCAGACAATGATCTTTCTCCAACTAGTGATAGTCTGAGAAAGCTTTCTTTCCCTCCAAGTGCTGCTTATGCGGCAGCCATTGTCTAAAACACCACTAAGAAGCTCAGTTTTCTTCCTCCTTGTCATAGAAACTGACTCAGATTTGTAACAGTTATTACTCAGTTGTTACTCTGCTTTATGGAAACCACTAGAATTAACAGCAGATCACATTGAAAATGAGCTTCTATCATGTGGAGAAGAAAGGAACATGAGTTTATGAAGAGATCTAAGCCGGTTATGGTGATAGAAACAGTTCTATTTCTTTAAAAACTACTTCTAGTCTTGACCTGGTCAGAAAAGAATCTCTTAAACAGACAATCAAGATAGAAACTAGTTCTTAAAGTGACTCCATCTGAAAGGAAGTTTCTGAACTAAAGCTGACCACCACATGATAAATGACACTGTTGATTCTTCACAAGGAAAGAGTTCTTAATCTTTCAAATGTTCTGTGTGTTTTCTTGTAGATTAACCAAACCATGGCCTGCAGAGTTGAAGTGAACTGACTCTGCTGTGTGGCAGGAAGAGAAACACAGAAAGGAAACAGGATTTTGTGTGTGTGTGTGTGTGTGTGTGTGTGTGTCTTTGTGTGATTGTACAGTGTGTACACTAGTGCATGACAATGAGTGTGTACATTGATTTATAAAGTAACTCAACATAAATCAATAACTACTGTAAGAAATTTGAAAAAAACAACATGAGGCTATAAAATCTAAACTTTCTTGTCAAGAACTCGCTGGCTGGACGACATCACGTTTGGATCATTCCCAGTTTGACCTGTTGGTACCCGTTTGACCCTCCATCCATTCATCTATCCAGTTATCAACATGCTTCAACAGATATTAAAAGACATGTACATCGATCCCAATGTGCTCACAGCGCTTAACGACGAGCAGAAAAAGACTCTTTTCCTAAAAATGCGTGAGGAACAAGTGCGACGCTGGAAAGAACGTGAAGAGAAACTGGAAAGAGAAGGACGAGACGCTGAATCCAACAGTTTAAAGCCTAAAAAAGGTACGCACGCTACCTCATGATCTCTACCTTACTTTTAATAACTTCTCTTCCTCTTGTCAATCCAGACTAACAGGATACAGCTTCTCATTCTTCAGGCAAACCGTCATTTACTCAGAGTTACTTGAATTGTCTTGAGCTTAGTCTCACCCACAAAGTGAAATATGGTTTCTATTTAAAGTTCTTAACAAAATATCAGAACATCAGATTGAAATGTAGCCATCTTCTCAAGCCCTACGCAGGATCTGACTTGTGTAAAAGTGGTTATCTGGGAAGGGTTTGTTCACAAGTACATGTTGTTTGCAGGCTCTTAGCTCATTTTGAGCCAAGTCACACAAGACAACGTAAGCCTTAAAGAAACAGGAAAGGCACAGAGATTCCACTTATGTGTGGAACGTTATGGGAAATAGATGCCAGATGATAAGTTGACAGACAGAGACAAAAAAAAGAAGGGGAAAACAATCCAGCAAAGAGGAAACTCATAAAGATTTTGAACTGTAAACTTGTTCATTAAAGTTAGGGGTGTAAATGTGGCATTCAGACTGAACAAAGCTCACAGAAATCCAGGAAGCCACAAATCAGTTTTGAGTTTGGTTGGACATTTTGTGATAAAATGCTGTTTGTCTGCATTTTTTTTTCTACTTTGTTTCTTTGCTTCTTCTAGTTCTAGTCTAAGTACACATTCTGTGGATTCTTTGACGTAAGAAACTCCTTCATTATGTTATGTAAGTTAGAATAATGACGTAAACTTAAAATGTCAAAACACAAGTTGCGACTGGTTGACCTCCGTTTTGAGTTGGTTCATCAACTCTGGCTGACATAGTAGTGCGCTGTGTCTTGATCAATCACAAAGCACTAACTATCAACTCTGTCCAGAGTGAGAGAAACATGGTCTATCTTTCTTAGAACGACCAGTGCAGCTGTCTTTTAGAGGCCGCTGGTGGACTCCAGGCTGACATCACATGGACCGAGCCCTTCTACACAAAGAAGGGTTCCAAGGTTTTGAATTTTTTTTTTTTTTTTTAACTGTACGTTACCAAATAAAAAAAGGAAATGAGTCAGGAATTTGTGCTTTAAACAATTAGCAAAGAGCAAAACAGGAAGTTTGCAGGAAATATTTGTGTTGGGAAAACAAATGAGACTTTTTTAAATTTCGTCCCAATGGGAGATTTTTATTTACGTTTTGTTGAAGCCAAAGTGTCGCTTGTCTGGTCGTCAAGACTTGAATTGGATTTTTAAGACGTTTTCTAATGTCTGAGTTTTTTTTTAACTCAGACACGCCCCGATGTTTTTACTCTATTCCCACTTAGTTTTAACCCTGCCTTAAAATGAACTCTGTGACAAAAAATCATTGTCCCAGCAGTCAGATGACTGGATCAATTTTATCCACGCCCGATAGCATTGCCGTCAGTTTAGGGTGAGTCAGTTATTTTCTGTCTGCTCGTGTTTTCTGTTATCATGGTTCGTCTATTTGGAATGCAGTCTGCAGGGTTGGCTAGCTAAACCAGTTTAAGTGGGAAGTTTTCTTCAACCACCATCATCCTGCCCACAGCCTGCATCAGCTGTGTTTTCACCACAAAACAACTTTTCCATACTGGCAAACACAATCACAAGACATAGACATATGTTTGGAGAGAGAGACAGGAACACTGATCTGGCTTGAGAGTAGAATGAAATCAGTACAGATTTTTTTCTTCAAATCTTCCACTAAGTTTGTATGACTTTGATGTTGTTAGGTTTTAAGTACGTGGTTATGATAGATGTGAAAGAATAGAGGACAAATCAACACCTCACATTTTACATCAAATTTTTGTTTGAATTGTGTGTATTCCTTCTTGTAATGAACTCATAGAAACTTAACAAACAAAGAGGATCTCTCAGAGTGGATTAGTTCAGAACCACCCCATCTGGTTTCTCTCGACTTGGAGGAGGAGCAGCTCGACCCCAAGCCCCTCCCGGATGGCAGAGCTCCTCACCCAATCTCCCGAGTGAGAGCCCAGCCACCCTGAGGAGGAAAATAATATCGGCCGCTTGTATCCGCGATCTCATTCTTTTCGTCACCAGCGGTGAGGGTCGGAACGTAGATCAACTTGTAAATCAAGTGGTCAGAATGCCCCCCGAGCGCTTCGCTGGTGAGGTGTTTCGGGCACATCCCATCGGTAGGAGACCAAGAGGCAGAGCCCGGACCCGCTGGAGAGACTATGTCTCACAGCTGGCTGTAGAACACCTTGGGATCCTTCTGGGTGAGCTGGAGGACGCAGCTGGGGTGAGAGAAGCCTAGGCTTCCCGTCTGAGGCTGATGCCCCCGCAACCCGGCCCCGGATAAGTGGAAGACAATGGAACGAAATGAACAAGTTAGAAAGGGTTGCACAGTGGTGCAGTTGTTAGCACGATAGCCTCACAACAAGAAGGTCAGGCTTCAAGTCTGTGAGTGGGAGCGAGGCTTGAAACACTGGCCTTTCTATGTGGAGTTTGCATGTTCTCCCCATGTTTGTATGGGTTTTCTCCCATCCTCCAAAAACCTCCATGTTTGATTTGCCTCTACAAAATTGCCCCATAAATGTGTGTGTGTTTGTATGTGTTTTGGGGCCTTGCAAAAGACTTGCAAACTGTTCAGGGTGTATCCTGCCTCTTGCCCGTAATCAGTCAGGGATAGGCTCCAGCACCCCCTGCAATCCTATTAGGGATAAGATTAAACAAAAACAAGTTAGAAAATTATTCTGAATGTTAGAGTTTCCCTCCTTATTTGAATTTCCCCTCCTAGATACTGTATTCTTGTGTTGTAGCAGATAATCTTGTTTCGTCACAGTCAACTTCTTAACCGTAATAATAATAATAATAATTAAAATAATTTTATTTGTAACACACTTTATATCTCCAGTGGAGATCTCAAAGTGCTACAATGACCAAAAGGAACAACAAACAGCAAAATAACCGTCTATACCATATGGGGTTACGGGGTTGCCGGAGCCTATCCCGGCTAATTCGAGGCGAAGGGCAGGGTACACCCAGGTTGCCAGTCTATTGCTGAGGCCACACACATACAACCATACACACACGCTCATTCCTAGGGGCAATCATGTAGTGGCCAATCAACCTAACATGCATGTTTTTAGAGGGAGGAAATCGGAGTAAACCCATGGGAGAACATGCAAACTCCACACAGAAAGGCCAGTGTTCGAAGCCTCTTCCTCACTCCCGGACTCAAACCCACAACCTTCTTGCTGTGAGGCCACTGTGCTACCCACTGCGCCACCGTGCAGCCTGTCTTGTTTCATTTTCCATTTAATTGTGTAAAGTCCTTGAAACACTCCCATCCCACGTTTGGCAGGAATTAATCCAGGAAAGGGTGGCACAGTGGCCCCACAGCAAGAAGGTCAGGGTTTAAGTCCTGGAGTGTGGTCGAGGTTTTGTTCTCCAGCCTTTCTGTGTGGATTTTGTATGTTCTCCCTGTGTATGTCTATGTTTTCTCTGTGTACTCCAGTTACCTCCCACCCTTCTAAAACATGCACACTAGGTTGATTGGCTGGTGCCAAATGCCCCTTGGAATAAGTGTGTCTGTGTATGGTTGTGTGTGTGTGTGGCCCCGTGACAGACTGGTGACCTGTTCGTGGTGTACCCTGACCCTCGCATTGAATCAGCCGGGATGGGCTCCAGCACCCCCCGCAACCTCGTAAGAGATAGACCTTTACGAAGGTGTGTGACTGACTAATCCAGGAAATGTAATGAAAACTTCCCTGAAAGTAAGAATGCTAATGAATTCAAACTTCTAATGAGTTCAAAATAGAAGTAAATAATTGGAAATCTTCAATAATTAAAATTAATTTCCGTGTCTCCATGATAATTTTAAGATGGTTCGATAATGAATTGTCTCAGCACTTTTTTTTTGGAAGACTAAAAGTTTATATTTTTCAAAATAATATCAGGGCTTCACAGTGTTTAGCACAGTGGCCTCACAGCAAGAAGGTCAGGGTTCAAGTCCCAGAGTTTGGGTGAGGCTTGGGACACCAGCCTATCTGTGTGGAGTTTGCATGTTCTCCCTGTGTATGTGTAGGTTTCCTCCGGGTACTCTGGTTTCCTCCCACCCTCCAAAAACATGCATGTTAGTTTGATTGGCTGCTATGAAATTGCCCATAGAAATTAAAGGTATACTCTGGTATACTCTATACAAGGTATACTCTGGCAACCTCGTTAAGGATAAGTGGTTCAGAAGGTGGAACAATAATTTCTGTGGCTATAAAGCCGGATTTCTGTAGTGAACACATGTAGCTTTTGTAGTCGTGATAAAAATGACATTTTTTTTGTTATTATTACAGCCAACAGCAAGACCGTGAGCTGGCTCCTCGGCCGGGATGGAGATGTTTTGGTCAACGTGATTGGTGAAGTGGATGAGTTAACCGCCAAATTCATCTCCACGCAACTCGGAGACAAGAAGTCACCAAACCTCCTAAACAGCACGTGGTAAATGACCTTGCACACTGTTACACACTTTAAAAAATACAAAGGTTACAAACATGCAAAGACAGGGTTTTAAAAAGCATTTTATTAACCAATCAGCAGAATATTAGTTTTTTTTATCACAAAAGTTTACAATGTTGTGAGTGCACATCATCATTTTGTTCTATATTAAACATCTTTGCTATTATTTGTAGCCATCAAACTATTCTGAAGAGCAAAACAATCCCAGAAGGCGTCACAGCTGAGAGAAAGAATCTGTCTCAAAAACCTCAACATGAGATTTCTTTAAATTTGAAGGTATGTGACTTTAGATTAAACATTTCTTTCATCTTCTGAAACGCTTATCCCCAAAGAGCCACTGCAATGCCGGAGCATATTCCAGCTAATTTAGGTCGAGAGGCAGGGTACACCCCAAACAGGTCACCAGTCATTTGCAGGGCCACACACACACTCATTCTTAGTGGCAAGTTTCGTAGCGGCCAATCAACCTAACATGCATGTTTTTAGATGGTGGGAGGAAACTGGAGCACCTGGAGGAAACCAATGCATACACAGGAAGAACATCTTCTAAAAAAAAACAATCTTTTTTTTTTTTTTAAATGAATCCATTCTTAAGTAGGCATCAACACAACAGATAAAATCCATCTTCTATTGATCCATCATACAATACATTCTTTTTATTTTATCATAGTGACGATGGATCGCTGAGGTTTGGATGTTTTAATTGTGGATGTAATATATTTTTTTGGAGGTGTTAAAGAAGTACCTTCTTCCTTCATGCTGTCTCAGAAAGAGATTTCCTGTGTTGTCATGGCAACCATGCACACTCAACTAGATTGAGCCAGGGTGGGTAGTCTCATCTGGCCTGACCAAGATCATTCTGGGATGCATGCTGTTCCCTCAGTCGAGTCACAGACACTATTATCAGTTATTTGAGTTTCCCACAAACCGCTCAAGCTTTCAAAAGAAGACAAAAAAGAAAGATTTTTTTGCCTCATTTTTTCAATGTGCCACAATTATTAAACTGAATTGATACAAGTTAAAATTATCTTATTTACTGTAAGAACTTTTTAAAGCAAAGTGTTTTTTGTACCAACAGGAGAAATGTGAAGAGAAAGTGCTTCCTCTGGCGGTGAGTTTGAGGGATTTCATTCTTGTGTGTTCCATGAGCTCTGAATGGATCTAAAACTCATGTAGTGTCCATGTTAAACCCACAGGTGTCAGTGAGTGAGCACACAGCAAACACAGCAAAAGAAAAGGTATTTATGAATCAAGACAACCATACACTCCAAACTAATCATGTTTTCTAAAAAATAGATTTTCATCTGGTTTCTGACTTTAAAATAAGATGACACTTAAAAAAAAAAAAAAAAAAGCTTGATCCAAAAATGCATAAAGCATTTTTTATTTTTTTAATTATGTTTCTAATATTAGAATAATTCACAAATTAGTGATTTTAAAATCTTGATTCGGTCCGTGCATGTCTTTTCATGGCGGTCTCCCCCTTGATGAGGAACAGGAAATGGTGGTTAAGGCCAGCTGTCCCCTCACTCTCAAGCTCTCTGCAGATCATCTTTCTTTCAGCATTCTCGTCTGTGTGCTAAGTCTTGTCTGAGTAGCCGCACCCCTTACGGCTTACACCAGGGGAGTGAGACGGACAGCTGAACTGAACCGTCCTCCCACTGCCTCCATCATCGCCCCAGACTTGTGTTATCTGGGAAAAATGCTTTCTGTGTTCCTTTGCTTCTCTTTTTCTTTTCTGTGTTGTGCGCATACAAATGGATGTGTGAGTGTTTGCGTGCAGGTGACACGCTCTGTGCGAACAGCTGAATCACAGAGGCGAGACAGGATTTCTGGACTGCCCTAGAACAGATGGTTGATGAACTTGATCAGGGAATTAAAACGCCAGAGATAGAGAATGCGTCAGTCGCAGATGGATGGGATTGTGGGAAAGTCTCTTGAGGTTTGGGCGCGTGAGCTCTCCTCTGTTCTGTTTTCCTCTTCTCTTTGCCACAGAAGGAAATGGCTCTCCCTCACATCCCTTAAATCCATCCCAGCTTTCCTATATTGCAGGCCCAGCACGTTTGCTGATGTGGCAATGAACATCCTCCACCTTAGGAGGTCTGTCCACCCTGTCAGCCAAGAATTAAAGCATAAATCTCCCTAGGAAATTACTCTGTAGTTGCTCTCCTGTAGTTTGAGTGATTTGTTACCAGGAAGAGAAGAGGACTTGGGTGCATAGGTGTGGCTGTTGCTGCCGCAGGCTTTGTCTAGATGATTCTGTGAGGGATCTTGTGAAAGGAGGTGGGAGGAAGACTGTTGATTAAGAAGGCGTAAGATCAGGATGGAAGATTAGCAGGGCAGCTTGATTTTTAAGTCACCTTATAATTTTCTCCCCACACAACCTTAAACTCTTAATCAGTGGTCATAGTTCTGAGTGTTTCATTATGGAACAGCGTTGTCATTGGAGAACTGTAATTTGGTGAATCATTTATCCATTGATTTAATCAAACATGGCAGTAATTCCAGTGGAAGTGAATAGTTGTCAACATCGATTGCAACCCTCTTTCCAATTTTCTTGTTTTTTACCCTTCACTCTCCAGCTTGACTCAAAATCAGCCAGCGCCAATGAGGAGAACTCGGATCCCCAGTCCTCCATCTGCTCCGAACCTCCCATGAGAACTAGCCCTGTCAACGATAAACCAGCTTCTGCAAATGCGACACCAGGCTGTGTCAACATGAGACCTGGCCTCACAAATCTAAGGCTGGCAACCAGCGCAACATCCTCTTCCTTCAGCAGCGCTGTCAAAATAGACTCTGGATCAACATCACCTACCAAAGGTGGCCTGTGCTCGGAGGAACCCCAGAAGCTTCAAGAATCACAAGGTGGGAAAGGTGAGTGAGCATAACATCAAAGATGAGGGTAAACGGAGGGTCAGATGTCAAATTAAATTTAACATAAGATTGTTTTTGGAGCTGTAAATGTAAATGACAAACTGTCTGGGGTTTGTCTGACCTTTCTTTTAGGGGATGGACTTGACTTGAAAGTTTCAGCTTCTAAATATTGTCAAACCTACTAAAACATCTATTTTTCTGACATAAAATGTAAGTAGATATAATAAGAACCAACCCAAATGGAGCTAAAACTGACACCATCTAACTGCAGGAAGCACAGATAGTAGTTGCTGCAAACTACTGAGCTGAAGAGAAAATCTTATCCTGCCACATTTTCTTGAGGAATAATACTGGCAGTGAGGTTTGAGCAGAACAGGTCTGGAAAAAGTTCACACTAGACAGGTTTCTCATCGCCGCAGTAAAGAAGAAGGATTTATTTCTCCCAAAAACCAATGTCCTGGCCAAATAGTGCTTCAGTCCCCTGGAATCTTTATGGACTGGCAGAGAGAAAGAGGCTTGTCGAAAAGCTTAAAAAAAAAAAAAAGCTTATGTGTGGGCTGGTCCGTGCTTCCACAACTTTCTTGTAGAAATACACGTTCGTTTGCTGAACTTCTGTCATGTTAGAAAAAAATTGATCACAAGACGGCCAGACTAGAAAATCAGACGTATACTTAATTATGTTCAGTCGATCAATTCGGATTTGATTTACATTTGGTTCGGTCAGTCGCCTTCTTAACCGTCTATGGAGAGTGCCGGAGTTTATCCCTGCTGATTCAAGATGAGGGGCAGGGTACACCCCGAACAGGTCCCCAGCCTGTCGCGGGGCCACACACATACAACCATACACACACACACACTCAGTCCTAGGGACAATTTGGCACCGGCCAATCAACCCAACATGCATGTTTTTGGAGAGACACAGACATGGGGAGAACATGCAAACTCCACACAGAAAGGCTAGTGTTCTGGCCTTCTTGCTGAGAGGCCGCTGTGCTAACCACTGCGCCATTTTGATTTATGTGTGCAGAAATGACGACCTATAAAAACCCCATCTAAATGACTTTTTGGGACTAAAATTGAATATCTGATAATAGTGTGTTATCCTTTCAAAGAGAAAACCGGCTGAATTTACATGTTTATGTTAACCGTTGAAGGCTTATGTGAAACCCTGTGAACAGCTTCACAAGCTCACACACCTCTTTCAACATGAAATGTAAGAAATGAGGGCTCTGAGAGAAGTTAGCACCATCCAGTGGAAATTTAAGATACTGTGGAGAAAAAAAATACCTGAATAGAAAAAATACCCCAACTCATTTCTGTAAAATCCCTCTGCTGGAAAAATGCTCATCCTACAATTCAGTTCACTTCCTAACATGTTGAAACCGTCTACTGTGGTCAACTTACAGATGGGAAACAGTTCTGAACCCACAAGTAGTAAAATAATTCAATAATGATCTTAATGTGGTTGTAATCCTTACAGACGATCATGGCTTAACCTCAACACAGTTTTTACTTGAACACTGTTGTAATTAATAAAGTGACTTAAGTATGATATTTAAAAAAAACAAAACTTCTTGTAGTGGCTCCACAGTGGCTCAGCGGTTAGCACAGTGGCCTCACAGCAAGAAAGTCAGGGTTCAAATTGCGGTGGGAAAAGGCTTTAAACACTGGCCTTTCTGTGTGGAGTTTGCATGTTGCCCCTAGGAATGAGTGTATATGTGGATGGTTGTCTGTGTGCGTGTATAACCCCACAACAGACTTGCAACCTGTTCAAGGTGTACCCCACCTCTCGCCTGAATTCAGCAGGGATGGTCTCCAGCATGCCCCATGACCCTAGTGGGGAAAAGCAGTTCTAATGCTTCTTAAAGTTAAATATCAATGAAGATTTTCCTTCTGGGTAGCACAGTGGCCTCACAGCAAGAAGGTTGTGGGTTCAAGTCCCAGGTGGGGACGAGGCTTGGAACGCTGGCCTTTCTGTTTGGAGTTTGCATGTTCTCCTCGTGTCTGCGTAGGTTTTTCAGGGTACCCCGGTTTCCTGCCACCCTCCAAAAACATGCGTGTTAGGTTGATTGGCCGGTACCAAATTGCCCCTACGAGTGAGTGAGTGAGTGTATGGTTATATGTATATGGCCCGCAACAGAGTGGTGACCTGTTCGGGGCGTACCTTGCCCCTCACCATGAATCGGCTGGGATGGGCTCCAGTACCCCCCGCAACTCCATAAGGGATAGACGGTTAAGAAGGTGACTGACTGACTGATTTTTCTTTCTTGTGCGTTCTGATATCTTTTGGACATTCGGATCAGAAGGATCAGGAGGATACAACGAACAACGAGAACTCTATTAAGTCATTTTCACAACAATTAAATCTTTTTCAAAGCCTCACCAGCCCATGTCATGTAATAATTATATTTAAAGTACTTTCTATTTGACTATTATCATATCATTGGTCTTTGAATTTAAGTGCAGAGCTTGTACGAGATACCAAGAAGAGTTTCTCTGAGCATTAGTGACTAAAATGTGAATTGAAACAAGGAAATATAAAATATGGTAAAGTTGGATGTAGAAGGGGGAGTAGTGAATGTGCTTCTACCCACATACACAGCTGGATATTACATTATTGGACCTGGACTGGATGGTGAATTACATGTAAATGTGGGGAAGAGGAAAAGCAAAGGAACAGCTGGTGTAGTGGGAGTTTAGGTGGGCTGAATAAATGTGTCCTGACTCTGGACAAGTGTCTGTCCTTGACAATAGCAGGAAGTTTGTTTCACCACGAGGAGGAGGGCAACTAAGGCCCGTGCCTCAGCTGTTTTCTTTTTTTTTAAATGAGTGGAGTGACATGGGTTTCTGCTACTTATAAGTAGAAACTGTGGCTCATGCAGTATTTGTACTAATGTTTTGGGAAATTCACTCAGTTATACATTAACTCAAACTCAGGAAATCCAACAAAGGAACCATTATGAGACTGGACAAACTTGTGTCCACACTCAACACATTTCGTGTTGATATCCTTCCTGGTAGTGTGTTATTTTAAATTGTTTTTCATCATCAGAAACACATAATAGTGCTTTCATTTCTTTGACAAAACTAATGTTTAAACCATTTCTGACGCTTCTTAAATTTTCTTTCAATTTTTTTTCTTTAACAAAATGATCCAATGGTTGCACAGTGATGCAGTGGTTAACGTGCAGAAAGAAGGTCAGGGTTTGAGTCCTGGAGTGGGGGCAAGGCTTGAAACACTGGTCTTTCTGTGTTGAGTTTGCATGTTCTCTCTGTGTATGTATGGTATGCTAGTTTCCTCTCACTCTCCAAAAACATGCATGTTAGGTTAATTGGCTGCTACAAAATTGCCCCAGGAATGAATGTGTATGGTTGAATCATGTATGTGTGTGGCCCTGCAACAGACTGGCGACCTGTTTGGGGTGTACCCTCCCTCTAGCCTGATATCAGCTGGGATACACTTTGGCAACCCTGCTAGGGTTAAGCAGTTCAGAAGATGAAACAAAAATGGTCCAGTTGGCATTTTCTGGGGCCAAAAAACACTGAAAAACACTCAAGAATAACTCAACTTGTTTCATGAGGAATATTTGAATTCAACAAAAGACACACAGTCAAAATATTCAAGATCTTTGAAGGAACTCCATATGAAACAAGAAATCCCAATTCAGAAACAAATGAGTTGATTTCAAAATCTAAAACATATCATTTATGTGTTTAGTTCAAATCAAATCTAAAATCATCCAATATTGTATAAAAAACACACCCCTTTTAGTCATGTGATTTTGCTTTACGCTTTTTGTGATAAAACATCCTGATCAATGTTCCCTCTAATTTTTTATGTCTGAGCAAACACACAAGCTTCCTGAGCAGAAGGGGGCGGAGCAAAAACTTTTACTCCTTTGTGATGTCAGCAGCTGTGACGAGCCTAATTCCGAAGCAGCAGTTTGAAGCAATTTGTTTCAGAAAGAATGAAGAAAGACTTATGCTCCTGAGCTCTGTCTCATTTTACCATCTTTAGTTTAAATTAAGTTTTATTTTCTGCGCTGCAAAGGTTTTCTTGTGCGCTAGTAATCTGAGAGCAGTGCGGCTTAGAGGGAACATTGATCCTAATCAATCACTAGTTTATACTCACCGTACACTTTAATGTCTGACCTTGTTTACAGCTGACACATAGTCTCTTTACAACAGGTCATAAGGTGTTTGATGACAATCTGATTTCTTTAGTTCTAAGTAGGAAAGTTTGTGTAAACTGTAGAGTAAAAATGAAATGTGACATTACAGGGCAGCTCAGAGGGAGTTTGAGAAAAGGTAAGTTTCTAAGTTTAGTTGGAGAGGTGTAACTGGATGTTTTTGGGTGTGTAACAGACACGTAAACAAGCAGATTTAAGAAGCAAACAGTCTGCATGAGTTTTTCATGTATTTTTGTTTACAAACTGAACTCTGTGTCCAACGACTTCCTCTCCTCTATCTTCACCTTCATGAAACAGACATTCCAATGCTGCTTCCCAACTCTTGCCTTGGGTGACGCTTAGCCAGAGCTGATAAGTGAATGGGGCCCCAGCCTCCATTCAGGAGCCCTCCCCCGCAGCCTACACACACACACACACACACACACACACACACACTCTCACCTACACTTCTCCTTCTCCCTGCCCTTCAGTCCGCAGGCTTGCTGCTTGGAAATTCTGCCCTCTGCCCCACTTCATCCCCCCCACCACCAACCCAACCCCTCCTTTTTCCAGCTAGAGACGTGGAGGTCTTTAAAGAGATAGATTAGTCTTTAATTTTTGTGCTAGCATGCTCATTGACACTTCCTCCCGCACCGTCTTCTTTGTCTTTCCTGAAATGAGAAGTGATGGGTGCCACCGGAAAGTTCAAAAATAGGAGATTAATCCGTCCCAGAGAGTGATTTAGCACGGGCCTTGTCTTTTATGTCAATGTCTGTTTTTACAAGTAGCTTTAATCCCAGTTGAGGGTGCAGCTGTTGAGGAGTTTCAGGCAGAAACAGGGTGGAGTCGGGGCTTTTCTTTTTTGGGTGTGTTAGGACAGGTTTGTCAGGTTTACTGTGACTTGTGTTTTAAATTTTTTACTCACTGCCCATAACACCAGCCCTTCTTTTCCTTCTCCCTTTTCTTTCTATCTCTCCATCTCTATTAAGCATTCCACTCAGACCTGCACCAAGGCTCTGAGTTTAAAAAAAAAAAAACTCCCTGACCACGATTGTGTATGTGCTTGTGTTGTGCACGCATCTGTGTGAGTGTGTTCGGTGCGTGCCTGAATGTGTGTCAGCCTCAATTGCTGGAGCCTGTCCAAGGTTTCCGTGGTGACCACACAACACAACGAGACAATCAGAGGCAAGCCCACGCAGCGCAGTGAGAGGACATTAACACAGGAACCGGGGGTCAGGGGGCAGGAGAAGCCAGGCGGGGAGGAAGATGAGGAGGAAGGTGGAGGGAGGTGTAAGAGCCACAGGGAGACACGGGTGTGAGAGAAGGAAAGGAGGGTAAACAACAATAACCAATAAGGCAACCTGAAAGTCTACTTTAGGTTTCTGCCTTTTATGCCTGCAAGACATCAAAAGCTTTAAAGGTTTCCAAGGCCCCCAGAGTACCCGTGTGGTTCTGGTTTTACCCCACCTTTCTGCATGTGCTATGCCGTGGTGTTAGTCAGAGACGGCGGCATGCGTGACTGAATCAGTGAGCAGGAAGGGAGTGCGAGGGTGTGTGTTGGTGTTTATGTGCGTGTGTGAGAGCTTGCACGGACCTGAGTGTAATGTGAGAATGTGCGTGTCTTTTTAAATTCAACTGTTAGAAACGCTATGTGTGTGAGCGTGTTTTTTTTTTCTCTATGTGTGATTGCACGTGTGTGTGTATGTGTGTGTAGCTTTGCACGCGGGTGCTCTCACATATCTCTGTCCCCCGGGGATGACGCTAAAAATATGTGGCTCCTCAAGCCTTCTGGTGTCTGAGCAGCGTCTGTCTGCTCTCCATTGCTGTCCCTGTGGCCCTCCCTCTCCTTCGTTACTCCTGTTCCCTCCATTCCTCCCTCAATTACACCATCTTCCAAACACAGTACCTTAGCAAGCACACACACACACACAAACTACACCCAGCTGTCTCCATACTACACTTCCACCGAGGATGACCTCTGCTCAGCCAGAGTGGAACGAGGGGAGCAAATGAAAAGAAGGAAAGGTGGAAAATCATAGAAAGAAAGAGAAGATAAAAGCAGAACATCTGGAGAAAACGGATCATGGGATTTGTTAACTTGTAGAACCAGGGTTTTTGTTTTTGCAACAACATATTGTTAAATTCTGACTCTGTTTAGTCACAGATTTATTCAGATTGATTTACAAAGCTTGACCTGGAATAAAATCACCTAAAAAGTGCACATGCTGATATGTTATTTATAGCTTTAGCGTTGTTTAAGATCTCATATTAATAACAGGTCATCAAACCTTCTCCAGCACATCTTAAAAACTCAATAGTCTGAACTTTGTGCTTGTCAGGCTTCGTCATCTTGAAATATGGACGTACCATCAAGGAAAAAAAAATTAATTGATGAAACAACCTGGTGGTTCAGTAGAGTCAGGTAGTCAACTGACCTCATTCTTTAGGTACATGTTCCTCAACCTGACCAACTGCAGCAACCTCAGATCACAAATTGTTCCCACAGGCATCACTTCATCTGCTTCTTTCTCTTCCTTGATCCACCCATCATTCTAGAGCAGAATAAATCTACTCTGACTTTTTTTCATCGCTCCGGTTCAATATTTATGTTCTAAGCTGTATAGATCTATTTCCTTCACATTCTTTACATGGAAGTGATTTGTGTTTACGTTAACATGCAATGCAGACTTCCTAACTCGATTTCAGTGGTTCCTTTCATCTCTTTGGATGTTTCACTGCTTCTGCAGACCAGTGACTTGACCATTATCTCACATGCTAACATCTGTCCCCTTTTAATAGGACTCTCCAAAAAAATTAAAACAATTGTAGAAGATAGAGTTCAGTAGCTTGAAAATAATTGCATCATACATCCTTCAACAATTTATACCTTTGGTGATCACATCTGGGCTCTTGTCCCAAATTATGAACCCTTAAACCTGATCTCTAATAGGTCTCTTGAACCTTAGTACACTGTCTGGATGAACCTCATCTGCTAAATCCTAAAAACATAAAATATGGTTTGGCATGGCGGCGCAGGGGTTAGCACAGTGAGCTCATAGCAAGAAGTTCGGGAGTTTGAGTCTGGGGTGGGGATGAGGCTTGAAACACTGGTCTTTCTGTGTGGAGTTTGCATGTTCTCCCTGTGTATCTGTGGGTTTTCTCTGGGTACTCCAGTTGCCTCCCACTCTCCAAAATTGTGTATGATATGTTGATTGGCCACTACAAAATTGCTCCTAGGAATGAATGCTGTCTATGTGGCCACGCAACAGACTGGCAACCTGTTCAGGGTGCACCCTGCTTTTCTCCTGAAATCAGCCGGGATAGGCTCCAGAACCTCTGCGAACCGATTAGGGATAAGCGGTTCAGAAGACGAAAGATTTAGATGATCTAATCCTTAAGTACATTCTGTCTGATTATTCTGGAGTGGCATCTTTCCTTCAACTCCATGAGGTTTCTTTTTTTTTTTTTTTTAATTCTCAGTTTTCTTCCCTCATTGAAAAGGGTATCTAGGAACAGGGATGTCTAGGCTTTGTTTGGTCCAGTTGTTGCTTTTACTGATTATGATATGTTTCGTTGTATGATTTTGTTTGATCAACTCTGGGAGTGACCAGTATGGATAGGATTAGAAATGACTATATCAGAGGAACAGCACATGTTAGAGGTTTTGGAGATAAAGTCAGAGAGGCCAGACTGAGATGGTTTGGACATGTGCAGAGGAGAGACAGAGAGTACATCGGCAGAAGGATGCTTGGTTTGGAACCACCAGGAAAGAGGACCAGAGGAAGACCAAAGAGGAGGTTCATGGATGCAGTGAAGGAAGACATGAAGATAGTTGGTGTGACCAAAGAGGATACAGCAGATAGGGTTAGATGGAAGAAACTGACTTGTTGTGGTGACACCTGAACGGAAATGCAGAAAGAAAAAGAAGAACCTGTGAAATGACTGTTAAATTGAATTGATTTAATTGCTCTATTCGGTGGTGACAACTTGAATTTGGGTGAACCGCCATGTGATCCAATGATACTTTTTATTGTCAGATTTGTAGAAAAATGTTTATTTGTGACAAATGATTGCATTTAGAATTCAAACTCATTTACTTAGGGTTACTGTTTAAACAGCTTTTTCACAAGAAAAAGCTTCATGAATGGATAGTTGATCGTTTATTTTAACCTGATGTGTTGCAATGTGATATTCAAAGCTTCTCTGGGTTTTGTTTTAGTGTCTGCCCATCTCAACTCGGTCTCACAAAAATGTGAAATTACAATCATGACATCTTAACACAGCGTTGCGAGGTGGAGGCACGAACAGTAACGGACAGAAATTGTGTCTTAGAACCTGAATAATAGCAACAATAAAAACAATGACTTTTTCTATGAAGTTAAAAATGAATAAACAGGATCAAATTTAGCTTTTAGGTTTTAGAAAAGAAAAGATTGGGGTTCTTTTACTTTAGGTTTTAAACCATGAATGACAAACAACAGCCAGACTGCATCCTTTTAAAACCTGTTTGGCTTTAAGTTTGGACTTGAGTCATTCCCATTTCCAAGATTTCTTAAGAATGATCCTGTGCAACCAAATACAATTATTCTGATATATGGTGACTTTTCTGAATGGTGATCAGTAACATAATCAGAATGTTTGGCCATTTGGTTATTAAAACCATTTCTAAACAGTTTTCAAAGAAAAGTTAGAGCTTTTATAAAAATGTTACCTTGTTTTTGTTTTTTTACAGTTGTCGGCATTCCAGAGACCTCTCAGACTTCTGCTCCAGTAGAGGCCGGAGCAACAGGGAAGGCGGCAATCTGCTCAGGGCGTGGCCGAGTGGCTCAGCTGATGAAAAATTTCAGCGTTGACAGCACAACCCAAAACCCTCCCCGTGGCATTAAGCCACCACTTCCCACCAAGCCAAATCATTTGCGTTTAGCAACAACATCAACAGTCAGGTAATCCTTAAACATCACTGGGCAGACACAAAGCCAGCTCTAAGTGTCTGTGTGCTTGGAATAAGATTAGCCAAGCCAATGTTCGACAACTAAAACGCAGCCTTAGTTGGAAATTTAAGAGAAAAAGAACTGAAAAGAGGGAGTCGAGGGCTAAAAATTTCTATTTTCACATGTTTGGTATCTTTTCCAAACCAAAGCGATGGAAAATGCTTGAATATTATTCTTTACTTTTTGGATGCTGCAGTACTGTAAACACTCTTTATGGGAAATCCAAAGCAATCGATTGTATTTAAATTATCGGGTTTTATAAGATTCAGAAAACTAAACTTACAAATACACTGTTATTCTAAAGTTTTTTTTTTAACACGCAGCCTGTGCACATTTATTGTAAAAAATCTTTTAAGCCTACACACACACACACAGCTTTTATTTTCTACCTAATTTCTGATTTATTAAGGATATGGCCAAGGAAAGAGGGGTGAAGAAGGTACAGAAGGATCATCCCTCATTTAATGTGTCCTCCCTAGAAATAATGTTGGTTTGTTTGTTTGTCACGTTGCGACGTATGTCTGCCTGTGCCGCCTGGCAGGAGTCTCACACTGACCTGTTGTGGACCAATGACAACGCCAAATGCACACTCATCTGTCACTCCCAGTGGATCACATCCTGGCAAGTTAGACAGCACTGCCAAGTAATCCCGCTCTGGGTTTGTCTTCTTGTTTTTAGTTACGCATCTTTAATGAGTGCCCGAATGCTGTTGTTGCCTCAAATTTTCTATATGAAGACACTTTCTGTAACGGGATATATAAATGATCTTATATGAGAGACATGTTTATTCTTTTTATTGAAATATGAAATGGTGCAAGAAAATATTAAACAGCTCAACTTGTGGATTGTCTGATCTTTTTTTAAAAAATTTTTTGTCTGTGATTAACTTGTTTTTTCTTTCAAATTAAGTTAAATCTGGATGTTTTACAGACCAAATCCAAGTGTAACATTATTATTTTACTCAGTCACTATGAGGTGCATGCACCTGCTCGACAGGCATAGTAGATATTTTTTTAAACGGCTAGTCTCAGCATATCGACGCGCACGCTTGACCAGGGTCAGTGTTAAATTTTAATTAGAACTGCAGCACAGCTTTTTGCCCATGCGTGTTAATGTTCCTGGGATTTTTCTGCCTTAATTTTGATTACAGTCATAATAGCAGCCTGGTTCACAAATAGCAGCACAAATCCACATGTTTTGATCCTGTGTGCAGGAAAAGAAGAACATGACCAGTGGTTACCGCATTCCTATAGAAGCAGAGTATTGGGAAAAAAAGAAGTATGGTCCTGAAGCCCACCACTGGGCAGTGGTTTCTATTTTCTCTGAAGGAATGAAAATGCAAGTGTGAGGGCTTATTTTATTGAACTAGTATTTCTGTTATGTGGTTGTTTCACTGAAGTTCAGGGGCCAGCGATTCATTGAGTCTCTTTCATGTCTAAACAGGCGGATTACTGAAAACCAACCCGTGTTTCTGCTTGTAGCAGAAATGCTTTATTTTATCCTTTTTTTTTTTTTTGACAAACTTATAAGAAATGCCATTGGTGGTTTTTGTTGTAGCTGAGCTGGTAAGAAGATGCTTTCGCGTCTACATGTTGAAAATTTTAAAATAAGATAACTTGGACTCACATGTAGATTATCACAAGAACTGAAGATCTAACAAAATATGTACCTCAATTTTTAGACAAGGGCACGGTGGTGCAGTGGTTAGCACAGTGGCCCCACAGCAAGAAGGTCAGGGTTCAAGTGCCGAGTGGGACGAGGCTTTGAACACTGGCCTTTCTGTGTGGAGTTACATGTTCTCCCCATATTAGCGTGGGTTTTCTCTAGGTACTCAAGTTTCCTCCCACTCTCCAAAAAACATGTATGTTAGGTTGATTAGCTGCCATAAAATTGCCCTTAGGAAAAAGTGTGTGTGGATGGTAGTCTGTGTGTGGCCCCACGACAGACTGGCGACCTGTTCGGGCTGTACTCTGCCTCTCGCCTTGAATCAGCTGGGACGAGTTTGGGCACGCCCTGCAACCCCGTTATGAATGGATAGCTCATAAGATGAATGAATAAATTTTTAGACAAATTTGTCATATCAAAAAAGTAGAAGATTAACTCAGTCTGGACTTTAATTGGTTTGTTCATAACATATCCAAACACACTTTCTTCTGCAAATCAAATATTTGAAAGACAAACCATGGCTACAATTTGTAAACACCCCCATGTTGTAATGTGCTAAGCTGATATTCTCTTTTAGAAAACATATTCCAACTGTCATTTCACAGCCAAGTAAGAGGACGTTGATGGGAAAAACATGCGTTGGAAAGGACATACTGCTGTCCAGATATTCTGGTAATGGTTCTGAGTGATCCCACATGGAGGACATCAGCAGCTCAATGTGATTTCTACAAATATTGTTCACAATAAAATTTACTGAAGTCCGCTCATCTGTTAACAATGCAAGACATCACTGAGGACACGGCTTGTTTTGTGCCGACTAAGTTCTGCTGCGACACTGAAAATGCTGAAGCACGCAACTGTGCTACGCCTAGATCTCCATCTCCCAATGAGCCCAACAATGGCTGTGGCTGTTCTCTGATGCACAGGGACATCGTCGAGCAGTTTCCAGGAGATATCTGTGGCGGGTCCCTTGGTATGCCCCTCATCCCCCATTACACACACATACACACTTCTCCTCTTCATCCCGAGCGCCCGGTCACTGCCGCCATCAGGGCCCTCCGATGGGAGATAAAAAAAGAGGCTGTTGTTGTTTCCTTGCAGGAGAGATGGACGTCTGCTTCTCTGCTTTTTTTCTTTCACTCTCACAGAAGGGAACGTGTGCGTGTGTGTGTATGTGGAAGGGAGGGGGGCACAAGGGAAAAAACAACAATGTGGAGAAAAGAAATAAAGCTACACTTCGTGCTGTGGCGTTCCACCACACCACCAATAACAACCCCCTCACCCCTATATCCTCCAACACCAGCTCCATCCACAGCACCCCTAGCAGAGAGAGAGGGAGAGAGAGGAGAGAATAGAAGGGGGCCAGGGCCATGTGATACGGAGAGCATGCGGGCACAGCTTCACCCCCAGGCAGAATGAACGGGGGCCTGCTGTGTCTCTCCTGCATGATTAATCTGGCTGAGGGGCAGGAGGACTGCCACAGCCCTGCTTGCATTAACTCCCTACTCTCCAGGTCCACATTAACACACATACACACACACACACACACACACAGTCATAGCCCAGCAGTAAACCTGTGGTCACTGGCACCAAAATGGATTCCGATCGAAGTTTCAGATCCTCAAAGTTTGACTTTAATCTTTTGCCAAGGGCAGCGTTTCGCTGTCATTTATGCACTGACACGACACTAATCCTCCTGCTTGTCGCCAAACTGTGAGGAGCTCCATGATGTGAGGCCATTCAATAGTCTTGGTTTCTAGGTAGTTCTGGGTTTCTCTGACTCATCCTCTCATGTGACCTCTGTCTCCCAGGCAACATTGTGGATGTTTCCTGATGTCGGTCTTCTCTTTTGTGTAATTCATATGAGGCAGATGGTCCAGGAAATGTGTCTTACTCTTCCAAACTCTCCCAGACAACGAGTTCATGGCATATGATGGTCAAATTTTCAAATATCCGTGACAGCTTCAGAGGATTGCACAGCGGGCCTGTCGCCTCACACGGTGTCACATCACCGCTAATGCCAACGTCAGACAGGAAAATTAGCCAGTCTGTTAACCGTCCTTTCCCACCATTAAAGTGGATCGAACGTTTCGTTGAGGGAAAGGTGTGGCATGAAAAGAAAGACAGAAAAGGCAAGAGGCAGGCAGAGGGTTAACATCCTGCAGTCCGCTCTCACATTAAACTGGAAAGGAATGAAGTGTCAAGCATGTTTTCACCACTGTGAGACGGTCAAAACCTCCTCCTCACCTCCCACCACACTCCGTCACCCCCCTCAAACCTTTTCCCCCACGTCACCCTCATGCCTCCCACTCCCAACAACCTACCCATCAGCCATGACCAAATTATTTTCCAGCCTCCCGAGATTTGCCTCGCCAGACAAAAATCTGCGCCGCAGTGCCTGATTCAAAGCACAATCCCACTCTGCCTCCCCTTGTCTCTCGTTGGCTTCATGCTATCACCAAGAAAACAGCTCTTCTCTCTTCCTTACTTTGTGTGGGTTTACTTCCCAGATGTAAAGAGCTTCCAGAACAATGAGTCCACATCCTGTCTTATGTTCCTCGTTTGAACATTGACTTACTTGTTGATGCGGTGGAGGGTTTGTAACAAATAAATGAACATACCTCCACAGGTATGGCACGCACACACACATACACACATACAGGTGTTGGGGTTTGAAGGGTTCGAATGAAAGTATTCAACAAAGACGAGGTGGAGAGGGAGGAAGCGCAAGACAGAGCACTCAATGACTGGGAGAATACGTGAAAGAGGGAGTAGAATGAGAGTGAAGAGAGATGGAATGAGAGAGAGAGAAAATAAGCCCCACCAGTGAGCAGGCCACACAGCCCTGCCAAACTGCTTGAAAAAAAGCCCCCTCTGTTTTATTTATAGTGCGCTGTATCCATGGCAACCGAAGAGGTCAGGCAAGCTGGGCCTGCGCTTCACCCTGCTCTGGGGATTAGGATTTCACAGAGGTTCTCAGATGTGAGGAAGGTGGGCTAGAGCAGCTCGCTGCTCGCCAACGCAGCCCCTTCTGCTTCTGGTGATCAAGTCTAGGCCCTTTGAGGGAAGAGGTGGGGGGAGAGACACTGAATACTGTGGGAACGCTTGTATTGCCGTGATGGGAACCGGGAAGATGGAGATGGGTATGAAGGGGAAAAGTAAATGGAACATTTTTAGAGTTAATGTCTTTTGTTTTTGGAAGTTTAAAACTAGTTTTTGCTGAGTGTATCGACCGAAAACACAAAACAAAGGACTAATCATTCATTTGTCTCATCTGAGTAAAAGACAACCAAAGAATGGTAGAAGGAAGGGAAATAATTAAAAGATCTGCATGAAAATCTTGGATCTTTGGTTCGGTTTTGTTCTGCCTCACTTTGCCAAACCATTTCTCAGAGCACAGGCAAATTTTCACTTCCCTCCTCATTTTTTTAATGTAAAATATTTTGGGATTGTTGTTTTTATCCAAAGAAAGATTCCTTCCAAAACAGCTTAGCCAGTTGGACGGAAGGATTGTAAACGAGAGATTCACAGAGAGTTAGAATGAGATCTAAGAGGAGCCAGAGGAGATGAGGAACAAGCTGACTGCCCTCCAGGAAACGCTCGGTGTGACTGCAGCAGAGACCTCCAGATTCCTCGTGGGGCAGAGGGCCTACGTTGCTAGGAGATGGTTGTTGGGTTGGAGTTGCCATGCGGATGCGCTTGCCTGTCATGTTCTGATGTGCAAAAGGACCAGAATTAATGGACTTTCAGCAAACCTGTGCAAAAGGACAATGAGGGCCCTTCATTTGAAAAAAAAAAAAAAAAACTGTGCTAGATAATTATCCTAGGTAATAACTTCCCCTGTCTCTAGAGGGCAGCCTCAGCACCTGAGTCACAAACCCCTCCCAAATAATTCCCCCCCTTTGGAATTGAGTCCAATCTACCTTTTGTGACAGCCAAGAGTTGATGTCACCATTCCAAAATCCTTGGAGCCTCCTGATATGTGGTCAGATCATCCACCTTAGTGCAGCGTATGGTCCATGAGGATGATGGAGGATGAAGAATTAAGGGGCAAAATAAGCTTGCCTTGAAGTCCCTTAGAAATTGGCTATTGGCTTAGAGCCTGGTTGCTGGAGAGAAAGCAAATGAGGCATGACTGAAGTAAGGTGAGTCAGGTTTTAGTTCATCTGATGGGCTGTTTAGATTTTTTTCTGTCAGTTCAGGAAAGTTTCAAATCTGGAATCAAAAGCTGAAGTATCCAAAAAGTAGAATATTGTCTACTACATACTAATATTAATTGTCTATATAAATATAATATAATCTAGAATAGGTCGTTTAATCCTAATAAACACGGTCAGATTAGCCCAAAAAAATCAACCATTTATGTTGAAGATCTTTGAGATGTCTTAACGCTACCATTACTAATCTATGAAATGTAAGACTTAAAGATTATTAGATTTCTCCCAAAAACAAATGACCCCAAAATCATCAAATAGCTTTTAATTTTATGATATTCATTTAACAAAAACAAATGGACCAACATTTAATTCCAAAAAGCAATGAAGAATGTCAGTCAGTCAGCTTCTTGTCCGTCTATCCCTTACAGAGTTGCGAGGGGTGCCGGAGCCCATCCCGGCTGATTCAAGGCGAGGGGCAGGGTACACGCCGTACAGGTCACCAGTCTGTCACGGGGCCACACACATACATACAACTATAGACACACACACTCATTCCTAGGGGCAATTTGGCACCGGCCAATCAACCTAGCATGCATGTCTTTGGGGGAAACCGGAGTACCCAGAGGAAACCCATGCAGACACGGGGAGAACATGCAAACTCCACACAGAAAACTGGACCTTCTCCACACAGAAAGGACAGTGTTCCAAGCCTCATCCCCACCCAGGACTCGAACCCACAACCTTCTTGCTGTGAGGCCACCGTGCCGCCCTCATTGAAGTACGTGTAACCTTTTAAAAAAACAGAGTGACCTAAAACAAGGGAATTAACACCAAACAGATAATCAGTACTTCTGGTATTGAAATGAATCTCATTTATCCCCTATTTGTTTTTTAATTTAGTCATTACCCTCCTCCTTACATTAAGATCATTTTAAAAATGGTGTGATTACAGCGACGTACAGTTCACAAGGCTTCGATAGAGTGAGAGGTCATATTCATTTATCCCCATAGCATCAGACAGTTTAGAGCTAATCTATCCCAAACAAGAATCTACATTGACAAGCCAAGAAGATGTTCTGAACCAACCAGTTCTTAAAAAGGTCGCGGGGTGCAGAAGTCTATCCCAGCTGAATGAAGGTGAAAGGCAGGGTACACCCCCAAACAGGTCATCCGTCTGTCATTGGGCCACACATACAGACAACCATCCACACACACTCATTCCTAGAAGCAGTTTCATAGTGGCCAGTCAACCTAACATGCAGGTTTTTGGAGGGTGGGAGAAAACCGGAGAACCCAGAGAAAACCCACACATATACAAGTAGAACATGCAAACTCTACAAAGAAAAGTCAATATGCTAAGCGTCACCCCACTCGAACTCAAACCTAAACCTTTTTGCTGTGAGGCCGCTATGCTAACCACGTGTCATCATGCAACACATTTCATAAGCAAAAGATACTTGAAACTCAACCTGGACACTACAATTTGAACAAAAACAAAGAGTGGTTCACATTAAAGTTCTGTTTGTTCATAATTGAACTGAATGTTTCTAAAAGTATAAACTGGTCAGTTTAATAGTTCTTCATGTATGTAAACGCACAGACATACAAGTTACTGAAGCATAGGGTTCGGAGTCTGAGGGGCATGAAGGAGATCCAATTACTGAAATACACACAGGGACTTTTGTGCTCTGAGTCTCTCTGATAAGCAGACCTTTTTAACATCTGCACCTTCCGAACACACACACCTCTGTGGAAAGAAGCAACCTGATACAGATACGGTTACTGAATCTCCACCATGAGCAAAAGCCGAGCCATCAACAGCTTTTTAATCACTTATTTTTGCTCAGATAGACGATTGCCATTTACAGGTTTTATTATTATTAATATCATAACGTGTCACTGTATGCCATCATTTTATTAGAAAACAAAGTGTCAGATGATGTAAAATCTCTCTAGATTATTGCATATCTATCATTTTTTATTTCAATATTAAAAATAAAAAAATACGCTCTACTATGTAGAAAAGGGCTGCATGGTGGTGCAGTGGTTAGCACAGTGGTCTCACTGTAACAAAGTCAGGGTTCGAGTCCCGGCTGGGACGAGGCTTGAAACACTGACCTTTCTGTGTGGAGTTTGCATGTTCTCCCTGTGTATCTGTGAGTTTTCTCCATGTACTCCGGTTTCCTCCCACCCTCCAAAAACGTGCATGTTAGCTTGATTGGTCGGTACCAAATTACCCCTAGGAATGAGCGTGTGTGTGTATGGTAGTCTGTGTGTGGCCCCGTCGCAGACAGGCGACCTGTTCGGGATGTACCCTGCCTTTCGCCTGACATCAGCTGGGATAGTCCACCTCTGCCCCCCCTGCTTAAAAAGTTTGAACATAAGCAAAAAAAAAAGGCATACAATAAAAAATAGACTAAACTATTAAAATAAATAAACTAAGAGGTGAAAGTAGTTTTACATTAGTGCCGGCGATGATGTGGAACATGGATGAGTCGGCATCCACAGTAACGTTTGGTTCCTACAATCATTTGTGTTTGCACTGGTGCTTGGGTGAAGATCCCAACTGGGTCGCCAGGAAAGATTCGACCTAACATTAACTAAAATGTTTTAGACAAAATGTGTCAGAAAAGTAGGTTGTTGGTGGAGATTTTAGTTCCTGCCGAAACTGGGACAACAACCTAGTGCGCGCACACAACAACACAAAAACACCATCTAAAAAAGAGACGATGAAGGGATTGAAACCATCGATGTGATATTGCTTTCTTAGTGAAGGACAGGACAAGAGTGCAGACAGGACTCCATCTAGTTTCTAACCTAAAAAAGATGGGAGATTAACACAGAGGCACATGAAGTTTCTAAATTGCAAAAACAAAAGCAATGTTCAAAAGGCTTGGTTCTGTTTTTCTGCCCAATCAGAGGCCCTGTATCGCCACCGCTTTGAGTGAACTGTTGTGTTTTTCTGCTGTGGTCTTGGCAGCACTTTTATCTGCACATTTCCATTGTCCATCTCTCTCACGCTCACTCTCTCACTGGTACCATCCAAACAGTTTGTTGATGTCTCTCTCTGTTTAGCTCATTTTTCTTTTTCCTCTTCCAGCTCCAAGTGACTGGGGACTTGTGTTGGTCTGCGGCGGTGGGCTGCAGCCAGCACTGTGAGGGACATAACTCAGTTCTCCTCTGGTTCTGGTTCTGGCTGACCAGCAGTCCCTTGTGGCTCAAGACCAACTCCAGGACAGGCAGTAGTGGAACAGACAAAAGACTTCATTCTCTACAGGGGATGAGGGGTGGTGGTGGAAGGATGAAGGGAGCGTTAGGAGATGAGGAAAGCAAGAGAGGAAGAGAGCTGGCAAGCCCAGCGCAAGGGGTCTTATCCTCCCGGCTCAAACACATGCCACCAGCTGCTGCCCCCTTCCTGTGCTTTCATTAAAAAGCCTCCCTGTGCTTCACTGGGTAATCCACATGCTTTACTGGAAAAGTGTGAGGTAAATACAGTATGTCTGCCCATTTTGCTGCCTCTAACTCCTCTGTTTTGCCATCTCTTTCTCCTTTTTTTTCTCTTTTTCTATGATGTGCTCTGCTGGCCAGAGGAGAGCAGACCAGTCTCTGCATGTGTGTGTGTGTGTGTGTGAGTGTGTGTATACCTGCATGTGCACCCACAGAGTCTGTCAGACTCTCAGTATTTCCAGCCCTCAGCCCAGAGCCAAGGCAAGCATTGCCAGAGGGAGTGCCTGCAATGTAGGGCGCCCAGTGAGCTGGACGCAGGTAGAATATCAACGCCACACGGCAGACACTCCTCCCAGCAGCCCACCTGCTGACTTACGTGATCCAAATTTTAGGAGGAGGGGGTGTTTGGTGAGAGAGAAAGTAGAAAGGGGGGGGGGAGGATAGACTTTAGGAAATTGCCAGGTAGTTTCCAGACCCACTTCCCTGCATTGAGCCCAATTAATCACGGCTACATCTGTGTTGGATGGACCTCTACCCCAAGGGGAGGGGGTGGGGCAGAGATGCTTGTGTTTTTGTCTGCTTGTGCACATGCATTTTAAGTGTGTGTACGCTACCTGTGAGAATGAAGGGGTTTTTTGTGAGTGTTTGTTGGTGGAGAGAAAACACTCATGGACAGCCGCTCTGGTCCACTTTAGTCCTCTATGTCCATATTATTCCTCTGGTTTCAGTGTCAGCTACATGCCTGACCTCTTCCTCCCCTGATGCATTCGCGCACAAACACACACACACACACACACACACACACACACACACATACGTTCCTCTCTGCTTTACTGAGCCTCACAAGGAAAAGGATCATTTTTCAGCACCTGTGTAGCTTTCTGGCTTTATGTTTACCTTGTAAAGTTTCTGGCACACCTGGACCTCGGCTACCCCTCCTGCTTTCATCTTTCTTCTTGAGTTTCTCTTTTGTTGTTATTTTTTTTTTTACTCCTCCTTTGGTCTCTGGACTTCTTGTTTTTATTCAGATGACTAACAAATAAAGTCATATAGGTCGGTCTAGGGATAAATGTCTAAACATAAATTTATATATGCACACGTGTGGTATGTATGTTACGTCAAAACATGGCCATATATGATTTGATGACACTAGTTTGGGGTTTTACCAAAAAAAAAAAATCAGTTTTTATTCAATCCCGAGCACATCCGTTTTACCTTTTTACAATAAAACTATGATGACATGTTCCATCTTGCTTTCATGTGTATTAATACAATTGTGTATGTGTGTACCTAGCCATGGTGTGTGGAGGCCTGGCATAGTATAGTGCGGTGCAGAGTGGAGAGGAGAGACAGCTGCCCTGACAGATGCCGGAGGCAGGACCCCACTGGGAAGCAGAGGGAGGGAGCTGGCACTGTCTCACCCCGCGGAAAACACCACAGGCTGCAGAGGAAATGGGCAGGGGGGACAAACCAGGGGCTCAGTGTGTGCGTGTGTGTGTGTGTGTGTGTGTGTGCATGAGAGAGAGATGGTTTATGTCGCTGTGTATTTGATCTACTTTAAGGAAACCTTGGCAGTTGGTCACACACGTATATGTTTACCTCTGATGCATCAGTATATAAATCCCACTAATCAAGCCGGAAACACTTCAAACTGTGGACATGTTAGCCCGATAGTGGAAAAAAAAAATAGATCATTAGCTCAAGCTAACATGTTTAAACTCAAATTACAGTTAATTAGATCATAAAATGAAAGCAACCCCGCTAGGCTCGGTCACACTTTCTTTTTGCTTCGATCTTGAAGAGAAGCCATGGGTGAAGTTCAGGCTGGAGTTTAAGAAAAACATTTATCAGATCCCATTTAAGTGGAGCCTCACCTTCACCCTGAAATAAGTCGCTGTACAAGTACCCACTAATGCAAGAAAACATGTGATGACAATGTTCTTACTTGGAATTAAACATTTCCACTCAGAAACAATTTATCATATAAAGGGAATGCAAAACAATTTTTTTAATTCATTGGAGTGTCTAAGATAGTTTGCTATAGAGTTTTCAATGGAAGACTAATTTTATATTCTAGTCTTAATTTTATGTGTAAAAAAAGAAAAAATAGTGTGGTTGTTGTTGGAAAGCAACAATTTCTTCTTTTATTTTCCAAATTTGATCATTTTAACATTGAGAAAAGGTAAATTGACTGAAAAAAAAGAGAAATTGGGCTGCACGGTGACGCAGTGGTCAGCATAGTGGCCTCACAGCAAGAAGGGCAGAGTTCGAGTCCAGGAGTGAGTTTGAGGCTTGGAACACTGGCCTTTCCGTGTGGAATTTGCATTTTCTTCCCATGTATGTGTAGGTTTTCTCCAGGTACTCTGGTTTCCTCCCACTCTCCAAAAACATGCATGTTAGGTTGATTGGCTACTATAACACAAAAAGTATGGGTGTAGATGGTTGTGTGTGTGTGTGGTCCCACAATAGACTGGCGACCTGTTCAGGGTGTAACCTGCCTCTTGCCTGAAATCAGCCAGGATGGCTCCGGCACCGCGGCAACCCTGTTACAGATTAGCGGTTCAGAAGATGAAACAAAAAAGAGTTTGTCCAAATTGATGTGATAAAATGAACAAAGGAGTGTTAAGAGTATCTCAAAATAAAATTGAGTTTAATTTTGCTTTCAGATCAATATTATTTCATCCGAGTGTTTTGGATCGGGAAAAAATAAAATTCCTTAAACCATCAAAGCATAAAACTGACCCCCTCGTGTTCTAAACTCGGAGTTGTGATCTCACCAAATCCACTTCACTTCCAAGTTACTGATTTATTCCAACTTTTTAGGGTAAAAGAACTACTATTCCACATTACACACACAGAAGTTAAAACCAAGTAGATTTTCATTCTTTATAAATTCATAGCAAAGAAAGAATAAATTGCAGCTCATTGAATGTCAAACAGACTTTGATATGTGGATGTGCAGGGTGAGGGTGATGCGAACTTTTCAGCCAAGTAAGATTTGTGGTAATGAATGACTGTTTGTCTTTCTGGACACAATTCAACAACAAGATAATGCGGCAGAGTCACGGCAACGCACAAACAGGCTGATCAGTTAACAGCAGCAGTAAGTGTCCTCACAGCCAAATGTTTTTAATGGTGACAGGATGCAGAAAGATGTTTTAAAAACATTTGAAGAGGACAGATTTTCTAAGCAGATAAGAAGTGTGCAGAGTTTACGTGACCTGCAGATCCAGAGGAGAAAAAAATGCAAAAAAGCCAACGTATTCATATATTTAAAGGCTTTTTATCTGTTCTTGTTTTATGTGACCTTTTGAACTGATGGCAATCGATCCAGCTGTTTAGGTGTGTGTAAGTAGTCTTTAGTAGGAGTGTGAAATGCTGAAGACTGGGTTTGCATGCAGTGCGCAGAGAACTACTGCAGCTGCAGGGCCACACGGTGTGAAGCGTTGCCATGGTGAGATTGAACATTGGAACCAGAAAGACCATCCTCGTTATCCACGTGGTCACCACAGCTGGATTTACTGGGAACGCAGGTACCCGTAAAACTTGTGGTGATGTGGGAAGCACACAAAAAAAGGTAAAACAATTACATTTAAACACATACAGCAAAGTGAACGATGCAGTGTTAATGAACAAATATGGTGGCTACTTCAGACCATTTCTTTTCTCTCTTCTTTAGAAGCAGCAGCTGACAGAGTCAGACATCCTCTGAGATCATATCCACTGGGACCAGTGCTGCAGAGACAGAGCCTGCAGAGGGGAACTGTGACAGTGTTCCAAGTACAATGATGTCTGCTAAAAGTCATCCATGTGTGACGAGCTAGAGGAAGGGGGATATTATGAGGTGTTGGTTACTCAGAAGGGTACCGAAGAAGGCAGAGTTTTGGTTAAATACTTAGCAGTATAGGTAATAGTCTCTGGTCGTTGGGACTTAGGAGGATTGGAGGTCTTTTGTATTTTCACACAGTTAAGCTAAAAAAAAATTTACCTCAGCTTGCTGCACAGGCAAAAAGGATGCATTTGACAATTTTTTTGCTCATGTTTGTTTAAGTGTATCACATTAAATTTAGAATGATTGTTCATTTTAAAAAAAAAAAAAAACATACCTGCATGCAACAGGATTCCACTGCTAGAGATGAGTCCACCATGTTTCTACATCGGCATTGGATAACCACATTGAAAGGGTCTTCTCTTTATTGTATGACTTATCCAGGCACTTGACTATCATTCATAAACTTTGAAAGGAAGGGTGAACTGAGAAGCATCTACACCTCCTTCAAGTGGTGGAGGTTCTTTTAATGCCTTTTGTACGACAAGCTCAGCATCCTCTGCAATTTTTTCCATTTTTCTACACATTTATTCACAATAGTTATCAATAAGTTTGTAAATGAGGTTTTTTGAAATGACTCAAATACATGATTTTCATCTAAAGACTCAATAGAGTGCTCCAAAATATGTTTTCTACTTTAATTAAACTGATAATGTGCACTTGTCTTGTGCTGTTCACCAAGCAAGAGGTTATTTTTGTGGCAAAAAGGAAAAAAAAATACATTCACGGTTACAAGTGAACACTGGAAACCAAGAATAGTGACTGTGAGACCGTTCCATCGTCTTTCGCCTATCCGGAGCTGGGCCGCGGGGGCAACAGCCTCAGACGGAAAGCCCAGGCTTCTCTCACCTTAGCTGCATCCTCCAGCTCACCTGGAAGGATCCCAAGTTGTTCCCCAGCCAGCTGGGAAACATAGTCTCTCCAGCAGGTTCGGGGTCTGCCTCTTGGTCTCCTCCCGTTGTGACGTGCCGGAAACACCTCACCAGCAAAGAGCTCAGGGGGCATCCTGACCAGATGCCCGAACCACCCCATCTGGCTTCTCTCGACCTAGAGGAGGAGCGGCTGTCGAGCCACTCCTCCTCTAGGTCGAGTTTGCATGTTCTCTCTTGCTCACTCAGAGATCGTCCGATCTCTGAGTGAGCAGAGATCGGATGATCTCACTCATCCGATCTCTGAGTGAGAGCCCAGCCACCCTGCAGAGGAATCTCTGTGAGACCTTATTGTTTTATACAAGTTGTTATTCCACAGTTTTACTCAAATTTATTGTTAGAAATTTTCTTACTTACTGACAGCCAAAGACGTTTGTCTTTGTGTCTCTAACACAAGTTACCATTATAATTTCACAGGTTTTTCAATCATATTTTTATCAGAGAATTTTTATTACAAAAGTTGCACTTAAACAAGTAAAAAACACACAATCAAATACAAGCAAAAAAATAAAGACAGCAAAGGAAACATTACACTGCAATGTGAAAAAAATATTTCCAGTTTGAAAAAAAAGGTGGCACAATAAGTTTCTTGTGGCCTGATTATAACAACTTCATATTTGGTCAAATCATCCTCACTTTCCCAAGCCAAAAAAAAATCCCCCAACAAAACACTGATGAGTTCATGGAAGTGGCGTCAGCTACAGCTACACTAGGACAGTAACAGATTTACACAATTTTAATGTTTTTTTTTCAATCACCATTCTATATTCTTTGCCATTATTATCACATAAACGACTGCTGTTGATCAACAGGAGGATGAAAAGATGCACTATTTCCAAACAAAGCTAATTTAGGGTTAGCTACCAAAATATGCTTGTATAAAACCAGTGAAAGCTGCAGTGGTTAGCACAGTGAACTCGCAGCAAGAAAGTCGGGATTCAAGTCCTGGAGTGGAGGCGAGCTTGGAACACAGGCTTTTCTGTGTGGGGTTTACATGTTCTCCTGTATTCATGGGTTTTCTCTGGGTCGTCCGGTTTCCTCCCTCCCAAAACAAAGTTAGGTTGATTTGCCACTGGGAAATTGCCCCTAGGAATAAGTGTGTGTGGATGGTTGTGTGTGTGGTCCCGTGATAGGCTGGTGACCTGTTCAGGGTGTATCCTGCCTCTCGTCTGAATCAACAGGGATAGGGTCTGGCATCCCCCGTGACCTTGTTAGGAATAAGCGATTCAGACAATATTCTAAAGTAAAAGTTATACAATTTAGTTCGAGTCCAGAACATGTGTGTTAAAGAACCACAATTTTACATTTTCATTCAGACTGAGAAAGACCTGCTCAAAAATGCTGAACAACTTCTAAAATAATCCATGGTTGCAAGATTTGATTTATTTTTTTTCAGATATGTATTCAAAGTTATTTCAAATTTTGGAATCGTCACTGCTCACCCCTTCGAAGCTAAAATAATGTCATTTAAAGTTTTTGTTTTTTCTGTTTTCTGTCTGATGTTTGATTTTATGGCTAATTTTTGCTACATGTGTGCAAGCCAACAAACACACACTTATTATACTGCAAGCAATTCAGTAAAACACAAAGAAACTGTATGGGAGTAAAGGCAGGAGAAGATAGAGAAGGACAAGGCAGGAGATAAGACATGAGTCAAGATAAGACAATCTTTTTTTCTGTCTGAAGAGAGCTCGCACTACAGGTTAGATGCAGGATAGATGCTAAATTAGTCACTAATAGGGGTGTTACATAGAAAACCTGTCAAAGTTCTACACTGCTCCATTACGTAAGTAAAGCCAAATGAGAAAACTAATTATCACTCTTTTCTGATTATTAGTGACTACGGATTGTTAAAGGCACAAATACGATAAAAAAAGCCGAAACTCTTAGTTCTTAATGAGTTAAAAACCCATATAAAAATAGTTTGAGATGTGTCCCAAATATCTGCTTCTTAGACATCAATACTCAGACACAGTTCCTCCTAGACCTTGTGTTTATGATGTTTGAACGTTTTTATTTTTTAAAGTTTGTAACTTTTGTGGGCAGCATGGTGGCACAGTGGGTAGCACAGTGGCCTCACAGCAAGAAGTTTCAAGTCTCTAGTGGGGACGAGGCTTGATGCACTGGCTTTTCTGTGTGGAGTTTGCATTGTATCCCCGTGTCTGCGTGGGTTTTCTCCGGTTTACTCCCACCTTCCAAAAATGTGCATGTTAGGTTGATTGGCTGGTGCTAAATTGCCCCTAGGAAAGAGTGTGTGTGTCTGGGTGTATGTATGTGGCCCCTCGACAAACTGAGGACCTGTTCAGGGTGTACCCTGTGCCTCGCCTTAAATCAACCAGGATGGGCTCTGGCACCCCGCATAACCCCGAAAGGGATAGATGGATAAGAAGGTGACTGACTGTAACTTTTGAGCAGGTGGCACGGTAGCGCAGTGTTTAGCTTGTTATCCTCACAGCAAGAAGGTCAGGGGTTCGAGACCCAGGTAGGGACGAGACTTGGACCACTCGCCTTTCTGTGTAGAGTTTGCATGTTCTCCCTGTATATGTGTGGGTTTTTTCCGAATACTTCGGTTTCCTCCCACTCTCCAATAATGCACACATTAGGTTGATTGGCCACTACAACATCGTCCCTGTGTGAGTGTGTCTGGCCCTGCGACAGACTGGCAAACTGATTTGAGTGTACCCTGCCTCTCACCTTGAATCAGCCGGGGTAGGCTACAGCAGAGGCTAAGCAGTGAAAACTGTCCAAAAACTAGAAAAGATCATCATTTATTAATACTTATTTGCAGAAAATACATTGCCTTATAAATCGTCCCTGATTAGAATAGGCTATTATTCACCCATGCATTATCTCTATATTTCTATTTTTTGGTTTGAGCTTGAACGTGAGCTCAAAGAGGTGTCACATAACCTCTTAGGTCATGTGACACGTCTGACCAACTGGCCACCAGCCAAGTTTTCTGATGCGTAAAAGTCAACATGGCATTACTGCTTTCATTGGCAGAAATCACACAGAGCAGTGCAGATGGCTAATATATGTCTCGCTAGCATATTTTTTATTTAACATACTGTTATCCATTAATGACGGTTTGTAGTCATTTCTCATTTTCAGACCCACACTTTCTAATCACAGCAAAGACCTGTCAAATTTGTTTTGGAATGCTGATTAATGTTTGAGTCTGAAAATGGATCTTCAATTTAGATTATGTTATAAATACCATGGCAATTAGCTTAGTACACAGTAACATCCATGAGCCTCTATCATTTTAGTAATCTTGAAAGGGTTTTCTTCTACTAAACGATACTTCAAATCTATTGCAAAGAAGGAAAAACAATTCCAGAAGCAGTTAGGACCTACACGTTTTCCACCTAAACCTTTAACAGTGCTCTATTGAAGGTTAAAATTATTATTAATAATTCATTCAATGCTTATAAACCATCTTCGTTTAATTTTCTGAACAACTTATCCCTAATGAGGTGATGGGAGGTGCCAGAATCTATGATGACTGATTTTAGGCGAGAGGCAGGATACACCCAGAACAGGCCACCGTTCTGTTGCGTGGCCACACACACGCAATCAACCTAAGATGCATGTTTTAGTACCCGAGGAAAACCCACACATACATGGGAAGAACAAGCAAACTCCACACAGAAAGGTCAGAATTTCAAGCCTGACTTTCTTGTTGTGAGGTCACTGTGCCAACCACTGCGCCACTGTGCAGCCCATAAATCCTCTTATAATGCTAAATTATTTTGGGGAACATAGCTCAGGAATCGCTGATGAAAAGCTCGACAATAAATGTCTTTTTTCAATAAACAATTCAGCAGTTAAAAAGTCTCACATATGCATAAAGCTGGTGAACACGAAACCCAGCATAAAGATCTCACTAACTTCAGATATATATGAAAATATAGCAACATTTAATTACCAAAAACTTACATTATTTGTGGATAAGATCCATATTTTTTTGTATTTACCAATGCTCAAAGTCTTGCCTTGTCCTGTCATACTTTAGTTTTTAAAGATAGGGACACTTGTTCTGTTACATGCCACTCAGAATTCTGTACTTTGTTCAACTTAAAAAAAAAAAAAAAAAGTATGTCTTGAAAATTTTTTGAAAGAAATCAGCCTCCGAATCCATTTGTTTTCCTTCTTAGGTTGTTGTTAGCTGATGAAAAATGCTTTCGAGGCAACAAAACAATATTTCCATTCCTGTCGCTAAAGATGCTGTTTGCTACTTTAGCTGCAATGCTCTTTCCCTGTCCAATGAGCAGGTATGAAAACAGTGACGTAAAAAGCCTTGTCAGAAGGCACAGGGAGACCAGCTCAAAATTTGATACGTTGAAGCAAAAGTTTATTTGCCGTTCACTTTGTGTATGGAGCACTGACAGTACAGCCAGCCGACAAAGCCTTGAAGGCCTTCAACAAAGTCCAACTAATTTTAGCTTGCATGAAAACAAATGCAGACTGAAATGTGATTGGTGAAATGCTTTTATGTGAAGGGACAATTGGAAGCAACATAGCCATCGGAAAGCTACACAGTGGTGAACACCAAGACAGTTGGGGTTTAAGTCTTGAAGTGGGAGCGAGGCTTGAAACACTAGCCTTTCTGTGTGGAGTTTGCATCTTCTCCCATGAATCCTTAGCTTATCTCCAAGTACTCCCGTTTCCTCTCTCCGTCCGAAAACATGCATGTTAGGTTGACTAACCACTACCAAATTGTCCCTAGTCTTGAGTGTGTGTGTGAATGGTTGTGTGTGTTTGGCCCCCACAATAGACTGGCGACCTGTTTGGGGTGTACCCTGAAAAAATATGCAAAAAAGCCAACGTATTTATATATTTAAAGGCTTTTTATCTTTTCTTTGCCGCTCGCCTGAAATCAGACGGAATAGGCTCCAGCACTCCCTGCAACCCGTTTGAAGCATCAGGTGGTTCACAAGATGATATTAAATAAAAATGAATATTTATCCCTCTTGTGTGCAACTCATTCCACTTAAGGTTGCTGGGTGCTTGAGCCAATCCTTGCTGGTAAAATGCGAGAGGCAGGGTACACCCTAATCAGGTTATTGTTTCATATTCGCAGATATGTACTCATAAAAAGTAAATACATATTAAAGAATCCTAGAAAAAGTTATTGAAAATTCATTTGATTTTTTTTTACACTTTGTGACTCAAAACAACACCTGTTGTAAGCCTGCATTTCAGATTTTTTTATGGATCTTAGAAAGTACTGCAGCGCACATTTAAAACTCACTTGGGTCAGCATCTGCTGGAGTTTTAGACTACATGGAAAGAAATCTGGAGGATATGAGCTGTACTCTGCAGCACTCTGCTCTTTGCAGCTTCGGGCTATACTAGCTTCTAGAAGCACAACACACCTGAACTTAGCTGTAGGTGGTCATGCTGCAATGTGGGTAATACATGACCCAAGTTTCTAAAGAGAGAAGACCACTGTATATTTCATTCTTCTGCTTTGGTATTTGGAATCTAATTAGCAAAGTTCTCAACAAATGTGTTGTATTTATTTCTGTCGTTACTCTCTTTCTCATGTTTATTAACTTGTTTCTATTAAACTGATCAAGCCCATTACGCCCTCGTCATCCTTCTTAATGAATATTTGAGACGGTTTTGTTTGTGAATGCCACATTTGTATGCTTGTGAATATGTGAGCTTGACTGCTGCTGGAGAGGGCATACTGCAGCAAAGTGTGCTGGGGACATTCACACGCATCTCCTCTCTGCACTCCTGGGGGAGGATCCATTCCCTTCCAAACACACACCATTGCCTGAGGGGCAGAGTGACCGTTCAAGCAGTCCCGTTTCAACAGACACAAACACGCACACACACACTCAGGGATGCATATGTGTGTACACGGGCACGTTCTACTGTGCCATTGCAACACTCTGGACCATTGATTGAACAACACTGAATGCTAAATGGACAGACCCCCAAATAATGATCAGCAGCAAGCTTAGATGTGTGTGAAATATTTACTGCTTTGAAACAAAGGATGACTTGGGTTTTGAACTGTTACCTTTCTTAATTTTACTTGACAGTAATTTTATTTAAAAAAAATTCAACTTATTGAAGATTTCCATCATATTTAAATGTTGTTCGCACATCAAGACACATACCTGTAGTGCTTTTCTATATCATTTATGAATGTAAGTTCTTCTGTTCGGATTCTAATAGAACAGCAGGTTGTTTTTGACCATGGATTTTGTTCTCCACCAATCCTGTTTAAGATAAACAGGAAGTGTTTTTGCAGCATGGGTAAGCTCTGCTCATGCTTGGTTGCATTTTTACATAAATGCACCAAAGTAAAAATAAAAGACTGTGCACTAGTTTTGTTAACTTGATGAGATTTACTATATATTTGCGGCCTCGAGCCAGATTTAAAAAGAAGGGAGAAAATCAGTGTCACAAACAGAAGTGAAACAAAATAAACATTTTTATTAGCTATTCTCAGTGAATGTCGCATTTTAAGCTAACAAATGATACCATGTTTATCTAGATATGCTGAGATAAGAATGACTCCTTTCTCAAATGCCTAATAAAGTCAAATCACATGCGTTTTCTATCTTGATTTATTTTTCTGCCCGTCAATAATTTTCATCTTTACTCTTTAAACCAAAAATTGAACCAAAAACTAGCTTTATGCAGTCTGTTACCCTGCTCTCTGGCTCACATGTTTGTCCATGCTTTGTCCTTTCTTTGCTTCCTATCACCCTCATGGGCTTCTTCCCTCCTGTCTCTCACTCTTTCTGGGCCCCTGACCCACACCTTCCGCAGCCCTTTGACATGCTCCACTTCATGTTATGGGCATCACATAGTCTAGATTGTGTGTGTGTGGACAAATTTAGACTGTGACGATTTTCTGCAGGAGCTGAGTGTGAAGAAAGGATAAGAGAGAATGAAGAAGGAGGGAGAGTTTACACATGTAGCCTGCATTTGTTAATAATTAATGTGTCACAGGTTTGCAAAATTGCCTCACGCTCGCTCTGCTCAATCCTCCCTTCTTCCTCACTCCCTCTGGCTTTCCTTTCTCTTGTTCACTCTGTCTTCTCTCCCCACCTTCCTCGTGGCGTGGGCTCCTTCACCTTCTCCATCTCAATCTTCTCCCAAACATAGAGCTCACTCTGATTTTCCTGCTCGTGTCCAGGGAAGATGAAATGCTAATATACTGATGGATAGATGAGGATCACCATGACTCCGTCGTCATGACCAGCATCACGGATGGTCCCACAGAACAGGCGCTTCTTTGTGTGTGTGTATTTTTTATTATTTGTCACACAAATCTTTATGAGAATTTTACTTGCGTTCCCGCAGCATGTGTCTGAGTTGTTTGGAACCTTCTGGTACATTTTAGCCTAAATTAAAGCATTAATTTGTGCAAGCTTATAAACACAAGTAAATCAAAGAGTTTATGGTCCTGCTACTTCTGTTACTGCAGTGCCCATCACTATGCCAGCCGGCTGATGCTGCGGGGTGCTGGACCACTCGGGCAGCAGGTGACATGGGTTTCAATAAAAGGGATTATAGCTGTGGGGACAGCAGGAAGAGGAAAAAACAACACGTCTGTGCAAGCATTTAAGGGAAAGTGATTTTGAAAAGGAATTTAATCAGAGAAATGAAGGTAATTTTATGTTTCATCCAAACGTTGAACGTATTTAGAATTTTTTTTTAGATAAGCTGATAAAACTGGCACACTTTTAGGAGCAGGTTTTGATTCAGTTATTTTTGAAGAAATTAATCAATTTGGTTGAAAAACGAAATATTCAAGGTTGTTTTAGAAAACACCAAAAAGATTTCCTTCATAGTATCATTTTAAAAATAGAAACTTAAATGTACTGATATTTACCCTCAAAAGTTCCGTTTGATATTTAATTGCCTTAATGAGACTATTATTGGAGGTTTGGTCGAACTATTACACTTGTGCAAACAGAAGACAAGTGACAGCTATTTAAATAGGAGCTTGTCAAGCTCTTCTTATATTAGCAAGCCTTTACAGTGTGTCCCCTGTCAGCTGCTGGACTTATGTGTCTCAGTAGGTGGACAGAGGACCGCGGAGTGACCTGCTCAGGACAGCTGCTGACATAATGAGGCCAGTAAACAAGCATCTGTCTCCCCCACTGAAAGGCAAGCCCACTCAGACCAGGCCATTTCTTTTTCCTTCTCCCTCATTGTGAGTAGAAGCTGCACATGGTCGCTGTTGGCAAAAAAAATAAAGAAAGTCCTACAAGACTGCAGAGGATTTGCCAGATATGGAGGATATTCCTACCAGCTAAGGAGGCAGACACCGTATGGATGCATTTTGTTTAAATATGTATGAATTCAGTCAACAAGATGGAAGAATTTTCTAATGGCTCGTTATACATATGTATGCTCACTAAACACCGCATGTCCAGGCTTGTCAGTCTTATTGGTAACATGTGCTGGTCCAGGAAAGATTTTATTCAACACAAATACATATGTCAAAATCCTTTAGTCGCCCAACATGGACCAGATTTTAAACTGAATTTATTCTAAACAATGTAGAATTAATTACTTCTAAAAAAAAAAAATAGTATGCAACCCTATAGCTAATCCTGATTGGGACTACACAAATACAGCTGAGTCATCGTTTTAAAATGAGGCAATGAAAAAGTTGTTTAAAAAATTTCAATTCAGGTTTTTTTTTTTTGCCCAGTTTCCCAACGGAGCCGTATGACAGCGAAGGCTCCAGTTATCGTCATCATCATCGCAAGTCATAACTAAACTCCTTCTAGGTGATGAAGAAATTCTAAAAATACACCCAGTTATGGAGGAAAAAAAGAAACCTCATGGGAACCCAGTTGAAGGAGGAATCAAAAGTCTGGAACTAGATTAGCAAAGCTAAAGCTGTAACGACAAAGTTCATGGTTCATGAAATTTGTTTCATGTTCTGAATCGCTTATTCCTGATGAGGTCGTGGGAGAGGATTAAGGGGTACAGTGCCTATCCCGGCTGATTTAAGGTGAGAGTCTGTTGCAGGGCCACACACACAGAGACAACCATCCACACATATATTCCTAGGAGCAATTTTGTAGAAGCCAATTAACTAGCATGCATGTCTTTGGAGGGTGGGAGGAAACTTGAGTACCTGGAGAAAACCCACGCTAACGCGGGGAGAACATGTAAATGCCACACAGAAAGGCCAGTGTTTCAAGCATCGTACCACTCCTGAATTTAAACCCCAACCTTCTTGCTGTGAGGCCACTGTGCTACCCACTGTACCACCCAGTTCACAGATATTTCAAAAGTATTGATTCCTGTTTCTCACATTTTGAAATGAAAAATGTTCTGCGTTGACATGTATGATCTCATCCATACTGTAGATGATTTTAAATTAAAAAACTTTGGTTGCAGTTTGTAGCCTTTCTGGGTGACTGAAATGGTTGGTTTCTTTGTTCTTTAGACCACATTTGTGATATTATGTGGTACTAAAATGCATGTTACAGGTACAAAGTAACTGTACTTCTGATCACACAAAATTAGTCAAGTCATAAAATAAAGAAGTACTGAAGGGAGGCTGGAGGTAAGAGATTTACTGTTCCATAGGACAATAAAGGGGGATGAGGTTGAAGGGAGAGGGTAAGAACCGTTGAATCTTTTCCTGTAGAATGAGTCATTGCTGGCGACCCACTCTCCAGTCTGATTGCCTTGTTGAGCTTGCTTTTGGCATGGTGACGTTCTCTCTATATCCTCCTCTGCCGACCGACCGACTGCCTGTATTCATGAGGTCTCACTCGAGCTCTTTTCTCAACCTTGTTGCTACAGTAATGAAATTTGGCACATTAGTATGATAAAAATGACTTAATAAATTAGAAGGATTTGCTGCCATCTCGTGCGTTAGATATTGTTTTGCTTAATTAATAGATGTCTGCATTAACAAAGTTAAATCATTTAAGTTTGATAAAAGTTATTTTGAAATGGGCTGAAGATCTAAATCTTGGACATAACATGAGAGGTTATACCATGAATATTGTGACCATGTTAAATGATTAGAGGCGGTATTGTGATTTTGCAGGTTACTAATTCTTATCCTATAGCATATATACAGTAGACAAACATGGAACCCCCTGTTTTGCTTGGAAATCCAATATTGAACAGTAAAAGATATAAATACATTTAAAGAATAGAGCAGATTAATTTCTGCCGAGTATGAAGCAGCCGGGATCGGAATCAGCCCCTCCAACTACTACGAGACCATAGTCCTCGCCCGGAAAAGGGTGGAATGCCCCCTGCAGGTCAGGTGCAGGGTTCTGCCCACGGTGAAGGAGTTTAAGTATCTCGGGGTCTTGTTCACTAGTGGGAGAAAGGATAGAGTGGGAGATCGACAGGCGGATCAGTGCGGCGTCAGCAATGACCAGGACGCTGCATTGATCAGTCGTGGTACAGAAAGAGCTGAGCCGAAAAGCAAAGCTCTCGTTTTACAAGTTTGATCGACGTTCCTACCCTCACCTATGGTCACCAGCTGTAGGGTGGTGACCGAAAGAATGAGATTGCGGATGCAAGCAGCCAAAATGAGCTTCTTCTGCAGGGTGACTGGGATCTCACTCAGAGATCGGGTGAGGAGCTCTGCCATCTGGGAGGAGCTCGGTGTCGAGCCGCTCCTCCTCCAGGTCGAGAGAAGCAGATAAGGGGTTCAGGCATCAAGTCGGGATGCCCCCCGATCGCCTCGCTGGTGAGGTGTTTTCAGGCACATCCCACCAGGAGTAGACCAAGATGCAGACCCAGAGCCCGCTGGAGAGACTATGTCTCACAGCTGGCTAGGGAACGACTTGGGATCCTTCTGGGTTAGCCGCCCCTGCGACCCGGCCCCGGATAAGTGGAAGATGACGGAACGGACAGAACAGAGCGCAAATCTTGTTTGAGGCTGCAAATGCAGCATGCAGAGCATCAAATTAGCAAATTTCCCGGATATTCTCTTATATCATCATTTTGATGCAGTTACAATAATCTAGTGCTCAGTAAAAAGAATACCTGGAAAGAGGGACTGAGCATAAGCAGAACGTGTGGATGAATGAATGCTGCACTTCCTGCTCATGATAGAACGCGGGTGTGGCAAAGAACAAAATTTGAGGCCAAGCTCTTAGCATTTGAGTAGAAACCAAATACTCACTGGGAAAACTAAAAAAATGACCCAAATCTGCATGAATAAAATAGAAAATCCCTTCCGGAATGGATTATGATGTGAAAATATTGTCCAAACATGGTAGAAACCTCCAAAAAGTTGATTTTCCATGAAGCCTCCTTCAATAAGTAAAACTGAAAACAACTGAAAATATTAGCGAGGTAGATGCAATGTCACAGATTTTGTCTTTAAATCCAAAGACAGGTAGCTACTGCTGCTCAGGATGTATGTAGGGGGAAGGTCATTGAGCATTTGGGAAGCAGGGTAGAAGAGCTGGGTGAAGTGCTGACCAGGGAGGAAAGGGCCAAGCAACAGAAAGAAGCAGAGCGTGGCGTACGAGAAGCATGCAGTGCTGGAGCATTGCCTGGAGGTATGGGGGTGTGGCTCGCTCAGTGCTCTATGCCTGCACCAGGATTTACAATTTATTACGAACATAGACATCACAAACCCGGCGAGCAAAATGGGGTTAGGCCTTTGTCTTACATCAGTGGGTGTGAGTAAGTACTACTGTAGGTTCTACTGATATGGTTTAGTTTCTAAGATTATGAAGCATTTCTTACAAAAGCAAATCTGGTGCATGGTTGATCTTTTTAGTAAGATGACATATAAATACATTTTATTTTATTCTTATCTTTAAATAGTGTTTAAAGAAGCGTTTAAAGAATTTAGATTCTCTAAATTGCACAATTTTTCACAGCAGCTGTTCTCTTCGTATATTTATCAAGAACGATATGTCATTGTGAAGAAGTTCTTTAGTTTTACCTAAAACTGATAAAATGAGCCAGTTTGAGCATTTCTGAAGTTCCTAAACTTGTTTTCTGGAACAACTTTAAGCTCAATTGTTTCATTTCGTCTTCTGAACCGATTATCCCTAACAGGGTCATTGACGTGTCAGAAACTATCCCGGCTAATTGAAGCCGAGACGGAGGGTACACCACAAACAGGTCGCCAATCTGTCGCAGGGTCACACATACAAAGAATCATCAACACAGACGCTCATTCCTTGGAGAAAACCCCATGCATATATGGGGAGAACATGCAAACTCCACACAGAAAGGCCAGTGTCCCAAGCCTTGTCCCACCCAGGACTTGAACTTGACCTTTTTGCTGTGAGGCCACTGTGCTAACCCCTGTGCCACCGTGCAGCACAGGCTTTCAGCTCAATTGTGTTTTTTTAAAAACTTAAGAAAGTGTTCAAATTTTTTGTCCGTCAAGCATCACATTCTTTGAAAAAGGATTGAAGATTAAATAGAAAAGTAAAAAAAGTTATTATAATTTACCTATTGATTTAAAAAAAGTCTAAGTTAAATTACTGCTGTTTTTACGATAATATACTGTATGTTGTATGAGGTGTTTTTATGATTTCTGTCAAACAGGTTTAATAAAGAATGAAAATTTTTGTTTAGGCAGCGGCAGAACCAAGAATTTGTGGCGCAGATCAACACTTAATCAGTACAAAATTAGATCAAATAAAACATGATAAAAAAGTATAAAGTGTTAACAGTTTGAAACAGAAACGAGTGGAACAGGTAAAAAAAAGTTCCATTTTAATACCAGTTTAAATAGACATTCAAGTGGGGAGTAGTAAAACGTTTGTTTCAGAAACATCTTTACAAAGCTGCTTCTTAATTATTACAAAAGGTGTAGGACTAATTAAGTGAGGCAAGACTGAGATGATTTGGACATGTGCAGAGGAGAGAGAGTGAGAGTGAGTACGTCAGAAGAACGATGCTGGGTTTGGAACCACCAGGAAAGAGGCCTAGAGGAAGACCAAAGAGGAGGTTCATGGATACAGTGAAGGAAGACATGAAGATAGTTAAAGATAGAGGATACAGCAGATAGGGTTAGATGGAAGAAACTGACTTGCTGTGGCGACCCCTGAAGGGAAATGCCGGAAGAAAAAGTGTGGAACTAATTAATTGAGAATAATAACGAATAATTCATATAGTATTGGTCTTGTAGAAACTTTAGAAAACAGTTTAAAAATCAATCAAATTGTGTTTAAAATCAAAGTAAACTTTTATTTATACCTGTTGTAGATTGTTTCTCCTATTCAGTGTTCAATTTAGATTTGTTGTCAGTGTGGTTCAATAAAAATAGTTTTTGTTCATTTTGTATTTTGGTCCTTTTAGCTTTAGTCTTTTTCTTTCACAACACGTCTGAGTTTTTGTTGAAATAGCTGAGCTTGTGTTTCTGCTAGAGAGAGAAAAAGATGCTGTCTAACAATATTTTACGATATCAACTTACCAAAAAAGATCTGTTTTGTACTTTCATCTTTTTTATTTCTTGTACCTCCTGTTTTTCTCCATCCTCCATGAAGTGAACTGATAAAAACAAGCAAATAGGAACGAATGAGGACTTCCTCTGGATTCAAAGTGTTTAGTTACAAATAAACTTTACTGCCGTTTAAAAGAGTTGTTCTCTAAAACTTGATAAGACTGTTGAAGCTTTGATTATTCTCACACTGCCCAACAATAAACTGCCCTGCAAATATTAAAACTTTATTTTCAGAAAGAGAAAGAAACTTGAACCTACAGGGAAACGGCAAACTCAGATGAAGTTTGCACGTGCAACACTAAAGAGTCACTGTATCACACATAGAGTGGTAAAATTGGGGAATGACTTAGAGGATCAGGACATCAGGACGCTGCATTAATTTGGCGTTGTGAAGAAAGAGCTGAGCCGAAAAGTAAAACTCTCGATTTACCAGTTGATCTACGTTCCCATCCTCACCTATGGTCACCAGCTGTGAGTGTTGACCGTAAGAATAAGATCGTGGATACAAGAGGTCAAAATGAGCTTATTCCGCAGGGTGGCTGGGCTCTCACTCAGAAATTGAGTGAGGAGCTCCGCTATTCGGAAGAAGCTCGGAGTAGAGCCGTTGTTCCTCCAGGTCGAGAGAAGTCACATGGGGTGGTTTGGGCATCTTATTACGCTGCCTCCCGAATGCCTCGCTGGTGAAGTGTTTTGGGCACACCCCACCGAGAGCAGAACTAGAGGCAGACCCTGGACCAGCTGGGGAGACTGTCTCACAGCTCGCGGGGGAATGTCGGGATTCTCCCGGGTGAGAGAAACCTGGGCTTCCTGTCTGAGACTGTTGCCCCCTCAACCTGGCCACGGATAAGTGGAAGACGACAGAGCGGACTTAGAGGAGAAACTTAATAGTGCAGGTAGTGAGTCACCTTCTTAACCATCTATCCCTTATGGGGTTACGGCAGGTGCCAGAGCTCATCCCGACTGATTCAAGGCGAGGGACAGGGTACAATCCGAATAGGTCGCCAGTCTGTCGCAGGGCCACACCATTCACACACACACACACACACACACACACACACACACACACACACACACACACACACACACACACACACACACACACACTCCTTCCTAGGGACAATTTGGCACTGGCCAATCAACCTAACATGCATGTTTTGGAGGGTGGGAGGAAACCAGAGTACCCCAGGGGAAACCCACGCAGAACATGCAAACTCCACACTTTAAGGACAGCGTTCCAAGCCTCGTCCCCACCCGGGACTTGAACCCACGACCTTCATGCCGTGAGGCTACTGTGCTACCCACTGCACCACCGTGTTGCCAAAGTGCAGTAAGCTAATGCAATTCAAAAAAACTATTCAAGAGGAAGATTTTTTAAATATATTCTAATGAAGACGGAGCTTTGTCTGTCGAAAAAAAATTTTTTTACAAAGCTGTACGGTGAATGCTGTTTATTGTGATCATAAACACAACTATGCATCAATACTTAAAATAATCAAAATGTCAGATGTAAAAGTAATTGATTTATTATGAATGTGAATATGTATTTAATAATATGTATGATGTGCAAACAGTAAAAACAATGCAAATCATAAGAACTATTTAAGTTGCATTAGTTTTGTAAATTGTAATAATTTTTGGGGTACTATAAGCAATTGCTTTAGCCTAATTCCTTTGATTATTTCATTTAAGATTGAAAGCAAATTGTAATTAAGCACATTTACACGTGCTGAATGAATTCCCAAATAAACCAAACTAAACACTTGCATTGACATTCTCTCCACATCTTTTCGTACAAAGTTCCAATAAGATTTTGGTTGAAGTGAATTTAAACACAACACGAAGTAATCTCCAACACATCCCAAAGATTCTCAACGGGATTAAGGTCTAAGCTCTTTGCTGACCAGGCCATGTGTGAAAACGATGTCTCGTGCTTTCTGAAAGTCTCTTTCTCGCTTTGAACAAAAATGAATGCTAACGTTGTTCGTCTGGAAATATTTGTTACAACTTAGAAATAAAAATGTAGATTATTTGGTTATCTAGATGTTTTCCACATGTGCATAAATCTTACATAAAAATTAAAGGAACACTAAATCATTAAGTTGGATTGACTTTTTTTTAGATTGATCTTATTCAAATGAAAGACAAAAAATGTTATGATATATGGAGAGCTACCTATTGAGTTTCCTACAATTCTTTCAAAGACGACGTCACATGTTTTATGACCACTAATTAACAAAAAAAAAAAAAAACACAGTCATTTTTTTTTTTTAAAGAAAATCTTGTTGCTGATTTAAATGATTTTTTTTTTCAGTTTTACCCAAAGAAAGACACTAAAAAATTTGGCATTGCTGATTTATTTTCTTATTCTTGCTGAACCCTGTCGACTACATTTAGTTGTTTGCAAATAGGACATAAGAAATCTCACTGGTCATGGGATGCTAGCTTTAAGCCTCGGACACAATAAGTGTTAACATTGTCAAATAAAACCTTTGAGAATGTTGCACAGAGACCAGGAGGAGGCTAGAGATGCAACACATTCTTTTTTTCCATTTCACCAAGATCTGGGAAATAACTAAGACAGAAGAAAAAGAAAATAGTGATAGCGAGATAAAACAGAGTCTGGAATGATAAAACACAAGGCACAGGATGTGCAGCAGGATAGGGAGTGGAAGGTGGGGGGGTAGCAGCTCATCGGGCCATAATTGTCAGTCTTAGTGGAAGGGGGCCCTTGATTTAATGGGCAGGTCTAGTGACTAAACCACTGGAGTGCAAACAGTGAAGAAAGAGCTGTGGCAGATCTGGACTTTTCGAGCCAGGCTCCCCTCCCCCTCCGTCTCTGCAGACAACTCGACAACTGGCTCACAGCCTGTTTGCCTGACTGCTTGCCCTCAAGCCACACCACATACCTCACACACTGTGGACAGAGCTCACTGTTACACACATTCACAGGGAAACAGCATCATCTACTCCTCTGCATATTAACACACCCTCTCCTTTGCTAACAAGATGGAAGGCTGATGAAAACAAGTTCTCTCTGAGCTCTGTGGATCATGTCAAATCACTTCTCATGACTGACACACAACTGATGTTTTTCTCAGCTTTTGAAACAGTGCCATTTCTGCTCAAGACACCTGAGCACACATCAGGTGTTCCACACTAAAACTTATCTTAAAAGGAAGTTTCAAAATCTCACATATGTTCAAGAAGACCTCAAACTGACCTGGGAATGTTTCAAAACTTGAGCTTTAATATATTTAACTAAAGTTTCTTAACTTGTAAGTTGAAATAAGAAATACCTTTATCAGCATGTGACAGTTTTTGTTTAATCATTGGCTTTCTGGACTCACAATAATATCAGTATCACCTGTCGGTTGATTGTAGCAATGCTACACCAATCAAAGATGATTCCTGTTTTTGGGCTTTTATGTTTTTTTTCAGTGCATTTTGACATTTCAGTGTTTAAGTCATTTTGCTGTACACTGATGCCAAAAAGGCAGCTAAAAGGTGGAAAAAGAGGAAGGTTGGTGGGGATGTGTGGAGATGGGGGTGGCAGGGCGTGAGGCTGCGTCAAAGCTATGATTAGCACCAACCAAGCTACACTCTTATTGATTGGCACAGTGGAGACACTGGGCTGCCTTCCACCACACTCTAATGAGAAGCCCTGACCTCTACTCGTCAGCAAGGTCACCAAAGCCTACTGTAATTGCACTTTCTCTAATGGCATCAGTCACGCACGCACTCCAACCTCACTAATGACAATTACCATAATGTCACTGGGCTCCACGGGGGCCTTCCAATCATCTGTCATTTTGGAAGATGGGATGTTAGTCAACTGCTGCAAGGGATTAAAAGGTTGCAACATGGTGTTTGATAATGATACCTTTTCATTCTAAATTCGGTTTTCTCAATCATCATGCTGGAACAGATTTGACAACAAACACAAGAACACGTGCCTCTAAAGGGAGTTTTCACCTCCACTCTATTTACTCAAGGACATCACAAAAAGTCTAGGCTGATTATTTTTTCTCTATATTATTTTTACGTTTTCAGCATTGTTGGTAATTCCATTATAACAAGTTACATGGAATTTTGTTTAAAAACTTGTTGCCTTTTAATTGCGTTACTTTTAACCATCATCATAATCCAGATGACAGAGAGGGGAGACCAAGTAAGTTATCAGTGAATCTAAAAAGAAATTAAGTTAGTCAGTAGTTAACTGTTACTAATTAGCTTTGTCACATAAAGAAGCGATGGGTCAGCGATGCATCTATTTGGGAAAAATGACCAAATTTGAGCACAGCTCACTCATCGAGCATCTTTCGTCTCATTTTTTGGGGTTTTGTGACAGATCGCATCATCATCTCTCTGACTTAAAATTTTTGCAACCGTTGCAGGATTTTCTGAAATCTATTCTTAATTGGAAAGATTGTGTGATTGTTTACTGATCGCATACATATTAGCGCTGGACAAACGATCCACCATCAGTCAATTAAATAACAGGTAAGTGGTGATGTTTATCAGACGAACGTCGTGCAATAATTTGTAGATATTTGGTAGAAAATGTGATGTTAATCGACTGATTTTGAGTGATCACTGACACGTCTTCGTCTAGTCGGTGACGTCTCTGATCACCTGGCTATAAATTGCAGGTGAGTATGATAGTCGCACGATTGTCTCCTGGCAATCGACCAAATTTCAAGTGCTTATAAATAGTAGCTGCATGCATGAAAATCCAAATTCTTCTATGTGTAGATCTACCATATTGTGTTGTGTTGCACTCTCTGCTCCAACAGCTTGGGCGAGGTATGTGGTTGCTTTAAAAATTGTAAAAATTGCTTTTCTTTTCACATATACATTATGTGCTGTTCAGGATGACACCAAAAAGACGTCTTATCGCACTGCATCTCCAGCTTGGCCACTTCTATTTACTGACCAACATTCTGTTTCTTTTTCACGTATTTTCTTCTCTGTATAATCTTGTTTGACTGTGTCGTCTTTAGAAAGTGATGCGAATCGATGTACAACTTAAGAAGTAACCACTATTTATACTAAAGACGCTGACGTTCCCATCGCATACACTTTGGCGTTTCATCAACAATGTGTCGACATTATGTTTGCGATGCATTGCCTAGCAATCTGCAAGAGCCTTTCATCGAGCGCTTTACGGTTGATTGTCGCCATACAGACAAGACAGCATCGTTTGATGTTCTCCCAACATGCAGACGCTTCAACTCAAGTTTTTTCTCTTTTCAAACGCAGACATGACGCTAATGAGTCGGTTTAATGTGAGCGACACCTATCGCAACCTCTTTATTGCACGCAATTCACACACAGGAAAATTGTTGTGACTTTCCTAAACGTCGTTGCATCTCATTTCATGTGAGCAGGGGCTTAGGAGAGGGTTAAATAGATAGTTGGTCAGTTCTTTGTTATGAGTGAAGGTATTGTAGTTTTGTTGGATGATCATTTTTATCTCACAATATTCATAGATCGACACAGTGCGCTTCGTTAACTCAAAAATGCAATATTTGAAGAAAAATATAAATGCAAATATTCAGTTTTACTTCTGGTTTTTGACATAGAACTCCTCCTCCTCTCACTCTCTACATAGTCCCAACCTCTGTGGGCATGAACGAGAAGGCGTAGATATTGTAAATACAGCGTAAATTGTTTTGAGTTAGTGAAGCCGGCACATGTTGTTTTTTATTCTTATTTTGTAGAATCACGTAAATATGGCACTCCTTTTTAGGACTGAGCATGAGCAGAGCACATACATCTGTGCAGGAGAAATACTTCCTGCTCAAGTTAGAATGTAAGCATGCAGAGAACAAAATCAGTGGCCAAGAAGAACTTATCGCTCAAATAGTACCTGACTACTGTAGATGAGCGTTTCCAAATTGTTGGAACAATCATAGATGAAAGAGAAGATTGTTTCAAGTTTGTTTCTGATGTGGGAATAACATTCAAACATGATCGAAACCTCATTCGTCTTTAAAAAAATGACATTTACTATCTAATAGAAAGTTCCATAAAAACTTTTAAATTCTTTCAAACAAACTATATAGAAGAATTATGTATACTATTATACTTTTATTACTAACTTCCAATACTTTGTTGGTAGGATTTTGGCTCCAACCCATCCTTGTTCTGGGGTAGAATTAGATATTTGAAATATTTAAGTCCCAGGAAAAAACACGTGCTGCAGCAAGTTCTTTATGCTGTCCTGCCGTGTTGGAAAAACGAATACACTGATGTAAACCCAACAAATTAACGCACAACCTTTAGAGATTAAAGTAAATGTTCTCTTTTAGGAGAGAGCATCCTAAAACCCATAATAACGAAACTCATCTTATCTTAAGTCTGTGATTCCCAACATGGTACGACAGCAGGGGAATCTCTCTCATGTGACAAAAAAAAATCCAGGTTCTTTAATTATTCTGTTTTATTTTATTTTTTTATGATGTTGTTATCATTGGAAAGAATGATGAGCAAGCACAAATCAGTGGTCGAAAGATAACTGGACTTGTATTAGCTTCCTAAAGAAAAGAAGAAGAAGGTGAAGAGGGATTTTTTACTCCACTGATGGCTTTCTGTAACTTTCATTGGTTTCATGCACACATGCTAAAGACATCTGAAACAACTGGCCAAATGAAAAACTTTCCCCATTAAAAATTATGTCATCATTTGGTCAAAACAAAGAGGTAGAATGATAGAATAAGGTAAAACTAGATTTAACTTCTGGGCCAATCATTAAACGGAAATGTTGAAGACATATGTTGCCATCATGGCAACGCCTTTTCCCAAGAGGTAGGTGGTTATTTCAGAAGCGCAAGACCTAATTCCACAAAACTTATAAAAGTGTGCCTTTACAGACAGTGTGTGTGTATATGTGTGTGTGCTTTGGTCGGAACTTGCAGTCCAGTTCTGTCAATTACTGAAAATGTTTGGTGCAGTTTGAGGAAAATTATGCAACAATAATTTATAAAGCAGGAATTAATTTTAAACTGATTTTTTTAAAACTAATTAATGACCTATACTACAATTTTGATTTTTAACACAAAGTGGGATCCAAATACTGATAATTACAATAGAATAAAATGTGTCACTGTGCATTTAATGCAAGTAGATTGTCTCTGTACATGTGAAAAGACTTTTCTTGGTAACTATATTTCCACTTTTCCCAGTTCACCATCCCTTTGACTTACAGTAGACCCCGCCAAATTACAGTTTACACATTCGTTTGGGAGTGCATAAAGTTTCATAAATTTTTGAGATGGTAAAGTCCAGGAAAATACGCTTGAATACGGAAGAATAGGAGGCATGGCTGCTCGCCCCGGAGGAGGGCTCACTCCTTCATATGAATCCCCAGGAGGTTTCTTCTTTTTTCCCCCCACCCACTGTTGGGTTTTTTGGAGTTTTTCTTCACCGTTAAGAAGGGTCTAATTTACTTTTTCTTTTTGTTGTTCTTTGTTTTTGTACTTTTTTCAATCTGCAATGTGAGGCCTGTTGAGACATATTTTTTATGATTTTGGGCCATGCAAATATCTTTGAATTGAATGAGTTTTGGGGTGAATTTGAATGAGATTTGCTTTACATCTTAATTCCACCATCACCTGAGGAATCTCTGATTTTAGAGTTTTGTTTTCCAAAACAAAGTCATTTTCCTGCTGCATGTTGGAGCATTGAATGGTAGTTAAGATTATCATTGAGGATTCAACATTTGGTCAATACACAGTTTTAATACAATTTGTTTGTTTGTTTATTCCCTCTTGATTTTTGGGGGGAAAGTATTGGTTTTCCAGCCGAACAATGCCAAACGTCTCGGTGGGTGTTTTTAATAGCCGACTGTGTTTGGCTTGCATTTTCTGTTCAGTGTTGAAAAAAATCAATATTTCTTCCTCCTCTCTTTTTTCCCATTTATTTTTTGTTTCCTTTGCCTAATGAGCTTCACTTTGCATCATCATCATTTAGTTTGTTGTAATTATTCACTCTTGACTTCCTAATATAGTTCATTGGGATACATAGTTATAAAGATGTACAGTTCATTAATATAGTTCATCTATTGCTTTGTCGACCCATGTTCGATCCACATCAAGTTGACTTGATGTGGATCGAGCACAGTAATTGACAAACTAAAACTATTTCATACCCAGAATTTTATTGTTTTAGTTTTCTTTTTCTTTCGAAAACTAAAAAATTACTTGGTTTTGTAATCTCCCCTTCAATGTAATTATTTTCTATAATTGGTCTGGTATCCCAGATTTCTGTATAAAATTTGTATGGAAAAACGTTAAAAACTATTGCTCATTTTTTTAGACTAGGTTATATCTTTCAGAGATGCTAAAGTCAATGTAGCTTCAACTACAAATGGATCGTTTTTGCAAAAGTCTTTCAGATTAATTAAACCAAAGTAATTTACTGTCAAGGCTTTGAACTTCAATCTTTTGACGCAATGTCGCGAAACCTGAAAAAATAGTAATATGTTACCCAACACATGAGGTGTCAAGATCTGGTCCTTGAGGGCCGATGTCTTCACAGTTTACATTGTGTTCCTGATTCAATACAGCTGATCCACACAAAGTGAAATCAACAGTTAATAAAATCTGTTAGATTGACTTAATAACCTGGATCAGGCGTGTAGATGTAAGAACACATTAAAACCTTCAGGACACCGGTCCTCCAGGACCGACGTTTAACACTCCTGTCAGGCGGACTTGCACAGTAAGAACAGCTCAGTGAGAAGTTTAGCTTGGCAGGTAAGCTAACCAAAATGAAAAAATCTTTGCTTTGCTAAGCAAACATTTTCAATGTTATTTTTTACATTTAAAAGTTGAGACATGTGAATGTCCGAAACAAAAATCCCCAACAAACGTTCCTGACAAGTACATCAGAGTCAGACTCATTGCATCTGCACTCCAGCCAGACCACTTGAAAAGTGTATTCAAGTGGTGATCAAAAAGATTAATAGTTATGACTATTTGACTTAGATAGTTGATATATTGGTATACTGGGTATATTTCTACACTGGGTTTATTTATTTGTTAATTTGTTTTATAGTCAGATATAAAAAAAAAACCTTCACACAAACTCCTTCCACCAGGACATACTGTACATATGGACTTTGTCTATCAAGAGATGAAAAGAAATTGACTAAAGTCTACATGCCATTTCTCAAAGTGTAAAAGAACAAAAGAACGACATGCAAAAGAACCTATCTCAGCTGAAGGCAAAAGGCAGGGTACACCCTGAACAGGTTGCCAGTCTGTCAGGGGAGCCACACACTCATTCCTCGGGACAATTTGGTACCGGGCAATCAACCTAACATGCATGTTTTTGTAGGGTGGGACGAAACCGGAGTATGTAGAGAAAACCCATGTAAAGAAAAAAGCAACAACAAAGACTAAAAACTAACTTTAACATGTTGTATACTCTTATTGTAAAAAAAGAAAAACAACCCAAAAAAACAAGCTTCACCCACTTCCCAAAGGCAGGTTTCTTTTTTTTTTTACCTTCCAAAGCTCTGGTTGTCTGCTGTCCCTCCTGTAAAACAACCATGCTTTCACCCATCTCTGCACTGGCAATCCATTTCTTCTTTCACATTTGTTAATTGGGCCATTTTTTGTCAAGTCTTGAAATGTGAGGACCCAGTGAGGGCTCTGTTGTCAGCACTTGCTCATGTAGGTTAGTTTCATGAAAGGTTTTTACTCAACTGGTCTGTTTAAGATCTAATCTCTATCAGGCTGGTGGGCTATCCTGAGTTCAAATCATTTAAAAACAAGACCCAAATTTGTTTGGTTTTAAAGTTTTAATGGTTAAAAAAAAAAAAACAGGACATGAGGTTTAAAAACGGTCTTCTTTTCAAGCATGACAATTGAAGGTGGTGGGTTTTGTTAAAAACAACCATCCTCAGCAACATCAACAGTGGAAAACTGGAGCAGGAATTATTGTAAGCCACCTTGGCTTAAACCGACTTATTGTCAGTCTGATCATATGTTACCAGCTGATGGTTCAGCTTAAAAACGTTAAAGTGAGTGAGCTTAAAATGAGCACTGTGCGTGAACTGAACAATTCAAGTTCAGACTTTTAGACCTAATCAAGCTCTAAGTAGGTAATGTGGCCTACTTAGGCCACATCGGTGGTAAACTCATTCTGCATGTACTTATGATTTGTTGTTTCTCAATGGGACTAGTGGACAGAATAGTTTGTACTTCTGCTGATTATGCAGGTAAGAAACACATTTTCAGCAGCATTAGTCTACTTTTGCATGCGCCTTGCAGATGATTGGCCTTGTCTTTACAGTATTTGAAAAAAAGTGAACTCTGCCTTCAGTTTCTAGAGGTTGATGTGTTTAACCAAGACCCCTGGGTCATAAAAAACAGAGAGTGAGAAAGAAAAAGTTTTTTTTTAAATGGCCTGGGTAGGTGGTAGCTAAATCAGTGAGAGCACAAAGAGGCAGGCGTCTGAGAGGTATTGACCCTTCATTGATTGGTAGAAGCTGCGTGGTGGTATTGACCAGATAGAGGAGAGACCCAGGGAGGCAGCACACAGCTCCACCGCTGAGAAGGAGGGGGGAAAAAAGAGGAAAACAACCATATACTCTGCCTACTCTGACCTTGTGGGCCAGAGCTGTCCTACAGCCCACGCCACTCTACCCCCACCTCGCAAATGGAAATATACGTGTGTGCGTGTGTGTAGGAGAAAAGCAGAGACCCCTGCAGAGAAGCATGCAGGGAGCTCAGCTTTATCTTATTGAGGCCATTTCCTATCGTGTCTTCCACGAAGCTTCACAGTAGCGCCAGTAAACACTGCAGCAGTCAACCCAGGACATTCTGCTTCCTATGCTGCACATGTACACAGATTTTTCCTGGTTGTGTTTGCCAGTTAGGCCAATCATTTGATCATTTTTTTACCTTTTAAACACGAGTTTTCGTGCTGTAAATGAAAGGCACGAACAAAGCAGCTCTTGATTAGCATAGTTAAAGATTAACCTGAGGATCTGTTGGCCTGACAACACGTATGGAAGAATTTTCCTCAAGGAAAAGGTGCTGCTTATTCAGTAATTGACAGAAAACATAGGTGGTGGAGAGCTGCATAACCGATGGCAGCTATGGTTGATTGTGGAGGTGGAGGCAATAGCTGCGGTCTGTTCACAGAGGAAATGTAACCTCCTAAAAAGACAGACAGTATTTTGTACTAAATAACAACATTTTCTGTCCTAATGTGCATAGAAACAATGTGGTTTTAGGTTAGCAAGCTTCCACTAAGCACAAGAAACTCATGGACTAAAAGACGAGGGGTCATTAAAGTGAAAAACCAGGAGCCACATGGGAAGCAGAATTTTAAATGACTCCCCTTGTAGCAAGACCATCCCAACAGAAGGACTAAACCTCACTCCGTCTCTCTCTATCCATCTCACTCTCTCCCTTGCAGAGATGCAATTAATTTGGATAGAGCGTGCCAAGTGCGCAGAGATAGAGGGAGTGGGATGCACCTTCACACATGCCGGAGGGAGGACAGTTTCACATTCCCCAGAACAAATACAGATTTGGGACCAAACCTCATCTTATCATTTCTGCAGTGTTTCCTCAACAGTTTTGGCAGGTTCTTAAACCTTTTGTGGCTTCTCCAAATAGAAATTAAGAAAAAAAAGAAGCACCTTTTGTTTTTACACTACCTGAACTTTATTACACATGTACAGTTCCAAGGCGATCAGTTGGAGATACAACACTGCTTTAACCCACATTTCCCATGTCTCTGAGAACAAGATCGAAGCATCTGTGTATTTTAAATACTTCCTCAAGAAAACCTACGCCCAGCTGTTGATATCTCTCAAGGCCAGAATCAGAACACTGCAGGTGGTGAAGCCAGGAGCTGAGAGAGAGTGCGCACCGTGTCGTGGTACACAAAGCACGTACCATGCAAAGTGCAGGGGGGACTGTAGCTCAGGGCCAAAGAGGCCATCGATACCAGGGAAATTGATCGTAATCAACCAAGTTACAGAGACTGAACAGGGATTGGCCAAACACCATCTTTCCCTTTTCCTCCTCCTCGCCTCTCCTCCTCCTTTATCTTTTCTCTAGTCTTCCTCTTCCATCTTACACTCCACATCCACGGTTTAAACTAGACAAAAGAAAAAAAAAGTCAGCCATTAAAAACCCTACGTCGTGGTGTTCTTCTTGCACAGTATTTTATTTTAAAATAACATTTCTATGCGGTAGTGCATAATTTCTGTTGTTAACTAGATCTAACTGATCCTAATGTGGCCTTATGGTTTCTGGAAAAAGGTTAGTTGATCAAACAAATTCAACATAAACCATTTGGGAAGAATTGGTTGCATCCTGTCGGCTGTAGCTCCACTGTAATTTCTCATTTGTAGACGATGGCGTACCTGGCAGTGCAGCTGCGCTGTTAGAAACGCTGCCCCAATTATAGCATAACACCTAGCCTTACGGTTTCCATGGCTGCACGGTGCATTTTCCCGCAGGACGCACCGTGGAGAAACGGGTGTCTTATCAACCATCACCCCAGTAATAACACTCCCTGGAGCCTTTGCTGCATGTGTCAGACCTTAACGAGAACCATGGGTGAAAATCTCTCTCTCTCTCTTCCCTCTACCCAGCCACAGCCATTGATTTGGACCTAATCTGTTAGTATGTGTCTGTGAGAGTGCATTTGTGCACAAAAAAGCACTAAGTATGGGCAACATAACATAAAAACTGGGTTATATTTTACTTCACTTCTGCTCAAAAGCGTAGGTGTCTGTAAAAGTTGAATTTTTATTGAATATAGTTGAACAATGCAAATTATAAGCAGAATTGATTGTTATGGTAAATTCTGATGTGAGGCATGAAGAATATCTCAAAACTCCCAAATAAGTACAAATATTTGTATATGTTTCACAATTTTACATTTTAATCTTAGTGTTACATTGATTTTTAAGTTAGGACAGTGGTCTATTTTATTTTGATTATTTCATAATTTGTTGTGTTTTCATCTACGAACATAAAAAGTTTCACTGACAAGATGTTCACATTAAATTCCATCATTTAAAATTTGTGATAACTATAAAAATGTTTCGTCTTCTGAACCGCTTATCCCTAACGGGCTTGCCGAGCTTAGCCTGGCTAATTTCAGACGACTGGCGGGGTACACCGAGAACAGGTCGCCAGTCTGTCACAATTTACTGCTATTTCATAGCGGTCAATCAACCTAACATGTATGTTTTTAGAGGGTGAGAGGAAACGAGAGTACCTGAAGCAAACCCATGCATACACAGGGAGAACATGTAAACTCCACACAGAAAGACCAGGGTTTCAAGCTCCGTGTCCACTCCGGGACTTGAACCCCAACCTTCTTGCTGTGAAATCACTGTACTAGCCCCTTCTGTATAAATGTGCTAAGGAAATGATCTTTCCTTTATTATGTTAGAAAATATGATGGAGGCTATGATTACAGGGAATTTAATTGTGGTATTATGGTCAACTTGAAAAAAAATCTTTGCAGTACAAATTTTGGATGGTATAGTTTTATGGATGGCTGTGGATGAATAGTGTTGTTTAAGGGCCCTAAACACTAATCTTTAAGACACCCTCACAGATAAACAGATTTCAAGACATGGAGATGATGGCTTTTTCCCTGAACATAAAGGGAGAGAGCACATGTGTCACACCGTCAAACTCAATAGTAATCCTGCGAGATGTGGCTTACTGTAAAAGTGGTACAGTTTGGTGATCGATAGCTTGAATTCTGTGATGATTTTTCTTTTTTTTACATCTAGTATGTGCTGACCTACTATATTTTTTACATTAAAAACCAGCATTTGGAGGACGGGAGGAAACCGGAGTACCCGGAGAAAACCCACGCATACACAAGGAGAACATAAAAACTCCACACAGAAAAGACGGGGATTCAAGCCTCCACTCTGGGACTCCAACCTCTTGCTGTGAGGCCATCATGCTAACCATTGCACCACCATGCAGCCCCTCTTTCATCTTGCTCTAGTTCTTTTTTAGCGACACACTAACGTTTACACACCAGTGTAAAAAAGCTCGTTGCTAATTTAGACGCTAACAATAGCTTTTAAATTACACAGAGTCGTTGCTCCAGGTGTGTTTTACTGTGAACAAGCATGTTAGTTGCAAGTCCAGCATTCTTGATTCTGTCACTACACACTTTGGATTTGCCTGATTTTGTCCATTTTTCTAAGCTCATAAAACACTAAAGTTCCCACAGTGCAGCAGCAGTAGATGTGTTCGCTGTTCATTATCAAATGTGCGTGTTCGTGCTTGTGTGATTTCACATTAGCGTTATTTATAAGGAACAAAGATCAGACAAAAAGTGGCTAATGACAATTAAATGAAAAAAACAAACAAACCAGGGATTCTTCAGGAATCTAAAATCACAAATCCGAGTCACAAGTCACAAGCTCTCATTTGTGGTTTAAATAAAAAAATAAATAATCACTCCGTGACTGTGCCCAAGGAGGGCTCAACTGTGACCCTCGTGACATTTGAGCCTCCGCAGGAGAAATCCAAAACAAGAGGAGGCTATTTGTCAAACCTGCATAAAAACTCAACAGTTTTTTTTTTCTTTTTATCACATCTTAGACACATAGTGAGACAACAAGGATACAGTATGTTTTCAGGTGATACAGTATAAACTGATTTTGAACTGATTCTGCAAATGAACACCTCTGTAAAGTTCTGTGGTTTTTTTCAAGTTAGAAAAAAGACTGATGAATTATTTAAGAAAGTTCCTAACCTTTTTTTTTTTTTTGTAAATGAGACAATTCAAAGGAGATGTTTTTAGATTCTCTTGAACAATGTATTCTGATGCCTCAAAATTTTTTATGATGTTCATGAGATTACATTTCCAGATGGAAGTTGAAACGTCTCGATCAGAAAACACACTGTGCAGAAGACCACGTTGAAGCCTTTTCTACGACGGGTCACTCCTGGGCAAATGAGGGATTGCACAGAAGGAAAACATTCATTCATTTATCTTCTGAGCCGTTCATCCTTAACTATTTAACATAGATGTTTTAGAAGGAAACCAGAGTACACAGCGAAAACCCACGCTTAAACGAGGAGAACATGCTGACAACAACACAGAAACACCAGTGTTCCAAAGCCTTGTCCCCATCCTGGACTCAAACCCCAACCTTCTTGCTGTGAGGCTACTCTGCTAACCACTACGCCACCTGAAACCATTTGGTACCTATTTTTTTTTTTAGCTAATTCAATGTACCATGTTTGGCCTCTTCATCGTATTAATTTCATTGATGTATTCATACATTAGCATAAGAGCACATGTTGGATTTTGAGATGTAGTTCATTTTTCACTACTTATCCCATGAACTACAGTTTTTTTTAATTCGCTTTCCAATTACAAAAAATGAACAGTAAATTTATTGAGGCTTTGTAGTCGATTGGTCAAACGTTCATCTAAAAACCAAGAATTTCTAAATCAGAGTCGATCACAGGTTAGAGCGGTGAAGCGGGGTGGTAATCCTTGTGTTGCTCACTGCAGGAGCTTTTGTTACAAATTCAATGGAGCAGGTGACATTAAGAGCTAATCATTTCTAATGTAAAATAACAGCCTCCACATACAAGTGGATGGTAAAAAATACTGAAAGTGAAAAGCTCTCCACTGAATGGAGTCTCACAGAAGCTCTTTTTTTAAGCTGAATTTTGTATAAACACCCACGGATAGAATGATTCTGTTTAGTGGTTGAGGCTAAAGGGTGCAACAGATCTTTATATGAGTACTAATTCCATATCTTTGTCAGGGGTTGATTTAACTTGTCTCTGAGTTGAAATTTCTTTAAAACAAAAATTATATTAAAATGTGTTTAAGATTTGAATGTATTTTTATATAGAAATATTAAAGCAGAGTGCAGATTTGGAGTGTTGTGTGGTATCAAACAGAGGCTAGCTTTATAAAAAAAAAAACAACAACACAAACACACAAAATTGAGAAGGTTTTCAGTTATTTTAGACTTTAAGATAAAGCTTGCATTCTCAAAGGACATAAACCCAAGTTTTTCACAGACACAAGTTCTTAGGCCAGTTCAAGCAACACATAAAGAAACAACATTTTGCTGAAAACAAGTTTAACCAGTGGAGATTTAACTTTTACAGATAAGAACAAACTCCACTACCACTTGGCTATACTCCCGCTAATCATTTTTTTGTAAATCTTTTGTTTTACTTACAATGCATTACTTAAATAAACTAGCTCTCCATTTAACACTAGAACCGCCGCAGCCGTCAATATGAATCCACGTCACTTTTATATGCTAATTAGAATAATTAAACACGACCTAGGAGGCTGACCTTTTATGACTTTTACTATGAACATGTTTTCTATTTTATCATGTATTTTTGTGTTCTAAAAATGAACATTTAACAATTTATAAGCATTTTATCTCCTCTGACCTGCTGCGCCCCGCAGCAGCTTCCCGTGGTTGTTTTACGCCATTCAAAAATCAGCCTATGGGGAAGTTCTATTTATAATAGAACTAAATAAATACAAATCTCTCATTGTATGAAATAGCCAAGTAGAAAATTAACCAAAGGCTCAATCGAATAAGACCTCAAGCCTCCGCACTCCAAGACCTATAGGTGCGCATGGTCTGAAGTGCGCTCCAGCCACCAATCGCACATTAGACATCACTAAATATGGTATGCCATGTTTCGTAGATAAGTCTTGAAAGTTTAGGTTAACATATTGGAATATAGCTCATAGCCTATTTTTAACGAGGACATTTTTGAAGCAGCAACGCAAAATGCGGGAAAAAAGTAGGCTGTTGACGAATTAGATCATTTTACAATGGTGTTTGCTTTTTTTTCCTAGGTTTTAAAAATATTTAACAATTTATCATTATTATTACTTTAAAAATTGACTGGTGTAAAGGTTTATTTATGTAATATAGCATTGCAAAACATGAATAATTACATAAGGGTCACATTGATGGTCATGGCACTTGCAGGTAGATTTAGAACGCAGCTGACCTAGTATTAAAGACCAGCTTTTTAAAAGTCTTTGACTATTTGAATAGTGAAAACTTTAAGCCACATGCAAGTCACAAAGTTGCTTTTATGTAAAAAAAAATTATTAATATACTAATAACATGAAGTACAAATTAAATCATTGAGCAGGTAACAGAAACCCCTATTTTTCAAATGGTAAACTGTTGTGTTCCGTTTATACGAGGCCGGGTCGTGGGAACAACAGCCTCAGACAGGAAGCCCAGGTTTCTCTCACCTTGACTGCATCCTCCAGCTCACCCAGGAGGATCCCAAGGCGTTCCCTGTCCAGCTGTGAAACATAGTCTCTCTGGCAGGCACGGGTCTGCCTCTGGGTCTTCTCTTGTTGGGACGTGCCCTAAACACCTCACCAGCGAGGCGTTCGGGGAGGCATCCTAACCAGATGCCTGAACCACCCCATCTAGCTTCTCTTGACCTGGAGGAACAACGGATCCACCGTGAGGCCCTCCTGGATGGCAGAGCTCCTCACCCTATCTCTGAGAAAGAGCCCAGCCACCGAAGGGATCCGGTCCGATAAAACTAACAAGAATAAGGTAAACCCAAGGCATCAAACAATATACCTCCACTTGTTCTTACCCCAAACTGTACTAATAATGAATGATTGAGGTCCCTCTGATGATTAGGTTTAAAAAGTTACATGTGTAAGATTTTTCAAATGTTTGCCATCATGTCATCAACATGTATCACGGATGAAAATCCAGAAACAGGTTAGTAGGTGAAGTTAGTGACGATTTAAATGGTAGAGTTACAGTAAAGAATATGGTAGAGTTCAAAGGAATAACTAGTTCATTTGCTGTTAGGGGTAAAAAACAAATAAGACGTGGAGGTTATCCTTAAGTTAATCTATAGTTAGTACTGAATAACTATGGGCAATTTGTTTAAAATCTCTTCAATGGTTTGGGGATATCACATTCACAAGATTATGTAGCATTTACCATTATGACCCTGACCTTTGGTTGGATGACCCTGAAAACTTGTTGAGTTCATCTATAGTTTGTACTGAGCAAGGGCAGGTTAAATAAAATTTTTCCTGTGGTTTGGCAGGTGTCGTGTTCACAAATTGTTACAGAAGCACGGGCAGACGCACAGACAGCCTGAGTACTTAATGCCTCCTCCATGTTTTGTGGGCAAAAGGAGCATTCAAATTTAAAATAAAGTTCTATACATGGGTAACTAGATTCATAATCTTGTTTAATTATGGTAAACTATTAAATAAAGTAAATACAGTTTTGTCAAGTTTGCGCCTCCTCTGGTAACAGATGTGGGTTAGTGGTTTGCTAGCATCAGACTGAAGAGGCAGAGTGTGTTAAAGAGAGCAGAGGGTTCATTTGAGTTTTTCCTCCTGACTTGACACACGTGAGAGCAGCAGAGGCCTTTGTCTGGTGGGAATTTCATGTTGGCAAGGATGAAAATCATGGGAGTGGTTGCTCGGGTAAAACAGCCGACATAAAGCTATGTGAAAGCAGAATGTGGTCATTAAATTATATTATGAATTTTAATAACTAAATGGTGTTTTGAAGCGTTTATTTGTCTCCTGGATGTCTAGATGGGGGGAACTTGACGGGCATCTGTAATTTGAGTGGGTTATTTTAATTCTTTTATGACTGTTGAAGTTTTATCTTGTGTCCATTTGTTGCATTTTTTTTTTAAAGTATCTGAAAAAAACTTTACAATCAAGCTGCTGCTTTTTGTTTTGCACTCTTTTTGAGTCTAGTCTTAAAACACTAGGATATATATGATTAATTTGCAAATAGAGATAATTTGTTCATTTTTTGGCGGTACTTTTTCTTGATTATCACTCATTGACTCTAGATAAGATAGTCTTGTCCTGCAGCTTGCAGAAAAGGCCATTAAAAATTTTGATGTCATGCTTTGATTTTTTTTTCAAGGTTTTGTTTTGACCCAAGCTGAAGCATTCTGAACGAGTTCAAGATTCTTATCATCACAACTGGGAATAGCAATCCTGTCTGAATGATCCACAACAACACAACATAGAGGATAAAGCTAATCAGTAGTATTTTTGACAATTGTATTTAAGAAATAAAATTGACGTTTAATTTTTTTACACAATTATTCATTTTAAGTCACTCTGAAAGCAAATCAACATAATCAATACTCTTGATTTTGAGTTAATATAACTTCCTACATCCTTTGTTGTAGTTTCATTTCATCTTCTGAACCGCTATCACAAATGGGGCAAAGAGAGGTGCCGAAGCCCCACCCGGCTGATTTCAGACGAGACGCAGGGTACACCCCGAACAGGTCGCCAGTCTGTTGTGGGACCACACACACACACACACACACACACACACACACACACACACACTCCTCGGGGCAATTTTATAGCAGCCAATCAACCAAACATGCATGTTTATGGAGGTTGGGAGGAAACCGGAGTACCTAGAAGACACCCCTATATACATGGGGAGAACATGCAAACTCCACACAGAAAGATCAGTGTTTCAATCTCCACGTACACTCTGGGAATCGAACCCTGACCTTCTTATTGTGTGGCCAGTGCAATAACCACTACACCACCATCCAGCTTGTTGTAGTGTAACCATTTAATTTTTGGGATTATTCATTCATCTTCTGAACAGCTTATCCCTGACGGGGTTGCAGGGGTGCTGGAGCCTATCCCCGCTGATTCAAGGCAAGAGGCAGGGTACACCCCGAGCAGGTCGCCAGTCTGTCGCAGAACCACACACACTTGTCCGTTCCTATGGGAAATTTTGTAGCGGCCAGTCACCCTAATATACTGTACGTGTTTTTACAGGGTGAGAGGAAACCGGAGTATCTGTAGAAAACACATGCCTACACGTGGAGAACATGCAAACTCCATACAGAAAGGTGTTTCAGAGTTTCAAGCCCCATCCCCACACCGGGACTCAAACCCTGACCTTCTTGCTGTGATGCCACTGTGCTTTTATGGGATTATAAAATCTAAGAATATGTGTTAGTATACACATTGGTAAAAGTTATTTTTCAAATGTTTGGAATCATTTTGACTCTCAGTGAAACAGTCGAACTATATACTCACCATAAAAAAGATCACAGAGTTTTTGCTCATTTTTTACTGTATGACTGTCAACACATCACGTGTAAATGTTCACCCCATTTTCTACACTATGAAGCATCCTCTACAACGCATTGAACAGGTGGTTTAGAAAATGAATGCGAATGGATGTTCAGGCATCAGACATAAATCAAACATCTTAGTCTGAAAGACTAAAACCTAGGGAAGACCATCGTTATTAAACAGGAATGTCGGCATGTTTTTCATGCTTTTAATGACACTGATTCAAACAGTTAGAGATCCACAGGAAGAAACTGTGTGTTTTGCTGTAAAATGGGCAAGTTTTGCTCAAACAACATGCCAAACTTTTTCCATTTGAGACTTGTCTGGCCTGCTGGTCGGCCTGTCTTACACACACAGTAGTAACTATGAAGCTGTGCTGTTGTAAGATGTCAAGAATGAGGGCTGAATTAGTCAGACAGTCATGTTTGTCTTATTTATGTCTTGTAGTTTATTATGAATGTATCTCAGGTTAGTTTGTGTTGGTCACATTATTTAAACTTTACCAAACCTAGAGGTTATGAGGTTGGGTCCTGATTATCATCTCATAAGGAAAGTATTTTTATTACATAAAATTATACAGGAATGATTGATTCAGGTGTGTTTCATAAATGAGTGTTTTTATGGTTGTATGTTATTCTTTCAATAACTAAACAGAGTCGCTGTCCAGATTCTTTCGACTTTTTGCTTCTCCCGCTGTTTGACCGGCTTGTTTTTCTTCCTCCGAGTCACATTTTACAAGCAACATTCCTCCCTCTTCAACAATTGAACTGCACCAGTTCCTGCTATCTCCTCATTCGAAGGTGGCGATGGAGCTGCAAAGAGGCCAGCCTGCGCAGGGGTATTTGGATGGGGGGAAGGGCCATGTCTGCTGGCAACAAGGGTGAGTAGATCAGTGTGGCTCAGTGTCTGTGAGGCGGTGATAAGATTCCAGGATTTCCCAGTGTGACAGGCCTGCTCACCAGCCATACACCCTACTGCATTAGGAGAGAACCGAAACCACCAGCACATGACCCACTCCCCACCTCCCCGACCCCATGGGTTTCTGTACTTTAGTAAGAAGGCCCCACAGTCACCTGCAACCCCACCCTGACCCTTTACAGTACCTCTAAAGATCACAAAACCTGGAATGCTCAAATAGTTTGTAAAAAGTGCTTTCATTTGACTATACTGGTCGTGCAGTCTTTTGCTTTCTCTCTGGCTCACTTTTCTTTATCTCTGCGTCCTCAGTTTCCCTCCCCCCTTTTCCCCTCTCTCTTGGATGGCAGGTCAGGCAGTGAGCTGTGCGGGCTCTGAGGAGGTAAGGATGCCGCGGTGCACATTAATAATGAAAGGCCTTAGCCACCACCCCCCAGACACACTCCCCCCATCGCCATGGCGATGGCACTAGCCCAGCGCTGTCACCAAGGGGGGGGAGGTAGGGTTGGACGGAGGAGGCTGGTGTATGAGCTGATCACAAGCTTGTACACAAACCCACTACACTGGGCCTTCCACTGTAATGGAAAAATCCAGCATCTAGCTTCCCACCTGGACACGGAGGGAGTGACCACGCGAGGAAAAATCCCTCACTTCCAGTCATCAATTACCAGAAAGAGTAATTCTCCTTCTTATCACAGGCCTGAGGTGTCCAGAATCTGTAATAACATATGAGACTGACCAAATATTGGAGCGGTTTTGAATTATTGCTGCTTTTACTTATCCATGTCTTCATCCTGACTTTGCTTCAGAGCCAGCCCCGAGCACTAACAGAAGGATTTACTTTGACAGAAATAGAGACACATCTTTCCTTCTATAAATGATATCCCACATTTGAGTTTGTTTTTAACTTTAAATTTTAAAGCGGTGACCTCCTCAAGTAGAACTAGACGCACAAAAACAGATTTTTTTTATCTACTATAGTGATTTATGCCAAGAAAATAGTTTGAATCCTTTTTTTAAAATTATTGATGCTGTATTTTAGTATTAGTAAAAGGACCCTAATTAGACAGGTCGATGAGCAGCAAGTGAGAGATTACAGTCAAACGAAGGACATCAAGGTGATCCAAGCCACCGCCTGCTTTGATTTTAATGACTTCTGCTGGAAAAGGTTTTTTTTTTTGTTTTCCCACAGCATCCAGTTAGAAAAGAAAAGGGAACATGTCTATTAACCTGTGAAAAATGTCTACCAGTCAAAACAACTCGTAAAAATACATGCAGATAGACAACTAGACAAACATCGGAACTTTAAATTTTGACACAAATACATGCATTCCTTTTTATTCACAAAAACCAGTCCAATTTTCTAAACAAATACAAAGATTGGTTATTTCTCAAAGCTGTAGCTACCCAGCAACATAACAAAATCATGAAAATATAACAAATAAACAAACAATCTTTTTTTTAAAAAAAATGCAATCTTTTCTCAGTGCGTTCAGTAGGGTAGACTCAGCGCAAGTGTTGTCTCTTGGTGCTTTTGCCCTGAGCATTATTGGCACATGCTCAGTAGGGCCACAGTAACATAAGGCTGCCAGTTTCACTAAAAAGGAAAAGTTTAGAAATGCAGAGGAGGGCTTTTTGAGGAGATTACAGTAGTGACAGCTCTGGCGAAAAACAGCTTCAACCCAGTGAAGGCTCTCTGGAGCTCTGCCCAAAAATAATCTTCAGTTTCTTTTCAATCGGAAATTGACAGCATCACAATTTGTAACATTTTCTTGTCTTTTAAAGGACATCCACCAATGTGTCTGTCTGGAAATGATGCCCTTTGACATAGTAATCATAAAATAGACAAGGTTTAAGTAACATAATGGTGAGGAATTACAATAACATTTGCCATTAGCCACTAGTTTTAAAATATAGCTGTAAATTTACATTCTCTACACAAGTACTGTATCTTTCCACACATGAACAACATTAACACCAAACACAGAAATTAGTTGATTGTCCACACTCAGCCCGTCATTTCTGTTTCTGGCAATGAGCAGTTCCCATGTTCAAGCGACAGAAAAAAAAAAAAACCTGCTGGGAAAAAAAAAAAGGACAAAAGGTACCAAAACGGAAACACAGAAAAGGGAATGAAAGTCGTTGTAGATGCTTCTCTTTACGCTTCATTTTTGGTTCAAGGAATAAGTAGGTGCATCCATTCTCTGATTGATATTTTTGTTCTTTGTTTTCTTTTTCATCTGTTCATTTTTTTGTTTTTTTTTTCTCTTTATAATTTCAGTTGTTGCTTGTTTGTTTATTAACCAGTGTCTGTTCCGGACACAATCCAGGAGTTGGCATTGCACTTGATGGCAGAGCTTTGGGTAGGGAGTGGAGGACGAGTCCTACTGGAACCACCGAAACGCTGCTCCTGTGGGAAGCATCACCTTCTTGGAGAAACACAAGAAAACAAGGGAAAGAGGGGGCGGAGAGAGAAAAGAGAAGAAAGTTGGACTTGTTAATAAAAGTTTATAATCGCATCATTAATAACTACTAAAGATGATTATTGTTTATTTGTGTTTTTTTGCTAATACGAAAATTTCAAGAAGGCATTATCTTGAATTTTTCAATAGACATATTAGTTAAATGATCAACGTAATTAACTAATGAATTATTAGCTAATCAGCTCAGCTCTAACTGTTTTAGACTTTTCGTCCCCCAGGTGAGCAGCATGTGTGAAACCACTATAGGAACAGACTTCAACCTTTGCCTCACAGAAAACCCAATATGCCACATTTATTATTTAGCGCCACACACGTTGCTCTCCCACACCATCGTCACGAGCCGCTCCTCGTCCCCCGCCTTCTCCCTCGCTGTGGTTATCGGTGTGCCTGATTGCACTAAGAAGGAGTAGCACACATGCATGCAGCTGCAAGGCTCAGCAGCAGCCTGCCAGTCAGGAGATAGAGAGGAGCTGCAGCCAGGCTGGCCAAGTGCAGCTTCCATTCTGCAGCACAAATTTTCTCTTTTGCCAGCTCTGCCTGGAGCGAGGCAGGAAGATCTCGGCAAACATTTATGCACCCACACACACTCACACCAAACCAATATGTATTCAAGCGCAGTCACACACCTCCACACACAGTGGCATGTTAACTCACTCTCTCAGTACACCCCCAAAATCACACCAAAATGTGAGATTGGAAACTGAAATTCTTATACAAACTGGAATCTGATTCATATTTATTCCAGGCCTATGCAGCAGAAGTTTAAAAAAAAAAAAAGCACGACGTGAGTTCTAACAAGTACAAGATACAAATTTATTCTGCCAACCTGAACTAACTTGTCAGAACTGATGTTACAATAAAACACATTTTAGATCTGAAACTTTTTTTTTTAAATATTATTGCACATCTCTCCTACACGAGGTGTAAAAGGACCATTTTCTCCCCAAAATATCAGCTCTGTTTAAAAAATGTTATTAAAATACATTAGTCAGAACCTAAAAACAATATAAACTTTTATTATTCCCTCTAGTTACAAACATCAGCATTCTAATGGCGACTATTGTTCGCACGTGGACATGAAACTGGATTCAAGCTGTTTGGGTTTCAACTTTTATTCTGAAAATTTAACTCCTGCCGACAAAAATGTGACATAAAAAGACATCAAATAAAGTAATGGTTGTAGTGATCAGAACCTTACATAATCCACACAGTGCTTTATTAATTAGATTACTTCTATCAGGACAAATCCAACATGTAGCACACTGCAGAAAACTGTTCACAGTCCACATAGATCTAACACAGCGTTTTTCAACCTGTGTTCAGATGCACACTAGAGTACCGTGAGAGATTGTCAGTTGTGCCGTGGGAAATGATACTGTTTCCCCTCATACGGAGATCGGGGTGTACCGGTAGCTCCCAAAGATTGTTTTGGTTGATCTCATGGTGTTTGTGTTTAAAAAAAAAAAAAAAGGATTAAAGCATATTTATTCATGTTTATCAGTATTAAATCCCATCATTTGATGTAGAAACAGGCAGGGCTGTCCTGTAACCATAGCAACCCACTCTTCTTTTCTGCTTTTTTTGTAGCATGCTGCTGTCCATCCCTCCCAAAAACTACCTCAGCTAGTGCATCATATTTTGTACATGTTTTTGAGACATTAAAAGAACATTTAGGTTGTGTTTTAAAGCAGAATAATTGTGGATTCCAATAAAATCTACCATTTTCTTCAAGACATTCAAGAAGAAAAAAAATTCACTTTTTATTTGAAAGAAGAATCATAAAAGATGACAAATTAAGTTTTGATGTGTCAATTTGATTCCTATTCAGGACAGTTTGTTCAGAATCACTACGTGTATTTGTTAAATGAATCACCTCATCTCACATGTCATGTGTACACAACTAAAGCTGTGTGTACATCATAGCTTCTTAAAATATTTTTCAGTTCAAATACGACCCGCAGGGTGACCCTCGCCATACTGCCAAGCTAATTTGACAGTCTGTGTTAAGTTGTGGTAGGTTCTTATCCATCTTTGTGGTGACCTTTCTGGGGCAGCACTCAGCTGTTAAGACAGTCAGAGGACAGCAACATCTGCTGCTACCACAGATGTTGGAAACCTGGTGGAGGCTGGCCTGACCATGACGTTAATGTATGGGTGGAAAAACTGCACAGCCCTCCACTAAGCAGCAATGCTGCTTTTTCCTCGTTATCAAACATGTGCAATCAATGGAAAAAATGGCATCATTTCAGGAATAAAAACTCCTTCCTTCACCAGCGCTGATTACAAGAGTTCACACAGATGGAATCTGTGGGTGTGAAGTGGCCAATCACTAAAATCAATGGCAGGGTTTTTTTTTTTTGAGAAAGAAAAACAATAGCGAGCATTTGTTTTAGCGCTGCAAACCTTTTCTATGTTGAAGACAACAAAAGGAAAAGAGCGTGTTGTTAGAGGTGTTAGTGATGGCAAGTTCCTGTAAGCCACTTAAAGCTATCCTGAATTTGCCGTGAGCCTAAGAGCGCCTCTCAGCACTCTGCTTATTGTGTACATGGAATTGTCAGGATTCCCTAAAAAAAAAAAAAAAAAACCACAATGATCTCAAAAGCTTCTTCAGACACAGCAGTGTACGTGGGATGGAACAATGTCTGCTGTTCACAAAAAAATAAAAACAACAAGCAACAACTGGATAAACACACCAGTGATTTCCAGTTGGCATAAACTCAGGCATCTTTATCTGAGATCTGAGGCCTTTTAGAGACCTGTTCATTATGTACACATACAGAATGTGTATCATTCATCAGTTATCACTAATAATTTACCACACTGTAACAATTTATCTGTTCAATCAATGATTATGCACGTTTTTATCATATAGTTTGAGTCTTCAAATGTTTAGTACAGGTTAGCATAGGTTAGCATATAGGTTAGCATAGGGTAAGTCAAGCTAGATGAACACACACTTAAATTTTCTATTTTTTATTCTCTTTCTAAATACATAACCCCAACAAATGCCTACAGTGCATGTGTTATTGTGTCTCTAAAATATCATTAATTACTTCATGGTTTGGCTAGGTGAGCTCTAGATGTGGGTATGACTCTGATAATGTTTGCATAAAGATATGTCCTAAAACCAATTATGACCTAGACTCCTGGATTTAGGCAGCATAGTGGCGCAGTGGGTAGCACAGTGGCCTCACAGCAAGAAGGTTGAGGGTTTTTTCTGGGTACTCCGGTTTCCTCCCATCCTCAAAAAACATACATGTTAAGTTGATTGGCCGGTGCCAAATTGCCCCTAGGAGTCAGTGTGTGTGTGAATGGTTGTATGTGTGTAGCCTCGCGACAGACTGGCGACCTGTTTGGGGTGTACCCTGCTCCTCGCCTTGAATCAGCCGGGGTGGGTTCTGGCACCCCCTACAATCCCGAAAGGGATAGATGGTTGAGAAGGTGACTGACTTCTAGATTTAATACTTTTTATGGGGATGTTAGCTGTTTAAAAGAAATTATTCCATGTTATAAACAATATGTTATATTTGAGAAATTATTCCATGTTATAAACATCAGAAATACATATTTGTTAAAATATAAGAATTTTAAAACGCTTTTCAATTTGGAAAGTTGTGCAAAAATTATTTGACCTTTAATGAGAATAGTGAAATGGATAAATCTATAGAGGTATATCGTTTCGTCTTCTTAACAGCTTATCCCCAACGGGGTTGCTGGAGCCTGATTTAAGGCGAGAGGCAGGGTACACCCCGAACAGATCACCACACACACACACACTCATTCCTAAGGCCAATTTCATAGTAGCCAATCACCCTATTATAACGCAAGGTTTTGCAGGAAACCGGAGTACCTGGAGAAAACCCACTCATACACAGGAAGGACATTCAAACTCCACACAGAAAGGCCAGTGTTTCAAGCCTCGTCCCACTCCAGGACTCAAACCCCAAACTTCTTGCTGTGAGGCTATTGTGCTAACCACTGCACCACCATGCAGCCCTTAGAGGTATATTTTTTTATCTAATTTTACTTTCAAATGACTTCATCGATAACTGGGTAGCAGGAGATTCCAAAGCCAAGCCAGGCTGGTTATAAGTTGATAAGAAGGGTACACCCTAGACAGGCCACCAGTCTGTTACAGGGTCACCCAAAAGTCAATCCAATGGACATCCAAGGAGGCTAATGAGCATGTTTTTGAAAGTGGAAAAAAATACCATTTAGTTTTAAGTACTTCACTTGGACAAAAATGTCAAATATCTAGGGTCGGGTTTTTTGCTCCACAAGCAGTTTTTTGTTTGTACGTACATTTGTTCAGTTTTTAACTATTCGTACATCATCTGTTAATAGCCAATATTTTACTCATAAATGATTAATTCAATTTGTTATAGTTAAATAAAAGCGTTTCCCTTTTCAAGTAATTTTGTAGTGACATCTTGGGCACCCCGCTGTCATCCCGCTTTCTGTCTGCCTCCTTTACCTTCCCTGTTCACTTCAACTTGTCCCACTGTCTGCCCAGCAACTTGCCCACACATCCATGTATCTCGGCGTCAGTCTGCATGCCTGTCAGTTTGTATGAGTCTCCGCTGTCCTGACTGTCTGGTGTACAGTGTCTTGGAGGCAGCAAAGACCATGAGGGATACTACTGCTCCCATATCAGCATCTGATTGCTGGCAGAGTGGGTCTCGGGGGTGGCGGGGGGGGAACAGGGGTGTTCAGGTGTTGGCTACGTCTAATGACAAACAAGCAGTTGTTGTGAACATAAACTTTAAATTTGATAGCAAAACATACTTCTTTGGTAGACAAACCCTCTTGCCTTGTCTTACTGTACATATCTTCATAATGTGTATCATCCACCCACCAGAACATTCTCATAGTACGGTGACATTCAGGTAAAAACAAGGTAGAGTGCGACTTTCAAACCTTGACTTTCCCTCTTTCTCTGCACTGAACATCACCGCTGAGACTGACACCCCTGGAGGGTATTCAGACATAGAGCGGGAAAAGAACCTGCCTTCCCACTTATTTCGCTCAAATGTAGCATTCCAAGAATAAATCCAGACATCTTCAGCCAGTGAGCTATGAGGTGGCAAAGGCCTCAGCATGCTAACTCCCCCTCACTTGCCAATTTTACGCTCCTCTTTGAGCTGTCGTGAGCTTTCAATGAAAACCATCAACACCCTTAAAATAAGCACACTGCTGCTGGACTGCACTTGTGTACCGATGTGCATACACTTGCAGACTCGTACGAACAGTTGAAGGGAAAAAAAAAATTCAATGCAAAAACAGTAACAAAAAAAAACTAGTCTCCTGATTCGCACATGTGCTTACACAGAGATGCTGGAAAGTTGTTCAACTGCTCAAAAACTTAACCACAAGACACATGTTAAATAAGAGATCGTGCCCCTTTTGAAAGAGCACACTGAGTATAACAGGCAAAGCAGATGGGGATGTACCCTCCCATCTTTGATTGGAAAGAAACATGACACTCAGGGGCAGTCTGAGCTGCAGCTGAGACTCTGCAGTTCACTGGGATTCTGAGAGCCAAGAGATCTTCAGCTTTGGCACAGGTGGTGCCCAAGTTGTAGTGAATATGTATGAAGACCGTTGATACGAAGCAGAAATCTCTTCTACTGAAACCCCGGTTTAGGACAAATGACAGAAAAAGAGCATGTGAAAGGTGAATCGTTAACTTGATGAAATAGATAGCTTTGACATTTGTAATTTGTCGGCAATATTTTGCTCTTTGCTGTTGTTTTTGACATTGCTCATTCACTTACGTCTCTCCCTTTGACACTTAACTCGCACCGATGACATCACACACCGTATGACAATGTGGCTCAGGCGGCTATATTATCTGATCTAATGACCTGCTCAACAAGAGCTGTTGACCTAATGACAAAGCCTTGCGGCTGCCACCGGACTATTAATGCGGTGCATTAACAGAAAGAAATCAGGGGCAAAAACAAAAAAAATTCCTATTTGACACAACTTGTAAAGAATTAAAAAATTAGATCATCAACATTAGGTTGCAGAATCCTGTCTGATGGATCAGTTTAAAATCCCTACACTGAATTACATTTTATTTGAAAAGAAAACGTTAACATCTTTTATGTGGTTGACCCAGGTTCTGATGTGCAGAGGCTGCTCACTCTGGTTTGTTATTTGTCTCTCTTTTGGCAATCTTATCCCAAAAGCTTTCAAATGTATCAGTAGAAATACTCAAACCTCCCAATCTGGCACTCCATCACTTCTGTTTAATGTCCCATTTGATTGGATACTTCAGTTGTATAATATTCCATTGATGGACACATTTAAGCATAAAATAATCCACTTTTCAAAATGATAATAAGTCTCAGGTGTCATCTTTTTTCTTTCTTGATGGATTTATTTGAAAGAAAGGAGAATTTGAAATGTAATGAGAAATAAATTTCTCGACTAATATACAAAGACATATGTCTACTAAACTTCAGCAATAAAACTGCTATCTTCTCTCAGTCTCTGGCAAGGTTAATATTAAATGAAATAGCCTTTGACAATATCATGAAGCTCGTACTTACAAGCAGCATGTGAAGCATGGTGACCTGGTTCATTGTAAACAGTCATGATATTCAGGAGCGCTTAGTTGGCACTGCTGGTGCAAACAACTGCTCCTGGGAGAACTGCCACAACATCATAGCATGTGAGTGATTAAAATCAAAGCCCTTTCTATTACAGTTATTTAGCCAGGGCCACCCCATAAGACACATTTTAAATGATGAGGATTTTTTTTAACACAAACAAAGAGCAATTAATTATCTTATGAATTTTAAACTCATAGAGCAACGCTGCTCTGTAGTTAATTAAGTATGAGAACAATGATATTTTCTGTCTGCATTACACAGAAATAAAATTTCTCATGGAAATCTTCCATTAAGGGTTTAGATCAGGCATGGGCAAAGTACGGCCCACAGACCACATACGGCCCATTAAGCGTTTATTTCCGGCCTGCCGAACTCGAAAAAATTAAATGAATAAACCTTGTCAGTTTAATTCCCCCTGTAATTCTGATGTTTCCTCACTAGATGGCGCACTGTATGATGTGGAGAGCCATCGGGGCCAATCCACGCACGTAAATAAGCGTGTTAAATGTTAAACAAGCCAAATTTTTCGTCAAGCACTTAGATTTCAAACCTGGCGCCGCTAAATGCACGTTTTTAAACGCTATCGCATTAGATTTCAGACCTAGCGCACGAGACTTGAAATTCAATGCTCTTAATGTAACATTTTGCGCGCTTGTTTAAAATCTAGCGCGACATTCTATCGGTCTAATCTAGCGGTTACCAAAGAATGCCATCCATCTGCTCCTGTTCCGGATCCCTGGTCAAATGTTAGAACTCAATGTGGCCCGCAAACCGAAAAGTTTGCCTACCCCTGGTTTAGATGCAAGAACCAGTTAAATAGACAGTTGTCAGGAGAAAACCAGAACCGCCTAAATGACCCATTTTGGGTTGTTTCGTCTTCTGAACCGCTTAACCCTAACGGGACCATGGGGACTGCCAGGGCCTTTCGCGGCTGATTTCAGACAAGAGGCAGGGTACATCCCAAACAGGTCACCTGTTTGTTGCGGGGCCACCAATATACAGCCATACACACATACACACAATCAACCAAGGGGCAATTTCATAGCGGCCAATCAACCTAACATGCATGTTTTTGGAGGTTGGGATGAAACTGGAGTATCTGGAGAAAACTCACTCATACATGGCGAGAACATGCAAACATGTAAACTCCACACAGAAAGACCAGTGATTCAAGTCTCATCCCACCCAGACTCAACTTAACCTTCTCACCGTGAAGCCACTGTGCTAATTTTCATTTGTATGTAATAAAATATCAACGCTAACATTGTTCCGTTCCGTCATCTTCCGCTTCTTCCGGGGTGGGGTCGCGGGGCAACAGCCTCAAACGGGCAGCCCAGGCCTCTCCAGCCGCTAACATTGTTTAAATAAGAATTTGGAGGCTAAAAATATAGCAAAGGCAAATTTCAATGTTGTTTCTACTCTTTTAAACACTAATTCTCACAATCAGCTACCACAGACTGCCTTCATTCCCTCACTTCCTGTGTTTTTAATGGATACCCACAGAGAAAATAAAAGGTTAGGATGAGAAAGCGTTGCAGCTCCTTCATTGTGTTACCATAGAAGTTACACATGTCACATCATTAGGAGGCTATAGTGACAGTGGGACGTATGAAAGAATGGATTTCTGCTCAATTTGTAGGTTTCATTCAGATTTTCTGTTGCTATCTCGCACCACAGCACTGATTAGTTGCTGTATTGTTGACGTCAAGAGAGCTCAGCATTAACAGAGAGATGGAGGCAAGCGTTGATGAAGAAAAGTATTTTGACATCTCAATAATCAGTCCAGGTGGCACGGTGGCGCAGTGGGTAGCACAGTGGCCTCACAGTGGCCTCACAGCAAGGAGGGCGTGGGTTCAAGTCCTGGGTGGGGACAAGGTTTTGAACACTGGCCTTTCTGTCGGGAGTTTGCACGTTCTCCCCATGTGTGGGGGGGTTTTCTCCAGGTACTCCGGTTTCCTCTCACCCTCCAAAAACATGCATGGTAAGTTGAATGGCTGGTGCCAAAATTGCCCCTAGGAATGAATGAGTGTGTGTGGCCCTGCAAAAGACTGGCGACCTGTTCGGGGTGTACCCTGCCCCTCAAACCAGCTTGGATGGGTTCCCAAAACCCCGTAAGGGGTAGATGGTTAAGAAGGAGAAAATTCAGTCCTGAGTCCTGAACTGTTTTATCAGGGGCATCAGGGGTACCGGAGCATTTCGTGGCTGATTTCAGACAAGAGGCAGGGTATAGCCCAAACAGGTCACCAGTCAGTTGTGGGGTCACACACACTCATTCCAAGGGGCAATTTTGTAGCTCCCTAACATGCATGTTTTTGGAGGGTGAGAGGAAACCGGAGTACCTGGAGAAAACACATGCATACTTAGAGAGATCATGCAAACTCCACACAGAAAGGCCAATGATTCAAGCCCCACAATATTCATTCCTGAGCTATGAAAAGTATTTTAGTTGGTTAAACAGTGACATGGTTCAAAGTAACTTTGGAGAAACATTAAAAGCCACGAAAACTCTTTACAGAATTGGAGACGGAAAAATCTTGAAAAAATAGATGTTGCTGTCATGGTTCACGGTTTGGTTTCTGAGCAAATTTGTCAACCAAAGAAATATCAGCAGATAAGGATTTTCTTACCATAAATCTCAACAGTACAAGTTTAGAAATGTGAATGAGCTCCAATAGGATGAACATGATGGAAATTACCTGGTGGATTTTGAGCCTAAATATAAATGATGTTCCAGAAGTGTAACTAAGTAACCACAGCAGTCTGAAGGAGTTTAAGATCTCTGTGAATATCAATTAATCAAGCTGCAGAGACTCTGTAACTTATGCATTTAACATCTCAATTAATCTTTTCTTGAGGTCGAAAGAGGTGTTTATAAAAAGGCCTTCCTCACCTAAATTCATCTAATAAACACTCTGAGAAGCATCTCATTATGGATGGCTAAACTCGGCACATCCAGACTACACAACTAACCTTTTAGCTTACAAACACGAGGCCGGGCTGTCACTCTCAATCAGCATCAGAAAGAGATCGTAGTAAAGCCATTAGCAGTTTGAAGCCTAGATCCTGTTTGTGTCAATTACACCAGCGGCGTCTCCACTGGTTTATGTTCACATAGTGTTACACGTCTATCAATTTATTATGTAATGACAAAATGACTCTATTATCTATAAAAGTTTGTTTCCTTTGAGATGAAACATCTGCTGAGATTGATTTTATGATCGGGCAGCCTGTCACCACAGCCAGGGTTAGTTAGGCCACAGAGTGTGATGGAGGTAACAGACAGAAAGTATGGAGGGCCATTTAGATGAGCAGGAGTGTCAAAGAAGAGAAGGGCAGTGAAGGCAAAAAAAAAGGGGGGTGCATGTGCCACACTGACACCTGGTGCTCCAGATGATGCTCATAGCCAGATGGACCTCATTACAAGCACACACATACACATACATACTCACACATGCATGCTGACATACAGGCACATACTGTACACACATTCACAATTACTGCCACTCTTCCCTAACACAAACTCTTTTCGTTACTTCAGAAAAAGGTTGAACGAGGACTCATAAAACACAAAAGGTGGAACGAGCCTCATCCGAGACTATTGGCCTTATCGTTTTAGGAGGAGAATCAACATTCTGGTTAATAAAGTAACCAATTTGTCAGACGATGTGGAAAATTTACTTCACCACAAGTACATCTCACCAAGCACACTTATATTCATCAAAAGAGAAGCTTTGTGTTTCTTAAACTGAGGATTAACATGTTGGTTTCCAGTTCGTACACCCAGAAAAAGTATTTCAAATGATTTTTTCATTTAGTCCAACATTTTCAGGTCTTTTGGCACTATGCTTTTAAAATCTGGGCTTTTGCTCTAATGACACAGACATCAGCTGATTCTCCTGCAAAGTCTCTGCCTCAGAACATTAGCCCACATTGTTCTCCTGCTCTACAACCTCAAGTTTGGGTACAGTGTTTTTCTGAATGAAGATTCAACTTAGTGCACCTGTAAAAATATTTAGGCAGCACATGGGTGGCCACACTGGGACACAATAGCCCCACACACACTGACAAGGGTGATTAAATTCAAATTACGTTGGTTTTTCTGCAAAATAACAAAAAAAAATGTGCAAAGCAAGAATTTTCCCACACAAATTCTTATTAGAGGTTTTTGTGTTCACTCTTCTTTAAAAACAAGTCTCTTCTCACATATGCACGGGTTTTCCCCGAGTACTCCTGTTTCCTCCCACCATCAAAAGCATGCACATTAGGCTCTTGGTCAGTTCAAATTGCAAGTGCACGTGATTTTTTGTCTGTCTCTCTGTGTGATGTGTGATGTGACAAACTGGTGACCTGTTCAGGGTGTACCCTGCCTCTTGCAGGCTAACTAGCCAGGATAGGCTTCAAAGAACCTGGCAACGTATTACGGTGTTCAGAAGAGGAAATATAACATATTTTTCATCCAAAATAGAGTATAAACACTTTGCATGAGATTCTTAATTCTCATGTAAATTCTTATTTTAAGAGATATTTACATGAATTTCACTTTTTAAGAAATGAATACAGAAAATTGCACGTTTTTCAACTGATTTTGTTTCCAACAAACTGTCCCGTTAATGCAAGCATTTTGATTTAGAGAGATTTGATCTAATGTAGGTCAGGCCAAACACCTTCTTCTTCACTGTCAATATATGTAAGATGTGACATGGACTTAGAAATTTACATATGAAACATTTAGCTTGACTTTCCTCAATAAATTACAGTAAAAGTCAGCTCATTATCTTTAACTAATGATGAAAGCCAGCGCTTATACTTTAATTTGATCAAACATTATAAGATATAGTTGAAAATAATATTGTTATCAGCTCTTTCCATCTATTTTTATCTCCTTTTCTGAGGTCCTATTACATTCTTTCCTCAGGAACATTGTTTGGATTTGCACATAACTGATTTTTACTGCAGCTTTCATTCATGTCATCACACGACTAAAAAAAACAGACCCAAGTAATTATAATACAAAATCCTGGCTCAAGTCAGAAGTGCTTTGTATGATATTCATTTTGTTTTGTCTTCTGAATTGTTTATCCCTAGCGGGGTCGCGGGGTGCACCGGAGCTTAACCCGGCTAATTTCAGATGAGAGGGAGGGTACACCGTGAACAGGTTGCCAGTCTATTGCGAGGCCACACACACTATTTCAAAGGGGCAATTTTCATAGTGGCTAATTAACCTAACATGCATATTGTTGGAGGGTGGGGGGAAACTAGAGCACCTAGAGAAAACCCACACGGGGAGAACATGTACACTCCACACAGAAAGAAAGACCAATGTTTCAAGCCTCGCCCCCACCTGGGACTCAAACCCTGACCTTCTTGCTGTGAGGCCACTGTGCTAACCATCCTTTGAAAAATGGATGTGTGTATTTCTGAGATGATAGCATCCCTTTCAGAAACAATTACAATGTCAATACACAAGAAATTCTTTACAGCGCGCAGAAAAAAAGAACCCAGACAATGCAGATATCTGGTTAAGTTGAAAAAAGTCCAGGATTGCCCTTCCACATGTGTGTGACCTGACAACCACACACAAAAAATTACATATTAAAGGATAAATGATCAAAAAAGATTTAGAAAGTATAGAGAATGTAACTTGTGTCTCACTAGAGACAATACGAAGACTGTTTAGTTCATTAACTGTGTCGTTAATACAATCAAGAATATCAGTGGAATAAAATGTCCATTTCCAAGATCAGGCACTACTTTTTAAATGATCTATATTTTATAAATCGTGGTGACAGGAGTGCTGAGTGTGCCAGGTGTTCCTTTCAATTTTGCCAAGTTTACTTAATCATCAGCAATATTAAAAGGATCTGTAAAAAAAAAAAAAGCTTTAGTTTTTACATATTATTTATATTCTATTTTGCCCTTGCAATAAAGATTTTAATGCATACTGTAAAATCTGGATTTGCTTTTCTTGGACTGAATGTATTGATGATAAAAGCTGATGGGATCAGTAATAAGAGACGTTCTAATACGATTTACACCTACTGAGTGATCCAACCATGAAAGTAAATGTTTCGTTTTGTCTTCTGAACCGTTTATCCCTAAAGGGGTTGCAGGGATGCCAGAGCCAATTTCTGCTAATTCCAAGTGAGAGGCAGGGTACACCCTGAACAGGTCGCCAGTCTGTCACGGGGCCACACACTCACAACTATCCACATACACAGACTTATTCCTAGGGCAATTTCACAGTGGCCAATCAACTTAACATGAATGACTATGGAGAGTGGGGTGAAAACGGAGCACAGATACGGAGGGAGAGCATGCAAACTTCACACAGAAAGACCAGTGTTTCAAGCCCTGCACCCACTCCGAGAATTGAACCCTGACCTTCTTGCTGTGAGGCCACCGTGCTAACCATTGTACCACCATCTTGCCATAAAAATAAATGTTGCATACAACATGTATTGTTTTTATTACTTTAAAACAGTTTGAAAACCAAAATTCTTGAATCTGTCCAAAAGACTTCAAGTCAACTTATAAAAAAGCTTTAATGAGATCAAAACCTAGATGTGAATGAACGAATAAATTAATTTAGCAGATCTTTCTGAGTTGCACAAGGAATTAGTTACACATTGTTTGGGGAATGAACTATCAAAGTGGCTTCAAACGTTATCCATCTTTTCTTTTCATACAGCATGTCAGCAACCTCCTCCCATACAACACTACAGGGACTCTACAAAGTGGCCCACACTGGCTTCAATGGCAGCTTTCTCATATAATTTTGAAGCATCCAAGAAGACTGGTAAAAAAAAAAACAAACAAGTGTAATACAAGACAGTAATAATGTCCTTTTAGATCAAGTTTTTTCCCTGAAAGCATATCCTGACCAGCAAGAGATTGGATCTATGGACTCTGAACTTTCCAACAAGCATCCTAGTCTGAAGGAACCTGAGAGCAGTGAAGGTTAAAACAGTTGGACAACACCTACAGTAAGAAAGACAAGCCAAGAGACAAACCATCTGAAGTGAAGGTTGTGTATATAAAAGGAGAAACAATGAGGTGGTTTTGGGAAATCAATTGTATTCTTGATCTTCCCAAAAGTTGTGATGAGGACATACAGTACTGGGGACCAGAGAACTCTCCTGGTCATAAGTTCAAAGACAAGGAACTTTCATTCCGTCTTGTGAACTGCTTATCTGTAATTGGGTCACGGGGATGCCAGAGATACTCTTGGCTGATTTGAGGTGAAAAGCAGGGTACACCCCGAATATGTCACCAGTCTGTCATGGGGCCACACACAGACAATCATACACACACAAACACACTCATTCCTAGGAGCAATTTCATAGTGGCCAATCAACCTAGCATGCATGTTTTTGGAGGGTGGGAAGAAACTGGTGTACCTGGAGAAAACCCACGCATACACACGGGGGAACATGCAAACTCCACACAGAAAGCCCAGTTTTTAAAGCCTTGTCCCACCCAGGACATTCTTGCTGTGAGGCCACTGTGCTAACCACTCTGCCACCGTGCCACCCAATCAAAATCTGTCCTGGTTGTAAGTTCAAAGACAATAAAGTCATCAGCCAAAAAAGATGGAACATATGTTTCCTATCAGGAGAAAAAAAATATTTGAACTAAAGCCTAAGGAAAATACCTTGTTGTTCTCAAGACTTGTTTCTTTCATTCATGTGCAGTTATTATGTATCGATGTATCAATAAAATGACACAAACAAAGGGAAAGACAATTAGAGCAGTACAAGACCAGCAGTGTGTGAGACTGAATGTTGAGCATGCTTAAAATAGAGTCTCTGGTGATCCTATGGAGGAACTCTTGGACAGGCTAGACGAACACTAGTTTAATGTTAATTATCATTTAACAGTTTTGAATATTTTTCCAACTTTATATTTTTTTTTTCTTTTCCATAAATAAGAAATTGCGTTCAGACAGATGGGCGCAATGCATCTGTCATAACAGTTTGAACAAAACAAAAAAGTTCCTCTGTTTCATCTGAGTTTAGAGTTACATTTTTAAAATGTTTTTCTAAAGTAATGTAATATCAAAATTGATCAAACTTTCTTGTTAAAGATTGATTGGTAGTTGATTCAGTCTAGTGGCTTTAATCTGAGTCAGCAGGGATCACATGGAAACCTGCATTTAAAAGAGATTTCAATGTCTTCCTCACAGGGATTGGTTCCCTTGGGTCAATTTTTTTTATAACTAATATAGTAAAACCTAAATAAAAGAACAGGGGATACATGAGAAAAAAATATTTCATATATATGACATGTTCCAACATAATTTGAAATACTCTTCTTATTTATATATCTTAAGCTTTATTAACACACATGTAGTTTTACCTACAAACACTCGATCTGGTAACAACCTGAATGAATGAGTGAAAGAATATGTTTATTTTGACTGAAAAACAGGCCAAAACATACAAAAACTATTCACAACCCAGTCAATCATCATTTAAGATCTAAAAAATATATGTAATGACAACATAATCGAACAAGAGAGCACAGCTCAAAATGTTTTGGTTCATCTTCTGAACTGTTTTACCCTATTTGGGACGCTTGGGGTGCCAGAGCCTATCCCTGCTGATGTTCAGCGATAGCCGGGGTACACCCCAAACAGGTCGCCAGTCTGTTACAGGGCCACACACACAGAAAACCATTAACACACATTAATTCCTGGGGCAATTTCATATTGGCCAATCAACCTAACATGCATGTTTTTGGAGGGTGGGAGGAAACCAGAGTACCTGGAGAAAACCCATACATACACAGAGAGAACAAGTTAAACTCCACACAATAAGGACAGTGTTTCAAGCCTTGCCCCCACTCCAGTACTTGATCCCTGACCTTCTTGCTGTGATGCCAACAACTGCACCACAGTCCCGCCAGCTCAAATTGTCATAAAGGTAATGATAAACTCAGCATTTTTATATTGACTCTTTTAAAAAAATAGGCAATCTTTTGTAGGTTTAGAGCAGAGGTTTGATAATATTATAGTAACTACAGACTTCTTAACAATTCCCTCTGAAACTGAGTAATACGTAGGTGTGATGTCACGTCCGGAATATGCAACAGTAGGTAAACACACAAAAATGACTGAAATCTTTTTGCATGTGCGAATGACCGACAAAATCAAAGACGTCAGAGGGGACTGAGATCCCGGGGTAATGCTTATCTCTTGCAAAAATGTGTCATAGAGGCAGCAATCCACAACTATGGTTCTTTAAACTCTCTTTTTTTTTTTTTGCATGTTTTAAAAAGTTTATGGAACAATTGACCAAAGCAAGAGAAACAAAGTCTCAATGTTTCAACACATCTGCTCACTCTGAGACTCACTTGAAAATCTCTGATTTGGTTTTTTTATTCAGTTATAGATTCGTAGTTCTTATTTTTACTCTATTTATTGGTGTTTGTCATAAAGTAAGTCTTGCCAGTCAGTCTTTCAAATAAAAGAAATGTTTCCTAAGTTTCAAATAACAGATGTTGACAGACTGCTCGGGAATAAATCTTATCTGAAGGGGTTTCCCATATTTCTACTCGATATTGCAGAGAACTGTTTTTGACATGTCTGGTAAAGTGGATTTTTTGTTGTTTGTTTTTAACTCTGCATAACAAGTTCAACATATGAATCTTAGATTTGCTGAGATTTTGCCCAGTCTTCCCATTAAATACTTTGTGATGCTTGTCCATTTAAACTGCTGGTGATTCAAAGAATGATGACCAGCAGACCAGAAGCATCAAAACACTCTTGACATATTGTTGGTGGAGTCATAAAAAAATGTTACAGATATCCCCTTCATTATGCTCACACAAATTCTAAATTCTTCAAAATATCTTCATGAAACCTGCGCGAAGCTAGCCCCTCTTAAAAAAATAAATAAGTAAATAAATAAACAAAAAAAATATACGTCAATCATTTGTGCTGTAAAAATTTTAAATTTTTATTTTAAGAAATACGATTTGGACAAGCACGTCATCCAGCCCGTCTGTCCGCCTAAAAATGCGAGAAAATTCATAAAAATTGTATAACATAGACCTTCAGACCATCATTTATTTCCGGGCGTCGCCATCTTTGATGACGTCATCGTTCAAATCGTATTTCTTAAAAAAAAACTAAAATAGCACAAACAAAAATTTTATCACAAAACAGCACAAACGATTGACTTATTTTTGTTTGTTAATTTTTGTTCATTTACTTTTTTTTTAAGAGGGGCCAGCTTCACGGAGGTCTTTCTGAAACATACAGGCACTAACTCACAGCAGATCAGACTGACTAAAATTTTAATTTAAATATTAGCTCAAACTTTCTTTCCCATCTTCAGAGTTATTCTTGATGACCTTGTCACACTTAATGGACACCAGAAACTTTCAAGAATTTTTTTTCTAAAGCCAATTGTAAATATAGGACTTCATTTAAAACATTCAACATTTTGTGAGCTTAATTTTGCAATTATCTTATTATTATTCTGTGTCAACAGCTGTATTTTGTCCCATTTTGGCAAAAATGTCAAAGATGAATGATTCTTTCAAGTTTTCAATAGCTTTTAAATAAAAACATGTGTATCTCTCTTTATGTACGTTTTCAATTTAAGTAGATCAAGGTAACATTAAAACTTTTAGCTTACAGGCCAAGGTTTTTTGTCATTTTTTTCCCATTTCTACATTCTAAGTAAACTGTATTTTTTGCCATATCAAATCTAAAACCTCTCCCCTTAAAAAGGAGAGCTAAACAGCACAAGAACTTCTTGTACAAGAAACTCTTGAACAAAGAAGCCAATGTTTTTGTGGGTATAAGAGTTCTTTACTTGTTAAAATAATTTGAAATTGAACAGTTTTTTCTAAATATTTTAACAGTAGGTTTTATTGTTAATGTTTGGTCAATCTATTTAATTCAAATAAATGGGACAAAAATTTCTCGACAACAGTAAGGAACTCTTTCTCTTCTAGTGGAGGAAAGTTGGGACCACCAAATGAAAGAAGACAAATCCTCGACTTTAAGGTTTTCCAACAAAACAAAGTGACCAAATTCTTACCTCCAGAGCAGCAGAAGGCTTTTTCTTCAGCTCCTCACATTTCCGAAACTTGCAGATCTGGTGGCCTGTTTTTCTGTTCCGGCAGCTGCTGCATTGCTCACAGTTAATCCGCCTTCGGCAAGGTGGGCACATGCCGCAACGTTTTCGTTTCTTTTTACCGGAGTTGATAGCAGAGGCCAACTCGCTTTGTGCTGGATATTCAGCCAGGCCGGCCATGTGTAGCGCGCTGTCCGCCAGAAACACTCCAGCCGGCGTCATGATGAAAAGCCCTGGGTTGAAGGGGAAGCCACCTCCTACTCCATATGGGAAGTCAACAGGACCACCTACGGCGTCCGTGACAGACGTACCCTCCAAGTCGCTAGCCCCCGAGCCTGCCTCTCCTCCGCCAACTCCCACTCCCATGCCCCCAGGCAGGAGCATGTGCTCCATACCAGCTCTCTTTAGCAGTGCTGCTGCCTGAGCAAAGTGCAGCAGGCCATTCTGTCCCTCCAGAACCTGCTCTAAGGTTCGGTCCAACTTGGCTGCTGTCAGTGCAGAGGCAGTGGGTTGGGGTGGTAGGGTTGGCGGAGGTTTAGCCGTGTGGTTTTTAGTCGCATTATTGTCCGTGTGTCCATTGGTGTTAGCAGAGGAGACTGCTGTGTACTGGGAGAGGGTACGGGAGTTCTTAAGGCTCTTACTGAGAGGCTCGCTGATGATGCCACTGCGATTCCTGCGTTCTATGACAGGAGAGTCCTGTTTGCAGCTACTCCGCTCCAGGTCCTCTGTCTGGCCCCCTTCCGACAGCCCGTTAGACATGATCCAGAACGTACGTGCCTGGGTTGGGGATGAGGATGAAAAGGGGGCAGGGGTGAGTGAGGAAGGATTTTTCCTCAGTCCGTTCTGCACCCCGGTGAGAAAGGTGCCTCACCTGGGTGGACCGATCAGCCAACCGACGACAGGCAGGCCCCGAAGCCTTCTGCCCCTTTTACAGCTCAGCCCTCATCCACGTTGTTCCATTTGGCGTTAGGAAGCTTGGAGAGAAGGAAAGAGAGTCCATTACACATTGATACAAACTTCAATAAGAAAAATAAGTTATTAAAAACTAATTCATTGAAATATTGTTACCCCGTCTTTGCTAACTAATTGCTAAGTAAACTCATCTACCATTGGGTCCTTCAGCCAAAAAACGACTTCATATATAACGAAGAACAACATTGACGACAAAATACTAAAAATGGCACATTTCATTTTTACATACTAATTCATCCCTCAACGGGAAAATCTGTGTGCTTCATTACACTGCAGCAGGCTCCCATGACAGCGCCAATGGTGGAAAAAATGGGGATTTAGGTGTATTCCCCAAGGACACCTAGACATGAGCTCAGTGCGATTCGAACTGGCGAACTTCCGGTTCAGGAGCGAACATTCTACCACTGAGCTTTCGCCTCCCCCATAAACATTTTACAAGCCAAGGCTGGGGCGGGTGAATGGGGGAGCGGAAACAGCCTCAGACGGTAAATGCAGGGTGGCAGAGCTCTCACTCAGAGATAAAGGGAAGAGCTCTGCCATCCGGGAGGAGTTCGGAGTAGAGCTGTTGCTTCTCCAGGTCGAGAGAGGCCAGATGGGGAAGTTTGGACATCTAGTTAGTATGCCTCCTGAACTTAAAATCCCAGAATAAATGAGAAAAATAACTTATACGAATAATAGAATTTAAACATGTACCACCTTTTGAATTTAATTTGCTAGTAACGAGAAAGTAACAACAAAAACAAGCTATAATAATAAGTTATAAGTTTAATAATAAAGTTAATTAAAAGAAATAATAAATAACTATAAACAAATAACTTTCAAGCCAACGTCCTGGAACCAGAGACACACGCCCAGCAACGCTGAGATCTAACTAACCTACAGCTTTGGGAAAATCAGCTTTCATTATTGCTGTTATTCTTTCCTTAACACATCAATCCACCAATCAAACTTTACAGACCACGAACTCCTGAAACAAACCCTGCTCCCCACTGCTTCTGTGATTAGTCATAAAAGAAATACCAAGGTGGGGAGCCAAATCCCTGTTATTTAAACATAATAAAATTTAATTAGTCAAGTTGGGGGCAAAAATTTTTATGGAAAGAAGAAAATGTTAGAAGCTACGTGGTAATCTCCGGACCACATTCTCACCTGAGTAAAAACTTACAGCTATAACCGTATTTAAAGTATTAGTTGAAAGGTTTTACACACAGACAGATTCATTCGAAACGGGGTCGCCCAAACTTTTTACTTGAACAATAAATTCTTTTGTTTGATAAATTATGGTAATCTTTTTTTACTAAGAGCACACTTTTATATGTTCCTTTTATGATTTAAACACACCGCTTGATCTCTCCAGTTGGGTTTCTGTTAAGTGCACCATTGTTGAAAATAGAATAAATGAACTCACTTCATCAGATAAAGTTAGTCGATAATTATTCACATTTATCTTTTGGAAAATTCACCTTTAGAACTTTTTAAGTCATCCATCTCTCGTGAGTTGTTTACGTCAGTTGACAAGACATTATTCTTGGTAAAGTCTTTAAAACTGAAATTCAGTTTAGTTATTTGAAAAAAAAAAGTTCACTTTATTCATCATTAGTGTTATTTCTACTGATGTTGTTATGAATTTTTTTTTTCCCATCTTCTGAACCATTTATCGCTAATGGGTAGCAGGGAGTGCCGGAGCCTATCCCAGCTGATTTTAGGCGAGAGGCAGGGTACACCCCAAATAGGTCGCTAGTTTACTGCAGGGCCACACAGACACAAACATCCACCCCCACACTCATTCCTAGGGACGATCCACCTAACCTGCATGTTTTTGGAGGAAACTGGAGTATCCAGAGGAAACCCACACATACACACGGAGAACATGCAAACTCCACACAGAAAGGCCAATCCACCGGGTACTTGAACCCCAATCTTCTTGCTGTGAGGCCACCATGCAAACCACTGTGACGCCGTGCAGTCCTGAAAAATACGTGATGCTGCAATATAAAATTAACATTTTTTCACCTTCTTAACTGTCTATTCCTTAAAGGGTCAGGGGTGCCGGAGCCCATCCCAGCTGATTTGAGGGGCAGGGTACACCCCGAACAGGTCGCCAGTCTGTCATGGGGCCACACAGATACAACCAGACACACACTCACTCATTACAAGGACAAATTTTGGCACCGGCCAATCAACCTAACATGCATGTTTTTGGAGGGTGGAAGGAAACCTCAGTACCCGGAGAAAACCCACACATACATCGTGAGAACATGCAAACTTCACACATAAAGGCCAATGCACCCGGTACTTGAATCCTGATCCTCTTGCTGTGAGGCCACCATGCAAACCACTGCACCATTGTGCAGTCCTGAAAAATACGTGATGCTGTAATATAAAATTGACATTTTTTTTTTTATCCTTAATATTTTCTTAAAGCTTACAGTAAGTTTTAACGGGCCTAAAATTTTCTTTTTGGTTGGATTATCTTCTTCAGTCATTAGATTGTTTCAGCTGTATTTTTTTCTTCTGTTTTTAGGACCAAAGGTCCAGCTCACTTCACCTTGGCCTAATGTTAAATGGATATTTGAAGGAATTTGAGGAAGTCCTGATATTAGCTCAAAGTGAGATACCCCTGAGTGAACATCTGCATGTTGTAGCATGACATTCCGAAGACAACTATAAAAAGAAAAACTATGCCGTTGTGCTCTTGACCTGTCCATGTTCACAAACAAGCATGCCACCTCCCACAGAAAAAAAAAAAACGAGGAAATGGCCGGGAAAGTCCTTATAAGGAAAACAAAGGGAAAAGGAGGGGAAGAGGATGGAAACAGGGGGTGGTGGGGTGCTTGTGGTTGTGTGTGTAAGGTGGTGATGGGGGGGTCTGTGCAGTGTGTGGAAATTGGAAGGCCAGAATTAGTGGGAGGTAAAGCTTCAAAGGCAAAAGCACAGCCCCCACATTCTCACCAGCTCAGGGGGATGTGGCGCCAGCGAACCAGAGCCAGCTCCGCAGCCCCTCAGCCCCGGAGTTTCAATTTCTCCCTCTGCAGCACTGACCAGGGTCCGGTTTCCCAAAAGTGTCTCAACGCTAAGAGCATCTGTGCTCAGTTGTGGGAGAACAGCACTGGAATCCATCAAAGTGATACATGGGAGCTTTGTGGTTTATGGGGATACAAGACATAAAAAATCATTTACCTACAGCTTTGCTAATTTTACAAAGACATGTCATTTGTAACCTTTGTTTGACTTTATAACTTTTTTCAAAATTAGTTCAGCATGTGGATTTATGAATAAAAAACTCATTTTAGGGTATTTTGGCAACTTTATAAAAAGGAATCTGGTTGGCTCATAAAACATCTAATAAACTGAACAAATTTTACAAATAACTCAACGCTCTCATATAATTTATTACCTGTTTCATTGTCAAGCGTTAGAATGAGAGTTCTTAAAACCTCGTGAAAACATTTTCAAGTGTCAGACTGATTGGCTGAAGTAAAAAGATTCAGGATGAAAACTGTTATCTTGTTCTTATCCAACAGCTGACCTGCTGCTTTGAAAAGATCAATTGTTAATTACAGATTTGATGCCACAAGTGTCGATCACTGCTTGACATGAATATTTCTGATTTCTTTTTGTGTCTTTCAGCAATCAAAAGCATGTTAATAATTGTGCTTATGTTCAAACAAATTATTAATAACTAGTCTGATTTTACAAAAATTTGCATAGAAACCAGTGATGGATGTTGTGAATTACTTCTTTGATGATCTCAAAAATATCTAATTGACAAACTGCTGTTAATTAGACTTTGACTATTAATATTTATAAAATATCTCCAAATGGTCTATTTGTTTTCCTTTGTGGCTTTTTTGAAGCGAGCTCTGCTTATAAACGGGTTTTCACCTTAAAGTATTTGACCAATTACAGTTGAGTCGACATTTGTTGCCAAATAGACTAAAACAGTATAGGCATTTATAGTCCATTCCGGTGGCTCTCTTTACACAAAGTGAACAGTATGGTCAAAAATTTAAAATTAACATTCACGTTGACCCATCATCTGAGAAAAAATTATGTGTCCTAAAATGTCCTAATCACCTGATGTGTTTTCTGCTTGCTCACAAATAGACTCAAGAATATATTTTATACATATTCTGCTTCGAACCTAAACAGCCAATCAATACGTTTTTGGAAGCACTAAGTTTATTTGGCCTACCGACAGATGTCCAGCCTAGCAACAGAAAATATTCAACCAAGCAACAGAGATCCTTAAAAAGCATGTGTTTCTGTCTGAATTTTGAACTTCTGCCGATCAAACTTTGGTTTGCATAAATTTCCAATACTGCAGAATTGAATCTTTTTTTTTACTTTAACTATTTAGAGTTCTCATCTGTGTGACACTTTGATAAGAAAATGCTACAACAACTGCAATTAAAATTCAGCTTCAACCAATCAGATTTTGAGCTGATTTCAAGGGCATGCGTCCAGGCCTTCACGAATGCTCAGGTACATGAATGTTTCAGACCTGCGTTTTGGCTAGTCAGACAGCATAGTTCCAAAGCTACCAAACACAGCACCCATGGTGGACTACGTGAATTGAAATGTAATTCTGTGGCTGTAAAACCTTTTTTCTTTCATCAGTAACAACAACTGAAAGAGTACAAACAGCTTTGGTGGCTTATTTACTTTCAAGGTTTGTCTTCTGGACTGCTTATTCATAATGGGGTAAAGGGTGGTGCCAATCCCTACACTGACTAATTTCAGGCAAGAGGTAGGGTATACCCCGAGCAGGTCACCAGTCTGTTGCGAGACCACATACAAAAGTTGTGCGTAAAATGTATCAAGTATTGAGTCTTTATGGATGGTTTTGTGTAATGTGGCTGTATGCATAACAGAAGACTTTTTACTGCCGGAGTGTTTATTGAGTAAACGCGTACATTATGGAGTTATTTTTTTATTATTGTAAGCTTTTTTTTTACAGCAATAATTCCGAATAGTAAGATGGTTATAACTAGTCAGTATGATCCCTCATTCATCCTGGTGGGATCCATCATAAAAATAAAAAGAAAGGCTTTAAAGTTGTCTTCTGGACAGTGTGTTTGATGATCAAGATATTTCAACTTCCATCCACTCTGAAGACTTTTCTGCAATGGTTTTACAACTATAAAATAATTATTGAGGGGCTGATTGATGCAGATGGTGCACTACTGAAGGTTTAGGTGTGAAATGCAAAGGTTTAAACACTTCTTTACCATTCAGTTTTGCTTATCAAGAATGTTTGAACCCGACAATATACTCCCATTGTCATTATATCAGGAGCAATGTTCCTTTTAAGCTGCGCGCTTGCGCAATTGCACACTGCTCGCAGATTACTAGCGCACAAGAAAACCTATGCAGTGCACAAAAAGAAACTCAATTTAAACTAAAGATGGGAAAATGAGACAGAGCTCCAAAGCATATCTCTTTCTTCATTCTTTCTGAAACAAATTGCTTCAAAGCGCTGCTTCGGAATTTGGCTCGTCACTGCTGGTGATGTCACAAAAGAATAAAAGTTTTTGCTCCGCCCCCTTCTGCTCAGGGAGCTTGTGTGTTTGCTCAGACACATAAAAAAATAGAGGGAACATTGATCAGGAGCTATCAGTATTGATGTGAGACTGCTAGCAAGGTAGTAATTTAAGTAGCAGCCAACTTTCCTCGCTATGTTTTCAAAAAACATAGCTTTTTCAAATCAGTGGGAAAATATCAGCATAATACGTTTTTTATGATTGCATAAAGTTTTGTTTTGAGTCTATTTTTTAGTTATTTTGAACATTTCAAAATTACGTCAAAGGAAAAAGTGAAAAATAAACCAAAAATCAACAAAGGTAAGTTCAACAGGATTTGGAAGAAGTTTTTTTTAACTTCTTTTTAAAAAGGGTTTTGAGTCTATTTTTAATTTTCAACGCAAAACTCAACCTAAATCTCAACATGTTGATTAACTTGAAAAACACAAGGATTGTCAAGAAGTAAAATAATAGTTACAAATGATTTTATGTTTAACTTTAGGATACTATATTAAGGTCAAAAATAAAGAAAGGTTACAGAAATTCAAGAAATTGAAGGTTACAGAATAATACTATTTACAGAATACACAGCTTTTTAAAAATAAATGCAACACCCATCGCATCTGGTTTCAGAAAAAAAAAAAGTTTTTAAATAAAAATAACTTGTTCATCTTTTAGAATATTTGCTGAGCGAGCAGAGCGGTTTTAAATAACACGGTGTAACAATATTAATTGCATGTAAGACAAATGATAAACGTAAAAGGTTCCTACAACCTACTAAATGTCCTAAAGTCAATGTTGATTTTGAACATTCTAGACTGTTGTAACAGTTATAACTCCTGAAATTATTTCTTTAGGTAAAAAACAATTCAATATGTTTTTTTGAGATTAAAAAATCAATGCAAAATCAAGTTTTATTTCAATGTTTTTTCCACATCGTAAAGATGTGTGTTATTTTTTATTGTCATTATTTATTTCATTCTTGCAAGTTTTGGGTAATTTTGCAAGCTCTCCCGCCAAGTATTCTTATACTATTCAGACGTTGGTTTGTTCTTGGTAAGGCCTTTTGTTCTTCACCACACGCTCCCAACCAAAATAAGAACATATTGTGGAAGTGAACAGCTAGCTTTGATAACTTGGTACACTCAGTGTAACGTGCACCAATTATTTGTTTTCTGAACCGCTTATTCCTAACGAGGTAGCGGGGAATGCCAGAGCATATCCCGGCTGATTTCGTGCAAGCGTCAGGGTACACCCATAACAGGGCGCCAGTTTGTTGCGAGGCCACACACGCAGACACACACGCACGCTCACTCCTAGGGGCAATTTATGTAGCAGCCAATCAACATGACATGCATTCTTTTAGAGGGTGGGAGGAAACCGGAGTACCCGGAGAAAACCCACGTTTACAGGGGGTGAACATGCTAACTCCACACAGACAGGTCATTGTTTCAAGCCTTGCCCCACACCGGGATTTGAACCCTGACCTTCTTACTGTGAGGCCATCATGTGGCCCTACTGTATTATAAGCAATATATTTTAAACAGTGTTTAAGCTGTGCCTTGCACACACCACGATGCTGGATCAAGCAATGAACAAGAGGCAGGGAAAATTCACAATGTCAAAAACAAAAGTGAAACTGAATAAATGTATTTATAAATCTTATTAGGCGAATATTTTTTACGAGATAAGAATTATTACTCCATGAAAGCACAAAACCCCCAGCTCAAACCAAACCATTTAGTAACTGTAAACAACAAATGCTAAAATCTCATTTCAAGTTAATCAACAACTCTGGTTCCAACCTCCTTTCTGACCCAAAACTGACAAGCTCTGGTCCTCATTTCTAGTTTAATAAATGAATATTCTAAATACACGTTTAAAAGCACGCTTTAACCAGATTACCTTAAATTTAAAGGGAAAATCTTTTTACATTTTATTGTAAAAAGAAAATTGGCAGGTTGCACAGTGGCCTCACAGCAAAAAGGTCAGGGTTCGAGTTCTGGATGGGGACGAGGCTTTAAAGATTGGCCTTTCTGTGTGGAGTTTGCATGTTTTGCCTGTGTATCTGTGGGTTTTCTCAAGGCATTCCAGTTTCCTCCCACCCTCCAAAAATGTGCATGTTCGACTGATTGACCGCAATGAAATTGCCACCTAGGGATGAGTGTGGGTGACCCCGTGAAAGACTGGCGACCTGTCCGGAGTGTATCCTGCCTCTCACCTTGATTCAGCCAGGATATGCTCTGGCACTTCCTGCGACCTGTCAGGGAATAAGCGGGTGAGAAGATGTCTGTATTTATTAAAAATACGAGTATTTGGGAACAAGGGCGTTGTGCTCAGTTTTACTTAGTGTACAGCATCCTCAGTGTACGCCCTTTTTCACTCACATTTCCATAATCCCTGAGCATTTAATACCTTTTTCTTTTTTTTTTTTTTTTTTTTTTTTTTTATCAAATTACCATCCTGTACTCCCAGCACTATGGCTTCTCAGACCCACACACATTATCCATAACACAGCTTCATATCGTCATCTAAACCACCTCATAAACAACAACTTAGTTGACAGATTTCTTGTATTTTTATCTATTTGGGGTTTTAAAAAAAAAATGGTTTGAATAATCAGCATGTTGGAGAGTCTGAGTTTTATTTTATCTACACATGTTTCACAGAACTCATATTAGATAAAGAACAAGAATTAATCGTCTAAAACACCAATCCAGTCCAGTAAGTATCTGATTGAGGCTTTTATCAAACATACCAGAGTTCACTAGGAGGTTGTGTAACACAGATGTGTCCTGATAGCGTGTAATCAAAATATAATAGATGGTTTTATGTTCAACAACATAAATTGCAGCAGGTGACAGTGTCACAGCAACAACGTGTCGCTTTTTAAAAAAATAAGAATTCCAAGAAGTCTTACTGTCATGACAGGCAAAGGTTTTTTTAAAAGGACACAAAGTGGGAAAGTGATACCATTTAGACACTTTGAGGCCCAAAACTGCTATTTTTACAGATATATGTTACTATTTAAAACAAATGGTACAACAACCCTATTAAGACAGATACGGGAATTCTTTTTTAAGTGTAAATTATAACTATGTATCAAACTGATGAAAAGACAAGTTCAGATGTTGAAATGTTAACAAAAGTCTGTCTCGATTTCTACGGGTTTGTATCAATAAAGTAATTAAAATAAAAATTTCACAAAGAATTGATGATTCAGTCTAAATAATAATAAAATAGTTTTCACAAATTTTGGGTAAGACGATGAGATCAGTTATTATACCCAAAGCTATAGGCAAAAAGAGTCTAGCTCAGGGTTGGGCAAACTTTTTGGTTCGCGGGCCACATTGAGCTCTAACATTTGACAAAGGGGCCAGAACAGGAGCAGATGGATAGCATGCTTTGGTAGCTTCTAAATTAGACCAATAGAATGACACGCTAGATTTTAAATACGCGCGTTAAAGGGTACATCAAGGGCGTTCAATTTCAAATCTAGCGGCGCAAGGTCTGAAATCTATTGCAATAGCGCTTAAAAACGTGCATTTTAGCGGCGCTAGGTTTGAAATCTAAGCGCTTGATCTAACATTTTGCTTGTTTTAACACGCTTTGTTTTTCAAACACGCTTGTTTACGTGCGTGTATTGAGCCCGATGGCTTTCCATATCTGTGTACACTGTTTATTTTGACAACGTGCACATCGTGGAGACACACACATTTTAATGGGAGCAGTGTTGTTGTATTCTCAACAAAACCAATATATCCAGAGTCTATCTAGTGAGTAAACATTAGAATTGCAGGGGAAATAAAACATTAACAAAGTTTACTTATTTAATTTTTTTTATGTTCAGGGGGCCGGATTAAACCGTTTAGGGCCATACTTTGCCCATTCCTGGTCTAGCTTAACATACAGGCTAAACACAAGAAGAAAGTGTTAACATTACATCTTAAGAGCTATATGTTAGACATATCATATATTTTATAAGTCAAAAAAGTCAGACGTAATTATTGTTAGCTTTTAGCAAAATGACCATTTAGGGAGGCGTTGGCTCAGTGGTAGAGTGCCCGTCTTTGCACTGGGACAAGCTGATTTCGATTCCTGCTGAGTTCATGCCTAAGTGTCCCTGGAGAAGACACCTAACCCCCAGTTGCTCCCATCACTGGCGCCTTCATGGCTGCCTGCTGCAGTGTAATGCAGCAAAAGAAATTTCCCTGTGAGGGATAAATACAGTACAACAAAAAAAAGTAAAGTGGTGTTCTCAAAGCTTTAAACTGAGATAAAATATTTCAGTTTCAAGATAAACGTTAAACTCAAGCTAGAATCCTGTTGGCATTGAAGTTGACCACAGGAAGAAATTTTGTTTCATTTCTGAATCACTTATCCTTAATGGAATGCGAGGTGCTGGGGCGTATCCCAACTGATTTCAGGTGAAAGGCAGGTACACCCCAAACAAGTCGCCAGTTTGTCGCAGGCCCACACACAGACAACCACCCACCTACACACATACAGTACTCATTCCAAGTGGCAATTCTATAACGCCCAATCAACTTCACATGTATGTCTTTGGACGGGGGGAGGAAACCGGAGTACCTGGAGAAAACCCACCCCGTACATGGGGAGAACATGCAAACTCCACACAGAAGGGGCCAGTGTTTCAAACCCTGTCCCACCTGGGACTTAAACCTCAACCTTCTTGCTATAATACCACTGTGCTAATCACTGTGCCACCATGCAGCTTGATATTGACTTTTTCTTTTTTTAATTTTGTCAACAATTTTGCGTATGTGAAACACTATGTTTTGTAAATCAAATCAAAACCGATACACCAAGAGTTTGTTTTAACTAATTATTTTTAAAGTGACTCTTTTAGCTTCATTCTTTTTTAAAATGTGCATGCTAAAGCTAGGAAACACTAAGCTTCACAAATACACGTAAAAACAATTCATAACCAACTTCTGTTTAGGACACCTTTTAAAGTGGAGAAAATGATAACCTGTAATCAATATGTTCATTATAATTTATATTTACCAGTCTATTCAAAATCATTTCAAACAATGAACATATTAGTACCGGAATGTCAAATTACATTTGAAAATTTACTTTGTTGAGACACATTTTTCAATTTTAAAATGAGGAATTAACATAGCAAAAAATTTAATCAAGGACAGTAGCCGTGATATTTTAATAAAGCATTATAAATACTATATATTTCATGATTTTTTTTAGGAAACCTCATTTTGACACCACATAGTTTATGTGTCATAGTAAGAATGATTTACAATTTTTCTTGCGTCCTTATATTTTATAGTGTTATTAAATATTAATATTTAATTTTTTTAACCAGTAAGTCACAAAGGGATTATCACATTGGGAAAAAATGACACCACCCATCTGCAGTCTGATCTGACCAAAACGGATTTTAGGGAGTTTTTTAACTTTTAAGAAACACTAGAAAATCTCTTTTTTAATCAGCGATCCAATTCAGACAAAACAACATATAGTATAAATATTTTCTTGCTGTACAGCTGATTTTACAGCTAAGATCTCTAAAATAAAAGGTTAGTCTAAAAAGGACATTCCCACTGAACTGTTCTGGGGGACGAGAGGGCGTGTACAACAAACTACTACATAGGCTCCCTGTACATTTTTATTCAATTTAAGCTTATTTTAATACTTTTAGAATATATTAATTGTCTTGGACAGTATTATTGATCTGACTCCATTATGAAGCAGGATCCTCTTGTTATTGGGTTTTTAATTCTTCCCACAGTGAGGACCAAAATCTGTACTTCAATCCTCAACTGTAGATCAACCAGCTGGAGAATCTTAGGACTGCAGAACTTGTTCATGTGTTCATAAAAAGTTTTCATCTGTTTTTTAATCACCTTTAAACCCTTTTCTTATTTTCTTAACGTCAGTTGTTTAAAGGTGGTATTAAAGGTTTTATTAACTCATTTTTTGCACCATTACCAAACTCTGCCTTCACTGGTTGGATTCTTGTTTATAAAAAAAAAGTGTGCTTAAAAAAAACAATATCTTTGAACAAACTGTGGACTTTGTGGAAGATTGAAAACCTCACTCAATCATTTTTGTATGGTGTACATAAACATTGGTCCGCAGCCTGCCCATCAGTCCTACTTCCTGGTTACAGTGACAAGTATTTCTATTGGTTGAAGATGCAAACCCAAAAGAAACCAGAAGAAAACAAAAGTGGGTATTAACGCTTGCCCAATATTCAAAAGAGATTACCAGGCTGTTAGCACGTGATCATCCATACTGCCTTTAATCATTATTTTACTTTTTTTTTTCGTTCCGTCGTCTTCCGCTTATCTGGGTTCAGGTCGTGGGGGCAACAACCCTAGGCGAAAGCCCAGGCTTCTCTCACCCCAGCTGCATTCTCCAGCTCACCTGAAAGGATCCCAAGTCGTTCCCGGCCAGCTGTGAGACATAGTCTCACCAGCGGGTCCGGGGTCTGCCTATTGGTCTCCTCCCGTTGGGATGTGCCCAAAACACCTCACCTATGAGGGCTTGGCAGGCATTCTGACCAGATGCCCAAACCACCCCATCTGGCTTCTTTGGACGTGGAGGAGGAGTGGTTCTACTCTGAGCTCCTTGCAAATGGCAGAACTCCTCGCCCGATCTCTGAGTGAGATGCCAATGCAGTGTTCTAGTTATTGCTGACGCTTCACCGATCGGCCTGTCGATCTCCCGTTCCATCCTTCCCCCACTCATGTACAAGACCCCGAGATACTTAATCTCCTCCATTTGGGGCAGGATCCTGATCCTGACCTGCAGGGGGCATCCGCTTTAAATGCTTATTATTTCATTTTCATTTTAGCATCATGAATGTGCAGAAAAAAAAAATCCCTTTTTTTTGCACAGCCACACAATTTTGACCAAAATAATCTTGTCAGAAGTGTTTTACACACTCCGTGTCACCACCCTGCAATAGTTACATTGTGTATAAAATGTACTTTACACAAGTTGACTTTATTTTTAGCAGTTGTGATATAAAAAGCAAAAAAAAAAGATACAGTACTGAAGCAATTCCCAACAACTGCACTGTTACTGATAAATTTAGTCAATATTAGGACACTTCACACACTTGTTGCTATATTTAAACCCGTGGTGCCATCCTAAAATTCCATTATAAATCCAATGTGATGTGTGTAATGTAATAGTAGATGTGCCCGCATGCATTTGGACACAAAGGCATGTGAATTTGATGTCTGACTGATGGATGCTTAGTTACCTCAAATATGGATTTTATTTCATCAATAGCTGATGGAGAAAAGAAGGGAAGACGAAAACATTTGTTTTCACTTTTAAGTCTTTGGAATATTACAAAAAAAAATGTTGAAAAGAAAATAAATCTTCTAGCATGACTGATATAAGAAATTTTGTTCATTGTTAAGAGAAACTGTGTATTGTTATCTCCCCCCGCCCCCCTCCCCTTAGGCTATATTTCCCTCAATAAATTACAACTTGTGAATTATTGATGAGCAAATAGATTGGCTAATTGAAAGCTGACAGCTGATCATCAAACAAACAGAAAAAAAAAGTTTCAATCAGTTTTTGTTCATCAGATTTCTTTCCATGTGAGAAAAAGAAGGAGTCCTGAATGAGTGCCACTGACGTCACTTCGTGCGCAGGTACCAGGTAACACATTTTTTTTTCTTTCTATTTTTCTTTTAAAAATATAAGATCTGGGTAATTTCCTGCGTGCATGTGAATCACTAAGTCCGGAGCAGCTGACAACACCTCTAGAGACGCGTTAGTTTGACGCGATGCGCACCGGAGGCGCGTCGCCTGCGGACTCGGTAATTGTCTTCGGTGATCTCCACGTTCACAGCTTCCAGCCTACTGACGCGCATACACGCACAAACGCAGAGGAGGTTAGAAAGCCTGGTGGCAGTAATTAGATTCTAGCCTTCATCCTTTTGTCCATAACCTGCTGCGTCTTCTTTCCTCCTAATTAGGCTATGCACACAAAAAAAGTTCGAGGAGAAAAAAAAACAGGCACGCCGTGCGCACTGTGACTTCAAATCATTGGCACACATATAGAGCTGTGAGAGTTGCTATAGTGGTGGTGGATGCAGTGGGGAGGGGGTGCGACTGTTAATCTTGTGCGTCTAAAGCTACCTAGCAACTTTCTAATGATGCCCAGTGGGGAGAAAACAAAAAAAGTGCAAAGAAAGTGTGTTTTTACGCACTGCTGTGTGCGTAAAGTTCATGATCCAGGTAAAAAGTTTAACTAATAACTTGTCAAAATGTAATCAAACTTTACCTGAGTTATTACCAGCTTATTGAATACAAGTAGAATCATATTTGATTTGGTTCACTGACCTTATAAATATGTTATAACTGTTTGATCAGATAATAACATCATAGAAAACATCCTCTCTTTTATTTACAACCAAACACATGAAAATGACATTTAAAAAAATAACACATATAATGATAAAGCTTGATCAAACGGTGGCTTTAGTGGTGAGTGTGTTCTGCAGACACACACTCCAGGATCCCCAGATGCACCCTGACATAACTTGATCCTGTATGAAGGTGACATCCCAACTTTCAGCAGACTTCAACAAAGTATCATTCCCTCTTCTTCTCCAACCCTTCATCCTTCCTCTTACACAGATCTGTAAAGACATTTTAGTCGCACCTACCAAAGCGGATCCAAGCAGAAAGGAGGGCTCCCTCAGTCCGAGTGGTCCGTCTCTCAGCCTGCCGTGCCGAATGGTGACAAAAAGGGGAGAAAAAAGAGAAAGGGGCAGGAACAAACAGCTTCTCATCCAACAAGGCAATCCTGTAGAGAGGCTGTCTGTCACAGAGAAAAGCTGGAAAGAGAAATAAACCAGCGATCGGCAGTTATTTTTTGGAAAGCGTACTTTCTGAGAGGCTGAACGCGTGGGTTCCCAGAGCTTTCTCAGTCCTCTTACATCCCCGCTTGCAGAGAGGAACATGCAAACACATTGCATAGATTTTTGGAGCTCGTCAGAAAAAACGGACTGGATCGCTGCTCAACTGGCGCCTGAGATCTGGTGCTAGCAGAGTTGCGGGGTCTGAGGAGGGGGGTTTAAATCAAAACAGTGACGCAAACAGGATAAAATGTTACATTAAGATGTAATTTGACGTCAGAAGATGTTAAATATACTGTTTATTATTATGTGATTGGGTGATTTTGACTGTAGGAAGTTTCATCTTCTGATTTCAAGTGAGAGGCAGGGTACACCCTGAACAGGTTGCCAATCTGTAGCTGGGTCCCACACACACTTACTTCTAGGGTCAATTTCATAGCAGCTAATCAACCTAACATGCATGTTTTTGGAGGGTGGGAGGAAACCGGAGTACCTGGAGAAAATCCACAGATACACTGGGAGAACATACAAACTCCACACAGAAAGACCAGTGGTTCAAGCCTTGATTCCCCTATGGGAATCAAACTCCCGACCTCCTTGCTTCGATGGCGCCACACACTCAGACAACCATCCACACACACACTCATTCCTTGGGGGGATTTTTTAGTGGCCAATCAACCTAACATGCATGTTTTTGGAGGGTGAGAGGAAACCAGAGTACATGTAGAAAACCCACTCATACATGGGGAGAACATGCAAACTCCACACAGAAAGACCAGTGTTTCTAGCATCGCCCCCACTCCAGCCCTCGAACCCTGACCTTCTTGCTGTGAGGCCACTGTACACTACACCTGTCTGAAAACCCTTCTCCTGATGACACCTGCCTAGTTGTAGAGTTTAAACTTTAAAGCATGTGAAGAATTGAAGTTTCCAAGCGTCTCCAGGACTCTTCTTGCTCTTCCTTCCACTCCTTTAATCCACTCCGTTTCTTTCTGCTGTCCTGTCTGCTGGCAGGCGGCCAACCCAAGTGTGTGGAAATGACACCGCCAGGGCGGCAGAGATTTTCCTTCATTTCTCTCCTTCCCGATCGCAGACTGGCTGACATTGGCTAGAAAGTGGAGCAGCTCGTCAGGGACAATCAATGCGAATCGATCGAGCTGTGCGGTTGAGGCTCCAGAGCTGGAAAATATCGCGGCAGCTGAAAAGAGGGAGAGGAAGGGGGGTGTTCAACCAACAAGCAAGATCCCAGCAAATAAATGCGCTCTGGCACATAAACATGACATAGTGAAGTCAAAAAGGCACCATATGCGTAATTACGCACGGGTTACTCTCCTCAACGCACTGTCTTAATTACCATATATTTATGTTTTAATCATTTAATGACTATTATAAAGTTTAAAAACTACAAACAGAAATCTTCAAATCATTTGATCATCAATAACTTTATTTTTTATATAATCTATAGCATCTATAACGTGTGTGAATGTTGATGCATGTGTGCAGTGTTTTGTGTGTGTGATTTTTAATCTATGCTTGCTTTTAATTTGTTATAGTTTAATGATCCGATTTTAATTCTTGATTTTTTTCTGTTCAGCAATTTGTGTAACTTTATTTGTGAAAAGTGCTTTAGAATTAAAGTTTGATTTGATCTGAATAAGTTTGCTGCTTTACAGGAAACTTATTCTATGGGACACATTTTTTATCTGATTTAACTCATTTTCTGACTGTAAAACCAAAACATTCATTTCGATCAATCCAGATTGAATGTTTTTTAAAGCTAAATCTCTTTGGAATTTATCAGAATTGGTTTTCTGAAGTCATACAATCCACAAGAAACATTAGTTTAGAACCTAACTAAAAAAAAAAAAAGCTGATAAGAAACAAAAAGAAACAGTTCTATTTATGTTGCCTTGTTATTTTAAAATTTTACCAGGAAAATTTATATCTTCTAGATTTCCTGTTCTTGTTTCTAATTATAGCCAGTTTTTTTTAATCAGTTTTCCAAATTTAAATATTAAATGTGAATCATAGCACTTCTCTACAACCATACTGTATGTCTTAACCTTTCTGTGTGTCAGCCCCAGCAAAGGAAAACTATTACATTGCCGGATGAAATCCTGCTTGCCTTTCTCAGGTTGAAAAGAGGGTCAAAGAAAGAAAGCGGGGCAGAGAAGGAGAGTCATGCATGGATAGATGGGTAGGAGGGAGCAGCAAGCTGTGACTCTTGGACATGTTCTGGTGGGTGCACTGAACCCCACAGGCTACAGCCACACTCAGCCCTTTGTTGTTTTCTTTCTGTACAGGGAGGCAGGGTACTTTCCTGAGATGGGGAGGAGGATTAGTGTTGCGTGGCCTCCATCCTTAGCTGCACACATGACCGACACTGCAGGAAAACCCCGAAAGATGGCCCAAAAAAATACAACGTATGAACCGGTGGAAGCAGAGAGAGACATGAAATGTCAGCTTTCTACAAATACCACAAAGTTTCTGAAGGATCACTGTGGTGGGGAGGTTTGTTTAAAATATCTTTCTCACACACGTAAATAGACATATTCTCTTTCGAAGAAAATAAAATATCCCTTTTAATATTTCCTCAAATCAATAAGTTCCCTCAGGCCCTTTTATCAGTTTAGCTGTGATGAATTCCAGTTTTAGTTGTGATTATCCTCATGTGACCCTCCAGCCCCCTCTCCGAACCCAAACATGTAGGACAGGCTGTCTGTTCTTTAGTTACTTCCTGTGAAAAATCCCTCTAAGCTTGTTTTTGAATGTGAAAACCAACACACAAGTCACACAAAAACCTTCTTTGTAGAAATCCTTGTCCTTCGGCAGGAAGTTAACTTGCTACAGAAACTTCTGAAGCAAAACTTTACAATTAATCTTTTTTTTCAGACTTTGGTGCAGTCCCAGGCTCCAGCTGGAAGGTAGAGTGGCTGCAGAGGAACAGGGTTTTTATATTTATGGCATAAGTGCAGGTTGGCATAGTTGCACCAAAGAGAGCACCTGGCAGACTCTTTCACCACTGCAGCGTGAATGGGTGAACTAGGAACACACAGTGAAGAGTTTTAGAGGAGCATAGCTTTTTCTTTCTCTTGTATCTTTATTATATCCATCCATCTTAAATGCTGCATATCCAGCTTAAGTTATCTGTTGAATTAATGAGGATTTTTGCACTTACAAAAAGTAAACAACAGGGATTTGGGTGAAAGCTGCATCTTTAAATCAACTGAATGTTTAAAATAATTGTTCTGTGTGTTTATGTGTGTGTGTGGGATGAGATTTATCAAACACACACACACACGCTGTCACAATGAAAAAACAGCAAAAAAAAAAAGAAATGTTGAACAACTACGACAACCAACAGGTCATTGCCACTGAAGAATTTTTCACCTTCAAAACTTGTTTCTCTTGTTTTTTTCTTGATGACATCATTCTGTGTCCAAAAAACTCACTTAAAGGTGAAATATTTTGCGGTGATCTATATGTAATATTTAAGTGTTGACCAAAAAGATACTTTCTAAAGCGAGAACAGAAGTATTGATGGAAGTTTCTTCAACTTTAATCACCCCTGGCTGTTTTATCTATCCTTGCAATATTGGCACCTTCAAGGGCAGACCAGAAGCACGGGGATGGCTGTTAGATCCACTCTTATCAGCCAAGTCTCTGAAGTCGTATAGATTTTTGTGGTGTGCTTCCCTGTTCTGATCAACTGCTTTTATTCAGCCACAGAGGCCTGTAGTGAGATGAGCAACAATGGCTTTATTTCTACCTTTTAATCACGCGTCATGCCACCCATCACATGTGTCAGGAAGGAAGTCAAAGGATGACAGCACAAAGACAGAAAAGTCCAATCACACAAACAGCTGTTTGTCCTGCCAAACAAATGGTGTCACTGGCTTCTTAAATAATGTCTCATAATGTGAAGCAGCAAACACTGCCCCTTGTGTTACAGAACCACAGACCAGATGTTGCTGATGGGAATATCAAGGTTAGGTTGCCATCTTGTGGAAAGTCAACCAGCATGCAGGTTTTCTTAGATTGGTCTGTTTTTTTAAAAAAAAACACACACTAAAGTGTTTTTTTTTTTTTTAGAGGTGATTGGTTTCAGTTTAATTAATGAACTTGATAGAATTTAAATAATCTCTTTAGCATCACCTCTTGTTTTATTACAAATGACACACTTCCACATTTTAAAACTAAACTAACCACACATTTGTTCTGATTGGCCTCACTTCAACTGCACTGCTCTTGTAAAAGAGTATGTATTTTTGTCCTTGTTTAAAAGTGCTTGAAAATGTTCTGCAGAATTCTTGAATGCCCAGAAAGGAACTTCATAAGTCTTCTCCTTTCAGCATTTCCCTTCAGGGGTCACCACAGCAAGTCAGTTTCTTCCATCTAACCCTATCCGCTGCATCTTCTTCGGTCACACCAACTATCTTCATGTCTTTCTTCACTGTATCCATTAACCTCATCTTTGGCCTTCCTCTAGTCCTCCTGCGTGATGGTTCCAAACCCAGCAGCCTCTCTCTCCTCTGCACATGTCCAAACCATCTCAGTCTGGTCTCTCTGACTTTATCCCCAAAACCTCTAACATGTGCTGTTACTCTGATCCTGTCCATTCTGGTCACTCCCAGAGAGATCCTCAGCATCTTCATCTCTGCTTCCCGTCTTTTCCTCAGTGCTAATGTCTCTTGCACTTCATAAATTTATTGTTACTAAATGTTTTGAAATCACAAATTTGCAAACCATGTAAAAAAAATAATTAAATTTTCTGGGGGCCAATATTTAATCACCATGGTTTAAGTTTTCAACATATCTGTGAGTTGAACCTTGCATGCACCTTGTTATATAAAATAAAATTATCACTAAAGGGTACAAGAGACTACAAGAAAATACTTTGGTTATCTTTCTATCAGATATTTGCAAGTTTTACATCTGAGAGCTACATGGGGGATTTTGTTTCTTATTCCACGCTGCTCCATGGCCCAGGAGCCGCTGCTTTCCAAGGAAAAAAAATCTTCTTTTGCTCCCCCCAAAAATCAAAGCTTACAAATATCAAACCAGCAACCCTGCTGTTCCTGTGCTGCAGTCACATGGGGAGCACCCAACAGCAACATCCAGCTCTACTTTGCTTCTTTTGTTGCCTCAGCAGTAAGTTTTCTTTCAGATTTGTGTTACTTTTCAAATTTGTCTTTTGTTTGATAATTATTTCTCCTGAAAAGTGCAAATGTCATGATCTGTGAACGTAGCAGGAATGAATCAGTCCCACACAGCTTTATCTTTCATCTCAACAACCTGAACAATGAAAAGAAAAAAACATAGCTTGGAGATGTTTTCTGGGTTTTCATGTGTATAAAGAGATGAAAAATATTGCTATTATGTTTGTGAGAGCTGTGCTGTTAAAATTGAAGCCTGGGAAACTTTATGAAGACAGTGTTCTTAAAACATAGTAATCTCAAACTAAAGGCAGTGGTAGCTTTGAGGCAACTGCCAAAAGAAATAATTTTAGATAAAAAACACTAGCTGGTATCACAAGTGCTGAAAGAGACCATTCTGTTTCCCAAACCGGTTGTCATGTGACTGGAAGTGGTGATTAAATGGTGCATGGAAACAAAATTACATCCAGCAATTTATTTCAATCGAACGGGAAAAAAATGAGCAAAGAGCCTTTTTGGCAAGAGATAAAAAGAAATTTACAAAAGAAATGATGAACTAGTGTTTTTGTGTTTATTTTTGTTTTTGCAAATGTATGAATGATTTTGTAACAGAAAAAAAAAAATCAGTGCACACTGATTTTTATCGTTGTATTTTTTGTGCTGGTTAGGAACGATGAAACAAGCAAAATAAATCATATATAAACATTGTTTAGCATAAACTTTATTAATTACGAGCAGTGATGTAACAGCGGACAAATAATTCTATTTAAAATGATAAAAACATATCACATCATTTTCTGCTTAACCATCCCATTTTCATCAGGATGAAATCCATCTACTTTTCCCGTCCTGGGCATCGCCGGGCTGAGGGGTTCCTGTGTTTCCATCAGGATGAAGAACATCTATTGACTTCTTTAGATATTTAGCAGTAGAGTAGAATAAGCTCATATTTAAACAATAGTCTTAGACAGATTGAATGATCGTCCTGGGTCAAAGGGAAAGATCTCTCTTTCGTGTGGATCCCCACAAGGTCTATTATTTTTTCCCCACTGATGGGTTTTTTAGGAGTTTTTCCTCACCATGAAGGAGAGTCTAAGGGCAGGAATGTGCTAAAATTCTCTAGCTAGCATTTATTAGTTAGTTTTCTTGCTGTGTATTTGTGTTTATACATTCATCTTTTTAATGTTTTTCGTCTTTCTGAATCTGCAATGTGAAGCCCATTCAGACAGAAATTCTGTGATTTTGGGCTTTACAAATAAAGTTGAATTTAATTGAATTTAATTTAGCTTTGTAAATATAAAATTGTCAGAACTCCAAAGTGCTCCAAATTGGGGATTTTTGTCAGCAAATAAAAGTCTATGTTTTATCTTTCCACATTCTTCCTTTTTATTAATTACATACCAGAGCAGCTCGAACATCTCAGATGCTCATCTATTCAATTAGATGTATGTAATAGATTTCTATCAGTATAGAGTCTGGATTTATTCATCAATCATTTTAATAACATATCTTCTCTGTTTCTCTAACTTATCGTGATGTTTGAAAGAATGTTTTTACCCATTCTAAAATGTTCTTCCATCACTCTAATCGCTTCAGTACAGTTTCATTTCCATGTTTCCAAAATCACAACAGAGTTGTAATATGGCCCATTTGATCAAACAGAAACACTCATCACAATTAACACAATTAATAACTAAATAAAGCCAAGACTTTGCAGCTCTTAGTAAAAAAAAAAAAAAAAAAACCTAGTTGTGGGACAAAAAAAGAGTAAATCTCATGAGGACCCAGATAGAGGAAATTTTTTCTCCCAAGATGGAAAAGAACACATCTATGACTGTTCATTAAAACCAGCACATCTAAATTCATGACAACATATTCCAGGTTTGTAGGGTGTAGGAGGTTGTATTCATTCAGTTTGAGGTGAAGGTCAGGTCAGGACAGGAGCTCAGATTGAATCAGCAAGCTTTCAAACATCAGTGGGTAGAAGCCAGGAACTCCTTTTTCCAAAAAGCAAAAGGGGAAAAGTGAGAAAATATGTTACAATGACAGCATTTATCAGAGGCATAGAATACAAGGTAGTTATAAAGGATCTTTTGCAATACTCCTTAAACCTGTGTTTACTGGTAAGAGTCATGTTGAAAATAGTTTTTAAAAATCATATTTACAGCATGTCTATAATCTCAACATCTCAGTTTTTTTTTAAATGCACTCTAGAGGATTTTCTTGGGATTTTTTTGGGAACAGCAAGCATGAGCGGAGACCCGCATTGAAGCCTTTCCTGGCTTCTTCTGAGTTTTCATCTCCAACCAATGCAATTTTTATCACCAAAACTAAGAAGTTGGAGTGAATGACAGGATGCGGTCCAATGGTTTTAGCTTGCTCTACAAAACTAACTGGCTGAGGTTTCAATGTCCCACATACTATGCAGTTCATTGGTAGACTGTATACTTTTATTTTCAGTAAACTTATTTTCAAGCACAAGTCCAAACAGAAAAGACCTGTTTCAGTGATATTGAATCAGTCAGTCAGTCAGTCAGTCAGTCAGTCACCTTCTTAACCGTTTATCCCTTACAGGGATGCGGGGGTGCCGGAGCCCATCCCAGCTGATTCAAGGCAAAGGGCAGGGTACACTCCAAACAGGTCTTTAGTCTGTGTAATATTGAGAAATACTGCAAAAAATGAATTTACAAAGATTTTCAACACAACCTGATAAAGTAATGATTATATATGATCACCCACTGCGCCACTGTGCTGCACGGTGCACGGTGCCGCAGTGGGTAGCACAGTGGCCTCACAGCAAGAAGGTCATGGGGTGGGGACAAGGCTTGGAACACTGTCCTTTCTGTGTGGAGTTTGCATGTACTCCCCGTGTCTGCGTGGGTTGTCTCCTGGTACTCCGGTTTCCTCCCACCCTCCAAAGACATGCATGTCAGGTTGATTGCCCAGTGCCAAATTGCCCCTAGGAATGAGTGAGTGAGTGTGTATGGTTGTATGTGTGCGGCCCCGTGACAGACTTGAGACCTGTTTGGGGAGTACCCTGCCACTCGCCTTGAATTAGCCGGGATGGGCTCCGGCAATCCCCTGCAACCCTAAAAGGGATAGACAGTTAAGAAGGTGACTGACTGTGACTATGATTCTGTTTTGGTCAGCAGGGAGTTGTTGCACATTAATAATAAAATAGACAGACAACAGCTGGAAGAATCCCACCCCCGTTCCGTGCCGCCTACCCACTAACACCCGCACCCATCACCACATTTTCTTTAATATCCTAAAAAAAAAATAAGGGAAGTGAAACGAGAGACTGACACCTAGCGTACCATACTTCTCCTAGCTTTTGGCTTCTAGCAGCTCACTAGCTAAATTTGACCACAACACGACTGTCTCAATGGGCTTTACATATTAGATTAAATCAAATTACAAAAAAGGGACAACAACCGAAAAATGTATATGCAAAAATGCAATGATTATAACAAAACAAACTTAGTGCATTCCTGCTCTTACATCCTTCTTCTTGGTGAGGAAAAAAAAAACAGCAGTTGGAAGAAAAGAAAAAAACGCATGGGGATCCACACAAAAGAGATATCCATCCCCCGAGATGAGCAGCCAATGTGTCTAAGACTGTTTATTAAATAATGGCTCATTTTACTCTCCAGTTATACATTTGAAGAAATCAGTAGATGGGCTTCAACCTGGTGAAAATGTGATGGTAGATCAAACACAAAGGCCTCCTCAGTCTGGTGATGACCAGGACAGGAGCACAGAGGATCCATCAGGAATCTGAAAGAAAACTCTCTCCCAACGAGGAGGAAGAGAGAGGTGGACAACATGTGAATCATATTGTATTAACTAGTAGAGTAAAAAAACTAAATGAAAAGGCTTTTAGAGAACAATGAAGGAGAAGGGTCCATAAGGTAGGACAGCCAGAGACTGTGGATACATCAAGCGGGTGTATCTGCGGAAGAAAATAGTGGGTAAAATTAGAGGACCGAACCCCAATGTACCATACTTTCCCCAGCTTCTACTATCTAGCAGCCAACTAGCAACTTTATCAGCTACATGTGTCTGTTTCTAGCTGGCCTGTTGACAAGCTTGTTCAAACAGGAATGCTTTAAGCCTACCTTTAAATGTAGGAACACTGTCTGCCTCTCTCACTTGAGCTGGGAGCTTATTCCATAAAACTGGAGCTTGGTAGCTAAAGGCTCTACCTCCAACTGTACTTTTAGAAATCCTAGGAACCACTAACAACCCTGCATTTTGTGAGGGGAGTTGACTGCTTGGTTGATGAGGTACTATAAGTCCACTAATGTAAGATGGGGTTATGCCGTTTAGGGCCTTGTAGGTTAGTGAGAGGATTCTAAACTCAGTCGGGAGCCAGTGGAGAGGCGCTACCACGGGAGTAATATGTTCTCTTCTACTAGTTGCTGCTGATACTCTTACTGCTGCATTTTGAACACAAACTTGATCAAAACAAACTACCCTCTTCAAAATAAAGAGTTTCAATGAATTGGTGTGGATAATAAAAGCTGATTTGTGGCCACTGGGGAAAATTTCACAAGCTAGTGTGCAGGTGCAATCCTATCATCAAGTGGATCAGGAGATAAAACCAAATTTACAGAATACGAAAAAAATGCGTGGGGCAACCCCGAGTCAGCCTCCATCTGATGGCAGCATCAGGCAGTCCCGTGAAACATTTGCGTGGGAGTTCCCTCAACCGCCATGCCGGGATGGAGCGCATCTCTCTCTCTCATTCTCTCTCTCTCATCCTCCCTCCCTCTCTCTCTTTCTCCACGAATCCTCCCCCACACTAAGAGCTTAGCACAGCACAAGCAGCAGCATCCATCCATCCATCTCTGGCTGGGGAGCAGCAGACCTGCCCGGTGCAGTACCAAGTGATGCTACAGCATCCACCGCATTTCGACGAGATACACTGAGAAACCCAAAAACCCGACAGGAGGGAGAGAAAAAACCCGCCTCGAAGACAGCCCCCCTGCTCATGAAGATGTCTAACGCTGACATCGTCCTAAACCCCACCGATCGGGTGGTGAAATGTGAGTTTCTTCACGTTTTTTTTTTATCGTCGTATTACATAACAGCTCAAGTGTTGCAGTTTGACCAAAGCTGGCCTTTTTTTTTGTGCTCGTGTCGTGAATGAATGGTGCATTTGTGTGGGTTAAGTTGTGTTCGTGCTGATGATAGTGAGTACCTGAAGCTTTGATGTTGATAAACAGTCGGGTTTTTGTGATGCAGCGGGGCCCCTATGGAGGAGAGACACAAAGCATCAGCATCCACACCGATCTACCATAATTTACAAATCTTTTAATCTTGTTTGGATTCATTTGACTGCATTAAGGTTTAGGCTCTTGCATGCATGGGAAGTGATAAGGAAGAAAAAGCTTTGTAGCAGAAGATGGGGCAGTGATGCAGCAGGATTTTACAGGGCCAGCATCAAATGGACATTTTATGAGGGATACTTTCCCTGGAATGAGTCAGGTTTTAATTTGATTGGGAAAAAAAGGTTTATAGGGAATTGATCAGAATGATGAAGTACTCACAGTTGCCATAACTCATTGAACCCAGCTCGTTTTGACCATGGATCAGCTCTGTGACTGAATAGATCTACAGCTAGTGTATTTTCATAATGACCAAGCAGCTCAGTCAGCATGAACAAGTTTGTCCTTTAGGCTCCAGAGTTGGAGAAACATCAACTGAGCTGCTCTGTGTCTTAGATTTGCATGATAATGAGTGCAGGCGCAGGTAAGTGTGCACCTCTATACTTGAATTAGCATCATTTCACATTTAAAATGCCAGTTAAGGAAGCATGAAAATGAACTGTGATGCATAATTATTCAGCCATAGTCTACTTGTACACTTCTATAATCAGACAATTTTATTAATCTAATAATCACCATTTAATCAAATCGGACTATCCTAAAACATATGTTGTTAACATTTAATAAATCAGATCCAACAGCTGGGCTTAAAAAACATACAAATAAAATTAAAAAAACTGTTGTTTGTAGTACATTTTTGGTTTTGGCATTCATAACAACATAAACAAAATTATATTTAATAAAATTACAGTTATAGTTTAAAGAATTTATAATTACAGACGAAGGATCATGAGTATTTTTTTTGGCTATTCTTTCCATAGGAATTAAAAAATATGTCAAACAGAAGGTTCATATCAGGGAGGGCAACCCAGCCAAGAATTCTGACTCAGTTTTTTGCTTTTGTAACATGATCATGTAACACCTAGTGTTTAGGAGTTTGAAACACTCATAGTGTTATGTATTTGTTTCATTTTCTCTTGTTCACATCTCCTTAGGACGGGTATCTTAAAAACATTATTAGATAGATTACCTCTAAGTTGAAGTATCCATTTCTTATTTTGCAAGACAACTGAACACAGGCATGCATTTGATCTTATTTATGCTAATACCTGACAGGTATATGGAAATTCCTTTTGTCCCTTTTATCCAGTTTTCTATTTTTGTGCACTGCTTTAAAAAGCCAAGTCTTTTTTTATAATCCCCACAGGGGCTGAAAAGTGAAAAAATAATCATCAGAAAAGAGGACACATGCAGCCATCAGATTGATCAAAGAAGCCATCAGTGGCTTTGGTCATTTTGAGGATAAAATTGAGCTTTTCCTGCTCTGACACTAACAACTACTCTGAGCTATTTTTACTCCTATGTACATAGCTCTACCCCAAACCATAGTAGGCCTTTTTTTATTATTTATTTTTCTCCTGCCTGTTTTAACCTGACAGAGCATAAAAATGCACAGTATCTGCTGGCCAGAGCAGTTTGTTTGCCACGGGATAGTCACTTCTGGGTTGGTTGCTTCAAGAGGCATGGGGCCATAAGTCCACCTCTGCACTGACTGTCTTTACCCTGAGACATGATCTGTCAGTCCTCATGACAGTCACTCTTTTTTTTATCCTCCTACAACATGGGATGATGACAATTTCAGGTCTTGCTGTAGAAATGGCGATGTGTGATAGAAAAGACTCGGTTTTAATACTGTAAAAGATTGAAACCCGTACAATACAAAGATGTGGAAAAAAAAAGAAAAAGTTTCACACCTTCGCTCGCCATGTTATAATTGGGCTTCCATAAAGTCATTGATGCATTGGGAGTCCAATCGGGTGAAGCCATCCAAGATTTCTTGACACAACACAGGGTTGCTAGTTAGTGCGATAAACCTACGTGCACACAGTTTTAGTCAACCCTTCAGAGTGGAAGCTTGCTTTGGGTGGAATTTTTGCATTTAATGAGAATACAATTTGATTCGAATTCAGAAGCAGCTCAATGGATTTAAGAGGCAAAAAAACCCTATCTCAACTGTATAAGCATGTCTAAAACATTACTGTCTTTACATGAACCTCCAATGCAATTGCAGTTTTCTGTGGTGCACTGGCTAAACTCCAACAGTCAGCTACTGCTGCTGTTGCCCAGCAACATACAGTATTTCATAGTTCAACTGAGCACTATGCTGAGCACAAGTCAGCTTTTCATCTCTGATTCCATTACATCTATATCAGTTTGCTTTACCCCCTCTATGTCAGCACAGATTTCTTTAAACGTGTGGCCGAAGATTATTTCTGAAAATATGTTTGTATTCTATTCATTGGTGTTTAGAAAATGACTATTCATATTTAAACTTACAACTATCTGCATGCTATGACACAATTATTTCTAACTATTTTTTCCTTATTTCATGTTTTACATGAGTGCAAACAGACACAAAATACACCTAATCAAGTGTGTGGAGTTCGCATGTTCTTCCCATGTATGTGTGGGTATTCTCCAGGTACTCTGGTTTCCTCTCACCCTCCAAAAGATGCATGTTAGGTTATGGTTGTGTGTCTGTCCCTGCCACGGGCTGGCAGCCTGTTTGGGTTGTACTCTGCCTCTTGCTGTAAATCGGCCGGGATAGGCTCCGCCACCCCCGCGACCCATTAGAAATAAGCGGTTCAGAAGATGAAACAAATATTAGAACACGTCAGGTTTTAGTTTATCTGATGAATCTGATGAAACATGAGATCGTTCCATTGATTTGTTGGGTTTATTTCTTACATTTAGTCTTGATGTATGTTGACCCAGATAATTCTGACATATTTAACTGAGACAGTCAGTGTAACTAATATGTTTTATGACAATTTCAATATTTCATCACTTCGTCATGGAATATCTTAATAAAAGTGTCGCACAGATGAGAAGTCTAATAGAAATTGTTAAAGTAAAATATAGTATATACTGCAGCATTGCTTACATAAGTTCCTCAGACCAAAGTTTGATCAACAGAAAAAAGCAGATAGATAACACATGTTTTTTAAGGATATCTGTTGCTGGGTTTTACATTTTTCTGTTGTTAGGCTGGACATCAGTTGCTCGGCCAAACAAACTTAATGGAGTCCTTGCTTGAACTGCAGAAATGTATCCTTGGACTTTTGCATGCTGCAGAGAAGATGTCTCAACATGTATTTTTTGAATCTGTTTGTGACCAAACAGCTAGCACATTAGTAGATTAGACCATTAGGGGGATATATATTAATTATTGATAGGAATGTGATACCATTATCCATACCGTTTGGCACTGAAACTCTATTAGCATTTTTTACCTAAAATCTTTTAGTCTTCTCTGTATTCATAATAGTATCGACGGAGAGGCGGGACAAGAGAGCAAACACTGCGTGCGCTACTTTTTTTTTGTTTGCCTCTAAAAGACAATCTCCTCATTCTTTTCTGCTTCACTGAAATAGTTGTCTGTTAATAACGGGGCATGGGAGCAGTATATTCTTCCGCTGACAAATTACAAACAAACAAGAGAATGGCAGGGCAGCAAAGTCATGTAAAAAGATCCAAAGTGTGTGTTGCATTTCTTTGAAGTTCATTTAAACAGCGTGTGCTGCCTGAAATGTAACAAAAGATGCAGCAAGATGGAAACACTAGCATATTTAAACAAATACCTGCCCCAAGATGTTCAACATTTAAGTGTTGTTTTTATCAAAAATAAGGACTGCTACCAGGGAAGGCAACATTCTGATGGATGTATTTAAGATGACTTGATTTGAGATTGCCAGTGGAGTTTATTGATATTTAAAGTGGGAAAGATTTCTGCACATTTTTGTTGTTCATTTGTACAGTTTACGTAAGTTGTTAATCAGTCAGTCATCTTCTTATCCGTCTATCCCTTGCAGGGTTGCGGGGGGTGCCGGAGCCCACCCCGGCCAATTTAAGGCGAAGGGCAGAGTACACCCCGAACAGGTCGCCAGTCTGTCGCGGGGCCAACACACTTACAACCATTCCACACACACACATACACATTCCTAGGGGCAATTTTCGGCACCGGCCAATCAACCTAGCATGCATGTCTTTGGAGGGTGGGGAGGAAACCGGAGTACCCGGAGTAAATCCACACAAACACTGGGAGAACATGCAAACTCCACACAGAAAGGACAGTGTTCCAAGCCTCGTCCCCACCCGGGACTCGAACCCCCGACATTTCTTGCTGTGAGGCCACTGTGCTACCCACTGTGCCACCGTACTGCCTCAGTGGTTAATATTTATTTAAATAATCTCATTTTATTGATGTAAAGGAGGTTAGTTATATTTTTTATTGTTTCAATATAAAAGCTTTGGTTGCATCCACATAGTTTGTTTGTGTTCTTCTACTTGTTTCTACACTAAAAAAGTATCAATAAGAGTATCGATAAGATACCGGATTGATAAGCGGTATCAATAAGAGTACTGGTATTGATAACCATCCCTATTTAATAATGATGATGGGTCAAAATGACTAATTTTTTTTTATTTTAAATCCACACAATTGGTTGTACGGTGGTGCAGTGATTAGCACAGTGCCATGGAACGGATAAGGCTTGGAACACTATCTTTTCTGTGTAGAGTTTGCATTATCTCCCCGTGTGTGCATGAATTTTCTTTGGGTACTCCGTTTTCCTCCCGAACTCCAAAAAAACATACGTATTAGGTTGATTGGCCACTATGAAATTGCCCCTTGGACTGAGAGTGTGTGTGTGAATGGTTGCCTATGTGTGTGACCGCATAACAGACTGGTGACCTGCTTAGGGTGTATCCTGCCTCTAACCTTGAATTAGACAGGATAGGCTTCTGCACCCCCTGCGACCCTGTTAGAGATCGGCGGCTCGGAATGAATGAATGAAATCCACACTATCAAGAATGAATGGATTTGATTTCATGGTCTTCTTTTGCTTTCAATCGTTTGTAGTTTTTGTAAACAGTGGCAACAATCCTGATTAATGAAGACGCAACGAACGTAAAAGAAAATCCCAAAATGTGGGATGGTGAAAATATGTAAAAGTAGTAACAAAGTGTGAAGTTTAAGCATGGATCAACAATGGCGATCGAACTAATAATTGCCAGTTGTGGTCAGCAGGGGAATGACCACAACCTTACACATAATACCAAGATCCATTTTTACCAAGATATCAAAATATTTTTAGCGCCTTCAAGTGAAAGACCAATTTATTTTGGTAAGTATGTTTAAATCTGCTTTGATGACCTGAGATTTAGAATTCTGTTAAAGAAAAAAAAGGAAAGTTCTTTGATGTGTGAAAAGCAATGAAAAAAAACGCACATAGTTTTTAATACTAGTCACAAGCTACCTGATAAAAAAAAATACTTCCAACTATACAACCCTAAAATTTTGTCTGGTGAGGCTTTCATTCCCCCAGGCCATGGATTTCTAACTTCGTTCTTCAAGGCCTGCTTTTTTTGTTCCTCTGGAAAACTGATTCAAGTTCTGCAAATACCTCTGGAAAACATCTGTAGTCTGCAGGGAAGTCTTCTTTTTCTTTTGGTTTTTCCCTTCGGGGATCATCACAGCAAGTCAGTCCTCCATCTAACCCAGTCTTCTGCATCATCTTTTCTCACATCACGAATCTCCTCTTTGGTCTTCCTTTAAAGTTGTTTGCATTTCATCTTTTGCTTTTAGTTTTAAGCAATAAGGCACACACTACAGTACCCAAAAGCAGTACACACCAACTGACTCCAACCCAGATCAGTTTATGTCAATTACTGACACTATTGGCTTTTGGTAATTAGCAAATATAAGACACTTTGAGACAATGTTGTACCTCATGACTTCATTTACTTTCTCTCCATTCCGGCAGTGCTGAGTTTGTACTTGCTGGTTAAGTGTCAAAGCTCACATCACCATCACACATACACACTGCACACTGTGAAAAAATTTGAGTCCCATTAACTGCGCTCTCTGGGGCTTGCCTCATTATCCTAGGAGCAGCGACTTTGAGAATTTTTCTAGTCGAGCATTTATTATTAAAGAGCGTCTTGATCATGTGGGTTTAGTCTCTTCTTTTGTCTTCTCTTCATTTGGGCACTGCTGAGTGGATCCTGTTTGCTACATGCACTGCACAAATCTGCCATGCATGCTCTCACTCTAAAGTATTATTTCTGCTGGTCAGGTTGTGTTACACATACATGTGTGTTTGTGTCTACCTTTTATCCAGCAGTGAATTCACAATTGGACTTGATTTGAATTAATTTGATTCCCATGTGAATTATTTATAGCTGAGGCACTTTAAAAAAAGAGTTTTCTCGATTAAGCCTGATGATCTGAAGACTGACGTCAATTCAAGGCTCCTAAAAGCTTGTAGTCATGGCACGCAAAGATCAGGTCCAGAGTTAAGAATTAACCTTTGCTTCTACAGAATCCATGGCTGTTGATTTTTCTTTTAGTTTTCTCTGTTTTAAGGGCTAGTTGGTACGAGATGGATGAATTTTAAGACCTTTTGAGAGTATGAAGAGATGACGCTGATGTTTCATGCAGAGTAGGAAAGACAAAACACATTGTTTTTGCAGCAATCAAAATTGTTGATCAAAATACAATTGAAGTGAAATTTTTTTCCCTCAATAAAGTTGCAAAATGCAGCTAAAATGGCCTCTTTGACGTCATTATCAACATAGTTTTAAATCTACAAAGGATCAATGTGATTAAGTGCAATATTTTTCTGTCCTCAGCTGTCCCTTTCCCCTTGAGCCACCGCCTTACAATGAAGGAAGTGTTTGACTGTGAAGGGAAACCTCGTGTCGACCTCTTAAAGGCCCACCTGACCAAAGAGGGACGCGTGGAAGAAGCGGTGGCTCTTCGAATCGTCAATGAGGGAGCAGCCATCTTACGCCAGGAGAAAACCATACTAGACATCGAAGCCCCAGTCACAGGTATGTAATCGATCAAAGGTACATTCCTGCCTTAAAAGTCTAAATCTTCCAGCGCTGCACACTTTTTTTTATTTTGGTCTCAAAATACTCCACAAAACCTGCTCACATCCAAAATATAAAACCTTAAACGCATCATGGAGCAAACAGAGCAGAAAAAATATGTATAAACATATATCAGCTATTTTCCATACTGCTTATCCACTTGCGGTCAGGGGAGTGCCAGAGCCTATGCAAGCTAGTTTTAGGCTTGAGGTATGGTACACCCTGAAAAAGTCATCAGTCTATTGGGGGCTACATATGTGACAGAAAACCACAAAAAAGCCAAAAAAAAAAAAAAGCCCAAAAACATGAAAACAGATACTTATTAGGTCATTTGGGGAATGCATCATTCAGATAGTTGCTTACCTGGTAATAAACAAATACCGCTAGACCGCTTGAACTGCTTCTTCCTAATAGGGTTAACAGGGAGTGCCGGAGCCTATACCGGCTGATTCCAGCCGATTCCAGCAGGATACAGACCGAACAGGTTGCCAGTCTGCTGCGGGGCCAGACACAACCATCCACACACATTTATTGCTAGGGGAAATTTCATCGCGGTCAATCAACCTAACATGCATGTTTTTGTAGGGTGGGAGGAAACCAGAGTACCCAAGGAAAACCCACGCATACACGGGGAGAACATGCAAACTCCACATGAAAATACCAGTATTTATTATAATTTTTGCAATTTGCAATTTTTGTGTTTCATTCTGATTTTTACAGGTAGTGTTAACTAGTTTGAATTTTTCATCACCTCAAAATACAGCCAAGTAAATATGTTCATAACAAAATTGTGAGACCATTCTATGTAAAATTAATATTCCCACTGTATTTTTAGAAAAATTGGAATATACAAGAAAAAATGCAAAATAATCCCTTTTTTAAGGTAAAGCAGCATAGTAAAATCTTGGCTCTGACAAAATAGATCTCACCAGTCAAATAAATAACTTGGAAACGTTTGATCAAATTTTGTTATTGGAAAAAAATGCCTCTCTATTCCAAAAAATAAATCTACAAAATCCAAAGAGATTCATCGCCCTACATGTTGGTTCTTTTTCTAGTTCAAAAAGACTTTGTAAGTGTAATAAATTGACCTGACTGCAACCCTAGTTTTTGGTTGAAACAAGAAAAGTTTTACAACTCTGAATGCTGCAGCGGAAAAATAAACTGTAGGAAGTAAAATGCTAGTTTAAGAAGCAATGAATGAATTACCAAGAGCCTGATGTGTTGATATACTGTACGTACAAATGTAAGTTTTGGTTGGGTTTAGTCTACAAAATAAGCTACTGCATATTTGCCTGTAGAACAAGACGACCAGTTCAAAAAAGAAAGAAATTTTTGTCTTTCCCATTAAATTAAAAAAATTCAAAAGATGTTTTCTCTGGATTTTTTTTTTAACTGTACGTGAAAGTGATGCCTTTAAAATTACCAGGCCAACATTGGAGAACATTCTATTCGGTGAGAGTGAGAGTGAATACAATTCTTCATTTTTAAGAAAAATCCCCAATTACAACTAAATACCTAACATAAACTGTTCACTATTTCCTATTTTCTTTGCAAAAAAATCTCAAAGAGTTATTGATACGCAGGGGAAAGAAAAATAGCAACAAAGTCACTACGCTAGCGACATCAACAGCAGTAGCGGATAACATCTATGTGTCTTTGTAAACTATAAATGTGCAGTTGTCGTACGTGAGACAGAGCGTATAGTGACAAAAATACTCAATATATTACCAGTTTTTAAAGTACTGATTTATTGTTTACCGACAGTTTGTAGTTTGTTTAAATTTCTCAGCAAATTCAATCATTTCCAAGTCGGATTGAAAGCGTGCCCAAGGTGTATTACCTCTCTTATCTCCATAGATTTTGATGGCCTCAATTTGCAGACTTGAAGTAGCATATATAACGAATCCATGAACAGATAAATGATGGTTTCTACCATGTTTGTATGTCATCCCTACAACAAAAACATACATGGAGCGTTATTCTATTTCATTCATGCATGTTTGAGGAATTTGCGAGCTCTTCCTTCAAGTATTCGGACACTATTGGAATGCCAAATTGTTCTTGGCCATGGATTTTGTTCCCTAACACACACTATAACACAAGCAGGAAGTGTTTTAGTGTTTTAGTTTATTTTTGTTTATGTAAATAAACCAAAATAAGGATATAAAAGAAAATGTACTAGCTTTGCTAACTTGATGTGCTTTACACTGACATTTTATGTACAGTAATTAATTTCTGAGCTGATACAAGATACTATGTATATCATGATATGTATACACTGAGTTTCAAATTATTTTATGCAGCTTTTGGAGGATTCTACATTTTGCTGTTGGCAGGACTTCCTGTTTGCCGCTTTGAAATGTCATTTTAGTAGCTGTGCTTGTTATCTTGCAGGTTGCATCTTTATGAGGTGGTTTGCTTATTAATGCGTGCTGTGTGCATTTTCTCCCAGTGATAGTTTCTCCCCTGGTTCTCCAACTCTGTTCTAGAACAAAAACATCCTTTCTGGATGAAACATTCGGAATTTGCTCTGAGAGGGGCCATACGTGGTTCTGGTCTTTCTGTGTTGGCCTGCAATAAACTGAGGATTTGTTTAAACTGTATTGTTTCCAGATAAATCAAAACTACTGTGCTAATTATGTTACATACTTAATTCATTCCTCAACGGGAAAATTTGTGTGCTGCATTACACCGCAGCAGGCTGCCATGACAGTGTCAATGGTGGGAGAAACAGGGGTTTAAGTGTCTTCCCCGAGGACATCTAGACATAATCTCAGTTGGATTCGATCCCACGAATTTCTGGTCCAAGGGCGAACATTCTACCACTTAGCTATCGCCTCCCCCCTGAGTTCCTTGTGAGCAGGAGTAATGCTCAATTGTCCAGTTTGTTCATTCATGAGATTGTGTATATTTGAATTCACCCAGTGGTTGAAGGCCCAGGTGGGCATTTCACAGCCGGCCCTCAAGTAGAGCTTCATCTATATGATCTGTGTCAAACTCTGACCTGAGAGCCAAATTTGGCCGGCAATGTAATTAAATTTGGCCCATGATTCAATACCTAATTACTACTAGAGCTAGCTCCTTAGTATTAAGGCATTCACCAATAATACTACAAATCCCATAATGCTCTGCTGTTGTTTCATAGCCATTCAGAACTGGAACTAGAAATGCACTCTCCACGTAGTTACAGCAATCTCAATCTACAACTAGGACAGTTGTTGGAGGCAGAATATCTGTTTACATCTAAAAAAGACTGACCAATTTGCCTTGTTTGTGGAGTCAACTTAGCTATAAGTTACTAAGGAGTACAAAATTAGATGACACGATGAAACAAGACACTATAACAAGTACAAAGACCTGGACATGGCCCAAAGGAGCCAGAAAGTAGAGATGAAAAAATGTTTGGTTTCACAACAAAATGTGTAAAAAAAAAGCCACATTGCAAAGATAAGCTGCTTTAAAGGCGTGAAATATTGTCGCAGCAGAGATCGCAAAATCAGTCCAGCCATTCACTGAAGATGAGTTTGTGAAAAAAGTGTTAGATGGAAGTTTGTGAGGTAGTCTGCCCAGAGAATAAGTAGGCATTTTCAAACTTCTAAGCAGAAATACAGTGGCTTAGAACACACATGCAATCTTGCAACCAATTTGCATGATCAGTTGATTGAAAAGGGAAAATATTTTGTTGCATTCTCTCTTGTTGTTGATGAGAGCTGCAATGCATGTGACGAATAAATACTTCAGCTCACTTCTGAGGATGTCCTCAGCTCATAGCCTGATGAGCTCCAACATTAATAAGCTAGCATCCAAGAAGAAGTGCATATGTCTGGTTTGGCTATATCAGATTAGATCGGTGTGTAGCAAACTGAGCAAAAACAAAAGTTTCCTTTAAGCACTTTTATTGTGATTTCAAGGGATGCCTCTGAAAAGGTGATTTATTAATTATCAATTATTCATTTTTAAAATTGTTTGCCTGTGGAAAATATTTATTTTGAGATTCAAATTAGAAGGCTGCAGATATTAAAAAAGGCATCCAATCTGAGGAAAAAGTTAGAAAAAATGAAATTTTATCAAATAAATAAATACCATGGTCATTTTCTTTTAAATTTTGCATGTCTTTACTATTAAATTTTATATTGGTCACATGTGTTGCTTCGTCTCATATTCAATGTTAAGGCGAAACGTTTTGGAGTTCAAATGAAAATGATCAACTACTGTTGGCCCGTGACTTTTTCCGTTTTAAAATGTGGCCTACTTTGTATTTGAGTTTGACAACCCAGCCCTCAATTATTATTTTATGTGTATGAACATGTTGGGTTCTACAGCGTCACACATAAAACATCTGGCAATAAAATTGGTAAATAGTAACATTTATCTCTGAAAAAATTGGGTTATCTGTTGATAAAAATGAAAATTTCTTCTCATTAATCCTGAAAAGTTGAGCCTATCTTGTTGTATTTCTGTCACATTTTAATTATCTTTAAGGCTGAAATTGACTGAATGACTGAAAGCAGAGGACGTGGAAATGTTCATAGACAAACATACACATGTGCAGAATCTTCTTAAAAAGTCAATGTTAAAATCTACTTCTTTTCTTTCTTCAGTCACTGTGGATGAAAAAAAAAAAGTTTTACATCAATTACACAATATTAACAGTTGTGTACCTTAGAACTCCACAGCTTACTAGCTGCTTAGCCTACAGTATACTGCATACCTTGACAAAGGGGCCGAAACAGGAGCAGATGGGTGGCATGCTTTGGTAACTGCTAGATTGGACTAATAGAATGGCATTAGATTTTAAACAAGCGCGCTAGATGTTATAATAAGAGCAATAAATTTCAAATCTAGTGTGATAGCGCTTAAAAATGTGCATTTAGCGGCGCTAGGTTTGAAACTCCTGCCCCAAGTGGAGGAGTTTATGTATCTCGGGGTCTTGTTCACGAGTGGGAGAAGGATCGAGCAGAAGATCGACAGACAGATTGGTGCAGCGTTTGCAATAATCAGGACGCTGCATCAGTCCTACATCAGGACCCACTGGAGCCCTGATGCAGTCTCGAAGCTGCCTGGGGAATGACTCAGGCTCTTTCCAGGTGAGCTGGAAGATGCAGCCGAGGTGAGAGAAGCCTGAGCTTCCTGTCTGAGGCTGCTGCCTTCTGGACCATGAATTAGCGCAAGACAACGGAAACCCAGTTTCCTCCCACCCTCCAAAAACCCACATGTTAGTTCGACTGGTTGCTATGAAATTGCACCTTGGAATGAGTGTGTGTGTGGCCTGCAACAGACTAGTGACCTGTTTGGGGTATACCCCGCCTCTCACCTGTGATCAGCCAGAATGGCACCTTCTGGTGACCCCGTTAGGGATAAGTAATTCAGAAGACAAAACAAAAAATTTAAATTAATTAAACAAGATAATGACATTCTTGCCCTTAGACCCTCCTTCTCAGTGAGGAAAAACTCCCAAAAAAGAATACACCACCATGAAGCAGGGATGGTGGTTTAAATATCTGTGGAAATTGTGTTTTATTTTTAACAATAAGATGTTAGTTTTCAACAGGAACAACAAAACTTCTAGGTCAATTTAGTTCTACCAACAGTGTCCTCAAAATGTCAATTAAATGATTATGTAACTTTACTGCTTTAAACTTTGGGGTAGTGAAGGCGGTTGTTTTTTTGGGCGATGGTACAACATCAGTCGATAAAAAATACATTTCCAGAAAAAATTTTATACCACAAAATTATCATTTTTCATTCTTGTTGGAATTTTTTTTTTTTTTTTTAAAGAATTCTAGTTTTCTGCAAACAAAATTATTTTATTTCACTAAAAAATTCTTTCCAAACCGAACAAAAAACTGTTGAAACACAAGCACTTCTCTGACCTTATGGTGTTTTTAGCTTCAGTTCAAAGTTATTTACAGGAATTAGACAGGAATCTCCATGGACAATGATGTTTGCAGATGACATTTTGATCTGTAGTGAGAGGAGGGAAGAGGTGGAGGAAAAGCTGGAGAGGTGGAGGTTTGCACCTGAAAGAAGAGGAATGAAGATTAGTTAGAGTAAGACGGAGTACATGTGTGTGAATGAGAGGGATCCAAATGGAAAAGTGAGGTTACAGGGAGAAGAGATAAAGAAGATGGAAGATTTTAAGTACTTAGGATCAACAGTCCAGAGCAATGGAGAGTGTGGAAAAGAGGTGAAGAAGCGTGTTCAAGCAGGCTGGAATGGGTGGAGAAAAGTATCAGGTGTGATGTGTGACAGAAGAGTTTCAGCTAAAATGAAAGGAAAAGTGTACAAAACCATGGTGTTTGGTCTAGAAACAGTAGCACTAAGGAAAAGACAGAAAGAAGAGATGGGAGTAGCAGAGATGAAGATGCTGAGGATCTCTCTGGGAGTTACCAGGATGGACAGAATCAGAAATGAGTACATCAGAGGAACAGCACATGTTAGAGGTTTTGGAGATAAAGTCAGAGAGGCCAGACTGAGACGGTTTGGACATGTACAGAGGAGAGAGACCGAGTACATCGGCAGAAGGATTCTGGGTTTGGAACCACCAGGAAAGAGGACTAGAGGAAGACCAAAGAGGAGGTTCATGGATACAGTGAAGGAAGACATGAAGATAGTTGGCGTGACCGAAGAGGATGCAGCAGATAGGGTTAGATGGAAGAAACTGACTTGCTGTGGCGACCCCTGAAGGGAGATGCCGAAAGGAGAAGTTCAAAGTTATTTACACGAATGTCAGCCGTTGTATCTTGAGCTACGTTGATGAATAAAGTGTAATATCATTCTTTTATTCAGATACATTATTGTATTCCATTAACGTTAAGATAACACTTCACTCTCTGCTAATGCCAGGCTAACTTTTGCATTTACTTTACAACACGACCTGTACATTATACATGTGGTAACCATTATTGATTTTTTTTAGCATCCCATTGGCGTAACTCTGTTAAGTAAAAGCCAGTATGTGTTAATGTGATTAATAGATGAGAAGAATATTGAGAAGGGTAAAGATGTCCGTCTTTTCCGTTAATGTTTTGGGTATGTGTCGAACCAAGCATTGTTTGAGGAATTTGTACGTTTGTTTAGTGTTTCTATCAGATCGGAGATGTTTGAATTTCAGTGCCACTCATATGCATGTAGTCCATGGGTGTTTGTGTATGCTCCTGTATCTATGTGCGCATGTGTGCGTTTGATTGCTTTAGTCACACAAGCAGTCTCCCACTCACATTGCTCTAAGCTTTGAGTGGGCGAAGGCCACTGTGGAGCTGATAGGGGAGACGGAAAAGCGAGAGGAGATGGAGGATGAGTAGGAGAGAAGGAGACAGAGAGAGATGATAATGAAAAATTGAAGGCAGCAAGGAAATGAGATGTACGTTTCCACTCTGGAGACATGGTGCTCACTGTAAAAAGTAGATATCTCACCAGGGGTCTGAGAATCTTCAGCACTGTTGAGGTGAGAGCTTTAAATTTCTCCAAGGCAAAAGCCGTTTTTAGACAAAGACCACAGAGAGATCTAATTTCTATTATGTTATCAAACCCAATTGTTTGAAGTACTTCATAATAATTTATGGTTCACAGCTTGTCTCGGTTGCTTGAATCCTTCTCATGCACATGAGATACAAGCAGTACTTTAGTCACCTAACATGGCACTGCGATCAGAATAAGTAGTCTTTGTTTTACGGTTTACCAACAAGACAGTTGAAAGTATCCACCATGTTGTGACAGAATGATAAGTATACATATCCATTTTTAAACAGTATTGCATGTGGCTGATTGTTTGCCCGAGACAGACAAAGAGCCTTTACATTCAGACCTTTACTGTTTAAACTCTAGTTTGTTGGCAGCTCGTGTCAGTGCATTTCAAAAGAACAAAACAAGGTTGTTCTACAGCCCTGCATAGCACAAAGGGAATGTAATACATCACAACAGAAGCCTGCAGAGGATGGATATGGCACTCCAAAAGAATATTTCCCACAACATTGCAAGAAAAGATTGCGTTGTGAAGGATGAGAATCTGTAACCCAACAAACAGAAAGATGAGGAGGTGTATACAAGAAAGACCTCCTTGTAATTTGCCTTACAACGCTGCCTGCTCAAAGGAGTTTCTCCTGTTTATATTTCTTCTTTATTAGTGTTTTTATCTCGAAATGTGTCGTAAAGCATTCTCATGTGCAACTCTTCTCTATTACTCAACAACTAAGAGAAACAGATGGAAAAGAGTTCATTTGATATGTTATTACATGTTAAATAACATTTTTTCTTTAATTTAGCAATAAAAAAGTGACCAAAATATGTCTTTTTAATACAAGGTGGACAAACAAACAATACGTCTTAAAATTTGAACACATTTATGAAGGTACTTACAATGGAGATGCTTCTAAAAGTGGGTTGAGAGATTTTGGGTTGAGAATTGTAATACTGAGAAACAGAGGAATCCAGTACTGCGACAGATTATTAAATGCATGCTCTGGTTCAGGAAAGTATGGTTTCACAGCTAATGAATCATGAGTGATGACATATTCACTTCTGTCACCACTTAAAAGACAGTAGTAATTTGGAAAATAATAATGTGAATGGTTGATGCTGTTAACTGACCTAAAACTTATTGAGGTGAGAGAGAATAGAGCCAAAGCTTTTGATTTAGAACAAACAAGTGGTGGACTGTTGAGGTCTGCAAGGCCTTCTTTGCCGGCCTGAACAATATTTAAATCACAAAATGATTTTGTTTAGTCTTCTCAGCTGCTTATACCCAATGGGGTCGCGGAGGGTGCTAGAGCCTATCTCGGCTGATTTAAGACAAGAGGCAGGGTACACCCCGAACAGGTCACCAGTGTGTTGCAAGGCCACACACTCACGACCATCCACAGACACTCATTTCCAGGGGCAATTTCATAGTGGCCAATCAACTTAACACGCAGGCGCCTTGAACGATGGCGCCTGTTACAGCAGCTCCTGTAGTCTTTTTTGTTGAATCGTTGTTCAATTGTCGTTTTTATCTTCTTTGTTTGCTTATTTCTCTTATTGTGCTATTTATTTGAAAATAATCCCAACTAGAATGGTTTATGGTTTTTAAAAAGTCTTTTTGTGCAACAAAGTATGGCTATCGTTTCATCACTTTATATCACTTTTTATCTCGTTATGCACGTTCAGTCCTGCTTGCATAAAGTTAGTCACGTTATGACTTCTATTTAATTATTTTACTATTTTTTATTTCTTATTATCCTTTTTGGATATATTCACTATTTCTTTTTTTACAGCTGTTGTGCTGCTTTAACACACAAATTTCACACATGTGGGAAAGTAATTCTGTTTTGTATCTGTATGTTTTTTGGAGAGTGTGAGGAAACTTGAGTACCTGGAGAAAACCCGTGCATACACAGAGAGAACATGCAAACTCCACACAGAAAGGCCAGTGTTTCAAAGCTCGTCCCACCCAGGACCTCAACCTTCTCACTGTGAGGCCACTGAGCCACCCTCACATAATGATAATAATTTTACTTTGGCTTCGTATCTTCTTCTTCTTTCGGCATTTCCCTTCAGGGATCGCCACAGCAAGTCAGTTTTTTCCATCTAACCCTATCTGCTGCATCCTCTTCGGTCACGCCAACTATCTTCATGTCTTCCTTCACTGTATCCATGAACCTCCTCTTTGGTCTTCCTCTAGACCTCTTTCCTGGTGGTTCCAAACCCAGCATCCTTCTGCCGATGTATCCTCTCTCCTCTGTACACATCCATATATTTTGCCTGTGTATATTCTAGAAATATGTCTTTTCCCTGCTTTTCCAATGGGGCGTGTTAGTCAAAGCTTTAAACCAAATGCATTTACCGTCATTTGTTGTCCAAGTCCGAGAAGTCTGCTTGTTACAAAATTACAAAATAGTCCGTTTCAAGGGCCCAGAAACACAAAAGCACAGTTTTGACTTTAACTTCAACTATTCAGATTCTAAGTTGTTTTTTTCCAGCTGTTGCATAACATTAACAAAATTAAAACCTACTGATTGGAAGCAGCATCTCTAGCAAGTTGTGCAAATAAAAAAATGAATCTGTTAAAGTAATGCATGTTTTGTCGGTCTACAATGTCTAAAGAAGAAGAAGAATTAAATTTAGGAGCAGAGTCGTTATGAAGGCCACTTTCTTAACAAACTTTTCAAAGAAGGCAACACATAAAAATCTGAGTGCAACAGGCAGCTCTTCAAATCTGTGTTTTTCTTTGTCAGTGACCATATGGCAAATGGACTTTACTTATACAGCACTTTTCTGTACTCAAAGCATTTGATAGTTTGTATTCAAAAGCACTGGCACTCAAAAAGCGTTTTACATTGTAGTTCACATTCATCCATTCACACACACATTCATACCTGATGGTGGAAGCTGCCATGGAAGCTGCAAACCACTATCAGAAGCAATTGGGGGTTCGGTGTTTTGCTCAAGGACATCTCAACATGAACTTCAGGTGGAAGGATCGAATCCACAATCATCCGGTTACAGGACGCTCACTCTATCCACTGAGCCATTCTTGCCATACTCATCTTTGACCATATTCATATCCACTTAGTCCCAAAGTGGACCCCAGAAATTTGACACAGACTCAATGTTCTGCATTAGTGACGAGAGAAGGAGATGGATTATGCGTACAAATTTTCCAAATTTTTAATGAGTATATCTTACTATTGCTGGTGGGCTGGACAGTGGAGTGGATCGGAGCAGGCTGATTGGACACAGGTGAAGTTAGTTTGTGTGCATGGTGGTATGACCTAAATGTAGCTCCGCAACAGACTGGTGACATACTCAGGGTGTACTCCACCTTTTGCAAAAAACGAGCCGGGATAAGCACTGTCATCCCCGTGACTCCAAGTAGATAATCGTTCCAGAGGTCAGATAGAATATTGCTAGCTTTTTTGTGTGTTGTGACTCTAGCTGACGTAGAGGGATACTTGTTCACCACTAGTTTGTTCAATGCATTTGTTATAAAGTTATATCTGTTTTCAACTTAGAAAAATGTTTTTATGATGTCAAACTCTTATTTAGGGATGGATTGATCATAACATGTCACACTCTTAGTTAGGGATGGATTGATCATAACAGAACAGAGCTGAAGATCTACATTGGAAAAATTCGATCTGTAACTGGTATATTCTAGATTTTGATATCTTATTCAAAATAAACTTTTCAGAACTTCTATAGTGATGGGTCTAGTGTGGGCCTAGTATTTGTTACCAAAGGGGTTTCTTGGGGAAAAAATATGTCAGTACTCCTTCCCCCTCTTACATGACAACAAACAAGTAGTTGCTACTTTGAAGGCGTAACCAGCTACACACATGATATTTTTTATGTAGTAAGCATTTCACACTGTGTTTTCCCTCCATACCCTTCTACAGTAACTCCTACCTCCTCAGTGAGTTGGGCAGAAAATGGGAAACTCAAACTTGAGTCAAATTTTGGAGCCAATGCTTTCACAGGACAGAGATGAGCAATAGTCAGGCTTTCACACTTCCTGGCCTCTGATAAAGTTTTATAAACAAGTAAGACTTCTTCTCTGTTGCGTACTGGATGTTCCAAAACCCAAATTGTGGTTGTTTATGTACAGTAGATAACATAAGAAAAGATTTATTGTGCATGAGATGGAAACTTTAAATTTTTTTTGTGATTGTATATTGTTCTGATTTCATGTCACATGCCAGAGGTAACATCAACGAGGTACAAGTTTATGTCTAAGTTTAAATAGCTAAAAATAAGGTTTCCAAAACCAAACAGTGTGACAAACAAAGTCTAGACTGATCCCAGGTGCAGTCACGTAACATAAGAGGCGTTGGCTCAGAGGTAGAATGTCCGTCTTTGCACGGAAGAAGCCGTTTTTGTTCCCACTGAGCCCCCTAAGTGTTCCTGGAGCAGACACCTAACGCCCTAGTTACTCCCACCATAGGTGTCGTCGTGGCTGCCTGCTGCGGTGCAATGCAGCAAAGAAGTTTCCCCATTGAGGAATAAATATAGTATGATAAAAAATATAAAATAAAAATGATGCGCAACTGTCAACAAAATTATAACGCCAACTTGACTCGGACATGGTGATAACGGTTCCTTTCCAACAGTTTTTGCTGAAACGGTGCCACATTTCTTTGGCAAGGACATGCATCTGCAGAAAATACTCTTCATAACTGCAAGTTTCTTGCTAAGTTTTTAAGACAAAGCATTTTTTTTTTTTGCTGACACAATCAGTAACATTTTAAAACTTTTCTGTAAAAATTCAAACTGTTTCTAATGAACCATTTGCGTTGTGTAAAACAGTTCAAAGTGTTTAAAAAGATACGTGATTCTCCAATAGCTGTTTTTCTGTTTTCCAGTCTGTGGGGACATCCATGGGCAGTTTTTTGATCTTATGAAGTTGTTTGAGGTGGGAGGATCACCAGCCACAACACGATACTTGTTCCTGGGGGACTATGTTGATCGTGGCTACTTCAGTATTGAGGTAAGAAGAAAAAGAATTTATCAGGAAGAAAAATGATCATTTCCCCCTTATACTCAGATTAAGTAACACTGCTTGTGGGTTTATTCTTACAGTGTGTTTTATACCTTTGGTCGCTGAAAATCCTCTATCCAAAGACACTATTTTTACTTCGTGGAAATCATGAATGTAGACATTTGACAGAATATTTCACCTTCAAACAAGAATGTGAGTAATTACTGTATCAGAATCATAATTTTTGTTGTGTGTCATGAAATTTTTTCATCCAAATACAGTACATGAATTATTATGTGAGGCTAGTTTTGACATTTTTATTTCCTGTCAGGTAAAATCAAGTACTCAGAGCAGGTGTATGACTCATGTATGGATGCATTTGACTGCCTTCCTCTGGCTGCACTCATGAATCAACAGTTTCTGTGTGTCCATGGTGGACTTTCACCTGAAATACACACCTTAGATGACATTAAAAAGGTACCAGCATCCTGATCTGACATGCAGCAAACTTCTTCACATGTGTAAACAAAAAATTCTAATTTGAGATTCCTTTTCAAGTTGGACCGGTTTAAGGAGCCGCCTGCTTTTGGGCCGATGTGCGACCTGCTATGGTCTGATCCTCTGGAGGACTTTGGCAATGAAAAAACCCAGGAATATTTCAGCCACAACACAGTGCGTGGATGCTCCTACTTCTACAGGTAAACAGCTAATTTTCCTTCATGCTGTCAGGGTTTTAGGATGTGGAAGGAGGAGGACCCAATTGCAGGACTTCAAAACAAGGTTTATTAACTCAATTCAGGAAGTCTGTAATGCAAGACGCACAAGACTAACTCAAAGTTTCAAAAGTCCAAATAATAACAAAGTTCAAATATGGTCAAGCACCATGGTGACCTGGCTGGAAGGGATACTAAGACCTGACACGGAAGTCCGGAGGGATTCCCCTTAAATAGATGGCAGGGTGCACAGATGAGTGGAATCAGGAATCATCCCCAGGCAATCCTAATCAGGTTGATTAGAAATATTCAGGGCTCCCTCTGGCGGTGAGGGATCTTGACACATGCAACATCGACTTTATACATCATATTAATCTGACTTTAAGAAAGTTTTTACTTTGTAATTCATCTTGTGTTGCAAACAGGGAGAGCTCTATCCACAGTAATTGATGTTTACAACTACATTTTTAGGGCTGGAACTTGACCGCGCAATACACTAGCGACCTGTTGAGAGTGTCTAGCGCCCCTTTGCCTGACACAAGCAGGTTTGGCTTTGCCACCTCTGTAATCTCTAGTTAGGAAAGCGGATGGGAGCGGCTGGAACTTAAACTATGTTAATTTAGTTTCCAGTAAATATAAAGGTTTTCGAATAAAACACACACACACACACATTGGTTAATTCAAGGTTGAATGGCAAAAAAGAGGAAAATAAAGAAAGACAGAGGTGTGTTTTTCTGGTAAATACGGAATAGAACTTGTTTATCCTATACATGTTAAAATGACAAAAATTACAAACATTTTTTTTTAAAAATCAGAAGTTATAAAAACAACACGAACATGAAAGTATAAACAGTTAAACATTATCAGCTCTGTTTTCGTGATCATTTTTGTAAGCGGGACACTGTATCGTGAAGATTTACTGCAGTTATGCTGCAGCGAGTCAAACAAGGAGCGAGCACTGCCCTGATACTGTTGTGGGATGGAAGCGAGCTGTGGAAGTAGGTGGTGGTGAGGAGAAAAGATTAGGTGGTGGTTTTAGTGAGACTTTTCTTAATGAAGGCTCAGAACAGTACAAACCACTGCGTGGGAGCTACACTTCTGCTCCGATCAGTAAAAAAAAAAAAAAAAAACTCAGGAAGACTTACAGTGTTCCTTCTGCAGAAGAGCAAATGACATTCTGGGTATTGCGTGCAGGGTAATTGCAGCTTAGAGTCACATTATCATCCAACCGTAATTTGCATGTCTGTGTGTTTGAAAATACCCGTAGAAGTGTCAAAGTGTCATTTAAAAAGTAAACTTGTATTAGATAAAATTCTTCTACTGATGTGTTGCGTGCAGCAGGAACCCAAACACTCTGACATCTATGCATATTTTAGCCGGTTAACTTCTCCATGTAAACAGCCCACAGCTGTTTTCATCTTTAGCCAAACTACACTGTTTCTCAATGGTTTTTCTAACCAAACAGAAATGAATAAATCTTTAAAAATTGTTCCCCCAACTTTAAAGTACTCTAAAGACACATAATACATATGCTTAAGACTTAGTCATCTTTTTTTATTGTAGAATGACCACCAATAGTTGTGTGAGGTAGAAGCTGGGAGAGGATTACTGTGTGGATGTGTGGAGGATGCTGCTATTATAGTCATCTATCTCCCTGTGGCTTTGTTCTGTCTTCACTCTTAAACTTGCCTCTCCATCACCATGACTCTTGCCAACCATACAGTATGTACGAGGCAAAGAGTAACACTCTCTCCTGGGGATTTCTAGGAAATGCAAGAAGCTCTCTACAGCTGGTCGAGAGAAAGAGGGACAATCAATCAAACAGAATGGAGTTATTTGACTTTCAGCATCAAACTGACAGTGACTGACTTGTTAGAATGCATGCAAACGCATTCCAAGCATAGTTTGATTTGTAAAGATGTACATTTTCAGTTAGTTCTGTTTTTTTTTTTCTAGTTTCAGAACCAACTTTGCAAATATATTTGCAAAATTGTTGGTGTGATCGTTTCTACAGTATGTCAAGACGAGTTTTGTTAAAATTGTTTTATTTTTCTAAATGATTTGAAAGTTTGAGTTTGAAATTTTAATTCATTTGTAGAAAATTTAAACACTCCGTTTGGTGTGTCAAAGTAAAATTGGTCTCAGTTTGGTCACATTTAATTATTATTTCCTCTTTTGAATCACTTAGCCCTATTGGAGTTATGGGGGGTACCGGACCATATCCCGACTAATCTCAGGCAAGAGGCAGGGTACACCCCGAACAGGTCGCCAGTCTGCTGCGGGGCACCACACACACACTTGCCCCACCCCGGACTCAAACCCTGACCTTCTTGCTGTGCTGGTCTCTCACTCAGAGATAGAGTGAGGAGCTCTGCCATCTAGGAGGAACTCAGAGTAGAGCTGTTGCTCCTCCAAGTCGAGAAAGGCCAGATGGGGTGGTTCAAGCGCTTGGTTAGAATGCCCCTCGAATGCCTTGCTGGTGAGGTGTTTTGAGCATTTACCATGATACACACCTACATGGAACGCCTCTGGATCCTCCCAGGTGAGCTGGGGGATGCAGTCAAGGTCATAGAAGCCTGGGCTTCCCGTCTGAGGCTGTTGCCTCCGTGACCCGGCTTCAGATAAGCAGAAGACAATGGAACAACAAAAGTTGCACTTGCTTTTTTTTGTAGTTTCCAATCAAAGTTGAAAAAAGACACTTCTTCCAGCAAACTTAGTGATATAAAAAGATCTTTATTACAGAACATGAGAGTAACAAATCAGAAGGAAGCCAAGATGAAAACTGTCCCATCAAGAGATTGTGTAGTCAACATTTAAAGTATGTGATAGAAAATGTCCGTCTTCTTATGGTAATTAGTAAATGTGAGCGAACAAAGAAAACTCCCTTCTTACATCTGGTTTCCATCAAACATCTTCTCTGGTTCATTAGAGTGAAGATGGTTCTCACCTGGGGTCACTTGGTGACCACTGAAAAATGAATCAGGTAAATTACAGAGTTCTCTACCAGTCAAGGACGGGACAGTCTAGCCTTGAACTGAAAGGAGCTGTCTCCAATTTTTCTTTTAAAAAGAGAGAATATTTCTAAAAAGGTTTACCCGAAATTACTTGATATTTTCCAGACACAAAAATATAAAACTATGTCATTCTAAACTGAAGCAATGAAGAGTCCTCTTCACATCACCGTAAAATCAATTCACAAATCAAATTATTTTGGGGTACTTTACAAACAAATTCAACAAAATCAGTTGAGCGGGATTAGACTATTAATCAAAAGCTTCATTTAGATTCAGTTCATTTTTTTTATGGCTCATGACAAATTCAGTCAGTACACTCAAATTTAGTCATAAAATTGCAGTTCGGCTCAATTCAATTGTGATGTTTCTTAATGCTCGAAAAAACTTTCTCTGATAGGATTTTAACTTATAATAAAAACAACAAAAATGAGGGCAGCACAGTGGTGCAGTGGGTAGCACAGTGGGCTCACAGCAAGAAGGTCGTGGGGACAAGGTTTGAAACACTGTCCTTTCTGTGCGGAGTTTGCATGTTCTCCTCGTATTTGCGTAGGTTTTCTCTCACCCTCCAAAGACATGCATGTTAGGATGATAGGCCAGTGCCGAAATTGCCCCTAGGAATGTGTGTGTGGATGGTTGTATTTGTGTGACACCGCGACAGACTGGCGACCTGTTTGGGGTGTACCCTGCCCTTCGCCTTAAATCAACCGGGATGGGCTCCGGCACCCCCCACAACCCTGTAAGGGACAGATGAATGAGAAGATGACTGATGACTCACAACAAAAATGATCAATAGTGGCCTTACAAAGAAATTTTATTCATCATTACTGACTTCAGGGGTACAAAATGACAAAAATCAGTATCAGTATAAACATTGTTAATTTAAACAAAGTGCTTTGAGGAAATTGTAATGCCCTCTATCAACTAGTTTTGTTGTTTCGATGTTGTTGGAGTGATCATCTTCAAGCATCACAGATGGATTAGCCTAGGTGAAAGTGATAAAAACCCCACTCTGCTTAGCACTCCCATCCTGCTCTGGCTCTTTCACTCATACTCACTTGTCAGATTCCTCACTCGTTCTCACTCACAGGCGCACGGACAAATTACTGTGAGTTTTCACTAAGTAAAAAGATGGAATGATCCAAAAGAGAGAAATAAGTGTCCACCGTCTTTTCTCGCTCTGATTAATACGTAAAGTTAAAGCATTTGAAATATGAATGTATGTTTATGTTTTTGATGACATTCAGATTTTTCAAGATTAGCCTTCTTACATGTTGTTAAATGAAAATGTGTCTGAAACCTGAAATAATCCGCATCCATTTGTGATTTACATCATACAATAAGACATGCAATACATAAACGGGTTGACTGATTCAGTTTTGCAAGAGTTCATGCAACAGCGGCCTTCTTGTTTCTCCTCCGACACAATTCTTTAAGCACTTAAATATTTTAAACACTTTTGAAAGTTTGATGGGTTCAAGTATCGGCGTGCCTGCAAAGATGCACAGGAGAAGAGGATTGTACCGTGTTTGAAAAACGTTGTTACATCACAACAATTTCTCATGAGTTAAGCTAAAGATGAATTAACAGTTAATCAAATTGAAAAAAATAGTATAAACAAAAATCAGAAGAAATTTTTGTTGTAGCTCATTGTTGTCTTTATCTGTGTTACTAACTTGCCCTTGTTCATAATTATTAATGATTACATGTCCAAGTGAAGAGCACGGGAACATTTTTATTTTATTTAACCCAAATTTTTAGTAAATAATTTCTCTCCTCAGCTAAACAGAATATTCACTTATTGCACAGGCATCGTGTCTGCTACTGGAACGTTTCTTTTTGCAGATAGGGCCACCGGTTCAAGATTGTAGCAGTATTTCTCTCACCGCAGCAGTCAAAGTAGTCACATTTGACATAACAAAGAATAAAGTTATAGAGTCATAGATCCATCGATTTTGTAAATAAAGTTAGTCTTATCTAACTTTATTTACAGTATTTACTTCAACTGTTTGAAGCACATCACAAGTCTCCAGAAGACTGCACTTCAAAATTTTGAAGTTCCTTTGTTGTATTTGTCACCAGCATGCTAACCGCAGGTTATTTAAACCTTACACGCTGAGGCCAACACAATTATGTGCCAAGATAAACTCTTGAGTGTACATTTTGTCAGATAATCTCATTAAATGTAAAGGGACTGCATGTTCTGTTACTTGAATGTTAATGTGCATTTGATATTTTTTTCAAGCGTCATGGGTCAGTATCCAATCACAAATTAAAAACTCCTTAATCTCAAATAAAAACTCCTTAATTCAAGTACAGTAGATTCCCAAGAGAGATATCTTGTCGTAAAAATTTGATGTGATTTCTAAACTGGTAAAGGAAACCTAGGCTGCACGGTGGGACAGTGGTAAGCACAGTGGCCTACCAACAAAAAAATCAAGGTTCAAATCTCAGTTGAGGCTTGAAACAATGGCCTTTCTCTGGGGAGTTTGCATGTTTTCCCCATGTATGCGTGGGTTTTCTCCGGGTACTCCGGTTTCCTCCCACCCTCCATAAGCATGCATATTAGGCTGATTTGCCACTACAAAATTGTCCCTAGAAAGAAGTGTGTGTGTACGGTTGTGTGTGTGTGGCCCCACGACAGACTGGCAACCTGTTCGGGGTGTACCCTGCCTGTCGCCATGAATCAGCCTGGATGAGCTCCAGTATCTCCCAGCGATCCCGTCAGGGAATAAGCAGTTCAGAAGATGAATGAATGATAAACACCTCTCAGAAAGGTGACATGGTTAGAGGTTTAGCATGTTAGCATGAACAGCTGTGCTACATTTCTCTTTGATGGCTAGAAAAGCACACGCCAGGTTTAAACCTTAAAATTGCAAGGGGTGCAGTCTTTTTTCATATTTTTTTTTTTTTATTGAAGCCAAGCACAAGTGTCTATATAAAATAGTTTGCCACAAAAATAGACCAGTCAAGCCAATGTAAGTGGCCTGCTAACCTCTGCTAACTTTTAGTTAGCTTTTCTTAAAACTTGCCAAAATTTAAAATGTATTGGTTACAAAAGGGATCGACAGTATGATAACAATAATCAATAGTGTCATCCTGTGACCTGCTTGTCTTGTTCTGGTTCATTTTCTTTCAAATTAGCTTGAGGCTTTGGCAACATTTTTTTCTTTTCAGATAGTAGAACTCAAAAAATTTATTGTTTTCAACAAAGTTTATTCTTTTATTTCCACAGTTATCCAGCTGTCTGCGAGTTCTTACAGAGCAATAACCTATTATCGATTATCAGAGCGCATGAAGCGCAAGATGCTGGGTACGGTATTACTACCACACTATTACTACTGCAAACTATTACTACTGCACACTAGTGTGCTCAAACACAAACATTAAAAAAATCTTCTTTCTTTCTTCTCCCAACTGCTTGAAAGTTATCGGATGTACCGTAAAAGTCAGACTACTGGATTTCCATCCCTCATTACCATCTTCTCAGCACCAAACTACCTGGATGTTTACAACAACAAAGGTGAGCTAATACATTTTTTTTCATCAGTTCTTTAAACTATTTGCAACTCTTCCTGTTTATTTTTTATTGACCTTGAGTGATTCAACATGTATTATGTCCCTTCATAATAGTCTGGATTATGATTAAAATTATAATGAACCAGATTGTCCAATTTCCTCGCACCCCCAAAAACATGCTTGTTAGGTTAATTGGCCACTTTGAAATTGATATGGGAGTGTGTGTGAATGGTTGTCTGAGTGTGTCCCCGCAACAGACTGGCAACCTGTTTGGGGTGTATCCTGCCTCTTGCCTGAAATCAGGCGGGATAGGTTCCTGCACCACCCGCAACCCTATTAGTGATAAGAGGTTCAGAAGATGGAACAAAACTTTTAAGGTGAAGTTTCATGTAAAATTAACTTTTCGGAGGTTATCACCATGTTTGAACATTTTCCACACATCCAAAACATATCTGAAGAGGTTTTCTATTTTATTCATGCGTGTTTGAGCAATTTGCAAGCTTTCCTGTTCTGTATTTGGATAGTATATGAAAACCAGGTTTTTCTCGGCCACAAATTTTATTCTCTGTAAGTCCCACATTCTAACGTTAGCAGGAAGGGAGAGACATTTTATGCAAATGCACCAAACTAAAAATAGAGAGGAACATGTGCTAGCCTTGCTAACTTGATGCGCTTCACACTATGTTTGCAAACTCAAGTGGGATTTATGCTGTGTCGTGCACATGCCCAGGTGGGGCAACAGCACTTAAGAATTCACAGTGTCATAAAATAGAATCGACAGACGAATTGGTGCGGTGTCCAAAATAATCAGGATGCTGCATCAATGTGTTGTGGTGAAGAGAGAGCTGAGCCAAAAAGCAAAGCATCGATTTACCAGTCGATCTACGTTCCTACCCTCACCAATGGGCATCAGTTGTGGGTGGTGACTGAAAGAACGAGATAAAAGTGACCGAAATGAGCTTCCTCTAAAGGATGGCTAGGCTCTCACTCAGAGATAGGGGGAGGAGCTCTGCCATTGGGGAAGAGCTCGGAGTAGAGCTGTTGCTCTTCCGGCTCCAGAGAAGCCAGATGGAGTGGTTCAGGCATTTAGTTAGGATCCCTCCCAAACAATGTTCCCTCTAATTTTTTATGCGTCAAACACAGAAGCTTCTTGAGCAGATGGGGGCGAAGCAAAAACGTTCACTCTTTTGTGACATCAGCAGGAGCATCGAGCCAAACTCAGTAGCAGTGGTTTGAAGCAGTTTGTTTCAGAAAGAATGAATTCAGAGATATCCTCCGGAGTTCTGTCTGATTTTACCATCTTTATATTAAACTGAGTTATATTTTCTGCGCTGCACAAGTTTTCTTGTGCGCTAACAATCTGCAAGCAGTGCGCAATTGTGCAACCATGCAGCTTAGAGTGAACATTGCTCCCAAGCACCCTGCTGGTGAGGTGTTTTAGTGTCCCACCGGGAGGAGACTTACAGGTAGAACCCGGACCTGCTGGAGAGACCATGTCTCACAGCTGGACAGGGAACACCTTGGGATCCTCACGGGTGAGCTGGAGATTGCAGCCAGGGTCAAAGAAGCCTGGTTTTCCCGTCTGAGGCTGTTGCCCCTTGTGACCCGGCACCGGATAAGCGGCAGACGATGGAACGAAATAAAATAGAAGTGAAAATGAAAACAATTATTCAAAACCTTTTTTGGGGCAAATATTGCAACCATGATTATCTATAATATATATGTCACAAGATAAGAACTATTAACCCAACAAAAGCACAAGACCTTCTCTTTAAAGTAACTCAAAGGCCAAATATGGGAAAAATGCATGGCTTATCCCACTGTTCCATTATTTAGCTGTTTATTTTTGCACAATGTATTTTATAAGTGTAAATGCTGTTATAAGAGTTTTGGAATTGCCCATTTGTTTATGTTTTTAGATCTGTGTCTCGGTTGCCATTGGCCATGAGAGATGGGGTGCGTGGGAGGAACTGTCAGCCCTGCTGACTATCTCCATGTGGCTTTATCCCTCTTGATATAACAGTGTCAGCAATATCTGGCCTCAGACACGCCACCTAGTGGTTACACATCATATTTAGACTCAAGAATCTAATCATCAAAATGTTCAATTACAGCAAATGAAATGCTGAGCACGTACTTATGATCTGTGGCATTGTATCATTTATGAATTATACTATCATTTAGAATAATTAACAAGACGTGGAAATGCAACAGAAATTTATAACGTTGTTAGGAGTCAATAAACGTTTCTGCAGAAATGCTTTTTGAATTTAAATGAAGAAAAACATTGATTCTTTATAATAGCAGTCAAGTATATTGCAACAAAGTATTCCTGAAAATGGAATATTTTAGAACCTACTAAAGTTGATGAATACAATTGCATGCTTATTCATGCGTAACGCCACACATCAGCAATAATTTGTGTTGAAGAACAATATAATCTACGTTAACTTCTCATTGTGAAAAAAACATGACCAATTTAGGTTGTGAAGACATTAAACTTTGGATTTTTGTGTGTTTTTATTCACATTCTTAAACTATTAGCTATTCAACACATGATAATTGTGCACAGTTATAAAACTAAAAATGGTTATTTTATAAAACCTTTTGTTTAAATTTATTGTGTAACTTTGATATCAAGCTGAAACGTGCAGACAGAATAAAACTGTTTCACTCTTCTGTTTCCCCGCCAGCTGCTGTGCTGAAATATGAAAATAACGTCATGAACATTCGACAGTTCAACTGCTCACCACATCCTTACTGGCTGCCCAACTTCATGGACGTCTTCACTTGGTCTCTGCCATTTGTTGGCGAAAAAGGTAGAATATTGTTTTGTATGTGGCAGATTGATGTGAATTCTTCAATACACTTCTGTCCCCTATGAACCATCACTTATCTCCACCTGTTCCTTCACACTTTATCTTTCACAGTCACAGAAATGCTGGTGAACGTCCTAAGCATCTGCTCTGATGATGAACTCATGAATGATGAAGATGAGATTTTTGATGGTGAGAAACCTTGAATAGAACATTCAGCATTGTGTGTTTATTATTATTATTGTGTCTTGGGTTCAGTTGAACCTTTGCACTGAGCAAAAAATAAGTCAGACAAATTGTCTGACCATGCCTCTAATTTTGAACTAGCAACAAAAATCAAAAGGCAAACATGTAAGAGCACTTGATCACAGACAATCAAAGTTTAGATCTGATTCAGTATTCATTAGATCATTGAGTAAAAGCCCCTATCTGATCTATTTAATATAATTAGAAATATGTTGAACCGGGAAAACATATGTAACTTGTTTGATATCGATGGCAACAAACCACAGTTAATGATTCTTGAGGAATTGTAAATGATCAATACAGTTTAATTTCTTTTTCGTTCTAAGGTATAAGGCTTTCATATACTAAAACTTCAAATTGGTTCATTTATGATGAAATGGCTTTTAATTATACTGATTATTACTCAAAAAAACCATCCTAACTTTTTTTTGGGGGGCGGGGTTATTATTCCACAGCCAATGCAGCCGCAGCCCGCAAGGAGGTGATCAAAAACAAGATTCGTGCCATTGGTAAAATGGCCAAAATGTTCTCAGTTCTCAGGTGAGATTTTGTTTGTGTACATGCAAGCATGACTAGGTGTAATTACATGGGATATTTATAAATCCAAAAAGCAATAAGGTGTTTCCTTGTGTGTGGAGGAGTGGATACAAGATGGGTTTTTTTTCACCGTTTGATCAAGGTTTGCTCAATTTTCCAACCTGTGTGCCTGTCTCTTTTGTTCCTGCAGAGAAGAGAGTGAAAATGTGTTGACGCTTAAGGGCCTGACGCCCACTGGCATGCTGCCAAGCGGGGTACTCTCTGGAGGCAGACAGACACTGCAGAGTGGTGAGTACAGGCCTCAGACTAAGCTTCTTTTTTTTTCCAGATTTTTTAGGTTTTCTTTACCTCATCCCCATTATAAACTGTCCTCGTCCAATGTCGAAAGTCTCTTTCGCACAGTCTCAAATTTTTATGTTTTTTGTGGCAATTGAATGTTTTGGTGTCCAAACATCCCCGTTAGTATTTAAACACAAAATGTTGACACTGTCACAAAGTAACACCATACACAGATTCTTGATAAAGTGAAAACGGGAAGCGATGAACGTACATCAATTCATGTGTAAACACACACAGAGGAAGCAATTTAAAGGTATAATCAAGGTGTAATTTTAGTACTATCACCAACACTGTTAAAACTGTCGCCAAACACAATTTTACCCTGTTTGGCATTGAAAATTTGTGTAGAACAACAATCAAGGCTTTTCAAAAGTTTCTGAACTAAATTTCCTCTTTATCAGAACAGGTTCCGTCTGCTTCTACTTTGTTCAAAAGCATATTTTGTTGTTGTATTTTTATGGCAATATGTGATGTTTCAGACTTTTATAGTTTCTGATCTTCCAAATGCAGCCATGTGGAAACAGTGTCCTGGGGTATCATTTACAGCTGCTTAGATTCACACTAACAATGTGTACTTGGCAAGCTTTACTCTTGTGTTTGAACATAAAATGTTATGGCAATTTTATGCGTTTAAATTAATACGTGCACAACATTTCAGGAGCATATTTTCTCCTCCGTATCGAGCAATAATGTGTCTAATTATATTTTATTTCCTAGCTGTTGAACAGTGCCTGTAGCTTTTTCTGTAGCACGTCTTTTATATTCTGCTGCTAATAAACAGAACTACATATTAACTGAGATTTCAAAATCTGAGACAAATCAGTCTCCTCTGAGGATAGATCACCAAAAGTACCTTCATTGGAAAGCTGTCATTAAAAAAAATCAATATGGCCATGGAAACCACCGTTCAAGAAAAGGCTGACTGTTTAGCACAAACCTTAACCCCATTTGTCCATCAACACTCAATATGAAGACCAACCAAAGAATGGCCACCATGAGTCACGACCTTCTACGTGGATGATACCTTACAGTACTTTGCCAGCGAGTGAGACATTTGGAAAGACATTTGGAACGTAGCAATGCAATCAAATGTTGACTGAAAGTGGGAAAGTAGTCCATTCATAGGGTATTGAAATTTGAGAAGGTAAAATAGGAGTTGTATAGAACTCCCTGCCATTAACCACAAGCAAATAGCAACCATGAATGAGCCACATGTTATCATGCAACATTCAAGAATAATCACAAAGATGCATCCTGCTAGTGGTCTGATACTCTGCTGAAAAAACAAGTTGTTGTCCAAAAAACAGAAGTTCAGACCCAGTATATTAAAAATTAAAGCTATTTACCATGCATAGACGGATCCATCCCGTCTATGCATGAAGCTTTACACCAAGAAAAAGTAAGGAGAAAGAGGTCTAACAGAGCCACAGTTAAAAATGATACATCAAAGCTGCATGTACTGTATACTCCAGGCAGATGGACCTAAGAGACAAAACATTTAGGGAATATGATGGGGAAGGAGTTGGAGGAACCATCATGGGGCCAAAATGGAACCATCAAATTGCTGAAGTGGCAAATATGGAGAAGAGGGCTGTGGAGAGCTGAAAGAAAAAACAGCAGAGATGCTTAATTAGGACAGCACAAGAATTAGCCTTGAACACCAGGATAAGTTACTACACCGAGAAGAATCTCGGAAACGTCCCAACAGGTTAAATCTGGGTTTTAGATGCTAAGAAAAAAACTTCACATGGACAACCAATTTGCTGGCTTAGTAAGAAGAAACATTGTGCTGAATTTAACCTGTAAACTCCCTAACTCACAAAGAGAAACACCGCCAAAGGGGTGGAGAATAAGAATGGATTTTCCGAAAAATGACTAGCAACGATAACTTTTCTAAGAGGTAGTTTTTTCGGAAAATTATTGAAGAAAAGAAGAATCATTTTTAGGAGGATGTAGTTGCTCATCACACAAACAGAGTTAAAATTTGAGGAAAAGACTGGTTCAATGTATTTTTGTGTTCGTACTTAAAATGTGTTTCATGTCAAGCCACCATTCCTTGTCATCTCATATTTCAGTCATTTCTTTCTATTGATTTGTCTTCTTTTTATCTTTGATGTGAATAACCAACCCCAGATGCTAATTCTCTCAGTATTAACGCATGGCGCTCCTCTGAGTTTGGCTGCATTGGCAATGAACATGTATAACTCATCTGGCCAAAACATGAGTCGCCTTCTCCCTGGGGCTGCATTTTACATTTGCATGGCTTTATCAGGAGTAACCTGCTCCCCTCCTCCCCCTTCAGCCACCATTGAAGCCATTGAAGCCATCGAGCCGCATGATGAGGACAGAGAAGGTAAACTAGTCCTCCTTCTCCCACCTCTCACTATTTTTTTAGGGCATCTTGCTGCAGAGGCCTCATATCAAGTTCATGCACACAACAGCTGACACGACAATAAACCCTCTCTTTGAACTTTTTATGTTGATATAGCTGACACTTTACTTTGCAGTACATCAAAGAAACAGAAGAGGAGCCCAAAACAAAGACTTTCTTTCAAAGTATTCTGAAATGAACAAACTAATTCCACATAAAGAGAATTGTTAAGAAGGTATTTTTCAATGGTCGTTTGAGTTATAATAAGAAAAACATGGCACAAACTAAGCAGTTCTCATGGTGGGAGTTTGGTGTGAAGTCAGATTTTTCTTGCCAGCATCCTAAGTGGAGGGAAAATAGAGAAGTCAATTTTACCCCTTGAGGAAGATTTTGCTAGCACGAGCAGCGAATGGAAATGAAAAGTTTTTGCACTTGCAACAACTGGAGCATACATTAGTGAAGGCAAATTACCAGCTCGCATGGAATCTAGAATAGAGTGAAATCACAAAGTAAAAAAGATTTAGCGTTTTAAGCTATCAAGGAGTCTTCATAATAAATTAAAATCCTGCAAAGTGAAGTGCTGCTATGAGATGCATGACTAAAGCACATTGTTTTGGGTCTGCCTTGTAAATGGCCTCTATTTGGTTCAAAAAATGGTTGCATGTACAAGAACATGTCCAGAGCATCAACATGAAATATGTATTTTGATGGTTCCCATGCTAATTTACACTCACAATTCATGAAGCTTCACAATAAAACAGTAATTTCCATCCTAGCTAATCTTTATTGGATATTCATAGCCCTCTTTGAAAAAGTAGCACTATGACATTTACAGTTCTGCCATATTTTTATTTTATAGATATTGAAAAATTTACTTAACCAAAATGAACTCAAACACAAAGCTACCAGATTACGTGAACAACCTTTGTTTCATTTGTGTTTTCAGTGAAATCTAGATGTATTTTAAATAGAATAGAATGTGTTTTTTGAGGGATGTCAGTTTTTTGGGTGTGGTGCTTTTTTTTCATTTTTTGCTTTCATTAGATGTGAATTTTACATCCTAACAACAGAAAGGGCATATTTTAAAATAATTTGGGTATACAAGCATAATTAAAGCAGATTTTTCTCTAAATGAGTTTATATACAAATTTCCAGTCATTAAAGGTTTAGCTAGTTTGACATTTAGAGAAAAAATGCTTATATTAGAAGTTGTTCAACTATTTTTCTGTGAAAACAAATCCCACATTAGTCACATTTTTGTCCAAAAAGCTTGGAAAGAACTGCTTTTAAGTTCAAACCGAACGTTTTATCTTGAGCCAATAAACGTTACTTCACTGAAGTACCAGCTGCTCACTTTTAATTACTCCCACTTAATTCCTTTATTTTGCTGTTTTATTTCTCACAAGATGAATCAGATGATCATTTTTGTTGTAAAAAGAGTCTTCATTGACTGGACAACGGAAGTTCACCAGGGGAAACAGATTTAAACGTGTTGGTTCCCTGCTGAACCTGTCCCTGGATGAACTCATGCTCATTGGATTGTTACAACTCATGCCCCAATCAATCCTTTAGGTTTAATAGATAGGTTTTTTCTATTATTACTAAGATGTGTCACATCTACCAGAAACACTCACATTTTTTAACATGTGTAGAGGAATCTTTATTGCAAAATGCGTTATAAATGACAAAATATGGATTAGGAATTCTTAAAGATGGCGCCATTGCATGATCCTAATATATATTTATTTTTTCCTCCAGCCATTCGTGGATTCTCCCCCCAGCACAAGATCACCAGCTTCGAGGAGGCTAAGGGCTTAGACCGTATCAACGAGCGCATGCCACCTCGCAAAGATGGGGTGAACCACGTGGGCCACTCCATGGGCAAGATGAATATGTCAGAGGCAAATGGCACAGAAGACAACAGCAACATCCAGTGATGTGTTGTCTGAGCGTCGAAACCGTGCTGCTGTTGCGCTGTGCAGCAAGACTTTGCTAAATCGGAAATTCAGGCCTCAGAACTTAGAAATAAAACAGGCCCACAGGTAGAACATGAAATCAGCAGCAAAACTAAAAATGGGCAAAAAGGTCATTTATTTTATGACAGTATGTCATTGCACATTTAGGGGAGGGGGAGCTGGGGTTCATAGCAAAGGGCAGCAATAAGGAGAGACCTACAGGCTGCAGCTTTATTGCTAAGAATTGTGGTTGAAAGAGTTGTCTGACTGCTCCTCTTGTCAATTCAATTACTGACTGAATTGCAGGAGGCTGGGGGGTGTTTTTCAGTACTGACACATGCGTGCTCCTTTATTACAGGGCCTGACAGATTACATAGCTGCAGCATCCATGCTACACAAATCATTTTACTATTTTATAAAGTATTTATTATTATTATTAACTCATAAATTTACTTGGAGAGGAAGATGAGCATTTACATGTTTTGATAGTATTAGGTCACATTATTTTGAGAAAGAAAGAGTAGAATGAAAGGGAGAAGACAAAAAAGTAGAATATATTTCTCTTCAAACTTGCAGGGTCCTGTCTTAAGAATGGACTTGAAATTTATTCATTTACTTTGTACTTAGACCCTGTCATTCTGCAAGAAAAGAGGATGCTCGTGTGTACTCTCAACTACCGGTAATAGCCAAAGCCGTTGTTGTCTGAGATCCACTTTGGGTATGTCTCACAGATCCCTTTTCGTGTTTTATCATTAGCCATCTCCCAGAAACTTTGACTCAAAAATACAGAATCAACTGATTACTGAACATAACTCAAAATAACAAAATGTAAATTAAGATTTAACTGAGCACATGGATGCGAATCGGCAAATTCTTCACATGAACAGTTGAATCTAAATGGATTTTAGCTCCATACAATTCCACGGCTAATTCATCTACCACAATTTTAACAATCACTTAATCAGTTTTAATCAAATGACAAAAGATCTAACACCCAAGACTAAAAATATGTTTACAATTATTTGGGCGCAGGGGGTTTGATGGGGATATATGCATTGCTAATGGCTATGTATTAATATTAATTTAGTCTGCATGAACACCTGTATCTGGATCACAGGGGAAATGGAGTAAATGATTTTGAATGTTGGGACATAACCTGCCGTAAAGACACTTAACTATTATTTCTCACCTGCTTCTTGCTAAATATAGTAAGAATGTGTGCAGTCACTAAGTGTACATCAGCATCCTATGAGGTTTTGCACTTTTTATTGTGCTGCAAATTCAAAGAGATTTTATGCCTACACACAACGCACCAACAGATGTACAAGGAAATTCTAGACATTTGTGAATTTATTGAAGTCAGTTTTAAAAAGTTTATTTAACAATCGCATTTGTCGTTATGAGAGCTGGAATATATGGGGATGGATCTATTCAATGATCTACGACCTCGTTTGTGAATGAGCAGAATTTTTAGCCAAGGGAAACTTCTGAGACAAAAATCTGTTTCTTTTTCACTTCAACTATATTAGGATTAATTCAAGCTAATCAAAAGTACTTCCAGTATGTGAACTGAACACTGGCTTATGAATTTATAGTAAATTGGTAGTGTTTAATATTTGAATCTTTGAGTCTTGTTTCTTTATCATTTAATCTAATTTTAAAGCGCAGAAACAAGATGAGAAAAAAAACAGGGAAAACCACACTGTGATCCAAAAAGTGTCAAAATATTGTACAAAATAGTCCAGAAGTAAAAAAAAAAAAAAATCTGCCACGTTTCTTATAGGACTCTTCTTTGTTTAAATAAAGTAGTGAATACTAATCAGACTAAAATCATACTGGGGATTGTTTTTTTAAAAAAAGTCAGTCATGAAGCTATAGCATAAAGTATAAATTTCTAGAATTCCCTGACTTTTATTAATATTTTTTCTAGTTTATATTCCATCTTCCATTCAGCAATGAAGATATGTGAATTAAAGATGGACAAAAAGTGACTTTTAACACAGCATCTATGGTACGGAACGCATCAATGCATGCAATTAAGTTCCTAATTGTTATGTGAGATTATAATCGTGATAGTTGTGTTTCAAATAGTAAACTTGGATCAATTTTTTTTTTATTATATTTGTAGTTTTTTGTCTTGTTTTCTAAATTTTTATAAATAGGCTTCCTTTAATTGTTTTGGTCCATTTTTTTCACTACGTTACTTACAACCACTGCTTTTAATTTTATATTATTTTATTGTATGCAGAGCTGCCCTCTTAAGGTGTGAAGCCTTGTGTTTCTAATTTTTTCTGTTGTACTGATGTACAGAAAATGTTCTATAGTGTGAATGAATATAATCTCAGTGAAAAGCAACTTTTCAGGCTGCCAAAGCATGATAGCATGGTTTTCAAATGTTAATGAACTGGACACAAAGAAAATCAGGTGTCACACATACATTTAACAGGAAACATTGTATTCTGGTTATATTTACTGCTGATATTATTATTGTTACAATTTAGCTTATGGTTACTTTCCTTTTCTCCGTTACTGTTTCTTGTATGGTCGACATGCATACTTCAACAGAGAAATATAATGGATTTTATCTTGCAACATTTTTTATTAATTATGGAAATATGTTTTGGCATTTGACTTCCTAAATAATACACACATTGTAAGCATGCCCTATGGGACAAATCACATTTTTTTACTCTTGAATAAAATATGCATGAATAACTTGTGTGGGATTGTGTCTAACTTATCATCTAAACCATTTATTCATTGTATTCATGGAAATAGTCACATACAGGTAAGATCCCTGGTTCATGTGACAACCAAGATATTTTTTCTTCACAGTAATTTCATAATATCCAGAAATCCAGAAATGAAACAATCATGCAAATTGATATAAGTAGTTCATCATTCTTTCCTGCTGGGGTCGCCAGAGCCCATCCCGGCTGGTTCAAGGTGAGAGGCAGGGTACACCTTGAACAGGTTGCCAGTCTGTCGCATGGCCACACATGTAGACAACCATTCACGCATACACACTCATTCCAAGGAAAACTTTTGTAGCGGCCAATCAACCTAACATGCAAGTTTTTGGATGGTGGGAGGAAACCTGAGTATCCGAACACTCACGCATACACAGGGAGAACATGCAAACACCACACAGAATGTTCCAAGCATCGTCCCCATCCGGGATTCAAAACCGACCTTCTTGCTGTGAGGCCACTATGCTAACCACTGTGCCACCGTGCAACCCATATTAGTGGTATTTGAATATAATAATTTCTTCTTCTTCTCTTGGCATTTCCTTTAGCTGGGTCGCCAGAGACATAGTTTCTCAAGCGGGTCGGGGGTCATTCTCTTGGTCTACTCATGGTGGGACGTGCCAGAAACACCTCACCAGCGAGGTGCTTCGGAGGCATCCTGACCAGATGCCCAAGCCACCCCATCTGGTTTCTCTCGACCTGGGGGAGGAGTGGCTTGGTTCTGTGTTGGGATCTTTTGATTTTTTTTAAAAAAAAGCTTAATTTAAGAACTAGACATAACAAGTTGATAGATTTTTGATAGATTTTTAATGAATAATATGAATAATCAATGGCTATCAAATACGTCACTACTGTTACCATGACAATTTCAAACCATTTTTACCCTCTTATTTAAATTATCCCTCAATTTATGTCTGAAATCAGATTTTATTTTTACATTATTTAATCTAAAACAAAATTATCTTTTTTTATATATATATATATATATATATATATATATATATATATATATATATATATATATATATATATATATATTTATTTATTTATTTATTTCAAAACCTTTCGACAAGAATGTCACCGGAAGTGACGTCGAGGTGGTCGCCAACAACAACACACAGACACAGAAGCTAACGGTGTGTCTCTTTTAACATCGAGACCACCTAGACAACTAAATTGGGACAACATGTTGTCTTAAGTCCAGGTTTGTATACAAATGTTAACTAAAACCCCGGTTTGATCGGGAGTGAGTGACCTGCTAGCTAAAGCTTACTTACTAAGTGTTAACCAAAGCTAATCGGCTATCTGACGGTAGCTGCGTGTCTTCTCCAGCCCACATGAGACCGACGGACACTCAATAGGGACCGATCTTTGGGGGATCTCCTGATTTAGACCTCAGGATGGATAAAGAAGAAGCAGATCGTCTGATTGAGAAAGCGAAGCTGTGTTTACGGTCAGGACGGAAAGAACGGGCTTTGCAGCTGCTATATGAGGCGCAGAATATTTACCCCAGCACCAGGGCCAGAGGTAAAATTAGCTGACGCACATTCTGCAAACACTCTAACCTGCTAACACTGCATAAAATCTTTTAAGTTGATCTAATCTATTAGATTCTAGAGGGATTGGTCATTATTAACTTTTTGATCTTTAATTTTGAAAGGATTCCCTTCTCTATTGCTCTTCATAGAGGACACTCTACTGTAAATATAATCAGAACATTTCATTTGTAAGATCACAACAGAAAATTGACTTTGCAATGATTATAAATGTGATCTGAGACATCAATGACTGATATTTACTATGCAATGTGTGTAAAATGTACATGAATGTCCTCTTAATTTGTTAAAAGAGGTCAAGTTATGTATGTAATAACTGGACCACATAGATCCTGTCATGGTAGCCATGACAGGATCATGGTTATCCTCACCATGGTAACCAGGATCTATGTTCCTACCCTCACCATGGTAACCAGATCTATGTTCCTACCCTCACCATGGTAACCAGGATCTATGTTCCTACCCTCACCATGGTAACCAGATCTATGTTCCTACCCTCACCATGGTAACCAGGATCTATGTTCCTACCCTCACCATGGTAACCAGATCTATGCTCCTACCCTCACCATGGTAACCAGGATCTATGTTCCTACCCTCACCATGGTAACCAGGATCTATGTTCCTACCCTCACCATGGTAACCAGGATCTACATTCCCACCCTCACCATGGTAACCAGATCTATGTTCCTACCCTCACCATGGTAACCAGATCTATGTTCCTACCCTCACCATGGTAACCAGATCTATGTTCCTACCCTCACCATGGTAACCAGGATCGATGTTCCTACCCTCACCATGGTAACCAGGATCTAGTTCCTACCCTCACCATGGTAACCAGGATCTACGTTCCTACCCTCGCCATGGTAACCAGGATCTACGTTCGTACCCACACCATGGTAACCAGGATCTATATTCTTATCCTCACCATGTTAACCAGGATCTACGTTCCTACCCTCACTATGGTAACCAGGATCTACGTTTCTACCCTCACCATGGTAACCAGGATCTACGTTCCTACCATCACCATGGTAACCAGGATCTACGTTCCCTCCCTCACCATGGTAACCAGGATCTACGTTCTTACCCTCACCATGGTAACCAGGATCTATGTTCCTACCCTCACCATGGTAACCAGGATCTGCGTTCCCACCCTCACCATGGTAACCAGGATCTACGTTCCCACCCTCACCATGGTAACCAGGATCTACGTTCCCACCCTCACCATGGTAACCAGGATCTACGTTCCTACCCTCACCATGGCAGCCAGGATCTACGTTACTACCCTAACCATGATAACCAGGGTCTACGTTTGTAAGGAGAGGCGACAGCTCAGTGGTTAGAGCGTTCCTGCGCGGACCAGATGTTTGCGGTTTTGCATCCCACAGAGAGCACGTCTACAGTCCTTGGAGAAGACACCTAACCTCTGTTTCTCCTGCCATTGGCGCCGTCGAAGGGCAGCCTTCTGCGGTGTAAGGAGTGCAGCAAACAAATTTCCCCGGTGAGGGATGAATAGAGTAATCCTTTATCTTTAATGATTGATTTTAATCTGCACACTGATATTTATCTAGCCAGAACCACTCGACCTACCTCGACCAAGTCGATCTACATTCCCACCCTCACCTATGCTGGTGACCGAAAAAATGCGATTGTGGATACAAGCGGCTGAAATGAGCTGCCTCTGCAAGGTGGCTGGGCTCTCACTCAGAGATAGAGTGAGGAGCGCTGTCATCCGGGAGGAGCTCAGAATAGAAATGTGCCTCCTCTTGGTTGAAAGAATCCAGATGGGGTGGTTCGGCCAACTGGTCAGGATGCCTCCCGAGCACCTCACTGGTGAGGTGTTGTAGGCCCATCCCACCGTGAGGAGATCCAGAGGTTGACCCCGGACCCGCTGGAGAGACTATGTCTCTCAGCTGGTCGAGGAACGCCTCAGGATCCTCACGCGTGAGCTGGAGGATGCAGCCGGGGTCAGAGAAGCCTGGGCTTTCCGTCTGTGGCTGTTGCCCTTGTGACCCAGCAGATAAGTGGAAGACGACAGAACGGAACTAATATTTATTATTCACCTCAATCAGATTCAGATCCATAGCTTTAGATGACTTTAGCTGCCCTTGACAGCTGTGGGTAATCCTTCATTCGTCCAGCCAGGATTCATTGTAGAAAAGGCTTCAAAGTCATCTTCTGGATAGTGGATTCGATGATCAAGATGTCTCAACTTCCATTCAGAAATCAAAACATCTCGATCATCAAATCCACTGTCCAGAAGACGACTTTAAAGCCTTTCCAACAATTCTGTGGGTAAAGGCACTTTTTTTTTTATCTTGTTTGTAGTGCTGATCAACGCCATACACAGAAATGCACGTAGCACTGTTCCAGAAGACAACCCGGTGCCTCCACCAAGAGGATGGCGAGACGAAGACGTGGCAAACCAAGAAGACACCTCTAGTACAAGCAGCGAAGAGAATAAGAGCTACTCTGAAGACCAACGTCAAGGTGTTCTCAGGTACACAAATATTACAATAGGAAAAATAATTGATTGTTTTTGGTTCAAGTGCACATGTGAGATCATTTATTTAATTGGACGGTTCTTTGTTTGGCTAAAAGTCAAACCAAGTATGTGTTTGTTACATTTGGAGCTCCTGTTATTTTCCTCTAATGTTTACGCCAACGTTTCTCATTCCAGGATTAAGAATTGCAAGGATTTTTACGAGATCCTCAGTGTTGAAAAGGATGCTACTGATGATGATCTGAAAAGAGCGTACAGGAAGCTGGCTCTGAAATTTCATCCCGATAAGAACTTTGCTCCAGGAGCTACCGACGCTTTTAAAGGTACAGAGAAAAGGATGAGAGAGAGAGTGTGTGAACCAACCGAATGACTTTCCTGGTACTTGTTGACTTTGATTTAATCCTTTTTGTTCTGTGTTTTAAAAGAATGTTCAGGTATGAGTCTGTTCTAAATGAGCATCTAAACATCGTTTTCACAGCTCTAAATCACTCTCTTTATTCATTCCAGTTTGTTCATTATTTAACCAGTTTACTAGGATTCACATCCAGTTAACAAACAAACAAAAATGCCATTTTTCCTTTAAGGTACATCAATTTTTAAAGTAGTTTTTAACTATGCGCTTGTCTAATTTGGATGCTTCTACCCCTTGCCAGTTTGCCAATTCCAAAAGCAAATGGAACATCCCACGGTGCCATTTAGTCTTAAAAAGTTCAAATCCATTCCAAAGTCACAATCTGTCCCAATGTTCTGTCCAAATGATGAGGTAATTTAAGATGGATCGTTTAAACATCTCAGTATGTGACTTAATCCAGAATGTCTGCATTATGCAACACAAAATATTTCTCTTTTTGGACTTTAGTTTGTGAATAGATTTTTCCTGGTTAGCATTTCTGTTTCTTTCCAATTGGCAGTAAACCGAAGATGTCTCCTTATGTTCTGAGATCCGTTCCAGTTTAAACTTTTTTGAGAATTGACATTAAAAAAAATCGTCCTCACTTAGTTTTTTTTTGTTTTTTGGCCTGGTTTGTCGTTTTAGACTCTGCATGATGCGTACGCCCTGAGCGACACATCTGGTTTGATCAAAGATGGGTTTAAAATCGTTCCTGTCTCGTGATTGGTCAGGGCAAAAAAAAAAAGTGATTTATATATTCATAGGCTATCTGAGATTAGGCTGTAGTTCAAAACAATAACAACCTGCAGCGTGGCGGGGCTGTTGTTACAGTGATGTTCCAGAAAGTTTCTTTAAAACCTCAATAGTGTTCAAATTTGTTCAGTTTTACTTTCGTGCAAAATATTTGAAATCTTGTATCAGCTACTTCTGTGAGATGTGTCTTAGTGACGGCACGGTTTAGAATCACAAGTGCATCTTTTAAGAGTCTCCTGTTTCTCTCACCAGCGATCGGCAATGCGTACGCGGTACTGAGCAACCCGGAGAAGCGAGTGCAATATGACCACAACATAGAGCAAAACCCAACTCCGAGTACATCACAAAACACCGGCCACCACAGACACCCCCAGAACTTCCGCAGAGACTTTGAGGCGGACATGTCGGCTGATGAGATCTTCAATGTTTTCTTTGGAGGAAGGTTTCCCACAGGTTTGTCATGCATGGTAAAAATCAGAAAGAAACTGTGTTTATCGGTCTTGTTAACATGTGGTCCCTACCTCTCCAGGGAATATTCATGTGTATACCAACATGGGAGCCTACACACCGTACTATCATCCTCGTCGTCGGCGTCCCGAACGGCGCGAAGAACCGCCGCAGCAAAACCGTTTCCAGGTCTTATGACTCGACATCGTGTCTTTGTTAAACAGCCATATTGGAATGTTGCTTTCTTACCTGGAAGTTTAGCAAGGTTTTTGGGATTCCTCAGCACAACGCCGACAAATACACAATCTGTGGTTTTTATCTTCCCACAGAACACCTTCACTGCTCTTCTGCAGCTTTTACCTTTGTTCGTCCTGATCATCATATCAGTGTTGACTCAGCTGTTAGCCACCAACCCACCTTACAGCCTCTTCTACAAACCGTAAGTCTGAAAGAGGATCAATCTGCTCATTGATACGTTTCAACTAATCCTTTAGAATCCCCTCTAAAGATGTCTACATGATTTGGTTTGTTTTTTCTTCTGTCTCAGGGCTCTGGGGCTTGTCGTAGTCAGGGAAACGCAGCACATGGGTATCCAGTATTATGTGGATAGAAGTTTTCAAAAGCAGTACCAAGGAGAAGCGCTGGACGATTTGGAGAAAGCCATTGAGACCGATTACGTTGAACACCTACAGAGCAGCTGCTGGAAAGAAAAACAGCAAAGTAAGAAAACAACCAGCCGCAATTAGTTGTTTTGTTTAGAATGTTTTCTTTGTTTTCATGAAAAAGGTGTGATATAGTCATAAATCATTTCTAAAGACCTTCTCCCATAAAGAAACGATGGGTTGGCGATGCGTCGATTTGGGGAAAATTGGCAAATTTGAGCGCAGCTCGGGGGTTCATCTCACTCATCGAGCGTCGTTCACTTTCATTTTTGGCCTTTAGTGACAGATCAAATCATTATCACACAGACTTAAAAGTTTGCGACCGTTGCTAGGATTTTCTAAATCTACTCAGAGTCGGAGAGGTCGTGTGATTGTCGACTGATTACCTAGAGTTAATCACTAGACAAACGATCCACCATCGGTCGATTTAATAACAGGTAAGTGGTGACGTTTCATAAACTAATGTCATGCAATAATTTGTAGATGCTCGCTAGAAAATATGCCGCTAATCGATGAATTTTGAGCGATCACAAACACATCAGCGTCTAGTCGGTGACGTGTCTCTGATCACCTGACAATAAATTGCAGATGAGTATGATAGTCGCACAATTGTCTCCCGACAATCTGAAGCAGCACTTTCAGACTCATCAGACTCTTGGAGCTTAGCTCTATGCTTCTGCTGTGTTCAGGCTGACTTAACACCTTGACCTTCCCTTTTCCATCTGTCCCTTGCCTTTCTTGATAGGAGATTTTATGGGTATCATTTTCTTCTCTGTCTAATCTTGTTTGGCTCTGTAGTCTTGAGAAAGTGAGGTGAACTGATGTACAACTTGAAAAGTACACACTATTTATACTAAGGGTGCCATGACATACGCATAGGCGATATTTCGGCTTTATGTTTGCGATGCATCGCCTAACAGTCTGCGAGACCCTTTCATCAATCGCTTTACAGTTGATTGTTACCATTTAGGCAAGACGGCATTGTTTGATGTTCACCCAACATGCAGTCGATTTAGATCACTTCATCTCCCAATTCAAACACCGACATGATGCCAATGAGTTGCTTTAATGCAGGGATGCCCAATCTTTTTCGTCCTAAGATCTACTTTTCGAATATCAAACGTCCTGAGATCTACCAGTCCGGTGTTAACATCACAAACCCCCGGAAATCGTTTCTAACCAGTCTCTCTTTAACACAGAGAGACACAGACTTTTTCTGCCCGCATGCAGCTCTTTGGGAGGGGATAGCAGCCACAACAGCAACAGGGACTGCTCATTGATTTCAGGCTTAACAAACGCAATTTCACATCACAGACTCCAAAATTTGTCAGTAACACTAGAAAAAGTCGCCAGGTTGGAGTGTTGCTAAATTTGAGCGACTTTAGCAACTAGAGGGTCTGAATACTCACTAAATATAGTCGCTGAGTTGACATTACTGACTTCATTTCATTTTTTCCCGACACACCTGGCGGTGAACTTGATCGACTGGTTTGTCACCCCCGCTTTAATGTGAGCAACACCTATCGCAACCCTTTCTCCACACGCGATTGACACAGAAATATCGCTGCAATTTTTCTGGACGCTGATGCAGGGCTTTAGTCTGTCATCCTTCGCCATTTGTTTAATTGTAAATTTCACGTCAAGGATACATCTTTAGTTTTTTTCTTTACTGCTTTGAAAGAAATAAGGCAAACAAAATGTAATTAGCGATTTCCTACCTGGCGTTCGGCATGGTACGTTCCGGTTAAATCTCTGGTTAAACCAATCTCATCCTGGAATAACTTTTCTTACCGTTCATCAGTTTAATAGAAATTTTTGTTTTTCCATATTTTTCTGCAAAAATCACTGAGGTTATAAAACATATTAGCATGCCGCAGATGAGCAAGAAGTTCCAGAGATAAGCAGATTGAGGTTCATGCTGTCCTCTCCAATGTTCCACATTGGATTTTACCTCAGATCAAATGTTGAAAGAATTTAAAAAAAAAAAGCCATTTCTCATCAAGTATAAAACTCATCATGATTCGCAATTTAATAACTAATCGAGATGTTTATTGAAAGGATGAATCATCCGAACTCAATGTGAAAAACTAACAGAGCTAAAAATAAAAAAGGAGTAAAAATCTATTTATTTTTTTTTTCTGTTTCGTTTACAGAGTCCGACTTGGCAAACCTCGGTCAGCTTTACCGAGATGAACGGATGAAGCAGAAAGCCGAATCAATGAGGCTGGACAACTGTGAGAAACTGCAGCAAATGATCAACCGTATGAAAGCAAAATAAAAAAACTGTGTCTGAGGAGAAATCATTCTTTAGTTAAGTGTTGAAACCATCAAATTTGGAGTCTTTCTAAAGAAACTTCTTTGGGTTACAGTGCGCTCAGTGGAAACATAGCAGCCGCTGGAAACAAAGTGCCTTCTCTCCTCGTGCGTGGTCGTAGATAGGGTCGCGTGTGTACAAAGTTTCAAAGCCTTGAGTTTCTTATAGAAATGTTGCCACTTATGCAGTGTGTCCTTACGGGATAACGCTTTCTCCTCACAGTTTTGTAGTTCATTTCTTTTTCAGTGGCGAAGGAGATGTTTCTGATGTATTTATTTTCTAGTTACAGGAGTGAATGGTAGCTGTGAGAAATTTGGTAAACCTCCTGATTTATTTGGATTTGTTTGGACAAGTTCAAATGTCATTTCCAACGAGATCATTCGGCAGGAAAAAAAAAAGGTTCTTATACGTGATTTGAACAAAACTCATTTGATATTTTGATCCCTTATCGTTTTTAAAGTTACAGTGTTCCAGATGTAGGTCTTTAAGACCACAACCTCCAGTGTTCAATGTTTAAGTTTCTGAAGCTACAATCGGAGCTCATTGAAGTTTGTTCCGTTTAATTTCTCGTTTACAACTCAATAAGCTGTACTTAGAGTGTTTTTTCGTTTCGTATTTAGTGGAAAACTTCGAAGGGGGTTAACATGAAGAACCGTGCACAAGTCGAGTTATATTTTCTTAAAGTGGTTTTCAACTGAATCTGTGTTTTTTCTAAATCCACCAGCATGCATTCAAGAAAATTAAATTTGCCCTCTTTTTGAAAAAAAAAATTCTCTTCTACATATAAGTAGAAATCACAATCTAGATGAAATCTTAACCAGTATATTTGTGTCGGATGTTTCGGCTGAAGAGTTTGTTTATAAGCGCAAAGCCACTCACATTTTTTTTTTAACCGGTCGTTCTTTTATTTTCATTCATCAATTCTGCCAAAATGCCTTAGCTGCTCTGATATTTCAATTTCTTTGTATTTTCACTTTGTGTTCCATATTTTCGTTGCATGCTGGCTGGTCAGTGTGTTTGAATTAGTTGCATATTTATTTATTTATTTGGCTAATAAGTTATTCTGAACATGACACTGTATGATGTAAATGACTGAGACTATTCAGGTAAAAATCTGTACATTTTTTTTTCTGCTATGAGTTGCTCATATGAAAGAATCAATCAGTGTGAAAGTGCACACACTCATATACACACACACACACACGTTACACTACAGATTTAAGCTTTCAGCCAAATATAACAGAAAATAAAAAGCTCTGACATGAAAAAAACCTGAACCTGTCTGATTTATTTCTAATGCTCGGCGTCTTGTATGTTTTATCCAAATGAGGAAGTAACAAGGATTAATGTGAGATTGTTTAATAATCTGAGACCAATATGCTACTCTCACAATTTCCCACTGTTGAGTTGATTGGCCGCTATGAAATAACACCTAGGAATGAGGGTGTGTGACCCCGCAGCAGACTGGCGACATGTTTTGGGTGTACCCTGTCTCTGACCTGAAATCAGCCAGGATAGACTCCGGCATCGCAGCCAACACTTTTTTTTTTAAGACAAAGTAAATAAATTGAAAGTTTTTTGTGGGAGACAAAAGATAAAAAATGTGTAGATGAGTTGTTCCGTTCCGTCGTCTTCTGCTTATCTGGGGCCAGGTCATGGGGGCAACAGCCTCAGATGGGAAAGCCAGGCTTCTTTCACCCCAGCTGCATCCTCCAGCTCACCTGGAAGGATCCTAAGTCGTTCCCCAGCCAGCTGTGAGACATAGTCTCTCCAGCAGGTCCTGAGTCTGCCTCTTGGTCTCCTCCCGGTGGGACGTGCCTGAAACACCTCACCAGCGAGGCGCTTGGAGGCATCCTGACCAGATGCCCGAACGACCCCATCTGGCTTCTCTCAACCTAGAGGAGGAGCGGCTCAACACTGAGCTTCTTCTTTTTATCTTTTATTTCGGTCATATTGTTCACAATAAATAAATTTACATTTTTTCTGAACTTATATATAACAAAAGGACTGAAAAGGTGTCGGCTGAACCAGATGCTTGTTACGCCGACAAATCATTACGTATCATTACTATCATTATGAAAACAAAATGATATAAATATATAAACAGAAATTCATTATGATACATAAAATGAGAGAAAGAAAAAAAAGAAGTACGTCAAGTGAAGAGTTTTACAATTACTACTTCAAATTCTTTACACATATAAACTTGAAATTAAACATCAAGACTTGCATATTTTTTAAGAAATAATAACTTAAATTTTTTCTTTAAACAGAAAAGATTGGTACATAATTTAAGTTCATTATCACAATTATTCCAAAGATCCACATCTTTAATAGAAACAATTTTTTAAGTTGTTCTAAATGTTCTGCCATCTGAGCTCCTCTCGGATGGCAGAGCTCCTCACCCAATCTCTGAGTGAGAGCCCAGCCAGCCTGCGGAGGAAGCTCATTTCGGCCGCTTGTATCCGTGATCTCGTTCTTTCGGTCACCACCCACAGCTGGTGACCATAACTGAGGGTTGGAACGTAGATCGTCTTGTAAATGAAGAGCTTTGCTTTTCAGCTCAGCTCTTTCTTTACCACGACGGACCGATGCAGCGTCCTAGTTATTACTGACGCTGCAGCGATCCGCCTGTCAATCTCCCGCTCCATCCTTAACCTCCTCCACTTGGGGTAGGACCCTGTACCTGACCTGCAGGAGGCATTCCATCCTTTTCCAGACGAGGACTATGGTCTCGGATTTGGAGGCGCTAATTCCCATCCCGTCTGCTTCACACTCAGCAGCAAATCGATCCAGTGAGAACTGGAGATCACGGTCCGATGAAGCCAACAGGACCACATCATCTGCAAAAAGCAGAGATCCAATCCTGAGGTCAACAAACCAGATCCCTCCAACGCCTCGACTGCGCCTAGATATGATGAGTTGTTTTTTCTCTAATTCACACGGCAAAAATGTGCAAAAAAAAAAAAAAAAAAAATGGGGGGAAAGTTTATATTCAAGACTTGACGCATCTGTTCAGTTTAAAAATTGCACAGAGGTGGGATACACCCTGTACAAGTCACCAGTCCTTAATTTTTTTTTTTTTTTTTTTTACGATTGTTAACAATCTGTGAGTGGTGACCCAAAGAATGAGATCGCGGATACAAGCGGCCGAAATGATCTTCCTCCGCAGGGTGGCTGGGATCTCACTCAGAGATCGGGTGAGGAGCTCGGTGTCGAGCCGCTCCTCCTCCAGGTCGAGAAGAGCCAGATGGTGTTGTTCGGGCATCTGGTCAGGATCCCCTGCGAGTGCCTCACAGGTGAGGTGTTGGAGAGACTTTGTCTCACAGCTGGCCGGGAACGACTTGGGATCCTTCCGGGTGAGCTGGAGGATGCAGCCGGGGTGAGAGAGGCCTGAGCTACCCGTTTGAGGCCCCGCGACCCGGCCCCGGAGCAAGCGGAAAATGACGGAATGGTTTATTAACAAACCAAAGTAATACATTTACATACAATAAGCAAAAATCTACAACAGTTAGCAAAACACCTTCATATGCATTTAGTCTTCTGACCCGCTTACCCCTAACGGGGTTGCAGCTGATTTCAGGCAGGATACACCCCGAACAGGTCGCCAGTCTGTTTCAGAGACACCTTCATATGTTTAAACAAATTACACATGTCTGCTTCACCCTTTTTTCAAACCATTGCACACTGTTTTGTAAAATGTCATACACTTTTCTTCACTGTACACACAGATACACATTGCTAGGTTACTTTGTGACATCACAAAGCATTGAACTGCTGATGACCTCACCAATGAACAAAAAGGATGACCACATTCAGCAGGTGTGGAAGCACACAGGAAGGACCAAAATGGACTGCTCCCTGAGGAGATTCATACACTGAACAATAATATAAAAGCAACTTTTGCTCTAATTTTTAATGAGATGAACTCAAAAACCTAAAACTTTTTCTTCATGCTCATAAAAAACCGCATCTCTCAAATATTATCCACAAATCTGTGCTATGTTAGAGGTTTTGGAGATAAAGTCAGAGAGGCCAGGCTGAGATGGTTTGGACATGTGCAGAGGAGAGAGAGAGAACATCAGCAGAAGGATGCTGGGTTTGGAACCCCCAGGAAAGAGGACTAGAGGAATACCAAAGAGGAGGTTCAAGAATACAGTGAAGGAAGACATGAAGATAGTTGGCGTGACCGGAGAGGATGCAGGAGAAGAGCACTTCTTTTTTGTCGAGATAATCATCCCTCTTCATAGGTGTGTCATATCCAGATGCTGATGAGACAGAATGATTATTGTACAGGTGTACAAAGACTGGAATGTTCATCAGAGCTGTTGCTCTGGAACTGACTGTTCATTTTTCTACCATAAACCTTCTCCAAAGACGTCTCATAGAATTTGGCCATACATCTAACCAGTATCACAACTGCAGACCACGTGTTACCACACCAGCCCAGGACCTCCACATCCAGGATGTTCACCTCCAAGATCACCTGAGACCAGCCACTCATACAACAGCTGAAACAATCACTTTGCATAACCAAAGAATTTCTGCACAAACTCTCAGAAACCATCTTATGGAAGCTCATCTGCATGCTTGTCATTCTTATCGGGAACTCAACCTGACTCCAGGTCGTTGTTCAAACCGACCTGAGTGGGAAAGTGCTCACATGATGCCTGGCATATTAGAGAGGTGTTCTCTTCATGGATGAATCCTGGTTTTCACTTTCCAGGGCAGATGGCAGACAGTGTGTGTGGCGTTGTGTGGATGAGCGGCTTTCTGATGTCACTGTTGCAGATTGAATGACCCATAGTGGTGGCAGGGCCACGGTATGGGCAGGCGTATGCTGTGGACGAAGAACACATGCTTTTTTTGATGGCATTTTGAATGCACACAGATATTGTGACGAGATCCCGAGGCCCAATGTTGTGCCATAAATCTAACAACATCACCTGGTGTTACAGGATGATAATGCACGACCCCATGTTCCAAGGATCTGTACACTATTCTTAGAAGCTGAAAATATCTCAGTTCTTGCATTGCCACTTTACTCAACAGACATGTCACCCATTGAGAATGTTTGGGATGCTCTGGATGGGCATATACGGCAGCGTGTTCCAGGTCCTACCAATATCCAGCAACTTCGCACAGCTATTGAAGAGGGGTGGACCAACATTTCACAGGCCACAATTGACAACCTGATCAACTCTATACGAAGATGTGTTGCACTGCATGAGGCCAATAGTGGTCACACCAGATACTGACTGCAGTCCCCAGATCTCCCAACAACCCCCCCCCCCACCACCACCAAATCTTTCATACCCCCTGACCCCCAAGTGTTTTTAATCTAACATTCCAATGAGAAATTGACTGCACTCGTGTCTTGATCGCCAAGATGTGTAACTGAAAAGACAAAAGTGATGGTCCCAACCTCATTTGTAAGGCAAGAAATCCCCCTTCTTAAACCTGGCAGGGTACACCTCTGAAGTGAAAACAATTTCTGGTGATCAGTTTTTGAGGCCCATCAAGAGAATGCCAAGAGTGTGCAGAGCAGTAATCAAAGCATAAGGTGGCTACTTTGAATAATTAAAATATTACATTTTTTCAATTGTTCCACCCTTTTTTTGTTAAAATTATAATTCCACATGTGTTAATTCAAAGTTTTGATGCCTTCACTGTGAATCTACCATTTTCATGAAAATGTCATGGTCCCCCCTCTCATCTAGAACACTCCTTCCTTCCTATTCTGCCCTCTACCCTCTGCCCTAATTTGGCACACCTGGTCCAAGGCTCCAGGTGTGCCTTTTTTTGTTTGGACTATTTAAGCACAGGTACTGTGGCCCTTTCTTCCATGCTGGATCACTCCCCTGCATCACTCCTTTGCAACATTCATCTGCTGCTTTCCCTTCTGCAAACTGCACCACTGGCCTGCAGTGCTGCCTTCATTCAGCCATCGTGGTGCACCCTGCCTTCTTTCTGAGCTCATAGTTCTTATCCTCATCCTGCTGAGCTCATTGCCCCTGGTGCCCCCTGCCTTCCTGTTGAGCTCCCACATCTGATCCTTTATCACCCAGTTGGGCTCGTAGGTGTGTGTGTGTTTTTTTTTTTTTTTTATTTATTTGAACACATGATGATCAAAAAATGAACAAGAATTATGCGGGTTATTATGGGAGAGGTGAGCAGTGCAGTTTCAGTTTGAAACCTCCTACAGGCTGGTCAGCCTAATTATTCTTCTGAGTGCAGATAAAGCCCACATTTACTGTATTTCTTGGGTGTGTACAAAGTGAAAACTGTTAGTCTGGAAACACAACTCGGGTATTATTTCTGTATCATTTTAAATAACTTTACAAATGATTGAGAAATGTGTTAGCATTACATATCCAAACAGTGGAATACTAGCTTTTCTGTGTGGAGTTTGCATGTTCTACCTCTGTATGTGTAGGTTTTTTCCGGGTACTCCCGATTCCTTCAAAACCATGCATGTTGGGTTGATCTGCCGCTATGAAATTGCCCCTATGAGTGAGTTGGTGCGTGGATAATTGTGAGCAGGTCCTGTGGCAGACTGGTGACCTGTTCAGGGTGTACCCTTCCTCTCACCTTCAATTGGCTGGGCTCGCATCCTGGCCGCGACTTTATCAGGGATGATTCAGAAGATGAATGAAAAGAATCCATATCTAAACAGTTTACCTTTTTTAAGTCTTGAAAAATACTTAAAAAAATTCTACATATGGGTTTCCTTATTAAATGTTAGTCTTTATTCCAAACCTAATGCATTGTTCAGTTTCTAAAATGCAGAGGTAGGGTACACCCTGTACAAGTCACTACCTGAAAGAATAAACTATTATTTAATTTTTATTTTTTTAAATTAAACCCACAGAGATCTGACACTAAATTAACTTTTTTATTTTTCCGTCAACAGCAGCTGAAGTCATGTAAAATAATCAACTTTTATTTTAAAGAAAACAGAATTGATTTAAACATGTGGCAAAATAATTAATAAGTGCAGGCTCACATTTTAAACTTCCAGCCGCAACAATTGGTGTTCTAATAATTTTGTACCGCGCTAGCACACTGGAACTCACAAAACAATTCATAACTGTCTTCATACTGGAACATTTTAAAATGGCTTTATACAAAAAGAAACAGTCAAACACAAAAAAAATTAAACTTTATTGGGAAACAAAAAACATCCATTCAGCGAAAAAACAAAACACAAATCTGAATTTACCCATTTACAAATTATGACAGAACCTCTAACACTTCTGAAGAAGTTAAGTCTAAGACCACGTCTGGAAACAGACGCGCAAATAAAATGCTTCAAAAGTTAGATCAAAGTTAGGCTTTTATAGCCACTCCACTATTCCTGCTGGTCTGGATTTCCCTTTGTGGAATTTCCTTCTCTTATCTTCGAATCGGCTTTCTTGGCGCTTCGGCGCACCATGCTGCAACCGTCCTGGTAACAGAGAGCAGTTTTGTATTTTAAAATTCCATTCCGTTCATTTCCGCTTGTTAGGAGGCAACAGCCTCAGACGGCTTCATCCTCCAGCTCACCCAGGAGGATCCCAAGGTGTACCCCGACCAGCTATGAGACATAGTCTCTGCAGTGGATCAAGGATCTACCTTTGGGTCTCCTCCCAGTGGGATGTTCCCGAAACACCTCACCAGCGCCTCTTTCGGGAGGCATCCTAACCCCCCCTCTGGCTTCTCTCAACTCAAAGGATTTTTAGATTGAAATTTTTTTTATTATTTAATTTGTAAAATAGTTACTTACAAAAAGGGAAATGAGGAAGGCATTCGATGACATCAACCCAGAATCCTGTAGGAGAAAAATGATGTGCATCAGAGCTGAAACCAGAAATATTTTGTTCCATTGAAAGAGAAATGCTAAGAAATTTTTTTTAAAAGAGAATAACTCAGCTCTATGCTTCATTTGACACTTTTAAGTATTCACTATTGTTTTCATCTAACTTCAATCCCTCACTATTTGTTGTTTTTTCAGTAATGTTAGAAGTTTTGTGAATCACCATTTCCTTTGAGTCCTTGTTCTCCTGACTCTTTGGTTCCGGTTTTGGGTCCGGTACCTCCATTATTAGCTGTGTGTGCAAAAATTGTTGCATCATTTCCATAACGTCACTTCGCATCTTTATGGCCATCTCGTACACTTCGTGGTCCTCCTTGTTGTACATCTGGGCATTTAAGAACATTAGCATAAGCTCTGTCTGGAACACGACGGTGGTATGAATTTCACCAGACTCAATCTTCCGCTTGATGGTGAGCAGGTCCGTTGGACTGCAAATAGAACAGTAGAGGAGCGGTACAGGTTTGTTGTCATTTTACCATTTTTTTTCTTCTCATCTCTCATATTTTATGCTATTTTGTTTTCTCACCGTTTAACCACATGTCGATATCCAGGAGCAATTTCCTCGGTAACGGGTTGGAGAAAAATATTTGCAAATCTACAACACAGGCAATTTATTTATGAGAACAAATAAAGACATCGGTATTGAGGTTTTGGAGTTGTGTTCTGACCTGTGCGATGCAATTGAGCGCCACAAGTACATGATGGATTTCTTCCATCTTTTTTGTTTCTCTGTTTCTTTGCTGCACACAAAGTTGCAATATGGTGGTATAAAAAAAGGAAAAGAAAGAAACACACACATATAGTAAGGAAGCAGAGCCTGCAGCGCCACCTAGGAAGCACCATTCCCTATCTTCTCAAAAATTTCCTTGTAGTGTCTGATTGTGTGTCACTTACTGGGGTGATGAAGAAGGGTTTTTGAAAACAGTGCTCTTAAAAGAAGAAGGTTCTGTTTGGGAACTGGTGCTGGCTGTGGGTGTAACCGTTAACTCCCCATCTCCTCCTGATGAAGTCCCCGCCGCCAAATTGACGTTTTGGTCTCCTTTGTATATGAAAAGCAGAATATAAAGTCAGATGAATGAAAAGGAACATTTAATCATTTACATTCACACCTTCATCAGGCAGTGCATTCCAACCTATGAATGAACGAACACTTTTATTGAGTAATCATGCATTAATAAGTCCTTGGCCACACGGGTTTCAGGGCACAAACATCAGGATAAGAACAAAACGTAAAAACAGATTGAACTCGACAAAGCACTTCTCAGGACTTTTTGAGTCAGCACTTGTCACCATACCATCACCGGAGTTTTTGTGGTCTCCTTGCGCTCCATCCTGAGGTGCTGAGATATGGGCACACTTGCGAATGTTGGAGGAGTGCGAGGATGACGGGTCAGAAGGGAGGCTCCCCAATTCCCTTGGCAATGCAGTAACTGGGTTTGAGCCCAGAGAACGGCGCAGGGAATGTGTGCTTCCTTGAAGTCCAGGATCAGCAGGTAAATTTTGAGGCGACACTGTGAGCATGGCCTGCTGGAACAGCCCGTCATCCCAGGTTTCAGACAGAGCATTTCCACTTTCCTCGCAAAAGGAGAGAGCTGCTTCCACAGCTGCCGCATCCAGAGTTTCAGACGCTTCGTGAGCCTGCGGAGAACATGAGGATAAATCATTGCTTTTTAAAGTAATCTTTTAGATAAGAACTAAACACAGTTTTCACATAGAACCACTAAAAAATCAAACTAACCTTTTCCTCTATAATTGCTATGATGTCCTTCACTGTTTTTAGGTCCAATTCTTCTCCTACATAAGAGGCATTCATCCGGTCCTCTTCCGGAATCCGGTTGTCTTCAGGAATCCTGTTTTCTTCTGGAGTGACATTAGTTTCTTGAATCGTCTCCTCAACTTTCACGATCGCCTGGGTTGTTTGAGCCATCACATCTACAATTTCCTTCTCTGCCTTCACATTACCTGGCACCTGCCCGTATGAAGGAACAAGGTGGGATCCAGGAGGCACAGTTGGCACCAAATTACACTGGCCTGCAGACGTGAAAGTTCTGATTAAATTGGAACAAAAAAGACTTGCAGCGCAACTGCTGTAAGACTATTTTTTTAGAGGCTTAGCTTATGTTAAAAGCATTGCTAAAAAGTAAAATCAAACAAACTAGCATATCTATGTTGATGTAAATGTGAAATTTGTTGGTATGAATTTGCAGTTCTATGAGATTGAGGTTTTGTTCTGTGGATTAAAGAGGACTGACCATATTCCTCAATGGGCACAGCCAAAACAGGAGTGACACTGAAGACTGGCGGAGGATTAAGCTGGCTGTGACTTTCCGCTGGGACAGAGGATTGCATTGGGGCATCTGCCACACAAAAGCAGAGAGTAATATTTCAACACACACATTTCTACGGAATGAAGCCAGGTGAGACATTAAATTTAAAATTTCTAATGATCATGAAGTTGTGTTTTTTCCTGAAAATTGATAAAAATGCTGCAAGAGCTTACTATCAAAGGATGGAGAGAGACATGGGGCTGGACCTCTCCCTGCAAAGCCAGCAGACACACCAGCTTCCCTATAATTATAAGCAACCCCACTGCCTTCACCATTACCAGGTCTAGAAGGCTCTAGAAGATGCATTGACGGCGCCTTCCCTCCAACCTGAAGATGAACAGGAGGAAAATATACAATAGTTTTAATTAGAAAATATACAATATATACATTTGCATTATAAGAAACATCCTCACATTTTTGTCCGGAGGACTGAACATAAAGTCATCACCCTTATCCTCTTCTTTCAACTGGCACAGCGCTTTTCCTCCAACCTGAAGATGAACAGGACGAAAATATACAATATTTTTCAGTAGAAAATATACAATGTATACATTTGCTTTACAAGAAACATCCTCACATTTTTGTCCGGCGGACTGAACATAAAGTCATCCCTCTTATCCTCTTCTTTGAACTGGCACGGAGCAATGTCCGAGCATACAGCCATGGGAGAGCAGGCCTTCGACTTAGCCTTACGCTTTCCTCGTGGATTGGCTGAAAGCAGGAAGGATATATTTTAGTGAGAAAATGTGCTCTTCTTGTGTCTATAGAAACTCAAAAGATAATGCTTGTCTTTTATTTTTAGGAAAAATCTTTGGAAGTATAACTTCCAAAGATTTTTTTACTTGATATTTCCTGACTTCATCTAAACTGTACTTAAATCCTAAAGTTTTCCACAGATTTACCTTCAGTTGCAGGTAAGACATTTTTTCTCTTCAGAGAACCGGCTTGTTCCTTCTCAACTTGTTTGTTCCTTAAAAACACACAAAAAAAATTGGGTTATTTTGACTACTTTTTCTTCTAAAACTTAAAATACAAAAATAGAGATGTAATTAGGTTTGATCTAAAAGGTATGGTTTCTTACTCGGGACGTTCTGCCCACATGGTATGTAGCTCCTGGTTCAGTTGACCAGTTGGGATTCGTTGCGATTCTGTTTTTAGTTGCCTGTGAAAACAATGCATTGTACTGAGAATGGAAACTCTATAAATGGGTATTGTGATGATAGGTTTATACCGTTTGACTTACCTGGGTTTCTTATTTGTTTCGTACAGCAACATCTTAAATTCTTGCTTCCTCTGATCTATCAGTTTCCTTACTATTTCTTCGTGCACTCTCCTTTCATACTCCTTGTCCTGCAAACCTTCTGGCCTAAAGGTAACAAAAGTAAGGATTTAAAGAAAAAGATTTAATGTATTTATTCAAGCTTCTGCTTTTAACTTACCAGGGGACATCAACTGAGAGCACGAGCTCTGCGTATTTAGCAGCGCAGCACTGTGAGGAAGCAAAAAGAAATTAGAATCCAGTTTGTGACTGGTGGTCTATATAATTTTGGGGGGGAAGGTTGTGTGTGTGTTTGAGCGTAAAATCTGAGATACCTTTGGAGTTAAAAGGTGCTTTGGTTTCTCAGGATCTAAAACATGTATCAAGATCTTACTCACAGACACCCTGTTGAAATGAAATCATTTTGTAAGAACTCAAATCAAATCGTTTCATCCAAATCAGAGCCAAAAAAAATTAAAAAATGTCCAACAATGTAATCAAAAAATGATATATTTGCAAAATAAAAAAGCAAAGCATTAGACAGTGTGATCAGGTGATTCTCTGCAGGATTAACAGTTTTAATTAGATGCTACTGTTAAGGCTAGTCATTTAATGTTAATAAAAGAGGTGCTGCACACACCCACTCACATGTGCTTGTGCAAGCACACACACACACACACACACACACACACACACACACACACACACACACACACACACACACACACACACACACACACACACACACACACACACACACACACACACACACACACAGAAACTAGCAACTGTCTCAATCCCTGTAAGGATCCAGTATTTAATCTAATCCATCATTCGATACATGCATGAATGTGCATTCACTATTTAGCATAGACAGAAAATAAATTACCAGTTCCGAGTTCCCTTCAGGTCGACACATGAAGCCAGTAAGAGCTTCTCTTTTGTGGTCCATTCTTGGTTTGTGTGTCCACTCCCCCCGGGATCTGCAGATGCGGACAAGACATAAAAAACAGTCTTAAGGTAAACACGTTTAAAACAAAAGCCTGCTGATAGATTTCTTATCCTTCTCAGGCCCGGTATCGACATTACGAGGCAGAAAATAGTAGATATTTAACTGCTTTGAAGCTGCAGCAGAAAACGACGTATTGACACATGGTCAGAAATCTCAAAGTGATGAATGCAGAGCTGTCAACATATGACAGGCTTTTTTAATCCTTGCAGTGGGCTTCTCTTGAGGGGATCTGCCATTGAGGGAAGTTCCTGGTGGTCGTTTCAATGGGAACCGGTGCTACTCACTTCCAAGCAGCGTTTGCTATCTTCCTGTCATCATCCACACATCTTCTTAGATGCAAACACGAGGATGCTTAAAAACGTCAATGAGATCCCAAAACGCCGCAGAGACAAGTGTGCCTTAACATTAGATATGCTGGAAATCCTCCCGATTCTGATGATTATTATATGATTTAAATGCTAACCCGCAGATTTAAGCATTTAAGTCCAAAACGCGTGCATCTCTCCCCCCCTCCTTTTAACTTAGCTATAACAAGCTAGCTAAACAGCTATGTTACATCAATGAAAAATGAGAAAAGCTGCTGTTTTTTTTGCTCCAAGTCTGTTCTGCTGTCAAGCTACACCCAATCTGAGCAGAAATATTCAGCAAGCTACATCCGATCTGGTTTTAAGCTAGGAGCGAACTGTTAGTACACACCCAGCCCGATTCTGATGGTACGATCCTGGAGGAGAGACCTCAACTCTGCTAGCTTGATCGGATTTTTAAAAAAAAAAATATTTCAAATGCTTTTTATCACATAAAACATCATTCTAAAATATTATCAGTTATTCTAAATTATTATCTGTTCATTTTTTAGCTTAAAGCAGATTTTTTTAATCGTTTTTAAGGAAAAAATACATTAAAGAATATAAATTGTTTACCACGTGATTAACAATCATTTTACAAAATAAAATCTTGTTTTTTAAAAAAATAATAATAATAAAAAATTCAGGTAAATAATGTAAAAACATTTCAAATATTGCAGGATTTCTTAAATGCATTGTGGATTGATAATGAAACAGAAAAGGATTTTAACCCATTAATTGCCATTCATTTCAATCAAGACTGAAATGAGCCAAAGTTAGTATTCTGGTGACATTAAAATATCACTTAATTATTATTTTTAGTCAATATATCCTATAATCTGACATTAAAACATGCATCCATGCTTAAAGTAGACTTTTGATCGTCTAAAAACTAGTTTGAAACTAATTAAGCATCTCAAGTGGTTAATCATCATTAACTAGGATTCTCCAGTAAATTCAAATTAGTGTAAAAATATTGCAGAATATCTTTAATAAACTGGATTGATAATAAAACAGAATAGAATTAACAATCTAAATCCATTTTTAGCTTGATTAAGACTTAAACGAGCAAACGTTAGCGTTCGGCTAACATTAAAATCAAATTTCTCAATAATTAGACTTATATTCCAACATATTTCACTTAAAACATCTTGATATCTTAAGTTAAATTATGCATCCATGGTTAAAACTAGCTTTAAACCAATTAAGACATGTATTGCACACAGGCCCGGTTCTAGCTCTCAAACTTTGGGTGGACAGAATACATTTGAAGGTGGGCGAACAAAAACACATATACCCTCTTGAATTTGTGGGCTTGGGACCATCACAGAAGGTGCACTTGCATCTCTCTGAGGCTGAATTATATGTATGTGTATATGTATATTGTTTTTTTTTGTTGTTGTTTTTTTGTCTTTCTATTATTTTTTATGCATATATAAGATAACAGGAAAACTACTACAGCATCAGTCGCCTACTTTTTTTGCAAAGATTGTCACAAATTCATCCATGTCTAATTTACTTGTGATGGTCTTTTCGTGGGCCAAAATCACCAGATTTCTTTTTCTATTGTGAAGCATAGCCAGAGAATACTCCAGCCAGGGTCTAGTGCGGTACCAGGCCGGGTTAAACGAACGAAATGTACCGCCAAATGCGCGTTTTGGGTAGCTAGCTAACACGTGCTGCGTCGGGGCGGTAAGGGAAAGACCCGTACCGGCATAGTCCGGGGTTGCGACGGCCTGTTGAGGTTGCACTTGTGGACAATTGACAGAGGGGCTGATGTTTGTGGTGCTTGTGTGACTAAATACACCCTCCGTGAGGCCCGCCGAGCCAGCCGTGTCTATGGCGGCGGAGGCGCGAGCCGTGTCTGGGGCGGCGGAGGTAGAGGTGCAACAGCCCGATTGGCGGCTGTTTGTCACACCACTAGTGTCCGAGCGAGCCGCAGAGCCGCTGGGCGTGGGCTTGACTACAGGCTTGAAGAAACGATGCATTTTCTCATAAAAATATCAAGTTACCTAAACGCTAAGAGGAAAACCAGGGAATCAGAGTTCCGCAGTCAGAAGTTAACGTGTGCTTTTCAGCAGCAGAGTGTGGGAATTCTGGGAAAATTGACAACTTGTGTATTTATGTCAAAAAGGCAAGGGGGCGTGACCAAACAGTGCTATAGGCCTATGTATGTGACGCAACATTTATTTGTGTTTAAAAACACCCAATAGGATGCTGCTCATTCTCTGACTATTTGATTGGGTGGGCAAGCCATCAGTTTGGGCCCACCCTTGCCCTTGCCTAGAACCAGGCCCGATAGCACACCATGTGGCAGTCACAATTAGCTGAAAAAATGTTGTTTCTTGACTAAATTCAGAAAAATATAGGGAAAAAACCTTTAAAATACGACAAGATATCTTTAATAAATGGTGGATTGATGATAAAACAGAATAGGATTAACAATCTAAATCCAGTTTTAGCTCGATTAAGACTTAAACGAGCAACCGTTAGCGTTCGGCTAACATTAAAATCAAATTTCTCAATAATTAGACTTATATTCCAACATATTTCACTTAAAACATATTGAAATCTTAAGTTAAATCATGTACCCATGGTTAAAACTAGTTTTAAGACCTTAGATTTTTTTTAAAAAAACTAGCTTTAAACCAATTGAGACGCGTACAGTTAGCTGAAAAATGGTGTTTCTTGACTAAATTCAGAAAAATATTGGGAAAAAAATTAAAATACGACAAGATATCTTTAATAAATGGTGGATTGATGATAAAACAGAATAGGATTAACAATCTAAATCCAATCAGACTGAAATGCGCCAAAGTTAGCATTAAACTCAAACTTCTTCATTATCAAGCCCGCGTTTCTACGTAGGTTAAATTATCGTGTAACCTAAAGTTTGATGTGATTCATGCTTAAATCACACTTAAAATCATCTAAAAACAAGTTTTAAACTAACTGTTTAACGTCATACGTTGGATGCCACGCGGTTCACCATGATTAGCTTAATTAATACGGATTCTGCATGATTTACGTATTAAAATTATAAAAAGCCATTATAAAAAGCCATTTGATCAAATAAATCTAGAAAAATAATATCGTTTAAAAGATGATATGACTTACTCTCGGTCGCAAATTTAGACATGATGAAGACAAAAGTTCTTAGAAGGTTTTCCAAATGACTCCAATATGCTTCTGGGTCGTCAAAGAACTTGATAGAAGCCTGCAGTCCCGTTATGTGGACGCAGTGTGACGAATAATTGCTTAAGCCAATAGCCGGTCGGACTTTTAAAATCAAAAACTTTTAACAAACCATCATTGAATAACACTGAATGTTGATCTCCTATTGGATACGGATTGGATCGACACTTGTCCTATCATAAAAACAGAAAGTGAAGATGCTTTATTTGAATTCAATGTGTTGACGTTTGAATGATTGGTCTACCTGTGGAGGGCAGCAGTGCGCACTCGAGCGTATAACGCCTGCCGGAAACGATTTGAAGAAGAAGAAGAAGACTGTATTATTATAAAGAATATGGTATTTCATTTATTTTCTAGTGTTTGCAGGTGAATGATCAGAATCACTTTATTGATCCCACAAGTGGGACATTTGAGTGTTGAAATGTGACATTTGAGCGCAGTAACAATTGATGCAGGAACAATAAAAGAAATAAATTAGATTTAGATTAAAATGTGTTTTTGTAAAAAATTAAACCACTAGATGGCAGATCAAGACCAGTTTAATTTTATCTTCACCTGTTCCTTCTTTTCCCTGCTTTTTTGCTTTGCCTTCATATTTCGCTTACCTTCAGACAAACTGAAAATTAAAATAGGTGTTTATGCATTTATAGTTTGCACCTTTATTACCAAAAAAGAGCACATTTCCCGTGCACCAATCAATCAATGGTTTAACTTAAGCATTTTAAACTGTATAAAACTGTATAGTTTAATGGGGTCTTTGTTTAGCGGCCTACTCATTTCTGGAACCAATAAATATGCATACGTATTGGAATATGTTTGATTCACACCCCATTATTTGTGGTGAGTTCTTGCTGACAGTTTAACAAAAAGTAATGAAACTTAAATAATAAGGAAACTGCCATGAGTTGGTGGAGATGTAGGACCCATATGCATAGCCAGTTTTAACCAGTTTATTGAAGGTAATCAGTGGTTTGGGAAGAGGGGTAGGCCTGGAGTATGACATGGAGGGGGGGGACACCATCATGGCTGCAGCAAGAGAGCAGACAAACAGACAAGAGTGATAGACACCAGGGGTTAATCAAGCAGGGGGAGGAGGAGACACAGGTGGAGACATCAGGGAGAAGCAGAGGGCAGGAAGGAATAAGAGGGGGGGATGTTCCAGAACGGAGGAGGGAACGTTCTAGAAGGAGGCGTGAACGTTCCAGAAGGGAGGAGGTAATGCTCCAGAGCGGAGGAGGCTCATGACAGAAACAACTTAAAAATGGAGAAGAGCGCCGCCTGCGGCCACCTTCTGTGAGCATGCGCAGATTGAGCGGTCTACTTAAGCAATTTTGACTCATAAGGGAATATTAATCTTGTGTGTCCTCAAAGCTCAACAAATGTAAATTAACGTTTCATGTGCTATAATTTAAGATGATCACACTGTGATTAAGATATTTTCACGTGTGTCCAGTTAGGTGCACTCCCAATCAAATAAATATGAATAAATATGAAAAATATAAATAAAGTATGAATAATAAAGTTCCGTTCCGTCATCTTCCGCTTGTTCCATGGCCGGGTCGCGGGGGCAACAGCCTCAAACGAGAAGCCCAGGCTTTTCTCACCCAAGCTGCATCCTCCAGCTCACCTGGAAGGATCCCGAGTCGTTCCCCGGCCAGCTGTGAGACATAATCTCTCCAGCGGGTCCGGGGTCTGCCCATTGGTCTCCTCCCGATGAAAAAAACCCTATGAAGATGAATAATAAAGTCTGTTTTGACATTGTTCTTTTAACCGTCAGCCATCAGTAGCACTGAAGAAAAGACAGGAAGCAGAGATGAAGATGCTGAGGATCTCTCTGGGAGTGATCAGGATGGACAGGATTAGAAATGAGTACATCAGAGGAACAGGACATGTTAGAGGTTTTGGAGATAAAGTCTGAGAGGCAAGACTGAGATGGTTTGGACATGTGCAGAGGAGAGAGAGAGTACATAGGAAGAAGGATGCTGGGTTTGAAACCACCAGGAAAGAGGCCTAGAGGAAGGCCAAAGAGGAGGTTCATGGATACAGTAAAGGAAGACATGAAGATAGTTGGTGTGACTGAAGAAGATGCAGGAGATAGGGTTAGATGGAAGAAACTGGCTTGCTGTGGCGACCACTGAAGGGAAATGCCGAAAGAAGAAGAAGGAAAGAGGTCTAGAGGAAGATCAAAGAGGAGGTTCATGGACGCAGTGAACGAAGACATGAAGATAGTTGGTGTGACCGAAGAAGATGCAGGAGATAGGGTTAGATGGAAGAAACTGACTTGCTGTGGGGAGCCCTGAAGGGAAATGCCAAAAGAAGAAGAACCGTTAGTCATCAACCAACAGCCATCATTGAGTCCATCCTCACCTCCTCCATCACTGTGTGGTACGCTGGAGCCACAGCCACGGACAAACAGCGCATTGTGCGCTCCGCGGAGAAGGTGATCGGCTGCAGCCTTCCATCTCTCCATGACCTGTACGTCTCCAGGACTCGGGGGCGTGCAGGTCGGATAGCAGCTGACCCTTCCCACCCTGGACATGGACTTTTTGAGCGACTCCCCTCGGGCAGGAGGCTCCGGTCCATTCGGATCAGAACCTCCCGCCACAAAAACAGCTTCTTCCCTTCTGCTGTTGGTCTTATGAACACGTTATAGCCTGGATCTGCTCATCACTTAGTCACTTCGTCTTGTCACTTTAATATTATTTTCTATGCCATTGCACTACTTTTCTTTTTCTTTCTGAGCACTCTTAGTTTTGTTAAAATTATTTTTTGCACACTAGTACACATAGCAAGTTTCTAGTGTCTGATCCTCTTCATTGACCATGGTAATAAAATCATTCTGACTCTGATTAATCTAAAGCACTTTGTAATGCTTTGATAAGAGAAGAGAAGCACCATACAAATCAAATACGATTTGAATCAACAATCTGTGACACAAGCAGCAACTTTTAGGGAAGACGTGAGAGAGTTTCCGTGGCTCTAAAACAGCGCAAAAAACTGAAACAGGACAATTGTAGATGTTTTTGTCGTAGATTTTTATTTAAAAATAAAATCTTTTCCACGGTGGTTGGGCTTTAGTCTGCTCCTCTTCAGACTGACTACCTCTCCAGCTTTGGATAAGACCCGCTTGCAAGGCACCGAGGTTGCTGGCATGTGTAGTTAATGCTTCACCAGTTTGTGCAGGTTTGGGGGAACGGTTGTTCTCGATGCCCAGAATGCGAGAGGGTCTTCTTCCCTGAAGAAGTAGGGCTCCGCATCTCTGAACCTCTACTGTGGCGTTCGCCATCGCGCATCAACTTCTCTGGGTTTTTACCTAGAAAATAGAAGTTAGTAAAACCATGTAACGAGAACATCGTTGATCAGATGAAAATAACGTACCAACCCGGCTGTCCAGCAGGACTATTAAAACTCAATCGGTTCTCCCTCCATTCTATACAACTTGTACACAAAAACACACACTCACCTTTCACGCGCTCACACAGTTCACGCAAAAACTCCTTCAACCTCTCAATTCTAAACACTCTATATTTGTGTTGGTGAATCCTAAAAACTAATCTAATAAATCTGTGTGTGACTATGTGTTGGTTGAATGTGTGTGTGTGTTTTAAGTGACACCTCCTAAAGGTCTAACAAGATCAAGGTGATCTTCATGTCTGTAATAAAAATTGCTCTAAAAATATCCCTGTAGAATTCAAAGCTGTGATGACGCAAAATCGCTAGAAAATCTCCTCCTCGCAAAAAAACCCCCCACGTCTCCCAGAATGAATGGATCAGAAGAGATTTTCTTTTGACTTATATCTTTTGACTAATTGACCAAATCCAAGGCCATGGTCCTCGCCTGGAAAAGAGTGTAATGGCCCCTGCAGGTCAGGGACAGGATCCTGCCCCAAGTGGAGGAGTTGAAGTATCACGAGTGGGGAAGGATGAAGCGGGAGATCGACAGACGGATCGGTGCAGCATCAGCAATAACTAGGACGCTGCATTAGAAAGAGCTGCGCCAAAAAGCAAAGCTCTCGATTTACAAGTCACCAATGGTCACCAATGATCACCAGATGTGGGTGGTAACCAAAAGAACGAGATCGCTGATACAAGCCAAAATGAGCTTCCTCCTGGATGGCAGAAATCCTCACCTGATCTCTTTGAGTAAGAGCCCAACCACACTCCCAAGAATAATTCTAATGTCTTGAGACTTGGAGCGTATATTTCATTTTTCTTTGTTTCCACTGGATTTCCTTTACACCTCACAGCCTGCAGGTGTGAGCCTGCTCATCACACCTGCACCCATGGTCAACTATGGTCACCAGCTGTGGGTGGTGACCGAAAGAATGAGATACAAGCGGCTGAAATGAGCTTCCTCCGCACGGTGGCTGGGCTACATGAGAACGGTGCAGGATATGTATGAGGACTGTAACAGAGTGGTGAGGTGTGCTGTAGGTGAGACAGAGAAGTTCAGTGTGGGGGTGGGACTGCACCAAGGATCTGCTCTGAGTCCTTCATTATTCGCTATGGTGATGGACAGGCTGACAGATGAGGTTAGACAGGAATCTCCATGGACAATGATGTTTGCAGATGACATTGTGATCTGTAGTGAGAGGAGGGAAGAGGTGGAGGAAAAGCTGGAGAGGTGGAGGTTTGCACTAGAAAGAAGAGGAATGAAGATTAGTCAGAGTAAGACAGAGTACATGTGTGTGAATGAGAGGGATCCAAATGGAAACAGTGAGGTTACAGGGAGAAGAGATAAAGAAGGTGGAAGATTTTAAGTACTTAGGATCAAGAGTCCTGAGCAATGGAGAGTGTGGAAAAGAGGTGAAGAAGCATGTGCAGGCAGGCTGGAACGGGTGGAGAAAAAGTATCAGGTGTGATATGCGACAGAAGAGTTTCAGCTAGAATGAAAGAGAAAGTGTACAAAACCGTGGTGAGACCCGCCATGCTGTTTGGTCTAGAGACAGTAGCACTGAAGAAAAGACAGGAAACAGAGATGGAGGTAGCAGAGATGAAGATGCTGAGGATCTCTCTGGGAGTGATCAGGATGGACAGGATCAAGAACGAGTATATCAGGGGAACAGCAGATGTTAGAGGTTTTGGAGATAAAGTCCGAGAGGCCAGACTGAGATGGTTTGGACATGTTTATTTATTTTATTTTACAGTTAAGTTAAAGAGACAGTAGCTCGCGGTTCAGTGGAAATGGGGGGCTGGAAGGCAGGGAGAAGGGGTTGGGAGAAGTCTGGGGTTGTGTCAATGCTGATGCATGTGTGCAGTGTTTTGTGTAAGTGTGTGATTTTTTTTCACTTACTATTTTTAATGATTTGAATTTTAATTCTGTTAAAGTTTTTATTGTCTGTTCAGCACTTTGTGTAACTTTGTTTGAAAAGTGCTTTATGAATAAATTTGATTTGATGTGCAGAGGAGAGAGAGCGAGAACATTGGCAGAAAGATGCTGGGTTAGGAACCACCAGGCAAGAGGCCTAGAGGAAGGCCAAAGAGGAGGTTCATGGATACAGTGAAGGAAGACATGAAGATAGTTGGCGTGACCGAAGAGGATACAGCAGATAGGATTAGATGGAAGAAACTGACTTGCTGTGGCGACCCCTGAAGGGAAATGCCAAAAGAAGAAGACGAAGAGTTGTATGATTGTAGAATTTTTGCCCAAGCCTGAAATCCCCAAACAGTATTCACAATAATGGTCATGGGCTCATTTACATAGGTCGGTTTTTGGGCATCATTTGTGTTAGTTTTGTTTTCCAACTCCTGTATTTCACATACTAGATTGGAGTAGGGGTGCCGGAGACTCTCTGGGAGTCACTAGAAAGTGGCGGAGGCCTTCATGTGGTGTCCTTCATAATTGTGGAGCGATTTGTTTGCCTGTCTGTACACCCTAAATATGTTATACAGATGCAAAATCAGATTGCAAATTCAAGCAGCACAGTGGCCTCACAGCATGAAAGTTGCGGTCCGAGTCCCGGATGGGATGAGGCTTGAAACACTATTCTTTCTGTGTGAAGTTTGCATGTTCTCCCTGTGTATGTGTGGGTTTTCTCCAGGTACTCCAGTTTCCTTCCATCCTCCAAAACCATGTGTGTTAGGTTAATTGACCACTATGAAATTGTTCCAAGGAATGAGTGTGTATGTGTGGATCCGCAACAGACTTGCAACCTGTTCGAGGTGTACTCTGTCTCTCGCCTGAAATCAGCTGGGATTAAGTTCTGGTACACCTAGTGACCCCATTAAGGATAAGCAGTTCAGAAAATGAGTGAACTACCGGTGACTGTCTGTTCTTCTGTGTGTTATTCTCTTTGATTATCTGATTTACTATTGGAGCTTCTGATGGTTGTCTGGTTCAGGAGCAAATTGACAACTTTCTGCCTCTCTTTTTTTCTTCTTCAATTGTTTCTATTTGTGCTGTCTGTCCTTTAAACTTTTCTCATCATGTCTTTCTCTTTGTGTAAATTTAGCTGTCCACACATTTGAAACATTACATACGCTGGTCTTATTGGCAAACCAAAGGAGAGCAAAAGAACTAGACCCCTTTCTGTCTGCTTGATACCATGTTAAAACAGTAAATGAATGAATCAAATCAGGATTGAATTTAACATTAATACTGAGCTCTTAACAGAAGTTCTTGCCATCTTCTAAAATAATTCCTCCCAACTGAGCAATTTAGGTGCCTTTGTGACAGAAGAGAAGCAACTTCTTCCTCCCATGAAGTATTTTCAAAAGAGAAAGCCATTACTACCGGGAAATAAATGTTAATGAGGTTCCTGACATTTAACTTCACAATGCGGTGACATTGACCCCTGCTGCTCACTGAACTAAGAGTCAACTCTACAGGAACGCTGGCAATAAATTATTCTGTTGCCAGAGAAAACACACACGTGAACACACACTCAAAACAATGTCTCATTCTTAGAAGACATATTTAGATGTTCTCATTCTGATTTGTCATTTTACCAACAGAGAGAAGAAAAAAAAGCCTTCCAAAGTAAACGCAAATAAAATGTTTCATTTGTTCAACTTGTTCATTTGAAAATTCAGTCCTAAATGTTAATAACAATCCTTCAATGCTTCGTGCAACTCAAGAAACATTAAAAGAAAGGCAAGTCATTTGAAAAAATTGATTATTTTTTAGAAAAAAAAAAATCTTGGTATTTAAATCACTTGAAGCTTATTTTTCTTTATCATTGCAAAATAATAAAAAGCCCTAAAATATTTTCTTCTGGCAAGAATATAAAAACAGATTTTTTTTTATATATGTATCCATAAATATTGATCTGTTCTAAATCCATTTTAAAGATGCATTAGCCCTGATTTTATTTCAGGTGAGTGACAGAGACTCAGAAATGAAGGTCACGCCACATGTTGCCTTTTATTGCAGCACTGAGCTCATCCAAGAGGCAGAGCCATCACTAATTATCTGAAGGAGGAAGCCTATTGAAGCCTTCCTCCTCATCTCATCTTTGCTATTAATCTCACCTCGTCTCTCTGTGAAAGGAGTCCGCAGAAGATAAATCGTCTTTGAATCCACGAGACAAGAAGTTTTTACCTTCCAGTTTGGTGAGTAGAATCAATTTTTTTTAAAACTTTTTTGCTTATAGACTTTGATCCATATTTAAAGTAAGTGTGCATTAATGACATTAATCTTTTTTGTGAGTTTAGTGCTTTAAAAAATTTTTATTGATTTAGAATGTGCAATGATGTTAAAGGTTCTCTTAAAACAATATGACATACAATTTAGAAGTTGATTGGAAACATTTTATTGTTATTCTGTGTGCTTATCTATTTTTTTGCATAACAAAAAGGAAAAAAAAATAATAGAAAAATATGAATTAATTGCAAAGTATTGATAATAATTGTGCATTAGAAACATGTAACATGTTGCTTTTATTATTAAGTGTATTTTCACTCTTGCTAGGCGGCTGCTCCCCTTAGGGAGGTCTCCCTCCTCCTTTGAGACCCTCCCTTTATCACTTGCAGCTGAGACCCAGGGAGCAGAATTAACAAGCAAATTGAAACACTCTCCACAGATGCCATGGATGCTTTCAGTTCTCATATCAGCAGATATGTTTCCCTCATTAGTTTTCTTCTCTAAAATCTTTTTTATTTGTTTGTTCTGCAGTTTGCTGCAGATTGGCTAACTTTGTTGGGAAGGGGCAATATGTCAAACAACATGGCAAAGATTGCAGATGCAAGAAAAACCGTGGAACAACTGAAGCTAGAGGTCAACATTGAGAGGATGATGGTAAGTCAAAAAATAGTTTTAAAAAAGAGGAAAAGTCAATTGAAATGCATTTGCTGTAAAAGCAACGCAGAAGAGTTTTGTTTTATCTTCTGAACCACTAATTCCTGCAGGAGGGGGGGCAAGCGGGTGTCCTATCCTGGCTGATTTCAGGCGAGAGGCAGGGAACACCCCGTACAAGTCTGTTTTGGGGCTACACACAGACAGAATCATTCTGAGGGGCAATTTTCATAGTGGCCAATCAACTTAACATGCATGTTTTCAGCGAGTGGGAGGAGACCGTAATAACAGGAGAAAATCTACACATACACAGGAAGAACATGAAAACTTCACACAGGAAGGCCAGTGTTTCAAGCCTAACCACGACTTGAACACTGACCTTCTTGCTTTGAGGCCACTGGGCTAATGACTGCACCACCAGGCACTCTTTGGAAGAAAAGTGATTACAATTTTTCTAAGATGAATGTTAGAAAAACACAATACGTTTGCTTAAATTAGGGCTGTAAATTTAATTAATTTTATAAGATAGAATGAGTTCAAACATCTAAACTCTTCCTCCTTGACCTATCTGCATTTTATGTACAGGTATCCAAAGCAGCAGCAGAACTGATGGCCTTCTGTGAAACCCATGCCAAAGATGACCCACTGGTGACACCTGTACCTTCATCTGAGAACCCGTTTCGGGAGAAGAAACTATTTTGTGTGATTTTGTAACATCACACATGTGGGCGACATCTTAATGTTTTAGTTAGAAAACTTTATGACTAGACATCATCAGAATAAAAATTCTTTTTCTTGTAAAAAAAAAAAAAAAGAAATAAATAAAAGACAAAATTAAAGCAGTTCTGTGGTGTTTGGAATTTGAGCATAAAGACAGTACTTTTTTTTTAAATCAAAATGATTCAAAGGTCATTCAAAGCAAGACTTTTATTGTGCACACAGTTTAAATATTAACCAAGTCATTTACAATCTTCCTTTGAATTAAGTTTGTGCTTCAAAGCTTTAGGAAAACACTGAAAGCATGTAGTATTTTCATTTGAGGACTTAAGTAAACTAAAACTATTTAATAATTAAAACAGGATCCATTTTCACAAATACTATAGTACATATTTAGCTGATATTATTTCATTTTTAAACACATTTACAGGATGGTTGGAGACTAAATTTAGCGAGGTATTTATGGTTTTCAGAATAAAATAAAGATATACATGAGGATTTATGACAGGGCACCGTACACCTGCCCGTTTCCCAGGAGGATGTACCTTGCTCATAGAAACTACAGCAGATGGGTGGGGTTATGTGTTTTGTCCAGGTTAGAGAGGAAGGCAACAGGTGTGTACAGTTTGCACAAGCAAAGGAGCTCTCAGCGTGACACCTGCTGGGTGTCAGGAATCTCCTCTGGGAAATAAAGAGCAAAGAAGAAGGTTTGTGCTTTTTCATTTGTTTCTTTGAATGTTCAGCTTTTTAAACACAGACCAGGTGTTCATCTGGATTCTCACTAGTAAGAAAAAGGATGTCTTTGAACTCTACAGATGTCTATGACAGTGTGTGTAAGTATTTAAAACCAAAGAAGTGAATACAAGCCGTGTGGAGATGAAGTCAGACAGGACTAATCAGGAAAAACTTGTTTGACTGAGAGTGGGATTTCTTAACTCTGCTGAGTTAGATGCCCATGACACCTGCCATGCTTCTAACATAACAAAAGTGACATAATGAGAGAAGACGAAAAATAAACTGGTATGGTTTATTTTTCCATACCAGGTGCCCGATTCTGGTTGTAGAGGGCAGTCACCTATCTGTATCTACACTAATAACAATGATTAATTCAAACTGAACTAGATCACTACCATTTGTTTTTTTTTCTTGGATGCCATCTGTGTACATACCCTAAACAAACCTGTTTGCAAGTCAAACGAGGGCCTATCGGATAACTTTGACTAGGAAAAAATCCTGTTTTACACGATCTAGCTGGAGATCAGCTGCTTTCTATATTCTCCTGGAACTGTTTATTACTTAAGATAATTGCGATCACGAAGCAGAGTGATAAGCGTGACCTCTATGTTTAAAGTTTAAACACCCAAAAAGAATAAATACTGTCACCTGGCTATATTGTGTTACCTTTGTTTTCAGGTGAAACAATGGCCAACTTTGGAGGACATGCTATACCTGGAACCTTTTTCCTTTTCTTTGGCTTTTGGCTAACTGTCAAATATGTACTTCAACACTACTGGCGGACAAGACAACCCAAAGGCAGGCTTATTATGCCACCTTTCTTCAAAAAAATGTGTTACTTTGAAGGAGGAATCCAAATATTTGCCTCGTTTGTTGGTGAGTTCTCTTTATCAATTTATTTTTTTTATCAAAGTTTGCCTTGCCTCACTGGTGTGTGTGACATCATGCTTGCAGGGATCATGGTTGAGCAGTTTGTGGTGGACGGGCCACATGCTCGCCTGTATGATGCAAACTCATGGGTCAAGCTGATGAACTGGCAGCACAGCACAATGTATCTGTTCTTTGGGATTTCGGGATTAGCGCTGGTCACTAGTACTGCATCCAAAATGGTACCAGTTGGAGTTGATCGCTTTGCTTTATCCTTGGCCCTTTTTGTCGAAGGTAAGAGGAAAAAAAAGTGTCTTTTTAGATGGTTTGATTTTGAAAGTTTATATTTAAGATCTCTTTGATCATCTAGGATTTCTCTTCTACTTCCACGTCCACAACCGGCCTGCCCTGGATGCTCACATCCACTCCTTGCTGCTGGTGGCTGTATTTGGTGGATCGGCCACCATCATGCTGGGGACGTTTAAAAGAAACATCATTCTGGATATATTTGGAGCATGCTTGTTCATCCTGCAGGGCTCATGGTTCTATCAGGTAACCATTAAACCTCATTTTGATTTTTTTTTTTTTTCTTCTACACCCACATTCCAACATAAGCAGGAAGTACTTGTGCACAGCTCATGCCATCCCCTCAACAGGGAGGAGAAGTATAAATGCACCAAAATAAGATTACTATGCACTAGCTTTGCAAACTTATTGCACTTAACACTGTATTTGCAACCTCAAACAAGATTTATGCTGTGTCATGCATGCACCCAGTAGGTGGGACAAAGCGGGGAATGAGAGCAAGGGGGAAGTCAGTGTTTAAAACAGTGGTGCCCAATTCAAGTTGTAGAGGGCAGGTGTCCTGAAGGTTTTCCATGTGTTCTTGTATCTAGACTCCTGATCCTGGTTATTGAGTCATTGTGCCAAATTTTATTGGCTGTAGATTTCACTTTATGTGCGTCAGGCGTATTGAACCAGGAACACATGGAAAACCTTCAGGACACAGGCCCTCCAGAACCAAAATTGGGCACCCCTGTTTTAAAACAAAGTGAAACTTAGTTTTCTGGAAAATATAGCATCTCCGAGCTGACTAAAGATACCACGTTTATCTATTCTCTATATATCCTATCAGAAAAGCACAATATACACACACTCTTTCATTTTGAACTCAAATTTTATTTAGATTTCTGAGTTTTACAACATGAATTTAACAGTGTCCACACTTAAGTAGCAATAAGGTACTGGAATCAAAAAGAAAACCACCAGTTGGATAATACAACAACATTATAGTGTTCAAAGGAAAAGAACAGAGAGAGAAAAAAACTCATTTTGATTAGATTTGAATGAATCTGATGTGGAATATTGTAAGAATTGTATGGTTCAAATAAAAACCACTCATCTTTCTGCAAATCTGTTACAATTAAAAAACAAAACAAAACATGTAGACACTGAGACATAAAAAAAAATGAGTTCCTGGTGAGGTGTTTCGGGCACGTCCCACCGGGAGGAGACGAAGAGGCAGACCTCGGACCTGCTGGAGAAACTATGTTACACAGCTGGCCGGGGAACGCCTCAGGATCCTTCCAGGTGAGCTGGAGGATGCAGCTGGGGTGAGAGAAGCCTGAGCTTCCCGTCTGAGGATGTTGCCCCCGTGACCTGACCCCGGATAAGCGGAAGACAACGGAACGGAAAGTTCATGGTTTCAACGACAAGTATTTATAAGAGGGGATGCAATAGCTATCGGTAGAATATTTGCCCTTGCACCGGTCGAATCCTACTGAGCTCATGTCTCATATCCTTGGGGAAGACCCCTAACCCCCCCTTTCTCCCACCACTGGCAGATTGCTGCGGTGTAATGCAGCACAAAAATCTCCCCGTTGAGGGATAAATTAAGTATGTAAAAATAAAAAAAATTCTATTGGTTGGAGATACAAATCCAGATGCTAGAAAAAAAAGGGGCAGACGTGGCTCAGTGGTAGAGCGTTCGCACGCGGTTCCCACTCAGTTCACTTCTAGGGTCCTTGGAGAAGACACCTAACCCCCCATTTCTCCCACCATTGGCGCTGTCGTGGCAGCCTGCTGCAGTGTATTGCAGCACACAAATTTCCCCAGTGAGGGATGAATAGAGTATGTAACAAAAAAAAAAAAAGACCATGACGTTAGTCTAGCCAGTCTATCAGCACCAGAAGATCTACAATAAATCTACATATGTTAACATTATACTACTTGTGGTTTCAGATTGGATTTGTGCTTTACCCTTTGAGTGGACCAGAGTGGAAACAGGACGATCATGGTAACATCATGTTTGTCACAATGTGCTTCTGTTGGCATCTCGCCGTGAGCTTGATTTTAGTCTGCTGCACTTCCTCTCTGGTTTGGTGGTGAGTATCCCACCCATCTCTTTTCGCTTACAAAAGCTTAGTAAGGAGAATGATGCTTACTAATAACCAATAGATCAGCGTATAAAGCTCTAGGATCATCAGTTTAATTTGTAATGGAGGAACTGGCACTCACTGAAAGCTATTACTGTCCATGATAACGCGACACTAGCAGGTTTGACCAGTTCAGGAATGCAGACATAGGATGGCTTTCTGTCCTGGCAGAGTGCAAACTTTTTCCTTATGAAAGAAAAGACGTGGTGTGTACGGCCAAAACAAACGGCATGACACCACGTTAAATTCAAATGCAGGGTCATCTTTTAAAGAATAAAACTAAGGAAATTAAACTTTTTAAATTCATGATGTTACTGATTTAAAGAAACATAGAAATCAACTCACTGCTCAATGACATTTTAACAGCAGCACATTGTTAGCATCAAAAAAAAAAAAAGTGTTGAGCTTGTTTTATGAGTAAACAAATCAGCTAAACCTCTCATTTTATGAATTGCAAATGTCATCCAAGCATACAGATGAAATTGACTAGGTGGCTGGTGTAAACGCTGAAAAAAATTTGAGTCTAAATTGACTTCTGATTTATTTTTTTTTTTTTTTTAAACCCAGCTTCGTGACTTGCTTCTCATCAAAAGGACGGGACATAGAGATTGGAATGAGAAACACATCCTCCAAAGAAAACTCCCAGAAAGCTTTGCTGGATGAGTCCGATGAAGAATGAAAACTTGTTTCCTTATCACTCCCTGTTAATGTGTGACAACTAAGTTACCTTGAAGATTTGTAAATAAATATAAATTAAACGTTAAAATGTGGGTTTTTGATTAAACATGACAGTTGATTTGCTACAAATCAACTAATTCCATGATCAGCACCGAGAAAAAAAAACAAAACAAAAAAAAAAGAACACCCATGATTAACAAAGTAAATATAGGGACAGGAATTTGAATCGATAGCATGTCAGAAAGATGAGATCACTGAGAAGCAGATGGAGGATCGGGTGCACACTTTGAAGGTGGTTTTGTGACAACAACCGTAGAAATAGGTTTGGGAGAAGATGCTGCCATGTGCTGCTGAAGCTGCTGAGTCTGAACTGTTTGGATCCGAACCTTAAAGGGGAAAGAGAGACCATTTTTGGTTCTTTGTTACTTCCTGTTATCTAAAGAGGAAAAGTTAGATTAACTATTAACTTCTAATTTGAACATTTCTGTAGTTCTGAGGTTAAAATGTCCTAAAATGGTTTGAATGATTTTTTTTTGACCTGCTGGAACAGTCAACATATATAAAAAAAAAAAAACTTGGCCACAAACCTGTGTGGCTTGTCCTTGTTGCTGGAGCTGCTGGAACTGTTGCGCTGTCACAAAACTGACCGGTTTGTTTCCTGCGATGAGCTTTGTGCCTGCAGGCATGGTGGTCAGGATGATGTTCCTGCTTAGGCCGCCGATGCTTGGAAGAGAAAGAAAAAAAAATTACAATTAAAATGCTACACAAATCTTAAATGGACACTTTTGGAACTATACTTTAAAAAAAAAAAAAAAAATCAATTAAATTGTCACGCCGAATTAAGGGCTGTACAGTGGCCTTACAGCAAGAAGGCTGGTGTTTAGGTTTCGGGTGGGACAAAGCGTGAAACATTGGCCTTTCTGTGTGGAGTTTGCATGTTCTACCCGGTGTATGTGTGGGTGTTCTCCAAAAACATGCGCGTTAGGTTGATTGGCCTCTACAAAATTACTCCTAGGAATGAGTGTGTGGGTGTGGATGGTTGTGTGTGTGTTCCTGCGACAGACTGGCAACACCGCCTCTCGCCTGAAACCAGCCGGGCTAGGCTCCTGCGACCTCATTAATGATAAGCGGTTCAGAGGACAAATTAATCAATTAAAAACTTATCAAACTCTTATCAAAATTTGAATGCATTCAACTTTAGCCAAGACTTACTTTGTATTCAGGCTTCCTTTCACGATGGGTGACGTCACAACACTTTTACTTTTCAGTGGTTGGTTGAGAACAGAAAGGGGTACGGTGATCCGGGCTGGGATCTTCCCCTAAAGGGTTGAAACAAAACAATGCAGTGGAACAGTTTTATGCTAAACAACCTTCAGACTGAACATCAGTATAAATCAAAGCTGATTATTTTAAATCAAGTCAAATCAAATTTTATTTATAAAGCATTTTTCGATCAAAGTTATACAAAAAGCTGAACAGAACAAATAAAAACTAAAGCAGAATTAAACTATAAATAATTTAAAATATAAACATTTAAAATATATAAAATTAAAAAATAGTAAGTCAATAAACAAATATTCATTAAAAATGATACATTTACACGAAACACTGCATACATGCATCGACATTCACACAGCCCTGCACTTCTCCCAACCCCCTTCATTTCTCTGCTAGCTACTGTCTCTTTAACTGAGCAGTTAAATAAACATCTGACCGGATGCTGCTGTGAGGAAACAATAACTGGGGATCGATCCACACCAGAAGTCAGCCTGCTCATGACTACAGAGGCCAAAACCACAAGGGTCCACCCAGCTCCAGGAGACACGGGTACCCACAGAAGCCACCTGGCTAAAGAGAGGCACCTGCACCACCTAGGCCAGTCAGACCTCCACAGAGAAGACCCCACAGACTGAGCAGGCAGAGCTGCCAGAATGGAAGATCCCTATGAGGAAACACTGGAATAAGACACATAATAAAACAATAGTAAAAAAAACAATAAAAAATGTGCTGAATTACAGTTGATTCAGTAAGAGGAAGACAGGAGGAAGTTGATGTTTTTTTTTTTTTTTTTTTACAAAAGCTTTTTCTATCAATATCTAACATGATGAGTTGGTTCCATGGTCACCTGACAGATTGCCTTCATCTCAATCTTAAACATAAATCTCCATTAGACCTGCTTTTCCAACAATTCAGTCACGAGTGTGGTCATATAAGGGACTAGATTAAAAGTAAAACTCACCGCCGATGAGTTTACAACTGTCGCAGGCACCTGTCGTACCGTCGCCGTGCCCGTTCCCAGCGTCAGTGGGGATGCGGTGCCTCCCGGCGTCACAGTGATGGCCTTCGTACCAGCAACCACATTGGCAGCCATGGTAACAACGTTAGCACACGTGGAACCCACAAGAGATTTACTGCCTGTTGGGTTTGTCATTGTGATGGTTTGTCCCTGTTTTTGTGGAATCATGCCGAGTCCCGGCATAATGCGGATGGTGGCGGCAGCCTTGTCAGAGGGGTTTATGGCGGAGAATGTTCTTGGTTTTTGGTCAGAGACAGAAACCCCTAATGTGGGCATCAAGCGTATGGCAGCATCTCCTGCAGCTTTGAGTAAGGTGGGGATGACAGTGCCTGCTTTGGAGGGCTGCGCTTCTCCTGCAGCTGATGTTGAGCTGTTCGCCGAGGAGGCTGAGGGATTGAGGGACGAGTTGACATGGAGAGTGGCCGAGATGCTCTTGCTACCCGCCGTGGACGTTCCTAGAAAGTCCGAGGTGAGTTTGACTGTAGTCACGGGGGATTTGGCGAGAGTCGCCATCATGTCTGGGGTGATCCGCAGCACCGTTTGGCCTTTGGCATCGGTGGTGATAGAGGACGGCGGGAGACGCAGGACATCTTTACCCTGAATGCGTAAGTTTGTAGCCGTGATGGGGATTCCTCCTCCACTTGCAGGCTTCATTCCGAGCTGTCCTGTAATGGAAACCTGCAGATCAGGAAGAAACATCGACATGTTAGTCCTGTTACTATCAGAATACACAGGTTCTTCATTGTGGCATCTTGTCAATTTCATACTACATTGTTTTCAGTTTGAACAAGAGCATTCCTGTTAAACCGAAGAGTAACAGTCTGAGTTTCTAATGAGCCTTTGTTGGCATTTAGAGAATAACCTTAAGGAGCAAATCCTTCACCTGTTTGATGTTGGGGTTGGTGACACCTTGCAGAACAGCTGGAGAGGCAGGGTTGTTCACTGGGCCACTAGAAGATCCAGTTTGAGCTTTGGTCACAGTTCCAGCTGGTACAGACAGAGTGGTGGGAACCTTGACCGGACAGCCACCTGATGCAGTTCTTAGTGGCACAGAAACCACTGTCTGTTGATTTAAGAGGGAAAAACAGAGAAAGGATGTGATTCTTTAACAAATTAGGCAAAAATGTTTTTTTTTTTTTTTTATTATGCTGCTAGACGTATGGGGTACCTGTGGAATTCCCTTCCCTGCCACCGAAACTGGCATGCAGATCTGATGAGGGTTCTGGTGAACCAGTGAGGGCTGCTGACTTCCAGCTGAAGAAGCTAAAGCAGGTTTAGCCGGAACAACCCGCACCTGTGGGAGAGTGCCTGCTGCCAGGTGGCTTACGATTCGAGCCGTTTGCTGGGACTGGATCGGCTGGGAAACGGGTGGACAAGCCTGACTGCTTGGTAAGATGGTTCCCAGTTGAGGCAGCGAGGGAGGGGACACAAGAAGAACCCTGAAGACAGAAGAAGAAATAAAAAAATCTCATTTATATTGTGTAGGTGCTGAAAACCAGGAACCACGTAAAAACTGACCCAGGATTCGTCTTGATAGCATCCGGCACCGCTGTCTTTGTGGATGTGGTAGCTGTGCAGGGTAACGGGGAATTGGGGGTTATTAAATTGTTCAGGGTGGATGTTGTTGGCGCGGGTGACATGGGTTTAGAACCCATGTCCAGTCCTGCTTCCAGACAGCTGGAGATTTTGTTGCTACCATCTTTACTTCCGGACTTCTGAAACATTGACACAATTTAGAATTTAACAAACATAACGTGTCTTTTAAATCCCAGACAAAGAAACACACTTCTGAAGGACAGTTTAAAATGAAGGCCATCAGCTACGAGGAGGAACATGGAAATAAAGAGAATTTAGGATTAATGAATCGATAGTTTGCAAGTGGATGAGGCTGGAAAACGAGCTCCGACAGGTGCGTCTTATGTGTGTGTTAAATATAGTAATGGCACACATAACTGAGACTGCAACTTTTAGTACGGTGCGCCTTATGATCGTGAAAATACAGTATGTTATGATAAAAAAAATCTTAGAGCTAGCTTATGCAGCCAAGGGTCTGAACACCAGGGTCCCCGTCGTTGGCTGCCACCCATCTCCTCCTTCACTCGACCCCTATGGCCCCTCCTACAGGTGGTGAGCTCACTGGAAGGGTGGCCCATGTCCCCTGTTCGGGCTGAGCCTTGCCAGGCTCCAAGGGTAAAAGGCCGGCCACCAGGTGCTCCATCTTGAGCTTCACCCATGAGCTTCACCCTTGAGCCTGGCTCCAAGGGGTGGCCCTGGTGACCAGCGTATGGGCAAGGGCGACTTGGCCACGCTTGATCTCTTCATAGGGGTTTTTGAGCCACACTTTGTCTGTCCCCTCACCTAGGACCTGTTTGTCTTGGGTGACGTTACCGGGGGCATTACGCCCCGGACAACATAGCTCTTAGAATAATTGGGGCACGCAAACCCCTCCACCGTGAAAAGGTGGCATCTCAAGGAAGAGCTTTCTCCGCAGGGTGGCTGGGCTCTCACTCGGAGATCGGGTGAGGAGTTCTGCCATCCGGGAGGAGTTCGGTGTTGAGCCGCTCCTCCTTCATGTCGAGAGAAGCCAGATCGGGTGGTTCGAACATCGGGTCAGTATGCCTCCCAAGCGCCTCGCTAATGAAGTGTTTCAAGCACGTCCCACCGGGAGGAGACCAAGAGGCAGACCCCGGACCCGCTGGAAAGACTATGTCACACAGCTGGCCGGGGAATGACTCGGGATCCCTCCGGGTGAACTGGAGGTTGCAGCTGGGGTAAGAGAAGCCTGGGTTTCCCGTCTGAGGCTGTTGCCCTCACTACCCGGCCCCGGATAAGCGGAAGACGATGGAACGGGAAAAAATCTTATTAGTTGCAGCGTGAACTATCTGGACTCACAGGTTTTGGTGTTGGCTTTGGCTTTTGCTGCAAAGCTTTTCTTGCTTTTGCAGCAGCGGCTTGAGCCTGGTGGATTCTTTCTGCATAAAGAAAAGAGAACAAAACGCAGCTTTTAGACCATGCAAATATCAAGGAATGTTGGAAAATTATTCACTAAAAAGTGTTTGAGGAAATAGAAATGTTCTTTCTAACATCTCAAGTCAGAAGTAACACATCTCACTTTGACCTACTTCAAAGACATAAGAAAACATTTCACACAACTAGACTAAAAAAGTTTTGTGAAAACATCCCTGCTTACCAAATTCTTCTTGACTGCGAAGGCGATGGAGGTAAATCCACAATTTACGACCAATATCGTACTTCACGCACGGATCTTTTTCATAGTGAAGTCTGTCTAGGGCTCCACTGACTACAGTGTTCACCTGAAAAAGAAATACAACCTTTAACCAACATGTTAAAACATGACTCGGCATCTACAAAAAAATATTATATTTTAATATGGGCCAAACATTAATTAAAAAAGATGAAATACTTGTGCACTAGTGACGTCAGGAGCGAGGAACTGGGAGTCCTTCAACAGTTCACAGATCTCTGCTCGTGTTCCCTCTCCATTGGGTAACCTGGCTGCTGCATCCCGTACTACAGAAAGTAAATCAAGGAGAAAAGTCAGAATTGTTAGAATCTTATATAGGTAAGTGGAGAAAAAAAAAAAAAAGAAGAAATCCTACCAAGTGAGAGGATGGTGACGTAAGGTGGGCGATCTGAACGCAGCAGTGTGTGCTCCCTGGCTTTATTCAGAGACATCTCCTTATCAAACACCCCTTTCACCGGCCCCACCACCGATTCGAAGCCGTGCATTCTGAAAGTGAACGACTTGTGCGGCTGATTGTATCGTTGCTGCTCCTGGAGCACAAAAAAAAAATAAAAATGATCATATCAAAAACTTGTGGTGAAATTTGTAGCAAAAAACAAAAAATATCAAAGTTGACAAACCTGGATTTGAAATACTTGTCTTTCATCTCCGGTGCTGGGCCGCACCACATAATCAGTTGCCCTAATAAAAAGAAATAAACTATAAATAAAACTATAAATAAACGAAATAATCAATATTAGTCCAACTCCAGTCCCCGACGGCCGGTTTCCCTGACGGTTTTCTACCTGTTCTTGCATCTACTCACCTGATCCCGGTTATTGAGTCAATGTGCCAAATTTTATTGGTTGTTGATTTCACTCCATGTGCATCACCTGTATTGAACCATAAATACATAGAAAACCTTTTGTGCACCGGCTCTCCGAACATGAGCTGGACATCCCTGGTAAACAGGTTAGGTAGCACACGCAACTCGGATTTCTCTCCCAGAACGAACCATAGCATTGAGCACAGCTCTAAGTATTGTGGGATACCAAAGGCTAACGGCAACCTGGAAGAGGCACGAGGGAAGTGGCAACATCTGGATCCGTCCAACAAGTAATGGAGATCCTAAGAAGCTGGCAAAATAGCAAGAACAAGACCTGGGCAATGAACAGCTATGCCCAACAATGATCAGATTTTCTGCAGGAATACTACCAAATAGGGTACCAGAATGAGGAGACATATTAGTTTAGAAGAGTGCAGTCCTAGGAACAGCAGGGATACTGTGTGGAACCTCTCTGGAGGGAGAACCAAGTTTGGAGAGTGGGGTGGTTAAACCAGCGGTCCCCAACCTTTCTTCCCCTACTGACCGGTTTATTGTTAGACAATATTTTAAGGGACTCGCCTTTAAAGGTGTGGCGGATAAATACAACAAAGTAATATATGACCTGCATGAAAACTGTGGTATTTTCTAAGCATAATAATAAACACGAATCCTGACATGGGCAACGTCCTCTCTGCCCGCAACACTCTCTGGTCGCTATGGTAAAGTTTAAATATGCCTTCAAAATAACATACACTGCAAATACAAAGTGCATAAAAAATCAGACTCGCCACAGGGCTGAATCAGTGGGAGCCCTCAGCTTGTTTTTTCAGCAGCCAGGCCGTCCCATCTTGGGGTGATAGGAGACAATGACATCCAAAGTGTGTGTCCAGTCTACTTTGTAATTTTGTTTTTGGCACAGTTACTACAGAAAACCCCGCTTCGAGAATCAGGCAATTTTTCAAAATAAAACATCTTTCAGATTCCGGAATAATTAAAATACCGGTACCGAATAACTGGTCTGCGGATCGGGGACCACTGGGTTAAACCACCTACAAAGGGTGAAATTAATTTTTTTTTAAATTCACACACTCTCCAAAGTATTCATGTTAGGTTGATTGGCTGATATGAAATTGCGCCTAGGAATGAGTTTGTGTGTATGATTGTCTGTGTGTGGATCCGCAACAGACTGGCAACCTGTTCGGGATGTATTCCGCCTCTCGCCAGCCACGGTAGGTTCTAGCACCTCCCGCAACCTCATAATGGATAAGCGGTTCAAAAAACGAAACGCACAATTAAGGTTTGGAAAAGTATGTGAACTATTTGGATTTCTTTTTAAAAACACAGATCGACAGACCACGAGGTCAGGGATTGCATGCATGAGCTCCAACTGAGAGAGCCCGAAGAATAATCAGCCAATCAGCAAAGAGAAATGACGCTGTGACCTCAAACACGAGGGGTCCATCCAGGTTTTTTGTAGTTTGACTTAGCTATGTGGGCCGTGTTAGCAACGACTCCCAGGCAGAAACAATGTTTAGAGAGTTTTGTTTAGGGGAAAGACGCGATTCCCCTGCTGCCGTTGAGATTTGGGAAAGGTTTATTTCACGCACTGTTTTCCTCAAACTACATTGAATGTTCAGGCGTATTACAAACGTCTCATCTGGGCCTGACCAGAAAGCAGCGATTGGTTGACAGTGCGAGCACAACATGGAGGGAACAAATGCCAATGGTGCAAGGTCAGACTGTTTCCACTGAGTGATGCATCGGACTACAAGGATATTGCTCAGATGAGACGGTGTTGTACAGAAGAAATGTGCTACAGATGTTTATACGTTATGTTGAATTAAGACATTCAAATTTTCTATGTCTGGAATCAATTCATTTAAACTGTGTTTGTCAAATGAAAAAGGAGAGGTTTGGGACAAATTTTGAGACAGAATTGTGCAAAAATCCCAAAGTTTTCACACTTACATATACGTACAAAGTGAAATAAAAGTCTTGGTGAAATGCATTACTTTTATTTATTCATAAATTTAAACCCTGTCCAGTCCAGTGTTGTGACAAACAGAATAGGGATCTGTAAGTCGTGTATTGCTGGACAGTTTTGCTCTAGTAAGTCAGTCATCTTCTTATGAGGACTCGAACAAGTCCTGGGTGGGCTTATTCGAGTCCACCCACGACATTCTTGCTGTGAGGCCCACTGTGCCGCCATGCTGCCCTAGTTTTGCTCTAATTTAATTTAAATGGTTTACACGTGCTTTCTCCGCTACTTTTTTTCCCGGAACTAACAAAAAATCCTGAGGAGAAAAAGAAGTGAGAAGGAAGAGGAATCGGGTACAGATGAAGCGGGGTGCGAGAAAGAGAGGAAGCGGGAGGGACAAAGTGAAGAGATCATCTGTTGTTAAATATTCAGCATTATAATCAACCTGCTAGATTATCTAAGGAGAAAAAAAAAGTACAAAGAGTTTAAATCCCAGATAAAGCAAACACAAACAACATATTATTTTGTGACCTTTGCAATTAAATTCTTAAGTTAGTCATGGTTTAAATGGGGGGTTTATACTGGGTGTTTGTATGGGGTTTCTTAACTGGACTGGTCTGACCCAAGGTGTGTGTTTTTATTTTCTGTTTTTCATTTTATTATTTATCTGATTTTTATCATCTTGTGTTTTGGTGTCGTTTTTAGTGAGATGTTGTGTGGTGCAGTACCGTATTTTCCGCACTACAAGGCGCACTGCATTATGAGGCGCACCTTCAATAAATGACATTTTTTAAAACTTTTTCCAAATATAAGGCGCACCGCATTATAAGGTGCTACAGTAAAGGCTGGGGTTACGTTATGCAATCACTAAATGGTGCTGCGCTAAAGGGAATGTAAAAAAAAAACAAAAAAAAACAGTCAGATAGGTCAGTCAAACTTTATTAACAATTACAAAACAACTTTCTGTTTTTACTCCCAAAATGAATAAACAGCTGTTTTATTATTTTCTCTGAGATAAAGTATTAGTATTTTCGTGACACAGTTTATCTTCCATTGGAGATAAACTCTGTTTAGTCTTACTTACTTGGCGCAGCGCATCCTCTTGCTTCCTTCACTTCCTCACCATTGATTCATTGATGTTAAACTCTCTCGCTGCGGCTCTATTCCAGTGTTCTACTGCGTGACCGATCGCCTTGAGTTTAAACTCTGCGGTGTAACAGTGTTTCTTAGTAGGAGCCATTTCCGGGTCCTTACACAAACACACAAATGAAAATATGTGCGTTCGAGATGACACAGACGGACGCAGTTCTGATCGGCGAAAATCGGTGTGCAATGCATGCCGGCTAGGTTTTGCATTCAAAAACTAACCGGCAAGCATTGCGCACCGATCTGCACCGATCAGAACTGCGTCCGCCTGTGTCATCTCGAACACACCTAATGAGACGCCCTTACATACACTATATTGCCAAAAGTATTCGCTCACCTGCCTTCACTCGTTCTATGAACTGAAGTGCCATCCCATTCCTAACTCATAGAATTCAATATGACGTCGGTCCACCTTTTGCAGCTGTTACACCTTCAACTCTTCTGGGAAGACTGTCCACAAGGTTGAGGAGAGTGTTTATAGGAATTTTTGACCATTCTTCCAAAAGCGCATCAGGGAGGTCACACACTGATGTTGGTCGAGAAGGCCTGGCTCTCAGTCTCCGCTCTAATTCATCCCAGAGGTGTTCTATCGGGTTCAGGTCAGGACTCTGTGCAGGCCAGTCAAGTTCATCCACACCAGACTCTGTCATCCACGTCTTTATGGACCTTGCTTTGTGCGCTGGTGCACAGTCATGTTGGAAGAGGAAGGGGCCCGCTCCAAACTGTTCCTACAAGGTTGGGAGCATGGAATTGTCCAAAATGTTTTTGTATCCTGAAGCTTTAAATGTTCCTTTCACTGGAACTGAGGGGCCAAGCCTAGCTCCTGAAAAACAACCCCATACGATAGTTCCTCATCCACCAAATTTCACAGTTGCAATCTGCAATCTGAAATGTACCGTTCTCCTGGTAACCTCCAAACCCAGACTCGTCCATCAGATTGTCAGATGGAATAGCGTGATTCATCACTTCAGAGAACGCATCTCCACTGCTCTGGAGGCCGGTGGCGGCGTGCTTTACACCATTGCATCCGACGCCTTGCATTGCACTTGATGATGCGTGGCTTGGCTGCAGCTGCTCGGCCATGGAAACCCATTCCATGAAGCTCTCTGCGTTCTGTACTTGGGCTAATCTGAAGGTCACATGAAGTTTGTAGCTCTGTGCAGAAAGTCGGCGACCTCTTTGCACTATGCGCTTCAGCATCCGCTGACCCCTCTCCGTCACTTTACGTGGCCTACCACTTCGTGGCTGAGTTGCTGTTGTTCCCAAACGCTTCCATTTTGTTATAATAGAGCTGACAGTTGACTGTGGAAATTTAGGAGCGAGGAAATTTCACGACTGGATTTGTTGCACAAGTGGCATCCTATGACAGTTCCACGTTGGAATTCACTGAGCTTCTGAGAGTGGCCCATTCTTTCACAAATGTCTTGTTTCGCAGTCTGCATGCCTGAGTGCTTGAATTTATATACCTGGGGCCAGGCCAAGTGATTAGAACACCTGATTCCGATCATTTGAATGGGTGAGCGAATACTTTTGGCAATATAGTGTATATCCTGGCATGCACCGCGCACTACTTCTTCTACGGGGGAAATGGAGTTGGCGGCTGCTTACCGCAGTTGCGACACCTGTTGTAGCTTAATATTAATTCATGTATAAGGCACTCCGGGTTGAAAGGCGCATCGTGGACTTTAGAGAAAATTTAAGGTTTTTAGGTGTGCCTTATAGTGCGGAAAATACGGTAAATTGCCAAGGAAAGCTGTAAAACAATTGCCCTCTGGGACTAATATTATTTTTCTGATTCTGATTCCAAACCTTCTATAACAAATGTTACTAAAGCTATAATAATGTTGGTTGGGAGCAAGGAACATAGCAGACAGTAAACAGTGTGGTATAGTGTGTGAGTGAAAGTACATGCGTGCTGCTGATGTGAACCATGTGCTTATTAGGGCCAACAGATCTCCTCCAACCCCAAAGCCTGAAACGAGGGAGGTAGAGACACACAACCCGGTGTTCTATCGAAATCTGCGACCGGTAGCAGATCTTGATAGATCGTCATTCCAAAAACTAACCCTAACCCTAATTCCTTGATAATTAGATCATCTGGAAGGGAGGGGGAGAGTTCTGGGCATACGCAGAGGGGCAAAGTTGCAGATCTCGATGGTCGCAGATCTCATCAGGACACCGGGCTCGCACTCATCCAGATGCCCGGACCCCGAGACTCAGCAGAGCGGCCCACCCACCCAAAGCACTACTTGTAAAAAAAACAAAAGGTACAACTTACAGTTTGGGGACGGAACTCAGCAAGTCGTACAGGTCATCATTTTCTGCCTGTAAGTCATAAATAAAGGACGTAAATAAAGGAAGAATAAAGTATTTATCTATCTGTCTAAATGTTCATTTAAAGACTATCACAGAAATAATTTCTCAAACATAAAAATTGACCGTTTGCCAATTCTGCATGTGCAAACATTATCAAAACAATCATATTACCTTGACAACGAAGTCTCTGGAGTCGAGCCACAGCTGACAGAGTAGAGAAAGATCCTTCTCCATGTCCTGATCGACACCTGAAAGAAATCTGAAATGTAAACCTGAAAGAGCAGAATTTGTCGTAAACATCCAACTATTTCAGATGAACTATCTCACCGATCCATCTCCACTGCTGGTAACCATCAATAAATTCCACAAATGGACAATAGCCATGCGGAAGAGCCATCATGCCTTCTGGTAAATATAGGAAAAGAAAAATAAATCAAACGAACGCAAATATGATAGCCTAATTTAAGAGACTGTCTGCTGCTGGGGAACCTTTAGTTTCTCCTGCAAGAAACTGTAGCGCCGGACGGACCAAGGAGGACCAACTTGAATCCGATGGAAACCAACTATAGCGTGTGCAGGCTGAAGAAGACTCCCACTTCATCACTTTTTCCTCCAACTAACAGATAAAACAGTAATCTAACAGTTGGCAATGCAGTTATTTTGAATATGCTAGCTTTTGAGATGACAACATACCATTTTTGTGCTGATAAAGCCGCCTGTTTTTAACATGTTCTGCAGCAAGTTGAAAAAACTGGCAGGTAATTCCTCAATCTTGGCAGGACTGGAGTGGCGCTCTTCCAAAATGCTGGAAGAAAGATTTTTTTTTTTTACATCAAGAAATAAAAAAAAAAAAAAATCAAGCACTGTATTAATTCCACTATAGCACACTTCCTAGTAGAAGCACACCCCTGTTTTTTCCTGAAACTTGAATACAGCAAAGCTTAAGTCTGAGAAAAATAAGTCTTCCATATGCAATTTTAGCTCAAGTCTGACATGACCATGTCCTTTTCAATAATGCTAAATAGCACTCTAAATAGTGCTACAGCACATGTGCAGTTTGTGTTGCTACTGATACCGAGCCAATTTTTTTTTTTTTGCCCTGCAGATTTAACAGCTCATTTATAAAACGTGCACCCCAATCAGTGCAGTCGTCAATGTGCGAGTATCGGGAATAATACAGTACATTGATATATTTTTATAAAATTGAGAAATTCTTTTCAACTTCAGGACTCACTCTTCCTTGATGATGGTTTGCGGAGTGCGTGGCATTTCTGGTTGGCAGTTGATGTTCACCGGTGGAGCTGAGGAGGAGTCTGATAGTGGAAGAGTGTCATTCAGATCTTCGTACTCCATTTTTATTGTCTTCAGTTTTTTCTTCTTTCTCTCTTCTTTCTTCTTCTTAATAGGAGTAGCCAAATCGAAAAAGTCTGGAAGGTTAAATAGAAAAATATTAATAATAATAACCGGATAAAAAGAAAAATAGTCTTTGTAGATCTGGAAAAGCACTTATGATAGGTTGTTCAGAGAGGAACAGTGGTATTGTATGAGGAAATTTGAAGTGGCAGAGAAAACATCAGAGCAGTTTAGGACATGGATTATGGACAGGGATGAGGTGTGCTGTAGATATGACAAAGAAGTTCAGAGAAGAGGTAGGACTGCATCGGCATACATGAAGAGAGTTGGTGTAAGAAAAGAGGTTGCAGAAGCTAGGGTTAAATGGAGCAAACTGACTCGCAGTGGCAAGTTGAAGATCTTAAGTAGTTTACTAATTTACTCACGCATTGTCTCCTTTCGACCAAGATTTGACTTTGAAATGAGGTCTCCTAGATGGATGCCAGAGGTCACCAAGTCCGGATGGTCCTGGAGAGTTCAGTGATTAGTAATGCAAGAAAACAAGTAAAGACATCCTCCCTTTTTTCTCTCTCTTTCTTTACAACTTACTGGCATGAGCTTTCTCTTCTCGCGATGCTTTTGGAGCATATTCTTCACGTCCACCTCGTCAAGTTCTATTTTTTTAAGAAAAATATTAAGCGTTTCATGCGTCGTATCTCTTAAAGTTTAAATATTAAAAGAACTTGTAAGTAAGAAAAACCCCTCACCAATGGTCTTCATGTCCGTGGTAAAAAGAGTGGGGAGAACTTTGAGTGAGATGTACGTCGGTGAGGGTGGTGGCGTAGACCATAATGACATCTCTGCAAATAAAGTTATTTGTGAACACTGATGTGAAATTTTTTTTCAAATAGAGTTTGAATTATTATTTCTCTTTGTTCCCATAAATAATGTGAAACCGAGAAATACAGCAGCACATAAAGAGCAAAAAGAAAACTCAAATAGATTAAGAAAAAAAAAAAAAAATAAGAGACTTACCCTCTTCATCAGATGAAGGATTGCTGTCACCACACTCAGCTTTGACCTCCTTCAGTATCCGACTGATTCTTTTTTTCACCTTTATGTCACGCAGTTCGGCTTGAGTCTTACTTGGATGTCTTTTTTTCAGAGGAAAGTCCTGACCGTATAAAGCAGCCATATCCAGCAACTCCTATGAGAAAAAGAACAAAAACCTATGAGAAAAAGATCAACCACCCAAATAGTCCTATAAAAAAAATGTTGCTCAAATATAACATATAAAAACCTTTCTGGAGGTGAGGATTTCCTTTAAAAGTTTGTGTGAATAATTCTGCTGACAGGACAATTGACGCTTCTTCTGAGACTTAGCGCATAGTTCTCTGTACTTGACCACCTCCGGATTGAAGAAACCATCTATGACGAGATAAAAAAAGATGAATGTTAGAGAGATTCAAAATTCATCTAGCATCGCACAACTAGAAATGACATTACATATAAAATTAAAATCATCGAACTTAAGTTCTGTTCATTTGTAAACCTGCAGCAAGAAAACTCCAAAACTTGCAGATTTGTTTATAGAAACCTCTGTGAACATCCAACTCTACACATAAATATGAAAATTACATCTTATAATGAAACAGGATACAGTTAACAATAAAATTAAAGATGTCAGTGTCAAAAAGTTTGGTGTTTTGAGCGATCAAGGTCAAACCCAACAAGACAGAACTTCCGTTCCATTGTCTTCCGCTTATCCGGGGCCGGGTTGCAGTGGCAACGGCCTCAGACGGGAAGCCCGGGCTTCTCTCACCCCAGCTGCATTCTCCAGCTCACCGGGAAGGATCCCAAGTTGTTCCCCGGCCAGCTGTGAGACATAGTCTCTCCAGCGGGTCCGGGTTCTGCCTCTTGGTCTCCTCCCAGTGGGACACGCCCGAAACACCTCACCAGCGAGGTACTCGGGAACCACCCCATCTGGCTTCTCTCAACCTGGAGGAGGAGTGGCTCGACAACGAGCTCCTCCCGGATGGCAGAACTCCTCACCCGATCTCTAAGTGAGAACCCAGCCAGCCTGCGGAGGAAACTAAATTTGGCCGCTTGTATCCGCGATCTTATTCTTTCGGTCACCACCCACAGTTGGTGACCATAGGTGAGGGTGGGAACATAGATCGACTTGTAAATCAAGAGCTTTGCTTTTCGGCTCAGCTCTTTCTCTATCATGACAGACCGATGCAGCGTCTTAGTTATTGCTGACGCCGCACCGAAACGGCCAAGACAGAGCTTTTCTCATTGAATACCTGTTACTACAGCTGAAGATAGTTTTTTACAGCAAAGAATGATGAAGAGAACACACCTCTGAATAGTTTCTGTGCACGATTAATAGGATTGCCGAATGTAAAATTTTTATTATTGAACAGGTCCTTGATGACACACTCTTGCTCTTTAACATTGTTTTCAGGAAAGTGCGGCAAAAATTGGCGAAGATGTTGCCTCTGATTCTCCGTCAGAACTTCTGTCCACGTGCTCTCGCTCAATACAGCGAAAAAAATCTCCGGCTGGATGAAAACACAAGAGGAGAAAGAAGCATTAATTATTTTTCAGTAGTTTTTTTAGTGAAGTGTAGATTTCTGTGACTGGGAATGAAGGTGAATTTCAGTTGATTTCTGTCATTATCACAAAGCTGGTCCATGCCTTTGTCTATTCCTCACAAACCCATCAGATGCCTCCGCTCCACCAACAGCCATCTGATGCACAGACCCAGGACAAAGCTTTGCTCAATGGGGGACAGAGTCTTTCAGACAGGTGCCTCACGGCTGTGGAACACCTTACCTACTCATTTCAGGGCACCACAGTCAGTGTTGGGTTTTTTCAATCACAGCTCAAGACCTTTTTACTTGGGTGTACCAGTTTGTCAATGCCTGATCCAGTCAGACCTCAGAAGCTAAGTAGACCGAGCTCACCCAGGGGTATCTTGAACTGTTCTTTGGCCAGCTATCAGACATAGTCTCTCCAGTGCGTCCGAGGCTTGCCTTTGGGTCTCCTCCCAGTGGGTCGTGCCCGAAACACCTCACCAGCAAGGCGTTCGGGAGGCATTCTAACCAGCCATCCATGGAAGGAGGTGATGGCTCAATGGTAGAATGTTGCCCTTCGAAGTTGGTTCGATTCCAACTGGGCTCATGTGCCTAAGTGTCTTTGGAGAAGACAACTAAACCCGCTTTTCTCCCACCATTGGTGCCGTCGAGGCTGTCTGCTGCGGTGTAACGCAGCACAGAAATTACCCCATTTGAAGGATTAATACAGATGCCTGAACCTCCCCATCTGGCTTCTCTCGACCTGGAGAAGCAACGGCTCTACTCCAAGCTCCTCACTCTATCTCTGAGTGAGAGGCCAGACACCCTGCTGGCTGTATTGGATGTATCGTGTTTTAATTTGTTATTATATAGCTTTGTCTTATTTTTACTGTGCTTTTTTGTGACTGTGCATTCTGTCACAATTTGTGTAGATTTCAGTACATTTCTGTCACTTTTGGGTAGATTTCAGTACATTTCTGTCACGTTTTGTCTAGATTTCTACAGATTTTTGTCCATTTTGGTTAGATTTCTGTCACTTTAGGGGAGATTTTGATAGATTTCAGTTACTTTTGGATAGATTTCTGTCACTTTGGGATATATTTTGATAGATTTCTGTCACTTCTGGATACATTTTAGTAGTTTCTGTCACATTTTGTGTAGATTTTTGTCACTTTTCGTGCAGATCTCAGTAGATCATAGTATCAGGGTTGTATCAGGGTTGCAGTAAACTCACATCCTCCAGCAGATCCTCAGGAAGGTTGACCCTGCTCTTCCCAAGCAGACATTCCTCTGTTATTGGTTCATCTTTGGCACATATTGGTCCCATCAACACATCAGGGAGGGAGTTCATTGTTTTTCTTTACATCTGCAAGTGACTTTACACAGAAAAATACAAATCCGCTGTAAAAACTCGTACTTTTACAAATACGTCGATCAGTTTAGGGAATGCCTCGTGGAAGGACGTGTGATTTAATATCAAAACAATGAATCAAATCTCCATTTGTTAACAGGGAACATAAAGGTTAAACATGCTAAGGATGTGCTAACAGAGTAGCACCAAACTTAGCCTTTTAATTCTCAACAAAAAAACAATAAAAAAAAAGAGGAAAATCACAAGCTGCTAGCATTAATATTGATTCTATATAATATGTGAAGAAGACACGGCTGAAATATAATTCTAAAAGGACTTACTTGACTGGTTTATGATACATTTAGGTGGACTTTTTCCCTGGTGTTTTTTTTTTTTTTTTTTTCCTTCTTCTTCTTCACATCAAATGCTTCTTGTTTTTGCTGCCCTCTAAAGCAAAGGAAGAACATTAGCACTAAAAACACAACAAACCTCAACAAATGTACATTCTTTTCCAGTTTTTTTGCCATTTGTAATATGTTTAAACAAATAGAAAAATAATTTAACATTGTCCTTATGAGGTGGAAGAAAACTGATATGATCCATTTTGCAAAAACATGTGATGTAATAAAATGTGGTACAAGTGACATGAAAACTTTCCAGATGCATGGTGATGTGAAACTTACTTTGCATCCTCACGTTTCATTTTCTCTAAGCCATTTTTTATAGTAGCTCCACGGTGGTTAGCACAGTGGCCTCACCGCAAGAAGGCCAGGGTTTGAGTCCCAGAGTGGGGACGAGTCCTGAAACACTGGCCTCTCTGTGTGGAGTTTGCATGTTCTCCCTGTTTCTGTGTGGGTTTCCCTAGGGTACTCCAGTTTCCTCCAAAAACATGTGTGTTATGTGTTAGGATTGTTAGGTTAAGCTGCAACAAATCTGTCCCTAAGAATGTGTGTGTGTGTAGCCTCTCAACAGACTAGCGACCTGCTCGGTGTGAACCCTGCCTCTCGCCTAAAATGAGCCAGAATAGGCTTCGATACCCCCGCAACCCTATTAGGGATAAGAAGTTCAGATGAGGAAACAAAACATTTTTTATAACAGCATGGTCTTAGATTATGTGAGGATTACATGTTCGTTCGTCTTCTAAACCACTTATCCATAACACGATTGTCGGAGCTGCCGGAGCCTATGCCAGTTGATTTCAGATGAGAGGGAGGATACACTCCGAAGAGGTCGCCTGTCTGTTGCAGTGCCACACACACACGCATTCCTTGGGTCAATTTTTTAGTGGCCAATTAATCTAACATGATTGATTTGGAGGTTGGGAGGAAACCGGAGGACCTGAAAAAACCCACACATACACGGGGAGAACATGCAAACTCCACACAGAAAGACCAGTGTTTCAAGGCTTGCCCCCACTCTGGGACTCAAACACTGACTTTCTTGCTGTGAGACCGCTGTGCTCATCACTGCACCACCGTGCAGCCCTGTTAAATAATGTTTTCTATCAATATATTTTTGTAATATTTTATGTCAAATTTGTGTCAATGCCACCCCCTTTCAAAAAATGTATCATAAAACAAAAATGAAAAAAATATTGTTTGGATATTGTTTGATGTGCATGTTACTGCTAGATATTACAAACTAGTATGAATCACTGCTTTGCTTTTGTCAGCTTGCCCCACCTCTTGACGATGCAGCTATGAACAGCTGTAAAGAAATGAACAGCCTCATAACACAGTCTGGGAGTGGCAGGGAAATACACTGCCCTTCAGAAAAGTTTCTCATGTAGCAGACACACTGGCTCTAGGACAGACATCTGTGAATAAAACTCCTTCCCATTTCTCTCAAGGTTTTCTTTCTAATACCTTGGGAATATGGCAGAAGGTGCTGATGAGGAAGAGATCCAGTTCCTGCGCACAGTAAGTGATGGTGTTCTCAAAATCTTGTACCATTAACAGTGACAACTAATGGGTTTGTTGAACATGAAATAATCCAAAAATGAATCTGGAGTGAGTTTGTTCATTCTTAGTATAAATCAGATTGACACAAACAGGTGGCAACTTTTGCCAGCATTGTTTCCTATAAATATCCTCATGGAGATTTGATTTATTACTGTTTTGTCAGAGAGGGGAAAAAACCCTGCTTCCAAGTGTCAGCTAACACATTAAACTGTGAAAACATTTTGACACTCTCATCAGCAATTTCTAGCATTTTTTATGAGCAACGTGTCGCTCCTGTAATTTCACTAACTCAATTTAATGCTTCAAGCAAGACATTACACCTGAAGTAACGAGAAAACATCTTCAACTATTCAAGATGCTGTCTCGTGTAGATTTGCATGTTTAAAATATTTCCTAAAATGACATCTGATGGCTAGATAGCTGAACATTTGCAGGTTTTGTTGGGCTCAGTTTGGCAATTTACATGTCATGGTTTTATGGTTAAAATGCTTCTATTAAACAAAAAATAAAAACCATGCATCCTCATGTGTCCGAACTCACTTTAAAATATTATAATGTATCATTTTTAAAAATTCTTATTTGTTCATTAATGCATTTTGTTGCAAATGTTATTTTATATTTTCTCATCTAAATTCATAAAAGGTGTTTGGATTGAATCTAAACTTAATTAAATTAGCAGTTAACGGTTTTCTTTTGTTCTTTATTGTAAAATGATACAGTTCAGTGTATACATTGAAAGGTATTTAGTTTATTTTTGCCCCGCTAGATCCAGTCAAGATATCAAGTTTGCTTATTAGGGTTTCTATGCAGTGGACCGTGAAAGGACATTGTGCCCTTGAAAGTGGACTGCTGAAATGTAACACTCTTTTTTTGGAGGGTCAGTGTTGATACTACTGCGCATTTCCAACATTGTGTTGCTCAAGTTTTTTTTTTCTTCCTGGTAACTCTAGCCCTTACATTAAGCCAAAGCCAGTAACAGATGATCTATTAACTGCATTTCAAAATGAAAGTGATCACTGCCCATTACATGTTTATATCAAAGCTTAACAAAAGTCATCTATTTTTCTGAAGGTAACAATTGCTCAAAGTGTGAATAAGAATGACTCTGGTCAAATTCAAATGACGTACTTCGCTTTATAAAATAATGAAATGAAAAATGTATTTTCAGCAAACAATGTCTCAAGAGTCGAAAGACAGCCCTATACAAACTATGTTAACAATGTGTCATCAAGTTACTGTCTGTCTGTTACCGTTCATCCTGAACCCTGCTGGGTTATATATATAGTGTGTGAGGATTAGCAAGTTTAAAACTTGGCCCATTTTAACACCTGCCAACTTCAGTCCATGTGGAAGTATTGCAGCTTGATGAACTACTGATACTAATGCTTCCTTATAGATAACATTTTCAACATATTTGGTCAAACGTTTTAACCTAGTAAACCTTGGACTCAGTTATCACAACAACTTGTTGGAAAAGGCATCAAAATATTTGACCAACTTTTTCCTTTTCTATTAAAACTGATTTTGCATATTTGTCACTTAGACTGTGACTTTTGCCGTAATGACTCCTCCATTGGATGTAAAGAATGGATGAGGCCTCTTCACTTTAAAGGGAAGTAAAAAACATCAAGATTTTGGGTCATGAGGGATATAAGCAGTAACAGAAGTTTAAAGTTTCCATACCAACAGAGACAATTGGGAACCACATTAGTGTGTCTGGTCAAGAAATGCTCACCATTTATGTGTGAACAGAGGCTTACAGTATAACTGAAAGTTCCCTCAATTTCTATGAAGATGTATGTTAAAGAGAATTTTAGGTTACTATACATACTCTATAAATTTCCATTGCAGTTTTGCACAAATATAAAACAATAGTTTTTGAAGACCATTCACAGTATGTACACGTCATGCAAAATTATCTTCAGTGGCAATATGGAGTGCAAAATATATGAGCGCAATCTCTGAAGTTTGATGTAAAAACACACTAACTGAACTAAGAAGTCTAAGTCGGCAAATTCAATTAATTTCATTTTGTCTTCCGAACCGAACCCGCTAACCCATTGTCAGAGCCTATTCCGACTGATTCAAAGAGAGAGGACACACAATCATCCACACCCCTTCATTCCTAGAAGCAATTTCCATAGTGGTCAATCAACCTAGCACGCATGTTTTTGGAGAGTGAGAGGAAACCGGGGTACCTTGAGAAAACCCACACATACACGAGGAGAACATGCAAACTCCACACAAAAAGGCCACAAATTCAATTCAAATTTAATTCCAAATCTTAAAAGCCTTTTTGAGAAATTTGTCAGTCTACAATAAAAAAACAAGTGATATACTGTAAAAATTGTAAATATCTGACAAAAAACCCAACTATTACTATTGTGTTTGTTTAAAAAAAATGCATTCCACACTATATTTTTATTGTTTATTTATATTTAGAAACAGTATAGATTATCATTGACCTTAAAAAGAAGAAGTGATCTATATCAAATTAAGTTACTTACTGCTGATTTCCATCCTGCTGTGCGTTAACAGAATTGCTGCAGTTCTAAAGTTTTATTGTCTTTTTAATCTCAATAACCTGAACACCAACACCTGTGGTTGGTAATATTGTAATTCGGTCTTGTAATGACATGATCCAGTCATAGAAATTGTTTATCCGAGCAAGAGTAAGTTAGAATGTCAAAGATGAAAATGAAGAAAAACTGATTGGCTTCAACTCTTTATGGGATTACCTTTTGCAAAAAAAAAATGTGAAAGTCTAAAAATAGCTTGTTTTTTTATTGTTCCTTTTTATAGGGCGACATTTTCTGAATAAAAGTCTACATACGTACAGTAAATAACAAACTAGAAAGTGAAGTACTGATGATACAGTTCCAGCTAGTTTTCAGCACTAAGATTTAAATCAGTTTTGTGCCAGAAGGATGTTAGCCAAAATTCTGAACATGACGTTCTGAAACCAACCGGTGACATAGTGATAACCTAATCCATCTTCTAAAGAGTCTACATGGCTATGACAAATTTATTGATGTATAAATCACTAAATACATGTATCAGCTGAGTATAAATGAGGGTTGAATTTACAGTGTTCCCTAATTGGGAATACCAAAACCATCTAAACCTCTAAACGGGACTACACAGCTGTTTGCTGCTGTAATAATCCACTATTAATGTCTCATAAAAAGTGTCAAGTAACATTTTTATAATCATAGATGAAGTGTTTTTAACTGTGTTAGTTTGTTGTAAATGTTTAGGATCACGATTCTACTATTTAGAGGTCAGGTGTAAAGAAAACACGTGATAAAGCGAGTTTAGATTTTGACGATGTCCCACAGCGAGATACAAAGTTTAGTATATTTTCTACCAATTCAACTTCTTTTGGTACATGAAAACATCAAGCCATGTAATAACCTCTCCTGTTAGGTCAGAACCATCTTTATAATCGTATGGACTTTTTTGTGTATTATGGATGTAAGACACGAATGTGAAATTGCTTTTTGCCCAGCTACAAATTAAATCTTGCATGTTCCGTTAAATGTAGATGAGTGAACAAGTTTAAAAATATGAAAAAAAACCCACATTAAGAGTGAGCACAATTTGTTGAAAACGTGCATTGCACATAAGGCCGACAACTTCTTGGTTTGAGTCTCGTTTTGCATTAAGCTACTGTCAAAAAAGGCAGCCACTCTTTTGTTTAAAAAAAAAAAAAAAAATTAAAAGGAACCAATGTTCCCTTTAATTTTGTATGTGTCTGAGCAAACACACAAGCTTCCTGAGCAGAAGGGGGCGGAGCGAAAACTTTTACTCTTTTGTGACATCAGCAGCAGTGATGAACCAAATTCCGAAGCAGGTCTTTGAAGCAATTTGTTTCAGAGAGAAAGAATTATGCTCCAAAGTTCTGTCTCATTTTACCATCTTTAGTTTAACTTGAGTTATATTTTGTGCGCTGCGTTGGTTTTCTTGTGCGCTGTTAATCTGCGAGCAGTGCGCAATTGCACATGCGCGCAGCTTAGAAGGAACTATGCTTTTAACTATGTTAGCGTCCAGTGACTAAATAGTAAGTCGTCTTCTGAATCGCTTATCCTTAAGGGGGTTATGGGCGTGCCAGATCCTATCCCAGCTGATTTCAGGCAAGAGGCAGGGTACACCACAAACAAATTGCCAGTTTGTTGCAGGGCCGCACACACACACAGACATAAAATCATTCCCAGGGTCAATTTTGCAGTGGCCAATCAACCTAATATGTATGCTTTTTTGAGGGTGGAAGGAAACCCACACATACACAGGGAAAACATGCAAACTCTACACAGAAAGACCAGCGTTTCAAGCTTCACCCCCACTCCAGAACTCAAATCCCTGACCTTCTTGCTTTGAAGCCACCGTAATAACCACTGTGCCATCATGCAGCCCTCGACTTGAAAATGTGTTTTGCCTTCTGAACCGCTTATCCCTAATCAGGTAACGGGGGCGGGGGGGTGCCAGAGCCTATCCCGGCTAATATGAGGCGAGAGCCAGGATACATCCTGAACAGGTCACCAGTCTGTTATCGGGACACACACACACACACACACACACACACACACACACACACACACACACACACACACACACACACACACACACATTCCTTCCTAGGGGCAATTTCATAGTGGCCAATTAACCTAACATGCATGTTTTTGGAGTGAGAGGAAACCCGCACATACACGGGGAGAACTCCACACAGAAACTCCACACAGAAAGGCCAGTGTTTCAAGCCTTGCTCCCACTCCCGGACTCCATCTTCCGACCTCCTTGTTTTAAGGTCACCGTGTAAGCCAAAGCGCCACAGTGAAGTTTTAGAATTGAAAATATTTATGTACCATTAAATAACAAAATGTAAATTACAATTGATTCTTCATCTAAAAGAAGCATCTTCTTCGTCTTTCGGCATTTCCCTTCAGGGGTCGCCACAGCAAGTCAGCCTCTTCCATCCAACCCTATCTGCTGCATCCTCTTCGGTCACACCAACTATCTTCATGTCTTCCTTCACTGCGTCCATGAACCTCCTCTTTGGCCTTCCTCTAGTCCTCTTTCCTGGCGGTTCCAAATCAAGCATCCTTCTTCCTATGTACTCTCTCTCTCTCTCTGCTCTGCACATGTCCAAACCATCTCAGTCTTGCTTCTCGAACTTTATCCCCAAAACCTCTAACATGTACTGTTCCTCTGATCCTGTCCATCCTGGTCTCTCCCAGAGAGATCCTCAGCATCTTCATCTCTGCTTCCTCCATCTCTGCTTCCTGTCTTTTCTTCAGTGCTACTGTTTCTAGACCAAACACCACAGTTTTGTACACTTTCCCTTTCATTTTAGCTGAAACTCTTCTGTTGCACATCACACCTGATACTTTCCTCCACCCGTTCCAGCCTGCCTGAAGACGCTTCTTCACCTCTTTTCCACACTCTCCATTGCTCTGGACTGTTGATCCTGATACTTAAAATCTTCCACCTTCTTTATCTCTTCTCTATGTAACCTCACTTTTCCATTTGGATCCCTCTCATTTACACACATGTACTCTGTCTTACTCTGACTAATCTTCATTCCTCTTCTTTCTAGTGCAAACCTCCACCTCTCCAGCTTTCCCTCAACCTCTTCCCTCCTCTCACTACAGATCACAATGTCATCTGCAAACATTGTCCATGGGGATTCCTGTCTGACCTCGTCTGTCAGCCTGTCCACCACCATAGCAAACAGCAAAGGACTCAGAGCAGATCCTTTATGCAGTCCCACCCCCACACTGAACTCCTCTGTCTCACCTACCTACCGCACACCTCACCACTGTCTTACAGCCCTCATACATGTCCTGAACCACTCTAACATACTTCTCTGTCACATCAGACTTCCTCATACAATACCATAGTTCTTCTCTAGGTACCCGTCATACACTTTCTCTAGATCTACGAAAGCGTATGACAGGGTACCTAGAGAATCTAAAAGAAGTATCTAAAAGAAGTATAAAGCCATTCAATTTTAATGAAATGCCAGGAGAACCAAATAGTTAGAATGACATTGCAACTGACAAGATTCCTGCAAGCAAACACAATCGTACAATGAAGATTTATATCACTATAAATATTTCTATTGTCAATGTCACTGTTTTAAAAAAAACAAAAGTTAAAATTTGTTTGTTAGTAACTTAATAACTCAGTGTGGTAAAAGGTATTCTTTCCAGTTGGTTGTCAAATCATAAATTTCTGTTGCTTTCTAAAAGGGGGTGTGTGAACAGCAGGTGCAATAGCCAAAAATAGAGGCCAGAGAAGGGGTCTTGGAGCCTGATTGAAGGAGGAGATTAAAGCGGTGATATGAACTGTATACCAATTGGAAAGTCGAAGAGTTGTTTGTTGGAACAAGTTTTTGTGGATCTCATATCTAGATTTCAGTCCAGTTGTTATTGTTTATGTTGGTACCAACACATTTAAGGTTTGTTAGCATCAGAACCTGTCCCAGCAGATTACAGGCAAGGGGCAAGGTGCACTCCAAACAGGTCACCAGTCTGTTGCAGGGCCATACACAAACACTTGTTCTTAGGGGCAATTTCACAGTGGTCAATTAATGTAGCAGGCATGTTTTTGGAGGATGGGAAAAAACAGAGCATCCAAAGTAAACCTATGCATTCACAGAGAGAATATGCAAACACCACGAAAAAAAGACTGGCAGCTCAAGCCTTTGCAAACCCAAGACATGAACTGGGGACCTTCTTGCTGTGCCATAGTGCCAACCATTGGTCCACTGTGTAGCCCTCAAGCTTTATACAATTCAATTTTGGTTATGATACTGTTCTGAAAAAATGTGCTTAACAGTAAAAGAATTAAAGTTTGGATGTGGAATCAAACCCTCTTTGCAGGAGGCTAACTACGTTTCCCTGACAAATGTGAAAAAAAAAAAAAAACAACTTGTTAAAATGGGCAGAACTGACAGAAACAAATGCATATTCGGAGTGAGTCAGTGTTCCCTGAGAATATTATTTTTTGATAGAGAAATATTTCTATTCTGGGGATTAAATTAAATAAAATCAAACAAATTGCAATAAAAACACATTAAGTTGTTCAGACTGAAGGAGAAAAACTGCTGCTAACTCTTATTTTTGAAAGAATGGACATCATTGGTGATCCATTAAATATTTTAAAGAGGTTTGACACAAATTTGAAAACGTTTCATTCACCAATGCCTGCTTTTATAATCCAAAGTAGTAGTGCTGGGCAATTAAGAAAGAAATATACTTTATTCCTCTCACAGCAGGGACATTTGTGTGCTGCATTACACTGCAGCAGGCTACCAAGATGGTGCCAATGGTTGGAGAAACACGGGTTCAGTGTCGTCCCCAAGGACCCCTAGACATGAGCATAATGGGATTCAATCCTGCAAACTTCGGGAAAACTTCCGGTCCAAGGGCAAACGTTCTACCACTGAGCTATTGCCTTAATGTTTTTCTTCTTTTTTATTTAGAAAAAACATACATATAATAAAATATACAACAGCATGCCACAATTTAGGCAAGTTTACCATTCTCTGATAAGTTTGACAAATTTTTCATTGCTTGTGTTTTTCCAACTACAGTATAATTTGAAATGACATTGATTTGACTGTCAAAAGATAAGAGGGTATCAATACAGGTATCAATTACAAATAAAGCAAATAAAAACAATATAAATATACTTGCTACTTTAGTAATTTAGACCAAGGCTCAGCTCACCGCAGGGATTTCGGTTCCCTGTTAGCAATGATCATGAAGGATATGAGTTGAGGGGATGTAAGTTACAAGTTGGCGTTAATATACCTACGTGGGGATGGGAAATCCGACGCCTTGCAACTCATCGAGCAACTTCAAGCAACTGCGAAAAGTTGACGCGAGGAGTCGGCACATCTGCAGGCTGCGCATGCGTAGATGAAAAACAATCCTAAAAACGAATCTAATAAATCTGTGTGTGTGTGTGTGTGAGACTACGTGTTGGTTGAATGTGTGTGTGTTTTAAGTGACACTTACAAAAGGTCTAACAAGAACAAGGTGATGGCAGCTCGGTGGCGCAGTGGGTAGCACAGTGGCAAGACGGTCGTGGGTTCGAGTCCCGGGTGGGGACGAGGCTTGGAACGTTGTCCTTTCTGTGTGGAGTTTGCATGTTCTCCCCGTGTTTACGTGGGTTTCTTCTGGGTACTCCAGTTTCCTCCCACCCTCCAAAGACATGCATGTTAACGTTGGCCGGTGCCAAATTGCCCCTAGGAATGACTGAGTGAGTGGATGGTTGTATGTGTGTGGCCCAGTGACAGGCTGGCGACCTGTTCGGGGTGTACCCTGCCCTTCACCTTCAATCAGCCGGTATGGGCTTCGGCACCCCCCTAAGGGAAAGACGGATAAGAAGATGACTGACTGACTGAGAACAAGGTGATCTTATTGTGTACAATACCTACTGTGATAAAATCCTTGTAGAATCCAAAACTGTGATGTCGCAAAATCGCTAGAAAATCTCCTCCTCGCAAAAACCCAGGACTTCCTGAGTGAATGAAACCATTTTATATTTTTTGACTGATTGACCGACCCGCCACTTCAAACTTTCCGAACTCTTCGACACCTGGCTCCACCTGACAGTAGCTCGGAGATTAGGTCGCGCGATGTTTGACATTACGACACACGGAATCGGAGCAATTCTCGCGACACTTTTGTGTCACTCTGTTCGGCTCAGCTCGAGCAGAAACGCGGCCATCCCTACTACTTTGGTATTTCTCGACATTTAAAAGTAAGTAAGTAAGACTTTGTCAGTTCTTCAGCAATAGTCCTTATGGTGATATTGTCACTGATCCAACAAACTATTGCTTGTTATTTACTGGAACTCTTCAGGCCCAGTGCTCCTGAGTTCGTCTGCCACCTGACGACAGACAAACCTACCTGATTCATCTCCACTTCCATGTAGACACCTTTTCCTTTTCTTTTTTAATAAACCATATTTTCACTATCATTGACCTGCGTCTGGATCTTTTTACTCCCCTGACCCATGTTTCCATTTAAATTTATGTCTACAAAGGTTTTTTGAGACAGCCATGTTGCGACATTACAAATAAAAACCAAATTGAATGTTGAATTTATTCGTATCTTTGTTCATTTGCAGGAATGAATTTTTAGCCTGATTTGTCAGACTGCCATCAAAAAGAACAAGCAACTTTTTATATGTCAGCATTTTCCTTCAATTGTCTCCTTGTTTTTATTTATAGGATGATCAAGTAGTCCTTCAATGCACTGCATCTATTCTTAAAGAACAGATTAAGGTGTGTCTGTCGTGTGAAGGCTTTGGGAATCGGCTGTGTTTCCTTGAGACCACCTCAAATGCTCAAGTAAGGAAGGCAAATGGAACAAAGTCCTGTAAAAAAGTTCTAGTTCATTTTAATTTGATGTGTTTAAAAGCTTTGCTGGCTGTTCTGTCTTTCAGAATGTCCCTCCAGACCTTGCCATCTGTTGTTACATTTTGGAGCAGTCTTTGTCTGTGCGAGCCTTACAGGAGATGCTCTCCAACACTAGTGTTGATGAGGTACCAAATCATTTGATGAAGACGGTCTTCATCAGATTGTTTATGTTCAAAATGTAATAAGCAAAACAAATGTTTGTTCATTGATTAAATATATTTATATTTTCTACTTTTCAAAACTGATCTTCTACCTCTTTACCAAAGGCGGTCGATTTGGATAAATGGGTATGTTTCATCTTTTTTCACCAAACTGTTTTTGATGAATTTCTTTTGCCTGAATTGTCACTTTTTTCACAGCAAATAACTGAATTTTTATTAACCTAATTTGTCTATCTGTGGTGTATTAGATTTTTAGTTTGATGATAAGCATGTTCTGTTCCTACAAGATATACAAACTGAAGTGAAAAAACGTTATGTGACGGATTTGTTATGTCCTTTTAGTACCTGTCATGTCATCGTGTTGCGTATTAAAAAGTAAAAAACATGATATGACTTGCCATCTTGGAGACACCACACTAACTTACTGGTATTCTGTTGTGAAAAGTTTTTGCTGATTCTGTTTCCTTCTTTATACTCCAGTCTTCACAAGGTGGAGGTCATCGAACCCTCCTATATGGACATGCCATCCTCCTGAAACATACTCACTCCAGCATGGTAAAATCACACACCAGAGACAACAACTGGCAACTGAGAGAATCCAATCTTTGTGATGCTAAATTCTTTTCTCGTCTTTTCCTCTAGTACTTGAGCTGTTTGACCACTTCCCGTTCATTGACAGACAAGTTGGCTTTTGATGTTGGTTTGCAGGAAGACTCCACAGGTGGGGAAATTTTGAATTTCAACATCACCTACACACACGCATTAAAAAAAAAATATCAACATTTATAAACCCATCTGGGTTTATTTTAGGTGAGGCCTGTTGGTGGACCATACACCCAGCCTCCAAACAAAGATCAGAGGGGGAGAAGGTCAGGGTGGGAGATGACCTGATTCTTGTTAGTGTTTCTTCAGAAAGATATTTGGTAACTATGATTATATTTTTAACGTCATCAAATGATTGATTCAATTGCCAATTGTCGCGAGCAAAATTACCATCCGGATTTGTTTTAGCATTTGTCCTACGCAAGTGGTGACTTAATGGTGGATGCTTCCTTCATGCAAACACTGTGGACCATGACTCCAGTGATGTCTGGATGTGAACTAGCTGAAGGTTTGCCGGCATGTTGCTAAATTAAGTATTTTATTATACAAAAAACATCAACCATTTTTTAAAATAAAATGGTCACTTTTTAGGCTTTCTGATTGGAGGCTATGTGCTCAGGCTCTTCCATGGTCACATGGATGAGTGTTTGGCCATCCCAGGAGCTGACCAAGGAGACGACCAGCGCAGGTAATTTTTATTTTAGTACGTACAATAAAAAAATGTACCAGTTGGGGTGGTTCGGGCATTTGGTTAGGAAGCCTCTCAAACATCTCTCTGGTAAGGTGTTTTGGGCACGTCCCACCAGGAGCAGACCCAGACTCCAGACCCGCTGGAGCGACTGTCTCACAGCTGGAAGGGAACCCTTTGGGATCCTCCCGGGTGAGCCGGGAGGATCACCCGGTAGGGTCCCGGCTCACCTAGGGGTGAAAGAAATGTAAAATTAATATGTAAAAGTTGACTGATTGTTAATTTTATCACTAAGCTTTTTTTTTGCTCCCGTTTAGCCAACCCACCCCCCCAAACTTGCGTGTTAACCCACAGGTGATTTAACTTTACGCATGGAGCCAACACTCCAGCCGATTGCTCAATATGCACAAAGTGACCCCTCCTTTTACTCATGGCTGTCTGTCTGTGGCCTCGGAACAGGCTGGCAACCTGTTCAGGATGTATCCTACCTCTTGCCTGAAATCTTGCCGGAATACACTCCGGCATCCCCCGCTACCCCACTAGGGACAAGCAGTTCAGAAGATGAATGAATGAAATTAACTAGAAATTATTTCTCAAACATTTTGATTGAGGTATCAACAAGAATCTCTGGAGTTTGTTTTAACCAAGATTATTATGAATTAATAAAAGCATCATAATTAAAACTTAATTGTTTTTACAATAACTATGTCCTTTTGCAAATCATTTTTAGAGTTTAAAGTTGTAATAGTCATGTGCTATTTTTTCAGAGTTGTTCAGTATGAAGGTGGGGCTGTGTGCAGTCACGCTCGATCTTTATGGAGACTTGAGCCACTGCGTATTGGGTGAGAGTGAATGCATTTTGAAGCTTTTACAATTTCTACTGATATTAAAGGTAATTTGTTTCTGCTTTCTGTTAGTTGGAGTGGGGGGCACATTAAATGGGGCCAGTCTTTCCGGATTCGTCACATAACAACAGGGAGATACTTGTGTCTGGAGGAGGAGAAAGGACTCTTACTGGTCGACCCAGAGAAAGCCAATTCCAAGATGTCTGCCTTCTGCTTCAGAATTTCCAAGGTACTCATACAAACTGTCAATATACTCAGGAGAAGCATGGAATCCTCTGAAAACACTAACGGTAAATGCATTTTGTTCAAACTACAGGAAAAAATTGAAGTGACTCAAAAAAGAGATGTGGAAGGAATGGGAACTCCTGAGATTAAGTATGGGGAGTCAATGTGCTTTGTTCAGCATGTTGCAACTGGCCTCTGGCTTACATATGCTGCTGTTGATGCCAAATCTGCACGTCTGGGACCTCTAAAGAGAAAGGTATGGTAGAATAGCTCAAATAGATTACAAGAGCACCTTTAGTTAAAAAGTGTGTCCCCTCATGACCGTGAAGGATTCAATTATAATTGGACATGTGTTCTTTTAGGCTATCCTTCATAAGGAAGGTCACATGGATGATGCCCTCACAGTTGCTCGATCTCAGACAGAAGAGTCTCAAGCTGCCAGGATGATCTACAGCACCACTGGCCTCTTCCACCAGTTCATCAAGTAAAACCACTACTGTTACTGTTTTTATTGGTTATTTTAAAGCCAATTGCTTCATCTTTTGTGTTTTTTCATGTTTCCAGAGGTCTTGATGCACTAAGTGGTAAAAACAAATCTCCCAATTCTCCATCTCTGCCTATGGACACAGTAGTTTTGTCTCTTCAAGACCTCATCTTCTACTTCCGACCTCCGGAAGAGGAGCTGGAACATGAGGACAAACAATTCAAGCTTCGTTCCCTCAAGAACAGACAGAACCTTTTCCAGGAAGAGGTTGGTAGATTTTAACTGATTATCAAACCTAAATCAAAAGCAAATTTATCAGTTGGTTATTGCATTTGAATCTATTTCCATTTGTTTTGTTTTTCCTAGGGCATGATTACACTTGTTCTGGATTGTGTTGATCGACTTAATGTGTACAACACAGCGGCACACTTTTCAGAGTATGCCGGCGAAGAAGCTGCAGAGTCCTGGAAAGAGATAGTGAATTTACTGTACGAGTTGTTAGGTATGTCGTTCGGGTCATGGTCTATGGAATGTATTTTATTTATTGACGTAAGTAGACTAACCATTTCTGCTTCTTTTTTTCTTTTAGCCTCTTTGATCAGAGGAAACCGAGCCAACTGTGCTCTGTTTTGTGACAACCTGGACTGGCTCGTCAGCAAACTGGATCGCTTGGAAGCATCTTCAGGTATACACACGATTAGCATTGTTTCTTTCTTGTTTATAAATGTTAACATTTATTAGACCTGCTATCACCACTGTACTGAATATATTAAAGAGAAGGATTTTACTATTGAGCTGTTTTTGTAAAACTAAGACTAAATGAGCTTGATATGTTTTTGCCACATATTATTTTAACATAGGAATCCTGGAAGTGTTATACTGCGTTCTGATTGAAAGTCCAGAAGTGCTAAATATCATCCAGGAGAATCATATCAAATCAATCATCTCTCTTCTGGATAAGCATGGACGCAATCACAAGGTCAGAGAAACATTCAGATTTTCTACTAAATTTGTTCTGGAAATCTGTTAAATAAGGCGTAGCTACACTTTTTTTTTACCCCTCGTGCTACTTACAAATTGACCAAGTTGAAATGATCTACAAATCTACTGTATATTGCTAGTATTGTTGTAAAATACAACAATATTTCAATGGTGACAATTATGCTTGAATTTAAATGATTCGATCTGCGAATGAAAAGCAATTATTTTTGTGTAAGCATTAGGTCATTTTTTTTTAAACTGTAAAATTTTGGTTCAAATCAACAAGCTGTACCCTTAAGAGGACAAGAATCTAGGAGAAAATTTTAATGTCTTAATGACAGCGTTCAAATTTTTTTTTTAACCCTATTTCAGTTTGTGATGAAACAGACATACCTTAGTTCTAATAAGATAAGATAAAACTTCTTTCAGGAGAGAAGGGAACTGTCATAAAGTGATCGAGGTGTAGGACTTGGATGCATAGCTTGTTTATTGCAGATAAAAGGGGTAGGCATGTAGGCAGCCTTGAAGACAATACACAGGGAGACATCAGAGAGAGAATTGGAACAAGGTGTGCTGAATTAGGGCAGAATGTCAGATTCAGAGTGAGAAAATGTTCCAGAGGTGAGTAGAATTGGGACAAAATCCTGACAGATTCCAGATGTTTCAACAGAAACAACAAATACCAGTTCAGGGTGGGCAGAGGGCATTAGTATCTTGCTGACAGTAGAAGAGAGGTGCCCAGGACCCCCTCGTGGTCAAGAAGGAGGAGGAGAGGCATCCGGTACCCACTTTGTGGAATGGAATAGGGAGAAGGATCTGGAACCCCCTCGTGATGAGGAACACGGAGGAGAGGTGTCTGGAATCCCTTCGTGGGAGAGAGGAGTCTGGTTTTGGGATGCTGTTAGAGTCAGACAAAGCAGGAGGGTGGGTGGTGAGTAGATGGTGTGTTGGTGGTCAGATCATTCTGTAATAAGGTGATGAAGGTGGAGATAGAGCACTCAGATGCATAGACAGTTTTTTTACCCTTTTTTGTAGACAATCAGGAGTTAAAGAAAACCTTTATTTGTCCCACAATGGGGAAATTGTTAGGGAAGAGGTGTAGGCATCCTTGAAGGCAACATGAATGGGTACCAGCATGACTGCAGTAGGAGAGCAGAATTGCAGATGATCTGACACCAGAGGTTAAATAACCAGGGAAGAGGAGACATCAGGGAGAGGTAATTGGGATCAGCTGTGTTGAATCAGGGAAGAGGGTCAGATTTGGAGGGTGGAAATGTACCAGAGTTTTACATCCATATTTTGCATTAAACTTGCTTTTGTTGTTTAAATTTACATTGCAATGTTTTTGATGCATTTATTTAGGATTATTAAAGAAACTTAATACTAATGGTTTTTGTTTTTTTTTACTGTTTAGGAACAGACTTTACAATAGACTAGAAAAGGTTTGTGGTGTCTGATACAAAGAGGGTTAGAAAAGTTTACTAAGCAATTGTTCTACCTTTAAAAAATTGGCATATTTGTAATCGTTTATGTACTCTTTTCTTTAAAAAAAAAACAAAAAAAAACAACAACCCAACAAAACACGCATGGTCTCTCTGGGAGCTACTGGTCAATAATGTGCACTTCTGTTTGATAATTTAACCCTCGTCTCTAAATGACCCTATCGTCCTGTCAGGTCCTGGACGTGCTATGTTCACTGTGTGTGTGCAACGGGGTGGCTGTGAGGTCCAATCAGAATCTCATCACAGAGAATCTCCTTCCAGGTCGAGACCTTCTGCTACAAACCAGCATCATCAACTATGTTACGAGGTTAGTTGTTTTTTTTTATCAGTAAAAGCTCCTTATTTTCTTTATCTAGAAAGATCTTAAAAGGGATTTTTTTTTCCTCATATTTTTTCAGCATGAGGCCCAATATTTTCCTTGGAACCTGTGAAGGATCCACTCAGTATAAGAAGTGGTATTTTGAGGTGATGATAGACCACGTGGAGCCCTTCCTCACTGCCCAGGCCTATCACCTGCGTGTGGGGTGGGCTTTGACAGAAGGATACAGTCCTTATCCTGGTGGTGGAGAAGGCTGGGGGGCCAACGGGGTTGGTGATGACCTTTACTCGTATGGTTTTGATGGCCTTCATCTCTGGTCAGGTAAAGTAGACATGGAATGCATGGGTAGTACTTTGGCTAGGAATCACACAGATTTTAATATCTTCACCAATACCTAAAATATTTAGAAAATCCAAGAAAAATATTCACTTTACTTGCCTTTTGTTTCTACAGGGCGCGTTCCACGCCACGTTGCTTCACCCAGTCAGCACGTTCTGGCAGCAGAAGATGTGGTCAGCTGTTGTTTGGATCTAAGCGTTCCCAGCATCTCCTTCAGAATTAACGGACATCCTGTTCAGGGCATGTTTGAGAACTTTAATCTGGACGGCCTCTTTTTTCCTGTTGTCAGCTTTTCTGCTGGAATGAAGTAGGAAATCAACTTCTGAGTTCAGCTTGAGTTTTTTTTCATTGTGTTTTAACAATATTTTGTTGTTTCACTATTTCAAACTCTAGACTTCGATTTCTCCTTGGTGGACGTCATGGAGATTTCAAGTTCCTCCCACCTCCTGGCTATGCTCCGTGTTATGAGGCAGTGTTACCAAGGGACCGCCTGCGAATTGAGCCCATCAAGGAGTACAAGCATGACTACAATGATGTCCGTAATCTGCTGGGTCCAACTCAGTCTCTTTCCCACACAGCGTTCACTCCTTGCCCTGTGGACACCATTCAGGTTAAAATCCTGTTTTCTGTGCATTTTATTTTTGTGAATGTAAACTATCGTATTTTCCGCACTATAAGGCGCACCTAAAAACCTTAAATTTTCTCTAAAGTCCACGATGCGCCTTATATATGAATTAATATTGAGCTACAACAGGTGTCGCAACTGCGGTAAGCAGCCGCCGACTCCATTTCCCCCCTAGAAGAAGTAGTGCGCGGTGCATGCTGGGATATATGAAAGGACGTCTCATTTTCATTTGTGTGTTTGTGTAAAGACCCGGAAATGGCTCCTACCAAGAGACACTAGGTGGGTTCGAGATGACACAGGCGGACGCAGTTCTGATCGGCGCAGATCGGTGCGCAATGCATGCCAGTTTTAGGTTTGCATTCAAAAACTAACCGGCATGCATTGCGCACAGATCTGCGCCGATCAGAACTGCGTACGCCTGAGTCATCTTGAACGCACCTACTGTTACGCCGCAGAGTTTAAACTAAAGGCGATCGGTCACGCAGTAGAACACGGGAATAGAGCCGCAGCGAAAGAGTTTAACGTCAATGAATCAATGGTGAGGAAGGGAGAGGATGCGCTGCACCAAGTAAGTAAGATTAAACAGAGTTTATCTCCAATGGAAGATAAACTGTGTCACGAAAATACTAATACTTTATCTCAGAGAAAATAATAAAACAGCTGTTTATTCATTTTGGGGGTAAAAACAGAAAGTTGTTTTGTAATTGTTAATAAAGTTTGACTGACCTATCTGACTGTTTTTTTTTTATATTCCCTTTAGCGCAGCACCATCTAGTGGATGCATAATGTAACCCAAACCTTTACTGTAGCGCCTTATAATGCTGTGCGCCTTATATATGGAAAAAGTTTTAAAAAATGTCATTTATTGAAGGTGCGCCTTATAATGCAGTGCGCCCTATAGTGCGGAAAATACGGTAATACTTTTCTTTTGTGTTATTTTGTTCTATCATCAAAATTGCTGCTGTTGTGACATTTAATTTTTTTTATCTGACTTCATTTTGCAGAAAAAAAAATCAGATCCTTATACTTTCAGGTCAATCTTTATTAATTGGCCTTTTTCTTTTTTTCTTTTTTCAGATTGTGCTTCCTCCTCATTTGGAGCGCATCCGAGAGAAGCTAGCAGAAAACAGTCATGAGTTATGGGCTGTAACTCGTATCGAACAAGGCTGGACGTATGGATTGGTGAGAAGTTTTAACATTTGCAGCCTTCATACAGAACATTTTAATGTGCATATGAACATTTTTGCAAAAAGAATTGTTTCTATTTAAAAGTTTCGTGATGACAACAAGAAGCTACATCCCTGTCTGGTGGATTTCCAAAGTTTACCGGAGCCAGAAAAGAACTACAATCTGGCAATGTCTGGAGAGACGTTAAAGTATGTCAGTCTTTACATCATTACAACCCTTTAGTGTTTATTTCTTTTCGCGATAATTCTTTGAATGTTACATTTTGAAGGACCCTGTTGGCTCTTGGCTGTCATGTTGGGATGGGGGATGAAAAAGCAGAGGAGAATTTGAAAAGAATCAAGCTCCCAAAAACGTAAGCTTCACAAAAATTGCTTCAAGATTCTTCCTTTTTCATAAGAGATAAAATAAATGTATAGAACTCACTCTGATAAGAATTATATGCTTAGTTATATGCAGACTAATGGATACAAACCAGCTCCATTGGACCTCAATCATGTGAAACTCACTCCCAATCAAAACACTCTGGTAGAGAGATTGGCGGAAAATGGACACAATGTGTGGGCCAGAGACCGTGTTCGTCAAGGCTGGACATACAGTATTGTGCAGGTAGGTTCTCATCAGGATGAAATGTGAAGATATTTTTCATGCCACCATGCACAGAATGTGGAGGAGGCACTCGGACAGTCTGTGCGTCTGTGCTTCCTTAACACTTTTGTGAATGGGACATCTCCCAAACCAGTAAAGGGATTTCAATGAAACTGCTCACAGTTACTCTGTACCAACAATGATGAATGAAGTATGTTTTTAGGGTCAAGTGAGCTAAGCTTAAATTAAAAAAAGTCAAGATCACAAAATTAAAAAACCTTACACATATAACTGGTTCAACCTACTCATCACATTGTCCTCAATCATCCATTATTAATAAAGCAGGGCATGCAGAGCTGGACGTACACTGTGCAATTTTCGACGAGAATTTAGCCCGATTGCAGATTGCACAATAGTTTTAAGACCGGGCTGAATTTCAGCTTAATTGTGCGTCTTGGTTGCTCTGTGTCCACAGAATTAAGAGAAGGGATTTGTTGTCGATCTAAGTCGATCTACGTGCCAACCCTCACTGATGGTCACCAGCTGTGGGTGGTGACCGAAAGAATGAAATCGCGGATAAAAGCGGCCGAAATGAGCTTCCTCTGCAGGGTGGCTGGACTCTCACTCAGAGAAAAGGGTGAGGAGCTCTGCCGTCCGGGAGGAGCTCATTGTCTAGCCGCTCCTCCTCCAGGTCGAGAGAAGCCAGATGGGGTGGTTCGGGCATCTGGTCAGCATGCCCCCGAGCGCCTCGCTGGTGAGGTGTTTCGGGCATGTCCGACCGGGACGAAACCAAGAGGCAGACCCCGGACCTGCTGGAGAGACTATGTCCCACAGCTGGCCGTGGAATAACTTGGGATCCTTCCGGGTGAGCTGGAGGATGCAGCCGGGGTGAGAGAAGCCTGGGCTTCCTGTCTGAGGCTGTTGCCCCCGCGACCCGGCCCCGGATGAGCAGAAGATGACGAAACGGATTTGTTGCTTCTGACTAGTAATTGTACAGTCGAATGAGTTTCTGGCAAGTCAGAAATTTTCTTGTCACTCGTGGAGACATCGTGGTATTGCTCGTTGTAATGGTCAATTCACCTGATCAGTTGGTACTGATATAATTACGAAATTATTGACATGACTGCAATCAATTATTTCATTTTTATTACAGACTCACAGTTCAGTTAAGACAACATTAGATAAAATTAGGATGTCCACACTGAAAGACACCTATACCAAAGTTCACTCAAGTTGGACGGAAAGCACACTCCACTGAGTCTTTGATCAATAAGTCACATCAAAACTTCCTTTTCAGACCTCGTTAGTCTGCAGATAAAAGCGTGTATTTAAGTTTTTAAAACAGCCTGTCATGGCAACATGCATATGGACAGAAAGCATGAGGGCAAAACTTGTAGAAGAAGCCCTTATTTTGCTCATACAGTGTGAGTGGTTCACTTGCAACAGACTATTAACCCATACTGTGTGCACTTAAATTGTTAGGCAAGGTTCAAATTGTTGGCAATTTAGTCGCCCAGTGGGGATGGAGGTTTGATTATAAACGCTCTGAAACTTGGTGTAACTTATTCTCGTCATTTGATCCTCGCTCATTGGAAAACTTTTTCTATGCTTGAATAATAATTTTTACATACCTTCTGAATTTTTTCATTAGGACATAATGAACAAACGCAACCCCCGTCTGGTTCCGTATAACCTGCTGGATGAAAAGACTAAAAAGACCAACAGAGACACAGTTTGTGCTGCAGTTCGAACTCTCATTGGATACGGTTACAACATAGAACCACCCGATCAGGAGAGCAGTAAGTTGACATTAGTTTTCACCAGCTGGATTGATATGGTTTTGTTTTCTTTCTGGACAGATAAAAATATTCGTTGTCATGCTTGTTTCATTGTAGGTGGACATGGACCAGGTACCTCTCGGGGAGATAAAATCCGTGTGTTCAGAGCAGAGAAATCCTATGCCGTCACGCAGGGGAAATGGTACTTTGAATTTGAGGCGGTAACGGTTGGGGAGATGCGGGTGGGGTGGGCCAGACCCAGTGTTCATGCAGACAAAGAACTCGGAGCAGATGACTTGGCATATGTCTTCAATGGTTTCAAGGTAAAGAGACCGACCGTGTTTGTGTGCTCAACTTGAAACATGTAAACAATTTCTCCATAATTGATGTCTTCGAAGGCCCAACGCTGGCACGTGGGAAACGAGTCATTTGGTCGCCAGTGGCAGTCTGGTGATGTAGTGGGCTGTATGATTGATCTCACAGAGATGAACATCATGTTCACCCTCAATGGAGAAATGTTGATCAGTGACTCTGGCTCAGAAATGGCCTTTAAGGATATCGAGATAGGAGAAGGTGAGTTAAGATAAACCAATTTCAGACAAAGGAACTTGAAATGAATGACAAACCTATTTTTCATGTGCATGTAAACTATTCTTTAGGCTTCATACCTGTATGCAGTCTGGGCCTGAACCAAGTTGGCAGGATCAATTTGGGTCAAAACGTCAGCAGTCTTCGTTATTTTACCATCTGTGGTCTGCAGGAGGGATTTGAGCCCTTTGCTATCAATATGAAAAGAGACATTACCATGTGGTTCAGCAAAAGCCTTCCACAGTTCATCCCTGTTCCTGTAGATCATCATCACATTGAGGTTGCTTTTCTTCTTGCTTCGCTTGTCTGGTTGTGGGCTTGAAATATCTTCATCAATCATGAATGAATGCATATCTCTTGGGTTAAAAAAGACTCCCTTTTATTTATCTTCTAGGTGTCCCGTGTTGATGGAACAGTGGATACGCCTCCTTGTATCAAAGCAACTCACAAAACATTCGGGTCTCAGAATGCCAACACAGATTTGCTGTTCTTCAGACTCAGCATGCCGATCGAGTTTCACGAGACCTTCAAAGTCCCGGCGGGAACTACTCTTCTTACTCGTGCTCTCACTATACCCGAGGATGAGGTCTTAGAGGTGGATCCGGACTCCGACTTTGAAATACTAAAGAAGTCAGCTTCTCGCAAAGAACAGGAGGAAGAGAAGAAAGAGCCCTCCGTGCCCAAAGAGACACCCACAACAAAAAATGGAGAGAATGAGAAGGATGCCTCCACTGAGAAAAGCAAAAAGAAAGGGTATGCAGTTAGACAGTGTGACGTGAAAGTGTCAGAGATTTAATCCGGTCATGGTTTCATTTATAGTGAGTAACTGTTGCTGTCATTTATAGTTTTCTTTTCAAGGCTAAGAAGGCTGCATTAATAACCCCACCACCTGTTGTTCCAACCATGCCCCGCCTGGTGGAAGATGTAGTTCCGGATGACAGAGATGACATGGATATAATCCTCAACACCACAACAGTATGAGTGTGACTTTACTGTCCGAATGCACAATAAGTTTATAAATGATTTTTTCATTCTGTAGATTTTTAGATCTCTTCATTTATATTGACTTTTTAATCCTAAAATATATTGCTTTTCCATCTGCTTCTCTTGCCAGTATTATTACTCAGTAAGAATATTCGCTGGACAGGAGCCTGGGGGTGTTTGGGTTGGCTGGATCACACCAGATTATCACCAATATGATCTTCATTTTGACATCAGCAAAGTGAGAAATGTGACCGTCACCGTTGGTGATGATAAAGGCAACATTCACGACAGGTATGAAGTTAGGAGAGAAAAACGAAGAGGAAAATTAAACTATAATTAAACGTATGTTTAAAAAGTTTCTTCTTTTTTTGTAGCATCAAGCGTAGCAACTGCTACATGGTGTGGGGAGGAGAGTTTGGCAGCTCCCAGCAGACTCGTGTCAGCCAAGAAGACTTTGTGATTGGCTGTCTCGTTGATCTGGATACAGGACTCATGACTTTTACAGCTAATGGAAAGGAAATAAACACATTTTACCAGGTTAAAATAAACTTTTTTGCCACTCTTTACCACAGTTTGGATAATTCCCCCTGATTGTATCTTTTTTTTTTTTTTTTCCCAGGTGGAGCCAAACACAAAACTCTTCCCAGCTGTTTTTGTTCTACCCTCCAATCAGAATATGATCCAGTTTGAGTTAGGCAAGCTCAAAGTAAGGACTTCAAATTGACATTTCAGGCTTCACAAAATTGAAAAAAAATCTGTAATTGTGATTTTTTTTTTTCTGTTTTTCTTTGTTTATTATTATTATTATTTGAAAATGTGATATTGACTTGATGTTCATCACATATGTTTTTTAATCTACTTTAAAAGCACATGAAAATGTGCTTTTAAAGTAGATTAGCTACTAGTCTACCAGTGCAGACTAGTAGCTTGTAGGGTCACCTGGCCACACTCTCTGTCTGCTCTTTTAACAAACTAATTGGCCACCTGGAAATGCCTTGACATTTCAGTTTTCTGATAACGGAGGCGGTCTGGGAAAACGTTGTTTACTGGTAAAGAGTACGTTGATGCAAAGGTGTCTAACAATATTCCTTTACCAGTCAAATTTATGACTTCAACCTTGGTGATGTTAACCTTTGGTTGCATTAGCCTGAAAACCAAGTCAGTTCATATAGTTGGTACTGAGTAACTGTGGGCAGTTTTGATAAAATTCCTTCAGAAGTTTAGGAGTTATTGTGTTCATAAAAATATTACGTAAACACAGACGGATGCACTGACAGCCCGAGTGATTAAGGCCTCCCCCAAATTCTGCAAGCGCTGGGATTAAAATGAAAGAAAAACTGCATCTTTTTTGCAGTTAATTAATTGTTGATGTCAAAATTGCGATATTCATCAGATATTGATATATTGTCCAGTACAACTGTAGAGAATGCTAAAATACTGAAATAAGATGGCCACTCATTTTTCTTTGTTTTTGTTTGTTATTTTTAGAATATCATGCCAATTTCAGCTGCAATGTTCCGGAGCGAACGTAAAAACACTGTCCCACAATGCCCTCCCAGACTGGATGTTCAGATGTTAACCCCAGTAGTATGGAGCAGAATGCCTAACAATTTTCTGGCTCCAGAGACAGGGCGTGTGAGTGAGAGGCTCGGCTGGATGGTTCTGTGTCAGGAACCGCTCACTATGATGGCCCTTCACATCCCAGAGGAGAACAGGTAAGCCTCTGCCTAACAAACAGACAATAATATGTTCTCCTTCTAAAATGACCCCTGTGTTTGCTTTAGATGTATTGACATCCTGGAATTGTCTGAGAGAATGGATCTGCTGAAGTTTCACTACCACACTCTAAAGCTTTATGGATCAGTGTGCGCGCTTGGAAACAACCGCGTGGCACACGCGCTCTGCAGCTATGTGGATGAGTCCCAACTTTTCTATGCCATAGAAAACACCTACCTACCTGGACCAATGAGAAGTGGTTTCTATGATCTTCTTATCAGTATGCACTTAGAGTCCGCCAGACGAAATCGTCTGGGAACCAACAAAGAATTTATTGTTCCAATGACAGAAGAGACGCGCACGATCACTTTGTATACTAAAAAATCTCACGCTTTACCTGGCGTTGGTCTCACTACATGTCTTCGTCCAAAACTTCATTTCTCCCCTGTTGGATTCGTTGGAACAGATCCAAACATTTACACTCTGAGCCCAGTCGTCCCCTTACAGGTGGGAAAGTGAAACTTAAGCACTTTGTAGAACCTCTTGATCTTTCACACACAAAAAAAATGAACCAAACCAATTGCTTGTATCTTTAGATTCTGAAGACAAAAGCCTTGAACATGCTGATTGAAGCTGTACAAGATGGAGGTCAAGCAATGAGAGACCCTGTGGGAGGCAGTGTTGAATTTCATTTCGTACCAATCCTCAAGCTCATTAGTACCCTCCTCATAATGGGAGTGTTTGATGATGAAGACGTAACACACATCCTGAAAATGATTGACCCGACTGTCTTCAGTACTGCAAAAGCAGAAGAACTCGCTGAGGAGACCTCTAAAGCACTTGAAGAAAAGGACGCACCGAAAGCATTGGTCGCCAAAGAGCAAGAAATTGCAATGGAAGAAGAATTAGAAGATTACGGTTTGGGTGATGAGGAAGAGGAGGAGGAACTGGAGAGTGAGGAAGAAGTAGAGGAGACAGAATCAGTTGTGCATCACGAGGAGGGTGTAGAAGAAACAGATCATGGAAATGGTGAGAAAGGAGCAGAGGAGACTGAGAAGGAGTCGAAGCCTGTAGACTCAGCTGGTGATTCCAAAGAAGAACTCCTAGGACAAGGACTTTTCCAGATGAAACTACCTGAGTCTGTAAAACTACAGGTATCAGCAGTATATGCATTAAGTGTAGTAGATTACAAATAATCTAAATAATCCACTTCTCTTTTTTAGATGTGCACACTCCTACAATATTTCTGTGACTGTGAGCTGCGTCACAGAGTAGAGGCCATTGCTGCCTTTTCAGATGAGTTTGTCAGCCATATCCAGTCCAACCAGAGGCAGCGCTATAATGACCTGATGCAAGCGTTCACCATGAGCGCTGCTGAGACTGCCCGTAAAACCCGGGAATTTCGCTCTCCTCCTCAGGAACAGGTACGCCTTCACACAAGCAAAGCCAATGAAATGTACTTATCTAGTAGCGTTTGCTCTTAATCAAAGACAGAAATGCTGAATGTTATTTCAGAAGAAAATACAGCTAATAGGTATTATCTAGGATTAGCCAGGACCAAGTGTGAGTAGAGCCCATTCACTAAAACACTTTCTACGGACGTACCAACGTGGATGGGAGCACTTGGAAACTACTCAAACATGCATGAAAGAAATAGAAAACTAGTAAACAAATAATGAGGCCCTGAACACATCGCACCAGTTTCCATTTTAAGATCTCACTAATTGTTTGTAGATCGTTGAATGATTTAGGCTCAGAAATACGTTTTAGTGGAAGAACTTGGGCATTCCCAGAATGTTGATAGCAAGTGGTGCCTCTCCAGCAGATGTTCAGCTTTAAGATGTTTCACATGTTTGGAATGAGGGCTACAGAGTTCAAGGACTGCCCGGCCTAGTCTGGTTCAACCCAGACTAACCTAGGCCAGCCGACACTGAGCCGTTGCCTCTAGGGGTTATACTTCCCTTTTATCTCATCCAACAAATTGATATACTGAGTCATGGCTTGCTCTTTGCCCATTTCTTTGAACTTTTGCCAGGCATCTCACTTTGCCGTTTTCTCCACATCCGTCGCTCCTGGATGAGTTGCGTTGCAGTTGCCCACGGTGGTCTGCTTGTAGAGAGAATGCTTGCAACGCATGTCTACATCTGATGACTTGGTCTTCAGCTCTCTAATCTGCTGGGCTGCAGAATCAAACTCTTTCTGCAGGTTCCCCATCTTTCATGCAGTTTGGAATCTGGAATATGTAGAATATGGAATATCAGTTTGGAATATGTCTGTGATATGTTCACCGAAACCCAGTAGTACTCTTCTTTTCACCCAGCAACCAAATAGAACAAAATGCTAGAAGAATTTAAACTTCCACTGAATATGTTAAAATGTTCCATTTTTTACATGCCCACACCAATGAGTTTTGCACAGCATTTTTTGTTTTTTTTAAAATATAATTTCTTCCACACTGTTCTTTTAATATTTTAATGTAAAGCACTTTGTATTTTTTTGTACTCAGTGTGCTTTAAAAATAAATTTTCTTTGTCTTAAATATGAACTCTGTTTTGTATTGTAGGTCAACATGCTCATGAATTTCAAGAACTGTCCTGAAGATGAAGACTGTCCCGTTCCTGATGAGGTCCGGGAATCCTTACTGGCTTTTCACACTGCTCAACTGCTTCACTGTGGTTAGTTTTTATTTGTTACAGAAATTGATTTTTCAAATCATATGATAGGATATAATTAGAATTTGAATATACAGTGGTGGTCAAAAGTTTACATACACTTGTAAAGAACATAATGTCATGGCTGTCTTGAGTTTCCAGTTATTTCAACAACTCTGATTTTTCTCTGATATAGTGATTGGAACAGATCCTTCTTTGTCACAAAAAACATTCATGAAGTTTGATTCTTTTATGACTTTATTATGGGTAAACTGAAAATGTGACGAAATCAGCTGGGTCAAAAATATACATACAGCAACATGAATGAGCAATTTTGGAGACTTAGAAAGTTGTGTCAATGACATGAGCTTCATAGCATGACCTCTTAACTTCTTGTGAGTGATTATGAGTGACTACAGCTGGTGACTTCTCTGAGGCCATTTAAAAAGGGCTCATTGGATAAAAACACCCACAAACGCTACAATGGGAAAGTCAAAGGAGCTCAGCACAGATTTGAAAAAGAGAATCATTGACTTGAACAAGTCAGGAAAGTCACTTGGAGCCATTTCAAAGCAGCTGCAGGTTCCAAGAGCAACAGTGCAAACAATTGTTTGTAAGTATAAAGTGCATGGCACTGTTTTGTCACTGCCACGATCAAGAAGAAAACGCAAGCTGTCACCTGCTGCTGAGAGAAAACTGGTCAGGAGGGTGAAGAGTCAACCCAGGAGCACCAAAAAGCAGATCTGCCAAGAATTAGAAGCTGCTGGAACACAGGTGTCAGTGTCCACAGTCAAGCGTGTTTTGCATCGCCATGGACTGAGAGGTTGCCGTGCAAGAAGGAAGCCTTTGCTCCAAAAGCGGCACGTTAAGGCTCGACTAAAGTTTGCTGCTGATCACATGGACAAAGTTCTGTGGTCAGATGAAACAAAAATTGAGCTGTTTGGCCACAATGCCCAGCAATATGTTTGGAGGAGAAAAGGTGAGGCCTTTAACCCCAAGAACACCATGCCTACCATCAAGCACTGTGGTGGTAGTATTATGCTGTGGGCCTGTTTTGCTGCCAATGGAACTGGTGCTTTACAGAGAGTCAATGGGACAATGAAGAAGGAGGATTACCTTCAAATTCTTCAAGAAAACCTGAAGTCATCAGCCCGAAGGTTGGGTCTTGGGCGCAGTTGGGTGTTCCAACAGGACAATGACCCCAAACACACATCAAAAGTGGTAATGGAATGGCTAAATCAGGCTAGAATTAAGGTTTTAGAATGGCCTTCCCAAAGTCCTGACTTAAATCCCATTGAGAACATGTGGATAATGCTGAAGAAACAAGTCCATGTCAGAAAGCCAACAAATTTAACTGAACTGCACCAATTCTGTCAAGAGGAGTGGTCAAAGATTCAACCAGAAACTTGCCAGAAGCTTGTGGATGGCTACCAAAAGCGCCTAATTGAAGTAAAAATGGCCAAAGGACATGTAACCAAATATTAGCATTGCTGTATGTATATTTTTGACCCAGCTGATTTCGTCACATTTTCAGTTTACCCATAATAAAGTCATAAAAGAATCAAACTTCATGAATGTTTTTTGTGACAAAGAAGGATCTGTTCCAATCACTATATCAGAGAAAAATCAGAGTTGTTGAAATAACTGGAAACTCAAGACAGCCATGACATTATGTTCTTTACAAGTGTATGTAAACTTTTGACCACCACTGTATATATTTTTTATTTTGAAACTTCCTCTTCAGGTGTTCATGTTGAGGAAGAAGAAGCAGAGGAGGAAGTGGATAATTCTCTTCGGGGACGATTGTTTCGTCTTCTGGAAAAAGTGAAAAAGTTCCGACAAAAAAAGAAAGAAGTGGAACCCGAGCCGCAGGAAGACAAAAAACCAAGTGAGTTTTTAATTCCCCCCTAACCTCTATTTTTAAATGAATAATTTTATTAGGGTTCTTTCGTTTTGTTTCATCTGCTGAACCTCTTATCCCTAACGGAGTTGCGGAGGGTGACTGTTTAGAGACGAGAGGCAGGGTACACCCCTGAACAGGTCACCAGTCTGTCGTGGTGCCACACACACACATTCATTCATAGGGGCAAATTTGTACCATCCAATCAACTTAACATGCATGTTTTTAGAAAGTGGGAGTAAACAAGAGTACCCAGATAAAACAAACACATACTGTAAATGGGGAGAACATGCAAACACAGAAAGGCCAGTGTTTCAAGCATCGCCCCAACCTTCTTGCTGTGAGTCCACTGTGCTAACCACTGCACCACTGTGCAGCCAAATCAAGCTCTTTTCAAAGTTTTTTTTCAAAATGTAGCCACAAAATTAACAATTTTAGTTCTGTGTATTTGTGTTTTATTACACCAGGCACATTACAGGAGCTGATTTCGCACACTATGATCCACTGGGCGCAGGAGTCATTCATTCAGAACCCCGAGTTAGTGCGGATGATGTTCAGCCTCCTTCACAGGCAGTATGATGGGCTGGGCGAGCTCATGCGTGCCCTGCCCAAAGCTTACACCATCAATGAAGTATCGATACAGGACACCATGGACCTGTTGGAGTGCTTAGGACAGATCCGCTCTCTGCTTATCGTGCAGATGGGACCAGAAGAAGAAAGGCTTATCATTCAGAGTATTGGGTAAACAAAGAGTTTGCTTTGTAATAATTTTTAAAGACTTTTGTGATTGCAAACTTGTCATAAATGTTATCTTTTTCAGAAACATCATGAGTAACAAAGTTTTCTATCAGCACCCTAACTTAATGCGAGCTCTGGGGATGCATGAAACCGTCATGGAGGTCATGGTCAATGTTCTAGGCGGTGGTGACTCAAAGGTAATATTTTTCAATCTACTCAAATACATTTTAAAACATACGTTTTACAGTCTTGGTTACTGTTTGATTCCAACAGGAGATCAGATTCCCCCACGTGGTGACAAACTGTTGCCGCTTTCTCTGCTATTTCTGTCGCATCAGCCGTCAAAATCAGCGCTCCATGTTTGACCATCTAAGCTACCTTCTTCAGAACAGTGGAATAGGCCTTGGTAATGGTCATTGTTGTATCACATGTTCAATTTGGATTATTTATTAGTAATAAATCTAATTTAATAAAGCAACTTGTTAATTTTCCCCAGGAATGCGTGGCTCCACTCCACTGGATGTGGCTGCAGCCTCTTGCATTGATAATAACGAACTGGCTCTGGCTCTTCAAGAACAGGATTTAGAGATGGTATGAGATGATGACAAAATAACCGATATTTTATGTGGTAATGAATTCACTTACTTGACTAAATTAAAATCCTTCCAGGTGGTTAAGTATTTGGCTGGATGTGGACTTCAAAGTTGCCCCATGTTACTAGCTAAAGGCTACCCTGACATTGGCTGGAATCCCTGCGGTGGAGAGAAATACCTTGACTTTCTTCGCTTTGCTGTGTTTGTAAATGGTCAGAGTTCTTTCTCTTTTATTGCGACACATGTTGATTAAGCAGAATTTGTTCTAATTGTCCCTCATTTATAAAGATGCATACACAGGGAGAACAGCTATTTAATTCTTGTCCCACCTGGGACTCAAACCCTAACCTCATAGCTGTGATGCCACAGTGCTAACCACTGCACCACCGTGCAGCCCCAAAATATATTACATGGATAATTTTATCACAGTAACAATTGTATATCAATTTTTAGCCTGTGTCATGAGAGAGTGAAGGTGGAGATGTAGGACCAGATGCCTGGCCAGTTTTAACCAGTTTATTGCAATCAATCAGTAGTTGGGGAAAATGGGTTGACCTGTGCTTCCTGGGAGCAGCGGTGCCAGGTGTACGATAATTATCGTATTTGTACAATTTTTTTGCCCTCCGTACGATCAATAATTGTAAAAAATGCTCAAAATACGATAATTTGAACGTTTCTTGTCTGTGTAATTGTGTGAGTTGTTTTCATCTGCCGCGACTGTTTGTCGGAGTTTTTTTTTTTTTTTATGAACCCTGAATGCATCAAACAAAGGAACAGATGAATGATTGGCTGATAGGTCCAGTCAATCATTCTGGCTAACGATTGCTTACATTGGGACGAGTAGCCCCGCCCACAAAGTTATAAAGAGCAGGAACGATAATTTGCTTTTTTGAGACTTGTTGCGGACTCGGAAATCAAAGCGTTCTTCTGATGCTGAAAAACTGAACTTTTGTTTGAATTAACAGTTTTAAAAAACAACAGCAAAGAAAAAAATCTCTATTTTCTGTCTGCAGTCAATGTGAACATCTTTGCTGAAAACGTTGTAGATGGTATTTTTATAAAAAATAATTTCGATCTGTGACACACTATTTTATCTTAAAAAAGCTAATTGAACTGATTAATCCATAAATAGTAATGGATGAAGTATTTGTGCTTAAAAGCATCCAAAATGTTATTGATTAGTGTTTAAAGACTGACTGAGGAGATTAAAACTACACATCACTTAGATTTTGTATAATGTAGATGTTTCGGTTAACATTAAAAAAACCCTGATATCCACATATATGTATATATATAAATTTATATATACCGTCTCTTAAGTCCCGCCCCTACTGGTTTCTTTCTGGGTTTCTTAAAATCTTATTTTCCTGTTTTGTTCTTTTTTTGTTTTTTTTTTTTAATTTTAGAAAAAGAATCCAAGGATTTTGTCTCCTGTGTGTTTCCTTCACTCCCACTGCCTTACGAGTGCATGTAAAGGGTGTTATTTTGTTAATGGGCGTGGTTTTAATGGGTGTACGATAATTCTTTGTAAAATACAATAATTTTACGTCATTGATGCGGTAATCCAGCACCTCCCACCTGGCAACGCTGCCTGGGAGTCATCCTGGGCAGGACCAGATAGAGGAGCCATAGAAGGAGGAAACACAGGCTGGGAGACCAGATTACGTGAAGGGGCACCATCATGGCTGCAGCAGGACTGCAGAACAGCAGATGATCTGACCTTGGAGGAATGGGCACCAGGGGTTAAAAAAAAAAAAACAGAGGGAAGATGAGACACAGGTGCGGACACTAGGGAGAGGCAATTGTGACTATATGTGCTAAATTAGGTAAAGGGACATATTTGGAGTGAGGAAATGTTATGATGGGGGTGCGAAAGGAGGAGGAGGACCCAAATGCAGGACATAAACAGAATTTATTAACGGAAGTCAGGCAAGGCTTAAGGCAAAAGCATAGGATTAACACAAAGGAATGTCTTTAAGTTTAAAAATATAACAGAGTTACATACTTGGTCAGGAAGACCCGGCTGGGAGGAATGGTGACGACACGTTTACGAAGTCAGGGCTTATTGCCTTTAAATAGGCTGCAGGTAGAATGATCCACAGGTGTGTGGCACCAGAATAATGTGGGAGAGAAAGGAAGGTCGAGGGCTCCCTCTTGTGGCAGGTGAGGGGATCATGACAGACTCATGATAGCATGCGTGACATAAGTGATCTGAAAAGTTTGACAAAAACATTAGCGCTTGTTTTGTCCAGCTTAATTTTGAGGCAATAGTTACCTGAACTGTGAGAAACACATAATATATTCATTTATTCATCTTTTGAATCGCTTATCCCTGTTAGGGATGCAGGAACATATATTCAAGTGCTGCAATATTTTATTTACCTTAATTTAATTTTGATTAAAAAAAAACATTGAGACAAAAAATTTCTTTCAATAGAAATATTTCAATTAGAAAAAAACTATTTTCCGTAATAACTGATTAAATTTATGCTAAAACAATTGAAACACTAGATACGTATTGTCATTTCACCTACGTAATGACTGTCCACATCATGATTTACATTTTTATTAATTTTACTTTGGTTTGTGAGACCCCAAACCTTCATTTCTGATGCAGCAATTTGGGAGCCACTGTACGCTGAATAGATTTATGAAAATTAATGATCCACATAGTTTTGGTCATAAAACACCTACGTATACACTTAAACTCTATGCATCTTTGAAAAATTTGGGTCAATGGTTGTGTTTTGTGACATTGAATGAGCTTTTGTAAATTCCTCTTTGCAGGAGAAAGTGTGGAAGAGAACGCCAACGTGGTTGTGCGCCTTCTTATTCGAAGACCTGAGTGCTTTGGCCCTGCTTTGAGAGGGGAGGGTGGGAACGGTCTCCTAGCAGCAATCGAAGAAGCCATCAAAATATCAGAAGACCCCGCAAGAGATGGCCCTAGTGTGAAGAAAGACAGACGTTTTCCCATGTACGATCCCTCAGATTTAGTGGAACATTTGTTTCTACCTTTTTGAGATATTTGGATTTCAAATGCTCATCACTATTATTTGGACTCACCATTTTATTTCTGGTAGGTTTGGAGGAGAAGAGCAGCATGAGGAAAACAGGGTGCACCTGGGAAACGCTATTATGTCCTTCTACTCTGCTCTAATTGATCTACTGGGGCGCTGTGCTCCCGAGATGCATGTAAGCCTTTTTCAGTAGTCAGCGTTAAGTCTGACTTATTGTTTCTAGCAAGTTTTAAAGATGCAACTCGTGTCTGCAGCTCATCCAAGCTGGTAAGGGTGAGGCGCTGAGAATCAGGGCGATTCTGAGATCTCTGGTTCCCATTGAAGATCTGGTGGGTGTGATTAGCCTTCCGGTTCAGATCCCTTCTTTTGGAAAAGGTGAGCTCTTGAGAACAAACATTGATATTTAGCAGTGTTTGTACATTATTTGTGAAATTATCATTAGGTCAGTTTTAGAGTTGTCTGCAGTTTTACACTAAATTACTTCTTTTTTGTTTCATATTTAGACAATAGCATAATCGAGCCAAAGATGTCAGCCAGTTTTGTCCCAGATCACAAGGCTCCCATGGTGCTGTTTCTGGACAGAGTTTATGGTATTGACAACCAGGATTTTCTTCTCCACGTACTTGAAGTGGGTTTTTTGCCTGACATGAGAGCTGCTTCATCTCTGGACACAGTAAGTCACAAAGTATTTTCATTGTTTTTAACTTGACCGTTTTAGACGTCGGCAGTCCACAACTCTCCAGTTTGTTTTTACTCTATTAACTGAAGAATTTTGTTCAAACAGGCTGCTTTCAGCACCACAGAAATGGCTCTGGCTTTGAACCGCTACTTGTGCTCAGCTGTTTTGCCACTCATCACCAAGTGTGCACCACTGTTTGCTGGCAGTGACCACAGAGCTATCATGATTGACTCCATGCTGCACACAATCTACAGGTTGTCCCGTGGACGAGCCTTCACAAAGGCTCAGAGAGATATAATTGAGGAGTGCCTCATGGCTTTGTGCAGGTTAGAATAACTTCATGAAAAAGATTTAGTGATGCTACTTTGCAAAGTTTATAATTAACTTGAATGTGTTTATTTTTCAAACAGGCATCTACGTCCGTCCATGCTTCAGCACCTTCTGAGAAGGCTGGTTTTTGATGTGCCCATTCTCAACGAGTATGCCAAAATGCCACTGAAGGTCTGATGCTATTTAAAATGCATTTAATAACTCATCTTGATTGAATTTATGCAGTTACGTCTGTTTTCATTTGTCTTTATGTTCTTACTCTGCATCCCACAGCTTTTGACCAATCACTACGAGCGATGTTGGAAATATTACTGCCTCCCAAACGGTTGGGCAAACTTTGGAGTTGCCTCTGAGGAAGAGCTACATCTGACCCGGAAATTATTTTGGGGGATCTTTGAATCACTAGCACACAAAGTATTTTACCTTAACATTAGATGGAAACATGATGAAGGTGTATGTGATCTTTTTTTATTGTTTTGATTGCAGAAATTTGATGCTGAAATTTTCAAAATTTCCATGCCGTGTATCTGTGCCATCGCTGGAGCAATTCCTCCTGATTACGTCGATGCCAGCTACTCCTCCAAAACGGAGAAGAAAGCGTCAGTGGATGCAGAAGGGAACTTTGATCCCAAACCAGTTGAAACCACAAAGTAAGAATATATTTTTTTGTAATACCAGGTCTGTTTTGTTTTCTTCATTAAACTTAAATTGTCTATAATTATTTCTTCATCTATAGTACAATAATCCCTGAGAGACTGGATCCTTTTATCAACAAATATGCTGAATACACACATGACAAATGGGCCTTTGAAAAGGTAAAAGTTCATTCAGTGTTTCTATAGTTTATTCAGAAGTATCTGGTTAGGAAGCCACCTGGAAGCCTCGCTAGTGAGGTGTTTTGGGCACATCTTGCTGGGAGGAAACCCAAAGGCAGACCCCGGACCTGCTGGAGAGACTCTGTCTCACAGCTGGATAGGGGACATCTCAGGATCCTGCTGGGTGAGCTGGAGGATGCAACCCGGGTGAGAGAAGCCTGGGTTTCCTCTCCAAGTTTTTTCTTTGTAATACTTTATTCTCTAAGAATTTTTTTGTCATTATTTATGTTTTGATGCATTTGTGCAGATTCAAAATAACTGGTCGTATGGTGAGGTGCTGGATGAAAACGCCAAAACTCATCCTATGCTCCGACCATACAAAACCTTCTCCGAAAAGGTATGGTCACATTCTCTACATTCTACAACGTGTGTATGATACCGCTGTTTGTTTCTGAAATTGCTTGTTTGAATATAAGGATAAAGAGATCTATCGTTGGCCAATCAAAGAATCTATTAAAGCTATGCTGGCTTGGGAATGGAACATCGACAAAGCTAGAGAAGAAGAGGAGTCGGAGAAGAAGAAGGTAGCAGCTAGAAAAATCTCCCAGACTGCACAGGTAGAATTTTTTTAATCAAACTTTCTGATATTTTAAGAATAGTATCACAATTGAAGGGATCATGTGACCATTTCTTTTAATCTTTGTCTCCCAGGCGACGTATGACCCAAGCCATGGATACAGTCCACAGCCCATTGATATTTCACACATGGCTCTTTCAAGAGATCTGCATGTATGTCGATGAACGTTCATATCTTGACCAGTTTTTCCCAGACCTTCAGTCTGGGAAAAACTGATTTTTCACGTGTGTTCTCAGTCAATGGCAGAGCAACTCGCAGAAAATTATCACAACACATGGGGACGCAAGAAAAAGTTGGAGCTGCAGGCCAAAGGTAAATGAAAGAAAATGTAAAGAATTAACTATTTGCAAAGTAATTTCTCCACAAGGGATTAATAAAGTATGATTATTATTATCATATTGTTTAATTGCAATGGTTTTGTTTCAAATTTTCTTGTACAGGAGGAGGAACGCATCCTCTCCTTGTGCCTTATGATACTCTGACAGCAAAGGAGAAGGCACGAGACAGAGAGAAAGCCTATGAGCTGCTCAAATTTCTGCAGCTTAATGGATATGCCGTCACACGGTAGGAAATAAAAGAGCAATCGATGCTTAAAATCAGTGCATTCTAAATTATTATGCAAATGGGATTAAAGCACCATTATCATTATTCCTTTGTTTTATCTGGTAGGTGGAGGAATGGTGTTTAATAATTGGGATCAACTTTTTATTGTTTAATCAGTGACAAAAATAAGAATGAATTCAACCTGAAGCCTCTTGTTAAAATGCAAATAAAAGTTGAGAATATTATAGTTTCATCTTCTGAACCGGTTATCACTGACAGGCTTGCAGGGCGTGCCGGAGCCTATCCCGGCTGATTCAAGGCGAGAGGCAGGGTACACATCGAACAGGTTGCCAGTCTATTGCAGGGCTACACACATACTCATTCCTAGGAGCAATTTTATAGCGCCCAATCAAACTAAAATGCATGTTTTTGGAGGGTGTGAGGAAACCGGATTACACGGGGAGAACATGCAAACTCCACACAGAAAGGACAGTGTTTCAAGCCTCGCTCCGACTGTGGGAATTGAACCCCAACTTTCTTGCTGTGAAGCCACTGTGCAGTCTGAGAAATATTGTTTCAACATTAATACAACTTTAACATTGTCGTAGTATTTTAGATGTAGCTTGTGTTATTTGGCAGGAATTGCCAGGAGTATGAATAACTTGATAATGATTATCAGCCCAGGATTTCCGGCCTATCCTGGGCTGGACATTCTTGTAAAAGAGGTTAATATCTAAACAGATAATTTTCTGGTTAAATAAAGAGTACAAAAGCAAGTTATAAACTGTACTCTGTGTGTGTTTAAGATGGTTCAACTGTCTGTCCAAACAGTTCAGCTGTTCAAAAAATCTGTCTATTAAAACCTAATCATAGTGGGATTTCTTTTTTTTTTTTTTTCAGGGGCCTGAAAGATATGGAGTCTGAAATATCGTCCATTGAAAAAAGGTTTGCCTATGGGTTCCTACAGAAACTGTTGAAATGGATGGAGATTGCCCAGGAGTTCATTGCTCATCTTGGTACTCGAGAGTGGAAAATAAACCCAGATTTTTTAACAGATTCATTGTAGCATGCAGACACCTTGTAAACAGTTGTGACTTGTATTATTTTTTTCAGAGGCCGTGGTGAGCAGTGGGCGTGTGGAAAAATCTCCTCATGAACAAGAAATTAAATTCTTTGCTAAGGTGAATCTTTAGTGTAAAACTAAAAGCAGCTAGTTTGAACATCTTATTTATTTCTGTACTAAGTCTGAAAATTCTCCTCCTAGATCTTGATGCCTCTAATAAACCAATACTTCAAAAATCACTGCCTTTACTTCTTATCAACGCCTGCCAAGGTGCTGGGCAGTGGTGGACATTCATCCAATAAGGAAAAGGAGATGATCGCCAGGTTGGCTTCTTGATCTTTTCACCATGTTTTCTATTTCATATGCGTTCCCTTTTTCTTTGTTATCCTTCCTTGCTTTCCCTTTTTCTGTCCCTTTAGTATCTTTTGTAAAATGTCTGCCCTGGTGAGGCACAGAGTTTCTCTCTTTGGTAAGATGCCTTTTTCTCCACATTCTCACTGAATCTCTCCTATTGCTTCTTTGCATTGTGATGGTTTCTGCTAAAATGAAGCTGTCTGAGTTTGTAAAACTCAAAACCCTCTGAATCAATGCATCATTATCTATGCCAGTAGAATTATTCAGTTAGCTGCTTGTATATGTGCAGGAACGGATGCTTCAGCCATCGTGAACTGCCTCCATATTCTGGCACGGTCACTGGATGCAAGGTTTCAAATGTTTTTTCATTCAACAAATACACTACGTACCCATTTGTGTTTTTTATTTTTTCTATGTTATCACTGCCTTGATACACTCATTTCAGGACAGTGATGAAATCTGGACCTGAGATTGTAAAAGCAGGGCTGCGGTCATTTTTCGAGAGTGCTGCTGATGATATTGAGAAGATGGTGGAAAATCTTAAACTGGGCAAAGTGTCCAAAGGAAATCAGGTAGATTATCTTTAAAAAGGTCTAACAGATATCTATACTTGTGAAAGGGAAAACAGACTGTATAGTTAAGCTCTGTCTGTCTTGATTTACAGCAAGTGAAAGGTGTTTCCCAGAACATAAACTACACAACTATCGCCCTGCTCCCAGTGCTGACTTCCCTGTTTGATCATATTGCTCAGCATCAGTTTGGTGATGATGTCATGTGTAAGTCATTTGTCACTTTTTGAATATTGTTCATTTATGCTTTAAACGGACTTTTTTTCCCTTGTCTTTGATGCATTCAAACAGTGGACGACTTGCAGATGTCGTGCTATCGCATCATGTGTAGCATCTACTCGTTAGGAACTGTAAAAAATCCACATGTTGAGAGGTAAGTTTAGGATTTGCATGGCTTTTAAGGTGTATTGTGAACAGTGAGAGGTTTTTATTCTTTTTTTTCTTAACTATTACAGGCAGAGACCAGCCCTGGGAGAGTGTCTGGCTCATCTTGCAGCAGCGATGCCAGTTGCCTACTTGGAACCAAGCCTTAACGAGTTCAACGCCTTTTCCGTTTATACCACAAAAACACCAAGAGAGAGAGCAAGTGAGCTCGAAATCTTTCCTCAAAACTGTTTTATGTCTTCCAAAACATTTTTTTTCTGACTTAACGTTTGTTATTTCTCTAAGTCCTGGGCCTTCCTAATGAGGTCCAGGAATTATGTCCAGACATCCCAGAACTAGATGTTCTGTTAAAGGACATAGGGGACTTGGCAGAGTCTGGGGCTCGCTACACTGAGATGCCTCATGTGATTGAAATCACTTTGCCAATGTTGTGCAACTACCTGCCGCGATGGTGGGAGAGAGGAGCTGAAAACAATCCTGAGATGGAAGGTCAACTCTGCACCGATGTCACATCAGAGCATCTAAACCAGCTTCTGGGCAGCATCATGAAAATTGTCGTCAACAACTTGGGTATCGATGAAGCTTCATGGATGAAGAGATTAGCTGGTGAGAGCTGTTCAGATTTTAATCTTAAATCCCTGCAGACAATTCTTGTTTAACAATAAAAAAAAAATCTATTGTCTATTTTAGTGTTTTCACAGCCCATCGTTAGTAGAGCAAAGCCAGAAATGCTTAAATCCCACTTCATTCCAACAATGGAGAAGCTTAAGAAACGCACATCAAAAGTGGTGGCTGAGGAAGACCATTTGCGAATGGAGGGTAAATCAGAGGGCGATGAAGAGGATGGTACAATACGGGATGAATTTGCCGTACTCTGCAGAGACTTGTACGCCCTCTATCCACTCCTGATTCGCTATGTGGACAACAATAGGTACTACCGACCTACCTTGTCATGGTTTCTATCAGTAATTTTTGTGCATTTCTCACAAACGCTAAATGCATTTTCACAACGGTAAGAACATTAACCTGCAAAATTTCTCAAAATCAACCCAATAAAATGGTCCATGTTATCAAAATGAAAAGTACTGATATTTTTATTCAAATAGACTAGTTGGATATTCTTTCAGACAGTTTGTTCTGGAAAGGTTTTTGAATGCCGAAAAATCAGGTGTTTGTGAACCATTTACGAATGACACAACTTTATTTTTACTTTCTGTTGCTTTTTTTGTGCTTTAAGTTGATTTTTTAATTGTAATTTGTACCAAAAAAAACTTATTCACAAAAAACAAACAAATGCTTTGGGTGAAACTGAACACCACTGGAACATTATGTTCATTCTGCATTTGGAGTCCTCTCATTCTTAGACAAATTGCTCAATTTGGGCGACAATATCCGGGAAAAAAAAAGGATTTTTTCAACTTCTTCTTCCCTGTTTGTCTGTTTCTTGATGGGGTAGGGTGTGGTAGTCTAATTTGGCAAGGTTAGCAGACAAAACACGGGGAAGACGCTGCGTAATTTGCCACTCTGTTTTTGGACCACCCTCTGACGGGCAACCAATCACTTATTCCTATGAGCAATTTTAACTGATCATTTCAAATTCACTTAATTGAATTTGAGAACTAGATCAGTGATTTTGCAAGTACTGACTCAAACAGTGAAATGAGGGCTGTACGTTTTACCGTATTTTCCACACTATAAGGCGCACCTAAAAACCTTACATTTCATCTTAAGTCCACGATGCGCTTAATATTGAGCTACAACAGGTGTCGCAACTGCGGTAAGCAGCTGCCGACTCCATTTTCCCCTGTAGAAAAAGTAGTGCGCGGTGCATGTTGGGATATATGAAACGACTTCTCATTTATTTGTGTGTTTGTGTAAAGACCCGAAAATGGCTCCTACCAAGAGACACTGTTACACCGCAGAGTTTAAACTAAAGGCGATCGGTCACACAGTACAACACGGGAAAAGAACCGCAGCGAGAGAGTTTAACATTAACGAATCAATGGTGAGGAAGTGGAGGAAGCAACTGTTTTTTACGTGTTTACTAGAGGAAAAGTTCCCCTCCACTATGTGATATACAGTGGTGGTCAAAAGTTTACATACACTTGTAAAGAACATAATGTCATGGCTGTCTTGAGTTTCCAGTTATTTCAACAACTCTGATTTTTCTCTGATATAGTGATTGGAACAGATCCTTCTTTGTCACAAAAAACATTCATGAAGTTTGATTCTTTTATGACTTTATTATGGGTAAACTGAAAATGTGACGAAATCAGCTGGGTCAAAAATATACATACAGCAATGCTAATATTTGGGTACATGTCCTTTGGCCATTTTTACTTCAATTAGGCGCTTTTGGTAGCCATCCACAAGCTTCTGGCAAGTTTCTGGTTGAATCTTTGACCACTCCTCTTGACAGAATTGGTGCAGTTCAGTTAAATTTGTTGGCTTTCTGACATGGACTTGTTTCTTCAGCATTATCCACATGTTCTCAATGGGATTTAAGTCAGGACTTTGGGAAGGCCATTCTAAAACCTTAATTCTAGCCTGATTTAGCCATTCCATTACCACTTTTGATGTGTGTTTGGGGTCATTGTCCTGTTGGAACACCCAACTGCGCCCAAGACCCAACCTTCGGGCTGATGACTTCAGGTTTTCTTGAAGAATTTGAAGGTAATCCTCCTTCTTCATTGTCCCATTGACTCTCTGTAAAGCACCAGTTCCATTGGCAGCAAAACAGGCCCACAGCATAATACTACCACCACAGTGCTTGATGGTAGGCATGGTGTTCTTGGGGTTAAAGGCCTCACCTTTTCTCCTCCAAACATATTGCTGGGCATTGTGGCCAAACAGCTCAATTTTTGTTTCATCTGACCACAGAACTTTGTCCATGTGATCAGCAGCAAACTTTAGTCGAGCCTTAAGGTGCCGCTTTTGGAGCAAGGACTTCCTTCTTGCACGGCAACCTCTCAGTCCATGGCGATGCAAAACACGCTTGACTGTGGACACTGACACCTGTGTTCCAGCAGCTTCTAATTCTTGGCAGATCTGCTTTTTGGTGCTCCTGGGTTGACTCTTCACCCTCCTGACCAGTTTTCTCTCAGCAGCATGTGACAGCTTGCGTTTTCTTCCTGATCGTGGCAGTGACAAAACAGTGCCATGCACTTTATACTTACAAACAATTGTTTGCACTGTTGCTCTTGGAACCTGCAGCTGCTTTGAAATGGCTCCAAGTGACTTTCCTGACTTGTTCAAGTCAATGATTCTCTTTTTCAAATCTGTGCTGAGCTCCTTTGACTTTTCTATTGTAGCGTTTGTGCGTGTTTTTATCCGATGAGCCCTTTTTAAATGGCCTCAGAGAAGTCACCAGCTGTAGTCACTCATAATCACTCACAAGAAGTTAAGAGGTCATGCTATGACGCTCATGTCATTGACACAACTTTCTAAGTCTCCAAAATTGCTCAGTCATGTTGCTGTATGTATATTTTTGACCCAGCTGATTTCGTCACATTTTCAGTTTACCCATAATAAAGTCATAAAAGAATCAAACTTCATGAATATTTTTTGTGACAAAGAAGGATCTGTTCCAATCACTATATCAGAGAAAAATCAGAGTTGTTGAAATAACTGGAAACTCAAGACAGCCATGACATTATGTTCTTTACAAGTGTATGTAAACTTTTGACCACCACTGTAAATGTTGCACTACATGTTATACCTTGCTGTTGTTAAAAGATAAACTGTGTCACGAAAATACTAATACTTTATCTCGGAGAAAATAATAAAACAGCTGTTTATTCATTTTGGGAGTAAATGGAGTTGTCAGAAAGCTGTTTTGTAGTTGTTAATAAAGTTTGATTGTTTTTTTTATTGACATTCCCTTTAGCGCAGCACCACCTAGTGGATGCATAACGTTAGCCCAGCCTTTACTGTAGCGCCTTATAATGCGGTGCGCTTTATATATGCAAAAAGTTTTAAAATATGTCATTCATTGAAGGTACACCTTATAATGCAGTGCGCCTTATAGTGCGGAAAATACGGTAAATGGAAAGACTATTCAACTGTCACATTTAGACTGCTATGAAATTAGCGAATGATAATGTCCTAAAAATTGTATAAAGCACTTGAAACTTGTCAAAAAGCATTTACAATTTGATGCATTCGTGACTAAATGTCTGCTGCATGGTGGCTGCCCAGCAAGAACGTTGGGGATTTGAGTTGCGGAGAGGGGGGAAGGTTCGAAACACTGGCCTTTCTGTGTGGAGTTTGCATGCGCTCCCTGTATGTGTGGGTTTTCTCTGGGTACCACAGTTTCCTCCCACCCTACTAAAACATGCATGTTAAGTTGATTGGCCGCTACAACCCCTAAGAATGAATGAGTATGTGGATGGTTGTCTGTGTGTGGCCTCGCAACAGAGTGTTGACCTGTTTGGGGTGTATCCTGCCTCTCGCCTAAAATCAGCCAGAATAGTCTCCGGCACCACCCACAACTCTGTTAGGGATAACCAGTTCAGATGACAAAACTAAACTTAACTAAATGCTATGAAGATTGTATAAAATGTGAAAAGTATCTGATGAAAATGCACCAAGTGTAAATGTTAAGAACCATGTTTAGAATTCTGTTTAGTATCATCTTTACTTTTGCATAAAACTCATTGTGCATTTTTGCAAATACAACTCAGCTGCATTTTTGAATTCTCATAGTAAAATGTTCTGCAAACAGGGCAAGGTGGTTGACATGTCCCGATCCAGATGCAGAAGAACTCTTCCGAATGGTTGGAGAAGTCTTTATCTTCTGGTCTAAGTCTCATGTAAATACCTTCATTTGATTTCTAAACGTAACAATTGATTCCATTAATGCAAATATTTGATTGTTTTCTTTTCTTTGTAGAATTTTAAGCGTGAGGAACAGAACTTTGTGGTGATGAATGAGATCAATAACATGTCATTTCTCACCGCTGATAGCAAGAGTAAAATGAGCAAGGTGAGACCATTTGAAAAACCAGTACAGCTATCTACAGACAGACTGACGAAAGCACAGTTTCAGAAGAATCAGAACAGCATTATATTTTTTATACTTTAAGCTTAATTTATTGGTTGTTAAAGCATTTTAGTCTTTTCTTTGCAGTTTCAATTATTGACAACTTTCATGTTCGTTGATGTTGATGATATTTAAATAGAAATGAGTTTTTACCTGCTCTAAACTGGGTTTAAAAAAACACTAGAAAATACTCATCAATACTAGAAGTATTATTAATGATGATAAATTTAATTTATAAGCGCTTTTCAGAACCCTCACGGCCGCTTGGCAATAAAATACATAAGATACAATTATAATATATAAAATATTAGAATAAATACAAGCGAGGTCTTAATAGTTGAAAAGTAAAATCACTGCTCCTGCTGATAAAAGTAACCCTACTTTATTATTTTTTTAATTTATTTGATTTCCTTAGTAAAAAAAAAAAATCAAAACAACTCGTTAAATATAATTAAATAGATTTTGAGACAATTCTTACTTCAGGATTATATTCAAATGATTTTGTTGTTTTTAGTTGCAGAAACACTCATATATAAATTTTGGATGCATAAAAAGAAGTTTTGATTGTGATATGTTTTTTATTAAATGTATGTGCCCTTCTCAAATACACTGTTTGGCCAAAAAAAAAAATCCAACCCAAAGTCTCCACCCAGATAAACGAAACAAATAAGCTTGAGCCTCATATTGGATGATGATTGTAGGGGGAATCATCTTTCAAATGAAAAAATGTTATTTTATCTCAACTGGTGCAATGAGTTGCTTCTCATTTCCTGAGGAACCATGCTGAAAGACATGTTCAGGAGTTGTACAAAAGAAGTCGTTTGAGAGGAGTCAATTTTCTTGGCTGTCAGAGAAAATACACAAAAAGAAGGCAGAAACCACTGAAACTGACATGATGGTCCCATGAAGTGGGACCCGCATGCAAAGCCAGTTTATTGTAGAACCAAACATAGAGTTCGCCAGGATGACTGACCAGAAGGTATGAGCTCGCCAGGATGACTTACCAGAAGGTATGAGCTCGCCAGGATGACTGACCAGAAGGTATGAGCTCGCCAGGATGACTGACCAGAAGGTAGGAGCTCGCCAGGATGACTGACCAGAACGTAGGAGCTCGCCAGGATGACTGACCAGAACGTAGGAGCTAAGGAAAATTGCATGGTGTACCAGGAGCAGGGTGAGGGATCAGAACAGCAGGGTGTACCAGGAGCAGGGTGAGGGATCAGAACAGCAGGGTGCACCAGGAGCGGGGGGAGGGACCAGGGTAAAATGGTGCACCATATTGGGTGCGTGACTGCAACGCTGCGTGCCGGTTCAGCACGGGGATGATCTGACAAGGAAGTGATGGACACCAGGGCTTAAATAATCCTTTCCTCGTCTTCCGCTTTCCGGGGCCAGGTCGCGGGGGCAACAGCCTCACACGGGCAGCCCAGGCTTCTCTCACCCCAGCTGCATCCTCCAGCTCACCCGGAAGGATCCCGAGTCGTTCCCCGGCCAGCTGTGAGACATAGTCTCTGCAGCAGGTCCACGGTCTGCCTCTTGGTCTCCCCCCGGTGGGACGTGCCTGAAACACCTCACCAGTGAGGCGCTCAGGGGGCATCCTGACCCGATGCCCAGGAAGCTGGGGCACCCTGGCAACCCTGGTAGGTTGCAGGGTGTGCCAGAACCATCTGGCTTCTCTCGACCTGGAGGAGGAGTGGCTCTACTCCGAGCTCCTCTCGGATGGCAGAACTCCTCACCCGATCTCTGAGTGGGAGGCCAGCCACCCTGCGGAGGAAGCTCATTTCGGCCGCATGTACACTACAGAGTTTAGATCGTAAGTTGAGAATCCAATTGATGTGCTGGAGAAAGCTTAGCTTATAAAGGTCAGATTCTACCGTCAACAATGCAAGGTTTTTGGCGGAAAATTGTTGTAACATTGAAAGGAAACAATTTCTGTCACACTGTAGCTTCAAGGGGCAAAACAAGAACATACTACTCTGTGATTTTTTTTTTTTTTTGGCCAGCCAGTGTTATTTGCACATCTGATTATTTTAGAAATAAAAATTGAAACAGTAATATTACAAATGTATTTTACACAATTACTTTATTTCTAAAGGTTTAGAGTTTATTTAAGGATTACTTTAAGTTTTCTGTTATAGTTTGCTTGTTTACAGGGCTTGGTTTAACATGGTGTACCCTGCTGTAACTTTTTGAGGTTTGATTTTAATTCCCATTTTTTCAGAAGAAAAACAATCATTTTAATAATATTCTCTCTTTGGCTGTCCTCTATACTCCTCTATTTGGTTGCGGCTTGGTTTCCAGGGCGGGGACACAGAGGTTAGACTTTGTTTCTGCACGATCGCTGTGCTGACCGCATGGCACCTCACTTTAAGGGAACTTTTCATCAAACTCTCCAGCACACTGGCACATCTGATCCATATGCAGACTTAAACCAAAATATATTTAACTCTAGACTAAGACCCATATAAACATAACATATTAAAGGCAAATAGACTGAAAATTGCACAAATAAATGGATGAGGAAAATTTGTAAGTTTATAAAAGACCAACGAAGCAGTGCGCTTCGTAAAGGATCACATGACAAATGGGCAAGTCCCAGTCTTGCCAGTGTGTAATTTAAGGGGGGTTAAGTCTGGAGGTGCTTGATGAAAGTACACAGTTGTAGAGTTGGGTTCATGGCACTGGGCTCTACACGAGACCTGCGGTGGCAGTGAGAGCACAGTACCATCATCTGTCACTCTGTTTGCTCTTTTTTTTATCATAATTGAGTTGGAGTTTTCTAGTATGCCTCATTTTTCTTTTTTTTGTGGAAGAATAATTGATCTGTAGGCTTTTGTAATGTCTCTTTTTGCTGCTGGGGATGATGTTAGTCTTCTCTGTGCTCTTTCTTCTCTCCTCCCTTTAAACGCCATGCTACATTATGGTTTAGCTTCCTAAAGACTCCCTAGACTCCACACTAACACGTGCCTTGGTTCTTAATGTCACTGAAGCAGATTTCCTGCAACACTTGTTGGGTTCTTTCTGAAGAAGTAATGGAAATGACTGAACCTAACCTGAAGATTAATGCACACTTATTTTCCGAATTCCCCAAATTGCTTTGCACCCTATAAACCACTCTTCCGTAACATACACACATGAGGGACTGATAGTTTACATCATTGTTAAGATAATACATTGTTTAAAAAGCGCTGAGACTAAAGATTTCACAAGTTTTATGCACAGTCGCAACATTATAAATCTTTGGCTTGTAAAAGTCAGGAGACCATGTCTGATACCTGAGAATCTAGCAACTACAACTTAAATCAGGGGTGTCAAACTCAGGTCCTGGAGGGTCGCTCTCCTGAAGGTTTTCCATGTGTTCTTGCATCCACACACCTGATCCAGGTTATTGAGTCAATGTGCCAAATTTTATTGGCTGTTGATTTACTTCATGTGCATCAGCTGTATTGAACCAGGAACACATTGAAAACCTTCAGGAAACCAGCCCACGAGGACTGGAGTTAGACACCCCTGACTTAAACATTCCTGAGTGAGACATGAATCTTTTACTGGTGATGTAGTCAGACAGTTCTGTAGTTTTCATTCTGATATAAGCAGCACCCTCATGCAGCATGCATTCAACATATTGTTTATTCTAGCAAACACTTTTATTTAACATCTAGTAAATGATCATATTCAATTGCATATTTTTTGGAGGACTCCAGAAAGAGCAGTCAACAGAAGGACTGAACTCTCACAGTGAAAAAATAAAGAGTTCAGATGCGAGTCTAGAGACATAAGCCATAGACAAATTATTTTATTCTAGCCGTGTGATTCTAACGGCATAAAATTAACAGTTGGTTACTAGATTGTTTTGCATTAACAGAATGTATTACTCACACTTTTGATATTGTTAAATAACACGACTTAATTTAGTTATTCTTTTTGCGGAATGTCGACTGGATTTTTAAAGAAAAATTGCATGCTGTACATATTAATAGAATGATTTTAAATCTTAACAAACCCCTTCCTTTCAGCTTCACTTCCCGTACCCCTTTTATTCTCCTCATAATTTCACCACGTCCTCTACTTATCTTTCCGAGCTCAGAGAAAAAGTGCTTATATGCAACTCCTGGCAAAATTTATGGAAAAATTATGAAATTTTTAATCATTTTTCTGTCTGTCATTTTTTAACACATTTACTTTATAATATGTTTTATTATAAAAAATTGAAAAAATGTAAACTTTGAAAATAACTGAAGTTTTTAAAGTGTGTTTAATTTAAGTCACTGCAGAATGTTACTTACATCCTATTGTTTTGTCTCTGAATATAAAGATGATAACATTGTTTTTTTTCCATTTCTGAATGTGCATTCATTCAAACAACTCAATTTTTTTTTTCTTTTATTGTGCACTTTTAATTAAAAAAAAAAACAAACAAACAAAAACGCATTAGTCTCGCTTAAAAAAAAGTGTTTTTTCTTCTCTACCTATTTTATTCTACCTACTCAACCTAACCAATTCTTTTTGCATGAATAATCTTAAGTAATTATTGTTCAATGGTCTTTTGCTTGTTGGGTTTATGTTTTTCAGTGACTGCTGGTACTTTGAAGTTATTTTTAGGTGTGAAAAAAAAGTGATTAACAACATGCTTCCATCATTTCATAATTTTTCTGAAATGTTTTTCCCATAATTTTTACCAGGTGGTTGTATAATAATCAAAACATGTTCAAATACTTGTCGGGTACTTGTTTTTGATTCATATGCCAGGATAAAAGCACTCCACGAGAATCCCTAATTATTGTAACTTTGGGGTTTCTATTTTGTAGTTCAGCTTTTCGTAGTTGATAAAATACAGATATTACTACGGAGAAATTATTTACTCACATTTTGCTCATTCTCTTTAAAATGTTCTTGTCTATTTAAAAAAAGCTTGGTTATCAGTCATTGGTAATACAGCAAGCTGATTTTCAATAGGTTAGACGGGGGCATTTGATTGGATCCTGTGAATGCTTTTGGTTTGTTGTCGTCCCTACTTACAGGGGGGAAGTTCAGATACTGAACGCACCAAGAAGAAAAAGCGAGGAGACCGCTATTCTGTCCAGACGTCACTTATTGTCGCTGCCTTGAAAAAGATGCTTCCCATCGGCCTCAATATGTGCTCCCCCGCTGATCAGGAGCTAATTAACCTGGCCAAGATCCGTTACTCCTTGGTAGTATTTTCTGATCATGCCAAAAAATACTGTGTTATGTTTGGACTCTATTTGGCTAAAATTTTACTTTGCAGAGAGATACCGATGAAGAAGTAAGAGAGTTTCTGCAGAATAACCTACATCTTCAGGGCAAGGTGATCTGGCAACTCATTAGTGTAATGATCACTTCTCAAAGGCAGTAAATATTTACATGTGTCATGTCGCTTTCTTGGTAAGGTGGACAACCCATCGATGCGCTGGCAGATGGCTCTATACAAAGAAATGGCTGGAAAAGCTGAAGATGCCGATGCGCCGATAAAAGTTGTGAAGAGAGTACAGGAGGTTTCTGCAGTCCTCTACCACCTGGAAGTGGTGAGCACTGCAAAAATGAGATTATAAAGATGTTCTCTCCTCAGTAAATACGATTACAATGAACTTTTTTCCTGACAGACGGAGCATCCTTTTAAATCCAAGAAGATGGTGTGGCACAAACTGTTGTCCAAGCAGAGACGCAGGGCCGTGGTGGCTTGTTTCAGGATGACACCGTTGTACAACATACCGAGGTGAGAAATCTGTATGTTAGTAAGAACCTGCAGGTGTCGTGTGATAAATGCTTAACACCGTTGTTTTCGTTTTGGTTTTCGCAGACATCGTGCTTCTAATATGTTCCTTGAAGGTTACAAGCGGAACTGGCTTCACACTGAGGGATTTTCTTTTGAAGACAGGATGATCGATGACTTATCGGTGAGTGACGTTTACCCTTTCAAAGTTTTTGGTTTTATATATTTATAGTACTATTACTCACCTTTCATCTCAGAAAGCAATGGAGCAAGAGGAAGGCGATGAAGAAGAGGAGAAAGAAACTAAACCAGATCCCCTTCACCAACTCATTCTGCATTTCAGTCGAACAGCTCTGACTGAAAAGAGGTTAGAGTTCCTGATGGTTTAATAATCAAATTAATTAATGAAGGTATTAAGCTGCAATAAGTATGAAATTTTCATTTGATCAATAAACCATACAATTTCTCTTTTCATTTCAGTAAACTTGAAACAGATCATCTTTATATGGCTTATGCAGATATTATGGCAAAGGTGAGGCATGGCTGAGAATTTTAGGTTTGAGAAATAGGCTTGGGCAATACCCTCAAACTTCCTCCACATTTTACCCCAATATATATTACAAGTTTTTAAAAATGATTGTACAAGCCTAGGGTGGCTTGATATCGATAGCTCGGTTCTTTTATCATCTCATTAGACTGATGCAGCATCCTAATTATTGCAGATACCACACCAAAAACTATTGGAGTAAAACTGAATAATTTAATAGTTAAGTATCTCGGGGTCTTGTTCACGAGTGGGGGAAGGTTGAAGCGGGAGATCGACAGACGGATCAGTCAGGCATAGGCAATAATCAGGACGCTGCATCGGTCCATCGTGGTGAAGAAAGAGCTCAGCCGAAAGCAAAGTTCTCGATTTTCAATTTACCGGTCAATCTATGTTCCTACCCTCACCTACGGTCACCAGTTCCGCGTAATGACTGAAAGAACAAGATCTTGGATATAAACGGCTTAAATGAGCTTCCTCCTTGGGGTGACGGTGCTCTCAGTCAAAGATAGAGTAAGGAACTTTGCCACCTGGGAGGAACTCAGAGTAGAGCCATTGTTCCTCCAGGTTGAGTGAAGCCAGATTGGATGGTTCAGGTGTCTGGTTAGGATACCTCCTAAACACCTCTCTGGTGAGGTGTTTTGGGCACGTCCCACTAAGAGGTACCCAGAGACAAACCCTGAACCCGCTTAGGAGACTATGTCTCACAGCTGGCCGGGGAACGACTCGGGATTTTCCGGGTGAGCTGGAGGATGCAGCCGGGGAGAGAGAAGCCTGGGCTTCCCATCTGAGGCTGTTGTCCCCACGACTTGGCCCTGGATAAGCGGAAGACCACGGAACAGTGATCCTACTTTAGAGCAATGCATTATTCAATGACAATCTTGAAACCAATGCCTTTGCCATATTCAAACACTGGCATTATGTGGTACTTACCTTAATATTGTCCAAGCCTATTGATAAATGTCTTTGCTGAAATTCTAAATGTAACAAAACTTTTTCTCTTCTGCTCTCTGGTTAGAGTTGCCATATTGGTGAGGATGAAGAGGGGGGAGAGGAAGAGATGGAAAGTGCTCAGGATGAGATGTCCTTTGAGGTGCGACAGTCAGAACTGGTAATGGGCGGCCAGGGTCTGGGAACAAGGAACACAATCGAGCGGTAGCTCTCGACGCATTGCGTGGCCTCATCATTGGAGCATTACGTCACACCTACATCTCTTTCTCTCTTTCTGTCTCTCTTGTCTTTGTGTTATCTAGTTAGCTCTCTTTGCTCTGTTGCTTTGTCTACTGCCTTTATGTTTTGTGCTATTGATTGTGAGTTTCATTATTTTGGAACTCAAAGATCCAATCCAGATGTTATTCTCAATATTGAAAACAAACTTCCAAAAACTTTTGAAAAAGTTTTATGAAATTTTAAATGGAGATGCATCAAAACCATCATAGCACTCATTTATCGTTGTTTTGTATTAAATCTGGATTGGGTTCAATTAAATGTACATATAATTATTATAATAACAATAACCACACTGATAATACTAAAATATGTTTTAAATCGACAAAAAAGTCAAACACAGTAAAAGAGAATGAAGCTAAAAAAAATCCTTTTTCTTGATTTAGTTTTTCTGTTTTATGGTTTACTTTGATTGGCCTGAGCACCAGCTGGCTCTGCGTACATCACCACTTTCAAAATGTAAAGTTTTTAGATGCTGTACTTAATCACACACAGTGCTGCCTGTACTAAAATAGCACTTGTGCTTCTTGTATTTTGAGCATAAATATCTTTTGTGCTTTGTCAATGTGCTTCACTGCTTAAAACTAAAAAAAACATATATTTGTGAATTAAAAAAATGCTCTCAAATATTTTAATGAGGGCTCATATGAAACTGGGGAATCGGACATGCTAAAACTCCTGAAATGATATGGTATTAGTTCATCAATCTTGATTCATATTCTAGTCCTTATTTGATTTATTTTTGCAACATTTCTCAGCATATTCAGTTCCTAGTTATGCCATTCATCCCAGTTTATATTGCTGTACTCTTCTGTTTTGTCTCCATTTCTCCATGTAACTCTTCTCACCATTCTTTATTAACCGAATGCTATTGATCAATGTTCCTCTCCCCCACTCACATAGGATACTGACAGACTACAGTGAAAGCCAGGTTAGATCATACAACACTTCAAGATGCACATGGCAGTAGGTTGGAAAGCAAGTTCACACACGTTAGCAGAGAAATTATCATCAAGTCACATCATGACTACAGCACAAATTGAACGTTCGATTGCACAACACATAGTGGGTTGAAAACGGCCAGGCATATATGGGTTGGAGTGGGAGGGAGGGTGGTCGGGGAGGGATGATTTCCACAGGTTGTCAGCCATTGTATATAAATATAAATTAGCATTATGTTCCCAGACTATTCTGGAATGTTGTCCAAATGGATTGTAGCTTCTGTCCAAAATGTCTTTGTTGCAGAGCTTCCTGCAATTGAGACATTTTGAAATTAGACACGAATGAAATGACGAGCTTTTTTCTGTAGTCTAACGCTTGCTCGAGTTAGCAAACGTGAAGAAGTAGCATAACTATTCCACGACTAATGAAGTGGGGTGACAGAATGTGAATTGACAATAACCCAAAAATGCATGTGAAAATAAAATATCTAAGAGTAAACAAAAAAGTTAATGAATGCAGACTTTAAAAATAATTGACTTTTGGGTAAAATCTATACTAGTTTATATTAACTCAAATGGTGCAAGTAAACAGGTAATGTACCGTCAGTTAAAAATGGAAGTTACAGATAAGTGAAGGTCTGTGCAAATATGTGTGTGTGAATTCAATTAAAGGATCTAAATCAGTATGAAAAAGTCATTTAATAAAAGATTTTAGTTCTTCAGTGTAAATGATATTTTTTTTATCAAACTTTTAATTTGAGTTTGTTTTAGCCAGTGAACTTTTCCTTTGTTTAAAAGCCAAAAGCTCATGAAATTTGCATCTATCACAGGAAAAAGAAATGGAGAAACAACGGCTTTTATACCAGCAGTCTAGACTGCACAATCGTGGTGCTGCAGAGATGGTCCTGCAAATGATTAGTGCATGCAAAGGTGCTCTTTGCTTCTTATCTTTCTCCTCACATTTTTCCTCCACTGAATTATGACTTGAACTTCCTGTTTTCTGAAGGCGAAACTGGTCCGATGGTATCTACAACCCTGAAGTTGGGCATTTCAATTCTCAATGGTGGAAACAGTGAAGTTCAACGAGTAAGTTTCATAAGCAAACCAAACCTTCATGCACAATTTAAAGTTTGTAGAAATATTAAAGGAACATGTGGTGTTTTTTTTTTTCTTTCTACCTCATTAGAAAATGCTGGAATACTTGAAGGATAAAAAAGACGTGGGCTTCTTTTTGAGTCTCCAGGCACTAATGCAGACTTGTTGGTCAGTTTTTACTGCTGAAAGAAAAAATTGATTGATTTTGATGTCTTGGTTTTTCAAGTCTTTTATTTAAGGATTAAGAAGTGCACGACTAAGTGGTTGGTTTTTTTTTTTTTTTTTTTTTATCATCACAACAGTGTCTTGGATCTAAACGCTTTTGAGAGGCAGAACAAGGCAGAGGGGCTTGGCATGGTTTCAGAAGAAGGCACAAGTAAGTCTCTGCAACTTTTTAAAAATGTTGAGTGCTTTCTTCAATACAGCAGAAAAACATGTAATTGTGACCATGATCTGTTTAAAACTGATGAATAGTTTTGAAAACCATCAACTTACTTATTGATCATATGATATATGAAGATATTTGATTTGATTGAGAAACTAAATGTAAGTACTGTTTTGTGGTTTGCTGACCCAAAAAAAAGGTTACCAAATGACATCATTATTCATCGAATTAATGATTAAATAATAAGACATTTTAAACACCTATTAATTCATTGTTCTTTACATTCTCACCATCTGTGATTTTACCATACCGAACAAATTCCGATTTATTTGAATGAACAGTTTCCTAACATTTTCAAGATGATTAACATTTAGAGAAAATTCCATTGATGTCTTTCAGTGATAACTTAATTTAGCTGAGTTTTAGTGTTGTAGTTTGAGATGTCTGTAGAGTTTCACCTATTGTTGTCATCTAATTCTGGAGGTCTATTTAAATTAGGGATAAATTAGCCATGGAATGTTGTTAATCTCCCCCTCCTCATCTCTTAGTCCTCTACTGTTGTCAACACACTGATCCTCTGTCCCTTCCCTACGATCACTGCCACCTCTTCCCTGTCTTTCCTTTCATGGTCCTCAGACTTGAACCTAGATCGGGGTAAATCATGTCACTCTCCATCGGCTTCTCTGCTATCTCATTCTTTTATCTCTTCCCTGTCCCTCTCGCTCCATCATTCCTTTCCTTTAACAGTCTTATTCAACAAAGAGAGGGTTGGAAGCTTCTGTCCATCTTTCATGGTTACAGCTTGTGTGCCCTTCTCACATTTCTTTTTTTAAAATGCACTGAATGGAATCTAACTATCTCCACACATGAAAAACAAAATAAACCATATTCATTCTGAATATCTCATGTTTCAACTTTATTAACATCCTGCACATTTTTGCAGTCGTATTAATAAGTTCTCTCTTATTTTATAAGATGAGACATTAATGAAATTAACAGACATTCTTGATTGTCAACTTTTGACATCAGGTTATTGGATTTTTTTTTAAATTGACTGAATGGATTATCATACTGTATTTCAGTGTAAGACAGTAGATAAAGTTTTGTCTTTTGGAATTCTTAATCAATTTGCATAAAGAATTTTGTCTTCCCTAAATGTGCTCCATCATTCACTGGATTCCTTTCGGCATTTTGATGGACAATGTCCCCAACCTCTCTGACATCTAACCTGAAGTGTGCTGTGGTAATATGTGTGTGTGTATTCAGTGGTGGACTGTCATTTACAAACAGAAAATGACTCGCAAACATCTATCCATAATGATCCAGAACTATATCTACAATAACATCCATGCATTCATTTAGTCACCTTATTGTCCAATGCCAGACAAAAGGCAGGGTATGTTACTTCATAAGAAGCATTGCCTGAGTATTTGGTATTTGTTGCAATGGTTGCAGCCATAGAACCGACAGCTGGTCTCGACCAGCAAAAGAAAAGGACAGATGCTAAAGAGGAATACCTTTATTAGTCCCACAATGGGGAAACTACTTTGCTGCATTGCACCGCAGTTGGCAGCCACGACTGCGCAATGGCATAAAGCGTTGAGGCTTTTTGCCCGGAATATCTTTCAGAGATGCAGATTAAAATCCAGATCCAAAATGACACCATTATGTTCGGGTAATGTTCATTTCTGAAAGTTGTTCTGATTCACCCAAAAGCCGATTGGCAACCAGAACAAAACACGCTCAGATGTTACTGTAAATGTTTAAAGTACCGTGTATATATAGTTTATAGATATATACCCACGTTACTGTGGATGGACAGGATTAGAAATGAATATATTAGAGGAACAGCACATGTTAGAGGTTTTGGTGAAAAGGTCAGAGAGGCCAGACTGAGATGGTTTGGACATGTGCAGAGGAGAGAGAGTACATCAGAAGAAGGATGCTGGGTTTGGAACCACCAGGAAAGAGGACTAGAGGAAGACCAAAGAGAAGGTTCATGGATACAGTGAAGGAAGACATGAAGATAGTTGGTGTGACTGAAGAAGATGCAGCAGATAGGGTTACATGGAAGAAACTGACTTGCTGTGGTGACCTCTGAAGGAAAATACAGAAAGAAGAAGAAGTTACTGTATATGTATTTACAATTTGTACTTGTTCTAAAAAGATAGAACAAATTGATGAGTGATTATTTGGGTTTCATTAAACACTTGGTTGCACGGCGGTCCTGTGGTTAGCAAAGCGGCCTTACAACTACAAGGTTGGGGTTCAGGTCCCAGAGTGGAGGCAAGGCTTGGAACACTGGCCTTTCTGTGTGGAGTTGAAAACAAACTTGTTCTTCCTGTGAATGTGTGGGTTTTCTCCAGGTAGTCTGATTTCGTTCCACCCTCCAAAATACATGCATGTTAGGTTTATTGGCCACTTTGAAATTGTCCCTAGGAATGAGTATACGTGTGTGGCCCTGCAACATACTGCGATAGAACATACTGTTCTGGGTGTATCCTGGCTCTCGGCTGAATTCTGCCGGGGTAGGCTCCAGCACCCCCAGCGACCCCGTTAGATGTAAGCAATTCAGACGATGACACAAAATATAACTTCTAGTAATTAGAGTACAAGTACTTGTTGCAGTCACATGTAACTGCTACATTATTGTCTAAAGAAAAAAGCAACTACTCTAAAATACACTCTACCTTTTCAAATTATATTTATGAATTATTTACTTATTTACTTAGTTGGTGTCTAACTTGTTTTTAGGGAATTTATCTCTACTGATTAATTTTTTTATTCACAAATAACCAGTTCGTCTCTGAATACTGCAAAATCGTAACTTGTTTGTGGTCTTTTTTATGTACAAGCAGTGTGTATATATATCTATATATATATATACTCTGTATAAATGTTGTCATTGTGACTGTGTGCATGGCACTCCGCTGTTTTTTTCACTGCACGTTTTACTGGCTGTCATGAATACTATTTGACACGTGACTGTATGATCATTTTCTGACCATATTTTATGTTTTCAATTTATTGTGACTCATACTTTACTGTGTCTTAACAAACAACACTGTAAGAAATGGTAATTGCAGTGTTGCATACTAGCATCCATTTAGAGCTGATGGTAAGTTAAAAAAAGAATTTTTATTCATCATCCTCACTTAAACTCTATCAAACTCTTGCTATTAAACCTTTGAGCTTTTATGATTGTTTGTGTTCTAGCATGATTATTGCTGTGTTTGTATAGGTCATGTTTGGCTTTTTGATTTTAGATGAGAAAGTGATGGCTGACGATGAGTTCACCTGCGACCTCTTCCGGTTCTTGCAACTGCTCTGTGAAGGCCACAATAATGGTAGGAATCAATCAATTTTCAAAAACATAACACCCTTATTGGCTCTCATTTAAGTTGCACGCAATATGGTGGAAGTTTCAAGCGTACACAAATAACACGCCAGAAAGCATTTACAGCAATTTACAACAAACAAATATGATCAGACGCTCTTGAATACATTAAATAAGTTAAGATTAACATATGGTTGTTTCATGCATAGCTTTTTTTTGTGCACCTTTATGCTAAAATATTGAATACCTAGTGCTAAATTGTAAATATTGAAAATATTCAACACCTTTTTTTTGTATTGAGTACAAATTGTTTCATTGTATTTACATTTCAATCCAGATTTTAGTGGGAAAAACAGTCTACACCAGGGGTGCCCAACCAGTCCAGCAGATCCAAGAGCCAAGTGTGTAGAAAATAATAAAAAAAAGTGATGACTAGTCAGGTTAAAAAAGTTAAAAGGTTTAATCCGTTTAACTTGAAATTTTGAAACATTAGAATTGCAGGGGAAATAAACCATTAAGAAGTTTTATTTATTTAAAATTTTTCAACAATAGATGGCGCACTTTAGATATATTGGCTTTGTTGAGAATTTAACAACACTGCTCCCATTAAAATGTGTGTGTTTCCATGATGTGCATGCTGTCACAATAAACAATGTGCACAGATATGAAAAGCCATCGGGCCCAAAACACGCACGTAAACAAGCGTGTTAGATGTTAAAACAAGCAAAATGTTACGTCAAGCGTTTAGATTTCAAACCTAGCACCGCTAAATGCATGTTTTTAAGCGCTATCGCTCTAGGTTTCAGACTCGGCGCGCTACATTTAAATTTAACGCTAGAGCGGTTACCAAAGCATGCCAGCCATCTGCTCCTGTTCCGGCCCCCTGGTCAAATGTTAGAACTCAATGTGGCCCGCGAACCAAAAAGTTTGTCCACCCAGCTCTAGAGACTCTTTCCTTCAAAAAAGCGACAACCTAGCGACTTATTATAGTGTTATTAGAGATTTTTGGAGTCTGTAACGTGAAAACATGTTGTTAATAAATGAGCGGCACCTGCTGCTGCTATGGCCCTATCCCCCTTCCAAAGCACTGTGTGCGCTCAGAAAATATCTGTGTATGTTTGAGAGACGACGTGTGTGTGATGTCTAATGGTTGTGTGACAACAACAAAACGTGTCGTGAGGGTAGTTTTACTGCAAACAGGAAACTATCTGTGTGTGTTTGTAATGTTGACACTGGACTGGTAGATCGCAGGAGGTTTAATGCTTGAAAAGTAGCTCTTGGGACAAAAAAGCTTGGGCACTCTTGGTCTACATAGTCATCTACATGCCCCGTGACGGGCCACTTTTAAACACTTACTCTTTTCCAGGCATATTTCCTGTGCATCAGTCAGGGATATTCTTTTATTGCTCTGACAACTGCATGTTCTGGTTAACTATGTTAACTATCTCCTGGTATGCCATTTATACATGGTAATATGTAGCAATGTAATATAATATTTTGGCAATGATGGTTCATATAATAATTTACATTTTTATTCCATCTTATTTGATTTTGGTGTGTGTTGACATACAGTATTTACGCATTTTTTTCCATTTGGGGCTGTCATTTGTGTAAATGGTGTGCTCATGCCGTTTTAATAAATCCAGACAGTTGTACATCACACACACACCTAAATTTTGCTGTATACAATTTTGATAAATTAAAATCAATACCAAAATTTATTTAAAGTCATCTTTACATGCTGAAAATTTTCTCTCTGTGTCAGATTTTCAGAACTACTTGCGAACACAAACGGGCAGCACGACTACAATCAATATAATCATCTGCACTGTGGATTACCTCCTCCGGCTTCAGGTTAGGTTTTTATAACACGCTGCACTGTTTCCTGCTCAACAAAGTTGTTTTTTTTTTTAAAATTTAAAGATGAAAAAACAAAAAAAAAAAAGTTCAAGAAAAATTCTCCATATTGGTGCATAATAAAATTTTTGTTTCTTTCTTTTATTTCTCTCATTCAGGAATCTATCAGCGATTTCTATTGGTATTATTCTGGCAAGGATATCATTGATGACCCAGGCAAAAAGAACTTCTCCAAAGCCATGACTGTCGCCAAACAGATTTTCAACAGTTTAACGGAATATATTCAAGTAAAATGAATTGAAATCATGTTTTATGCAACTTAATCTACAACTATACTCTGTGTTACAAATAGTATTTATCCTCAGGGTCCATGCACCGGCAACCAGCAGTCCCTCGCCCATAGCAGGTTGTGGGACGCCATTGTTGGATTCCTTCATGTCTTTGCACACATGATGATGAAGTTGGCTCAGGTACATGCATTAGGTTCGGTTAATCAATCTAACTTATTCATGTTCAAAGATTTATAACTATTATCATCATCGCTGGTTAGAAACTTTGCATCTCATTACCTAAAAACCATTTAGTTCAGTTGACTTCCTCTTATCCGGTGCTGAGTTGCGGGGGCAACATTCTCAGACGGGAAGCCCAGGCTTCTCTCACCCCAGCTGCATCCTCCAGCTCACTCGGAAGAATCCCGAGTCGTTTCCCAGCCAGCTGTGGGACATAGTCTTTCCAGTAAGGGGTCTGCCTCTGGGTCTCCTCCCGGTGCGATGTGCCCAAAACACTTCACCAGCAAGGAGTACGTGAGGCATCCTAACCAGATGCCTGAACTACCCCATCTGGCTTCCTACGACCCAGAGAAGTAACGGCTCTACTTTGAGCTCCTCCCGAATTGCAGAGCTCCTCACTCTCTGTCTGAGTGAGAGCCCAGCCACCCTGCAGAGGAAGCTCATTTCGGACGCTTGTATCCGGGATCTGGTTCATTCAGTCACCACCCACAGCTGGTGACCACTGGTGATGGTAGGAACGTAGATCGACCATTATTAATATTTTCATACCTTCTAGAACAGGGGTGGGCAAACTTCTTGACTCGTGGGCTACATTGAGTTCTAACATTTGACCAGCGGGCCGGACTCTGGGGCGCAGGGGGCGGGGCGTACCCCTCCCCTTTCTAGGTCGTCAAAACCAAAATTGTTCTTACTACTTCAATTATTGTAAACTTTGGTTAAAATATGCACCAAATGCAGAAAAATTACTTATTTCTCAAAAAGGTTCGGGGGGATGCCCCCAGACCTCTCTATACTAGCGAGCGCCATAGGTGCTGGTTTGTGCCCGCCACCCCCCCTTTAGAAAATTCTGTATTTGCCCCTGATAACAGGAGCAGATGGATGGCATGCTTTGGTAACTGCTAGATTAGGCCGATAAAATAGCGCTCTACATTTTAAACATGCGCGTTAAAGGTTACATCAAGAGCGTTGAATTTCAAATCTAGCGGCGCTAGCTCTGAAATCTAGTGCGATAGCGCTTAAAAACGTGCATTTTAGCGGCGCTAGGTTTGAAATCTAAGCGCTTGATGTAACATTTTGCTTGTTTTAACATCTAATCCGCTTGTTTTCGTGCGTGTAGTGGAACCGATCTGTGCACACTGTTTATTTTGAAAGTGTGCGCTTCACGAAAGCACACACATTTTATTGTATCTTTGGTGCCATCTAGTGACGAACATAAAAAAAAATATCAAGAAAATCAAGAAAAATCAAACTAACATGGTGTATTTGAATTTTTTTCTAGTTCGAAGGGCCAGATTAAAATGTTTAACGGGCCGCATGTGGCCCGCGGGCCGTAGTTTGCCCATGCCTGTTCTAGAAACATGTTATTCCCCAGTCATTGGTGACTATTGGCGATTTTTGTCATGAACAATTGAATGAAAATGAAGTTAAAAATAATAAGATATAAACAGATAACCAATCCCATTTTACTCTTCATGCAACATCAGCAATGTGTCCATGCAACTGCATGAAAAATGGTTTTGGATAGTGCCCATGCTTGTGAACTTTACGTGTTGAAAAAGGGTCTGCTTGAATATTTCACGTGCAACATTCAAGCAAGATCCTTCTGCATAAAAAGTTTAGGCTCTTTGGGTAACCACTAAAACACGTAGCAGTAAAGTTATTGTGAATTTCTTTAAGTATTTTTTGCCCCTTTTAGTGAAAAGGGGAACTGAATAATTATCAGTGTCTGTAAAAAAAATTCTTCTAGTTTGAGTCAAAATTTGGCTGTCATAATGTCCTTGTTTAAAAAGTAAAATTTATTGTCTTGAATATTTTGCAGAAACATGTAGAAGATCTGATAGTTAAACATAATCTGTGTTTTTTTTGTCTACATGCTAAAAATGATAGTTTGATATACTTTCAAGGAAATCCTATGACTTTACTGCTCTGATCAGTGCAGTCATTCATTTTGGAATTACTGGTACTGATGATGTGCCTTGTTAGCACAGTGTTTGCATGCGTAACCCTTAAATCACAACGTCAAATAAATTGAGTATCTTTTGAGATGTTGAACAGCAAAAAAAAAAAGTTTTTCTTGTGTGTTGTTCATCTTGATTTAATACTCATTCAGTCTTACCTGTTCATACATCGATTATTGTAATAGTTAATAAGATGTGTTCAAACTCAAAAATATATTTGATGTGATGTACTTTTTCACATCGGACATACATGTATTTTTGAAAATGTGATTTTTGCTTTAATTGTCTCCCACATGGTCATTGCAGGGTAAAGTATGTATTTTTTTTATTCATCTATTGATGTGATTGCTGTTTTAACTACTTTTCTATTTGATTTTTTGTTGTTTTCTCTCATCAGGTTGTTTTGATTCACCTGCTTGTAAAATTGAGTTTTAATTTGAAAAATATCCCTCTGAAATTTTGCGGCATGTTGCAAAAAAATGAGAGAAAAGCCTCTTTTCCGCCTTGTAATGTAACCTTTTTATATTAATTTAAATTTTCTCAACTAGTAATTATTAAACAGGTGACCTCACCCACTTCAGATTTTGCACTCTGTACCACGTCAGTAATATTCTAATATTGTCCTCACACAAAAAGCTTTTACATTGTTATGCAACTACGAGCAGGACAGTAAGTCCTAATCCGGCAATTTTATAATGACCAACAAATATGGATTGTGCTGAATCAGTGTTTTTGTGAATCAAAGAGCAGGTGACTAGAAAACTCCCTGAAAGAGGGACTGACTTTTAACCTCTGCTGTCAGAACCCTTTAATTGTGAAGTATTTGTTGTTGATAAATACATATTGACTATGAAAACCAATCCTGTGTGAACATATTTAACACGGATTATGGTTTTGTTCCCATTGTTTAATTGCGGTGTGGTGCTTTGTGGCTATCGTGTTGTTTTTAATCAGTTTTCTTAAAAGAGGCTGAAGGAAATTGGTTAATTAACCAATGTGAAATTTTGTTCCATCCTTTCAGCATGAGGGTTTGATTAACGTATTTTTGCAGCTCCCTCTGTGCTCTAAAAATGCAACAAAAATGTTCCAGAATGAACACTTCCTGATGTAACAAGTAATTGGGTTACTATTAAAAAAAGAATTCCGTGTGATACCTCTTGACACTTTTCAGTTGCTTTTGATATCTTGACCAATTTTTTTCTTTATTTTGGACACTTGATGTTAAACTATAATCTTATTACTGTAAGATGTTGTTTTGTGGTTCCAGGACTCCAGCCAGATTGGTTTGCTGAAAGAGCTGCTGGACCTCCAGAAAGACATGGTTGTTATGTTGCTCTCATTACTGGAAGGTAAAATCCTCTTGTGTGTATTTTTGACCCTTTATTAGTTCTGGGCAGTTTGAAAACAACATATGTCATCATATAGATTATTCTATTTCACAATAAATCACTTCTGAACTGCTTTTTTCTAATGGGGTTGTGGGAGCCTATCCTGGCTGATTTCAGGTGAGAGGTGGGGTACACCCTGAACAGATCGCCAATCTGTTGCAGGGCCACTCACACACTCATTCCCAGTTGGAATTTTCATAGTGGCTAATCAACCTGACATGCATGTTTTTGAAGGGTAGGAGAAAACCAGAGTACCCGAAAGAAAGCCACGCATACACAGGTAGAACATGCAAACTCCACACAGAAAGGCCAGTGTTTCAAGCCTCACCGCAACCGGCACTCAAACCCCAACCCTTTTGCTGTGAGGCCCTACTGTGCAGCCAATTTTCAATGTGATGTACTGAATAAAAACAGCAGCAGTGACAGACGTAAAGTAAATGTTATGTCTGGAGAGAAGGAATTGAAAATAAGTTAGTTATTATCATTTATCAGAAAAATAAATAAATCTGCTTAAATTGTAAAGTTGAATGTTTCGTTTTAAAAAATCTCAGCGTCAGACATCTGCGCTTTTCAGGATCATTTTTGGTTTTTTTTAGTTCCCAAATACTCTACTTTTGATGTATTCTCATTTGGTTAAAAAATTGCCAAATGTGATCACAAATGCATGCACGCAAGATAAAAATTGTCTTTGTAAGTTATTTTTAACTTCTGAGCAATAGTCCTAATTTTGTTTGAGCATACACACACACTCCCTGAGCACACTGAGGATCACTGTGATCAGGTGTACACGTTGTAGCCACACACCACTAATCACCTCTTCAAAACTTTAGATCATAGCAAGTTTTAAATAGCACCAATTTAAACAAATAGATTTTTGAAGGCCGACAATTGCTTTTAAAAGTCTTTTCTCAACAGTGAAAGAACAATTCTTTTTTTTCCCCATCAGCCTACTTCTTACTCAGTGACTATTTTATTTCCAGCCATGGCTTACTTACTTGCGTCCCCATTTCTATAAAATCTGAAACACATACAGTTTCTCATGCTAGAAGATGTGGCTGGGGTGGGAGATGTCTGAGCTTCCCTGCTTAAGGCTGCTTCCCCGGCCATAATGCATCATTTTTCTCAACTTGTAACGGAGAAACTACAAATAGGTGGGAAAAATGTTCATCAGAGATAGGAATGGATATATTGCTGCAGAGATATTAGAAATAAAGTAAGTGAACAAATAACTAAAACAAAGCTTTCAATTGCATTTTGTATTTCAGCTTAAAAAATACCCTGCCATCCAAAGAAAACACCACTAAAGCAGGAGAAATGAGGTTTCATTCAAATAGCTGTTTCCTAGGGGTTTTCATCTTCTTTTTTTGCCCACCTCATAATTAGAGGCTGTGTGTTTTTTTTTCTCACCGCAGCTGTGGTTTGACTTCTTTGTCAGGATGCTCCCTGATCAGCCAAAAACTGTTCTTCATGAAAAAAAATTCCACATGGTGCCAATTTTAGGGTGATTCTTTTGCCCCTAGTATAGTAGGGAACGGCCACACTCTGCCTTTTTATTCTGCTGTCTTTCTTAATTTTAAAGGTCGGCTCAGAATCTCTGCCCTTTCGTTTTATTTCTTTGGATGCTTCCAGTTGGAGGCTGAGCTCTGGAACAAGTTCTTGTTTATCAGAACTTTTCTGTTTCTTCGGACCAGGCTCTACCTTCTTGTCTAGCTGAGGATGAGGTGTAAATTTGGGGTGGTTACATTCAAGACGAACTGTGCTCGGAGTGGACACTAAAGGGACCTAAACCATATTGCAAACTGTTTAGGTCTTTGAGAGTCAAAGAATGTAAAGCAGCGTTGTGTCGTAAAACCTCAAAACAACATTTTTTTTATGAAAAATAGGTCTTTATTTTTACTTAGAGTTTGCAACCCTAATCGAAGTGTAGCTGGCTATTTAACGAAATATTTTCTGTACTAACTGATTAAATGAGTGTAAACACAATAAAAACAATAGTAGAAAAAAATGTCAAATGGACACTTTTCTGTTGTTCTATTGTTCACCATATCGCCCAGGACTACCCTTGATTATTAAAAAAGTGTTTGAAACTCTTTTTCTTTATTTCTTTTGTGTCTTTTAGGAAATATTGTAAATGGTACGATTGCACGGCAGATGGTGGATATGCTGGTAGAGTCATCCAGCAATGTCGAAATGATACTCAAGTTCTTTGACATGTTCCTCAAACTGAAAGACATTGTTGCTTCCGATGCCTTTCGGGATTATGTCACGGACCCTCGAGGGCTCATCTCCAAGAAAGACTTCCAGAAAGCCATGGACAGTCAGAAACAGTATTCTCCCTCTGAGATCCAGTTTCTTCTCTCCTGCTCGGAAGCAGATGAGAATGATATGATCAACTATGAAGAGTTTGCCAGTCGCTTCCAGGAGCCTGCCAAAGACATTGGCTTCAATATCGCAGTACTGCTCACCAATCTTTCTGAGCACGTCCCCCATGACACCAGACTGCAGAACTTCCTGGAACAAGCAGAGAGTGTGCTCAACTATTTCCGCCCATTCTTGGGTCGTATTGAAATAATGGGTGCCAGCAGGAAAATTGAGCGTATCTACTTCGAAATCAGCGAAGTAAACCGTAGACAGTGGGAAATGCCACAAGTCAGAGAGTCTAAACGACAGTTTATATTCGACGTCGTCAATGAGGGTGGCGAATCGGAAAAGATGGAGATGTTTGTCAACTTCTGCGAGGACACCATCTTTGAGATGAAGATAGCTTCCCAAATTTCGGAACAGGAAGAGGAAGAAAAAGGGGAAGAGGATGATGAAGGAGATGAGGGTGGCGGTGAAGGAGGAGCTGTAGTGGGAGCAGGTGGTGGGGGAGATGAGGACAGTAACGGGGAGGAAGGCCAGCCTGAATCCACCTCTGCGTTTGCAGATTTTATAAACAGTATGTTAAGCTTCTTGAGCATTTTTACTTTCCGTAATCTTCGCAGGCAGTACCGCAGAGTGAGGAAGATGACCTTCAAGGAGATCATTGTTGCTTTGACCATTTTCTTCTGGACCATTCTCATGAGTATTCTGCACTTTATTTACAATGTGTGTAAAGGCTTCTTTATGATTATCTGGCAAGCTCTGTTTGGAGGTGGTTTGGTTGAAGGAGCTAAAAACATCACAGTTACGGAAATTTTAGCAAGCATGCCGGACCCAACGCAAGACGATGTGCATGGAGATGGACCAGGGGAGACGGGAACGAGAGAGGAACAAGATACGGGGGGCTTAACAGACACTGGGGAGACAGGCAGTGGTGAAGAAGAAGAGGAGGATACCCAAGAGAAAGAAGGGGGAAGGATGCCAGGTGTTGATGCTCCAGGTGGACTTGGAGATATGGGTGTGGAGGAACCTGTTGAACCCCCAACTCCTGAAGGAAGTCCCATAACAAAGAGGAAAATAGTAAGTTTTGCACTTAGTGAATGAGAATTAGAACCATTAGTGAAGAAAAAAAAGCCTCTTAAACAACTTCTTAAACTTTATTATTTCAGTCACCAGAAGAAGCTGATGCAAGTCAAAAACCACCTGAACCAGTTCCTGTGGAGGAAACACCTCCAGAACCTGAAAAAGCTGAGTAAGTGTCAGAGCTGCTTCTTGTTAAATTGAATTTCTCTGCCTCTTAGAATCTCTTCCTGTGACATGAAACTGTTCTATTTGAGAATGTGGCAAAATAAATCTCAGATTTTGTCAACAAAAAACCTGACATTGGATTCTGTAATTTTATAACTGCCTTATCTAATGTTATCATGAAAAGCTACACACATGACAAGGCTCCCTGTGGCCCCCTGTAGCGGTTGCTATAGGCCAAGGGTGCCCAAACATTTTTGTTTCAAGAGCTACTTTTAAAGTATCAAACCTCCTGATATCTACCAGTCCAGTGTTAAAATTTCAAACCCCATTGATCGTTTCCAGCCTGCAGTAAAACTACCCTCACAACACAATTTGTTGTAATTGCACAACCATGAGACTTCGCATCACAAACCCACCCTCTCTCAAACACACACACAGACAAATTCCTCTCTCTCTCAAACACACACAAATAGAAAAGTTTCGCTCTCTCTGAAACCCACACAGACAAATTACTCGCTCTATTTCTATGTCTCTCATTCTCTCTCACACACACACACATACACACACTCAAACACATACACGCAGACATTTTCTGCCCGTACACAGTGCTTTGGGAGAGGGAACCTCTGCTAATTGAGAACAGGCTTAACGACATGGTTTCATGACTCCAAAAATCTCCAATAACACTAAGAAAAACCTGCTACATTGTCACTTTTTTTTTTTAAAAAAGAGAGGGTTAGAGGGTTGAAATACTTGCTAAAAAATAGCATCAAAGTTGCTGAGTTGGCAACACTGACTTTATTTCATGTTTGGTTTTCCTACACACCTGGCGGTCGACAATAAGAATGTATTGCCAAAAAGTTGATGTGAAATTATTGTGTTTATGGACACTACATAACCTCTCCCTGACTTCCTCCACAATCTGGGCATCTCCCTGCCTTCCAGCTTACGCTTGTGTTGTCTAATATTGTAATGTTTTTTTGCTCATATGTCTTCACCTGCCTGTCATCAGTGCACATGTGTAACTTTTTTGTTCCCCTATTTTTTTGATAGCTGGGAGTTTCAAAATGTGGCTGCATGTCCTCAGTCTTCGTTAAGTCCGTAACTTTGTGTGAAACTGTTTGTGTGGAACTGTTTGTTTACATCTTGAGTCGGGTTGTACATCTCTTTGTATTTTCAGTTTGATTCAATTCAATGTGCATTTGTGTTTTAGTGAAGAGGATGGAGAGAAAGCTGAAAAAGAGTCACCTAGCCCTGAAAAACCAGAGCCAGAAAAACCAAAGAAGGCATCAGCGAAGAAAGATAAAAAACATAAACGAGCAGGAGGTTTTCAAATTTGGACTGAGCTGGAAACTCAGAGGAACAAATTTATGGTGACATAGAAACTAATTTAACAACTTAATTTGGAATTTACTTCAAAATTTATAATTGACATAATATTTTTCTTTCTTTGCCAGAATTATCTCTCCAGAAACTTCTACAACTTGCGCTTCTTGGCTTTGTTCCTGGCATTTGCCCTGAACTTCATCTTGCTGTTTTACAAGGTAAAACTTTTGGAGAAGACTCTGATAGTCCAACTCTACTTTAAATTTTCTGAGCCCTTACTGAGACAAAAAAAAACCCAAAACATTCTACTCTGGTCCGTTTCTGTTCAGGTGTCCGAAACTCCACCTGATGGTGAAGAAATGGAAGGTTCTGGACTGTCTGAGGGAAGCGGGCTGTTTGAAGCTTCTGGAATGTTTGAAGGCTCAGGAGAAGAACTTGAAGCATCTGGGATGGGTGAGGGAGGAGATGAAGAGGAAGAAGATGTCCCACTTTATTTTTATTTAGAGGAGAGTACAGGATACATGCAGCCCACCCTGGCCTTCCTCGCCATCCTTCACACAGTTATTTCATTCATTTGCATCATTGGCTACAACTGTCTGAAGGTATGAGGAAATTATACATATTTTATAGACCATTATTTATTTTTTCTACATTTTTTTTTGCCAGATTCCCTTGGTGATCTTTAAAAGAGAGAAAGAACTTGCAAGAAAACTGGAGTTTGATGGCCTTTACATCACTGAGCAGCCAGAGGACGACGACATAAAGGGCCAGTGGGATCGACTAGTCCTGAACACACCGTATAAACCAGAGAGAAATTACTAGTCTGTTATGTCATTATTTTACACTTTGTCAAAAATAATATTCAACCCCTTCTTTTTCAGCTCGTTTCCAAACAACTACTGGGATAAATTTGTCAAACGAAAGGTGAGTCGTTTGTTTTTTAAATGGTTGTACCAGCCTGGAGCGGCACGGTGGCGCTGTGGGTAGCACAGTGGGCTCACAGCAACAAGGTCGTAGGGTTTGAGTCCCAAGTGGGAACGAGGCTTAGAACACCGGCCTGCCTGTGTGGAGTTTGCATGTTCTCCCCCATGTATGCGTGGGTTTTCTCCGGGTACTCCGGTTTCCTCCCACCCTCTAAAAACTTGCTTGTTAGGTTGATTGGCCACTACGTTATTGCCCCTAGGAATGAATGAGTGTGTGTATGGTTGTATGTTTGTGGCCCCGTGACAGACTGGCGACCTGTTCGGGGTGTACCCTGCCCCTTGCCTCAAATCAGTCTGGATGGGCTCCGGCATCCCCCAACAACCCCGAGAGGAATAGGCTGTTAAAAAGGTGACTGACTGACTGTAGCAGCCTGTTTATGTACTGCCCAATGTCCCTGCCTAGGTTCTGGATAAGTATGGAGATATTTATGGAAGAGAAAGGATTGCAGAGTTGCTGGGTGTTGATCTGGCCTCGTTGGATGTGAGCCAGCAACATGAGAAGAAGCAGGAGGAACCAGATAACTCGGTGTTTGCATGGTACAGTAAAGTTAGAGAGATCTCAAATGACATTTTTCTTTAAATCTGTAACAAGTAAAAATGCATCTTTTGTCTTTTAGGGTAACCTCCATTGACATCAAGTACCAGATCTGGAAATTTGGGGTTGTATTCACAGATGGGGTGAGAAAACGTCACTAGTTTATTTGTATTGTTACAACACAGGATAACTATGCTTTAATTTCCTTTTATTTGTCCATAGACTTTCCTTTATCTGTGCTGGTACCTGGTGATGTCCTTGCTTGGCCATTACAACAACTTCTTCTTTGCCTGTCACTTATTGGATATAGCGATGGGTGTGAAGACTCTTCGCACCATCCTGTCCTCAGTCACACACAACGGCAAACAGGCAAGAACAAAAAATATACTCAATGATCAGAGGTGCACATACAGTAACTACTTTAGCTGATCCAGTGGTGGGTTTGACCCAATCACAGTGGTTTACAGTCGTGTTTTTATGTACAGAAACTATGTTATTGCTCCTATGGTGAGTTTGACCTTGGTGCACATTGAAATGCTTTATTTTTAAGAACTAAATACCTTGGATCTGCTCATCAATAGTAAATGAATTTATCTTATAGGTTACAATACCTACAGTGCCTGACAAAAGTCTTGTCGCTTATCCATTTTGTAGAAACAACAGCTTATAACCTGACTTTTAACTCATCCATTGTTTTTAGAAATGGCTCATATGAAAGCTAAAACCCTCCAAAATTATGTTGAAAATCTACAATAAATTCCATTAACTGAAGAAAGAGTTCTCCTTTAATGAACACAGAATGGTCACATTTTGGCAAGACAAAAGTTTTGTCGCCTACATAGAAAAATGTGAAAACTGAACAAATGATTTACTTCAAATACAAAAAAATATTGCACAACATCAGTGAATGAAGTAGTGGTGCTGTGAGATCGATATTTAATATCTTGTATGACTTCCATGAGCCTGAAGAACTGCATCCATGGGGTTAGGCAACGATTCATACAATTTATTGATGAAGTCATCAGGAATAGCAAAAAACGCAGTCTTACATGCCTCCCAGAGTTCATCAAGGTTCATGCTCAATGATGTTCATGTCTGGTGACTGGGCTGGCCAGTCCTGGAGCACCTTGATCTTCTTCGCCTTGAGGAACTTTGCTGTAGAGCTCGAAGTATGGGATGGAGCACCATCCTGCTGCAAAACCTGAGCCCTTTTATGGTTGGGAATGTAAGAGGTAGCTAATACTTCTTGATATTTTAGGCTATTGATATTGCCTTGCAAGGCAATATCAATAGCCTTGCAAGGCATATAAGACTGCGTTTTTTGCTATTCCTGATGACTTCATCAATAAATTGTATGAATCGTTGCCTAACCCCATGGATGCAGTTCTTCAGGCTCATGGAAGTCATACAAGATATTAAATATGGATCTCACAGCACCACTACTTCATTCACTGATGTTGTGCAATATTTTTTTGTATTTGAAGTAAATCATTTGTTCAGTTTTCACATTTTTCTATGTAGGCGACAAAACTTTTGTCTTGCCAAAATGTGACCATTCTGTGTTCATTAAAGGATAAGTCTTTCTTCAGTTAATGGAATTTATTGTAGATTTTCAACATAATTTTGGAGGGTTTTAGCTTTCATATGAGCCATTTCTAAAAACAATGGATGAGCTAAAAGTCAAGTTATAAGCTGTTGTTTCTACAAAATGGATAAGCGACAAGACTTTTGTCAGGCACTGTATGCTATTAATGACATACCAAGTACATAGTGTTGTTTTTCAGCATTTTAATACTTTAGGAGCATTGTTTAATAAATAAATTTGCCCATCGAGTTAAGCTCTGTATCACATGGTCAGGTCAGTATGTCATGCACATACGCAGGACAGTATGTAACAGAAAATAGATTTATTACTAGAAACAACTCAAAACATCTCCATTAATAAGGTAACTCAGGCCGGTCACAAAATATCTCGAGAACATTTAACAAGGACAACTTGTAGTCTAACAGAAGACAACATGGCAACGAAACAAAGACAAGACACACATTAAGTACAAACGGGAGTGAGAGATAATGAGACACTCGTGATACACATTAGGAAGGATCAGCGAACGGAGAACACGAGGAAGGGAAGTTGTGATATCTGAAATGAGAGAGAGATCAGTCTTCAAAATAAAAAAGGAAACAAATGACAATCCACCGGTAAAGACCGGAAACCCTGACACAGTCAGGATTAATGTGCAGTGGTTACTTGTAGCAAAGTGTTTATCTGTAAATGCAGCTATTTCTGAAGTAGAAAAAAATCTTCTTATCGTGTACTTTGTAGCACTTTTCAACAAAGTGCTAAAAATAGAAACGGAACAATAAAAAAAACGAACAATTTATGCACCAAAAAAGCAGAGTGATTGTGAGATTGTAGCACTTTTCAACAAAGTGCTACAAAGTAGCACATTCGGCTAATGGCTGAACGTGTCAACAAAACACTGGCAACATGGTCAGGAATTGCAGACATTAGCCAACAATTGCCACAATCGGAAAACATCAGGCCCATCAGCCAAAAGAGATGAAACCGGGACATTAACACAAGTGTCCATCTGGGCCATGTTTATAGTTTTTTGTTTCCTCAAAAAATACAGTCTGTGTTGGCAATGCTACCCAAGATCAAGAATTTAAAGACAGTGATTAGAAAGTTTATTCAAGGGAAAGATGAGGTTACCCTGCTGCCGAAAGGAAAAATGTGTTAACTACACTAACTGTTCACGCACATCACATCATCATCATGTCATGTCCCGACTAGAAAAGAACGACTGGTTAATTAAAAAAAAAGTTCCCGCCCACCACAGACCGAGCAAACCCTGATGCTGTGAGGTCAGAATGTTTTTAGTCAAAGAAACAGTCTGACGTATCAGGCTCTGGGTATCATAAGCAGATTATAATATTTTTCACACGTCTTAATGGGACAAAATGCATCCACGAACACAGTTTTTTACAACATAAAAAGCCTTTCTTTTCAATGTTGAGTTTATATTCTTTTGAGTTGTTTTGCACTCCAATGCATTTTAAATGGAGCTCATTTCAATTCATTTTTTTACCTACAGTCTCTTGCAGCATCTGGACAGTAATAATTCAATTAATATGACTTTGACTGATCCACAGAGGAGCTCATGCCGCTACACCTCTGTTCTGAGGAAACACTGGGCACAGAGATTATGTGCCACATGAATGATCTTAATTAGCGACATTCTCCTTCTTTTTTTTTATTTTTTTGCTGTATGTTTGCCTTTTCTTTTTATGGACAATTCAAGTCTGAACTAAAGTTTATATTTAATAACCCACGCTCCCCAGTTGTGTGCACCTCTGTCAATCGTACAATTTTTTTTTTGCTTGTAATTATTCTGCTTTTTTTCTCGTCTGATGCAGCTCATGATGACTGTGGGTTTGCTGGCTGTGGTTGTGTACCTTTACACTGTGGTCGCTTTTAATTTCTTCCGCAAATTTTACAACAAAAGTGAGGATGAAGATGAACCAGACATGAAGTGTGATGACATGATGACAGTAAGTTGCCTTATAGAAGTTATAGCAAGAGTTCAGTCATGTTGCTACGACCAACTGTTATATTTTCTACTTCACAGTGTTACTTGTTCCACATGTATGTGGGGGTGCGAGCTGGCGGAGGCATCGGGGACGAGATAGAAGATCCAGCTGGAGACGAATACGAGCTTTATCGAGTGGTCTTCGATATCACTTTCTTCTTCTTTGTTATTGTTATTCTGTTGGCCATCATACAGGGTAAAGACTTCATCCTGGAAGATGATTCACAAAAAACACTCCCAACTTTTGTAAATGAAACAAAAACAGTTATTCGCTTCATTTTCTTGAACTCCTCCATTTATTATTTTATCAGGTCTGATCATTGATGCATTTGGAGAACTCAGAGACCAACAAGAGCAGGTTAAAGAAGATATGGAGGTGATGTATCATAATTTAATTTGCTGATTTCACCTCATCTTCATCACGGTAACTGATCATCATGATTGATTTTTTTCTGCAGACAAAATGTTTCATATGTGGCATTGGTAGTGATTATTTTGATACGACACCGCACGGCTTTGAGACCCACACGTTTGATGAGCACAACCTGGCCAATTACCTGTCAGTATTGTTTCTCAGTGTTACGTTTTTATGATAACAAATGAGAAATGGTTCATATTTGATTCTGCTTTTCAGGTTCTTTCTGATGTACCTCATTAACAAAGATGAAACCGAGCACACTGGGCAGGTCAGTCTAAAAACTGATTGAGTTGTTCCTTTACGGCTTCTCATAGAACAGTTTTCTTACATGTATCTGTTTTAGGAATCATACGTTTGGAAGATGTATCAGGAGCGCTGCTGGGATTTCTTCCCAGCTGGAGACTGTTTCAGAAAACAATATGAGGATCAGCTTTCCTAGCCAATATTATTGGTCGATTTGATTATTTTATAAAAACCACTTCAAAACTTAAAAAGGGGAGGGGCGGGATTATGGAAAATGAACTTTTTAAGGTTTCTCCTATATTTAAATGTTATTCCCACATCAAAAATGAAGTGTTTCATTCATGCATGTTTGAATCATTCACAAACTCTGCCGTCTTGTATTTAGAGACTATACAAACACCAGGTTGTTCCACGCCATGGATTTTTGTCCCGGCCATGCCCACATTCTAACGTAAGCAGGAATAATTCTTGCGGCATGCACATGCTCTGCTCATGCTTGGTCCCAACTGTTAATGCAGTTTTGATATAAATGCATCAAAATAAGAATGTTAAAAGAAATGCTCTAGCTTTGCTAACTTGATGCATTTTACTGTGTATTTATATCCTTAGACAAGATTTATGCTGTTTTATGCACACGCCCAGGAAATGGGATTAAGTAGGGAGCAAGAGGAGGGGGGAATTGAAAACAAGATTTTTTCAGTGAATATTACAATCTTTTATCTACATTTGCTATAAGATAAAAATTTCTATCCCACAAAAACACAAAATCCCTCTTTAAGCCTTTAACTACCCCACCTCTCATTGAGATATAGAGGCCCAAAATCACCTCGACCGTGTGGTTTAAAGATGATTTAAAGGGTTAAAGAATTTGAGTTTTTATTGAAATGCTGAAAATAATTAATATTTTTCATCAGAATTACAATTTAACAAAAGAATGTCATTTTTACAAATAATATTTAAAAAGGTATTTCTACAGATTTTGTTTGAAAACTTTCTTTAAACTCCTTTTTACAAAATCAAGAAACTCTTATAAGTTATACAGTATTTTGAAAGAATGTTATAATGTTTCATTTAATGCCATAGTTTAACTAAATGTTCATGTATTTTATCAAAGGTTGGATTTCTATTTGCATTTCTTCTGTTCTCAGTATTGTTTTCTGAGAACAATACTGTTCTCAGAAATACTGTCTCTGGTGTTCAGAGACTCAATCATTGTTTGATATGGAAATTATTATAATTATTTATCAAAAAGATGTCAGATTTGAAATTCTGAATAAAATCTGTGCGTGTAAATGTGCTGTTGATCATGTCCTTTATTTTAGTAAAATAGAATTTTGTTTTAAGATTTTTTTCAGTTATAAAAATGCATACATTACATGTGTGTGTTTTTTATTCTTACTCACTTTTATTGGGGTAGAAACAAAAACGCGTCCTAACTTGGCATTGTTACATAATTTGAGCAGCAGCCCTACACACACATGCACACATTTGTGTGTAAAAATCTCCCCACAATCCTTTTTTGCATTAAGCTGCTGACCTATGGCTTCGGAGCATCCCAGCTGACTGGGGATTAAGCATGGGCATTAAAACTCACATTGAACGTCATGTACTCTCCAAACATTATCCATTCAAACATTTTTCTCTGAGGTTGGTGGAGCTCCATATGCAGGCTGCAAACATGAACGTGTCTGGGATACACCACGGTGTCCTCAGGATGTACGGTGAGTAGATTAACTGCCCTCACTCACTCTAATTTAAAGCAACAATTCACTTTAACAAAGAATATGTTTTTATTTACAGTATATTTTTTCCTTTATTCAATCAGCTTAATATCAAAAGAAATATATCTACATTTTGATATAAATTGTATTCATAAATTGATAAGAATTTATTGTTGTATTACCTGAAATTGAATTAATCACAGGAATCACCGGGAGCATACTGTGAAGTTGTGATCAGTGTTTATGAGAATTTTTATCTGTGTGGGTATACACGTGCATTTTTGTTAGGTATTAGATAGCACACATATGGAGTGTGCTACGTGTGTCTGTAAACACGTGTGTACATATTTCATTTTTTATTTATTTTTTTATGCCACAATGTATGACATGAAATGTTGTTATACGTTTTATAACAACACCCAGCCACCTTTCCTCCGCAGTGTGGCTGGGCTCTCACTCAGATAGGGTGAGGAGCTTGGAGTAGAGCCGTCGCTCCTCCGGGTCAAGAGAAGCTAGATGGGGTGGTTCGGGCATCTGGTTAGGATGCCTCCTCGAATGCCTTGCTGGTGAGGTGTTTTGGGCATGTCATCCATCTCATCAGGAGGAGACCCAGATGCAGATCCTGGACCTGCTGCACAGACTATGTCTCACAGCTGGACAGGGAACACCTTGAGATCCTTCAGGGTGAGCTGGAGGACGCAGACGAGGTGAGTGAAGACTGGATTTCTCGTCTGAGGCTGTTGTCCACGCAACCCTGCCCTGGATAAGACTAAGACAATGGAACAGAACATTAATATCAATGATGGCATGGAAAGACATTTCAGTGCAAGCCCATGTCATATTCTATAGGTTGTTTTTTTTTTTAATTCAGGTTATTGTCTATAAGTTCAGGACTGTTATTTTCTTTGTCTCACTTTCTAAAAAGGAAGTTATGAAAAAGAATACAGTCCAACCAATTTGTGTAAATGCCCCCATGTCATGGCTACGTCTCCAATCTAGGTTTATTATAGTATCTGTTGGGATTGTAATTCTTACTAAATTCAAAAAGTGAACAACACTGCAGGGTTTTTTTTTCTCAGTAATTGTTGAGATTTTCACCTGCCGTCTGCAGCAAGACAGCTCATCTATTTTTAGCCACCACAATTTACTTTGTTACAAAGACAAAAAAGCTTGCAGAAACGATAACAGGCCAATTCCACAAGATAAAAAATCTGATTGAAATGCAACATTACGTAGGATTTAATCACAGTATAAGTTAGAAAAATACCTTTTTTTTCTGCTTTTAACCATGTTTTGACCACGTGTTAGGATGCGTGTGCATCTGCTGTTTATTGCAAATAAAATGAGTCACTGAACCTGAAGGATGATCAGCACTCCAGTTAAAACTGTCAGATTGATCACACCCAACATCCGCAGCTTCTTGATCCCTGACCATCTGACTGCCTCTAGACTAATCTGTTGGGATGATGCAATGACACAATGTTCACTTTTTAATCCGCATTTAACATTACTAAGACTGTAGGCATGATCACTGTGGCCATGCCAAATACCCTCAATATGTTTGAACATAAATCCCCCAACTTGTACCATGTCTATTTCCTTCTGAACTACTTTGAATCCTCTGCTTTTTACTTAGGTGGATTTATATTTAAACAGTGGAAGAAAAGATTTCTTCGTCTTACGGCTGAAGGAAGCCTCCTGGTGTGCCACGATGCATTATCTCCCCCTGACCAGATGGTACAGTTACAAAGCAGTTGTGAATCAATCGTGGAAGGCAAGGAAATCCTGGATTTGCCCAAATTACCGTCCGGTGCATTCAGGGATTGCTGTTTTGCTCTGATCCTCACTCAGAATAAATACCTGTTGTTGCTGGCGGAGACCCCAGCAGACTGCAGGTGAGGTGCAGTTTGGTTTATATTTAACATTACTTGAAGATCTAAATTGATAGAAACTGTTCTTTAAAAAGATCTGCATTTTTATTTTCTACTACTTTAATATTAGTTTACTTTTTACAAAACATTTCATGCTTAATCACAGTTTTTTTTTGTTGACAGTTGTATGTTCTACATGTAATTTTGATGGATTTTTTAACTTTTTTTACAGTCAGTGGCTAAATGTGTTGAAGAAAGTAAAAAAGGTTGGTATAAAATGTATTTTTTATATATATTTTGACACATAAAATGTCTTCAAACCTAGAATGTGCTGCCTTTTCATTTCTACTTTGATTTTTCAGAGTCTTTCACCTCCACCAACCCTTTGCAAGCGGCATCATATGGCACCATCAAACATCATTCTCCGAGATCTAGTGCCTGAGCAAATTCTGGAAAAAGATCCATCAACTCCACCTGTCAGCGATACAGAATCTCCTGGGCTTCCAAAAGAGAAATGTGAGTTTAGCTTATACATTTTTTTTTCTATTACATATTTGTGGCATTTATTGTTTAACAAATGACAACATTTAACAGGCAGGAACTCTCCTCGGACAAAGAATTACAGAGGCCCACACTCAGCAGGATGCCTGCGTCACGGCACCATCAATAACGCCCAAGCAATGAGGGCAGTTTATCTGCTGATGGGTGGAGCTGCTGCTTCTTCTGCTATGGGTTACCTGGGAGCATGCTCACCCTCTAATCTGGATGTTAAAGCTGATCTGCCACTCAACATGGATTTCTCTGGCACAGGGCACCCGGAGGCGTATCATCTCGGAGGGTCTACCATGGAAACCCCTCATTTTACCAGCTTTGACTTTGAAGTTGCTGACTCTGACTTTGATGCTTTTGATTGCGGTGGATTTTCCTTCTAATGATCTGCTGACACTGGTTTAACACCACATTGTATCTTATGTATTATTCAGAGTGAGATTTTCTACACCGTAAAAGACGTGTCTGTTTTATTTGTAAAAATGTCAGTTTTAACAACTGCTCAACGGAAGTTTGTATGTTTACCAAAATATTCAAAGTCACGTTTAAATCAAGGGTGGCACAGTAGTGCAGTGGTTGGCAAAGTGGCTTCACAATAAGAAGGTTGTGAGTTCAAGTTCCAGGTGGGAAGAAGGCTTGGAACACTGGTCTTTCTGTGTGGAGTTTGCATGTTCTCCCTACTTCTGAATTCTGGGACTCTGATTTCCTCCCACCCTCCAAAAATATGCATGTTAGGTTGATTGGCCACTACATGATTGCCCCTAGGAATGAAATGTGTGTGGCTCTGCGACAGACTGGTGACCTGTCCTGGGTGTACCCTGCCCCTCGCCTCAAATCAGCTGGGATGGGCTCCAGTACCCCTGAAACTCTAAAGGGAGAAACGGTTAAGAAGGTGACTGATTGACGTTTAAATCACATTTTGATCAAGTACTTGTAAAAGCAACACACACTTTCACCCAGGCGGCCCAGGGTTCGACTCTTGGAATGTGAACTGATTTCTTAAAGGGGAGGCATAGCTTAGTGGTAGAACCGCCATCTTTGAACTGAAGAGTTGCCGGTTCGATTCCCACTGAGCTAATGAAGTATGATTATTATGTTACAAAGCAAAGTATGTAGTGTATTCTGTTTCTTATTGTTTAAGAACAATTGACCTGTTGTCAAATCCTGGCTGTGTTGTAATTTACCTGCAGATTTTATTTGACTTTTTTTTTTTTTAATTATTATTAAAGACAAACTACTGTTCAAGCTATCGTATATGTACATGTGTTTGTTACCTTTCCAGACATTTGACCAGTTTTGCTTGTCTTAATAAACCAAATGTGTAAAAATTGAGCTGTATTGTTCATTTCCGTTCCGTTCCGTCATCTTCCGCTTGCTCCAGGGTCAGGTCGCGGGAGCAACAGCCTCAAGCGGGTAGCCCAGGCCTCTCTCACCCCGGCTGCATCCTCCAGCTCACCCGGAAGGATCCCAAGTCGTTCCCCGGCCAGCTGTGAGACATAGTCTCTCCAGCGGGTCTGCCTCTTGGTCTCCTCCCGGTGGGACGTGCCTGAAACACCTCGCCCGCGAGGCGCTCGGGGGGTATCCTGGCCAGATGCCCAAACCACCCCATCTGGCTCCTCTTGACATGGAGGAGGAGCGGCTCGACACCGAGCTCCTCCCGGATGGCAGAGCTCCTCACCCGATCTCTGAGTGAGAGCCCAGCCACCCTGCGGAGGAAGCTCATTTCGGCCGCTTGTACCCGCGATCTCATTCTTTCGGTCACCACCCACAGCTGGTGACCATAGGTGAGGGTTGGAACGTAGATTGACTTGTAAATCGAGAGCTTTGCTTTTCGACTAAGCTCTCTCTTTACCACGACGGACCGATGCAGCGTCCTAGTTGTTGCTGATGCCGCACCGATCCGCCTGTCGATCGCCCGCTCCATCTTTCCCCCACTCGTGTTGTTCATTTCCTCTCATTTTTTTTTTTTTTTTTTGCTGTTCATTTCCTCTCATTTTATTTAATAAAAGGCTATTAAATAGCACAAGCATGTACAATCCACTGACAAATTGTGGCGTAACTCGCCCGCCGGCAGCGAATATTTTGTCCCCAATCTGTTCGTCCACTGTACAATCCACTGAGTTCCTGATTGGCTGTAGCGAATACGCCCACTTAAATCCATTGACGCCCACTTATGCACGCACCTTCCAGATGTAGAGAAGACAATTAGCTTGCAACAGGAAAACTCTTCATCAAATTAAACTACCCTTCGTGAAACTGTGGTCTTCTACCGTCATCCAACCCTCCCGGTGAACGGATATTTCAGCCACGGATATTTCAGCCACGGACATTTGAGCCAAAAAACTGCAACCTAGGATATTTGAGCCACGGTGACTCGGAGATTTCAGCCACGGACATTTGAAGAACTGCAACCTGGGCGCAACTGTTTATTTACGATGAGAAAATTTTAAATGACTAAAAGCACGATAAAAATTTTTGCACAATAAAAATTTTTTAAGACTAAAAGCAATTATTTTCTGTAGTGCAACTGTTTATTTATTTTTAGATAAAAATTTTTACATAAAATATAAAATTTTTACATAAAATATAAAAATTTTTTCAAAATATCAGAATTTTTTATATGAGCCATGGGATAAAAATGACTAAAAGCAATTATTTTCTGTAGTGCAACTGTTTATTTACGATAAAATTTTTACATAAAATATCACAATTTTCTACATAAAATAGGTTTTTGGCCCAAATGTCCGTGGCTGAAATGTCCGTGGCTGAAATGTCCGTGGCTGAAACGTCCTAAATTCGGGGGCGCACATGGGTCAAATATCCTAGGTTGCAGTTTTTTGGCTCAAATGTCCGTGGCTGAAATGTCCTAGAACCATCCCTCCCACGCCACTCGCAACCTTACTTTGGACGGTCGGTTGGTTCATGTCGATGTCCAGCGGTTGGAGTTAGTTGTCAGAACTCCTGGAATCACAGCAAGCGGAACGTTCATCTGCTTCAGTTGTTTTTTCACGTTGGCGGTGAGATGAGTACGCACACAGTCAAACATCGGAAGCGCACATAGAGCGCACTGCATGATAGGGCGCCCCGCACATTTGGAAGAAAATCTAAGACTTTTATATTATGCACCATATGGTCGTGAAGACACGGTACTACGAATTGAGTTACCGAGTAAAAGAAAAGCCGAAGACATAAATTCATTCATCTTCTGAGAAGCAGGGTACACCCCGAACAGGTCGCCAGTCTGTCGCGGGGCCACACACACAGACTCATTCCTAGGAGCAATTTTTAGAGACCAAGCAACCTAACATGCATGTTTTAGGAGCGTGGGAGAAAATCGGAGTACCCAGAGAGAACGCACGCATACATGAGGAGAACATGCAAACTCCACACAGAAAGGTCAGTGTTCCAAGCCTCATCCTCACCCAGGACTTGCACCTTGATCTTATTGCTGAATACATAGATCTTTCTTTAAATAAACCTATTAATTATGAGTTTATGCATCTTTTTTTAAATATTTCTTTATGTGAAGTTAAAATAAATGTATATTTGTAATGTCTAGATGTATTTCCTGAGTGTACTGGGAGTTTAAAGCAGACAGGATGAGTTTAACCACGCCTGATGATCATTGAGCAGGGCCGCCCCTCTGTCACTGCCGCACATAAATATTCACACAGCCATTCCAGGCATGGATGGCGGCTGGAGTCAGACATGGCAGTGCGACATTATATTCTCGACTTTAAGCTCTCCACCACAGGTAGGAACGATATTATCGCGTGGAAACGATCTTATCTACATTGTAAGTCGAAGCGCATACTAATGCTAGCTAACCGGCTTCTAGTCACTGCCCTTCAAGCTCTATCATTAGGTCGATCTTCTAAAAAATCTCTTAAAAACATCCCATAAACTAACGTCGAAAAATGAAAACGATTCAATAGTAATGTTTCTTCTTTTTCCGTGTTTATTTTCTGTTTTTTTAAAAATTAGGTTTTGAAGGGGAAAGTAATTAAAAACCTGAGCACTTTAACAATGCAAATACAGCATGTTCAATTCAACTGTCGCAAAGGAAGTGGAGCTTTCAGCCATTTTTGTAGTTTTTTTTCTTCTACATATAAAATATTGTGATAAAAGCTGTTTTCTTTGCAGATCTCATATTTCTATTAAGAACAAATACTAAAAACAAGTTGATTTAAATCCCTAAAATATATTCTTTAATATATATTTGTAGATATCTTTTGTCAGACACATTAAAATGATACTGTTAGGGTTGCTCATACAGATTTTAATTTGATTTATTTAATCATTTTTGTTTTTTAATGATCTGTTTATTTCCAGTGGATGCTGTCTCAATAGTTCCAGGATTGTTGTCCATATTTCATGAGCAGGAACTCACAGAGACTATCCATGAAACTGCTGGGTTTGGATACCTTGCTACCTTTGTTGGCAAGAATGGAAGGTAAGAATGCAAATAAGTTTATTTAATTAGCTTAATCAAAGCCAAATTATGACAGATTTAATAAGCATTTCCCCCTAAATTGTAATTTTACTTATTTTACTGCATCATAATGCATCAATCTTGTTTTTTTTTATTTATTTATATCCTATCTATGTTATTTTCAATGTATGATTTTCATTTTGATCATGTTGATCACATCCTGGAGAGCATCAAAGAGTAGGGATGGTTATCGACATAATCTTCTCAATCAAGTATTTTATCTTCTATTTGTTTTAAAGACCCCGCGACAGGCTGCTGCCCATCGCCTTAAATCAGCCGGGATGGGTTCCGGCACCCCCGCAACCCTGAAAGGGACAGACGGATAAGAAGATGACTGACTGACTGTTTTAAAAACAAGTAGAGGAAGAGAAACTATGCAGATTTTTTAATGCTAAACCTAACAGGCATGCATTGCGCACCGATCTGCGCCGATCAGAACTGCGTCCGCCTGTGTCATCTCAAACACGCCTATTGTTTGTATGACATGTGTATCAACGAAGGACTACATGCTTTTTGCAGCTTGTTTGGAAGTGATTATAGATGTAGTAAGACATGTGGCTATCAAGACTGGTTGTATAGTAAATTCATGCAGTCAATTGAACAGCTTTACATTTGTGCACATTATGCATAATAATTATTATGGATTTTTGTTTTACAATCTATGTGCTGAACGCTGATATGATGATTTGCTTCTTGGATTAAAAAACCAAACGTCCCTTTTATAGTAAAACATTCAACATGAATGAACAATTTTCAGTCTGATGGTGTTATTTTATTAAAATAGTTTTCTACTCGTCCTCATCTACAATCAAGCTTTTTCTGAGCTCCTTTAAACTGTGTTTAAGGAACAAAAATGTACTAAATTATTGTTTTGATTCTGCAGAATGCAGATCTAAACTGTTGTAAAGGCTTTTGTTTTGAAACTACAGACTTATCTTTGACAATCTTAATTTCAGTTGGAAGGCAGTTAGTAAAAGCCGGTAGAATGAGTTCTACAGTTGTACTTTAATCTGCAAAAAAAATGTAACTGCTTTGTCTTGTTTAAGAGTCGTCATTCTGCGTGTGCACTCCCACGGGTTGGTCACCATCGATCTGCAGTGTTATGAAGATGATGATAACCTCGCACAACTAGACAATGTAAGCAGTTACAAATCCTCCCTGATTTCTAAAAACCTTTAATGACAAGTAGACTGGGTGATTGTGATTACCGCATGCAGCATGCCTGAGTATTGACTTGCAAAGAAAGAGGTTCAATACTGATCTATAAATACGGTCGATTTTAACAGTTGTGCACATTTGTTCTTTCACTGCAGCTTTTAAATGCACTGCAAAAAAAATTGGAAGTTCTCTTGAAGGAAAATATAATAAGGATTAAGAGGTAAGACTTTAGAAGTTCAAGGTTTGGTTACATTTTGTTCTACTTGTAAACTACTTACTTGTAGGATGTTTTTTTGTTTTTATAATCTCGTTAAGGCTCCCACCCCTCCATCGTGGATCAGAGGTGGACCGATACTGGCCTACTGCTGATGGCAGGTTGATGGAATATGACATAGACCAGGTGGTGTATGATGAAAATTCTGCATATCAAAACATAAAAATCCTGCACTCGCAGCAGTATGGGAACATTCTGGTGCTGGATGGAGACGTCAGTAAGTGAATACAACACCACACAGAATCCAGGAACAGCAGAGAAACGTAACATGATACAATAATGCTTTTACCTCGCAGACTTGGCAGAAAGCGACATCGCGTACACCCAAGCAATCACAGGCAGTGGAAAGGAAAATTATGCTGGTAAAGAGGTGTTGATTCTGGGAGGAGGTGATGGTGGCATTCTTGCAGAACTGGTCAAACAGAAGCCAAAGATGATCACCATGGTGGAGATATCCTTTCAGTTAGCCTTTCCTACTCCTCAAACATTCAGTTCTTTACCAAACCTTGTAAATATTTTTCCTTTACAAAACTCACATTGATCAGAAGGTGATAGATGGGTGCAAGCTACACATGAGGAAAACATGTGGGACCATCCTAGACAACCTGAGAGGAGACTGTTACCAAGTGAGTTCTTGGAGAAATGATGGTTTTCATTTCGTCTTCTGAACCAGGTAGTCATAACGAGGTGGCGTAGCTTAATCCCGGCTGATTTCAAGCGAGCGGCAGGGAACACCCTGAACAGGTCACCAATCTGTCACAGGGACACACATACACAACCACACACACACACTCATTCCTTGGGATCAATTTCATAGTGGCTAATTAATCTAACATGCATGTTTTTGGAGGGTGGGAGGAAACTGGATTAAAAAAAAAAAGCCACACACACAGGGAGAGCATGCAAACTTCACGTCCCCACTCCGGGACTCGAACCCTGACCTCCTTGCAGTGGTTGGCACAATGGCCTCACAGCAAAAAGGTCTGGGTTGGAGTCCTGGGTGGGGACGAGACTTGAAACACTGTCCTTTCTTTGTAGAGTTTGCATGTTCTCCTCGTGTATGTGTAGGTTTTTTCCAGGTACTAACCCTTCATCTCACCCTCCAAAAACCTGCATGTTAAGTTTATTGGCTGCTATAAAATGGCCTCTAGGTGTGTGAGCGTGCGTGTGGGCATGTAGTCCTTCAATAGACTGGCGACCTGTTCGGGGTGTACCCTTCCTCTCACCCCATGACCTATTTGGGGGCTGAGTGGTTCAGAAAACGAAACGAAACATTTGGATTTATGTTGCAACTGGTTGGTCAACCTGCTTTTTAAAAGATAAAACTTGTTTCTTTTGTTTTCTAGTTTGGAATTGACTAAATTTTAGTTCTCATCTGTTTTTTTTTTTTTTTTTTTTTTTTTTTTTTTTTTTTTTTTTTTTTACATTTACGTGTCTGATCTAAGCTGGCAAATGGCCCGTTCTATAGTGGCACTTATAAAAATAAAAAACGAGTGTCCGTTGTTTGTTTGTTGTTTGTTGCCAGGATTAAAAGTATGTTACTGGTTTGTTTTTTATAAGGCTGCAGGGTCTCCTCGTCTCTTTTTCCCCAAATAAGTCTTTTTTAGAATATTCTAATCTTTTTGATTACAGATACTAGTAGAAGATTGTATTCCGTTGTTGAAGAAATATGCCCAAGATGGGAGGACATTTGATTATGTTATTAATGACCTGACTGCAATCCCAATATCCACTTCACCAGAAGAAGGTTAGATTTTCTAACAATAAGCTGACTGCATTAAGAACACGGTTGATTAGTTTTTTTTGTTTGTTTTTTTTCTTCTTCTTTTCTTTTACAGACTCCATGTGGGAGTTCCTGCGTCTCATCTTGGACCTGTCAATTCGTGTCCTGCATCCGAAGGGCAAATATTTCACACAGGTAGACCCTGGTTTTTAAAGAGATTGAAATATGATTTAATCAATGAACTCAAATAAAAGTTGTATAAATTTGGAGAATTGCAAAAAATTCAAGCTAATTTGTTCAAAATGTGCAAAATATAAAAAATAAACGTTTCTATTTGGAGATGTTTTTGATCCCTTCAAGCAAACACTGAACGATATGATAAAAGATTAAGCCTTTACAGGGCATAGCGATTGAAAGCAGCCGCACGAGTTGTTGAGCAAACAGCCATAATTGTTCTTGATAACTAATGTTAGAAAACAAAATTATTTGAGCAACTGGGAGTTGTTCACTTCTGTTTTCCTGTGTGCGCCCGTTCAGCGTAAGAAAGGTGACAAACGTGTGCCTGTTGAAGGGTTAAAACGTCATTTCCATTCCCTCGTCTTCCGCTTATCTGGGGCCGGGTTATGGGGGCAACACCCTCAGACGAGAAACACAGTCTTCCCTCACCCCAGCTGCATTCTCCAGCTCACCCGGGAGGATCCCAAGGTGTTTCCTGTCCAGGTGTGAGACATACCCAAAACACCTCACCAGCAAGGTGTTCAGGACTCCAGTAGTTTAGATTTTTTTTTTTTCTGTTAAATCATTCTTTTCTCTTTTTTTTTTCTTTTTCTTCCATTAATGTAAGACACTTGGAGAGATAATGATCATCTTCCTGTATCCAGCACTGAACGTGGTGGATCTTAGAGTGTGTGCTCCTTTTTGTTTTCTTCCAGTCAAGAACACCTTCATTTTACCAAAAGCATAAAATTACTTTCTCTCTATTTTAGGATCAGTGTTATCTCATCTGTTTGGTAAAAATGTAACGTTCTGCAAGCTTTAAATGTTATTATCTCTGCTTTTCTTCAAAATGAAACAAGATTTGGCTCGACATGAAGTACTTTTCTGTTGCCACGAGTACCTATTGCAACAAATTAACAAGTGGTGCATTTTCAGCTTGAGTTTTTTTTTTTTTTTCTTCAAAGAAGCACAACGTCTGGTGTACAACTAAGTGATGTTTCTTTTTTCAGACCAGAAATGATGAGGGAAAGCAGACCTTCCAACAATTCTAATAAATTCCACTTTTTATAGGGCCCATTAGGCTTAAACGTCTGAATTTAGTCTGGATTTCTTCTGAAAATAGATGATGTGATGACTGTGTTGACGTGTCTTTATTTTGCACAGGGCAACAGTGTGAATCTAAAAGAAGCTCTGAGTCTGTATGAAGAACAGCTAGGGAAGCTCTCGTGTCCAGTGGACTTCCGTAAAGAGGTGGTGTGTGTACCTTCCTACTTGGAGCAGTATCCTTTCAATGGTTTTTAAGAAGATTTCAAATAAAACGTCAGGTTTAGTCAAGTGTTTTTCAATCTGTATTCCGCGGCACACAAGTATACTGTGAGAGATCGTCAGGTGTGCCGTGGGAAATGCTCCTATTTCACCTCATCCGGTGATTGTGATCTCCCAAAGATTGCTTTGATCTCACGGTGTTTGTGTAAAAACAAAAACATTGGATTAAAGCGTATTTATTTATTTTTATCAGTAATAAATCTTGTCGTTTTATTTAGAGACGGGCAAGGCTGTCCTGTAACCATAGCAACCCACTCTTCTTCTCTGCTTTTTTTTTGTTATCTCCTGCTGTCCATCCCTCCCAAAAACTACCCCAACTAGCGGATCGTATTTTCGAAGTGTTTTTTGAGACATTAAGTGAACATTAAGGTTGCGTTTTAAAGCAGAAAAAAATCTTTCCTAAATGTTTTCAGAATAATACTTATTTTCTGTATCCCTGCTAACTTTAAACAGAATTAAAATGAGCGAAATACTATAGTTTTCTGCATTCTAACCGCTAAGAAGTTTTCTACAATCTCTTTACATTTGAGGACATTGTTGTTACATCTCAGGTTCCAGCTGTATTTCTGAATTGAACATGTTAACTAGACTTTTTATAAGAAAGAAGAATCATAAAAGATGACAAAATAGGTATTGATGTGTTGATTTGATTCTTTTTCAGAGCTCTTTGGTGAGAGTCACAATTTTGTTAAATAAGTGACTATAGAGATTAATTTTTAACATTTTTTTTGTTGGCGGTGCCTCAAGATGGAAAAATGTACCTGAAAAAGTTTGAAACCCACTGTTTTCGTCCTTGACTTGAGTCTTCCAGATGGGTATTCTACACAGCATGGAAGAAGTAAAAGGTTCCTCTGCGTAACTTTCCTGCTTTAATGTGAATGTAGGAATGCTCTTTACATTTATTTTTTTTTGGTAGCCTGGAGGATGTGCTCAGACTGACGGTGATGTGAGCTATGTTTGAGACACAGACACGTAAATTTGTAGCTATTAAAGTTGGCCTATAAAACTCTGACTTGTACTGATTGTGACATCAGTCAGAATTTTTAAACTGTGCGTCCTGAAAATGATCACATGATAAGATTTCTCTTCCAGTCTCTACCAGGAATAAACAGAATAGTTTGCACTTGTCGATCTGCCTGTAACGCAACCCGGCCTCGGATAAGCGGAAGCAGACGGAACGGAGTGGAAAGTTTACGCTCGTCATAGGAACCCTGGCTCTTTGTAGCTCAGCAGGCAGCTCTCCAATTTTTTGCCTCATTTTCAGTTAATATTTATTCACAAAGATGGTACTATTTGTTCTTGACTCTGGATGAGAAGTTCTTTATTAAAAAACATAAAAATAATCGGTCGTAAATTAGAATTTTACACATTCTACTCATGTGTCGCAGAAAAACAAGCCAAGAAAAGTCACCGATTTCAGTCTGATCTCATCCGTACAGGCATATTGTCAGTTTATTTTTGTCTTCAACCCATTGTAACTGTTTAAGATTTGTTTTAATTCTTTTTTGCTTCTATTTTCAAGCTGAAGGATGCTTGGTAGAAATGTTTCTGCATGAAAAGTGAAGATCCCCTAGATGTTGCTACACTGTTCTTGTGGTGCAACTTAATTTCACATTACATTTCCACGAGAATATATGTTGAGGTGATAAAACGACACCCAAATATTAGATTTTCACCGTGTGTGCAGAAAGTATTCAGATCTCTTCAAAATTTTCACTGTTTCTTTGCACCCATTTGCTATCAAATCAAAAAAAGTTCATTTTATTTCTCATGTACACTCAGCACCCCATCTTGATGGAAAAACGGATGTAGAAATTTTTGCAAATTTATTTAAAAAAAAATCTCCCACCATCGTGGCAGCCTGCTGCGGTGTGATGCAGTGCACAAATTTCCCCGGTGAGGGATCAATACGGTATACAAAAAAAAAAAAGATCATATGGTCATAAGTATTCTGACCCTTTGCTGTGACACTCCTATTTAACCCACACGCAGTCCATTTCTTCTAATCCTCCTTAAAATGGTTCTGCTCCTTCATTGGAGTCCAGTTGTGTTTGATTAAACTGGACTTGATTAGGAAAGACACACATCTGTCTATATATGACCTAACGGCTCACAGTGTATGTCAGAGCAATTGAGAATCATGAGGTCAAAGAAACTGCCCAAGGAGCTCAGGACAGAATTGTGGCAAGACACAGATTTGGCCAAGATTACAAAATAATTTCTGCAGCACTCAAGGTTCCAAAGAACAGTGGCCTCCATCATTTTTAAATGGAAGAAGTTTAAGGACGACCATGACTCTCAATAGACTTGGCCGTCGTGCCAAACAGCAATCATGGGAGAAGAGCCTTTGTGAGAGAGGTAAAAAAGAATCCAAAGTTTACTGTGGCTGAACTCCAGAGATGCAGTAAGTTTCTCACTGAGACGGTGGCTCAGTGGTAGAGCGTTCGCACGCGGACTGGAAGTTAACCGGAAGTTCGTGAGTTTGATTCCCACTGAGTTCATGTCTAGGGTCCTTGGAGAAGACACCTAACCCCCCGTTTCTCCCACCATCGCCGCCGTTGTGGCAGCCTGCTGCGGTGTAGTAGTGCAGTACACAGATTTCCCCGGTGAGGGATGAACAGAGTAAGGAAAAAAAAAAGAAGTCAACTATCACTGCAGCCCTCCACCAATCGAGGCTTCATGGCAGAGTGGCACAAAGCCCGCATAGAGGTTGCCAAAAAACATTTGAAGGACTCCCAGACCATGAGAAATAAGATTCTCTGGACTGATGAGACCAAGATTGAACTTTTGGCGTTAATTCTAAGCGGTATGTGTGGAGAAAACCCGGCACTGCTCACTCACCACCTGCCCAACACAATCCCAAAAGAAAATATGGAGGTGGCAGGATCATGCTATGGGGGTGATTTTCAGCTGCAGGGACGGGACGACTGGTTGCAATTGAAGGAAGAATGAATGCGGTCAAGTACAGCAAGACAATGACCCTAAGCTAAAATAACGAAGGAGGGCCTTTGTGACTGGCCCAGCCAGAGCCCTGACCTAAACCCAATTGAGCAGCTCTAGAGAGACCTAAAAAAGGCTGTCCACCAGCGTTCACCTTCAAACCTGACAAACTGGAGAGGATGTTCAAGGAAGAATGGCAGAGGAATGGCTTGTTGCATCATTCCCACAAAGACTCATGGCTGTACATGTTCAAAAGGGGGCTTCTACTCAATGCTGAGTAAAGGGTCTGAATCCTTATGACCATGTGAGATTTCAGTTTTTCTTTTTTGATAAATTTGCAAAAATTTCAAGGTTCAAGATTCTTTATTGTCACCGTTCTCACGGTGAAATTTAGACAGGCATCCGGCTAAAAAGAAGCTTCTGCTTCTTTTATGTACTGTATATACAGTGCCCAGCATAAATGAGTACACCCCCTTTGAAAAGTAACATTTTCTACAATATTTAAATGAAAACAAACAATATTTCCAAAATGTGCACAGACTAAGTTTAATACAGCATCTGTTGAACTTTTGACTTAAAACAAAAGTTAATAATATAACTGAGATGACATGTTTTTCAGTTTTAGTCAAATTAGTGTGGTGCAAAAATGAGTACACCCCACTGGAAGTCTCTGAGCAAAGCTACGTTTTAGGCTCCCAATGTATAATTAAACAAGCATTCAACCACAGGTGAGTCTATTTAGTCACTAGACAGGTGTTCATCAGCCAGTTGGCTACAAAAGGGTGTTACCTAAAGCAAACCAGCCCTTCCCATTCCTTGCTATCCCCAATGGCACCACATGGAAGAGAAATGACATCTGCGAAAGAAAATCATTTCTTTACACCAGAAAGGTAAAGGCTACAAGAACATAAGCAAAGACATCCTCATTAGTAGAATACAGTTGCAAAAGTAATTAAAAAAATTAAGAAAGATGGAACTGCAACCATTGCACAGAGACGTCCAGGTCGACCACGAAGCTTAACGCCACGACAGGAGCATCTTGTGATGAGAAGGGTTGAAGAAAACCGGCATACAAGTTCCCTGCAATTATCTAGTGAGGTAGAAAGTGCAACTGGAGTGACTGTTTCTCGTGACACAATACGCCGTACAGTGCAGAGGAATGGCATGCATTGGTATCATCCTCAAAAGAAGCCTCTCCTAAAGTCCAGTCACAAGAAAGCCCGTCTAGAGTTTTCCAAGGTCCATACCGACAAAGATGAACGCTACCGGGACTATATACTGTGGAGTGATGAGACTAAAATCAATCCTTTTGGAACCGATGGCTTCAAAACTGTCTGGCGTCACAAGGGTGAGGAATACAAAGAAAAGTGCATGGTGCCCACAGTGAAACATGGAGGGGGTAGTGTCCTTATGTGGGGCTGCATGAGTGCTGCTGATGTTGGGGAGCTGCATTTAATTGATGGCATCATAAATTCAAAAATGTACTGCTCTATACTCCCGCGACAGCCTGGCGACCTGTTCGGGGTGTACCCTGCCCTTCGCCTTGAATCAGCCGGGATGGGCTCAGGCACCCAATACAACCCTGAAAGGGACAGACGGATAAGAAGATGACTGACTGACTGCTCTATGCTGAAAACTAAGATGCTTCCATCATTTCTTGCCCTTGGTCGTTGTACCCTTTTCCAACATGACAATGATACAAAGCACACATCTAAAGCCACTGCTGGCTTTCTGAAAAGGAACAGGGTGAGAGTGATTTCCTGGCCAAATATGTCACCTGATCTGAACCCTATTGAACATCTTTGGGGAATTCTAGAAAGACAGGTTGAGCATCACTCTCCATCCAACATCCAATCTCTGAAAGAGGTCATTGTTGAAGAATGGAAAAAGATTGATGTTGCCAACTTGTGCATTCCATGCCCAGGAGACTTAAAGTTGTCATTAAAAATAACGGAGGCCATACAAAGTACTAAATGTACTAAATTCAGTAGTTTTTGTTGTGGGATGTACTCATTTTTGCACCACCCTAATTTCAGTGACACTGGAAAATATGTCATTTTTATGTTCTAGTATTACTTTTTTGTTTGAGTTATAAGTTAAGATGTTGTAATAAACTTCATTTGTGAATATTTTGGAAATATTTAGTTTTGTTTTCATTTAAATATTGTAGAAAATGTTACTTTTCAAAGGGGGTGTACTCATTTATGCTGGGCACTGTATGTATATATTGGTGCTGTCATTTTAACGCGTTAAAAAAATTAATTTTGACGTGATAATGGTGGCGAGCCACGCTCGCGCATTTGAATAAAAGAAAGAAAGAATTTTGGCCCATTGAAGGACCCGTAGTCTTCTCGGCTGTGTTACATCGCCTACACTGGCAAATTAACAAGAAGCAGTGGTCCAACACGACAGACATGGACAAGACTTGGGAGGATAAGACAGTCGCAGGGGCGGATACGGGGGAGGGTAGGGCACACTTCCCCCGAACCCCCTTTTGGTTCACAAAAAAAAAAAAAAGTGTTCTTACTACTTCAATTACTATAAACTTTGCGCAAAATATGCACCAAAATGCAGAAATATTACTTATTTTTCAAAATGTTTGGGGAGGGGTGGAGGGAAATGCCTCCTCACACCCTCCCACCCCTTTAGAAAATCCTGGATTTGTCCCTGAGTCGGGCCACTGAAAGGCAAGTTTATATACAAAAATAATAGAGACGGGACAAAAGATAAAAACGTAGTAATTTGTAGTTTTTGCAAAAAAGAGTTCTCCTACCACCGGAGCAACTCCAGCCTGACATACCATCTAAACACAAAACATGTTCAGGCAAGTTCCTCTGTTGCGAGTGTGGCTAACAGGAGCTCGCTCCACCAAACCAAGCTAGCTGAATTTGGCAAGCGAATGAGCAAATCCACAACACAGAAATTGACAAACACTATCGCAAAGTTGGTTGCTGCTGATTTCAAGCTAATTTTTATTGTTGAAGATAAGAATGAACCCCAACCCTTAGTTTTACTTTTTTTAATAATGCACCTGGCCTCATGAGGCACAGTTCACCAATAATAAATTGGATTTAAAATCTTCTCTTCTTACTGTTTTCAATTGATTAGTCGTACAGTACATTTTTTTAATATCCTAGAATTCAAATTCTTTATCAGGAGACTTTTTAGCAAATATGACATTAAAATGCTTTTAATTAATTACAAAATCCTGCAATTAATTCAATTATTTTTTTAATTGACTGACATCACTAATATATAATAATGCCTTGTACTTAGTATATAGCGCTTTTCAGGACTCTCAAAGACGCTTCACATATGCATTATTCATTCACTCCATACCAGGTGATGGTGAGCTAGTGTTGTAGCCACAGCTGCCCTCGGGCAAACTGACAGAAGCGAGGCTGCCATTGCGCCATCGGCCCTTCTGACCATCACCAATCAATCGCACACAAACCATTCAGACTAGGCAACGTGGGTGAAGTGTCTTGCCCAGGGACACAACGGCAATTTAATCTCAACAGCCGTCCCACCGTGGCACCTGGGGTTCCGGCAGTCTCCCATCCATGTACTACCCAGGCCCAGCCTGCTTAGCTTCTGAGGTCTGACGAGATCAGGCATTGACAGGCTGGTATGGCCACAATACATACATATATATATATATATATATATATATATATATATATATATATATATATATCAGAAGTAGAAATAAAAGTAAAAATAACAAAAACAGTATAAATAGACAACTTGATGATTTAATAAAAATAATTAACAGTGCAATGTTGTTAATAGTGTGTGTTGTTGTAAAGGATCCGTAGTACTAGTCAGATTAGTGTGCAAGAGGATGGAAGTTGGAGGGGTGATTGCTTTCACAGCTCTGGGGAAAAAACAGTCTCTGAGACGTGAAGTGGTGGTTTTTATGGTCCTGTACCGTTTCCCTGATGGGATAGGTACAAACAGTCCGTAACCTGGGTGGGTGGGGTCCATCGCTATCCGCCTTGCCTTCTGCTGAACTCAGGAGCTGTAGACCAAATCCAGATCTGGCAGTCAGCACCCTACAATCCTTTTTATCTTGTGTGGTGCAGCTGTCATACCACACAGTCATATTCAAACACAGGATGCTCTCTATAGTGGCTCTGTAGAAGTTCATCAGTAGTTGAGAGGATTAATTTAATTTCTACATTTTATACATTCATTTCTACATTTCTATTGTTTTTCTGTCAAGATGGGGTACTGAGTGTACATTACTGAGAAATAAAATGAACTTTTTTCCGTTCCGTCATCTTCCGCTTGTTCCGGGGTTGGGTCGCGGGGGCAACAGCCTCAAGCGGGCAGCCCAGGCCTCTCTCTCCCCGGCTGCATCTTCTAGCTCACCTGGAAGGATCCCAAGTCGTTCCCCGGCCAGCTGTGAGACATAGTCTCTCCAGCGGGTCCGGGGTCTGCCTCTTGGTCTCCTCCCAGTGGGACGTGCCCAAAACACCTCGCCCGCGAGGCGCTCGGGGGGCATCTGAACCACCCCATCTGGCTCCTCTCGACTTGGAGGAGGAGCGGCTCGACACCGTGCTCCTCCCGGATGGCAGAGCTCCTCACCCGATCTCTGAGTGAGAGCCCAGCCACCCTGCGGAGGAAGCTCATTTTGACCGCTTGTATCTGCAATCTCATTCTTTCGGTCACCACCCACAGCTGGTGATCATAGGTGAGGGTTGGAACGTAGATCGACTTGTAAATCGAGAGCTTTGCTTTTCGGCTCAGCTCTCTCTTTACCACGACGGACCGATTGCAGCATCCTAGTTATTGCTGATGCCGCACCGATCCGTCTGTCGATCTCCCGCTCCATCCTTCCCCCACTGGTGAAGAAGACCCCGAGATACTTAAACTCCTCCACTTGGGGCAGGACCCTGTCCCTGACCCACAGGGGGCATTCCACCCTTTTCCGGGCGAGGACCATGGTCTCGGATTTGGAGGCGCTAATTCCCATCCCGGTCGCTTCACACTCGGCAGCAAATCGATCCAGTGAGAGCTGGAGATCACTTTTTTGATGAACTTTTTTGATTTTAGCAAATGACTGCAATGAAACAAAGAGTGAAAAATTTAAAGGGGTCTGAATACTTTCCGTATCCACCGTACGTCACTCTTTGCGCTTGTGCTTTTTTTTTCACAACTGCATTTTTTAAAATTTTGTTTCCTGATATATTTCTTATATTAGGTGCATGGTAAGAAAAGTGAATGTTGCTTTCTTTTTAACAACACATTGGAAAACTTTGTAGAATTTTTATTTATTCATTATAGATCCACCAAATGTTTTTTTTTCTGTCCTTCTTAAAGTAGTTTTTTATGACCTGCAAGAATTGAAGTTTGTTTAGCGTGGAGGAGCGAGGGAATGCCTGACGTGAGTATTTTAAGTTTTAAAGATGAATATGTCTGCTGCTTCATTTATGTGATCATTAAAAGGAAAATAAAGACTAATGGTTGCAACTCCACAGTTGTTTCTTTAGTACCAGAATCATAAATCTGTGCGAATCCAAGGTGGGCTAAAATTATTAGGATTTTATACATTTTCATTAGTCTTAAATGTATTTCTGGAATAAAAGCATAATTTTTTTTTTGTATTATTATTTTTCTCCAGATTTTAGGTCATAGTTAGAGGTGAAGTGGACAATAGTGACATCTTGTGGACTAAATTGGTCAGTGCAGGCTTCTTATGCTCACACATTTTTTTTTTAAATATACTTTATTAATCCCTGACTGGGAAATTTGTGTGCTGCACTACACCAAAGTAGGCTGCCACCTATGGTGGCGCCAATGGTGAGAGAAACAGGGAGTTAGGTGTCTTCTCCAAGGATCCTAGACGTGAACTCAGTGGGATGCGAACTCGCTAAATTCCAGTCCACGGGCAAACGCTCTAACCACTGAGCCACCGTCTTTTCTTTCTTTAGAAAACTGACACATCTCATCATCAATAATAATTGGGTATTTGATGAATAAATATTTTCCTCTAAAATGCCAAATAGAACATCTAAAAGTGTTTTGAATATCACACAGTCACCTTCTTATCCGTCTATCCCTTACGAGGTTGCGGGGATGCCGGAGCCCATCCCGGCTGATTCAAGGTGGGGGGCAGGGTACACCCCGAACAGGTCGCCAGTCTGTCATGGATGTTTTGAATATGATCATTTAAAAAAAATAAAAATTGGGTTGGTGGGGTGCAGTGGTTAGCACAGTGGCCTCATAGCAAGAAGGTCAGGGTTCAAAACCAAGAAAATAGGCAAGGCTTGAAACACAGCTCTCTTTTAGAGTTTGCTTGATCTCCTTGTGTATGCGTGTGTTTTCTCCAGGTACTCAGGTTTCCTCCCCCCCCCCAAAAACATGCATGTTAGGTTGATTGACCACTACATGATTGCCCCAAAGAATGAGTGTGTGTGTGGCCCCTCGACAGACTGGTGACCTGTTTGGGGTGTACCCTGAGTCTTTTCTTGAATCAACCGGGATGGGCTGCAGCACCCCCCGCAACCCAGTAATGGATAGACGGTTAAGAAGTTGACTGTGACTGGGGTCTCAACATTAGTTGAACCAATTAGAGATAAAAATCTTTAATGGGAACACATTCCCATTCCATGTTTCTCAGCTTTGATGCGGTTGATTGGAAACATTTGGAACAGACGCTAATTGAAGAGGACTTTTTTGAAAACTGTTTTGATTGGTTGAAGTTATTGTAGAACAGGGGTGCCCAAACTTTTGGTCCCAAGATCTACTTTTCAACTAGCAAACCTCTTGAGATCTACCAGTCCTGCGACGTCATGTGATGACGTCATGTAATGACGTCACCAAACCCGGAAGTATGCGTCCACTCCTTTATTAGCCGTCAGATCTGCAGCTGAGTAGAAATTTGGGGTGAATTGCAGGCATCCAATCGGGATTGTTTGAAAATAAATGATTTAGAATTGCATAAGGATCTTCTCCACCAGTCAACAAAAAATATTGCTTTGATAGTTTCATCCTGATCCTGCCCAACTTCTGGGTTTTAGTGACGTGGGTTAATGCGCTCTATAACATAAGAAATATGCTAGTATCTAACATCTTATTGATTATAGGCTTAACAACGTGATTTCACATCACAGACTCCCAAAATCTCCAGTAACAGCAGAAAAGCCGCTCGATTGACACTTTTTTTTAATACTCTTTTTCAATGCCATGTGATCTACCCATAATGCCTTTGCGATCGACCAGTCGATCGCGATCAACGTAATGAACACCCCTGCTGTAGAAGAATCTCAGATCAGTAAGTTGACATTGATGTGAAATCTTTACAACCAGGAACTTCCTTTTCTCTGATTTTAAACTAGATACCTTTTTTATTTCAGATCAAAAGTAAGAATAGAACACAAGCAAAAATTAAAAGATAATTTTATTCATTGCAAATCATTTGATTACAGTCTATGAGATGCAGATATATAAATTACTCTGGTAATGACATTATGTACAATCAGTAAACTGATATTTCTGGATCACGATGTGTGTTGGAATCGATTCTGACTGTTTATCTCATTGAGAGCCACGTCCATGTTTGGGTCTTCATCAGCTATGATTGCTCTGTCATCAAATGGACTCCCTGGAAGGATCGAATTTATTCCCATATCATTATGAATGAATCTAAAATGACTATAACTGAATAAAAATAAACCACAGTGTAAAGATTAGAAGCAAACTGTCTCTTACCGATACCATGCAGCTGCTCTGATGAGTTTCTCACAAGGAATGACGATGAGTTGGTTGAATTTTTACCACATGAGATGCTCGAAGAAGGAATAGATGTGCTTTTAGTCAAAGAAGATTTCTTTATAGTCTTCTGTGTTGCTGTGCGGCTCCATTCTGTAAAAGAATAAAAGAAGTAATAATCATTAAAAAAAAACTCTTGAAAGAGGACAACAGTTTGATTAGAAATGTTAGACCTAAATATCTAACCTGAGTTCTCTGCCAGTCTCATTTTGCCGCAGCACAGGTACGTTCTCCACTGTCTCCTCACGTTCTCCTTCACTGCGCAGTGGAAGACGAAAATAAAGAAACCTACAACACAAAGGAATAGTTTTACACATCCATTAGATATTAACATTCATTCATTCATCTTCTGAACTGCTCATTTCCTAACAGGGTTGCCGGCATGCCGGAGCCTATCGTAGCTGATTCAAGCCGAGAGGCAGGGTACAACCCGAACAGGTCGACAGTCTATGACAGGGCCACAAACACACTCATTCCTAGGGACAATTTTGTCTCAGCCAATTAATTTAACACATGTTTTTGGAGGATGGGAGGAAACTGGAGTACCTGAGGAAAACCCATACATACACGGGGAGAACATGCAAACTCCGCACAGAAAGACTAGTGTTTCAAGCCTCGTCCCACCCAGTATTCGAACCCGGACCTTTTTGCTGTGAGGCCACATAATTTAATTTGACCAAAAATGAACCAGTTAACCAACCAACCAACCAAGTTCTTTTTGGATGTTTTGCACAACCTGCAGAAGACTTTTCCATCTTAAGTAAGATCAGGTTTTTATTTTCCTAATAACCTTGTCTAATGGGGCAGCATGATGGTACAGTGGTTAGCACGGTGGCCTCACAGCAAAAAGGTCAGGGGTTCGAGTCTTGGGTGGGGACGAGGCTTGGAACACTGGCCTTTCTGTGTGGAGTTTGCATGTTCTCCGTGTGTATGAGTGGGTTTCCTCCGGGTACTCTGGTTTCCTCCCACCCTAAAAAAACATGCATGTCAGGTTGATTGGCCAGTACCAAATTGCCCCTAGGAATGTGTGTGGCCCAGCAACAGACTGGCGACCTGTTAGGGGTGTACCCTGCCCTTCGCCGCGAATCAGCCGGGATGGGCTCCGGCACCCCCCGCACCCCCTAAGGGGCTGGACGGCTAAGAAGATGACTGACTGACGTAGTCTAATCAACCCACCTTGCAGGGAGTTACAAATGGCAAAGAGGTACATGAAGGGCAGGTTAACTTCATTCCAGGCAAAGAAGGCAAATCCCCAGGTGAGCCCCAAAAGAACAGTGATGCCGGTCACACTTCGTACATCCTGCATCGTGGTGCGATGCTGAACATTGTGAGGGTTCTGCCTTTTAATCCGCTGCATCTGGACCAACACTACGATGAACATAATGAAGTTGAAGAGGAAGATAAGGCAGAAGTACGCCACCACAGCAACGTAGAAAGCAATCCGGTTTTTGAACCAGCAGCTGCAGAGAAAAAATAAATCAGAACTTTGAGCCTTTTGCATCTACTGTAAATGTAGGATTAATAAGAGCACTTACAAGTCATCAGTAGTGCCGTCTGGGAAATTTCCATACGACACAAGACCATAGTTGTTTTTGTCTATAGCAATAACTATTATGACCACAATCATCGGAACGCCCCAGCCCACCGCTGAGAACCTCAGCATGTAGTGGGACACGTAGTTGTTGAAGACTTTAACAAGAGCCAGGTACATGTGGACGCCTTCCAGACCCATCCATGTGAAGGAAACCAGCAGGAAGTAGTGGAGAAACCAAGCGGTGGAAATACAAAGACCCACAGCTTCTGGATAGAGAGCTAACCAAGCGTCTGTCAGGAAGACCAGATTCAGAAGCAGAAGAGCCAGACACAGCTGAATCAGGATTTTAGATGGAATGTCTTTACGCAACTTCCTGCAAAGATAAAAAAAAGTTTAGCTTGAACTAAACCTAACCTTTACTTATTCTGTATAAAATAACCGTTATCTTACTCAAAAGCCAAGTAAGTGAGGAGGGTGATGGACAAGAAGATGGCAGAAATTCCACATCCAATATAAGTGATAAAAGTAAGAATTGTAGCTTGAACACGATCCGTTAGTTGAACTCCAGAAATGTCCTAGAAAACCGAAAAAGGAGATAACATATATAATAACCCCATGAGTAAAGATCTTATTCTTTTGGCATTTCCCTTCAGGGGTCGCCACAGAAAGCCAGTTTCTTCCATCTAACCCTATCTGCTGCATCCTCTTTGGTCACACCAACTATCTTCATGTCTTCCTTCACTGCATCCATGAACCTCCTCTTTGGTCTTCATCTAGTCCTCTTTCCTGGTGGATCCAAATCCAGCATCCTTCTGCTGATGTTCTCTCTCTCTCCTCTGCACATGTTCAAACCATCTCAGTCTGGCCTCTCTGACTTTATCTCCAAAACCTCTAACATGTGCTGTTCTTCTGATATACTCGTTCTTGATCCTGTCCTTCCTGGTCACTCCCAGAGAGATCCACAGCATCTTCATCTCTACTACCTCCATCTTTTCTTTTTTCTTTCTTTTTATCTTTTATTTCGGTCCTATTGTACATTCACAATAAATAAATTTACATTTTTTCTGAACTTATATATAACAAAAGGACCGAGAAGGTATCATACGGCTGAAGCAAATGCTTGTTACGCCGATGCTTTTTTTCTGATCATCATGAAAACAAAATGATATATATATATAAACAGAAATTCATTATGATACATAAAATTAAAAAAAAGTAGTACGTCAAATTAAGAGTATTACAATTACTACTTTAAATTCTTTACACATATAAGCTTGAAATTAAACATCAAGACTTGCATATTTTTTAAGAAATAATAACTTAAATTTCTTCTTTAAACAGGAAAGATTGGAACATAATTTAAGTTCATCCTTGTTTCCTGTCTTTTCCTCAGTGGCACTGTCTCTAGACCAATCAGCATGGTGGGTCTCATCACGGTTTTGTACACTTTTCCTTTCATTTTAGCTGAAACTTTTCTATCACACATCACTCCTGATACTTTTCTCCACCCGTTCCAGCCTGCCTGCACAGGCTTCTTCACCTCTTTTCCACACTCTCCATTGCTCTGGACTGTTGATCCTAAGTACTTAAAATCTTCCACATTCTTTATCTCTTCTCCCTGTAACCTCACTTTTCCATTGAAAATTCCCCATGAGTAAAGATGCAGGGTAGTATTTCTTGATGTACTACTCACCAGCAGTATAGCAAAGTTGGTGAGATGATCACAACGACAAACAGTCTCATTATCTGTTGTTTTTAGGACATCACAGCCATCTGAACTCCAGCCACCAGAATTATCTGCGAGCAGAAAACACGACTCAGCCTCATGTATGTTTCTGTAAGTCTAGCAAACATTTTTTAGAACACTCACTGTTAAACGTAAAGTTCCAGAAAACACACTTTGGAGTGAAGTTTGCCTGTAGTTAAAAAAGATTACATTTTTTGTCGAAAAACTCAAAGAAGATTTAATGAATTGAAATGAAACTTACAGGAACTTGGTTTGTGTTTCTCAGACGTATAATAATTTTATTTTGCAGTCCCCTTATTGACAGATTACCCACTCTCGCTGCCAAAATTCCACTGTTGAGGATACGGCTGCCCAGGGATTTATCCTGTGTGCACATTTAAAGAAAACACAAAAAAAAGCACATGTTACCAACATGTTTTTCTTGAATCTAAGTCCGATTATGTTTGTTTTCTCAGCACCGACCTGGAAAACAGCGCTTTTCTGATAGAAATTAAACTGAACTCTGGAAACCAGCTGCTGCTCGGCATCGGATAGATTCTGTGAGAGGTTGGGGGGTAGTGTGATGGATCCCTGAGGGATGGAGTCTGATACACTTCTCTTCTGTCTTTGTCCCCAACGAACCTGCAACACACAAAGACAAGAGAAAAAAAAAAACATACACACAAGCTTAACAATTATTACCATTTTTATTTGGGTCGCTTGACATTGATGGATAAAGAAAGCTAAACTCGCTTTTTTCCTTTCAGGACAGTGTTATGTCGACAATGAGCAGTGTAATCCAGGGATGCACTCTACAGTCTGATTCATTGGTAGAAATTTTGACCTAGTTTGCTTCAGCACATATTTTTTTTTCATGCAGAAATGGGCCACAATCCGAAAGAAGACTTAATCTTTAACCGCTGGAAAATTCTAGTGGTATTACTTTGAGAATATCAGCAGCTTTTGAGTTATTTAGAGAGGTTCACATATGGTCAAATTGTTTCACACAGAAAAAAATGAATGTTTACCTGAACATTGCTTGGATCTGAGATGGTGAAACTTGTTTCATCGAAGTTCTTCCCCTGTGCTGGTTTGGCAGTCAAAGCCACAGATGGAGACAAAAGAGATTCCGTATTGTTTCCGATGGCCAGCTTTAACCCCACCGTGTCAACAATCCCTATGATCCTAATTGATAAAGACAAAATTAGTATTTTGGACAAAATGATAAAAAAAAAACTGTAATCATAATTTTTATCAACCTCGTGGATGAACTGGACAGCTTTTCTGGTGCGGCACCTAGAAGGTTGCTGACAATGTTAACAGAAGTGTTCCCCAGGGCCAAGCTGACGGTCGGGCCGGATAAGAGTCTTTCCAGTTCAGAAACCAGCTGATTTATGTCTTCAGACGTCAGTGCAGCTACATTACCGGTTCGATCAAGAAGAGCGTTGGCTTGGCTCTCAGCTAGAAGTGGACAATATGGGTTAAGTAGTATTAGTTTTGATGTGATTTCTGTAACAACATGTGTATGATCGCTCACCACTTCCTGCTGCTGTTGAGTTGTTTGTTGTTATGGAAACAGATGTCGCTGGAGAAGTTGTTGTTGTTGTGACAGCAGTAGATGTGTTCACATTAAGATTGCTAGTTGTGTTCTGTTGAGTTACTGCTACGGAGGTTGCTGTGGTTGTGTTTGAGGTAAATGTGTTTGTAGTTGGTTCAGTGGTTGTAGATTCATTTGCAGTCACCGCCATGACCGTGGTCCACGTGGTGGTGTTTGGTTTTAATGTGGTGTCAAGCGGACTGGCTGTACCTGCCGTGCTGGTCGTGCTAGCCCTATTACACTGCTCCCTCACAACCACATTTGTTGCATTGGACCTGCAGATAAAAAAAGAATTTTGATAGTTTCGTATTGTCTTCTTTAGCTTGTTCAGGGTCAAGGCGCAGGGCAGCAGCTTCAACAAGAAAGGCTATGTTGCTTCATCCCAACCACAAAGTCTAGCTCAGCCAGGAAGCGTACCCTGTCCAGCAGTGTGACAGAGTCCCTCCAGCAGGTGCTGAGTCTGCCTCTGGGTCCCTCACAGTGGGGGATGTCCAGAACATCTCACCAATACTTGAGGCAGCCTAACCAAATGCCTGAACTACCAGATCTGGGTTCTCTCAAGGGGGGAGAAAAATGCTGCTATTTCAAACGCTTCCTGCTGCCAAGGCAAGGAAACTAATTTTGGTCACTTTTATTCTGGATCTTGTTGTGTCAAATCTTGTTGTTTCAGTCCCTACCTACAGCTGGAGACCACAGGTGAAGGTGGTTCAAGGACCACCACAACAAACCAATGCAGTGTTCTAATTGTTGCAGATGCCACATTCTTTCGCTTATTTACTGTATCTCCTGCTCAATCCTTTCTTCACTCATGAACAATAACCGAGATACTTGAACTACTCTTGGATCTAGGATCCTATCCGCAACCCATTGGGGGCACGGCACCACTTTTTGGGACTGGACAGAAAGTATTCAGATCTAATTTTGACATTCTATTTTGGCTAGTCAAATCCAAGACAATTACAAGTTATAGAGTTTCATAAAGTTTGTGTTAAGTTGCTTAAAGATTGAATCCACTATGCTTTATTAATATATTAAATTGAAGTGAAACTTACCATTCACTGATGTTACAATCTGTGATATTTATACAGATGCCTTTAGAACCTTGTTTTTTTTCAACCCATGCGAACTGGGAATCCAGTGGATTGCTGCTGACGTCCATGTTCCCACATGTTGCTGTATGACATATTCATTTGCACGCAAACAAAATGAGTTAGGTCACACAAAACATATTCATCAATATAAAAAAAAGTATACAAACCTGCTCTACTGGCTCGACGATTGTAATGGATTTGATTTTCAGACTGGAAGACATTGTTTAGTGCCACGGCCACCACACAGACTGGGAGTTGATGAGTGAAGTGTAAAATTCCTCTACAGGTTTGGCTTCATTGTAGAAAAGAAAAGAGAAAGAAAACAAATAAGGTTTGGCGTTTAACCCGACATGAGGATCTACACAACAGTGCTCGATGCCCACGTGTAAACATGATCTCACTCACTTAGTTGGCGTGGCTTCACAGGTCAGGTTGACATCCTGAGGGGAGACGTCCAATTTAGTACAGAAAAAAAAAGTTTATAACACGGTGGTGCAGTGGTTAGCACAGCGGCCCCACAGCAAGAAGGTTGGTTTTTGAGCCCTTTCTGTGTAGAGTTTGCATATTCTCCAAAGACAATTTTGTAACAGCCAATCAATCTAACATGCATGTTTATGGAAGGTGGGAAGGAACTGGATTACATGGGGAGAACATGCAAACTCCACACAGAAAGGCCAGTGTTTTAAGCCTCGACCCCACTCTGGGACTCAAATGCCGACTTTGTTGCTGTGTGGCCATTGTGCTAACCACGGTTTTACCGTGCAGCCCCATGTTCATTTTAATAGCCAGCAGCACATTACTTGTGTAATATTATTGTTGCATATGTGTAAATATAGAGTTAATGTTTTAGAATCGTATCACCTTGTATTCTGCTGAACTGTTTGGCAGTAGACACACAGACCTGAACAGATATGTTAAAAACAAATTATTCACTCAGATGAGGAAGAGGTGCCATTTTTAAATATATATATAAAACATACTGTGTACTGTTGCATGTTGAAGAATTTTTTAACACCGAAAGCTGTAGAAATACCAGTAAAGATTCCTTATTAGAACATATCAATATGAAATATAAAAGTTCCAAAATAAACTGCAACATTACCAAGGATGACACATGGGAAGAGTTTATTTGGGAATTTTTGATGAAGATGGAAAAAATGTAGAATGCATCTGAAAAATGAAAATAAAATCAATCATAAAGAGCTTAAATATTGTAAAAGTTCTATTAAGGGGATAAAATACTAACCTGTTTTATTACAGTATGAGGAGCAGTTGCAGTTTTCATCTGTAAAAAAAAAAATCACAGTCATTATTTACAACTGAAAGGAGAAAATGATAATCATTGAGGCCAGTGATGTATCTGTTCACTTATCTGAAAATATATGTCAGATATTTGTCGATTTTTATCATTTTTTCAATGAAGTAACTTAATTAAATGACAACTTTTTTTTTTACTTCAAAGTGGAAGAAAAAAAAAAGTTTTACCTGCACTACAGTTAGTTTTCATACTTAGCAGAGTTCCATATGCAGGCCCAGACTGTTCACTGTTAAAAAAAAAAGAGCAAAAGTCTTTAACAATCATTCATTTTCTGTATTGCTTTACCCAATTGGGGTCACAAGTTGACGGAGTCTATCCCAGCTGGTTAAAGTTGGGGTACACCCCATACAGGTCGCCAGTCTGTTGCAGGTACAAAAGTGTTTAGATCAGGCATGGGCAAAGTACGACCTGCAGGCCACATGCGGCCTGTTAAACGTTTAATCTGGCCCGCTGAACTTGAAAAAAAAACAAAACTTGTTAATGTTTTATCCCCCTGCAATTCTGATGTTTTGTCACTAGTCAGCGCACTCTGAATATGTTGGCTTTGTTGAGAATACAACAACATTACTCCCATTAAAATGAGTGTGTTGATGACGCGCACGCTGTCAAAATAAATAGTGTGCACAGATATGCAAAAAAGTCAGGCCCAATACACGCACCTTGTTGAAACATGCAAAATATTACATCAAGCACTCAAACCTAGCGCCGCTAAAGGCACGCGTTTTAAAGCACTATCACACTAGATTTCAGACCTAGTGTGCTAGATTTGAAATTTGACACTCTTGATGTAACATTTAGCACGCTTGTTTAAAATCTAGTGTGCCATCTTATCGGTCTAATCTAGTGGTTACCAAAGCATGCTACCCATCTGCTCCTGTTCTGGCCTCTTTGTCAAATGTTAGAACACAATGTGACCCGCGAACCAAAAAGTTTGCCCATGCCTGGTTTAGATTGTGTCAGGAGAGTAGTCTGTTCCCCCTCTGTGTCCTGTTTCCCCCCTCCCTCTTGTCTGTGTGTGTGCAACAAGTCACACCTGGAACTCATCTGCCGGAGCATAAATGGATCAGTTTTTGACACACTCTTCGCCAGATCGTTGTTTACCATGCTTGACCTGTTATCCAGTTTTTGGCTCCAGCTCCTACATCAGAACCTGCCTAGTTTATCTGTTTTTGTCTTCTTTTTTTTTAACTTTTTTATTAATCTAATAAATCTGCTTGTAATTTCTTCATCTGAGCCTGTCTGTTGTGTCAAGGGTATATTTTTGGCCTTAGCTCCACATTATGACAGATTGAACTAATCTGTAAAATATGTTAGTTTTAACTTTTGAATTGGAGCTCAAAAGCAGCTTTCATCTTAATGTACATATATGTGCTGTACATATTTGTATAGTCATATACAAATAATAAGGTCTGGATTTTTATACAATGATCCAGTTGATGTGTGCAGACTGCTTTTGTTCTCTTTTTCTTTTTGAACTATGTTGAACAATCACAGATGGACTTACCAGGATGAGTTTAGTGGACCAGTATAACTGCAACCGGTTTCCTCATTTAGACTGGAGTTGCACTCATTTCCAAGAGGAGCTGTTTGGTGACACAGAAACTTTTTTGTATAACGGAACCACAGTTTGTGTTTATTTGATTTTTTTTCACATTTTGCTTGACTCACTCAGTCTTGTCACACTTGTTCCATAAATTTGAATTTCAGATGAATTTTGACTGGCCGTGCAGAGAGTGCTGAGGATACAGCATGGAGGCACTCGCTGGTTCAGTCCTAGTGTCAGAGCACACCTGGTTTCGCTGAAGCATAAAGTCCTCTTTAGAAGCAAAAAGAATGCGGGGTACAACATTTCAATCATGTGATAATAATATTATACTACTTACTTTGTTGCATTTTGTATGTTGCATGTAACCTCCAACCCCTGGAGTAAAGAAGGGACAAAGTCAGATGAGGTGTTCATTAGTAGAAATAAATGAGAAACACAAAAGACACTTATTTCTGTTCATGAACACCTTTAAGGCCGTTACCTTCCTTAGACTATGATCAACTAATACAAAGAAATGTGTAATCAATTATTACCATGTTAATGTTGTGTTTTTAATTAATTAACGAAGTACATAGAGCTGCCGTCCCTAAATTTTTGAAGCACATCATGTTGTAACGTGATATTATTTTGTAAAATCATGAAACATTTCACTTAAAGTGTGATATGTGGCTGTAAAACGTGACATTGAAAAACCATGTTGATTGAACTTTTCAAAAGTGGACATTTATTTTTAACCTAGATTTGAGCCAAAGAGACGCAGTCACCGTCATGTTGACAGAAAGACTATGTACATGAAAGACTTTCAAAACAGAAATGGTCGACAGGGATTATCATATATTTGAATAAATGGTTTGATGATTTGTTTATTTGATTGTGATGGGGCGGCACGGTGGCGTGGTGGTGAGCATTGTAGCCTCACAGCAAGAAAGTAGGGAGTTTGAGTCTCAGATGTTTACGAGCTGGGAATAATGGCCTGTCTGTGTGGAGTTTGCATGTTCTCCCCTTGTATGCGTGTATTCTCCAGGAACTCCAGTTTCCTTTGATCCTCCAAAACATGCATGTTAGGTTGATTGACCACTATAAAGAAATTGTCCCTAGGAATGAGTGTGTGTGTTGTAGGGTGTATGTGTCTGGCGACCTGCTCGGGGTGTACACTGTCCTTCTCCTCGAATCAGCCGGGATGGGCTCCGGCACCCCTCGTAATCCCGTTAGGGAGGGACAGTTAAGAAGATGAATGAATGATTGTGTCGGTGATTAAAGGTATAAATTCTGTGGAGTTTGTGGCCAGGTGAACTATCAGACGGATTGTCTGTCTGATTTTGAGGGAGGCATAGCTCAGTGGTAGAATTGCTGTCCTTGAACCAAAGAATTGGCGGTTCGATTACCCAATGAGTTCATGCCTAGGTGTCCCTGGAGAAAACACCTAAACCCCAGTTATTCCCACCATTGGCACCATCATGATTGCCTTTTGCGGTGCGATACAGCAAAAAGTAATTTCCCCTTGAGGGATGAATAAAGTATGGTTATTGTTATTATTATTTATCACAGAAATAAGTGTGGACAGACGTGAAACTAATCACACTTTTGCAATATAATTACACATTATAACGTTATACACTTAAAACTATCTTTTTTACTGATGGCAGCACTGTGCTTCCCTCATATTGCAGTCTTCTACTTCTGGGCACCGGACGGTGAGGACAACTTCTGCTACATCTAGCAGGTAAGCCCGGACGCTGCTGATTTGTTATTTTGCATCTTTCTCTGTTTTGTTGTTGATGTACATAAATGAGTGATCACTCTGGGCACTAGGACATAGGTTACAAACTGAGCACCAGTGGGCAAAAACAAAGCAAATATTAATAGAGAGAAACAGAATTTTGTTACTGAAAAAAAATGAAATAGACTTACATATATACAGTATATATGAATATAATATGTTTGTACCTTATAGAGTTGTATAGTGTTATTTACAATACACATTGTATATGCTGTATATTCTGGTCCAATATCAGACTGCTAGCATTCACCAGGTGAATATCTCCCTATTACTTTTTATGGTATTAATGCTGATGAAGAAAAAAACTATGCTGAAAAACAACCTCGTTGTCATTGCTTCGGCTAAACCATGCTATTATACAAACAGAACAAACAGAGATAATTTTTCTTGCCTTGTTGGAACAGCAAAGACAGTTTAATTTACAGCTTTCTGGTCCTTCAATCAAACTGCTTTTTACTGATCAGCTCTTTAGAAACATGAGCAGCAAAAACTTGAGATGTGGGAGATTATTTTCTAACTACAGAAAAAGAAATAGCTGATTATTGACATGATTACCTCTAAATATTAATAAGAATGCATATAATAAAATATATATATGATATATAAAAGGGTGTAAATGAAAAACAACAAAACAAAACTGAGATTCCTGACATTTTTTTTTTACAATAATGTAGACATTTTGCAAAAGTTTTTTTTGTGTGGCTCCAGTCATCATACTAAACAGATTAATTACATAGTTTGTTTATCAATCGTAATCTCTGATCTCATTTGTTAGATGATGCCTCACTGGGGACGCCACCAAGCTTATCAGTTTTAGTTTGAAATCTGTAAGAATTATTATCAGATTTTTTTCTTCCATCTGTTTGAACATAACATGATTATATTAGCAGATCGATCACATATTTTGTTTATGTTCACAGCTAGTCTACACGGTGGTGCAGTGATTAGCACAGTGGCCTCACAGTAAGAAAGTCCAGGGTTTTGAGCCTTGGCTGGGCCGAGGCTTGAATGCTCGACTTTCTGTGTGTAGTTTGTATGTTCTCCATGTGTATATGTGGGTTTTCTGTGGGTACTCTGGTTTCCACTCACCCTCCCCAAAACATGCATGTTAGGTTCATTGACCACTGTAAAATTACCCCTGAGAATGAATGCGAGTGGCCCTGCAACAGACTGGCCCCTTAATCGTGGTGTACCCTGTCTCTCATTTGTAATTAGCCGGTATAGACTCTGGCACCCTCTGTGACCTTGACAGGAATAAGTGGTTCAGAGGATAAATGAATGAGTGTTCTCCACAGCTAGCTACTAGGCCTCCAAATTGGTTCAGAAATGAATCCTTTCTTCCATCTGACTTGGCAGTCTTCAGTTATGCAGGACTGAAGCATCTTCACACCAAAACTGACGTCATAGATGGATCCATGTTAGAATCATTAGAACATTTTGGTTTTGCCCACCAGTGATTAGATCAGCAAGATTACTTTTTCACAAAAACCCTGAAGGGAATCAGAATGAACTATTCCCAGAGACTTTGGTTTAAATTATGTTCAATGACACCATTGAAACATAACTAGTTTTCAAAGTCAAGATGTTGAGGAAATAACTTCAAAGCTATTTCTACAAACAGTCAATAACTTACCTGAAAAAGTGAAGTTGTATTGTTTGGAATCCAGCTGAAAAAGTATTTTCACACATTAACGAACAGGCAAGACAAAAATCCAGAACAATAATTTATGTCTGAACTGGTGTGGAAAAAGAAATTGTTATTTAAGGCTGAGTTTTAGGAACAGTTGCCAGGCTACGCCACCAAGTACCTCCACTAACTTTAATCTCACATGCCAGAGATGCCACCATGACATCGAACGTAAAAGTATTTATGTGTACAGTCGGCCCGTCAGTGCGAAACGCAACAGCAAAATACAAAACATTAAAAATTTCACCGAAAATGATAACTTTTCAATGTTACGAAAAGGGCGGAGAATAGTTCTCATTTCTGACTGGTCAGAAAGCAAGTCAATCTAGACTTTCCATTTTCTGTTTTTTGCAGCACACAAGATGTGTGACTTTTTTACAACACTTGCAAATAATTTAAATAAGAACTTTAAATTGAACTGAAAGAAACTGGAAAGAGTTTAAATTACAAATGGTTATATCAATAAACAATTTTTAGATGATTTTTTTCCTAAGATGATTAATTGATAATTAATTGATAACATTGAATGACACATGACTGATGAAGCGGTGAGGCCACTCATCTGGATAGCTTGGTAGCTAAGAATAGAGATCAATCAAGTTCTACAGTTTGTATTTAGCAGTAATTTCTGAAATACAGAATTTAAAGACAGAAAAAAGACAATGTGTAGTTTGCCCTATTGCTGATGAGATTTGGGTAAAGTTTCATCTTTCCGCTAGCCCTCGTTAGCTAATTGTACATGTCCCATCCAGTTCTAATCAGAAAGGAACAGTCGGCTAAACTAAAAAAGTAATCATCCCTTTTTGCCACTTCTGAACTTGACTTTTTAAGAAAATACCACCAAAAATCTTTCAACAGGGTATTCATTTTTTAGAAACCAGTTAGTTAAATACCTGATTTGTGGGAAGTCATCAATGTTCAGAGTATCACGTTTCTTTCTAACAAGTGGTGGTGCTATTGATACGGACATTATTGATGGAGGAATTGCACTTAGAATTGTAGCGAGTAGATTTCCTCCTCCGCCTGCTGTGCCAGTTGTCTGTGTAGTCACACTTCTTTCAGGTGGAGACGCTGGCTGATGGCTGGTCTGCATCACAGGCACTTGGGTAACATGATTCAATGTGGTAGTGTTCTGCACTTTTAATGTAGTTGATGTCGCAACTGTTGTTGTAGTGCTAGTTGTTGCGGCCTCCAGGGTAGTTGTGCTCTCTTTGTTCAGTATTGAAGATGTTCCCATGGTTGCTGTTGTACTGATTGTTGGTTCCATTGAGGTTACAAGCATGGTTGTTCTTTCTGTGTTTAGGATTGAAGATGTTCCCATGGTTGCTGTTGTACTGATTGTTGGTTCCATTGAGGTTACAGCAATGGTTGTTCTTTCTGTGTTTAGGATAGAAGATGTTCCCATGGTTGCTGTTGTTCTGATTGTTGGTTCCATTGAGGTTACAGCAATGGTTGTTCTTTCTGTGTTTAGGATAGAAGATGTTCCCATGGTTGCTGTTGTGAACATTGTCACTGCCCCCGAAGCTGTGGCTGTACTTGCGGTTGAAATGGAGTCCTGACGTTTTGTAGGTACTGAGCCTGTTGTTGCATTGTAAAGGTCTGTTGTTGCCGTTATTTGTGTTGCCATATCAGAAGTGATTGTATGTGTAGTTTGAGAAGATGCTGGTGCAGTAGTTGTTTGGAGGTTTGATGTCAGACACTTCCCCAAATTCTCTTTGAAAACTTGGCTGAGCTGAAACAAAAGAAGTTTGTGGGTGACTTTCAATTGTACACTTTATGTTTTAACTATAAATGATTAGGTTTTATACATATGTTATATAAATAAGCATATGTGTATACCCAGTGGTTGATTTCAGATACATTCTTCCTTTCGGTTGTATCCACGATGACATCAACAAAGTAGTACTCTATTATCAAATGGGCAGATTTGAATAAAGGTTGTGAATTTGTGTGGCAGCCCAATACACGAAGTAAGAGATGGGTCATTTACCTAGATCCACTGCAGTTATGGTTGAACTGGAAAGACTGGAAGGAGCAGTAGAGCTTGGTACAATGGAAGCTTGAAGTAATTGAGGAATATAAAACAATCACAGTCATCAAATTGATTGTACAAAGAAACCCACTTTGATTGATATGGCTTTTTTGAGATTTTAAAAGAAAACATGAAAATTTGATACATTAGTAATAAAGTTTAGATATTTTTTTTAGCTGTTTTAGTTTCACTAGATAAGTTTATTATCTTTGGGATAAAAATCTCTTATTATTTAGCTTCTTGGAACAAAAAGTATTTTTCATGGGTCACTTGTCTTTATGCAGTGAAATTTTCTTTACCTGTAGTCTGTTCAGGTGTGGTAGAAGGAGGATGAGGAGGAGTTGTTACCTGACCAAAAGACTGACCTAATAAAAAAAGAACAATCATTTTACACTTTACATCTCTTGTTATTTAGCTTCTTGGAACAGAAATGATTTTTCATGGGTCACTTGTCTTTATGCAGTGACATTTTCTTTACCTGTAGTCTGTTCAGGTGTGGTAGAAGGAGGATGAGGAGGAGTTGTTACTTGACCAAAAGACTGACCTAATAAAAAAAGAACAATAATTTTACACTCTACATCTCTTGTTATGTAGCTTCTTGGAACAGAAATGATTTTTCCTGGGTCACTTGTCTTTATGCAGTGAACTTTTCTTTACCTGTAGTCTGTTCAGATGTGGTAGAAGGAGGATGAGGAGGAGTTGTTACTTGACCAAAAGACTGACCTAATAAAAAAAGAACAATAATTTTACACTTTCCATCTCTTGTTATGTAGCTTCTTGGAACAGAAATGATTTTTCATTGGTCACTTGTCTTTATGCAGTGAAATTTTCTTTACCTGTAGTCTGTTCAGGTGTGGTAGAAGGAGGATGAGGAGGAGTTGTTACTTGACCAAAAGACTGACCTAATAAAAAAAGAACAATAATTTTACACTCTACATCTCTTGTTATTTAGCTTCTTGGAACAGAAATTATTTTTTCATGGGTCACTTGTCTTTATGCAGTGAAATTTTCTTTACCTGTAGTCTGTTCAGGTGTGGTAGAAGGAGGATGAGGAGGAGTTGTTACTTGACCAAAAGACTGACCTAATAAAATAAGGAGAACAATAATTTTACACTCCTTATATATATATATATGTTATATATATTTATTTTTTTATCATACAATATTCATCCCTGATGGGGAAATTCCTGTGCTGCATTGCACCGAAGCAGGCAGCCAGTGATGGGAGAAACAGGGGGTTAGGTGTCTTATCTTACTATTTTTATTGTTTCCTCAAAACAGCATCAGGTCGAATGTTAATTTTTATTTCAGTTAAAGAGACAGTAGCTAGCAGTTCAGGTAAAATGCGGGCTGGGAGGGGTGTGTGTGGGGAAGGCCGGGGGGGAGTCTGAGGGGGGTTTAGGCATGAGCTCAGTGAGATTCGAACCGGCAACTATTCAGTTCAGAGATAGCAATTTTATCGCAGAGCTATGCCTCCCCTTTGAAATCTAGTCTTGAAAGCTAATGTGCTTTTTGGTAGATGTTTTACTAGTTGTTATGACGCTGATGTGCAAATGAGTTAAATTTGACTTATGCCGTGGAGTACCAATAAAATTCCCAACAATAAAAATGATAAGGTACAACACATAGATTATATGTAAAATATATATATATATATATTACACTGTTTTTTAAAAAACCTGATCACATATTGGTGTAACCTTAAACTTATTGAGGGAAAATAGTGACAACTCATTAGAATGATATTTATCTTTTTTGTAACGTACCGCATTCATCGCTGAAATGGGGAAATTAGTAATGCTGCATTGCACGGCAGCAGGCAGCCAAGACAGCGCCAATGTGGAAGTAACTAGGGGTCAGGTGTCTTCTGCATGGAAATTTAGGCACAGGCCCAGGAGGAATGGAACCAGCTTCACAAAGTCCATAGTCATTCTTCCTCTAAGCTAATGTCTCTTCCTTTCTTCCCGTTCCTCTCGTAAAAACACCTCCTTTGTGTGATGACTAATTAGGTGCCTTTCAGACTGGATTAGCAGGTTGTACTGTACATCAAAAAAGAACTTGACGCATTTGTGAGTGTGTATGTGTTAGCGCGTCAGACAATGCTTTTTCTTTTTTTTTTTTAAATGAAAGTGTGATCAGTTTAGTAGGTATTGCTACCAAGAACATTTCTTCCAGTTTAATCATCTGTCACCAATGTGAGCGCTCACCTGGCAGAAGAAGAAGAATCATCAGTTGGATCCTCCACTGAAACAAGCATCTAACAAAAGACTCTGACTTTTGTACTCTGTAATTAGACAAACAGCATTGTAAAACACAACCACACAGAGAGACATTTTTTTAGTTACAAGTCTGAAAGCGTTATTTTTGTGAGCTCACGCGGTCTAAGCTATATAAAGAAATTAAAACAATAAATCAAACAAGTTAAACAAAACCTGATGGAAGGATTAACTTTATTACTGTTTCACAAAACAGCACACATTGAAATGATTCATATAAAGAGCTGCACAGACAAACACTAGTTTCCATGATGGAGCTGGGAATGTTTGCATAAGACTGAGCCTGTTGGTGGTTAGAAATATATTGTTACATACTGAATGTAAAATCTGTTCCATTCCCACTACAATCTGTTTGTACAGATATGCCAGTTTACCCAATGATTTCAGCATGTGAAATATTTTTTAAAATAGATTTACATTGTAATTATGAAGGTTGGCTGTAATTAGTTTATATGTAGATAACTAACAAACTTTAGCTAATTATGTGTAAAATTGTACTTAAACGTCTCAAATTAAAAAAAAAAAAAGCTTTGCAAAAAGCTTTGCAAATTTAAACAGATTGATAATGTACAAAGTACAATTTGTGTCAGTTTTCAGCATTTAAACAAATGCAAAAGGAACTAACATTTTGTAGGCACAAATTAAGATGCAAAATTGTTAAAAAGCAGAACAACTTAATACACCGCTCCATTGTGTAAAATAGGAAGCGAAAAACTGAGGAAGTGAATGTTTTGGAACCTTGTAAATTTGCAATACTTAAAAATTTAGATGTTTAATTTGAAAGTTTTTTATAATTAGTATTCTGAGAGCAATTATAGATGTTTGTAAGAATATTTCAAAACCACATTTAATATTTGCTTCTTATTCGTTCTCAGCCTGACTCATGACTCAAAAACATGTCTTGCATTGATAAAAATTATCCAAAAGTTTATGGGAGGAAAAAAAACACAATTCATCTCAGAATAAGAATTCACAACAGTTAATCATTTCAACATAGTTCTGTTCTAATCTGGAACAACACTGACCAATATTCTTGAATGACATAGAAACAGAATTTTTTCCAAAACAAGGTAGACTAAAACTTTACCTTAATGAAGAAGCCGATGTATGGCAGGATAGAAATCCACCTGAAATCCTTCCTGGAGCTCTCATAGCTTCTTCATTTCTATTTAACATGACTTTCATGAGAGAAAACAAGATCAAACCACACTAACAGCCTCTACGTGGCTGGTTGTGTTGCTTATAATTCACAACAGCTTTCTTAGACAGATTCAATACCTGACTGTGACACACCTCTAAAACCTCAGCCTCAACAGGCAAATGTCATTTACATTCATTTTAGTTCAAGCATGTGACACAGTTGTTCCACCACTAATCAGCCAGCAGGTACTCAAACAATAGATCACAGGAAGCTTTTTGTTCTCTCTCTGTAAAAGAAAAAAAACTACAGGACTCACATGCCACCAAGTTCCACATAGCTTTTAAAAAAAAAAAAAGAAGAATAACATTTCTATTTTTGCCTGGCCGTCAAGGAGTGCCTCAGGGTGTGTCAGAACTATGTCAGTGTAGTTTGTGATACACATGAGAGGAACATGGTTTAAACACCACAGAGGAGAGAGACTTTGCATTTAAGACATTAGTCTTCCATAAGTATTTGTGAGAGTCTGTAGGAGAAAAGCATCTTTTCCACCGATGATGTGGTCACACATCTTTCATAATCTATTGTAGCTTTTTAACTTGTTCAAAGCAGTAACTTTGCTTTGTAGCGAACACACACTGGAGTTATGACAAAAAGGTGTGACTGAGTGACTGACATATTTACAGAGGTATGTGAAGCACCCATTAAACAACCCGGTACACTGTTATAATCTTCTGTTATGTATCAAAAATGTTTGAAGGGAAATGCACAATAAGGAAACACTAGTGACAAACTCTTTTTTTAAAGAGTACTGTTTACATGGATCAGAAAAAGTCAACTTCCTTTGAAGCAAGTAATTCAATTTCAACTTAAACTCAGAATATCTGCATCTTACCTTTACAATAGCAAAGATAAGCTCAAGCCTATCTGAATTGAATTAAACAGCACAGAAAATGAATGGCTGTACAAGATTTGTCCTGACAAAGCACACACAGAAATTGAGGTTTAACACCTATAGCACGGGTGCCCAACAAGTTGATTGGACTGATTCCAAGTAAACCGCCAGGTGTGTAGTGAAAAAAAATGAAATGACAGGAAGTCAGTGTTGGCAACTTAGTGACTTTGACGCTATTTTTAGCGAGTATTCGGACCCTCCAGTGACTCTTTTTTTTTTTTTTTAAAAAGCAACAATCTTGCAGCTTTTTTGGAGTTTTTTTTTTTATTTTTGGAGTCTGTGAAGTGAAAGTTTATTGTTAAGCCTGTTCTCAATGAGCAGTGCCTGATGCTGCTGCGGCCCCTCTTGCTCCAAAAGCACTGCATGCGTGTGGAAAATGTCTGTGTGTGGGCTTGAAAGAGAGAGATAGAGTGAGAGACTGCGAGTCAAAGAAAAATTTGTCTGTGTGTATGTTTGAGAAAGACAGAGGAATTTGTTTGTATGCGTGTGTTTGAGAGTAATTTATCTTTAAGTGTGTGTTTGAAAGAGGCTGGGTTTGTGATGTGATGTCTAATTTTATTATTATTATTATTATTATTATTTATCATACTATTAATCCTTCATGGGGAAAAAAATAGCTCTTGGGACAGAAAAGGTTAGGCACCCCCGACCAAGACAGACTTTTGCATTTTTTAGCAATGCTGGTGATTATTACCCAGGTTAGTTTGCATAACATTAAGTTGTTATTTTTCTTTTAAAAGTCCAAATCCGTTATGAAGTTTAAAAATTTTAATTCATTGATTTGAGCCATGTTTTGTTACGCATCACACTCCTCTATCCACCAGATGTCCCTAGTTTTTAACTCTAGTTTTACCGCCTAAAATCAGTCAGTCACTAACCCTCTACCAAACAAAACCTACCAGCTTTGTAACTCTTTGTCCAATTGTGCTGACATTAGGCTTAGGATTCCGTTGACCAGTTTGTCACGCCTGTTTTACACCGAAATCTTTCAAGATTAAATTTTAACAACAAGCAAGATTTGTAGATTAAAATGATATCTTTTAGATTAAAATTGGTCACAGGTGGTTGAACGGCGTGCAGCAATGTCTGTAAGCTTCTGTTTTGTGTTCAGTCAGTGTTGCTCCACCATCTGTCTGTTTTTTCCAGGTGCAGTCTGGGTTGAAAGATGAACTTAATGAGTCTCTGTTAATATCGGCACACGTTTGGCATTAAATGCAATGTAAAGCACCATTAATTACTTAACCAGGAACTGGATTTTAATACAGGAATTGTATTTTAATACAACACGATACGTAGCTCAATACAATATGATTCTATAACATCTTCTTTTAAGGTGATTTGATTTAATATAAATTAAAAATCAGACCATAATGTAGTTATCAAAATCTGAAATCTATTTGTATACAGTAATTAAAACTAACATTAGTGGTGGATTTATCTTCTATTTGTTGATAAAATGCTTGCTAATTAGGAACATAGATGAACATAAAGTGCTGATCAATTGCAAAATCGATATTTGAAAAATGGGAATTGAAATGGTATCAATTTGAATGTTATTAATATGTCGCTAAGAATCAACTTTTCAGGAGGCAAAACTTTTCTTATGAAGCTTATCACTTATCACTGTGCTTTTTTTAAATGTTGTGTTCATTTTGTGGACAAATCAAAAGAAACTGTTGCCCTTACGATCCATAACCTTTGAAACAAGTTTAAGTTTCTATTTTTTTTCCTTCCAATGTCAGGAATTCGATCGCAGTGATAAAGGCAAACAGTCACCTCATTGGTGACCTGCTGTCTTTGTATTCTAAAATTTCACAACTCCATATTATGCAACCATGTTTTACCGACTTCATAGCAAGTAGGCTAATCTCTTCTTTTCATCTCCCACACCCCAATCCTCCTGGCAGGCCCCCCTCCCTCATCAACTAATAATTACTGCTTCACATAAATCAATTTAAAATTTGCTCAGAGAAGATGAGGTGAGGCTATTAGATAATGAGACTGGGCTTAAATGTGTCCAACCAACATTAGAGTTATTATTCAATAGCTGCATTTCTGTTGCCATAGCAATTTTTTTGTTCTTCACCAAGATTTGAGAAGTCCACTCCAGCTGTGCAAATTACACCTTAAGAATATTCATAACACCATTTGGATGTTTTTTACATTTACATTTTATTTGCATTTTAAGCAGAATGTCTTTCTGATGTATTTTCTGTTTAGTTTTTCTGGATTTGCATTATTAAAAAATCATTAAAGAGCCGTCTGGCGAAAGGGGTCATTTGACAAAGATTCAAAACCATAGAACGAGCAGGTGCTGAACAAAGGTGAAGCAGTGAATCACCAAAGAGCTATTAAGAGCTAATGACAATCAGTGGAACCTTCACACCTAGTTTCAAAGCCATGGATGAATTTTCTCTTTAATCAGATGCCCTTTAATGTTGAATTAAACCCACACGGAATATTAGAAAACCATCTGGCTTTTTAACATTAATTTCCAAGGCTTTATTTGAATGTCAACTTTAAAAAAAGAAACGGTTAAAAGTCCACCCCAAATAGAAAACATAAAGTAGTTAACTAATTGAAAAAACACAATTAATTATTGTTTGAAAAAATGCCACAAAAAAGATCCCATACCACACTTTTAGACAACATCCCTGAATTTTAATAAACAGTTTAATAAATATAAGATTCATCCAATATAAAAAGCAAATGTAGACCCCAATTTATCATTTACAGCCCCAATTATATCGTTAAGAGCTTATCATTAATATCAATAATATTCTAAACAATTAAGAATTAAACAATATCTATCAAATGATGAAAATAATGCAGATATATACAAATACATACATATGTATATGAGTGTATTTGTTCAGTTCCTTTTCATAAAGAGTTCCTGCAAAGTCATGATCACTCTATGAAAACAGCTGTTCCCTGTGACAACTTAACTTCTGTTTTTTGTGGGTGCGATATAAGCAAAGATGTTTGCTTTGTTTTTTGCACAAGAACAGTCTTTGTGCGAATTTAAGGTCATCAAAATTTTCACGTCCTGTATAATGGTGGTGCTCAAAGAAAAGAGTTCCGCTGCTCAATCGATGACTTAAGCATACATACTCCAGTAAATGATGTTGAAGAGCAGATAAGCAAGTGGAAATATGACTCTGGAGTACGAGTCAATCATGTAGCTGTTGCTCATGATGAAGCTAAGATTGTATTTTAAGGTGTTTCTGCGTCGCAGCCTGGTTCCCTCCGTAGGTCCAGAGATAGTGGAGTTCCGAGATTGCGTGTTTCTTTCTGTGTTTGGGCTGCTGGCAACCTCTGTAAACGAAGCTAAGTCTATGTCATTGTCATGGAAACAGCCATCGAAGGCCATGGCCTGGGTGGCATTGTAGTTGCTGGGAATCTAGAAAACCAAGAGAGAAGAGAAAAGGTCATGGACAAAATTCATCTCTGAGAATGGTGCAAAAATTTCTGAACTACCTTTGCATTCTTAAGTTTTTTCATTTCTTCTACGGTGGTGAAGTAGTTGACAGCAGCGTATTCGATAACGGACAGAAAGACAAAGAGGAAACTTGCCCACAGGTAGATGTCCACAGCTTTGACGTAAGACACCTGTGGCATCGAGGCTGAGACACCAGTGATGATGGTGGACATTGTCAAAACTGTTGTGATACCTGCGTTTACAAATACCAGTACAAAATTAGATTGCAATCAAATTAGACCTGTTGCTATGTGGGATTTGTTGAACCGTTTGATGATAAAAATACTAAAAAACCGTCTCAGTACCAAGAGAGACTCGAGCAGGGACAGCCCTTCTGTCTATCCAGAAGGACACCCAAGACAGCATGACCATCAGCATGGTGGGAAAGTATGTCTGAAGCATGAAGAAGAAGATATGCCTTCTCAGAATGAAGTTTATGTAGAGCCGATTGTACCAACCTGGGGTGGAGCAAAAGATGAAGAGAAAATAAACGGGTGCATGATGGGTAGAAAACAGCCTAAAAACACTTGTATGCTGTCGAAGTAATAAAACTTAGTAAACTTGTAAAGGAAAGTTCCAGGGAATGGCTACAGAAGACATGCATATATTTTTTTTTATATACAAAAAAGAAAATTTTAAAAATGCCACATTATAGATAAACTGTTTCTATGTATACGTATATAGTCTGCTCATATTTGTTCAAACCCATGGCAAATTCCGACTTTGAAAGAATTTTAGTCAAAAAGGTTTTATGTTTTGACCTAGATGACACAAGCTTCTTCGAAAACAGGTGTGCCCATCCTTTTTTTTTCTCCAAGATCTACTTTTCAACTATCAAACCTTTTGAGATGTACCAGTCCAGCGTTAACATCGCAAACCCCCACAGATTGTTTTCAGCCTGCAGTAAAACTACCCTCACAACATGTTTTGTTGTTGTTACAAAACCATTACACATCACATCAGAAACACACCCTCTCACAAACATACACAGAAAATTCTTCTCTCACAAACAAAAGCACACAAACAAATTCCTCTCTTTCAAATACACGCAGATACACACACAGACAAGTTCCTCACTCAAACACACACAGACACGAAGTTTCTCTTTCTCTCAGAAAAATACACAGACAAGTTCCTCTCTTCCTCTCTCTCAAACAAACACACAGACAAGTTCCTCTCTCAAACGCACTCACAAACACTGACATATTCCTCTGTTTCGCTGGCTCTCTTTTTCTCTCTCTAACACACTCACATTTTCTGAGCCCACGAAGTGCTTTGGGAGGGGAAGAGGTCGCTGCAGCATCAGACCCTGCTTATTAAACAGGTTTAACAACTTGCTTCATGTCACAGACTCCAAAAATCTTTTTGTCCATAGTCAATTTTGCTATATATAGCGTCAAAGTCGCTAAGGTCCTTGAATTAATGTAATATATATATTTTCGCCCTACACACGTGGTGGTCAACTTGGAATCAGGTAGACTGCGATCGATTGGCTGGGCACTCTCATTCTAAAATATTGAATTATTGTGAAAAAGAAATATATTTCATTTGTACAAAACGTTACATCTCCAAAATTGTTCTTATTCTTCTCACTGGTTATAAAAAACTTCCTGCCGTATTCCAAGAAACAAATGCTTTTTTTTGCACATTAATCTCTAGCTTTCAAGAACATATCACACCAGAGTGTGTCACTTCCAGTCCAAACAAATCATTTTTGTAACTTTAAGTCAAAATTTGCCAAGAGTAAAAATAATTTTGAGCAGCACTACATATGTAAAAGAACACATAATTGTCAGTGTTTATCTTTTTAAAATCTTTTTTTTTTTTTATGTTTTCATTCGGGGTTGCTAACGCAGTTCTATCTCCTGTATTCTCTGCTATGACACCAACTATCTTCATGTCTTCCTTTACTATATCCTTAAATAAATTCCTCTTTGGTCTTTGTCTAGGTCTCCATCCTTGCAGTTTAAAACTCAGCATCCTTCTACTGTTATAAAATGAGATTGATTAAAAAACAAAAAAAGAATTGGGTTCTGGAGCTCTCTAATTGTTTCCAACAGCAACAACAATTCAGAGGGCCCCGAGATCCCAGCCTCACATACCAGTGCTGCTGTAGAAGGCAAGCCCAAAGGAAGCCTGGAAGTCTTCAATAAAAAACTGAGAGAGCATGATCTCATCAGTCCTTAATGAATTGTTCCCGTTCTTCCAGTAGAGCGTGAGGTCGTTCTCATTGTAAGCATCTTTAAGAGAGGAGAAATGGGATGGGTACTTTTCCATATTTCCACTTTAAGGATAATTGTGAATGGTTTTTTTCTCAGAGGAAAAGAGAGCTCTCAAAAAAGGGGATTCTCAGTTTTCCTCTGAAATCACCAACCCGTGGTGCACATTTACAACAATAAGAGGCAAAGAAAAATCTTGAAAACAAATAAACAGGTGGGGAAACTAAAAAAGAACCCTGATAATCTGTGGAAAAAACTCATCTTGACCCTAAACATAATCCCCAGTAAGCCTTGAATGACAGCAACCTGAGTGGGATTTATAACCTATTTACTCATTGTAAAAAAAAAAAGACAATGCAGTGATTTCGTCTGGGTAAAGTTTAGAATTTCCCTTTGCAACAGTTGAATATAAGCTGTTATCATTTTATTATCTTGTGCATAGATTTCTCTAGAGACAAAAGACATATTTTGTCTCAACTCTCCTTAAGATATTTATTGACATTCTTCACAAGCAGCCAAAACTTGTTTTTCATACTCACAGCTCTCCAGCTCTAGAGAGCAGTTCTGTGTGTCCAAAGGAAAACTGCTGAAGTCCATTGAACAGAGTGCAGTCACTGTGACCCTAAAAAGCAGTTCACAGTTAAACATATAGACGTGTTACAAAATAACATCAGCAAAAATTAAGCAGGTGTGGAATGGGCAGTTTGAAAATGTCACTTTGTCACCATGTGTTTCTGATATAGATACGATATCTCCAATGTATACATGTGCTCACATTTTGCTTTCTCATTTTCTTTTTTAGCTCCACTACTTGTCATTAGACTGATCTAGATCTGCATGCTGATCATTTTAAAAAGTTTGGATTATTTTTTTAAATTAAACTGGACTAACCTGAACTGACCTAATTAATGTTTGCAGATGACACTAATAAATGTTTATGTGACATTTTAATGTCACGACAGAACAATAATTCTATCAGCATCCAAATGCATCTCAACCACTTTTGTTGGAGATACAATCAAGAGCATGCAATTTTTTTATCAAGACAAGACAGGAAAAAGAGATGGCAGTAGCAGAGATGAAGATGCTGAGGATCTCTCTGGGAGTGACCAGGATGGATAAGATTAGAAATGAGTACATCAGAGGAACAGCACATGTTAGAGGTTTTAGAGGTAAAGTCAAAGAGGCCAGACTGAGATGGTTTGGACATGTGGAGAGTAGAGAGACCGAGTACATGGGCAGAAGGATGCTGGGTTTGGAACCACCAGAAAAGAGGCCTAGAGCAAGACCAAAGAGGAGGTTCATCGATACAGTGAAGGAAGACATGAAGATAGTTGGCATGACCGAAGAAGATGCAGATAGGGTTAGATGGAAGAAACTGACTTGCTGTGGCGACCCCTGGCGGGAAATGCCCAGAGAAGAAGAATTGTGTAATATTTTATGATATTTTGCCCCTTTAAAGAAGAACAACGACTTATGTTTGAGACAGTACATATATTTGGATAAAACTAGTTTATTCCTCAGTTTGTCTGACAATCCCAATAAATAAACATCATGAGTTACTCCACAATGTGATAATTGATGTTGCCTCTACAACATAGTGCAGTATTCCAAGTTGTCTGTTTACAAACCAGGTAAGGTAGGACTTTGGTTTCTTGTTCAATAGGTGAATATTTTGATGGGATTACGTTTTAATTGTTGCTTTTGGTGTGAATTGTAATTATCCAGTAAAACCAGAGAGAAACCAGAATGTGAAGACTTCTTCCCGGGTCATTATTGTAAATGAGAAATTGTTCTCAATCAACCTACCTGGTTAAATAAAGGTTAAATAAATAAAAGACATCATGCCCGAGGTAAATTCAGACTCCTAAAGTCCCCCTCACCTCCTTCCTCCCTCTTTTAACTTTATTTTTTAGTGCAGTCTGTTACTTTTGTGGTTTTGTTTGAGATTTTTGCAAGATGCATTTAAACTCTTTTAAGAGGATTATTTAAAACACTTCTTTTACTTAAACTCGTATCTGTCTTTCACTGCTGCGCCCATTACATTTTTTTTCAGAAAGTACCAAGATTCTTGCTCCAACAGATTGATTCAAAGTTGATGAAACAATCCTTGTTCCCTGGGTCTATGAAAATAATAATAATAAAAAGCAACAACACACATCCAACAGCAAAAAATGTTTAACAAAGTAAAATTGATTTAGTTACTTTTAAATATTGGAACCTTTGATAATTTCGTTGTGTTGGGTTGAGCTATAGCTGTGATTTTTGAATGGTTTAGTTCTGGCATTGCAAACAAAGTTACAGAAACTAGAGCTCAAGCTACAAAAAAAGAACGACCTTCCCATACAGTGCCCTTCGTTTTTCATGCAAACCTATTTAGACTACATCCGTGGAGTCCTACAAGACACGCAAACAAAGCATGAAAGATAAATTCAACACTAAATTATCATTTACTCTGAATCTGAGCCACAAAGGACTGTTGATCAATGTTCCCTCTATTTTTTTATGTGTCTGAGCAAACACACAAGCTTTCTGAACAGAAGGAGGCGGAGCAAAGACTTTTACTCTTTTGTGATGTCAGCAGTAGCAACGAGCCAAATTCCGAAGCAGCGGTTTGAAGCAATTTGTTTCAGAAAGAAAGAAGAAAGAGATCTGCTCCAGGGCTCTGTCTCATTTTCCCATTTTTAGTTTAAATTGAGTCTTATTTTGTGGGCTGCATAGGTTTTCTTGTGCGCTATTAATCTGGAAACAGTGCGCAATTGCGCAGGCGCGCAGCTTAGAGGTAACATTGCTGGTGACCTGTTCGGTTTGTACTCTACTTTTCACCTGTAATGAGCTGCGAAAGGCTCTGGCACTCCCTGCAACACTGACCAAGATAAATGGTTCAGAAAATGACTAACTTAATGACAAATTCTGAGTTCCCCCTGGGTTTCAAAGCTTCTGCATACATCACTTAAAAGAAGCATGAAAGTCCAGTTCTAAAACCTCTTTTTCACAAAGGGGAAGCTAACATTTAAACAAAATTGCAGCAAAATAGAGTTTTAGGTAAAGGATGGTGTTCTTGATTGTCGTTGGCGTTCAGGGGGCATCTAGTTTTCATATAATGGTCCAAGGTGGTGGTGATGTCCCTCTGAGGCTCCATTTCTATAGGCTGGAAATGTTGGAAAACAAATGTCCACTGCCTGCACCGGAAAAAATTTCCACTAAACTGAGATGCAGGTGGATGTTGCCCAGTTTTGCTTCATCATCTACTCTGCCACTCTGCCCTCTGCAACAACCCTCTTCCGCCCTCAGAAGACCAGTCCAGTTTTTACCAATCACAATCCTTCCTTGGATTGGAATGGACACTAGTGGCTCTGATAGGGTCAATAAACCAGGCAACTGTGTGCTTATAACAATCAGTTTTGCCAAAAAATATCCTAAACTCTTTCCATAAGAAATAAAACTGTCACTGTTTGCCCAGTTCAGCTCTTCTCAATGGTTGGATTTGTACTGAAGATACTTACAGATCATGAAACTACTTTTACGTTAAGTCTATTCTAAAAACATGTAGTCATACATTTAAGTGTAACCAGTTATTTTTTAGGGGTTTTCCTCATTGCAGATGAGGGTCATGACGAATGGTCGTTTAGTCTCCTTGAGACCGGGGGCATAGCTCAGTGGTAGAATTGCCGTCTTTGAACCACAGAGTTGTCAGTTTGATTCTCAATGAGCTCATGCCTAAGTGTTCCTGAAGAAGACATCTAAGCCCCAGTTACTCCTACCACTGATTATTATGGTTGCCTACTGCGGTGCAATGCAGCAAAAATAATTTCCTCATGAGTGACGAATTAAGTGTGATTAATATTATCATTCTTTCAGCACTAATCGCAGCAAGTTTGTGGTACTCCTCCATTGTGTTTCTGCTTGGATACCATCACCACCAGGTAAAGACCCAGGCACATCAATTAAGTTCATCGGCTGTCTTCCTGAGTGCCTCTCGTCTTTGCAGACATCTCGCCGGATATCAATATGCCAAAAACTTTGATTCCCTTTGTAGTCAATAACGTCGTCATTCACTTCAGTCACTCGAGTCTGCCCTGAATAAATTAATGTCGTCCAGATATGATGATGGCTGCAAAGAACAGCATAGTTCGCCAAAGAGTATAAGACCAGGAAGAGCCGATGCTGTTAGCCAACAATAAAAACAAACTGCTAGTAAAGTGGCATAGGGCATGTGAGATCCAGAGGAAACTCAGAGCGAACATATATCAGGTTTTCATTCCCAACCAAACCCTTCAATATGACAACTAAATTATAGTACAGGTATTTGACTGCAGCATCACAGTTGATCATATTGGTTGACATCATTACAGGGGATGACAGGATACTATCACTGCTTTACTCTTCATTTCTCTACCTAAGCAACTCCTCTAATGGACCTGACTGGTTCTCAAACCCCAATTATGATCTGCTGAACTGAAAAAGCCAATGCAACAATGTTGACATGTAACAATCATTCAGTATAAGCCTCTTTTGGATAACCTTGATTTGAAAAACTGTTTGTACTTGAACTGATGCTCTGGAGGACAGTCTGGGCGCTGTTCCGTTGCAGAGATCACTAGCAGAGCCCTGTTCAGTATCCTTTATCACTACATCCTCTTTCCAAGAGAAGTGTGATATTCAACAGTAAAGAAGAAGGCATTGACCTTTGACTTTTATCTTCCTTTGAAAGAAGTTCCTACATGAAGCCCAAGCATAAGGCTCTTCAATAGGTTTAGAACATGAAGGTCACAAATACAAGAATACTATGGTGATATTTTGTGTTTCAGCCATTCTATTTTGAAATCCACTACATTCTTGGCCACGGCAACTGCACTTCTAATTGTCATCCTCAATGTTCTAGTGAAATATCCAAACAGGAGATAGTGATTCTTTTGTTTTCGGTGACGTCTTCACACATATCAATATTTGGATTTCCTTTAAAATTCATATTTTAATGTTCCCATTAATTAAATTGTGTTTTCTTTCTTCTGGATTTCTGCAAAAGACCAGAAGAAAGAACTTCTGGACAACAAACAAATGTTGCGAGAAAAAACAATCACCATGTCGGCCGAAGAATACAGATATCAAAACAGGGCAAAACCTGTATCTCAAGGTGCAGCGGTGTAGGTTGGGAAATATTTTTTGTAAATGTACTTAATCTAAGATTAGTTTAAACACACAATTGGGTTGGAATTAAAAAAAAAAAAAAACAACAAAAAAAAAACAGCTTTTTTAAAACAAAAAATTCTGATCCTTGATCTTACTGTCCAACTTTTTATTGCGTAATTTGGCTCCAAAAGTTCGGAGCCAAAGATATGCTGTCGATACTCTCCACCTGGACATCTATGCCAACAGGAAGAGCAGTTTTCAGTATGTGGTGAAGATAGGAGCGATATAATTTTTTCACATGGTATGCGGTTCACGTCAGGTGTGTATAATGTTTTGTACTTCTGCTTTATTTTTTCACTTTGTACCAGATGAAAAATCTCAAATAATCTTTAGCGTTGATATGTCTGTAAGCCGTCACAATAGAAATGATCTCTGTCGATTGTCTTTGACAACTGAGTGTACTGCTTCAGTACTGTTGTTTGACAAAGCAGGGAGGCAGTAACATTGGGGTAAGTTGTGGTGGGTTTAAAAAAACATACATAACATGCTTTTCATGTGAAAACAGGTTACTGACTGGTAAGCCTCATTTAGGTCATCAGACTTGTTCTCAGATTAAGTCCTGTGACATACCTGACACTGTAGAGTATTCTGCCATTGGGATAAATCCTCAGCATAATATTCTCCATAGTTGTATCATGGATAAAAGAACGTTTGGAATGGACAAAGAATACGTCTGGCACCCAAATCTTCTTGACAAGGCGAGCATCAAAGGTCCGGCTCTTATTGTTGCTGGAGGGAAAGGCCAGGCGATCATCTTGCCAGTAGTGACGCAGGTAAAGAGTCATTGTGAAGTCCTAAGAAAAAAAATAATAATAATTTGAAAACAGATATAATTTAAGCCCCACATACGAGTTCAACCATTTCAAACTTGAAGAAGACTCGAAGATGCATACCATGTTTACTTCGGATATGCTGTCGATACTCTCCACCTGGACATCTATGCCAACAGGAAGAGCAGAACCTGTCAAAGATAAAAAAAAATAGATAAACTGTCTAAGGTAAAAGTGCATTCAAAACACACGATCAGTTCATCCATCTGGCAGAGCTACAGAAATTTAAATCCCACTGCTCTACTGTAAGCTCACACATAAGCCACTTCTTACAAACAACAGAAAAAAGAGGGCAAGGGTGAAGCGAGGACTAACAATATGCAAGTTCTGAAATAATACTCTGTGTGTTTTTATTTCAAACAAATGTTGCAGAGTTTTAGAAATAATGAAATTTTCAACATCAGGAGTTACCATGCAGGATGATTTATACATGCACCATTAAAACATATAATAGATAATCAAATAATTCAAATAATATATAATCATTTTCAGAGATTATATTAGTTTGTTTGAGTGTAAGGTTCTAATTCTAAAAGCGTCAATATAGACGGTAACATCCCGAGGGCTTGTCTCTATTTTTAACTATTGTAAATGATTTTGTGTCACGTTTCCCATGATTTTTTCTCTATCTTGTTTGCTGATGCACCAATTCAAACTTTAATGCACCTACAAATCAAGTCATTACTGGATGAGCTCCATTGATAAATGTTTATTTGTTCATTCATTTGTTTATCTGGGATCGCAGCTCATCCAGAAGAATCCTGAGGTGCTCTCAAAGCATCTGTGAGAAACAGATTCTCCATTAGTTCCAATATCTGCCTATAGATCTCTCCCAGTGGGACATGCCCAAAACCCCTCACCAGCATGGCATCTTGACCAGATGAATGAATAACCTGATTTTGCTCCTCTGAAATGCTGAACAGCAGCAGCTCTATTCTTTAGTTCTTCCTGGATGACCGAGCTGCTCACAACAGAAGAAACTCAGTTTGACGATGGTGTTTGACCTCCATTTTTGGTCATCGCACACAGCTTGTGACCATAGGTGACCATTGGTGTCCACACCAATAGACCAATGCAGAGTTCTATTCACAGCAGACACAGCACAGATCGATTTATTGAGCTCTAATTCTATTTTTACCGCACACGTAAACAAAACCTCATGATGTTAGAACCTCTACTCTTGCGGCCTGACCCCATTCTCGACTAGCAGAGAATATTCCACCCTTTTTCAGATTTGGAAGTGCTAATTCTTCTTGTTGTGAAAGTCAGAGATCATGACCTAAAGAAGCCATCAAGAATACATCATCTTCAAAAAGCAGAAACCCAAACCCACACTACTACCCACAATAGTACTAGTACTACTTCCCTTGGACCTAGAAATCCTGTCCATAAGTTTTTTTTAACAGAAACAGACATAACCTGGGAAGGGATTGGTTCTCCTTGTCGTTAACAAGTCAGACTTTTTTTTCAGTGAGAGTTGAACTCCACAAAGCCTGCCCACAACTTCTGTTTATCATTTTCATGGACAGAATTTTAGAGTGTATGACACATAGTTAAATATTTCTGAATGTCAAAGATCCATTCATACATCTTCTATGTACAGTAGTTCATGTCATGATTCCAATGGTACAGGGAACATGCAGCTCCAGATCCAGTCCTATTAAAAATTAAACTACATCATTTTTAGCAACAAACTTTTTGACATAAAAATTTAAAACAACAAATTACTTTACGTTAAACATGAATATCAGATAATATGAAAAAAAATCAATCGTTTGGTGAATGAAAATTTATACTTAATTTATATTGCAATTTAAGTTATGTGTATTTAAGCTGACTGTAACAGTGGTCAAAAGAAAAAAAACTTTTCAATATGCTTTGTAGAAAAACAAAAAACAACAACAGCAATTGGCCAAAGTGCTCAGTAAGAAGTGTAAGCTATTAAACTTTTATGCTAGAAATCAGAGCAATTTATGGTTATAGTAAATGGACTCTACCTATATAGCGCTTTTCCACCTGCATTGGTACTCAAAGGGCTCTTTACATTGTAGCTCACATTCACCCATTTACCCATATATTCATACTTGATGGTGGAAGCTGCAATGCAAGCTGCAAACCACCGTCAAGAGCAATTGGCGGTTCGGTGTATTGCTCAGGCACATTTTGGCATAAATCCCGGACAGGGGATTGAACCTACCCTCTGGTTACAGGACACTTACCCAACCCACTGAGCCATCCTCATGGTACTTGTTAAAATCTCCTCTGTCTTTTGCTACAATTAGTAAACTTGTAAAATCTACAGCACATTTTTGCTTAAAATGCTGTGGATGTATATTGTGTTAAAAATTTTTCGAACTGGTGAAAATGATCACATTTAAGACGTGTTGGTTCAATCTCTTGATAATTTATGGATTTGTTGAAAGATAGATGCCATAAAATTAGTTATGTGAACATGTAAGATCAATTTTATATTATGGAAAATAATTATGTGTAATTTTCTATGATAATAATAGTCTCCTAATTTTGTATTTTGTTTGTTTTTAGGTTGTTTTTTTTGGGTTTTTGCATATGCCCATTAAACATCAGTTGGTTTGTAATTCCACAGAAAACTACAAAACCTGTGTGATTTTCTTTTCTTTTAAAGCCCTGTGCCTTTAGATTTATTGTTGCGTGTCGTTGTCTTGTTGGATGACACAGTTCCAGACAAGCTTAAAAAATACCACGTGTTGCCTTACATTTAATTCTTGAATACTATTCTTTTCAAGCATTTCGTCAAAGTGAATGAACAACGTCTTTGCAGGTTTCCACCACTAGAAAAAAGCCTACATTTTTCTCACCTATCTCTTTGACTGATGAAATATATTTCATCTTTGCTCAAATAAGATCCAATACATTAAAATATTCTTTGAAATCTATCTAATCCTTTATCTATCTGATAAACTTTGGTTTTTATGTGATTTCCTCACTTTGATTTTGTCAGGAGAGTAGTCTGTTCCCCCTGTTCCCATCCTCCCTCTTGTCTGTGTGTGTGCACAAGCCACACCTGAAACTGATCTACTCATCTGCTGGAGCATAAATGGATCAGTTTTTGACAAACTCTTCGCCAGATTGTTTGTTTATCAAGCTTCACCTGTTATTCAGTTTTTGGCTCCAGCTCCTACATCAGAACATGTCTAGTTTATCTGTTTATCTGTTTTTGTCTTCTTTATTTGGACTTTTTATCAATCTAATAAATTGGTTTGTGAATTTTTTCATCTGAGCCTGTCTGTTGTGTCAAGGGTATATTTTTGGCCTCAGCTCCACATCATGACAGACTTTCAGAAACGTTGCAACTTTTCTACGACAACCTCAAAATTTCCCACTTGTGAATACATTTTCTACACAAAATTAAAATGCTGATTTTGAATATTTGGATGCGAGATAATCGCTGTAGATTAGATTTGGCTAAGATTGCGGCTTTTTTTGCGACATGCAACAGAAAAAAAAACCAAAAAGCTTGTTTGATAGGTTCAGATGGGTGATTCCAGTATTTGAACCAACCTAAAGGCTCACAGTGTTGGTAAAGTAATTGAGGCAAAAGTAACAGTAATTCAGAACCCTGACAAATTGTATTTAGTGAAGGAATTATTGTACATTTTGTAAGATGTTTGACAAAGAGCATAAAGAACACAAGGTCTAGAAGTATTGATGAAGGTGGTGTCGTAAGTGAAAAATCAGACTTATCATACATTTTAAAAAATATATGTGACAGCTTTTTCTATAAAAGAAAGTTTTCTAACTCACTTTTCAAGCCTTATTTGCTCGTTTGATGTTGTCAAGACTATTTATACTTGCAAGGCAGAACAAAAACTGTTTGTCCAGACTATTGGGGGGAGGGTTAGCTCAGTGGTTAAAGCGCACACCACTGGGTCCACTTCTACGGTTCTTGGAGAAGACACCTAATCCCCCGTTTCTCCCACAATTGGCGCCATCGTGGGCTGCCTGCTGCAGTGAAGGAGTGCAGCACACAAATTTCTCTGATGAGGGATGAATAGAGTAATTTATTTTTTTTCTTTCCAAAATGTCATCACAGCAGAGACTTTTAATTGGTGTTATAGCATTAATAAACTACACTGGTATCAATAAAAATAAAAAACATTTCAAGTTTAATACCAGATGTCCGTTTGGTTTCTGCAGTGAAAAAAACTCAAGTTTGTAACAGAGAAGGTTGTGACTATTTTTAAATAATTTCCTATCTTAATAACAAAAACTACTAAGATCAATGGTTTCCAGATGTTGATTGAATGAATTAAGTTCTCTTTTTTTACTTTTAATTTGTATCCATTTATACCGCTTTTATTTCTTGGATAGGGCGGTACAGTGTTGCAGTGTCATCACAGAGTGGCCTCACAGCAAGAAGGTCATGGGTTCTTTTTGTGGGAGTTTGCATGTTGTCCTTGTGTATGCGTGGGTTTCCTCCCACTCTCCAAAAACATGCATGTAAGGTTGATTAAGCACTATGAAATTGCCCCTAGGAATAAGTGTGTGAATGGTTATGAGTGTGTGGCTCGCAATAGACTGGCGACCTGTTTGGGGTGTACCCTGCCTCTTACCTTGAATTAGCCGGGATAAGCTCCTGCGACTCGTTAGGGACAAAGGGCTCAGAAGATGCAAGGAATTCAGAATTTTGGAGAGGCAAAACTAAACTGAGGATTGAATCTCAGGGCAAAAAAAGGGAAAACGTCACTATTAAGTGTCTGATTTTACTTCTTCCTCTCCTTTCGGCATTTCCCTTCAGGGGTCGCCACAGCAAGTCAGTTTCTTCCATCTAAACCTATCTGCTGCATCCTCTTTGGTCACACCAACTATCTTCATGTCTTCTTTCACTGTATCCATGAACCTCCTCCTTGGCCTTCCTCTAGGCCTCTTTCCTGGTGGTTCCAAACCCAGCATCCTTCTGCCGATGTACTTGGTCTCTCTTCTCTGTACATGTCCGAACCATCTCAGTCTGGCCTCTCTGACTTTATCTCCAAAACCTCTAACATGTGCTGTTCCTCTGATCCTGTCCATCCTGGTCACTCCCAGAGAGATCCTCAGCATCTTCATCTCTGCTACCTCCATCTCTGCTTCCTGTCTTTTCCTCAGTGCCACTGTCTCTAGACCAAACAGCATGGCCGGTCTCATTATGGTTTTGTACACTTTTCCTTTCATTTTAGCTGAAACTCTTCTGTCACACACACACACACCTGATACTTTTCTCCACCCGTTCCAGCCTGTTTGAACACGCTTCTTCACCTCTTTTCCACACTCTCCATTGCTCTGGACCGTTGATCCTAAGTACTTCAAATCTTCCACCTTCTTTATCTCTTCTCCCTTTAACCTCGTTTTTCCATTTGGATCCCTCTCATTCACACACATGTACTCTGTCTGACTAATCTTCATTTTACTATCAATACTTATTTCATAGAACGTCTTTTAACATTTGTTCTGCAAACAGCCCCAACAATGACAAGTTAAAGTTTTACAATTGTTGTAGTTGTACAAAAAATTTTTGCACTTTTACAACTAAACATCTTACAAAGTACCGTGTTTTCTAGTTTTTCCAGTTTGCAGTTTTATTTGTATAGAAAATATTCAAATAAAAAGAGTAATGTCTTTCTATCTCATGTTTTATCATGTTATGTTTCACTTCTCACCGATTTTATTACCATTTGTCACACTATTTTTTAAGACCCCATTCATTAATTCACATTATATATATATTTTTTTTTGATTACCAGGATTTTTGGGGGGTTTTGTCTGTATTGTAATTAACTGCTTGTTGGCATGGCAACACAAGGTGGGCACAGTACATTTAGTGTACAAGACAATTCAAAGTGCTTCAAGAAAAACATTTTTAGTGTAGAGCTGAAAAATCCATTAGTTTTAATCATTGTTGTACTTACTGTTTACAATGTATATTTTTTTTCTGTTTTAGTTTGCATTTGACTTGCACCTCCTCTTATTTTTATCAAGCAGAACCATCAGTCTTCTTTGGACTTTAAAAAGAGAGATGGTGAAAAAAATTGTCATGTTGTCGTGACCTGTGCTTGAAAGTGCGCACAGCATTAGTAGCACAGCTGAGATTATTTTTTTTGCGCTGCTGTCTCATGCAGGAGACAATCTAGGTCATCAAGGGGTGTTTCTACGTGGGGAGGGTGTTTGATAAAGACCAGCAAAATAACCTACATTAATCTGACTGAACTTTGCAAATAGTTGGAGCATAATTTTGAATATGCGGTGGAATGAGTTGCTTCTTATTGTTTTATTTCTAAAACTTATAGTGGCTTCTTTCTTTTTTAAATGTAAACAGTCCAGCTTTTTTATTTTAAGTAAAATTCTATAGAAATGCCTCACCTCCAAAGCCTGGACGCATTGCAAAGTCATGATCTTCAATCCGAAGAAGCTGCTCAGATTTAATGAGGAGAGACTTGGTGCTGTCCAGCTTTTTCATCTTCGGATCTACTCGTCTGGAAAACAGAAAGACAGCTCAAGATAAAACATCTTCTTTTAATTCCATCTTTCTGTCTCGTTTTTTTTTTTTCCTAACACTTATAAACTCATAAACACACATTACCATCAAAACCAGCAACTGGTTCATAAAATTGTAGATGAAAATTAAACATGTGCACTGGTTTAAAATGAAAAGTTTTGATCCAAATTGTATAGTTTCTTTGACTTGTGTTTCTTAAAATTAACTTAAAAGTTTCAAGACAATGTCTGCATGTCACATGATGCACGGCGTGCTCTGACCTTGATCCACTGTGATATTAATAGACGTGATTAATTATGCAAGTACAAGCATTCCAAAGTAGCATGCAAACAACTTTTCTATAAATAAACACATCCAGTAAAGGTGCCGAAATATCCATTCAGGAGCTTAATCAGAGAATCGATGTTCTTATGCTCACCCGCCATGCTTCAGTTTAGTGTTTTCTCCGATGTACAACTCCTTGTGTCTCCTCTTGTTTGGAAAAGTATTGCTGTTGAGCTGAGTGACAGGCCACAACCAGGCCAAGCACATCAGTCTTAAGGCTAGAAGGGCCAATCTCATGGTTAAGCAAGGGCTGGAAATAGAAGAGGAACCCAAACGTCCCTCCCACTTCCTCAGTGTCTCACCCAAGGAATGCCACAACTGTGCCCGTCTTCTACTGACACGTCCATGTCCCGGCAGTGGTCACTCTGTAATGCTACACAAATACCAAGCTGTTTCTGTGTTATCCTGTAGTCTCATCTCCTGGAACATGTTGAACATCAGAGCAGATATCCACAGCGCTTAGCTCTGCAGCACAGCCATCCTCCTGGCTAAGTTTGCTTGTCACTGTGCCATCCCTCTTCTTATGTGTCCTGACACAACATGTTGCTATGACTCGCCACTGTCCCCACCCTCTGAACTAAACCCAAATATAGATTTGTCCCTATAATGACAAAGGAATACCATTAATTCCTCTCTAATCTTCTTTTCAGTGGGTGGTGAAATCTTTCAGTAACCTACAAACTGGAAGCAGCGTAGAGCGAGGACAGTGGATAATACAACCAGCAGTTTATTCATCATTCTGAGCAGATGAAAAAATCTAAACCTTGTAGCCTACTTTTATTTGCTGAAGGATTTTCCCTTCCAAGTTGTGCAGAGAAGTGGCGAGAGAACGCGACTGATCTGATCTGCAGAATTCATATGCAAGTGTTGGTCTGAATGACATTTAGATATAAAATGATTGAACTTGAGCAATAAATATTTTACTCTGAACTCTGCCCACGTGCCGTAGTACCCTTTGTGACCTGGTTCATAAAACAACCAAATAAATGGAGCACACAACTTTTTTCTGGCTCCCATCCTTCTGATCACACGGATCACATATGGGAAAAACTCCACCACATCTGGACGCGTGAGAGAAAAGCTGCCTCTAAATTCACCCCAGGCTTATTTGGTGATTGTAAGCATTGTCTCTTTAGTAGGAGCTTACACTTTCTGTTTCTGAACCTTCTACATACTCCTTAATGTTGCTCATCATGGTGGACACCTTTTAGTCTTGTCATCGATCGTGTTTTTGTCTTTATCTGACAAACAGTAAAGAAGAAACTTGTGCAGTGGCAATGATTGAACCCAACATGAACAGTATGACACTAGTGACATGCTGCCTTTAATCTGGGATTAACGTTGATTGAGGCCAGAGCATTGCCATCTTAGAGAATCGTGCGCACGGACCGTGGTCAACTCATACATTTGATCCCGCTGCAGCAGCTGTGGGATAACCTGATCGTAACCTCTCATCTGTGCCCTCTGGAGGTCATTAAAATAATATTGCAATCAGACAAACGGAACTGTCATTTTTCAACATATTTTAAAGTCCAATCTCCTTTTCCTGCTGTGATGACTTTCAAATCACATTATTATATCAAGTTTGAGAAAGAGCTTAATGTAAGCCATAAAAATTTGATCCAAACATATATTCATCCATTCATTTTCTATTTTTTTTTTTATCCTTCACAGAACATGGACAGTAAGAGATTAACCAATTGTAGGCTGAGAGCCAGATGTACAGCCTCACTGGAAGCCACTCTGACGTTTATCAGCATGATGTAATCTAAACTTGGCATTGTTTTCATCAAGAGAAATAGGAACACATGCATGTGTTTACTTTGCTATGATCTGCAAACGTGTTGAGTTTTTCTTTCTTTTCCATGTTCACTGGGAGCCTGGTTAATTTTTCACCTGCTTGGTTAATTAGTCAGTGTTTCATTAGTGTTAGGAGGGATGTAAAGTGGTGTCACACAGCAACGGCTCGCTGCACACCAGGGGTTCTCACACATATGAATGTCAAATAGTGTTGTAGGTTCAACCCTTCAGGGAAGCTCATCTGGCATGGCTGAGACGCACGGATTTTTGCTATTTTTGCTTTTTTTCTTGGAAAAATCATCATGGATTTACTCAAAAAGTGAGCATATTCAGATTATTGATAGAATAGAAGTACAGAATGTTTTAAACTGTTAGAAATGTGTTTTTATAATATGCACCATACTGTATATTATTTTCTTCTTCTTTCGGCATTTCCCTTCAGCGGTCGCCACAGCAAGTCAATTTCTTCCATCCAACCTTATCTGCTGCATCTTCTTCGGTCACACCAACTATCTTCATGTCTTCCTTCACTGTATCCATGAACCTCCTCTTTGGTCTTCCTCTAGTCCTCTTTCCTGGTGGTTCCAAACCCAGCATCCTTCTTTTGATTTACTCTCTCTCTCTCTCCTCTGCACATCTCCAAACCATCTCAGTCTGGCCTCTCTGGCTTTATCTCCAAAACCTCTAACATGTGCTGTTCCTCTGATATACTCATTTCTAATCCTATCTATCCTGGTCACTCCCAGAGAGAGCACCATATACAACAATATATCACTACATACGTATCATTATAACGTGAACTTTCTTTTGAAATAAATAAACTATTTATGACATTAGACTGGATGAACATTGCCAATACACGTTGGCAAATTTATTTATCTGGATGTATTAGAAAAAATATATGCCTGCATTTCCTGGGACTTCAGGCAAAGCATTAGGCTTAAGGTTTAAAGTTGGGAATCCAAGATGGGATCGCAACAAGATTAAGAAAAACTAGAAGTACAACTGTGAAAGAGGGTGAGATGAAGGAGTACATGACAGATAAACATTTGGAAAGTGGGCTGGTGTGTAGTTAGTATCACAACCTCTCATTGAGAAGATAACTGGTTTTGTACCTTGGATGTGGTATGGTTCAATGAAAGGACTTTTTGTTAAAAGTTTATTCCATCTGTCTATTTATGTATCTATCTCCAGCCAGCCAGCTGCTGAGTTTCTACCTGTTAGTTTGCCAGTTGGTCTAATAGTATTGATTCCCCTAATACACTATCTATTGCTAGTTAGATCACTAATTTACTAGATTGCTAGTTACCTGAGAGCTAAATATATCCAGAGTAAATAATTTCTGGATTCAGACTTGACTGAAGCAAAATCAAACCTGTTTTCAAGTTCCCATGAGTGTTTTGTTCTGTTTCATTTCGTCTTCTGAACCGCTTATCCCTTAATAGGGTTGCAGGAGCTGCCGGAGCCTATTGCAGCTGATTTCAGGCGAGAGGGAAGATGCACCCCAAACAGGTCTACAGTCTGTTGTGGGGCCACACACACCCAACCATACACACACACTCATTCCTTGGGTGCAATTTTGTAGTGGCCAATCAACCTAACATGCATGTTTTTGGAAAGTGGGAGGAAACAGAAAAAAACCCACACATACACGGAAAAACATGCAAACTTCACACAGAAAGGGACTCAAACCCTGACCTTCTTGCTGTGATGCTACCATGCTAACCATTGCACCACTGTGTAGCTTCACGTAAGTGCTTTGTCAGTCACTTTCTTATCCGTGTATCCCTTATGGGGTTGTGCGGCGTGCCGAAGCCCATCCCGGCTGATTCAAGGCGAGGGGCGGGGTACACCCCAAACTGGTCGTCAGTCTGTCGCGGGGCCACACACATACAACCATCCACACACACACACTCATTCCTAGGGGCAATTTTGCAACAGCCAATCAACCTAGCATGCATGTCTTTGGAGGGTAGGAGGAAACTGGAGTACCCAGAGGAAACCCACGCAGGCATGGGGAGAACATGCACACTCCACACAGAAAGGGCAGTGTTTCAAGCCTCGTCCCCACCCGGTGCTCGAACCCATGACCTTCTTGCTGTGAGGTTGCTTTGCTACCCACAGCGCCGCCGTGCCGCCAGTGTTTTGTTTGTTGTTGGGGTTTTTTTTGTTCTATAAAACTTGTTTGGTACCTTTTTTATTTCTTTTCCTAATTCTCCATTATTAAAAGTTGTGAATAAAATAGTAAAATAACAATTCCTTTCTAGTTCTGTTACCAGATGCTAATGCCACCTGCATAATCCAAGATGACTGCATCCTGCCCTGCAGCTTCAGACCCACCAGCTCTGTGGTGATTCACTGGTACAAACAACAAATCCCAGTTCACAGCTACTATTATAACAAGGACCAGTTTGGACTCCAAAACAAGCACTTCAGTGGACGGACGTGCTTATTTAACTCCCAAATCCCTCATGGTAATGCCTCCCTGCTCCTTCGGAGGGTTAAAGTTCAGGACAAGGGCAGATACAAGTGCTACACGAGCACACGAAAAGGCAACCAGGAGATGTTTGTCAACCTGGAGGTTAAAGGTGCGTACAATTTGGTCACTTAGTTTTATGGTTATGCTTTCATTTTTAATTGATCGTATTTTGCTTTTTGTGCTGCCTTTACATGTAAAGATTTTGGAAATTCAGTTCATGAGCTGTCCCTCAGGTCACGGAGGCAAAGTGGGAATTTTAAACGTTTTTTTTCCGCTGCCACCCCTGTTGTGTTAATGGCATAGTAAGCGTGACCAAAGTACTAAATGATTAACCAACACCCCAAAGAATTGATTTGTATCAGGGTCTCTAAACTGTTGTTTTTGTTGGTTTTTAAGAATATTAACATCTACAAAGAAAGAATTGATGTAATATTTAGTATTGCATTCAAAAGTTCCTTATAAATTTTTATCAGTGGTTTATTTAGTTTAGATTTGATCTGAGAACATTTAGTTCTGCTGAATCGAGATTAAATATCTCACACATAAACTTCAAGTAATTCCACTTTTTCTTCGCCTTTCAAAACCTCTCAGATTCACACAGAGTTCACACAAGGACAACTATCCACAGCTATCACACAGAACCTTGTAAGTCTTTCTGGATTTGGCTGAACTTGACCATTTCAAATTGAGTAATGTTATTTCTGTCAGATCATCCAAAATCACTGTTAACTCAGTCTTACCAGAAACAATCCGTCCTCATGAGATCAAAATTCTATCATTATGAGGTAAACTTTGTGTTTCGCTCTACACTTTGTTTTCCACCCATTTTTTTCTAAACTTCAACTGTTTCTCAGTTTCTTGATATCCTTCCAGTTGGTTTACGTTTGCAGCTTAAAGATGGCATGTTTCAGTTGCCGAGGGGATAAAGGACAAGTCTAATCTTTAGGCAAATGAGTGTTGATGCAATATAGTGGAGATTAGTCAGATTATTTTTGTTTAGTAGCATGTCTAAAAGAATCCGTGTCCAAGTCATTCATTTAAAAAAAGGGGTTTATTACTTCTTTAGCAGTAAACCAGCAGAGTGTATTCATGTTAGCTAACGGTCCCAGTGATAACCGTGTGAACAGAAAATGAGGGCACCAGTTTCTGCTGATGTGCAGTAGAAAAGCACCATCTGCAGGAGGTTTATTTTAAGCATCAGCTTACTAGCAGTGAGCTTATTTGAGGAGTTTATGTAAAAGAAGAAGGTAAATTAAATAAAACGTGATAAAGCAGCTACTTGTAACTGCATTATATTTATTTTAAATGAGTGTATTTGCTAATGTTGATTGCTTTTATCTGATTGCAACCTGACGACTATCTGTTTCTATCCAGCTCCCATCCAGTCGGTGATCATGGAGATGACTGATGACATAATCACCTGTTCCTCACACAATATCTACCCCGTTCCCCATGTAACATGGGCCACAGACCCCCCTTTACCAAGAGAAATTTTGGACAATGCTACCACTAAAACAACTGACCACAAGGGTTTGTTTGCTGTGGAGAGCAAGCTGAGGATCGTGGGTGGTCCATTCAATCATACCTACTTCTGCTCCTTTATATCAGCCGACAAAAGCCAAATTTGGACGGCCTCCAGTAAGAAACAAGGTGAACATTGTCTTATAAGTATACGTTAAGCTTTTTTCATTGACATGAGAATTGAAAAAAATTATTATCCCACAAAAGCCATTACAACCAGTATAACATTGAAATGCAATTTAAAAAAAAAAAACAAAAAAACATTTGGTTTAAAACAAAATCCTTTTTTTTCCTTATTTAAGAAAGTTTAACTCATGACGAGGGAAGAGCTCTATCCATTCCATGTGTCGCTCCACAAAGTCTCCAGAACTTCTCCCTCACTTGGACCTTCTCCTGTTCTGCTGAACCCACAGTGATCTTAAGATATGACAACAGAACCAGACACACAGTGAACATGTGGGAAGGTCAAGCCGAACTCGACCAAGATCTACTTTCGTTGGGGGATGGATCTCTTCTGCTCAACAAGCCAGAAAGTGAGGAGCATTCTGGGATGTATACCTGCATTTTTTCAGGCTCACAGAGCAGGCACACAGTTCAAACTGTAGTAAATATTACTGTTGCATCTATAAGTAAGTGATTGGGATTTATACCCTACTTTCAGTGCATTTTATTTGTTTAATATCACAACTATAAAACTGAAATAAATGTGGTTTGTAGGTTTGGATGAACAGAGTAAGAAGAGGTCGTGGTGGAGCACGGGCGCTTCAGCTGCTTTCGTCTTTTTCATCATCATTATAGCCATTCCACACTATCTTAAACAGAAAGGTAAGCATGCAAACTTGCAGAGTTTCAAAAGGTAACTATTTGTTCAGACATTTTGAGCTTTTGAAGTTTAGGAGGAAACTGTAGATCAGTGTTTTTAGCCTTTTTTATGCCAAGATACACTTTTCCATCAAAAAGTCTTGAGGCACACTACCAACCAAAAATGTTCAAAATGATTATTATAATAAACAGAACAGAATAGAGCAGGGGTGCCCATTACGTCAATCGCGATCGACTGGTCAATCGCAAATGCATTATGGAAAGATCGCATGGCATTGAAAAAAGTAAAAAAAAAAAAAAAAACTTTCAAAAAAGTGTCAATCTTTTCTGCTGTTACTGGAGATTTTTGGAGTTTGTGACGTGAAATCACGTTGTTAAGCCTGTAATCAATAAGCAGCCCGCGGTGCTGCTGTGGCCCCTCTCTCTCGCAAAGCACTGTGAGTGTGTGCATATATAACAAATCGTGTTGTAGGGGTAGTTACAGCAGGCTGAGAACGATCTGTGGGGTTTGTGATGGTAACATGGGACTGGTAGATCTCAGGAGGTTTGATATTTGTAAAGTTGATCTTGGGACAAAAAAGGTTGGGCACCCCTGGTATGGAGTTTTAGAGAATGAGACTTTCAGAGGATTTACCCAGAATGCAAAAGAAACTTTTTTTTGTCTTTTATGTTTTGCACAAAATGCAAGATTTAATTAGAATGCGCCATTTTTCTGCTTTAAAACACAACCTAAATTTTCTCATAAAATAAAATTTTTATTATTATTATTATTATTATAATGTCTCAAAAACATGTAGAAAATATGATTCACTAGCTGGGATAGTTTTTGGGCTAACACTCATAGGCTAACAAGTATGTTTAAAGCTGTGCTAAGAAATAAGTTCAAATACTTTGCTTTTCAAAAGATTCATTCTATTGCCATTTTTTTTTATTGCTGCTTCTTGTTTTCTGAGGTAAGTCCAGCGTTTTGGTAGTGATGTTTTAGGAATTTAAACTTTTCAGTGACTCAGTATCATCAGTGTTGTAGTTTAATAGTCTAGCTTCGTTTGGATCACCATCAACATTTTATTGGTATGGATTCATCCAACTCCTTGATTTTTTCCTTCATTAGTGTGTCCAATGGAGATGGCTCTGACGTGAAGTTATTGATCATACTTTGAAATTCTCTTTGAAAATGTGGCAAAGATTGGTCTGGATCTACGTCTTTGGCTGTTTCTTCACCACTAACTTGATTCATATTGTTTTGCCTGTAATTAGACTTTTCCAAAAGGCTTTTACAAATTGCAAGAGTTCATTCCATCTTTCTTCCAACCGCTGCCTGTCAGATTGTCTCACTTGCTTTCTCTTTCTTTTTGTAGGTAGCGCAGAAATTCTGTCTTATGACTTACAATTTCTTGTTGAAACTTTACCGTCTATGTCAGTAATGTCTGTTTTCTGAAGACTAACATGAAGTGTTGACTTTTTGTTGTCATACGTCATCAATTTGTCATCAGTGGTTTTCTTTATAGTGTTTATCGAAGGAAGGTTATCTTCAGAGCTCACATCGTCATCATGAGAACTTGATAGGATTGCTTTGGTGACACTCAGAGACATACCCTAATATTGCAGCTCCATATTAATGAACAATTGAGCCATTAACGCAAAACCACAAATAACAGCTTTATAGGTACATTCCAGCTGATGTGTTTTCTTGAACGTTTCGTAAACTTTGATGGGAATTTTGTCATTAGAAAAGCCCACACCTGGATTTGGTTCATGGGAAACTTTTCTTTCCTCCACCAGCAGTTTTTCAATGTTTTTCATAGCAGTGATTTTACCTGCAAAGTAAGAATATGTTTTGCTGATGTCCATGTTTTTTAGCAAATCTTCATCAATGTAGACTTTGAATGTTTCGATATCAGTAAGTAAAGGTTTTCCTTGTTGGCGAAATCTTGAGATCAACTTGCAAAGTTAGCCAGTAAATCCAAGTAGGTGTTTTTAATTTCTTGCTTCTGTTCGTCTTCACTCATTTCAGGTGCGTTGGAACTTCTTGTTAAAATGTGTCTCCTAAAATATGCAATTTTGTCTTTCAAATCAACCTCTTAGTCCTTTAAGATCTTATATTTGTTCAACAGGGTTTCATTGCCAGTTTTAACTGTCAAATTTTTCAGTTTGGCAAGTTGGAGCTTTCCTGAGGAGCTTCATCCTTCAGAATCTCAACTTCCGTTTTTATGTCTTCCTCAATATTTTTGGACGACTTTTAAAAAAGATCTTGGGAAATTAGATTAAAAATAGTTTAGTTGAAGCAAAATTAACTTCTTTAACTGGAAAAAAGAGATTCCAATAATGTTACAAGTTAGTGAATGACTTCACAAAGTCACAGCCAGGAACATTACACCAGGAACATTCCGTTTTGATCTGAATGCTAAGCAACAGTCAAGTTGAATTAAGAACTACAAATCCCAAAGTTCCTGCAGCCCATGAAGCTAAAAATTGACTGTATATGTTTTATTTCAGTGAAATCTCAATATTTGAAATACATTTTTAGACTGTTTTCTTAATAAAGTGCTCACTAATCTTTGAAAATGAAAATGATTCTTATTTCAATATACAGTATTTTAATTTGATTTATTTCATTTAGCAACTTTCTTGGTTTCTGAAAGTAAACAAAATAGGCATTTTGTTCAGTTTTTTTTTATATAAAAATAACAACAATAGATGGCTGTCCCGGGAAGAGCTTTCATAAAGGTCTCCATAAGGTTTCTACATATCCTAGCCTCGAAGGTTTTATGATCCCACCTGCATCTACGTATGTTTGTCTTGGGAGCATCCACAGAAATTTTCTAAATATCAGATTAAAAGTTTAACTTTAATCTGATAGTTTAACCTATCAGATTTTACCGATAGGTTAAATCTCTACTAGAGCAGTTTTTCTTCACTGATATTTATTGATTATTGTCAAACAGTCATTCATAAAATGCTTCACTGCCTTTTTAAGAAGAAGTTTACTTGGGATTTTCAGGATTTTTTTTTTTACTATCCTTAAGCATACATTTGGATATCTTATCTATTGATTATTATTTTATTTCAATGCACGATGTGTTAATACATTTCAATGTGTTAATACATTCCTCTTTTTCTTGTGAAGCCCATTGAGACAGAAATTCTGTGATTTTGGGCTATACAAATAAAATTGAATTGAATTGATTACATACTTTGTGCATGTAAAAAAAAAAATTGTAACTTTTTTGTTTTCTGAATGAGTTAATAACTGACATCATATTCATACATTAAAAAAACCATGATGCTAGTAGTTTTGAAACTAACTAAATGAGAATATGTTGCCTTAGGAAAGTATTGTAGTTTTGAGAGGCTCAGAAAGAGAACAGCTTTGGACTTCATATGTTTACTTGAAGTGTTCTTTCAATCGGCTCGGAAGTTGGTTATACGAACCTGTTTCAAATTGTTGCATGCTTGTAATGGGACTGTTTGTAACGATAAAGGTTTAAAAACACTGTTGTAGAGGATCTCAGACTGTGGGGTATAGTCCGACTATATGGGGTCTATGGTGGTGTAGAAAAAAGTTGACATAGATAGGATCCTATGTAAAGACAGTTTGGAAGATCTACCCTAGCAATCGGGCATGCAATCTGTTAAACTCTGTTAATATGCACCAAATTTTTATTCCAAAGATGCACAGACAAAATTCCCGGTTCTTTGTAAGCTGTTAGAGTACATCTATTAGAGTAAGCACAGAGTAAGAAAAATCAGCTCTTGTAGAAACAAATGTAAAAATGTAACTGAATTAAAAACTGAAAATATGTTACTGCTCTGTGATGCTCACTTATCAGAGGCTGAGCCTGACACTTGGTGGGGTCTCATCTGTTGGATAAGTTCATCAATGGTGCCATGCTCTGAGCTGAGGAAATCCTCAGGTTTGAGTGAAGGTGCCTTCTTAGATTATGTTCTTTCATTATAGACAAACTTTCTCCACACAGAAGACACACAGGTTTGACTTTTACCTCTGTGTACATTTACCCTGCCCCGCTCAAGCCGCCCATTTGACTTGAAAGCCCCTTTTCCCAGCGTTTACCTTTCAGGTAGCCATTTTTGGGGAGGGGTAGCGAGGGTTCACTTCTGATCTCACTGCTGATGAATAATGAAGCAGTGACTTCCGGGCTACGTTACATTGTGGGGAATGTAGTGTTGATACTGTAGGTGCAAAACACCAGTGTGCGGCTGTGGCCTGTGGGCCGTAATTGTATTTTTATCTCATCCAGGGGTCCACAGATAATTCATTCGTGGACCGTATCTGGCCTGCGGGCCTTGACTTTGACACATGTGTCATACGAAAATGACTGGCTGAGGTTTTCAAAGTCCCACAGAGTCCTTTTTTATTTTTAGCACATCTATTTATAAGCAATCAGTACTGCCAGTCTTAAGCATTATTGGGAAAAATGCAACTAATAGCCTACAATCTTCATTGCTCAAAAAAAAGTTCAGAATCCGTTTAAAAAAAATTATATTTGACCACAAGGTGACGGTGTTTGCATTGAGTTTTAAAAGCGTCATGAGACATTTGGAAAAAAATTGTACAGTTTATGAGAACAGCAGAAATCTTTTTTTTTGTGTGCTGCAGGAATGGTGGCCACAGCTTCACACAGATACAATGGAACAGGTCCTGTTGAAATTGAGCTAAAGCTTCATAGAGATGGCAGCCTGTCTCCATCGTACGAGATGGTGCACCACCATGCTGAATGTAAGACCATGGAGTCTGAAGCACAAGATGAAGAGGCAGTCAAGGAACCGAAAACAGCACCTCACACTGATATAGAACAAGAAGAGAAACCAGTTGAGTCTTCTGTGAAATGACCAGCATCAGTCCTGCAGCCTGAAGAAAAACAGATTCCACATTTTGAATTGTTCTCTGTAAACACCAAACACATTTTGAGTTTTATACCTTCAAATACCACATTTTACAAGATGATTATAAATTGTGTGAGTGTCAGGTTAAAATACAAACCATTTCCCTTCCGTTTTGTTCCGTCATCTTCCGCTTGTTCCGGGGTCGGGTCGCGGGGGCAACAGCCTCAAACGGGTAGCCCAGGCCTCTCTCACCCCGGCTGCATCCTCCAGCTCACCTGGAAGGATCCCAAGTCGTTCCCCGGCCAGCTGTGAGACATAGTCTCTCCAGCAGGTCCAGGGTCTGCCCTTGATCTCCTCCCGGTGGGACGTGCCCGAAACACCTCGCCTGCGAGGCGCTCGGGGGGCATCCTGACCAGATGCCCGAACCACCCCATCTGGCTCCTCTGTACCTGGAGGAGGAGCGGCTCGACACCGAGCTCCTCCTGAATGGCAGAGCTCCTCACCCAATCTTTGAGTGAGAGCCCAACCACCCTGCAGAGGGAGCTCATTTCGGCCGCTTGTATCCGCGATCTCATTCTTTCGGTCACCACCCACAGTTGGTGACCATAGGTGAGGGTAGGAACATAGATCGACTTGTAAATTGAGAGCTTTGCTTTTCGGCTCAGCTCTCTCTTTACCACAATGGACCGATGCAGCGTCCTAGTTATTACTGATGCCGCACCGATCCGTCTGTCGATCTCCCGCTCCATCCTTCCCCCACTCGTGAACAAGACCCCGAGATACTTAAACTCCTCCACTAAACTCCTCCACTCCTCCACTACACAAACCATTTGTCTTTGTTAAAATAAATTAAACTTTGATGTTTTCTGTTGTCTTCAAAATGAGGATCTTGTTTTTTTTTTCAGCTTTACCCATCAAGTTTCTGTGTAAATGAATTCTAATAACGGCCGTGGGGTGAGTGGGACACTATGGCGACTATTGTGTCGTCAAGCAGCTGGTAGAAGTTAATCTTCAGCTTTTTTCAACCAAAAAAATATTGTTTTTATTCTTTCAGTTGTAATGCAGGACAACTGGAAAACTTTGAAAATGTTTGAATGGACTTGTATAAACTGCAATAACTACTTTAAAGTTTCAATTTTTTATTTCAGCTTCTTGTACAAGAGAACTTTTGCAATTAAAGCTGCCAGAACAGTTGTACTTTTTAAAATGAAAAGCCAAATCCAAAAGGAAGATCCAGCAGGAACTCTCTGAACTTTAAAAACTCAATTAGATAAGACGAGGAGAGGTTGGAGTCAACAAAACTTGAAGGTCATTTCAGAGAAATATTAGCTTCTATTTAGATTTGATTCCAAAACCTCACAGATTCTAAGCCGTGTAACAGAGACAGACATCCAAGACTTTTTATTCAATGACTCAGACTTCCCAAGAATTGCTTAAGTTGATCATACACCCACTCCCACAATCTGACACCAATTTCTTCTCAATTCCTTTACCTTCTTCTCCAATTTTTCCACTACCTCTCCTTCAAAATTCCCCCCACACACATGTTTCCAGTGTGGCTACATTCGACTCGTACCTTTGTTCTTTTTTATAATTCAGAAAGGAAACCGGCTGACATTCCACTTCTCCTTGACAATCAGACTTTTGTTTTAGTCATAAATTCAGTCCCCCGCTTTTCAAATGAAACCCTCCTGAGATTTATATATGTCATTTTACTTTCCTGAAGCTGTAAAGAACTTGTGAGGGAGAAGCAGTGTGCAAACTTGTGAGTGTGTGCACATTTTAATGACAAAGACCCCGGCTGTGTATCTGGAAACAATCATGCTGTCCAGGCTCTGCTCCACATCCCCCTCCCTATGATGTAATTGGAGTTTTTTTGCATGATGGTTTGGGATAGTTTTCATCGGGTTTGGGAAAGTTTTCTTTGGTAAAAGTTGCTTCATATACATTGTGCCAGCTTATTCTGTTTCTCTGCATTAGTTTTTTTTATCATTATAAGATCAAAAAGTTTGTACTTAGTTACAGTAACCTCTCAGACTTTATGGTGCTCTTACTGTTAGTTTTCAAGGGGGAGTGAGGTTGGCCCCATTTCAAACACAAGCAAAGGGGCCTCCTCCCGCCTCCACATATACTGCTGAAACAACAATCTAATAGTTAACTTTTTTTTTTTACATCTTTGGGATGAATTGCCGACTCCTGCGTTTTTTCACTGTAAAAAACACAAAGGAGGAAGATTTCATTGGGTACTGAAAACCTGGCCAGATCTATTATTTTTTCTGTGAATAAATTGACCAAACATCCAGACGATGGTCTGCAAATGTGGTCCAGGAAGGAGTTTGATGAGATAGAATGAGCGTTGTCACATGAGCATCACACATATGGAGGGATTCACTTTACCATGTTGGAATATGACCTTAATGATCACATGTTATTGATCAGTGTGAGGTTATAGGTCAACAAGGAGACAAACAAAAAATCATTATAAGTGGAGATTAAATATTGACTTCATTTTAAAACTGAATGTGAAGCTGTTTCACTTTTTCACCCCCACCCACTCATATTAGCAGTTCTCTACCCATCCAGAGAGGGGCATCAGGGGCTTTGTGCAGAAAAGTAAACACACCAGCTGTGCCCCCCACTCCCTCCTGGAGAAAAAAAAATCTGAGTAGAGTTGAAGGTGGGAGGGGAGAGGGTCTCCTGTCTGCGCCTTTGTCATGGGAGGATTTTCCTCTGCTGTCTCAGACAGGAGAAGGACTTCAGCTGGAGCAAACACACGCTTGTCAGCAGTTTGTACAAGTATGTAACTGGAACTGGAAACAAAGGTCAGTTGCTTTTCTTTTATTTACAATCCCTAAAGGTTTTCGATAGGAACAGTGATGCTGAGGGGCAGTCACAAGGTTTCATTCCTCCTATAAACCATCACTTCATCCAAACACTAACATGTTTGCTGCAGATTGCTGCAAGAAAAAAATAGCTAAGCAAAAACTTGCTCATTTGTTTACTTGCTCATTTTATTGTGTTTATGATTCAACAGATTAAAATCACACTTGTTGTCACTAGACAGTAAAAATGTTAGTTGAATGAACTTTGCAAGGCATTCAGGGACTGATAAAAACATGCTGTTTACTCTGAATGAGATCACCTTATAATCAACAAGTTCATAACTGAAATATAAGAAAAACCTCTTAAACCTCTCCCAAAGTTAGAAAAAAATCTTACATGTTGATCAGTCTACAGGAGAAGACTGGTTTTATTTGCAAAAGTGTGAGTGAAAAACTGAAGTTCTCCTTCATTCTTCACAGTGATGAACTGAAAAGAATCAGTTCAAGGGGTGGGTTTAGAAAAGTTTTGATGTAGAGCCAAGCAGATGTACAAACCAGGAGATAATGATGTTACAGTTATTACACTGTTATATTAATCATTTGTTGAGAAACTTAAAACAATGTCAAAAACCCATATGATACGTTTCAATTAAAAGAAACCAATCACAATCTAATTAGAATTACTCCAGCAGTTTGTCAGAGTGACAGCATCTGCTGGTTTGATTAGGTTATTAATTTTTGAACAGTTACCTGATGGTGAAATGATGCAGAATGATCGCTGCGTGAAATGTAAAAACAAATTTTAATTATCATGTGCAACATTTATTTATAGCTGATTCATTTTTAATCTTGTTTAGGTCACTAGAGTAACAAATAACCGGATCATGCAGTTCATCAACTTTTATCACCTGTGGTAACTTCATGTACATTCTGTCTGTACTGCTTCTTAACACATTTTAAACAATTTCATTTGTTTTACAGTATTCCTTATTTTTGTATATTCATGGTTGTTCTTCCATTGATTCTTCTTCTTCTATGGGCATTTCCCTTCAAGGGTTGCCACAGCAAGTCAGTTTCTTCCATCTAACCCTATCTGCAGCATCTTCTTCGGTCACACCAACTATCTTCATGTCTTCCTTCACCGTATCCATGAACCTCCTGTTTGGTCTTCCTCTAGTCCTCTTTCCTGATGGTTCCAAACCCAGCATCCTTTTGCCGATGTACTCGGTCTCTCTTCTCTGTACATGTCCAAACCATTTCAGTCTGGCCTCTCTGACTTTATCTCCAAAACCTCTAACATGTGCTGTTCCTCTGATCCTGTCCATCCTGGTCACTCCCAGAGAGATCCTCAGCATCTTCATCTCTGCTACCTCCATCTCTCCTTCCTGTCTTTTCCTCAGTGCCACTGTCTCTAGACCAAACAGCATGGCCGGTCTCACCACGGTTTTGTACACGTTACCTTTCATTTTAGCTGAAACTCTTCTATCACACATCACACCTGATACTTTTCTCCACCCATTCCAGCCTGCCTGCACACGCTTCTTCACCTCTCTTCCACACTCTCCATTGCTCTGGACTGTTGATCCTAGATACTTAAAATCTTAAAATCTACCTTCTTTATCACTTCTCCGTGTAACCTCACTTTTCCATTTGGATCCCTCTCATTCACACACATACTTGTTGTTCTTCCTTTGATACTTGTACTTTTTTTATTATTAATATTATTACGGTTTTGCCATAACACACACATATCCTATGTGGAAAAAGGGGAGCGGGGGGGCAGGATTAGCCTTTGGTGGGTGAAATCATTACAATATCTTAATATACAGCTACCCAACCTAAATACTAATGTTATCTCCAATCTGTATTAACTAATTTAAATAATAATAATATTGATCAGTGCACATACTTGTATAACACTCTTGGACTGATAATTGTAGTGCATTTTTTTAGTATATGTAAAAAAATTCAATGAATTATAGTTTTAAAAATGGTTATACGTAATTGGCTGACACTAAAAGCCTGAACTGTCCCAAGTGTTTGTGAAGCAAGGAAAGAACGTTCTCAACCTCCATGATCAAGTAAATATTATTGTGGACTCTAACACCAACGAGTCATAAAAAATTACAGCAAAAAAGTCTTATTTACCTTTCCTTTTTGTTTAAAGATGTTGGGAAGCTTTTAACTTGAGATGTGTGAATACCTTGCCTGGAAGTGTTGCCACACATTAGATAAAAGCCAGCTTATCAGCAGTCATTCCTCAAAGTGTTAACATCTCCCTGCATATTTATACGGAGCACCACCCCACTGACCTGGGAGATGCAGTAGGACCTCCTGCTCTCCATTTGAGTCTGTGGTTTCTCTGCCTATCCTTTTTTTTCAGGAGGTCTGGAGAATGAACTCATGCTGACTGGATGTCTGACTGTGTAAGAGGATACCCTCCTTCCTGTTAGCCCTCTCTCTAGACAGTAGGACCAGAAACTCTTAGATCAGTCATCTCTCTTTCTCTTTAAGAGGATTCAGAAAAAAAAAAGACCTGTGCTTTGAAAAAAATCTCGTTGACTGTGATTTTTAACAAATGGCCATATTATTAATCGGCCTTGGATGTTGAGACTCCAATGAAAATGATGAGTTTATTTATTTTAGCTTCTCTGTATTTTTTTCTGCGTTTAGCTCTTTATAATAATTTGATCATTTAATTGTTTGCTGGGTCAAATATTTTAGCAATGCAATGACTAGCAATGAACGGAATTCCATTTTAACCACTTTACCATCAAACATGAGTAATAAAACTTTAAAAACAGAAAAATCCAAAAACAATATGCCATTGTTTGTAGAGTAATGACTTCAGCATGAGTTGTGTGATTCCTCAGTCAATGTTTGACCAGCCGTTGACCTGAGTTGCTGCATGGTGAGTGTAGGGTTCTGAGGAAACCTTTTCAAAGTCCGGTCATGAGTCTGGAGCTGAAACATCATTAAGGTGCAGAGTGCTGCTTTTCAGCCTTTATTGGGGACACTTTGCCAGACATAAAATCTTTCCCCTGAATCTGTTCTAATACTTAGCCCACAGGAAAGTTTTTCCGTTGAATGTGCACATCTGGAAAATGTGGTGAAATTGAAGCCTTGTTGTAGAATTTTAAGGATTACTTAAGGAACCACAAGCGCAATCAGCAGTGCGCTTTTTCTTGGTTAAACAATGTTGTTGTTCAGTGTTGGAAAAATTCTCGCGCAGCATTTCTGGAAAGAAAGTTAAAGTGAGGGTGTTGATTTGTACTCCAAAAAGAAAACTAGCCAGTGTTTTTCCAAGAGGTAAAAGTCTGTGGTAGCATTTTCTACAGTTTTTCAAAGTTCTTCACAGAGACATCTGATGGTTTAGAGAAATCAGAAGGTTTTTGCTAGACGTCTTTTAGTTAAAGATATCCATCTTGGAGGCTCTCCATCTGCCCTCCTAAATCACTGCATGGCTTTTGTTTAGATCACGTAAACCATGAGTCTGTTTGAGATGGGCTGTTGTATCTCACCTCCAAATTCTGGAACAGAAAAACAAAACTGGGGTCTGAAGAGTGGGAAGGCATTGAAATCTAAACAAAGGGGGAAAAAGTCCCAAGTTTTGAATGAATTAATGATTCTTAAATTTCTGATGCATCAGAGTTTATATTTAAATAGCAAATAACTAATCATTTCAATTTTAAACTATACTGTCATTTCATACTTCTATATTTTTATGTGCCCTAAAATGACTGTCTCATCATTTGCATGAACTCCCGGTCTACACGAGAGCTCAAAAGGACACGATATTTGAAAGACATTTTAATGTCTGTTGCTTTGTGAATTGAGACTTTAATATTGATTTCCTCTCTTTCCATCCAGACATCCCAGCTGAATTCTGCATCCTTTTCCTCAGATCCATCAGACAACAGGGCTCACTGTGATGAACAGCATGCTTCCTCAAAGGAGTGCTGTTGCCACGCTGGGCTACGGTTCAGGTAACATAGAATTCACTCAAGATTTGGACAAATTGTAAATGAAGCTTAGAGGTATTTGCACACATGCATTCAACATGCTGTAATTGTTTGTTTTTGCATTTGATCAAAGCCGCTTTCAAAAAAGGAAAATAGTTTAAAAAATGACTAACATCTTGCAGGATGGGCCTAATTAAGAATTTCACGAAGAGGCTTTATCGAGTTAGGCAGAAGGTTTTCTATAACTCAGAGAACGGGGCAACTATTCAGCTGACATGAATTTTAGTTTATTCTTAGGATCACAATAATGTTGCTGTAATTTATTTATGAAAGAATGTAAGTTTTCTTCTTTAACAGACATAATCACATTTACACATACTGTCATCGGTATCACTGTTAAGGATTCTAAACTAAGTCTCAATAAGGTTTTATTTAAATGCATCTAGTGTCAAAGGATCTGTAGTTATTATCATTCTTTCATCTGATCCAGATGCTCTCTGGAGTCTTGCTTGTGTATTTGGTTGCCTTCAGGGTTTTCTGTTACAGTCAGGACTATGATGTTTCCAAGCTCGTCTTGGTCCACCAACATTCTTCCATTTTTAGAAGAGACTTAACCAGTGACTGAGCCGGTGTTTGTATTGGGCTCAGAGTAGTACGAGTGCACATTCTTTTTGCCCCCACCTCTTAACTCAGCACAGAATAATGGCATATATTTAAACTGAGCCGCTAGTTATTGCTTTTCAGATGAAAAACACTATTGTTTTTTTAAAGTCCAACTGAAAGACAAATTGTTTAATGCTCTGTCATCTATTTGTGTCCCACAGACTGTGTGAAGATTGAGCACAGCAGCAGTAGCTCGGTGGGGGGGACGTTGCTGAGGGGCTCTCGTTCAAAGGCAGAGCTTCAGGAACTCATGGAGACGCTACAGCGTAGGAAAAGTGCTCTGGAAGCTAGTCTGAGGGCAGCAGAGTGCAACCGCAAGTACCTCAGCGTTCCTTCCACAAGACCCCTTTCTATCCTCAGCAACACAGAACGAACCCCTGCTGCTTCTAGAAATTTCTCTTACATCACCAGTAGCAGCGTGCCCCCTTCCCCACGCCAAGGCGATCGCCAGCTCAGCTCAAACGGCTTTCTCCGCCATTACCACCCTCGCCACCAGTCACAGGACAGTCTTCTGCTCTCCAACACAGCAGAGGGCAGCTCCTTGCTCTCCTCTTATGGGGAGCCAATTCCTCGCTCCCCTCGAGTCAAAAGTGGAGCGGCCAGTGTGCCGTCCAGCCCTCGAATGAGCCGCAGGCTCTATTCCCAAGGTAAAGCTGGAGGAGACTCCAGGCAAAGGAAATACTCCACCGGCTCCCTCAACAGTCTGGGGATGCACAGCCGTTCTTTGCCTCGACTTCACAACCCAACAGATCCTCCTGCTTTGTCACTGCCTTTACGTCATTCAGTAGGTTCCCACAGAGGGGTGGTGTCAGCAGGTCAGCGGCGCAGTCTTTCTTCTCTGGAACAGCCACCAGATGTTACAGTACCAGCCAGCATGCCCAGCACACCTAGGAGGTCCAGTCTGGCTTCTTTGAGCTCACTGGGTGTGGAAATTGATGGGACAGCTTTTGATCTGGGTCTTGGAGAAAGAAGAATGTCATTTGGTAAGAGTGGGTTGAGTCCTGGCCAGAGAGTGGGCAGCATCACTTCTTTGAACGGCAAAGAGGAGCTTAGAGACTACCATCAGCATCAGAGAGATGAACGTCTGAGAGAGCAGAAAGTCCAAAGACTAGTGAGTAGTTTTTACTGATATCAACTCATTTTGAGATTTGTTTCGTAAACTCATTCATACACTTCTTCATTGATTTCTGTGCAGGAATGCCAACGTCTAGAAACCATCCTAAACCTGTGCACTGAGATGGGACAGGTGGCAAGAGAACCAGCTGTTTCAGCTGTTTCTGACCTGCAAAAGATCAATAAAGAGTTGGAGAAGCTGCAGGTGTCAGACGATGAGTCTGTGTTTTCTGACTCACCCAGCAGCACCGCTCCAGAGCGTCAGCAGAGCAGCTATAGAGATGCCAGGTCCCACTCCCCAGCTATCAGCCTGAACAGCAGTGCCCCCTCACCCTCCACACATCACAGAACCAAAGTAAGTTTCAACAAACAAATGCCCACAAAACAAGTTTCATAGTGAAATTTGCTCTAAAAAGTTCATGACTGAAAACTAATAAAAAAATGAAGCTACAACCCAAATTGATGTGTTTAGAAACTTATGTTGATCCTTGCCATAGTTTCTTACAGCCATCAAAGTCCCAACAGGCAGCATTACCCAACCAGTTAGCAACCCTGAGATTGCAAAATGAGTTAATACACAGTTCACAAAATTTGAAGCATTTTACACTCAAATTGTTTTCGATTCACAGAAATTTGAAGGTCACAGAGTAAGAAAAAAAGTTCTCACGTGTTCACCAACTTCTTGTCAGTTTCTATGCTTTGCAACTAAAGTGTTGGTCACACAAGAGTTTTCTTAGAAATCCATCTTATAATAACACCAGCAATATGCAACATCCGTATGGATGTTGCATATCGCTGCTTATCGGAGTATGTTTATTATTCAATCATCTTCTGAACCACTTACCCATAATGGAGTAGCAGGGAGTGCCAGAGTCTGTCCCGGCTGATTTCAGGTAAGAGGCAGGGTACACCCTGAAAAGGTCGCCAGTCTGTTGCGGGACCACACGCAGACAACCATACACACACTCGATCCAAGGGAGAATTTCATAGTGGCCAATCAACCAAACATGTATGTTTTTGGAGAGTAGAAGGAAACGAAGTACCTGGAGATTCTTATAAAACCTGTTATAAAACCTGTACCTGTTATTCTTATAAAATTGTGTTTTCTCAATTGTCTTTAAAATCTTCACTTGTGACAAACTGAAAAGCTGTGTGCTGAAATTTCCTTTAAGGAATAACTGAAACGTTGAAGTGTAATGAAACAAATTAGGTCAAGCTTTTGACAATTTGATGATGCACCACAGTAAGTAGGCTGCGTGTAATCATGATGTCCTATTATAGAAAAATACGTTTTTGCCTCAGTGTTGACTCATCCATATATTGAAGTTAAACGTGTTAATATTAGTTTAGTTTGAAAAGATGTCTTTTCATGCTGGTTCAGAGGTTTGCAGAAACAATGCTGCCTTTTAAAAGTGTGATCATTTTGCAAAGCTGTGCCAACCAAACAAATTTTTCTAATATCAAACAAGTTTATACCCTTTTTTGGTGCTTGTTATATTTAACTGCCTTCTCATCTAAATTTGGAAACTCTGCTTGGTGAAAATACATTTCTGCCCCTATTTGTGCACAGACTTCTACAAAGTTACATTCCATCAAATAGTAAATGAGTCAATCTGATTAACTGCAAGCAGAAAATGATTACTAATTGTATGAAAGAACTACGCAGGACGTCACATGCAAGAGAGAGGGAGAATCCAAACAATTAAGTCATGTTACTGTACTTTGTTCTTTTATACTGCTGAGTGATTCTTAGATTCAGTAAAAAGTGTAAGCCGTGGTCCTGAGTAATGAGTTCCTCCCCTTCTGTGGAATGCAGTCAATCGGACCACAGATAGTGTGTTTACCCTGTATGTTTATAACTGGCAAAATCTGTGCATTTTTTTCTATTCCAAAGAAACCCATAGATCCAGATTCTAAAGAACTCCATTTAGAATGTCTTTTTATTTAAAATGGTATTGAATTATAAAGTGAGTAATGTGAGTTATTTGCTTATGATAGTTCATGATTGCTTTGTAGAAATGTTGTGCTCTGTAAGTGGGTTCGACTTGAGTTGTTATAGTCGCTTGAAACCAACAAACCTTTAAAAAAAAAGACATCTTTCAGAGTTACCATCTAGTAAAGCTTAGCTAGATTGCTGAGAGCGACTCTACTTCAGAAGTTCTGTAAAAGTGTGCAGGTAGTACTTTGTACAATTTCCTGTTTATGTGGGCTGTTTAGACACATAAACATGGATCCAACAGTTACCCAAATATCCCTCGTAACGTTGATTCTTCCCCCCATCAGAAATAAGCATTTTGTCATTTTTTTTTGCACAACAGAAAACTTCACAGTGCAAGTACATAAACTTTACAAAATATGGTTCACATCTAGGATGCTCTTCTTCAGAGCAGGAACAACCCAACTCTGTGTCTGGCTTTAATGAAGAAGTCCCAGTTTTGTTTCGGCACTCAGCCATTTAAACTCGTGAAGGAGGGGGTAACAGGAAATGACTTTATCCCACAGAGAATTATTATGTGCATGTGTGTTTGTGTGTGTGTGTGCATGCACAAGGCTACACAGATGTGTGAGTAGAAGAATGTGAATGCATTTGAATGGAAGAGAAATTAGCTTTTCCAGATGTTGTGATCTTTATGCAGGTGAGGGAGATGGAGGAGGTGGCAGGAATGAGACTTTAGTTAACTCTAATAATTCCTTTTTTCTTGTTTTTAAGGAAAAGAAGCATTTTTAAAATCTAATTTCACAAAATGAAAGCAGATATTTTGACATTTGACAATCACCATGAAAGTTCACGAACTCCACAAAACCTCCTTGTCCATCTTGTCCATTCCTTGGAATAATGAAAATGAAAGAGAAATGAAAGCGCTCAAAAGCTGTGAAAGAATCTTCTAATGTCTAATGCTGCAGGCCACAAAAGTCTCCATCTTACAGTCCACAACAATACTTTAAATCACAAGACGTCCAAAAAGCATGAATGAATACTTGTAGGATTTGAACAAATGGTGCAATATGTGGGAAAGTTTTTGGCGTGACTGGCATCGCTGCTCACTGGTACGCATTTCCATTACACTCTGTGGAAAAGAATTCTCTATTTGTTGTCAGTGATCCAGTGGAGGATGATTTTAAAAAGCAGCTGTTGTCTTGTAATTTCAGTCAAACAGATGTTTCGGTTAAGCAAATCATATCAATTTACTGAGAAGATGAAGGCAGACTTTAACCCAGTATGAATATTAATAATAACATGATAGATCATGACTATTCAATTAATTTAGCCAGAGAAATCTTGGTATTTATATGCATCTGTTGTGTTATTGCAGGCTTTGGAGAGTGTGCAGCTCAAACAGGAAGTAACCCACATAGAGGAAGAACGAATACAAGTTCTGAACAACATAGAGGAGCTGGAGCAAAAGATCAAAGACCTGGATAACCAGATGGAGGAGTCCCTCAGAGAGGTACAGTGATTTACATAATCACAGCTGACACTTCAGCAGCTGGTTTTTAAAATCTGATTTAAGATTTTACAACTTCTGGGTAACTTAGGGACAGGAAGTTCCATTCATTAGAGAAGTAAAACCTAATAAAACAGTCTTGTAATAAATGGAGGCAATGCACTCCGGGGCATACGACCCAAAAGATTTACATGCACCAGTTTATTTTATTCTCCTCAAATTCAACAATTCATATTTGTTCAAATGACTAATTATTTGGATGTTTAATCGTTTTTCACCCTCAAAACAATAGAGACTGATGAGTCATTATAGTCAAACAATGATTAAATCTATCATTTTTAGCTTCGCATCTAAAAACTTGTGGGCTTGTTTAGAAATAATAAAAATAAGAATTAACGTTCATTTATTAATAATTACTTACTAGTGTTAACATAATTATTTATATATCCTTTCTCTGTATTTATAAATCTCATCCCAGGGACTTGTTTAACACTCGATTACAGGGCTCTGTTCCGTTCTGTCGTCTTCCGCTTATCTGGGGCTGGGGCTGGGTCGTGTGGGCAACTGCCTCAAATGGGAAGCCCAGGCCTCTCTCACCCCGGCTGCATCCTCCAGCTCCCCCGGAAGGATCTCAAGTCGTTCCCCGGCCAGCTGTGAGACACAGTCTCTCCAGCGGGTTCGGGGTCTGCCCCTTGGTCTCCTCCCGGTGGGACGTGACCGAAACACCTAGCCCGCGAGGTGCTGGGGGGGCATCCTGACCAGATCTGGCTCCTCTCGACCTAGAGGAGGAGCGGCTCGACACCGAGCTCCTCCCGGATGGCAAAGCTCCTCACCCGATCTCTGAGTGAGAGCCCAGCCACCCTGCGGAGGAAGCTCATTTCGGCCGCTTGTACCCGCGATCTCGTTCTTTCGGTCATCACCCACAGCTGATGACCATAGGTGAGGGTAGGAACGTAGATCGACTTGTAAATCGAGAGCTTTGCTTTTCGGCTCAGCTCTCTCTTCACCACGACGGACCGATACAGCGTCCTAGTTATTGCTGACGCCACACCAATCCGCCTGTCGATCTCCCGCTCCATCCTTCCCCCACTCATGAACAAGACCCCGAGATACTTAAACTCCTCCACTTGGGCCAGGACCCTGTCCCTGACCCACATGGGCCATTCCGCTCTTTTCCGGGTGAGGACCATGGTCTCGGATTTGGAGGTGCTGATTCCAGGGCTATTTAACTCAAACACACAGAGGGCCAAAATTTAATATTGGGGCAAGGTCACGGGCCAACATTGATATTTATAGAAATAAATTTTCGTCATGTAAAGCCATTACCTTGGACAAGTTTGACTTAAAAACTGAACATGAAACAAGCAAACTGTTATAATCCATCCTTTTTATGGTCCTTTCCCCATACGTCTTGTTCTGCTCTTTACCTTAATTCCTCACACCTGGTCCCAATTGCATCTCTTTAAGGTTTGCACGTGTCTTGTCTTCCGTCTTGCTTTTTAAAACCCTGCTGCTTTTCACTCCATTATTGTCTTCTCCCTGTTTGGCCCTTCATGCCTGGGTCCCTCTTGTCTATTCCCTCCTCAGCCGGTCCCCCCCACACCTGCCCACGACCCTCAGCCCGTCTAGGTTGGCTACCAGGAAATCCCTGCTTCTCTTCCCTTCCTTCCCTCAATAAACTAGATGAAATTGGCTTGTTCCCCTGGGTCCTATCTTTCCACCTCTATTACATGACACAAAGTTAATAATATGAACAATATGTTTCTTAACATTTCAGACACAAAATTGCATATTGCTAGTTTTAGGTTGCTATGACAGCTGTCATAGCATAAACGACAGCTCATTTATACTGTATGTCCTGGCAAGTGAAGTGCCAATGACCTGAAGAGCATTCTGGGATTTGTACAATTAGTTTTACATGTATATAATATAATTACACTCTGGAACAGATTTGGCCCATGGGCTAGAGTTTGGCATCTATGCTCTAGCGCACCAATATTTTCCCATGGACTTTATGTTTACGAAGTGACTACAGGTATCCCTACCCCTAGATTAGCACGCTACAGATACGGATCTTGCCGGTTCTCGCATAGTTACACAAGTCACGCGTTATTGTCATTAAGTTTTCAAAAATGCAAGGTGGCAGCTGTTATAGAGCTCGTTTTACCTGCCAGTTTTTGGTTCATTTCAGTCTTTGCAAGAAAGGTGAAGAGGCGTTGGCCCAGTGGTAAAATGTCTGCCCTTGGAGTGGGATTAGCTGGTTCGATTCTCCCAGAGCCCATGCCCAACTCTCCTTGGGGAAGACACCTAAACACCTATTTCTCCCACCATTGGTGCCGTCATGGCTGCCTACTACAGTGCAATGCAGCATAGAAATTTCCTCATTTGAGGGATGAATACAGTACGTTAAAAAAAAAAACATCGGGGCTTGAAAATAGTTTTTACATGAGAGGGGCATGAGGATGTATAGTATAAAGGAAGTACGTACACACAGTTAAACAATTAATACATTGAAATAATGTAAACTGCTAATATATTCGTTCAAGATGTCTCCTTTAAATATCTAGATTTTTTATACCAGACCGGAGGATTATTTATCTTTTCCTTTATATGTGTGCTGTGTGTACACAGCACACTTGGATAGAGGTACAGATGCGCAACGTTGAGAGGGAATGTATGTATAATAGCCATACCCATAGCACAGCTGCTGCAGTTTGTTTCGTAACCTCATCTGTATCTTCAGCATGCAAGCTAGTGGTACAGATTTCACACCCACACTCAGTGTCTTGTGTTTAATCATCTACCAGTGACTTCTAAGCAAAAAAAATCATGTTTTGTGAAGCTTTGTACTTTTTCTTACTGTTTTGGGACAGGTAGAGGTCGAACGGGCTCTTCTGGATGGAGAGCAGGAGTCAGAGATGGCCCAGTTAGAGAAAGAAAAGGAGCTCTTGGACGAACTGAAAGGAAAAATGCACCCTGCTGAGAAGACAATAAACGGAGACAAGGCTCAGGTACACAAATCTGTAAAACAATCACATATGGAAAGCTTATAATCTTTACATTTAAAACTAGCATGAAAAGAGATGTCTAGCTAATGAATTTTTATTAAAGTATTTTTGTAAAGAGTGAGGTATCTGTAGGACTGATGGCGCACACACAGGTCTGTGGGGAATAAAGCCATTGGTCAAACAAACTGTCAGGAAGAAATTCAGTCCAAACACAACTTCCTGAACAAGTTTCACTTCCATTTCCTACAAAACCAAACAGAGCACTGGCTAATTAAGCTGAAACACAAACACATTCACAAAGATCACATGTATAGTTTACTCCTCATACTTCCTCCAGATATCACAATTAGATTTTAATGCGTCTCTGATGTGTTACAGGAAGTTGAGGAGCAGAACAAAAACTTGGAGGATTTAGAGTTTCAGAAGCTGGAAAGAGAAATTAACCAAGATGAGAAGAATGAGAATCAAAACCAAGACCTTCTGCGAGAGATTGCCGAGTGTCAGCGGCTTACTGTCTCACGCAAGGTATACTGGCTGATGCCTGACTTTAACATCTGTCGTTGCTCCATTCTAGTATTTTATTTTGTATGGAAAGTCATCTTTACTGTTTGAAAGTACATGTCTTTTTGTTATGTACTTTTTAAAAGTACATGTCAAAATGCCATGTTTGACTGTTCAAACACACAGAGTACCTGAAGTGGTTTTCTATTTCATTCACACATGTTAGAGCAATTTATAAGTGCCCCATCCAGTATTCGGATACTATTCGAATGCCAGATTGTTCTCTATCAATTGAATTATTACCCCATTACTTTTGTCTTTGTTATGAATTTTACTGCAGGTTGTGCATGAATTTAAAGCTGCAAAATGTTGAGTACAATTGCTCCACAAAACATGAACTAATTGCAAGAAACCAGCAATGGTAAGCATGCAATACCGTAGATCTAGCCATTTAGAGCCCAGTGCTATAGTTGTAATGGTGAATGTATTAGATCCATCTTTAAATAGAAGATGTGGACACTGGGAAGATCTCACAAACATTTATTTCATCTGTTACACCTTCATTTGCTTTGTTGCCAACTCGGAAATTCAACTCTGTCCGAAGGTTTACAGTTGAATTATGGTCAACATTTCTCACAGGAAAGAATTATGACTCTGAAGAAGCAGTCCTCCCAGATCACTTTGCAGGCCCAGCAAGAAAGAGAGAACTTCCAGAGAGAAAAAAACAATTTGCTCATCATGCTCCAGAAGGTGAGTAAACTTATCGTTTAGGTACTGATGGTGTTAAGATTTTTTTTAGAAGTTGATGATTGTGTTTCGTCTGCAGGAAAGAGAGAAACTTGTGTCTCTGGAAGGAAAGTATGCTGAGTTGTCTGAAGGCCAGACCTTCACCAACAATTCTGTGGGGATCAAAGAGGTGGGAGTCAGTTTCAATTGCAGAACCAAGCTTCTAATGTTTTTTAAAGGTCTGTTCTTTTGTATTTGCATGATTTTTGCAGCACTTGCACTCGCTGAAGGAAAGGAAGAGAAGCAACAAAGAAAACTCTGCCCTCATGAGTGAAAGTCTACCTCATAAGAGGAGCCAGCAGCTCCTTGGCTCATATGGTAGATCTCTGGGACGCACGCTTTCTCCAAAGGTCTGTTTTTTGAAAAGTAATCAGATTTGAATTAGACTAAGTGTTTACATATCAAGAACAAAGTCTTAAAAATGATCTTTAATAGCCATTCCAAAAGTAGGATAAGTGGTTTCCATCTATTTTGTTAACTGGATTATATCCTGGCTAGTAAAAAGGCAAGATTGCAAAGTCTCAAAATTTTGAAATAATATTGCTTAGTTGGCCCCTTGCCTCCTTAAAGGGGATTTTATTGCCCCATGGGAACGATCCACCCAAACAAGAATTTGTAGTTTCAGTCTGACTTGCTAGAATGCCTTCTCACAGGAAGCACTTAGCAGTAGATGATTCTTAAAAGTTAAGGCGTAAAGGTATGTGTCCTCTTTTTTTTTTTTTTTCTAGTCTCATCTTCCTTTATCCCAAAGTTCCAGTTGCGGCAGTGTCATTCCACAAGGTTTCAGCTTTTCACCACGGGATGTGGGCTCCCGTCGACTGGCTAAAAGTGAGTCACCGACCAAATGATAATGTTTGCCAAATTTAGAAATCATATGGTCTAGTATTTGTAGTTTATCAAGCATACAACCTCCAGCTTTATGAGTATCAGAGCAGTAAATACTTTGGCACTACAGATTAGAAGTTCCACAAAGTCAAACTTCACATCAGGGACTTAAAGTTAGTGTAAGATAGCTTAAGAGATTTAACTGCAGCTATTTCCAGCTTGTGTTTTCCTCTGTTAGCAGGCAGCAGCCATGCCTACATGAATGAAGAACGACAAAGACCAAGTGATTTTTGCAGCAGAATGGTTTCAGAACCCAATGTGTTCCTGGAATCATTCTCCTATCCAGATACAAGCCAGGCCTCTGATACGGTCAGCGTGGACAGTTCTGACAGCTTGGAGACTAGTTTTTCTGCCTGCTCACCAGATAACATCTCCAGGTCAGAAATCAACTGTAACACTACACAAACGTCATTTTAGAAAGTTTCTGCTAAAGATTTTAAAAGGGAGTTATATCATGTTATGTCATCTCTTTGGAGAATTTTATCGTGATTGAACATTATTCTCACATCAAAACACACCTGAAATGGTTTTCTGTTTGATTGATACACGTTTGAGCAATTTGCAAGCTCTTCTGTCCAGTATTCAGACACCATTTGCCCACCAGGCTGTTATTGGTTACAGATTTTATACTCTGGCACGCTCACATTCTTACGTAAGCAGGAAGGGTTTTTGATGCAGCACTGCTGGCGCTCTGTGTCGATGGGGGATTTTACATGTAAGGTTGCACCACAAGGAGTGTAATTTTAATGTAACTGCCCCAATAAGAATAAAGAAGAAGATACATTGGCTTTGCTAACTTGATGCGCTGTACACTGAATTTGCAGCCTCAAACTACCGTAGATTTACATTGTGTTGTGCACAAGGTCAAAAGTTTGGACTGAGCGGGAAACAAGAGGAGTGTGGAATCCAAAGTGATACAAATGGAAGTGATAACTGAATAAAGCGGGTTTTTTTTAGCCAATTAAAGGTTCCAATATTTAAATGTGCTGAGATAAGATTTTTCACAAACTCTTTAAAAAAGCAAAAGGGGGTGGGTTTTAGAAATTTAAATGTGGGAATTGCATTAAGAAAATGAGGGGGAAAAAAATTCAGAGCATTCCTAGAAGTGAGAGAGTTGTTATTGGGACAGACTTCAACGGGCACGTTAGTGCAGGAAACAGAGATGATGAGGAGGTGATGGGTAGGTTTGGTATCAGGAGAGGAATGCAGAAGGACAGAGGGTGATCAACATTGAAAACAGAATGAAAATGGCTGTAGTGAACATTTTCTTCAAGAAAAGGCTGGAACACATAGTGAATGAATGAATCATTTATTTGGCTGTCAAAATTCAGAAGATCATCATTAGGCAATACAACTTATTAACACAGAGTGACTTAAAAGAGTGGAGGAAGGAGTACACAGGTAGATCACATTTTGTGTGGGCAGTGTAATCTGAAGGAAATTAATGACTGCAAAGTTGTACCAGGAGACAGTGTAGCCAAAAAGCCTGGGATGGTGGTGTGTAAGATGACCATGGCAGTGAGGAAGTTTAAGAAGATGAAGGGAGTGCAGAAGACTAAATGGTGGAAGCTGAAAAAGGAAGAGTGCTGCTCGAATTTTATAAAGTAGTTGAGACAGGCTCTCGGTGGGTGGGAGATGCTTTCAGATGACTGGACAACTACAGCTAATGTGATCAGGGAGACAGAGTAGAAGGTGCTACCATGAGGAGCGGAAAGCAGCTAGGATTAGTAAGGTAGAAATGAAAAGGGCACTAAAGAGGTTGAAGAGTGGAAAGGCCCTCGGTCCTGATGATATCCCTGTAGAAGTATGGAAGTGTTTAGGTGAGGTGGCAGTTGAGTTTCTGACTGGGCTGTTTAACAGGATATTAGAAAGTGAGAAGATGCCTGATGAATGGAGAAGAAGTGTGCTGGTTCCTATTTTTAAGAACAAGGGAGATGTGAAGAGTTGTGGTAACTACAGAGAAATAAAACTGATCTCTGAGATGAAGCTATGGGAAAAAGTTGTTGAAGCTAGGCTGAGGTCTGAAGTAAGAATTTGTGAGCCGCAGTAGTATGGTTTTATGCCCAAAAAGAGCTCTACAGATGCAGTATTTGCCTTGAGAATGCTGATTGAGAAGTACAGGGAAGGTCAGAGGGAGCTGCACTGTATCTTTGTAGATCTAGAGCAGCGGTCGGCAACCTTTGACACCGAAAGAGCCATTTGAACCCGGTTACCACGGAAAAGAAAACACTGGGAGCCGCACATCTAAAATGAAAAAAAAAAACTTCTACTACTTTACCGCAGCATGTTTCTTATGAAATCCACGTGCTACAGAGAAAATTACATTTTATTCATTTAATGAACACATTTTGAACATTTTGAATTCTTGAAAAATAATAACAATGAATGTCTCTTTCAAATAAATTAAAAAGCTGAATTTAAATTGTCCATGTAGCAAACGAAAGCAGAAAAATGCCATGAGGCGTCATCCTTATATCCATTTATCTAAAATGAAGATAACACTGTATATATTGCTTTTTCTTACCTTTACACTTTGTATAAACAACTATAGTGTGGTTATGTCTTATGAAGTGCTACGGAGAAAATTAAATTTTACCGATGTAATGAACACATTTTGAATTCTTGAAAAAATAATAATGTCTGAATGTCTCTTTTGAATAAATGAAAAAGCTGAATTTAAATTGTGCATGCAGCAAACAAAAGGGAAAAATCCGTGAGCCGTCATCCTTATATCGCCTTGGGCTTTCAAAGTATGCAGCGGAGCATACTTTGTGATATTTCAAGATCACAATAATCTTCAAATTTAGAACTAAAATAATATAAAAACTAACACAAATAAAACAAACTTCAATTAAATACAAAAAAAAATTTTTTAGTAATTTATTTTCCCAAGCCAATCAGAGCCGCATTATAAGGATGAAAGAGCCGCATGAGGCTCCGGAGCCGCGGGTTGCCGACCGCTGATCTAGAGAAAGCGTATGACGGTACCTAGAGAAGAACTATGGTATTGTATGAGGAAGTCTGGTGTGACAGAGAAGTATGTTAAAGTGGTTCAGGACATGTATGAGGGCTGTAAGACAGTGGTGAGGTGTGCTGTAGGTGTGACAGAGGAATTCAGTGTGGTGGTGGGACAGCACCAGGGATCTGCTCTGAGTCCTTTGTTATGGTGATGGACAGGCTGACAGACGAGGTCAGACAGGAATCTCCATGGACAATAATGTTTGCACTCCAAAAAGTTCTATTATGGTCTTGTCGGACCACAAAATGTTGTTTCTCATGGTCTATCTTACCCAACCCTCTTCAATTCACTGGATTCACCACAGGTTGACATCAAATTATTGAAATCAAGAATGAAGTCACTGATGACTCTTTTGAAAATCTCAAGAATCGTTAGTGGAAAAAGAATAAACATTGGCTCAATTTTGAGCTTTACAGTAAATTTTGAGATTTACAGAAAATGTACATATAATGTTTCAATGTTTTTGTTTTTCATACATTTGCAACAGTTAAAAAAAACCCCAACATTGTCATTATAGGGTGTTTTAAAAGAATTTTCAGGAAGAACACTGATTTGATCTATTTTGAAAAAAAAAAAAGGTTATGACATACTACAATGTGGAAAAAATAAGGCACTTTCTGGATGCACTGTACACAACACTTTTAAATTTTGAAATTGTTAAAAGTTTGCAAAACTAACAGGTTGAATTTATTTCATCAGTGCCAGTACATCCAATATGGCAAAGATTGAAGAGATGGAGCGTTTACTCCGAGAGGCCCAAGTTGAGAAGCAGAGACTCCTTGAGCATCGGGTAACAAGCCAAACTTCAACAAAACTTTGTGTTAGTGTTTCAAAATGGAAGCAATTTACTAACAAGTGGTATGTGCAGGAGCGGGAAATGGAAATTCGCAGGCAAGCTCTGGAAGAGGAGCGAAGAAGACGAGAGGAGCTGGAGAAACGACTGCAGGAAGAGACCACCAGGAGACAGAAACTGGTAGAAAGAGAAGTAAAGCTCAGGGAGAAGCAAAGATCACAGGTACTTGGAAATGTTCATTTTAAATACTTCAAAACAGATTCAAATTTTGTACAATTGCCTTATTTCTTTTCTTTAGTCGCGACTGTTGACTCGCTACCTACCTGTTAGGAAGGACGACTTTGATCTTCACGGCCACATCGAGGCAGCTGGACACAACCCAGATGCATGTTTCCACTTGGCCATCACTGATAAAACCTGTAGAGGATTTCTGGTCAAAATGGGAGGAAAGATCAAAACCTGGAAGAAACGCTGGTTTGTGTTTGACCAGAATCGCAGGACACTCACATATTACGCAGGTAAGGCACCTGGCCAGCTGGTGGTGGGCTTCCAGGATCTTTGAAGTGATTAAGTGATGCTTGAGATGCTGAGAATTTGCTTTGATCGGCTCTGTTTATGCTCTGTGCTGCAGACAAACATGAAACCAAGATGAAAGGAGTCATTTATTTCCAAGCCATAGAGGAAGTATACTACGATCACCTAAAGAACGCACACAAAGTAAGTCTAGTTTGTTTACACAACAACACGACATACCAACGCATGCTAAGCTTTTTTTTGCCAATTACTGACATGTGTTTGTCCTTTTTTCTCCTCCATCCTTTTTTACTCTTGACTACTTTATATTACTTCCCTTTTTTTCCTCTAAAATAACTTTAACAAGAGTCCAAACCCGTCACTGACCTTCAGTGTGAAGACCCACGATCGGGTATACTACATGGTGGCTCCATCTCCTGAGGCCATGCGCATCTGGATGGATGTTATTGTAACCGGTGCTGAAGGACACATGCATTTCATGGTGTAAAAAACTCACTTTATTTGGTTTATATTGCAGCTTGTCAGAGTAACAGCTAACATGTGTAAAGCTGAGACTGATCTTGCCCACTAAACTTTTGTTGTTCGTTACACTTCAAGCCAGTTACTAATGGGTCTCTGCTCATGTGCACTTCACGATGTACATATGCATTTACAGACGAGATTCGACTAATTGATTTCGAATTTTGAATTGATTTCCTCAATAAGCTAATTAATAATTTGAGCTTTTTTTTGCTGAAACAAGATGTCAGCTTGTCCTAAACTCAATCTGTTCCACATCCAGTCTGCACCTCATGCTTACGCCGCTTGTCATAAACAAAGGTGTACAAACCAGCTCTCCATAAACTATGGCCTTTTGTATATTTTCGACAAGTTCAAACCCGAGTTTACCTCTATCTCTCGACTTTACCATCTTTGTGTTTCTTTATCAGCACAGATGGTAAAACTCTGATTTATATAATGACGCCACTTTTAAAACAAAATAGTGTTACATTTAAACTTTTTAATAGCTGCTTCCAGTCCAGCCGTATAAACTAATATGTTCTGCTTTTCTAGCAGAGATGAATGTTGATCTCCAGTATTCTTTCAAACCAGATTTTTGCAACATTTTCATGACAATAATTTTTTTCTCTCCAAAGAAATTGAATAGATGTTAGAAATATGATTATAAACACTTTTTATTTTTGAAAAATGTATATCAAAAGAATGACTGTATGCACTCATAGCTGTGTAGCTAGCTCCCTCTGCCTGCATGATGAGGCCTCGTCGTTCTGCAGTGATGTTGCACGAACTGCGTCACCACTTTTCCTTTGACCTGATTCTGTTTCCCCAGCAGAGGTCCTCCTCTTGGAACCTTTGCAAGAGAATGATGTAACTCCCAGTCTAGACTCATTTCTATAAAATGAGACATTTTTGTACAAAAAAGGGCCTTAATCACTCATTATTCATACTTAGTTTTAAAATACGGGGAGATATAGTTACACATCTATCAAATTTTATATTTGCTTTTTGCAAGCAAAGCATTTTTTTCTATTTAGCATTTATTTTAAATGTGTAATCTTTGACTATCTGCAGCAGTTTAACACCAAGTGATCAGCTGATGGTGATCCAGATGAGTTGTCGACCTAATGATGAATGGTACTTATCAGACGCACATCTCATCCTGGTGCTGTTGAGTTGTTTGTTGCAAGCCTTAAAACATCAAATATTACTGCATCCATATATTTTTGATAAATGAGAAAAGGTTTTACATATTGTATATTATTATCAATGTAAGTTTAAAGCTGAAACTATGATTCAGGTTTTTATATTCAACTTGTGTCATGAATAAATTACTCTTGTTATGAGTCCTAAATGTTTAAATCTATTATTCCAAGTGCATTGTTTTTAAAAGGTGGCTGTTGGTTAAAATTCTAAAGACGAACTTTGAAAGTTGTGTGTTATACAATCGGAAAAAAAATGTTTTATCAAGTTCTTTTTCAAAAATTGAACCTTAGTAATATCATTTGAGAATTTATGTCAGTATTATTGAGAATTTTTTAAAGTAAGATCAATAAAACCCTTTTTTCCCTCAGAAATGCACTTCATACTCACTGCAATTTTACTTTACAGAACAATAAATATTAAAAGTTACACTTGAAATGATCCAGCACCTATTAACTGGACTTAGATGCTGTGTGTGTACATGTATGCTCATTAAGTCCCTCTTGATTTAAGCTCCTCCTCTTGACACTAGCATCCTTTCATTGGATGACCTAGTGGGGTTGGCATGGAAACACAGAATGAAGTATGCTAAATTAGGTCCTAAAGAAGCATATCGTCTCACCAGAGGCGGAAACAGACACAAACACATACAGACCACAGAGAAAATAGGTGCCCTCGGTGCTTTCGTGATGCGTTAATTTGTTTAACATATTTAGGGCACGGGGGTAGGCCTCGCAGTGAGCATGCAAGCGTGCAGGGAAACACCATGCACAACCTCAACACAGAAGGAGTGGAGCAGCTGACACAGGATGGGTGAAAAGTTTATTCCACCTTATTCTGTAGTGCTGTACACAGGCTGCGAGGTTATCACTTATAGGCAAGAACGCCACGCTGCTCAGGAATCATGTGAAAGCATCCTAACAAAAGACACCATTCACTGAATCCGTTTCCTCATATGAACCGGAACGATCACGTTCACACCCGCAACTTTCTGTTATAAAGACCATAATGTAATATAAATCAAACCAAAGCACAACCATAAGAGTTTGGTTCCTTTTCCATGAGAATAATCAACCAGTTGGTCTAAGCAACTTTTTCAAAGAGCATAACCTCAAATGGCAGGTGTTACTAAGAAGCAAACATGTTGTGACTTAGCCTGAGGGTGAAAATGTTCTTTTCTTTAGGAGATGGCTCAGCTTTCTGTAGTCTGCATCAGCACCTGATGTAAATGTAGAACTCCTCGTGTTTTCCTCTGATGGTGGTCTTTTCTCAGCTCGCAGCCCCTGGCTTTTTAAAGGAAACAGAGCCCTTTTTGTGTTAGCTTTGTTTTTGTTTGTTTTATCTAAGGAACACTCACCATCTCACTCTTCTATTCAACATTACCCCATGACTAAGATCATCTTTCCATCCTTAAGCTGATATTTTTAAAAGCCATTATTCTTCTTTTGCAGCTGCTTTAGGCTCCATTTGGCATCACAAACAGAAGAATAATCACCCTGATCTTTTCTGTTCAGAATATTACCTGAAAAGATAAAATACTTATCAAATGCAGATGATCCACTGATCAGTCTTTGAAGAGATTTTTTTTAACAGTTCTAGTGACACTAAGAATAGCGATGACACACATTCTCAAATCCCTTTTACTGATAATAAGTTATGTACGAGTATGTTAAGCGTTTTCCTTGGCAGCTGATTGGCTGGACTCCGCTAACACTGATGTGTTTACTATTCAGGTCAGTGAGCTTGAGTGTGGGTTATGTTGAAACGGCGCTCCTTTGAGGGCATTCTGAACATAACGTGTAGTAAGATGATGAGTAACATGCAGTGAGTAAATCATTTATAAGCTCTCAAATATCTATTTCTGTTGGCTGTAAAAAAATATCAGGAAATAATGCATGACTTAAACAGATTTCTTCTTGCTAAGTACGCATGTTGTTTTATTGATTACATAAGAAACAGTACAACATAGATGAACCTCTACACAGCGATGTTGTTCTCATTAGAGTATACTGAGATTATTATAAGGATGTGCCAGTGTACAAGCTGGAGATCTCATCTGATCACCCTTTCTGTCTCGCTCAAATGTCTATAATACCATTTAGAATGGCCATTTCATTGGAAAGTCATTTCTGCTCCACTGTCCAAACAACAGTCTGTCCAACAGTGCAGTGAAATCAGATATGTTACAAATGAGCAAGGGCTTTACAGTCCAACATCGTGCAAAAATTGATGGCACATTTTCTGCTACATGAACCCAGAAAAAAAGTGTGGAATGTCATTTTTGTTGTATTATTTGTAGAGTTCTGGCGGTTCATTTTCACACATAAATAAAAGGCAAAAGAACTTGCTGGAAAGAAATATAAGAGCAAACGGTTCCTACAAAAAGTAACAAAACCTCTGTAGAAAAGGCAAAACGAATTGTGAGTCTTTAGGAAAAGCACCTATAAAAAGGCACTCGCCTGTGTGTGTTTGTGTGTGTGTGTGTGTGTGTGTGCGTGTGTGTGTGAGCGTGTATGTGTGTAATATGGTGTCACAGATGTCCTTTGATCTTGTTTGTCCTTGGTTACTGATGCTGCTGGGTGTTCAGGTGTGACCCTCAAACCTTTCCTGAGTGCATGTTCATTCGGCTCAGCATCAAAGAGCCAAGCCATTGCTCCAACTGTCCATGAAGATGTTTTGTGCTTGAGTATCACCAGGCTCCTTGACTCCTTGCAGATTGTGTTATAAAGTCATGAAAGAATTTCAGAGTTTAACAAGACTTGAAAAGGAAGATGCTGAAGAGATTTTGCGTTTAGGTCCATGCTTCAATTCGACGTTTCATTTCCGTATCTGTGTGGCACCCACTGTGGAGCCAGGCTTGTTACCAGCCTTACGGACGGGGACCTTGGAGACGGGGATCTTGGTGCGCGATGATTCTTTAGTATGAGCCATCTGGGACCCAGCATGAGACTGTGCGCCATGCTTCACAGGAATCTTTGAGTCACGTGCTGAACTGGTGGGAATTTTTGGTTGTTGAGGCATCTGACTCTCCTCCTTGGTGTGTTTTGAGGTGGGCACATTCGCCTCTATAGTGCTGATTTTATCTTTTCTGCTTATATCATGTGAGTTGTAATGTGGCCTATCCTCCAGGTCAGGCGTAGGTGGATCCCTGCTGGGTTCATCATTAGCATTTTGGCTATCCCTGATTGGTATCTTTCCTACTCTCCCTCCTCCTACTACAGGGATTTTACTCAGCCCAGAGACTTTTGCCTGTGGTGGCTTCTTCTCTTTAGAGGACCCTTGGAGGCCTACATGTGACTCAGTGGCTAATTCTTTTGTTTTGGAGGGCACCACTTGGCTTCCTTGGCCACTGATGGCACCTGGAGAAGCTAATTCCAATGCATGTCCATTCCCCTTCATCTTCATTGTGATTGGAGCTTCGCTCAGCAAAAGTGCAGAAGGAGAAGGAGGGGAGAGGCTGGGAGACGAGTCGGTCAGAGATTCAGGATGGACTTTAGGCAGAGAAACTTGGATTTGAGCAGGAGGGGGAGATTTGAATGTAGTAACTGGGATTGAACCAGGGGCAGGGGGATTCTTAAGTACTGTTGCTGGAATTTGAGCAGGAGTCTCCAGAGGTAGGGAACTCAGAGTCTTAGAAGGTATCGGAGGCTCAGAGGGAGCTTGGGGGTCTTTAGAGAGAATGCGTTGTTTGGTGGTCTGATCTCTTGTTACAGAAGCTACAACCTGAGTGGCTGCTGGGGGCTCGGGGAAGATGACCTGCATTTTAACAGGAGCAGGTCCTACTTTAGTTACAGCAGCTGGAACCTGGGCAGAGAGAACTTTTGACTGAGAAACTTCCATTTTAGTTGGAGCAGGAAGTTCATTAGATGCAGAAACTTTGACATTATCAGAGGCAGCAGAAACATTGATCTGACCCACAGTAGCTGGTGTCAGAGATGCTGCAGAAACAGCAGGAGTCGTAGCCAAAAGTGGTGTCTTATCTAACGGAGCTACAGCAGTGGGTTTAGTAGTGGAAGGGATGTTGTCTAAAGTTGAAGTTGGAGTTGAAATAGATGTTGGGCACAGTTGGACTTTATTCGTTAGACCAAGGTTTGAAGAAGAGGGTGGATCTAAGACCGTTTTAAGTGAGGGGGCGATATTGTTTTGGGTTCCTGTGATGGGGGTGATGCTTGGCTTGGAGAAAGTTGACGATATCAAGCCTGAGGTTGTGGTGAACACAGGTGTTAGTGTGGCTTTGTAGGAGCTACTTGATTCAAAAGAGCAGGGCTTAGTTGTAACAGCACAGGTTACTGGTACTGTAATTGGTGGTTTAGATTCTGCAGGAACTATGCTTTGAGATGGATTGTAGGGAGCTGAAGTCTGCTTGTTGCTAACTGAATCTAGAATAACGGGTTGAGACTGGGTAGCGGGGATGGGAGGGCTGTGGGTGACTGGAGAGTTAGCTGATGATAAAGGGAAAGAAGCTACAAAATTTGGTTTACTTACAGAAATATTTTGAGAGGGCAATGTGATCTCTGGAGCTGGTTTACTAGCTGAAAAGGGAGAAGATGGCATAATCGAAGGAGCCTTGACTGTAGTGGAGGTTGTTGTTGGAACCGGTGTGGCAGCAGTAGAGAGTGAACTGATAGTTGACTGTGCCGGCTTTGAAAAAGAAGACATCACTGTAGCTGGAGAAGAGATGGAGCTGAGAGTTGATTGGGTCGGCTTTGAAAAAGAAGACATCATTGTAGCTGAAGAAGAGATGGAGCTCGTAGTTGACTGGATCGGCTTTGAAAAAGAAGACATCACCGTAGCTGAAGAAGAGATGGAGCTCGTAGTTGATTGGGTCAGCTTTGAAAAAGAAGACATCACTGTAGCTGAAGAAGAGATGGAGCTTGTAGTTGATTGGGTCGGCTTTGAAAAAGAAGACATCACTGTAGCTGAAGAAGAGATGGAGCTCGTAGTTGATTGGGTCGGCTTTGAAAAAGAAGACATCACTGTAGCTGAAGAGCTTGGTAATGTCACGGGAGTAGTTAAAGGTTTTGCCATGATGGGAGCAGAACTAACAGTAACTTTAATTCTTGCTGTAAGGTCAGAGGCTTGAGCAGAGTCCGAGCTAGGTTTAACTGAGTAAGAGCTGAAAGTGGATGATGTGACGGTGGTGCTTGGTTTGGTGATGGTAGAGGAGATGGTAGAGGATAGGTAGGAAGGTTTTGCTGCAGCAACACTGCTGGAAGCTGGAGACACCAGTGAAGACGAGATGGTTGGTTTGGTGATGATAGATGTACATGATGGAGTCACATCAGTGGCCACAGGGCTGACCGCTCTGCTGCTGGACTTTCCCCACTCTGCTTCTACATCAGCCATGATATCTCCACCTCCTGAGATTGAGTCAAAAGTCAGAAGAGAGGAGATGTCTGCCAGCAGGTTACTTAGGCTGTTTTCCCCCGGTACTAGTGGGGGGTCAGAGGGGGGCAAAGCCGGCCCAAGATCTTTAGCTTTACTCACGCTGCTCACTGGCACATGTGGAGGCGTTGTCTCAGATGGCGACGTGGCTGCACTGTCATGTGTTATGGAGCTCTGAATGGGTTCAGAGCTTTGTGTTTCAGGGCTCTCCAAAGACCGTGGCTGGCATTTAGGTGTGAGTGTGAGGTCCTCTTTGATGATTTCCACACTGTTGGCACGAGATGACATCAGAAGAGGACTCGGAGGGGCTTCCTCCCTGTCCTCTTTATCTTTTGATCGAAGCTTAACGTTGCCAAACAGGCCCTTCAACCCACGACGTTGCCGACCAACTGGCTGAGAAACAGTGTGAACTCTGCGGTCTCCCACGCCCCTCCGACCACCTCTGAGGAGGGAAAGGAAGCCGAGGGACTTTGCTGAACTGACTGAACAGATGGATGTGCGTGCAGGAGCAGCAGCCAGAATTCCATCTTCACCAAGAGCCTCATCCTCTGCATGCTCCATCTCTCCTTGACTCACCTCTTGTTCCTTTTCTCTGTCTGCCTCCTGTTCACAATCCGTAGCTGGAGTCTCCGATACCCCACCCAGGCCTTTGCTCTTGATAACAGGTGACTTGTTGTTTCCATCTCCTTTGTTTCGGATGGAAAAAATGTTACCTGGCTTTCGTTTCCCAAACAGCTTGAATCCTTTTCTGATTTTTCCACTAGGTTGTGATTCATTTGGTGGGGGGTCCGTGTTTTCTGTTTGTAAATCCATCTTCGATGATTTTCTTTTTGCCTGTGTTCTTTTGTCACATGCAGTTATTCCAAAGTCAGAGGATGGAGCATTTAGATCCAGAGCGTTATCTGTACTCGCGGTTGTGCTCTCACTCTGTTCCTCCTAGCAGGTTTCTTTATTAGTTCTGTGTATCCCTCTCTCTGCCTTTCTTTCCCATCCACCCTTTCTCCTCTATTTCTCCCTTGAAAGCCCCTCCCCTTTGCCTCATTTTTTTTATCTGCCTGCTCTCTCTCTGGTTGCCATAGCAACAGAAGAACTAAGCAGCTTTCGTCAGCAATGCAGAGCCAGGGGGTGTCATCAGCCCACCCTGACCACAGCTTTCTCTTCCTTTCTGTCTGATGACTGTTTACATAAACAGCAGAAACAAATAAGCCATTTATAAGTCCAAGTTTTGAATTTGGAATCAGCCTGCTTTTTATAATCATGTCATCCAGATCAGTCTGGTTTCCTTTTAAAATCAACTTTAAGACTGGCTAATTGGAAGAATTAACAATTATTTTAGATATAACTTTCTAGCAATTCAAGGCTGCAGAACTTGCACCAGTTATAAAAAAAAAATGTAAAAAAATCAGTTTGCAATAATTGGCATTGCTAGCAACAAATTATTTTATCAATGATAATGAGTCTATGGATTTTTACTTCTTGGTGAAGTATGCTCATCCCTCTATTCATACACTTACCATTTTTTTAACAAGCAAAACGAAAAATGAAAGCATATGTGGAGTGTAAACACTGTACAATGGGGGATAAAAAAGAAGCAAGACAATTTGTCAGTGTCAAAACAAACCATGAAAACGATATTCAAAAGAAATGACATAGAACATGTCTTAAATATATTAATTAGATTAATTCATTCTGCTTTAAAGCTGCTCCGTTTATTTGAGCGATTGCCAATGAAAAGCAAATTTTCCATTGGGAATATTTTTCATGCTTCATGAGTCATATTTATTATTTACTTATTATTCATTCATCTTCTGCACCGCTGATCCCATTTGGGGTCACGGGGTGCTGGAGGCTATCCCTGAGTGGTTCCAGGCATTAGGTGATGCACATCCTTAACAAGTTCATTTCTTATATATTACATATAATCAAAGTTTTTTGTTTAGTTTCATCTTCTGAACCGCTTTTCCTTAACAGGGTCGCGGGGCATGCCGGAGCCTAACCCGGCTGATTTAAGGCAAGAGGCAAGGTTCACCCCGAACAGTCAGCAGTCCGTTGCGGGGCAACACACACATAATCATTCACGCTTACAGTCAATCCTAGTAGCTGTCTATAAAGTATGAATGTATTTTTACCTAAATGCTTATATACTGTATAGATACATAGATGTATGTGTACCAATATAGGCACATACAGAAAAATAATAGATTAGGTTTTGGAGGTGGACCAATTGTGGCCTCCTGTGGCTCTGGTGGGACAAAACATAGCACTGCAAACAGAAATAAAGCTGCTGTCTCATCCACATTCTGTTTAACCCAAATCTGTGAAAGTGGGTCAGCAATCCTTGAAGAAATCAAGCTGTTTTTTGCTTAACATGTTCGTTAACAGCAGGAGGTTTAATGACAAAGTCACATAAGCCAAAAAAAAGTACAAGTCAGATTTAAGGGAGCACTAATGATTTCAGTAAGAATGAAAGAAAATCTTAAAATGTATCTAAAAAAGAAAGACATAAAGGAAAAAGTCAAACACAGGTAAACTGTTCATGTTGGTTTGGTAGAGATATAAGATGCTCTTAGATTTGCAGCATCCAGAAGATAAACAACCTCCAACATGCATTAGAACAAATTCTTACAAAAAATAGATGTTACATATTTATAAGAGTCACTAATCAGAAATCAAATTATGCTTTCAAGATTTTTTATGACAAGTGTAAATATATCTTCCCTGAGTTTTATTTTTATTTCTTGGTGAAGGTTCCATCCTGATCAGTAAATGCCAGCAAGGAGATGAAACCATTCTGAGTCTTAGAGTAATTTAAAGTAAAAAAAGAAAACAAATAGCTGAAAGTAACTCATTGTTTTCCCCCTCCGATAAATAAAGACTTTTTTTTTAATTACCACACTGGAGTTGCAAAATGAGGTCAAATGTTTTCACCATAATTATCTTTTCTTTTTTGTTCATGACATGCTAATGTACAAAACATTAAACATCTGTTCCAGAACATTTCCGACGTTTACTGTCACATTCTTGTCACATTCTTTAAACGTCATGCTCCACGAGAGCAGCCTGCAGCGCGGCCTTGTTGTTCTGCTCATTGTCATGTGCCTCAGAAAGAAGTGTGTCATATGTGCGGTGATACAAGAGCCGAGTGACCAGAGTGATGATGAACATCTCCATAATCATCATCTGCTGACTTAACACTACAGAAACAGATATGTGGGAAAAAAGAAGAGCAAAAAGGAATCAGAAGGATTTTACTTGTGCATTAGAAGCCTTAACGAGTTCACTTACTGGATCCTCGAGCTTGAGAAGAAAAAGGAGGAGAGCAGGCGATGGTTCCATCTAAAGCCAGGATGTTTATGATAGATGTCTGCAGCTGACTTAGTACAAGAATTAACTAAAGACAAAAAAAAATAGTTACAAAACACTCAGGTTTGTATTTACTATGCCATGTATTGTGTAGTGGTTTAGTACAGTATGTGTGTCAGGATCCACTCTCCTGCTTCCAGAGGAAGCCCTGGATGTTCCTCATCACCCTGATTAGGGACACCTGAGATTGATTCCTGATGCCACACATCTGTGGACCTTGCCATCTATTTAAGGGCAATCACCGCTTCCAGCCAGGTCTCCCTGGTTGCCTGACCAAGAACACATTTTGAAAATAACCTTTTGCCATGCCACTGAAACTTTGTTTTTTTTTTTTCACAGTATTAATGGACTACCAAATAGAAAAAAACATGTTTCTGTCTGCAATTGGGTCCTCCTCTTTCCACCTGCAAACCACTTTATGACAATGTGTGCTGTAGATGTGAGAGCAGCCCCTGTTTACTATGGGTAATGGACAGGCTGACAGACAAGGCTCAACAGAAATTTCCATTCACTATCATGTTTGCCGATGACAGTGATATTTTATGACTGTGGGCAACAAATCGATGAGAAGCTGGAAAGGTGGAGGTTTGTGATAGAAAGAAGAGGAAGGAACATCAGCCACAGCAGAACAGCGTACATGTGGGCAAATGAGAGGGACCCAAGTGGAAGAGAAAGGTAATAGGGAGAAACAATAAAGGAGGTAAAAGATTTAAGAGACAAAAGTCCATAGCAATGGAGGGTGTGGAAGGAGGTGGAAAAAACCTGTGCAAGCAGGCTGGAACAGGTGTAGAAGAGAATGAGATGGGATGTATAATAGAAGACTTACAGCTAAAATAAAAGGAAAGGTATAGAAAACTGGTGAGAGCAGCTATGTTTGGTCTAAAAATAGTGACACCGAAGAAAAGACTGCAGGCAGAACTGGAGGAAGCAGAGATGAAGATGCTGAGGTTCTCTTTGGTAGGGACCCGGATGGATAGGATAATGTTCTAGAGATAAAGTCAGAGAGGCCAGAGTCAAGTGGACTGGATGTATCCAGAGGAAAGAGAGAAAAAAAAATTTCAGAAAGATGCTGAGTTTGGAACTTTCAGGAAGGAGACCTGAAGGAAGACCAAAGAGGAGGTTTAAGGATGTAGAAAAAGAGAAAATAAAGGTAGTTGGTGTGAGACAAGATGATGCAGAAGACATGGTTAGGTGGAGGCAATTGACACACTGTGGTGAGCCTGAAGGGAAGCGCCAAAAGGAAACAAAAAGAAGACTCAAAATTCTAATACTTTTCTCACTGTAGAATTCCATCTTGTTTTAAGTTAGGTACTTAAACACGAGTATACATTTTGAGTTATAACGCTAACGGATTTGCATTTTTATATCTCTTGTAAAACATTTTTTCTGTATTGTAGATTTTGCAGAGCTGACTCACCTGGTACATGGCATACTTCGGTATAATCCGTATGCTGCGTAGATGGCTGTTAACGTTCATAAAAATGATGGCAACAGGCCAAAGGGAAATTATAGTAAGAACACCAATAAATGGATTAAGCCAGATGGCTGCACCCGTTATCTCCAACTATTAAAAAAAAGGACAAATGAGACTTTCTTTTATATGCTGTTCACTTTTGAAACATTTGGATATCAAAGGGAGCATATTGACGCTTACATCAGCGAGATCAAAGTTTCCGTTTGTCCACAGTACCACAGCCAGAACAGAAAGGACTGTTTTAAGAATAGCATACTGCAGAGCACCCAACTTCAAAATGAACAGCATTCGCCTGGGTAAATATATAGCAAAGAAACAAGTTATTTTTTAAAGTCTGAAGATAAAAGAAATGAACACTGAAAGACACAAAAAAATCTACCAACTTAGAGAGTAAAAGAAAAGATAGCTGCTTACCTTGACATGGGTACGCGTGGTAAGCACGGGCAGCAGCAGCAGCATGGTCCTGTGTTTATCCTGAAGCTGTTCCCAGAAAACTGATCCAGGAAAGCACCGCTGCCTCCCAACTCCTCTATCATCAGAACCAAGACCTTGTACACAACTACAGCAAAGTAACTACACACAGGAAGAGAAATATGTCAGGCACAATGTGTGGCATCCACAACAAATCCATTCAACATTTCAATTTCATGAGAAATTCAACCACACCGTGGCATATGAGGCCACATGAGATTCTAATCAAACTGTGCAGGATTTAAAATGTACGAGTATCCCAAATGTTTGAAATGTTACTTCTTTTGTTTTAAAGTTTATTTTTGTTTGTTGACACTTCTCTCCTTGATTTTGGATCCATCCATGACAGAAACCACTGACTACATGAGAGAAGGAAGCTTTTCATTTCATTTCATTTCTGCAAGTTTAGCATTAATCTATTAGTCACACCAGTTAGATGTCATGTCTGTGATCATGACTGCTCGAGGAATCCACATTCCAAAGCAGGACATGGTGGCAATGACCTGAAAGAGAGAAATGCAGTCGTCTGTTGTAAATCTGTTGGACAGTGACTCACATAATTTTGCTGCTTTTTCACTCAGCAGTCATTTCTCACATGGAAATAAAACTAAATGCTTACAGGTGCAGCTCCGCTAACCCAAATAATGGTTATCTTCTTGGGTGATGGCAGTTTTTTATAGATGTAGACACATAGCTCCAAGTACAGCACCAGGGACACACAAGACATGAACGTCAGCATGGAGTAGAGTGCAATTTCAAACTCATCTAGTTCTGGTCACCAAAAGAAAAAAGAGGACAGATGTGTTGGGTTTATCTAGACATGCCAGAAGTGTTTTGGTTAAGGATTTTAGAGCCAGATTGAAGCAGGACAGAGCTCAGTGAACTAGTGTTGTTATTAGCTGATAAGAAAACTTAATCAGGAAGTAGCACAGCGTATGGTGGAGGGGGGTCACTCACGTCTTATCACATCCATAGCCAGTGGAGGTTCTTGTAAACAAGCTGGATCGATGGTGCTGTTGAGGGATTCCTCCATGGTGAGCAGGTTTTCTTCTTGTAAAATTCAGTTAAATGTAAAAATTTTACTAAAGCAAACTCCCTTCACATCACAGTTCCAACCAATGGATTGGAAATGACTGCTTCAGCTTTAAGCCCAACTCACACCTTCAGCCTCTGAGATGGAGTGAAGGTGGGATAACAAAGTACCTACAACTTTCAAGTTTACGAGAACACATCCCTACCTGCCGCTCATTCATTCACAGACCTAACTCTCAGTAATTTGTGAAATAATGAGGTCAGAGTTTAATTTAGAAGGGTGAGACACACAAAGCAACTCCGGGGAGGTGAACTTTGACAGGGTGTGTTGTTTCTTTTCCCGTTAACATAAAAAGAGGTATAAAAAGATAAATAGTTTGTTATATGCAGAATATTTCGCTTATCGGTTTCATTCCTTTAGGTCAGTTTAATTCAAAAGACACAAAAAGTTAAACAAAGTTTCAAACTACATTTGTGTGAAATAAAGCTTTACATTATCTCTGTGTTGATTGTTCTTTTTAAGAAAAATATATATTTCAAAGCAACAACAAAATATTTGAGGGGGTGGGGGGGACCCTTACTTTTACCTTTTTAAATAATTTAAATGCTACTTGTGAACAGATTGATCTCCAGAGATAGAAGTTGTTAGAATAAAATCTTGGATCATTCTTTATAAACTATAAAGAGTCCAAAGAGCATCAAGTTAAGCAAACTATTCTCTCTATTAAATCTTTATCTGTGACATTATTGTAAAGAAAACCGCTCTTACGACCTGGAGGTCATTCAACTCTTCTGGCTAATAAAACCCTTATCCTGTTTCTAGCATTTTATATTTACAAAGGAAACTCAACTTAAGGGTTCTATTTGCACATAAACAGTTAGAAACGGCAATAACCAGAGGACAGGGACTGGTTTCCCAGAGTGGGGCCACACACACAAGTGAGAAAAATAATCCAATGACAAATCTACAACCCAAACAGAATCAGAAAAACTTTATTAATGGTGAAAGTCAGTCAGTCAGCTTCTTAACCGTCTATTCCTGCCGGAGCCCATCCCGGCTGATACAAGGCGAAGGGTGGGGTACGCCCAAAACAGGTCGCCAGTTTGACGCAGGGCCACACACACACAATCATAAACACTCACTCCGAGGGGCGATCATGTTATGGCCAATCAACTTAGCATGCATGTTTTTGGAGGGTGGGAGGAAACCAGAGTACCTGGAGAAAAGTCAGTCATTCACTTTCTTAACCATCTATCCCTTACAGAGTTACAGGGGTTGCCGGAGCCCATCCTGGCTGACTCAAGACGAGGGTTGGGGTACACCCCGAACAGGTCGCCAGTCCGTCACGGGGCAACACACATACTGTACAACCATGCACTCACATGTTCATTCCCAGGGGCAATTTTGCACTGGCCAATCAATCTAACATGCATGTTTTTGGAAGGTGGAAGGAAACCGGAGGACCGGGAGTATTTATGTCTGGATTGAATTAATGTCTCAAGTCAACACTATTAAAACTGTTTTTACAGAAACCCCATGAACATGGACTTTTTGAGCGACTCCCCTCGGGCAGGAGGCTCCGGTCCATTCGGACCAGAACGTCCCGCCACAAAAACAGCTTCTTCCCTTCTGCCGTTGGACTTATGAACTCTTTATAACCTGGATCCCCACATCTCTTAGTCACCTCCCTCTTGTCACTTCACTATCTTTATTATTTTCTATTATTTTCTATGACATTGCACTACTTTTCTGTTTCTTCTGAGCACTCTTAGTTTTGTAAAAATTATTATTTTTATTTATTTTATTTTTATTATTTTTATTTTATATGTTTGCACACCAGTACCAGAACAAGTTCCTAGTCTCTGATGTTTTTCACTGACATGGCAATAAAAGCATTCTGATTCTGATTCTGATTCTGATGAAAGAAACAAGAGATTTTAATAAACTAGCAGCTTCTTTTCTTTAACACAGGGATGCACACTCCTTTCTCACTCTTGTGAGTTACCAATCAAATTCACAATGAAAAGCAAAACCGTCTCAAATTCATTACACAGAAAAAAAAAACATCAATTCAATAGTAAAACATTATTCTTAAATATATGTTAAATCCTTTAAAAGCAAATATTCTTTGACCATGTCAAATTGAACATTTGTAGGTATACAAATAGAAATTTTGTCATTTTGATACAGTAAAAAGTCCAACTCTAACTTCCTCCCTGAATGGCAGAAATCCTCACTCCATCTCAGAGAAAGCTGCTTTTGGTCATTTGTTTCCATGATCTGGTTCTTTCAGTCACCAGCTGGTGACCATTGGTGAGGGTAGGGAACGTAGATTTAACGAATAAATTAATCAGTTCTTAATTTAATAAGTTAAAAAAAATCATGTCCAAAATAATTCCACTTAAAATCCATCCCTTAAGTACTAAAAGAAAGAATCAGACCTCATAGTTTTTCAATCAAGTTTATTATTGCAAAATATCTTGAATGTACAATTTTCAATAAATAAAAAAGCAGTTATTCACATTTTTAACCACATTAAAATGGCTCAAGCTGCTCAGTTGTGCATTAAACAAAGTTTAGTTAGTGCAGTTAGTCATTAAACCAGCATAAGTGGTTTCAAATCAACCCTGAATCTCCTCATAAGTGTTATCTCAGATCTTACAGACTGAGGTCTCACTGTGCTAACGAGCACATCCACTTAAAAAAAAAACGTAATGCAATGAAACAGAGTAAAAACTAGCTTATAGACACCATCACTACTTGCATATAAAATTCTTATCTTTGACGTCTTAGGTTCAAGGACACAGTGAGAAAACGTGCCCTCGAGCTTTTAGACTTCTTCACATTCTTTTAAATAAAGTTAAAACTACAACCTGAGCAAATTAAAAAGTTTTAATAAAAAAATAATCTCATTACTTTCCTGAATGAGGACTTTCAAATCATTTGAAATGATTGAATGAATAAAAGCCTGTAAACGTCTTTGGTTTGCATAAGTTTAAGCTTGTTTCAGGTTATTTTTTCCGACAGAAAAGAAATTTTTTTTTTTAAATGTAAACACCAAAAGAGAAAAAAAAAAAATCAGACACTATTTGTGAAAAATACATGAAACCAATTGATGATTTCATGCTCATCACAATAGTTGCACCGTGTCTGGTTTTAAAGTGAAATATTTTTTATACAGTAACAGCGATAAGACATTCTACATCAGATATGTAAACCTTTGGGGTTCAAAGTAAGGTTTGGGTGGTTTCAGTAACACTGAAAATATCCCTCTCTAGTCAAAATGTAACAACTTAATTAACTAAATTAAATTGAGTAAATTAATTAAGTAGTAAATTTTATTTAACCATCTTTGGCCGAAAAACACCTCCTCGGCTACAGACTGGTGCAGTTTATGAGGAAGCTGCAAAGTCTCTGTTGTCCTGACAACAGTGTGCTGTAATGCTTTGGAAGTTTAGTTTTTTTTTTTTTTTTTACCTAAATAAAGTTTGACACTGGAAAAGTGTTTGCAAATTTTTTTTTAATTTTTTTAATGCATAATTATTGTTGGTCTTCAGACGAGTCACGAGTCCACAATCTGCAGCGACAGTTTACATGGTGTTAAGATACAAATAGGAGGAAAAGTTTAAGGAAAAAGTAAAAAAAGGCAAACACATACCCACTAGGGGTCACCGTCAGGCAGGACTGATAGCCTGGATTATGTCTAAAATGAAAAATCGGTAAGAAAAAAAACAACTTTTCATCCTCTTCACATATTTTCTGAGGAGAAAATTATGCATTGAGGCCTAAGAAACATACCCACGTTTGCTCGTCTATGTTGATGTTCAGCTCTTAAGGCGCGAACGTCTCTTCCTGGCCAATATGGACTGGAAATGAAATCCCACACAGATCAAAACAAGTGAAACAACAGCTAAATATTAAAGATTTCACTTGAATCAGGAAAGAATGTACTTACGCGTTGGCGCCAAACTGTAGGATCCATTGGAGTTGTTCTGGGTCAATGTGATTTAGTTTGGTTATGAAAGACTGACCGTCTCCTTGACTACACGGGAAAAAAAAAAAAAAAAGCACATTAGCACTCACTTAACTTAATCTACAAACATGTTAATGATAAAGTCCCCTGATTTAGATTTATGCTTAGAAAAACATGCCAAGTGAAGTAGGTTGTAAATTCACCTAGAAAAGACTGGGAGGAGCCAGTACTTTTTCTCAAGTCCAAACAAGTTATAAAAGTTTTGCATATGGCCGAGTGAGTATGCGGTTCTGTCAGGACCACTTTGGAATAACGGCGCTTTGAAGGCCTCTATAAAAAAGGGGAGGAAAACAAGAGATTTCAGAGATGCAAATTTTAAGACTGAATAATAAAATCAAAGTAGGTTCTGTTCTTTGTTTATTTCGCTCTGTTGTCTTCCTGGCTTATCCGGGGTCGGGTCATGGGGGCAAAAGCCTTAAATGGGAAGCCCAGGCTTCTCTCACCCAGGTTGCATCATCCAGCTCACCCGAGAGGATCCAGAAGCAGCTGTGAGACAGTCTCTCCAGCAGGTCTGGGGTCTGCCTCTGGGTCACCTCCCAGTGGGACGTGCCCGAAACACCTCGCCAGCGAGGTGTTCGGGAGGCATCCTAACCAGATGCCCAAACCACCCCATCTGGCTTACTCGACCCGGAGGAGCAACGGCTCCGCTCTAAGCTCCTTATCCCATCTCTGAGCGAGAGCCCAGCCACCTCTGTTTTACATTAAAAGATATACAATTACCAGCTGTAGTCCTGTTATGTGCCACAAGCCAGAGATGGAAGGTGAGAAGGGACACCATGCTCAAAAAAAAGAGTATTCCCACAAAGAACAAGCACACAATGTGGAATCTTGTACTTCCAGTGGATAATTCATTCTGGGGAGAAAGAGCCATTATTTGCAGCAATTTATTTTGAAAACAACTTTGTCATTCATTACAACAATGTGATTTTGCTTCATTTTAATCAGATCTTGTGGAAATAAAACACATAGTTCTGTAAATTTATTTAAAACATCATTTTAGCTGATTGAAGACTAAATAATAGGAGCTAGAAAGTGTTGAACGCTAACTAGTCACAGTTTGTTAGCCAGACAGGTCAATCTCTTTCGATTCAGTGTTTTGAAACTGAAAACCCCCCACTATTTACACCCATATTTCTAAGTCCAGCAATTTTTCCTGACTAAAAATAATGAAAAAAAAAAAAAAAATTGAGGAACTTTTCTAACACTTACATTACAATACTGGATGAAATATTTCATCACAGTTGCGGAAACGACAATGCAAAGGAGATTGGCATAGCCCAGGAACAGGAGAAAGAACTTGTAGTTTGAAAACCCAATACAATTATTTATCCTATGAAGGAATTAAAAAAAAAAAAGATAAATGTAGATGTTTTACTGCATTTTATTCTATTAAGGAAAGGAACTATTTCTGTTCAAATGTATTTTAAAACAGAAAAGTTTTACCAGGGGCAATGATGATCCATCTTGAGAATACATCTGGAAAATAAACACAGTGAGTAATAGTTCATCGTAATCAGTGTTCAACCAAATAGGGAAAAATATTGTTTCAGCTCATCTGTAGTTACAACAGTGACTGGATGTGCATTTCACTCCAATACCTTCAGTAAGATTCCATCTGCATCAATCAGCTCCTCAATACCTGGTATATGGTTTTAAACCCATCGTGCTGTACTAATACCAGGAAAAAAATAGCTTGGCCCTCACAAATAAAAAAACTCTATAATAAACACCTTAATGTGACACCTCTACTGTGCTGTGCTGTGACACACAAAACCATCCATAAAGACCTCTTAAACTTTAATAATATTTAAGAATATTTAAACATGTACTCATCAAAAACTAGATCATTTGTAGATGGGACAGCACAGTGGTGCAGTAGTTAGCACGGTGAATTCACAGCAAGAAGGTCGGGGTTCGAGTCCTAGAGCTTGAAACACTGACCTTTTTGTAAGGAGTTTGCACGTTCTCCTCCTGGGTTTTCTCCAGGTACTCTGGTTTCCTCCCACCCTCTAAAAACATGTATGTTAGGTTCATTGGCTGCTATAAAATTGCCCCTAGGAATGTGTGTGGATGGTTGTATGTGTGTGGCCCCACAACAGACTGGTGATCTGTTCAGTGTGTACCCTGGCTCTCGCTTGAAATCAGCTGGGATAAGTCTCCGGCATCCCCTGGGAATCTATTAAAGTTAAGTTGTTTAGGGACAAACTAAACAAATTTGTAGATAAAAATCCATCTTCATCTTAGGTCAGGTCTATCCTGTCATATTTCTATATAGATTACAGATTTGGACAGCTGTCCTATCCCAGGCTACTCTGATTTCATCTTTGTTCAACTTTTCTTTTGAAAGTCCATCTTGAAAATGAGCTTCAAAGTAAATAAGCCACCAAATCAATTTGTTCTCATTCTGTCGTTGTTAGCCAATTAAAAAAAAAAGTGGCATAGCCTGAGGAAACTAGGAGGTTCTAAGAAACCAGCTTCAAATCTGATTTGTTGAAGCAGAAGTTTTATCGCTATCCACTTTGTAAAGAGTAAACCAGCAGAATGGAAGCTACTGATTTTAGCCAACCTGGCAACAATGGCTGGCTGAAATGTGATTGGTCTAAAACTTGAGTGTGAAAACACATGTTTAGAAGCAGCGCAGTTATTGGCAAAGCTAAAAAAAAACAGACATGACATTTTTAATCAATATTTGTTTCATATTCATTATTATTCATTCATATTTGTTTCCCTTCTGCCGTTGGACTTATGAACCCTTTATAACCTGGATCCGCTCATCCCTTGGTCACTTTACTCTTGTTACTTACTGTCTTTATCTATTCTTTTTTGTTCCATTACACTACACTCTACAACAACTCACTTAGCAGATAGGAAGTTGTTGCTGTGACACACAAATTTCCCATGTGTGCAATGAGTAAAGAATATTCCGATTTTTTGTTCTGAGCACTGTTAGTTTTGTTAAAATGAGTTTTGTTAATATTTGTTCATTTTTATCATAGTTTACATTTCCTATTTTTTTTTTACCATGCTTTTTATTCTTTGCACATTAGTACCTCAGCAAGTTCCTAGTCTCTGAATCTTGTTCACTGACCATGACAATAAAGTCTTTCTATTCCGACTCATCTTCTGACCCTTTTATCCAAAAAAGGGTCACAGGGAGTGCGTTACCCTATTCTACTGATTTCAAGGTACGAGGCAGGGTACAAACCCCGAACAAGTCGCCAGTCTGTAAATATTAATGGCTTAAATATGACGAATACCAGTTTGTGTTTCAGATACTTTTCAGGCCAACAGAGCAGGCTACGAAGGCATTTACAATCTAGCACTGAGTTATAATATTTTATTTTGAAAACAGGGACCTGTAGGAAAAGCTGTTTTAAAGCAAAAAATATATATATATAGCAATTTTCATTCAACAGAAAAAATGCCTTTATGTCTTTATGTTTTGGGTTTTTTTTTGTTTTGTCTTTTTTAACATAAAACACTTACGCCTCGCACGTTGAGCAATGATGGGATCTGTCAGGTTTGATTACTTGACAATCATTGCAGTAGCGAATACCTGTTTAGGGAAAATAAACATATGAATTATTGCAGTTCTGAGAAAAAATGTGCATTTAATAAAGTGAGTACAATTGTAGATTTTTAAGCTTTGAAACTGGAATTTTTAAATGAAATTAATTAATCCTGCATTATTTTGCTTTTTTACATGTCATTTTTTATGTTTTTTTACTATTTTTTACCAAACCCTGATGTACAAGCATTAAGCTTATTTTTCAATGTTAATCCAACTCAGTAACCATTTAATCATTTTAAATAAACTCACTGTTTGTTTGTTTTTTTTTGTTCTATGATCTGAGAGACGTAGCTGACGATTGTTAATTAGCACAGCCAATGGGGTCAAATCCAGGGAGAAAACAAGGTGTGTGAGTCAAACAAACTTCCATTTTAAACCCAGAAACACAAAAACAAGCCTCATGTTTATTCACAGAATTAATAAATCATGTTTACTATCAAGAAGCTAAACAATGATATAAGTGCATCCTCTTGTATGTTGTATTCAGAGGGCTGAACGATGGCGACCTCTATTTACACTCCAGTTAGTTTACAGGTTTTCTCTGGAGGTTCGTGTGAGGACTCCATGGTAACAGAAGTAAAAATGCAAGTATAGTGACAGCTGCTGTTCAGATGAAAGTCTTACCTCCTGACGGTGTCCTCTGATGCACGGGCATGAATCTGACCACCTCTTTCAATATTCTCTGCTGCCTATCCGTGCGTGCTTGTCTTTCATAGCGCTCTTTCTTCCGTCCGTGAAGAGCAAACTGTCAGGACAGAAGATGGCAGTCAGGAAGCGTTGCACATTACAGAAAAAAAAAACAAAACAATGATTTGTTTTATGTGGTAGGAAATTAAAACTTAACATTTACTTTGACCCTTTAGCTTAGAAATAATGTGTCCTCAAATGTCCTAATGACCTGAAGTGTTTGCTGCTTGCTCATAAACAGACTCAAAATCAGCATTAAATTTTTTTCCCTTTATTGAATTCTACTTTAGTCACTACTAGTTGTGGTGAAGAAAGAGCTGAGCCAAAAAGCAAAGCCCTCAATTTCCCAGTCGATCTACGTTCTCACCCTCGTCTATGGAAAGAACAAAATTGCAGATATAAGCGGCCGAAATGAGCTTCCTGCTGAATGAGCAGGGTGACTTGGCTCTGACTCAGAGATAGAATGAGGAGCTATGTCATTTGGGACGAGTGCGGAGTAGAGCCGTTGCTCCTCTGGATTGAGAGAAACCAGATGGGGTGGCTCCCCAAATGCCTCGCTGGTGAGGTGTTTCAGACACATCCGACCAGGAGGAGACCCAGAGGCAGCCACGAATCTGTTGGAGAAACTATGTCTCACAGCTGGACAGGGAACACCTTGGGATCCTCCCGGGTGAGCTGGAGAATTGTTGGGTTGAGAGAAGCCTGGGTTTCACGTCTGAGGGTGTTGCCCCCGCGACCCAGCCCCGGAAAAGTGAAAGACGACGAAACAGAATTCTACTTTGACTCCTGATCTGTGTGACAAGTTTCCAAAGAAAATACACAACACCAAACAAACATTAAATAAATATGCAAATCTCAAGAAACACACAAAACATCATTTCTTCCTGTTAACAGTGTGAACTTACCAGTAATGGTGACGGGTGTCCTGGGTTTGAACAAACAGTCCGCCAATAGGCCCACAAGAAAAGGCCTAACGCCAGATGAAATATAACCAGAAAAGAGACTGTAGAGAGAAATGAAAAATGTATTAAATCACTTTAAAAACCACTGTGTGATTAAAGTAATTACACAAACTGATGGTTACTGTGATCAGATAAGTGAACAGAGAGTTAGACATCACTTACTTCGTTCAAAATTATTATTTATTGTGCCTGTAAGAAAAGACAACGTACAAAGATTAGTGGCTGAACGACATTGACATGCATGGATACCCCCCCCCCCCACCACCACCACCACAATCACTTCTCTCTCTCTCACTCAACACACACATACACACACACACACCATGTGGCAACAGCCTGGCACGGCCAGCAGTGGTCCACTAATAACAAAAAGCTTTGTTTAGGCTGCTGGGATGTCCCGGTTTCTGACAAGAGCAGCTAAATACACAGCAGCTCACACACACGGGAAGAGTCATCCCGCTGAAAGACATTTTTTAATACCTTGTAAATTTACCTATAAAATCATTTTATTACCACAACATCAAACTGTACAAAAATGAGGGGCGGGAGTCTTGTGCATGGATGGATGGATGACACATAGATGGATGGATGGATGGATGGATGAGAGATGGATGGATGGATGGATGAGAGATAGATGATGGATGGATGGATGGATGAGAGATGGATGGATGGATGAGAGATGGATAGATGGATGACACATAGATGGATGGATGGATGAGAGATGGATGGATGGATGAGAGATAGATGATGGATGGATGGATGGATGAGAGATGGATGGATGGATGAGAGATGGATGGATGGATGGATGACAGATAGATGGATGGATGGATGACAGATAGATGATGGATGGATGGATGAGAGATGGATGGATGGGTGGATGAGAGATGGATGGATGGGTGAATGAGAGATGGATGGATGAGAGATACGTAGATGGATGGATGAGAGATGGATGGATGGATAGATGGAATGATGAGAGAAGGAGGGATGGATAGATGAGAGATGGATGGATGGATGGAATGATGAGAGATGGCGGGATGGATGAGAGATGGATGGATGGGTGGATGAGAGATGGATGGATGGATGAGAGATGGATGGATGAGAGATACGTAGATGGATGGATGGATGGATGGATAAGAGATGGATGGATGGATAGACGGAATGATGAGAGATGGAGGGATGGATGGATGAGAGATGGATGGATGGATAGATGGAATGATGAGAGATGGAGGGATGGATGAGAGATGAATGGATGAGAGATGGATGGATGAATGGATGAGAGATGGATGGATAAGAGACGGATGGATGGATGAGAGATGGATGGATGAGAGATGGATGGATGAGAGATGGATGGATGAATGGATGAGAGATGGATGGATGAGAGATGGATGGATGGACGAGAGATGGATGGATGATCGATGAATGGATGGGTGGATGAGAGATGGATGGATGGATGGATGGACGAAAGATGGATGGATGGATGAGAGATGGATGGATGGATGGATAGATGGAATGATGAGAGAAGGAGGGATGGATGGATGAGAGATGGATGGATGGATGGATGGATGGATGGAATGATGAGAGATGGAGGGATGGATGATAGATGGATGATGGATGGATGGGTGGATGAGAAATGGATGGATGGATGAGAGATGGATGGATGAGAGATACGTAGATGGATGGATGGATGAGAGATGGATGGATGGATAGATGGAATGATGGAGGGATGGATGGATGGATGAGAGATGGATGGATGGAATGATGAGAGATGGAGGGATGGATGAGAGATGGATTAGAGATGACTGGATGAGAGATACGTAGATGGATAAGAGATGGATGGATGGATGGATGAGAGATGGATGGATGAGAGATGGATGGATGAATGGATGAGAGATGGATGGATGAGAGATGGATGGATGAATGGATGAGAGATGGATGGATGAGAGATGGATGGATGGACGAGAGATGGATGGATGATTGATGAATGGATGAGAGATGGATGGATGAGAGATGGATGGACGATGGATGGATGCGAGATGGATGAAAGATGGATGGATGATAGATGGATGAGAGATGGATGGATGGCTGGATGAGAGATGGATGGATGGCTGAGAGATGGATGAGAGATACGTCGATGGATGGATGGATGGATGAGAGATGGATGGATGGATAGATGGAATGATGATAGATGGAGGGATGGATGGATGAGAGATGGATGGATTGATGAGAGATGGAGGGATGGATGAGAGATGGATGAGAGATGAATGGATGAGAGATGGATGGATAAGAGATGGATGGATGGATGAGAGATGGATGGATGAATGGATGAGAGATGGATGGATAAGAGATGGATGGATGGATGAGAGATGGATGGATGAGAGATGGATGGATGAATGGATGAGAGATGGATGGATGAGAGATGGATGGATGGACGATGGATGGATGCAAGATGGATGAAAGATGGATGGATGATAGATGGATGGGTGGATGAGAAATGGATGGATGGATGGATGAGATACGTAGATGGATGGATGGATGGATGGATGAGAGATGGATGGAGGACAGAAGGATTGAGGACAGAAGGATGGAGGACAGATATAAGGAGGTCAGAAGTATGGAGGACATAAGGATGGAGGACAGATAGATGGAGGATAGATGAAGGACAGATGGATGGAGGTCAGAAGGATGGACGTCAGAAGGATGGAGGACAGATGGATGGAGGACAGAAGGATGGAGGACAGATGGATGGAGGACAGAAGGACGGAGGACAGATGGATGGAGGACAGATGGATGGAGGACAGATGGATGGAGGACAGAAGGATGGGGGTTTTTTTTTAGAAATAAAATACGAATACTCGATATTTTCAAATGCATTGGTTTTAAAGTTCATTTCTAAATTATTAAAGTCAAATCAAATCAAAACAACCTCATGTCCAGAGATCGTTTACTAACGGCTTTTTTTAAAAAAAAAAAACGTAAAAAAAAAAAACGTAAAAAAACCGTTAATAAACGATCTCTGGGCACGATTTAGTAAAATTTCTAATAAAAAATTCTTCTAAAATGAGTGGATTTAACTTTTTTTAGTTATTAAATACAATCCAAACTCAGAAATAAAGTTTGTTTTGAGTTTGTATAATTTTTTTAATTTACAGATTAATATGAAATTTGATATGGATCCACTTTTCAGACATTTTAAGCATCCGTGTGAGTTTAAATCTCTCAAAAAATAAGTATACTTACGAGTACAAAGTACTACAACGTAGGCATAGTACGCCCAGCCAACAAGAAGCTGAATAAAAAGTACAGGAATCCATCGTAATATTCTTTTGCAGACTCTCACACAACAATAAAGCGCCATTTTTAAGCGAGCAAGACCGAACTGTTAGTGACGTCACACACAACTATTTATATTGAACAGTCAAAGATAAAAAAGAGACAAGATTGGTCACCTCCAGCAATGACGTCAACGCTCCACCTAGTTGGTCTCCATGGAGATTGGACGATTAAATCTTGCCATAAAATCACTACTCTTTGGCAGGTGGAGTTTTCACTGGTTTTGCTCTGTTTATAGAAAAAAAAAAAAGGTTTGTCTTCTGAATCTCTTACCCCTATTGGGGTTGCAAGGGTTGTCTGATTCAAGGCGAGAGGCAGGGTACACCCTGAATTCAATTTTATTTTTATAGCCCAAAATCACAGAATTTCCATCTCAATGGGCTTCACAAGAAAAAGAGGAATGTATAAACAAAAATACACAGCAAGAAAAATAACTAACAAAAGCTAACTAAACAAGACTAGCACATTTATGTCCTTAGACTCTCCTTCACGGTGAGGAAAAACTCCTAAAAAAAAAAAAAAAACATCAGTGGGGAAGAAACTTCGTGGGGATCCACATGAAAGAGAGATCCCTCCCCCGGGACGAGCATCCAATGTGTCTAAGATTATTGTTTAAAAATTAGCTTATTCTACTCTACAGCTAAATATCTAAAGAAGTCAATAGATGTTCTTCATCCTGATGGAAACACGGGAGACTCCTGAACAGATCGCCAGTCTGTTGCAGGGCCACACACACACACAACCATACTCATTCCTAGGGGCAATTTCATAGTGGCAAATTAACCTGCATGTTTTTGGAGGATGGGAGAAAACCGGAGTACCCAGAGAAAACCCACGCATAAACAGGGAGAACATGCAAACTTCACACAGAAATACCAGTGTTTCAAGCCTCATCCCATCCGGGGACTCATATCCCGACCATCTTGCTGTGAAGCAAGCAGTGTTTAAGACACCAAAACCCCCAGTTGCTTCTGATGTTAGTGGTGTGCACCTTGCACAGTAGCTCCCATCATCAGGAATGGATGTGTGTGTGAATGGTTGTATGGAGTGATTGAATAATGCATCTTTGAGTATCCAGAAAAGTGCTATATAAGTTCAATGCATTAAGCATCTGTGCTAAGTATCACGCCACCATGCAGCCTTTTATAAAATTTCTGACTCAAATATAAAATTTGGAAGACACAGCAATGAAAACAGAGCCGTTGTTGATTTGTGCATTATTATTTTTTATCATTGTATGGCAAGTAATATTTTTATATTGAATTTTCAGACTGATTTTGTTTTCCACTTAGTAGATGTTGTCTATACATATGTTAATAACAGTCTTCTTTAAAAATGGCAAAAAATAGTGTTCCGTCCCGTTGTCTTCCACTGATCCGGGGCCGGGTCACAGGCCAACAGGCTCAGAAGAAACCCAGGCTTCTCTGACCCCGGTTGCACCCTCCAGCTCACCCAAGAGGATCTTGAGGTGTTCCCCAGCCAGCTGCGAGACATACTCCAGCAGGTTTGTGGTCTACCTCTGGGTCTCCAAAGTAGATTATTACATTTTGGCATCCTAATCACTTTAGACATTGATTCAGAACTGACTGCATGACCTAAGCATGTAAGTTGGGCTCATTTTACATCTTTTTTTCCTCTTTTCTGTGGCCATACCAGCCTGTCAATGCCTGATCCCGTCAGACCTCAGAAGCTAAGCAGGCAGGGCCTGGGCTGTACTTGGATGGGAGACCGCTGGAACCCCAAGTGCCACAGTGGGACGGTTGTAGAGATTAAATTGCCGTTGTGTCCCTGGGCAAGACACTTCACCCACGTTGCCTAGTCTGAATGGTGTGTGTGTGATTGGTTGGTGATGGTCAGAAGGGCCGATGGCGCAAAATGGCAGCCTCGCTTCTGTCAGTTTGCCCCAGGGCAGCTGTGGCTACAACAATAGCTTACCATCACCTGGTATGGAGTGAATGAATAATGCATATGTGTGAAGTGTCTTTGAGAGTCCTGAAAAGCACTATATAAATACAATGCATTATTATTATTTCCTTGGTTGATATTCCAATCTTAATCTAGTTAATGCATCAAGTTAATGCTTGTCAGTGAATTCTGATGTTTTTTCAGAAATGATTTTCAGAAACATTACATAAAAACAATTTCATAGAAAGATACAGTATGAACCTTGTATCCGCTGATCCACTTTGGCTTGCATTGCAAAAAAAAAAAAATCCTCAAGAGGCATTTTTACTCCCATACTCCCCAAACACACTTTTTATTTTTCAGCAAGAGGCTAAAATAGTTCAACCTTGTGTATTACGTGTATTTGTGTTATCGGTACAGATCTTAGACTAATTTTATCTCACCCATTAGAACACTGTCAAATTCAAACATCCATCCAATTAGTTTTTTTTGGGTTTTTTTTATTGTATTCAGGTCGCAGGGCAACAATCAGAGCATTGAATTCCAGCCGTTCCCCAAAGATATGAAGAAAATAAAAGCTTTTTTAAAAATATTTGTTTAAGGAGGCTTTAAAATAACATCAGAAGCATTCCAACAATTTCAATTCCATTTTAAGGTCAAGTCAAAACCCTTCGATGAGAGCAAATTTTAAACAAGAAACAGAAAAACAGACCTAAAATCTGTATCATGGTCTCTTTGATAGTAATATATGGATTAGCAACAATTAAGATTAGCTCTGCTCTTAGTCTAAGAGAAGAAAATAAAAAAAGTCTTGTCTTTAACGAGACAAAAATCTCAGAATTTCATCTCTGCATTTTAAATACATAGTTCAGATGCTAAAGACAGAGTTGAAGTAGCATGCTATATAAATTTCACTTTTAGATAGATTATATGCTTTTACATTATGTACACTATAAGGCATCATATTTAAAAATAACTCAAATAAATTAAGTCACCAAATTTTTACAGACTTAAAAGTTACCAACTTGCAGCACAAAGCAGATCATCTTTAATGAGAAAATTAAATATGATACGCATCTATGAGGAGCTCATTGTATGTGTCCGTTGCTAATGGGCCGTGTTTTTTTAGAAGAGCGCCCCTTTCTTTTGCGTGGGGATTGAGAAGATGGAGATGAAGGTGGGGATACAGATGAGATGGATTCTGGAGAATGTGAGCGTCTTCTAGTCGGGCTGCTGGTAGGTGAGCCACGGGGTGAAGAGTAGGGTGACAGGGCCTGCAGCATGCGACCACTTCGTTCCTGGATTGCGTGCTGAATGAAAATAAAGACATTTTGTTGTAACAGTGGTTATGAACTCTATATAACCTGGATCCCCACATCTCTTAGTCACCTCCCTCTTGTCACTTCACTATCTTTATTATTTTCTATTATTTTCTATGACATTGCACTACTTTTCTTTTTCTTCTGAGCACTCTTAGTTTTGTAAAAATTATTATTATTTTTATTTATTTTATTTTTATTATTTCTATTTTATATGTTTGCACACCAGTACCAGAACAAGTTCCTAGTCTCTGATGTTTTTCACTGACATGGCAATAAAAGCATTCTGATTCTGATTCTGATTCTGATTTAGCTTGGTGTGTGCACTGTCTGCATTGCCAAGTTTATTAATTGGAGGTGTTATCTTGATAAGAGACACAGGAGGAGTGTTTTATTTAAGGCAGCATGGATCATCTTCCAGTGTTGACGGTTCAGTATTTCTTTGGGATACTGAGCATGTGTTAAGACCCTTCCATCTTTTCTGATTTCTTCTTGGTTTGTGTCTCCAACCAATAGACATACTTAGTGCTGGAACTCGGAAGTTGGAGTGATTGTCAAGTGGTTTTTGCTTGCCAAAAATGATTCAGCCAATCATATGAAGATGATTGGCTGAGGATTTCAATGTGTAACAGAATTCACAATATGTTGATAAATATGTTTTTATTCTCAGTTTGTCTGAATCCAACCAGTGAAGAGAGAATTTAGTAACATAGCAAAAAATACATTTATAAAGATCTTGCAAAACTTTTAAATTTGCAGGAACGTTGTTTGGTCAGTTTTGGGGGTTGTTTGAAAGATTGTTAAAAACTTTTTAAACAAAATGTGCTCTGTTGTCTTCCATTTATCAGGGGCCAGGTCGCAGGGGCAACAGCCTCAGATGGGAAACCTAGGCTTCTCTCACCTCGCCTGTGTCATCCAGCTCACCCGGGAGGATCCCAAGGAGTTCCCTGGCCAGCTTTGAGACAGTCTCTCTGGCAGGTCCTGGGTCTTTCTCTGGGTCTTCCCCTGGTGGGAAGTTCTTGAAACACCTCACCAGCGAGGCGTTCCTGAGGCCTCCTAACAGATGCCCAAAACACCCCATCTAGTTTCTCTTGACTCGGAGGAGCAACAGCTCTACTCCAAGCTCCTCCTGGATGTCAGAGCTCCTCACTCTATCTCTGAGCAAGAGCCCAGCCACCCTGCAGAGGTAGTTCATTTTGATCACTTGTATCCGCTATCTCGTTCTTTCAGTCACCACCCACAGCCGGTGAGGGTAGGAACGTAGTTCGACGGGTAAATCGAGAGCTTTGCTTTTCGGCTCAGCTCTTTCTTTATCACGACTGACCGAAGGAGCATCCTGATTATTGTGGATGCCGCCCCAATCGGTCTTTCAATCTCCTGCTAAACATTCCCAATCAACTATAAATCTGAGAGTTTCTGTTGCCCACGGTGACTGTAACTACAGTACTTGCTTGGTTTCTTTTGAATAATCACATCTTCTCAAGCTGAAAACCTAGAGTTTTTTTTCCCCTGTTTTCTATTGAAACAAATTTAAACTTACCCATGCTCCATCAGGTCCAAAGAGCTCCAGAAAGTTGCCAATAAATTCTCTTGACTTTTCCTCCCACTTATGAATCAGATCCTGACTCTTCTCCTCCACTCTGTAGACAAAGTGTTTGGACTTTTCCTCCACTGTCCTAACAGTCTCTTTCATCTTGTCCACCTGGTTCTGGAGCCGGAACTTATTCTCCTTTCAGAAGAGACAGAAAAATGTAAGTTTCCTGTGTTTTAACATGTTCTCTTTTCAGATCTAAACTAGTTTCTTACCTTTATAAAGCCAACATTAAGTTCTCGGGCAGTGTAGCCTCTTTGCAAGTTACGTCTGACATAAATGTCGTAGTCTCGAACGATGCGAGTGATCAAATCAGATGTGGAGATGCCTTCAGTCCTCTGAGTGGCCACGAACATTCCTGATATTGAAACATAAATGTAATTTATTAAAAAATATTTGAATGAATTCTTGTTTAATCAGTAAAATGCTCACCAACCTGCTTCTTTTATGTGCTTGTAAACATCCTCTGATCCGGCAGAGGTGTAGGGGATATCATCATGAGCCACAAAGTCAATCTGAAAAAAAAATGCAGACGATTTTTCAAACACTTTTTTTTTTTACTTCATTAGGTTCATGTTCTGTTTCTGGTAACAATGTGATCTTTGACCTTGTGCTTCTTGAGAAACTCTGGATTGAGGGTCCACGGTGCATCCCTCACTACTTCATCAACGTAACGGCAGTGCCTGAGCGCTTCGTAACGTTCATCCTCAGTCATCACCGTATAGCCCTTAAATTTGTGGGTGAGTTCATCGCTGCACACTTAAAAACACAATAAATTGTGTTTCAAAATACAAGAAAAAACAATCTGGGGTTGAATTTAAAAAACTGTCAAGAAAAAATAGTTAAAATTTGAATCATGTTGACTAAAGAATTGTGAAATATAATGAAATAAAAAAGAAATGCAATTAAATTGAAATCCTAAATTAGTTTTAAAAAGATTGACTGTTGATTAGGAAAGCACATAAGTATTAACTTGGACCTCTGGACACAGAAACCCCTGTTCAGCACATTTCAAGGCTCTGGAAAGGGTGGGTAGAGTTTAAAGGTTGGACAGATAAGAGAGACCGTACCCATTGTAACATTAGAAAAACAAAAATAAATTCTTGAAATCCAAACAAGCTGTCAGTGAAAAGAAGCTACAATTAGATAATGAGAGTGTTCCTGAAATTTAAAGCACACACTTTTTTTGGTCGTGATTTGAATAGAAACAGATTCAACACACTCTTACAGACACGATCAAGACATGAAAGAATATATTTTTCAATCTCAGATGGGATTCTAGAAAATAAATCAATTTTATCAAGTAGAAACCGTTTATAGGAGATGTTTTGTACAATTCCAGGAGACCAATGTACAGGTTTGATCCAAACATGTCCTCACGTTACCCTCTTGTTTAATTTCAGAACATAAATATTTCAAATGAAATCCTTTCAAACTGAATTTTTCCAAACTCTTTCCATATTTAAAAGGACTTCCTTTTTATTCTTTTCTTATGTCAAAGCAGTTAGTAAGTCCAAACTTTACCTCCAACGATCAGGTGAGTGTTAGGAAAAACGTTCTTGGCCTGCATCAGGGCTCGAGCATGACCCGAATGAAAAAGATCGAAAATTCCATCAGCGTAGACTCGAACTGGACGATGAGCTGTGATATAAAGAACAAGACGGGAAGATAAAGTCTAAATTATCTGCTGAAATGATAAAGTTATGTGTATTTGTCTATATATTCCTCCAGAAATCCTAATATTTGAAACTTTCCACAAGATAAATAACTTCTGATTACAAAATAAACTAATATTACTGATTAATAATGTCAACAAAGATAAGAGTCATTTGTCTTTCACATCAGTGACAGAATCCGAGCCAAGTTTTTTTCCTAGTTGCATAACATTGATAAGCAGAGAAAATGAAGAAGAGTAACCTGGTGTGCCTTTCCGTGCTTGCACAATTGTGAGTTTTTCTTGCTGAATTTCTGTCTCGAACCCTGTAGGCTTGGCAAAGTCTGCAGGCTCCCGCAGAGCCTGAACACAAAGACATGGAGAAGAAAACAAGAAAGATAAAAAAGATGTCCAGTTATCCAATCCAGGGTCCCAGCATGGAACATTACATCAAAAGAAATGTAAATGTTGGACCAACTCCTTTAATAAACAATCCTGCCTCTGAGTGATGAATTCACAAAAGCCCCTTGTGTGTTTGAACCTGGAATTAACACTCTATTGTGCAGAATTGTGCAAAAAAGGATGTAGATGTACGGATTTAGTCCTGGAGAATAAACAGTGTCAAGAATGAAGTGTTTCACTTTAATATGTGAAGATTTACTAATCAATAATCAGGATTCCCCTGCAATCTAAAATTTATGAAACATTTCCAAGATAAGTCTTTATTACTCTGACGGGACTATTCTACTACACTAAGAACATCTTAACACACAGATATGGACTTTGTGTTGTGAGCAGATCCACAGCCCCACTGTAATCTGCTGTGTTGTAACAAACTTTGAACTTTCACTTTGCTTAAAGCATATTCCATGTCTTGAAAATGTAATTCAACACAACCAAAAACAGATGTAAAGTAACATTATACATTTTATGTGTGCTTCTATCTAAAATCGAAATCACTGGAATTTATTTTTTTCCGCTGTCAGAACTAATCAAGAGTTATAAAAAACAATATTAATAATAATAACTTCAGCAATATGAAGTTCTTGAAAGTTATTTCCAATGATCTAAGATATTTTTCTCATTTCAATAATTTTTCTCATAAATACATTAAACGTTATGTTGAAGCCAGCTTACCCTGCGAGTGCCTCTTCCCCTCTTTTGTGTAGTCTGTTGCTGCTGGTGCTGGTGCTGCTGTTGCTGTTGTTGGGCGTTGTTGCCCCGGCCTCTTCTCCTTCTCGCCATGCTAGAGACTCCTGTGAATAGTCACGTTTAAAACAGTCCCCAACTCAGCCTCTTTTCAGCAAGCTTAACAGGAGAGCAGTGAGCATTTCAAAATCTATGTGTCCTTTTAAGTTTAAATCCCATCAGCCAACCTGCTTGACCCTTATAACGGAATAATGTAGTGAGCAAAGTTCACATCACTCTGATGAAGAAACCTAGATTACTGCAGCTGAGCTTCAGCTGACTCCCTCTCTGGTCAGGGTGTGAGGGCTGTTTGCCACATGCTATTAGGACGATTGTAACTGTTGCACACATAATCACAAAAAAAGACTGACATTGAAAGAAAATAAAGTTTCTTGATCTGAAATTTTCCAAACTAAGCAGTACAAACCACAAAAACAGAAACTGAGTTGCTGTGGTGTCAGCCTTTGGAACCAAACACTGGGAAATGTGAACGGGTATTTTACAAAGTAGTTTCAAGTTCCTCTTTGAAACAAATTGAACTTGAGGCATTTAATTAAATCAATAAGAAGCTGATGGTTATACTTGTCTGAACTTGTCATCCTCCAGATACTTGCTAACAAAGTCACAATAGTAAATTTCGATGTTTTTTAAAATTAGAATTATATGTAACATACTGCTGTATCACTACTGATGAAATTCTAAGCTTCCACCCTTTATTGTCTCAGAAAATGGGAGCCCATGTATTTTAAAAAAGACTGTGATGTTCCTCCATAAATCTAATTTATTGGATTATGTAACTTCTTTTCAATCTACTGCGCCATATGAAGTTGTGAATCCGTTAGACTGATAAAGTCCTGAGGCTCTCATTCTAAAGATCAACAATAAAGTTTCCTGCAAAACCAGTTTATTCTAATTTCTCTTTCCATTTCATGACACACATGTATTACTGTCTTGTTAAGCAATACTCACAGAGTTAAATCTGAAATGCCAAGTGTTTCAATCCAAACCTTCATGGTAAGGTTATCTTGAGAACATGAGTTTCTTGATCTAACTCAAACTGGCATATCGGAGAAAGCTACAAGTTTACATAGTATTAAGGAGTGAATAAATGTGACACACTTATCAATTCCCAAACAGTGCAACCTCAAAAGATAATGAAAAAATGACTCATTGTAAAGCCTGTGCAACTGAAACTCAATCGAAACTTTTTGTGTCACAATGTTATTGAGTGATCACTCCATTTGTGTTAGATGTAAAAACAAGTCACACTTGTAATTAAATTCCCCTAAATGACAAGTGACCAGGAGGTTCTTGGAAACCTGCTGTTTCAACAGAAGTCAGAATTTAAAACAAAATCACTTTCATATTTGAATTTTTCACATGAATAATCACAGCTTCTCTTAAAAATACTTTCATGATGGTGCTTTATCTCATATTAAAACTCCAAGACAGACAAATAACCGGTTTAGGTTTTTAAGCGTCATAACTGACAGCTACCTTGGAATTTCTCACCTATGCGCAGCGTGACCTGAGGTGAGGGGTGCGGCAATCCTTGTATGAGCATGTAGGGCGGGAGTATTTCTCTGCTTTTACGCCTCTTACTTCCTGAAGTCAAGACTTTCCTGATATGTGAAGACACAAACAAAGTATCATACTGGACTTTTGAAACACCAGGCTCAAGAATTATTAATCTACATCTAAGGTAAGACTGATAATAATCCTAACCCTATCTGTCCTCATAAAAAATGTTTAGAAGACAGTGATCACACTGTAAATACAGGAGCAGCACTTTGACAGCTTAGACTGTAAAGTTCACCTTGCATGGATTGCTGTTTTTGTTTTTTTAATGAGCACATGTATTAGTAGTAGATGAGAAATAACTAAAGCTGGATCCTTGTAGAAGCTCTTAAGCATGCATACATAGATAACTTTAGGGGGTAAGTCGATAAATAACTAGATTTTTTCATACCTCGTTCTCAGGGATCTGCACCTTCTGAGAGAATTAAACTGCTTTGTTTTGTCTCTGTGACACACTCTTATCCTGGGAAAGAAAATGTTTAACTGAATGTTTTCCTGAAATAACTCTGCATAACCTGACCATCAACTGTGTTTGCAGGTACCTTGGAAATAACTGGTTTAAACAATGTTGCCATGGCAATATCTGTCATCTATCCTGTTAATGACAGCTGCGCTGAGTAAAGGTATGTCATGTTCCACAAGACTGAATTGTAAATGCCTCCCCTTTGCCTTACATCTTTCGTGTGTATGGTATTTACGCTCACGCAACCACAAACATGTTGACTCGTCACATTTAACATCACGAGAGCATTCCTGTCACATCAGTGGAATTGAAACATCACAAAATCATCACACTAAGACAAATGATCATCAGTATGATTCTCAGATGTTTTAGGAAATGCTACAAAATAAGTCATTTTAGTGACATCATTTGCTTTTTAGACATGAGGTCTAATCTTTTTTTTCTGCTTCCTCCAACCAGTTTTTCCAGCTCCAACATGTCAGGTGTTTCGAGATTTAAAGCTTGCCCATGCGATTATTGGCACCGACGTTGAGGTTAGATTGTTGCTGTACACCAGGAGTAATTACAACTGTGGGGAACTTTTATCTCACACCAACCTGACTGAGCATTCTAAATTTGACTTGTCTCGACCCTCGACTTTCATCATCCATGGTTTCCGACCCTCTGGTTCTGGTCCCGTGTGGATTGATGAATTCAAGGATCTCCTCCTGGAGAGAGTAGATCATAATGTTATAATAGTGGACTGGAACAAAGGAGCTACCACTTTGAATTATTTAAGTGCGGTGGAAAACACTCGTACAGCAGCACAGAATCTCACGGCTTTTGTCAAAGTAATGAAGGTATGAGCTGATTCTGGTAACGCAATGTATTTTTCACACAATGGTAGAAATGAATCTCTAAAATCTGATGGTTTCAGGATCACGGTGCTGCTCTGGAATCGATCCACCTGATTGGAATCAGTCTTGGTGCTCATATATCTGGGTTTGTAGGAGGTGCTTTAAACGGGACTATTGGAAGAATAACAGGTAAATAAAACATGTTGGGGAATGAATTCATGTCGCATAAATGGGATTTACTTGCAAGTGCAAACAAGTTTAGCAAGCAACAAAAAAAAATTCTAATTTTCTTGATGTCATTGGAGACCTCATTTTTTCAGGCCACACATGTAAACACAGTTTACGTTTTGAATGTAAACTGTGAATAATGGTGCCTCTGGTTTTGCCAGAAAAGGGTTTAACAAATTTATTACACAGTGAAAACTTCACCTTCACTTTTTTATAATAAAAAAAAGTGCTTTTGTTTAACAAGGAAATTTTTTCATGCTAAAATCCTGTGTTTGCAGCTCTGGATCCTGCTGGCCCTCAGTTCACTGGAAAACCCCCACAGGATCGATTGGATCCCACCGATGCCCAATTTGTAGATGTGCTGCACACAGATATAGATGGTGATTTATTCCCGGGGGGGAGGGTTTGCATAAAAAAATATTCATAGCTTGCTATTTTTTGTGACTAAATCATTAGTTGAAATATTGTATTTGTGACAACTATTTAGCTCTAGGGTTCAGAGAGACTCTGGGACACATTGATTTCTATCCCAATGGAGGAACAGACCAGCCTGGCTGCCCAAAGACTATTTTTTCTGGTAAGTTCGAGGGAAAAAATCTATTTAAACATGGCATAAATATTCAAACTTGTTAAAATGCCAACAACTCTTCTTATAACTGCTTAACAGGGGGATCTTACTTTAAATGTGACCACCAGAGATCAGTGTTTCTTTTCCTTGAATCTGTGAGCGGGAATTGTAGCAGCAGGGCTTACCCTTGTTCATCCTATAAAGACTTTCTGGATGGAAAATGTTTGAACTGCAGCCGCTTCAAAGATGCTGGATGCCCCATTTTTGGTTTGTGATTTGAACGTATTTTGTTTTTATTCTTTCTTTTTTCTCATTTTCTCATCTTTTGGATAAGAAGAAATGAAAAAAAAAAACATCCACTAATGATTCTTCTAAGCAATCAAGTAAAAATGTTGCTCTCAATGGTAGATATTCATTAGTTTTAGGGAAAACTTTTGAATGCGTTAGTTATAACACAGCTGTTTAACTTAATTCTAGGTTACGATGTCACACGGTGGAAAGGTCTCTTGCAGGGCCCAACTAAGGCCTACTTCAGAACGAATCCAAAAAACTCATTCTGCAGTAAGTATAAACCCACATCTAAAATCCCATGTATCACACAAATGCAATGGAAAAGTAAAGCAGACCGTTTAATAAATAAATGTGCAAAACATAGGTCACATAATTTATTAATCAATCTCAATATACACATACACATATACTGGTGTGTATACACAGTCATTATGTTATGCAAGTACATCTTATCTATCCATAGGCTTAGATACATACGCGTCTTCTCTTGGCATTTCCCTTCACGGGTCACCACAGCAAGTCAGTTTCTTCCATCTAACCCTATCTGCCAAATCCTTTTCGGTCACAGCAACTATCTTCATGTCTTCTTTCACTGTATCCATGAACCTCCTCTTTGGTCTTCCTCTAGTCCTCTTTCCTGGTGATTCCAAACCCAGCATCCTTCTGCCGATGTACTCGGTCTCTCTCCTCTGCACATGTCCAAACCATCTCAGTCTGGCCTCTCTGACTTCATCTCCAAAACCTCTAACATGTGCTGTTCCTCTAACATACTTTTTTTTTTTTTGTGATGGACTGTGGGCAGCCCCAGAGGGAATCGAACCCCGTTCACCCGGATGAAAGGTGGCAACTCTGGCACTAGCGGTGTTGTTTTCGTCAACGATGATGAAAACAAAATGATTTAGTTGACGAAACATTTTTTTATGACGATGACGTAACGATAACGAAATAAATGCAAAATTTTGGTGACAAAAACGTGACGAGACGTTTGCAAGTTTCTGCTGACAAGACGAAAACGTAACGAAATAGGCGTCAGACTTTCACATTTCTGTCTGTGAAAAGAAAAAAAACACAGCGGCTGCATCTGTCGCTCACGGCGGCACGCCCCCCACAATGCTGCACGTTCACACCGTCTACATAACACACCTGCAGCCACGAGAAAGTCACAAACCATGGTGAAAACAGCAGCAAAGGAGCTTGGTGGTCAGAAACTTAAAGTTTTCCACATATTTTGCGCAAACCGCATGCTAACTTCAAGCTAATGCTAGCTTGTCGGCGCTGCTAACTTCCTAGTTAGCTTGGTTGCGCTAAGGACTGCTTTAAATGCATTCCAATGTTTACTTTGTTTACAGGGTTATTAAGGGGTTTCATTTTAAGTATGAATAAATTACAACGTTCCTCACTCACTGAAGAATTTCTATTTATTTTACGTTGTTTTACTAGGTTCGCTGTTTTGCACAAGTTAAAGCTCGGCAGAGTTTTTTTAAAAAAAACAACCTGCATTATTCTCAGTAATAAAGACACGATTGTTAAAGGGTTTTTTTTTGTTTTGTTTTTTTCCACAAAACTAGACTAAAAACGTTCTAAGTCTTCCCTGACGAAAACTAGACGAAAACTCATTTGGGTTTTCGTGACTAAAACGTGACTAAAACGAAAATATAAAGAGATGACGAAAACGTGACTAAAACTTACATTAAAATTTGTCCAAAGACGAAGACTAAAACGAAAACTTAGATGGCTGCCAAAAACAACAATGGCCACCAGGCTGATCCTAAGTACTTAAAATCTTCCACGTTCTTTATCTCTTCTCCCTGTAACCTCACTTTTCCATTTGGATCCCTCTCATTTACACACATGTACTCTGTCTTACTCTGACTAATCTTCATTCCTCTTCTTTCCAGTGCAAACCTCCACCTCTCCAGCTTTTCCTCTTCACTCCTCTCACTACAGATCACAATGTCATCAGCAAACATCATTGTCCATGGAGATTCCTGTCTAACCTCGTCTGTCAGCCTGTCCATCACCATAACAAACAGCAAACAGCAAAGGACTCAGAGCAGATCCCTGGTGCAGTCCCACCCCCACACTGAACTCCTCTGTCTCACCTACAGCACACCTCACCACTGTCTTACAGTCCTCATACATGTCCTGGACCACTCTAACATACTTCTCTGTCACACCAGACTTCCTCATACAATACCATAGTTCTTCTCTAAGTACCCTGTCATACACTTTCTCTAGATCTACAAAGACACAGTGCAGCTCCCTGTGACCTTCCCTGTACTTCTCAATCAGCATCTTAGATACATATTGGTGCAACTATTTCTGTAGATATAAACATAGATATATTCATATTTAAATATGTAGTCACATCTTTCTATCATTTTCAGTCAAGAGTATCATTTTTATGAAAGAAGTGTTGCCTAGCAGCAGCTCAAAGAGTATTTCTTTTTAAAAAAATTGAAATGAACAGGTTTTGGGTTTTTTTTATGTCTATATGCAACTGTTTTACATGGTAGTTAGTGTTTTTGTAAAAGGGATGTTTGAGTTATGCCTGTATTGGTCAGGGAAGAAAGGTCAACTGTAAAACAAAAAACGTGCATATTTGTGTAGAATTAAACCAACCGAGGGCATAAAGATCAAGCTATATTGATGAAGAATGTTTTGTGATTTCTCTCAGTGACAAACTATATGGTTGACGTGATGATCTGGAACAACGACATGCGATCAGGATACATGAGCATAAAACTTTTCGATGGTAATAACGAGGCGATGGCAACCTTCGATCAGTAAGTATGCTTTTGCTGTCCTCTGAGTTCAGTTCAAGCTGTCATTACATCTTCTGAACGCTTAAAAAAAACTGTATTTCCATAAAAAGATGTTCCCTTCTTGTGTTTTTTTTTTTTGTATTCCAGTACGTCATCATTTACAAAGTACACAGAAACCAAACTTTTTGCTCAGTTTGACAAAGAAATTAAGTCGGTGAGAAAAGTTTCTCTAAAATACTCCTCCACAAACAATGTGTGTACGTCCAGAAAAAAGCTTCGAATTCTCAGAGTTCGTCTCACAAACCTGGAACGCAAGGAAAGGTGGACTACATTCCGATTTCTTGTTTTAATTTTTCTTTTTGTCAACGTGATGTCAGATCTTATCTGCAGATCTAATGTACTTTGTGTCACCTGCAGGTCTTTGTGTCGATATGATATTCTTCTTGAAGAAAACAAAGAAGCTACTTTCAAGTTTCTACCATGCGAAGAATCTAACTTCTGAGACTGGAAATCATGAGCAGTTCTCTTAGGTCAGGGAAATGGGGAAATTTTATCCAAACTTTCCTGGCAAAGAGTCACCATCTAAACACAATCTATCAATTACTGCCACAATGTAGCATGATCTAAGTATAAGCTTATCCAAGGTATTGGCAAGATTAAAAAAAAAAAAAAAAAACTTAAACATGTGACATTGCACATGTAAACCAGATTTTTTTCAAAGCTCAGGGTGTGATAAAACTGCTTTGATCAAAAGCTCTAGACTCCTGTTGGATAAACAGCCAGTGCCTCCACACTCAATTCAATTTCACTACAGCTACTAGGTTGGGGATTGCATGCATCAGCACCCAACTGAGACCTTGGAAGTATAAGCAGTCAATCAGTGAAAAGAGATAGCGCCGTGACGTCAAATACAAGCATCCATCGAGGTCTGTTTGTAGTCTATTTGATTTTACGCTCTGCTCTCCAGACTACACTGATTGTTCAACGCAGAACGAAAGAAGGAACTGGAATGGTGCGATGTTAGACTGTTCCCACAGAGTGAAAGAAACAGTATCAGCCTATCGAAAACCAATGCAGAAAAAAACCTCACTGCAGAAAAAAGTGTTTGATCTAACTGTAAACAATCATATAGGATGATACATGTATAACCTGCCTGAGAAAAATCACGTCAGTGCAATGTATTACACAATTAAAACCTGTCAGGAGACTAAAATCTACCCAACACATAAAACTGGAAGAGAAAACTCATTTACATGTTTAGTAAAATGAGATTTATTAAAAACAACAGTGGAGCTCAGAGCTATGTAAAAGTATGAATGTTACCATACAGACAGGATGAAGAGATTTCAAAGGGTTAGGAATGAACAGCTGTGGAGCCATGAGAAAAAGCACTAATCAGGCCAACAGAAGGAATAGACTTTAATTTCCTAGGGAGCATAAAGATTACACTGCAGCAATTAAAGATTATGTGGGATGATGAGTACAGAGTTGTCCTGTTCCAGAGTGATTATGTAAGCAAAAAGGGAGATAGGGTGATACTGTGATACTGCTTAGAATATAAAAAATAATAAAAAAAAGTCAAAAGAGGACGGACAGATTCAGGCTCAGCAACGATATTTGTCTAAATATTACTTGAGCTGAATAAGTCAGAAAAAAAAAAAAGAATGACCTGATTTGGAATTGGCTTCTTTGTCCCAGAGTTAATTAAAAAAGAAAAACTGAACGTGACCAAAAGATTGGGTGAGGAGCTCTGCCACCTGGGCGGAACTCGGTGTCAAGCCGCTCCTTCTTCAGGTCGAGAGGAGCCAGATGGGTTGGTTCGGGCATCTGGTCAGGATGCCCCCTCAGCGCCTCAGTGTTTCAGGCACGTCCCACTGGGAGGAGACTAAGAGGCAGACTCTGGACCCGCTGGAGAGACTATGTCTCACAGCTGGCCGGGGAACGACTCGGGATCTTCCGGGTGAGCTGGAGGATGCAGCTGGGTTGAGAGAAGCCTGGGCTTCCTATCTAAGGCTGTTGCCCCCGCGATCCGTTCCCGGATGAGCGGAAGGCGACGGAACGGTATGAGTCTGTGTGTGTGTATAGATGGTTGTGTGTGTGTGGCCCTGCTGTAGACTAGTGACCTGTTTGTGGTGTACCCTGCCTCTAGTCTGAAATCAGCTGGGATAGGCTCTGGCACTCCCAGCAACCGCGTTAGGAAATAAAAGGTTCAGAACACAAAACAAAAGATATTTCTGCTTCAATATTTTTGTAATGGTTAAAAAAAGATTAAAACTTGAAACTGTATGACATCTTGTTTGTTTACATATAAAACTTCTCCAGCAAGTTCTTCAAATGCATCATTAATTTTCTGGAAAGAGAATAATATAATTTTTTTGGTGATATTGGGTTGTACAAACAAAAATTGGATTAATAAAGTCCTCCATAGACTCACACACACAATACAGGTTTTATAGGCTCGTTTATTCTTTTTTTAAACCAAAACTAAAAAAGAAAATACATAATCAGAGAAAAAATATACACTTAACAGAAAAGTCGAGCGACTTACTTTCTCCAGACCAAGTTAGGGAAAAGGAAAAAAGTAGGTTCAGGGCGTTAATCTATGCCCTAGCCTGAAAGAGCCCTATGGTATCCCATCCAGATCTTCTTCTTCTTTCGGCATTTCCCTTCAGGGGTCGCCACAGCAAGTCAGTTTCTTCCATCTAACCCTATCTGATGCATCTTCTTTGGTCACACCAACCAGAGTCATGTCTTCCTTCACTGTATCCATGAACCTCCTTTTTGGCCTTCCTCTAGTCCTCTTTCCTGGTGGTTACAAACCCAGGATCCTTCTGCCGATGTACTCGCTCACTCTCCTCTGCACATGTCCAAACCATCTCAGTCTGGCCTTTCTGACTTTATCTCCAAAACCTCTAACATGTGCTGTTCCTCTGATCCTGTCAATCCTGGTCACTCCCAGAGAGATCCTCAGCATCTTTATCTCTGCTACCTCCATCTCTGTTTCCTGTCTTTTCCTCAGTGCCACTGTTTCTAGACCAAACAGCATGGCCGGTCTCACAACAATTTTGTACACATGAAAATTAGTAAAAGTTTTGTATAATTCTACAAACCTGTGACATCGGAAACAACTAGATACCACTAGGTGGCTTATTAGATTAACAACTGAAAGGTAAACTAAACTGAAACATAACCAATAAGGAAAAAAAATAGCTCATATTTATCATTTGTTGTTAACACATGTACCTTTTATTTTTGTCTCAAAGGACCCAAAGTAGAAATCTTGTGCTGCAGGATGGATAGCTCAGAAAGGTTACATACTATATTTCATAGGACAGATGGAGAAAGAAAGACCTCCAACCCAATGCCAAGCTATAACAGTGCTACTTTAATACTGCACAAAATAAAATTCTGTTTGTTTTAATACTTCACAGAGTCTGAAGCTCTCTGATTATAAATCAAATTGTCCTATGCTCAGGACTCTGCACTGGCTTCCTGTGGCTCGGAGAATAGACTTTAAAGCTGCTCTGCTTGTGTTTAACTGTGAAATGTTAGTGTCTTATGAAGCATCTAGAACTCTGAGGACCTCTGGAACTGACCTCCTGCTGGTCTCTACAGTCAGGACTAATCATGGAGAAAAAAACTTCTTGAGGCCGTGAGACAGACCTCTAATGTTACAATGTTTAAGTATAGACTGAAAACAGTTCTGTTTAATCATGTATTTGACTGGAAACCACTCTTTATCTTTCTAATTTTTTTGTAAAAATTACAATTTTATTTCTATGTTTTGTGATTTTAATGCATTTTTTCTGTCTTGTAAAGCACTTTAAATTGTTCTATACAAATAAAAATGCCTTGCCTTCACATTAGCAGAACTCAATTAAATTATATTTGTACAGCCCAATATCACAAATAATTGTCTCAACAGACTTCCCATCGTAGATTGAAAAAAGTACAAAAACAAAGAGCAAAAAAATATATACGTAGAAACACAAATACACAGTTAAAACCCAACTAAACAAAAACTAGCAAAACAATTTCAGTACATTCGTGCCCTTAGATCCTCCTTCATGAAGAGGAAAAACTCCACAAAACCTAGCAGAGGACAAAAAAAGAAGCAACCTCATGGGTACCCACATGAAAGAGGGATCCCTCCCCTGAGACAAGCAGCCAGTGTGTCTAAGACTATTATTTCAGTATTAGCCTTTTCTACTCTACAGCTATATATTTGTATAATCGTTCTCTGGCACAGACTCTATGGAATCAAGCTGTTGTGTATCTTTGAGAGAAAAGAAGCACACAAATGTTAAAACCCATCTACACAATCAGGCCAAGATATACAGTATACTTATATGAGTATAATCGTTACTTCAACACATTGTATTTAGGTTTAAAGAATTTATTAATAGACTTTACACAAGCAAAATTCAGTATGGTAGTTTTTCAATGAGAGTACAAAACAATAATTGAAGCTTACCAGAAATAAGGCTTGAGTTCTAGATGCCCATTGTGAACAAAGGTAACTGTTAGTCACCTTCTTAACCGTCTATTCCTTTCGGAATTGTGGGGGATGCTGGAGCCCAGCCTGGCTGATTTAAGACGAGGGTCAGGGTACACTCCGAACAGGTCGCCAGTCTGTCGCAGGGCCACACACATACAACCATACACACACACTCATTCTTAGGGGCAATTTGGCACCGGCCAATCAACCTAACATGCATGTTTTTGGAGGGTGGGAGGAAACCGGAATACCTTGAGGAAACCCACGCAGACGTGGGGAAAACATGCAAACTCCACACAGAAAGGCCAGTGTTCCAAACCTTGTCCCCACCTGGGACTCGAACCCACAACCTTCTTGCTGTGAGGCCACTTGTGCTGGGAGCAAGTTAATAGTACAAAAAAACAACTTCACAGGCTTTTCAAGACTTGACTTCAAGAATTGAGTTGAATTAATCAAATCATTCTAACGCAGGGGTGTCAAACTAAAGTCCTGGATGGCTGGGGTCCTTAATGTTTCCTAAATGTTCTTGCATCTACTCATCTGATTCAGGTTATTGAGTCATTGTGTCAAATTCTATCGGCTGTTTATTTTACTTTATTTTACTTTATGTGCATCAAATTGAACCAGGAACACATGGAAAACCTTCAGGACACAGGCCCTTCAGGACTGGATTTGGACACCCTTGTTCTAAAAAGTATAAGTTGGATATCAGTACTCAAGTAGAGGCAGAGAGGTGAACAAATGTGGCACACAACCCGTTCCAAATGCAGAGAAAGTAACACTGCAACAGATTACAGTCATTAGCAAACAAACCAATTAAAGGATTAGTTAGTAGAAGCAAAGAGCATGGTCAATACGTTTGTCTTGTTTTTCATTCAGCCATTCATGAGAAACAGCAACATCTGTGGAAACTTGACACCATCTGTTGTGATCTGTAGCTATGTGCATGTTGTGATGAGTGCTCCTGTTCAGTCTAAGTTTAGAGCAGAGAAGAGCAGCTTACAAATGCCACAGGGGTGTGATGGAGCAAAACTGAAATGAGTAGTTGGGTTGTATTCTAAAATCTTTTCATTAATCTGACATTTCTCGAAATCTTAGTGAAAATGAACAATAAAAACAAAATTAAGTTTATCGAATCTGTCCTGCTCCCAAAGTTCAATTTTGCACTTTGTTCTTTATTATTATTCCTACAGTAAGGTCAAAGCTGTAGCGGCCAAAAGCAGCCGCACTATTTATCAGGCAAAACAAATGATAGTGTCCGTGGCAACACATTTTAGAAAACAAACTGTTAGTTAGAAAGCGTACAGCGTAAGAAAGGTGAAAAACTTTTGCCCGTTAAAAGGGTAACTAAGGACAGCTTTGAAATGAACTCACAAAACTCATTGAAGGCTTGATAGATTACCACACCACATATTTTTGAAAATAACCTACTTTAGTGGATCAGATTTTAAAGTGGATAAAAAAAAAATTAAAGCATCTTACAATAGAAAATTTATGCAAATGCATGTGTATAAACAAGTACAAACAGAGACCAAATCTTGCATCAAGTGTGTTCAATCTTTTATTTCTAGTGTCAAAGTAATTTTTACAAGCCTGTAAGTTTACATATGATTTGTAAATGTATGATCATCATGATCATCAATAATGTATAAGAACAAATTAAGTACGCTGCTCGTACGACTGTACGCTAGGGAAATTGCAATTATTTTGCAAAGTAGCAATTTCAAAAGGAAACGCAGTTCAAAGACTTTACAATGTTACAAATATTAAAAAAAAAATACAGTAGTTTATCTCAAATAGAAAACCTGTACAAGTACCCCAATGTCTTCACAAACACAGCCATTATTAAAGAACAGGTCTTTGATCAAACAGAAAATCTGATATTTACAAGCCTTTAAATCTGTATGGCTTTTCAAGATGTTTTCATCATAAATAAAATGTGCTACAATGATTACAATATAAACAAAAATTATTTTATTCATTCATATATTTTGCAACATTTTTTTTCCAAACAGAAAAAAAAGTTCAAAAACTTTACAATGTAACAAATATAGATTTTTTTTAAAAAACAAATATTACAGTACTCAAGACCCTCAAGACCCTGTACAAATACCTCTATTGTAAGCAAAAACACGTCCATCAGTGATCACAAGTCAAAAACAAACATCTGGACAGTAAATTTTAGGGCTATTTGATTTTATTGTTGAAGAGGAGGTCTGTGTGAAAAGCAGAAGATATTTATACAGTTTTTTTTTGGTTTAAACTTCACCACCGGTGGTTTTAATTTTTTTAACAATTAAGGTAAACTGACAAGTTGCTTATAAAACTTAACAGAAGTTCTCACCAGCAGTTTAAATATGGTCTGCAGTTGCACGAGCTCGCTGGCGCGACGCTCTCATGTTGCGGTATTTGTGCATGATGTAAACGCTTTTTCTGAAAACTGGGGTTTGATTTGTGAAGGAACGGCTCACACGAGTTTCCTTTAAAATAATGACAAAAAAATTTAGATATTTTCAAGAAAACACAAAATGAATGTTTTTAACACCTCCTGTAAAAATGCAAGAGATGGTGTAGGACTTATGCGTACCACATCTGGTCTTCTGATGCTGGATGGTTCTGGCCCTGTCCTCCTTGAATCACCAAAATTCTTGAACCTCTGAAACACAATGGCGATTGAGTCAATACATTGCAATTAGTATTTGTCGATTCTATATTTTAACAGTGGCATGTAACCATTTATTCTCATGGATACTGATAATCAGCTCGACTGTTATTGAGTTAAACTCTAGTATGTTATTTTGATTTTGTTGGTTCCAACATGAAACATTAGGTCATATAGCCAATCTAACTTACTTGATAAGGTCCAGGTCTGCGAACGGGTCTTTTGGTACTCTTTGTTTCTTCCATCACATCCTGTGACCTGCAGTGTCATAGAAGAAGTTTGAAAAGCATAACCTTGAAAGATGTAGTTCAAGGCTCTAGAACTTCTTTACGTACTAGCACATATTTGCATAACACAAAGCTAATCTGTAAATGCAAATAAACGGATGACAGCAGCTTCAATCTACAAAAAAAAAACATTTATTATTTTGCTCTTCAGAATACCTTGACAGACTCCTCTCTGAACTGCTTGAGCTTTGATTTTCGGGTGATCTAGAGTAATGGTTTCTTGACAATCGTCTTTTTGGAGTTGTGTTTTCATCTGAACTGTTATCTACATACGAGACAAATAAAAACGCATGTAAAACAAATTAATATAGAACCTGTGAGTTAGGATGTCAAAAGAACTGACTTACAACTCAAGATTGGACTGGACTCTTTTGGGACAGAGCAGTCTTTGGATGAAGAGCTTGGTCCAGGTGGCCAGTGGGATAAAACAACAAGATCACTTTTTTCTATTGGGGAAGATCTGAGGATGGATGAAGAAAAGTTAGTTCAAGAACAAGATGAAATAGCCTATGCATAAACATTTTTTATTCATATAAGCGCACACAGTGCAAATAAAAAATCCCGTCAGGTCTTTAAATATCTGAGATGAAAGCCAGAAATGGCACTTTTTTTTTTAATTGGCAAAAGGAAATGAATAAATCCACTCCTCACTCCGTACTTACAAAAACCATGACATCTCCCACCATTGGCACCGTCGTGGCTGCCTGCTGCGGTGCAATGCAGCAAAGTCATTTCCCCAATGAGGGACTAGTAAAGGTATTCTTCTTGTCCAGGCTGTCTTTCCAGCAACATCCTTTTCTTTATTTTTTTTTTTTACTGTTTAGTAGCCGATTAGTTTTGGGGGGAAAAAAGTGTCCAGCTTGATGCTCAAAAAAAAAAGTCGAAACTCTCTGGAAGTTTCATTAAAGTGGTCGAACAAACCCCATAATGGTGTCACATGTTTCTCTCTCGCTGATGGAGCGAAAGGATACTTTCCAATCCAATCTTCCAGCTTTGGCATATTTATGATCTGATGAACATCAGGAAACTGTGCAGCTTGCTGGTGCTCTACAAGCTTTTCATTTAGAGTTTTAGCTAAAAAAACATTGATGCAATTTGAGACAAATTGCAAATTGTGAACTTGTTTAAAATGGGTCGTAACCGCAGCCAGTTACTCTCTATGATCACTTTTTTTAGGCTAAGAATTTTGGCAGATTAGATATATCCAGTTATTATTGTTTCCCAGTTACTTTTCCTGCTGACTTGAAATACCAAGTGACGTTCAATCAATTATTTCAAAATGCCCATAATCTCTTCGGGACTCCTCCTTTGTCACAGGAAATTGTTTTTGTCATTTTTCTTCATCGCTGCGACAGCTCCTTAACAGTATTTAGCATACATTATAGAAACATTGCACTCTTCAGTTTCCAGTGACTGTGGTCATCGTAGGGTCATAGCATGTAGAGTCCTCCTGATGGCAGTCAGACGTTCTTATATCTGTGCTTTTCATGTGACATGCTGGAACTGTAGGACGTGAGAAGGAAACGTACCATGTAGAGGAATGTTTCTCTCAAGCTTAGCACAATTGGTGCGCAGATAGTCCATCAAAAGCTTTGCTCATCATCCAACAATCCCGATCTAGATTTTCCATTAAGGGCCAGCTTCATAATGTGCCTTTTGGGACAAGCAGTAGAGACTTTCTTCTTGTTCCAAAGGACAGGTAGGTTCTTTTCAGAACATAAGTGGCACCCGAATGGACTTTGGATCAACTTTATCACGGTTGCAAATTTAGCCCATCATGATCTCCTTTTTCCACATAAGGCACCATTTTCACACATTTTTCTTGACCTCCCAATTATCACCAAGCCCCTTCGAATAGTGCTACAACAAAAATATCATACCTGTTTGTGATCAACGACCGGCGAGACTCCACCTGTTCTTTTCCAGGGCCATAATCTCCCGATGACTTGTTGGCATCGCCGTCGTCCCTTTGAAGCGACTGCCGTTTCGGCCCTCTAGATTCCCTCTGTCTCAGAGGTACTGCATTAGGCTCGAAACGTTTCTTCCGGATGGCAAACGTTGAGCCGCCATTTTCTTGCTCAGACAAAAAACGAAGACGATGGCCAGTTTTTATCATCGGTGGTAGTTTGAGCTGCATGAGAGACTGTGCTTGTATATGTTGATGTTTAACAAAGCGGCTCTTAGCCCCACGAGTCATCAGTCTTCCACCAAATGGCCTTGAAGTTGTCTGATAGGGCATCTTTCTTCTGGGGAACTTTGTGATACTGTGCTCCTCTTGTGAGAAACCAGATGTATTAACACTTGTTGTCTTCTTACGGAATCCCGCTGTTTGGCTCCAAGTGCTCCTGTAGGATGACTCCGATGAAGAACCTCCTTTCCACGGAGGGGGTCTGTAGGGGGTTGAGTGAGGGACATCATCAGCCCTCTCCCTACTGTGGGGTCTGCTGCCCTGCCTCTCCCTAGGACCACGCTGATGCCTGGAATCTTGTTCAGATGACCACCTGCACATCCATCAAACAATAGAAAAATCATTACATTGACAGATCCATTGCCATTTCAAGTGGAAGGCGTCAACATCTTAAATGCATTCCTCTCACAAGCCATCACAGAATGAAACAGGAAGGAGAGGTAAACTTTCACTGAGCAATAACAGATGTAACCCGCTTCTTAATGGCACATTTACATCACACCCACTTTCATTTTCTGTAACAAATAAGAGCTGGAGGAGAGTGGGGGTGATTTTTAAAACTTCTGTGCCTTTAAAAGAGAGTCCTCTCTGTTTTAACTTTACCCAGCTGGGATTGCCACTTCACTCGTGTACCTCTCTGAACCGCTTTCATCCATCTTCATGAGGTTCCTCTGTGACCAAGAGGACCGGTACTCTTCGTTGGGTGGATGATGAAATGATCCTGGCTCATTCCAGCGGTTCCCACCATGACCAGAGTGTTCAAAGGACCTATCTCTAGGGCGACGGTCTCGATTATGCTGCTCACGATAAGGAAAGCCTGACTGCCTTTTGCGGCCTCTGAACGATCCCCGTGACGTTGAAGTTACTCCTGACCTCCTGTCAGCTGGTTGATTACGGAAATGTCGTTCAGGTGATCTACGATTTGATGAATTGCCATGCATAGATGGGCCTCCATGACTCTGTTGTCCTCTGGCAGGGTTGTGAGATGTATGGTGATCCGATTGAGTGAACTGGTTGTATCTAATGGGGGAATGCCTTTGGGGGACATGGTACGGTTCCGATTGAAGATGGCGTGCAGAGTCCTCATTCTGAGACCTCCAATGATTTCCGTGTGTGTCGCTATACTCAATCGCAGGAAGATGTCTTCTGGTATAAGGTGGTCGTCTACGTCCTCTACCTCTGATTTCTCTCGAGTTTAAAGGGGGCTTTATTGAATATCTTGAAAAATCTCTCCAACTTTTGGCCCCTGGGTTGTAAGTCCCTTCATTACCGCGATCATCTTCATAAGGTCTGAAAGGATATACCAAAAAAAAAAAAAAAATTGTGGTTCACAGCATTTTCACTTGAAAAAAATGGTGGACAAAAATATTTTAAAAATTTAAGAATCAATGTTAAAAGTAATAACTCAGAATAAGCATACCTGTGTTTTAAACGTGATGGGTCAAATCGCTTTCGAACCATCTTTGGAAGTAAATGTTTGGCACTCTTGACCATGTAACAAAAAAAAAAAAGATGCAGGTTAGTTTTACTTTAAATGTAACACAGCCAACCGAGGTTGGAGGAAGAATTATTTTATTGTTAAGTCTACTTCAGAAATGCATGCAAGGAAATGTGTTGTTGCATCTGAATAGAAAATTTGATGTTTTAGAGATCACTAACATTTATTAGTAAAAATAAAGATAGATATGGCAAAAAGAAGTTGATGCTAAACCTTGGGTAAAGGTGAGCAGCAGTATGGTTTCATGCAAAAAAAAACTACTACAGACTGAATTCTTTGCTTTGAGGATGTTGATAGAAGTACAGGGAAGGTCAGAGGAAGCTGGTTAGCGTTTTTATAAACTGAAAGTTAATGACAGGGTACCAAGAGAGAGCGGCAAAGAAGTATATCAGACCGATGCAGGGCGTGTGACGACTGCATTACTGCGGTGACTTCAAAGCTGGGCGAGGACTGTATCCAGGATCATTTGTGACCCCTTTCTTATTCGCTAAGGCTGAAAAAGAAGGTTAGACCACACTTTCCCTAGAGTATGATGTCTAAAGGTAGTGCTAGGTGATATGACAATTAATCACACCTGGGCTATAGAAGTCTCTATTATATAGTTTCTACAGTTATTTTAGAAAATATATCAATAAACAGCCTGCTATAATTTTAATGGTGTTGTCGTCTCACTAGGGATGGGTATTGAGAACCTAATTTTGTCGGAACTGGTTCCACGGACGTCACTTTACCTGGACCGATAAGCGCTAGTCCAAACAGATCTTCTATTGTTTCCGAACACACCGTGCCGCAACACTTTTTGCTACAAGCAGAAGCACTTCGCTGACACCGTCCCCTCACTCGTGAAGGGGTGGTGCGCACGTGCCCTGCTGCCGCTACACAGACGAAGCTCCATTTTGAAACAGAGGGTGGCGTGCAAAGCGATCTCGAGTTTGGCTTTATTTTACCAAAATCGATTCCAATAACGCACGTTGTTTAAAGCAGTGTTTTCCAACCAGTGTTCCGCGGCACACTAGTGTACCATGAGAGATCGTCAGGTGTGCCGTGGGAAATGATCCTATTTCACCTCATAAGGTGATCGTGATCTACCGGTAGCTTGAAAAGATTATTCTGGTTGATCACATGTTTGTGTAAAAAATGGATTAAAGTGTATTTATTTATGTTTACTATTATAAAATCTTGTCTTTTATTTAGAGACAGGCAGGGTCTTGCAATAGGTTTTACTGTAACCATAGCAACCCACTCTTCTTCTCTGCTTTTTTTGTTGCAAGCTGCTGTCCATCTCTCCTCAGAACTCCCCCACCTAGTGGATTGTATTTTCTACATGTTTTTGAGACATTAGAAGAACATTTAGATAGTGTTTTAAAACAGAAAAATTTTGGATTCTACTTAAATCTCACATTTTCTGCAAGACATGAAAGAGGTAAAAGTTTCTCTTGCTTTCTGGGTAAATCTTCAGATAGGCTCCTTGTCTGGAACCAAACACAATCATATGGGGGGAAAAAAAGGTGCAAAACTTTTAAAAGTGCACAAAATAACAAAGCACTCATTATGACACATGGTTGCATATAAGATTGCATTTGATTAAATAATTTAAAGTTGCAAAAGAATAGTTTTTAACAATTTTTGATGGCATGCCTCAAGATTTTTTTTTGATGGAACAACATACCTTGGCATGAAAAAGGTTGAAAAACACTGGTCAGTGCAATGAAGTATTTTCATGTAAAGGTGGAACCACAAGCAATCTGTCCAAACATGTTACCAAAATCCACAGCATTCAGACTCAAAGATGCACTGTGTATGACGAGCGTCTTAAAGCAGCGTGAAGCAGCTCCGAGTCCGATGCAACAGGTATCAAACAGAACCATTTGAACATTTAAATCTTGGTTCTGCCACTGCTGTGTTTGCACTATTTTGTTTTGCACCGTATTTCGATTTTTAATAAGAAAAATTGCACATTTTTTATTGTTGGCAAAAAAAGAACATTTAGCTGCTGGTAATATTTATTTTTCTTTCTAACTTGGTTTGTATTACAGTCTAGTTCAAATTTATTTTGAAGTGTCCTATTTTATTAAAGTAAGGTATATTTTGTTTAAATATTGTTCTGTTTGTGAGTTCCACTGTAAAGTTTTTATGTTCATAATACTTATTTGTTTGGTTTTTTGTTTCTAAAAGTATCGTTAAGGACCTGGATCGTTAATCAGTACCCATCCCTACTTCTCACCAGACATATTCGATTAGTTTCATATGAGAGTCACAACAGAAACTAACTTTAATTCCTTCTAATCAAAGACAAAACAGCTACTGTACTTGTGTCACAGCTGCTGTTTTCATTAGATACATTTATATTTAATGAGATTTCAATCACCTATGGTCACCAGCTGTGGGTGGTGACCAATAGAACGAGATTGCGGATACAAGTGGCCGAAATGAGCTTCCTCTGCAGGGTGGCTGGGCTCTCACTCAGAGATTGGGTAAGGAACTCTGCCATCCGGGAGGAGCTCGGTGTCGAGCCGCTCCCCCTCCTTGTCGAGAGGAGCCAGATGGGGTGGTTCGGACATCTGGTCATGCTGCCCACCGAGTGTCTCGGGCACGTCACACCGTCAGGAGATCCAGAGACAGACCCTGGACCAGTTGGAGAGACTAAGTCTCACAGCTAGCTGCCTCAGACAGCCAAAGACTTAGGCAGCTAGCTGTGAGACCTAGTCCTAGACCTACCGGTGGGACGTGCCCGAAACACCTCACCAGCAAGGCGCTCGGGGCCAGGCGGTCATCCTGACCAGATGCCTGAACCACTCCATCTGGCTTCTCTCGACCTGGAGGAGGAGCGGCTCGACACCGAGCTCCTCCGGGATGGCAGAACACCTCACCCGATCTCTGAGTGAGAGCTCAGCCACCCTGAGGAGGAAGCTCATTTCGGCCGCTTGTATCCGCAATCTCGTTCTTTCGGTCACCACCCACAGCTGGTGACCACAGGTGAAGGTCAACTGGTAAATTGAGAGCTTTGCTTTTCGGCTCAGCTCCTTCTTTACTATAACAGATAGATACAGCATCCTGATTACTGCGGATGCCGCACTGATCAATCTATCGATCTCCCACTTCCTCCTTCCCTTGTACCTTGCTCAGCTAGCATGAGGCCAATATTTACGAAAGTTATTAAACTCATTGACGATATCTATGTTGAAGTCACCATAAAGCAAAGTCCTTTAGTTGGTTTCTCTTATCTGGTAAGTAAATTGTTAAAAACAACGAGGTATTTAAAAGTCAGAGGATATTAATTCACAATGTGCTTTAAGGGGAATGACACTAGAACTCAAATCACATCTGATCTTATTTTACTGAGAAAGAAAAGAATGATTTGAAATCAAAACGTCTGTTGCTAATTTGGTTAGTTTCTAGTAGAGGATAAACAGAGCAGAACAGGCCGTGGTATTTATAGACAGAGATAGAATGTCACAACTCCAAAGTTAGTTATTGTCTATTATTATAAAGCAATCATATGTTTCTCAAGTTAGATATATTCAGATTAGATTTAAATAGTCACATAAAAGCAGATTTCGCAGTTTTTATGATTAAATTGGCATTTTGATTGAAGCTCGTTCGACGCATGGATCGTTTCCAGTCAACCAATCGACTGCATTTATTCAATCTAAAGTTATACAAAAAACAAATACTTTTGTTCACAAATATAATCGAATAATCATAAGATTGTTCCACTTACAAACGATTCCAGAAAATGAGGTCGATATCTGATCAGAAACAGCTGGGATTCTTCTTTTACTTCCGAACGCTCCAGGGTCACAAGCTAAACAACACCTCCTCTAGCGGTGTGGAGGTGAAACTACAACAGAAACATAACAGGTTGACAGACCACTACCATGGGCATATGCGCCCCTCTGCTGTAACACACATTTCCCACGTGTAGGATCAATAAAGTAACTCTGATTCTGTTTGGAGGCAGCATGGTGGTGCAGTGGATAGCACAGTGGCCTCACAGCAAGAAGGTCATGGGTTCAAGTCCTGGGTGGGGATGAAGCTTGGAATACTGGCCTTTATGTGTGGAGCTTGCATGTTCTCCCTGCATGAGTTTTCTCTGGGTACTGCAATTTCCTCCCAACCTCCAAAAACATGCATGTTAGGTTGATTGGCCAGTGCCAAGTTGCCCCTGGGAATGAGTGTGTGCATGGTTGTATGTGTGTGGCCCCACGACAGACTGGTGACCTGTTCAGGGTGTACCCTGCCCCTTGCCTATTCGGCTGGCATGGGCTCTGGCACTCCCAAAAGGGATTGATGGTTAAGAAGGGGACTGACTGATTTTGTTTGTTATCAGTTTTGTTTACCAAAACCATGAGAAATGTAACCATTTGTTCACATGATGGAAGCCTATGTGGCCCATGACTAAAAAGTTTGCCCACACATGGAATAGCTTAATAGTGATCAGAATTGTTAAAAATCTCATTGATAAATTAATTAATTTGAGAAAGTTTTTTTTAGTTTATTTTTTTCCTATTGCTGTTAAAAAAGAAAATGTTTTTCCTCCCCGAGAAGGAGGATCTCAATTGTAGGAATGCCTTGAAATTACTGTATGTATTTCTGTATATACTTTTTTTTTTTTGGTCTTTCTTTGTTTTTGTACTTTTTTCAATCTACAATGTGCGAAACAATTGTTTTGTGGTATTGAGCTATTTAAACAAAGTTGAATTGACTTTAGAAAGGCAAGGTGGTGCAGTGGATACCACAGTGGCCTCACATCAAGAAAGTCAGGGTTCAAGTTCTGGGTAGGATGAGGATTTGGAACACTGGTCTTTCTGTGTGAAGTTTGCATGTTCTCCCTGTGTATGTGTGGTTTTCCTCCAAAAACATGCATGTTAGGTTGATTGGCTGCTACAAAATTGCCTGTAGGAATGAATGTGTGTGAATAGTTGTTTAAATGTATGGCAACCTGTTCGGGGTGTACCCTGCCTCTTGCCTTGAATCAGCTCTGGCTTCCCCAGCAATTCTGTTAGGGATGGATGGTTGAGAAAATTAATGAACAAAGAAAATATTGCAGTTTTATTTGTATACTTTCTAGATTAATCCACAGAATTAAAGATATCTTCCTGTCTTTTATTATCTTGATAAAGAAACATGCTGAACCACATGTACATATAGAATTCATTCTTTATTGTTTAGGATTACATTACTATGGCCATGCTGAACATGCACAATGTCTACTGCATCAGTAAAACTTGAAGTTTAGCTTTGTGTGACACTGTTTTGATATATAGTGTGTGCAGATCTGATGAATGAACTAGTGGACATTGTTTCTTTACACTTATTGTTATCTCACATTAATGATTCCACCTTGCTAAAAGCAGATTTAACAAATTAAGAACAGCTCTTTGTTAAATACGTACATATTGCAAATTCTAATTGACAAGTACAACAGTTTCCTCTTTGGCTACTTTGCTAAAGATTATTAAAAGTCCGACACGTTTGGCTGTGCATTTTTTGGCAACGACTTCAAAACTATTAGCTAATAAGTATACGTGACACACAATTATATTGATTGATTGATTGATTGAAAGAGAACAAAACACATGAATAATCACAGAAATTCAAACATGAACCATCCTATTTTAAGGCAATCTGGCGATCACAGCTAAAGCGAGGAGAAAACCTTGACTGCTGACAATATCTTTGTTCTCACAAGTCAATGGCTAAGCAAGATTTCCTGCTGCGGTCCACTTTTGTACCAATAATTCATTCAAACATTTTCAATACCAAAATAAATATGCTAAAATTGTGCCTGACATGACTAAATCAGAGGCACAGGATACTTCAAAGTAAAGCTAAATTGCTTAAGTACAGCTACTTTTTTCAAAGCCTATATCGTCAGAAGGCCACTAATGTTGCTAAGATGATGAACATGTTCAGCAGGTTACATAAATATCACTCAAGTATGGAGCGAATATGAATGTGCCAGTATTCAGCTGTGCAACAGCATTAAAGCTGACAATCATGGATTCATTTATTTCACAATCACATGCCTTCAAACTGAAAGAAAAAAATGAAGAAGGGGATCTTTTCAAAATGTGAGCATTCCTATTTGTTAACTGACTTAGTAAGGAATTGTAAGATATCGGTAATTTATTCTTTTTTTAATCAGGTAAGATTTATATATAGACTGCCAAAAAAATTCCAATATCTTCTTGTAAAATGGGCGAGCCATGCGTGGATGATGTTACTTTTCAAGTAATCTACAAGTTTAGGCCTCTACTTTTCCAGCAAAGTTCAGAATCTAATGTAAAGGTTTCAGAGTTATGGGCAGGCAGGGTTGCAAATGCAGGTATGATTTCTCTAAACAATCCAAAATATTCAAATACTAGGACTGATTCTGGGACTAATCTGCACATTTCTAAATAAGCTAATGCAAGTAGTAAAAGACTGTTTTCTAACTTTTTTATTTGCTATTCAAAACCCTGAAATTTCTCAGTGTATTTTTTAATATATTCAGATAATGTGACAGATAATCTGGTTTTCTGCACAAACCCATATCCACACTCATATACATACATGTATATGTGTATCCATATCATCCTGAGTATATTTGTGTTTCACAGAGAGCTAGAAGAAAGAGTGCAAGCAAGAGAGGAGAAAGGTAGACTAAGTGACTATTGGACGCTAAGTTTGTTGGAGGATGGAGGCGACATCACATTGAGCTTTGAGTCTGACATCGGACTCACAACCCCTTCTATCAGATTCTTGTTGCAGTCTCCTATGCTGTGCTCAGAGGACAGGTTGGGATAGGTGACACTTCCTGTCAGGTCCATCAGATCTTCTAGAGCCCGGTTATTGCTCAAGCTGCCGTGCTGGATTTCATTGATGGGCGAAAACTCTGGGATTGAGATAAGCTCTTCTTTGGAAGCTGGACTGAAAAGTTGGTGCAAAAAAATAACATTTCAGGTTTGGCCACTTCATTTAACAAACCATCATGCACTGTAAAAAAAAACTTGTGCATTGCAAGTTAAGCCTCCATATCAATCTCCAGGTAACGCTTAAAATGTATGACGACTCACCTGACCTCCATTGACTGCACCTCATCAAGCGACTCCATACACTTAACATCAAGTGGCTCCAGCTTGATTACTGGTGGTGATAGTTGTCCTATGGGGAGCGGTGTCACAGATGGCCTAACAACCTCCTCCTGAGATGTTCCTTTAACCTTTTTCTCTGTTGAAGTTAAATTCTGGCTTTGCTTTTTGCCTCCTTCAGTAGATTGATGACAGCTCATCAAAGCACTTCCTTCACCCTTCACTGCTCCATTCATTCTAGAATCCTCTCTTTGGTTTGCTCTGTCCACTGCTGTAGTCTTAGTGCACTCTACATGTATATTAGCTGTGGCTTTGACATTCGTTCTGTGCTGCTTGTCTACGTTCAGTTCCACCTCTTTTCCCTGCTGCTTAGAACAGGCATAGGCTTCTTTGCCATGCTCTCCACTGCTACGTTTGTGTATTTGAGTCACAACCTGAGTGTTGGTTTGAGCTTGCTTGCTCTTCTGACTTTCCAGCTGAGCTGCTGCCTCTCCTTTCTTCGAGGAAATATACTCTTTTGTTTCAAACTTTACTGTAATCTGTTTTTTAACCTGAATCTCAACCTTTTGACTTTCTTGCTCGATCACATGAGCATTAGTCTTCACATCCCCTGTAGAGAATAGAAAAAGAGCACAGCAGTGCCTCACTCGATTGAACTGTTCTGTTAATATAACAAGGTTTTAAACTGACTGGATTTAGGATTTGTCAATTCATTTGTCAAAAAGTATTATTTTAAACAGCATCAGAGAGTAGGTATTAACAGTGATCATTGTAAAACCCAACACCAGACAACTCAAAGTTGTGTTGCCTGGATTTGTACCGAGCGGTTCCACAAGAGAGACTGCTGAATGAAGGTTTCAAGGGCATTTTCAAGAGCTGTCTAATTTTGCAGTCAGCTCCCATGGTACTGCTCTGGGTTACAATTGCTTTATCAGCATTGAGAAGGAAGTCCTTCTCTGCTACTCCCTCATCTTCTGCAAAATGATGCACGAAGCATGCAAAACTGTAAAGATGATTTTCAATCTGTAGACGGCATTCAAATCCAAACAATGCCAAGTAGTTTGAATATCAAAAAGGTTCTTTTAAAGTATTTACAAAGAGCGCTAAAGTTTAATTTGAGATACCACGAGAATGTGGTAATTATCTAGTAGCTTTATGATTAATTCTAGCAAATTGTATTTCTGTGGAATATAAAAAGTAAAATAAACGACATGATTATGTCATAACAGTAGCAGTATAGTCAATGTTTTAGAAAATAATACTTCTCAAACTACTGCATCAGAATCGTAAATTATCAGCAAAGTCCAAACGTAAAGATTAGACGGGATGTGTGAATTATTTTAGGTTAAAGGGGAACTCAGTCAACTCACAAACCTGCAGTTAATAAAAACAGATTTCTCTAAAATGTTGCTTGGGTAGCAAGCAAATATCTTGTTAATCTATCTTCATGACTTATTTCAATGAAGAAAGGTTGTTTTTATATAATTTTTTACGTGTTACTACCAGGACCAAAACAATGATTAAAAACTAACAGATTCAATAATTAAAAAAAGGTTCATGGTAACTATTGAACTCAATTACTGTTTTGTTTTTTCAATTTTTCTGAAATTAAACTGGTAAAAAAAAAGTTGAAAACCATTGCAATGTGCTCATTTGGCATGCAGGATTTAAAGTTTAAATATAAATGCATGGCCCAAAGCATGAACAACCACTGTTTAGCTTCAAAATTAAATTCTAATGGCTCATTTTTAAAAAAAAAAAATTTCAGACGGGCTTATTGCGATCAATCTGGACTAGCGTGTGCACATGCTAAAAGTTTTAATTTGAAAATAAAGGGAAATAAAATAGGTACCACACATGTCCCGTTTGCATGTTCGCAGCAGCAAGGCATTCAGCAGGGAGCAAAGCAAGCAAACGTAACTTTTCTGCAGGGCGGCAGAATACACACTTACCAGTCGGGGAGACAGACTTTGTCTCCACCTCATCCTCCCTCTGATTCAAAGCAGAACAAAAACAATCAGGACACATAATCGTAGTATCACAAAGAATAGAATTTAATAAGTCATCATGACAGCAAGTTTTTATAAATCTCAGTTTACAAAGGTCTTGGCCACAGAATCAGCTGGTGCTAAAGGCAGCAGGCGGACTGTATGAGAACGTTAAAGCTTCTCTTACAGTACCTTCACGTCAGCTTCACACTTCCTTGTTCTCTTCATGATCTCCTCAAGTCTCTGCAAAAGTACAGAAAAATACTTTAAGTGCAAATAAAGTTTTTTTTTCGGATGATGTGGTCTTGATAGTTTCATCGGGCCATGAACTCTCAATGGACTGATTTGCCAGGACGGGAATCAAAGGTCTTTGATTGGATAAAGGTGGTGTGCACTACAGCTTAAGGGAAGGGTACTGGCAGGAAGGAGCTGAAGTAGTTTTGGGTCTTATTCCCCGAGTGAGGAAAGGATGGAGCGGGAAATCAACAGACAGATTGGTGTAGTGTCTGGTATCTTGTGGTGAAGAGTGAGCTGAACCAAAAACGAAGTACTCATGTTACGACCCCAGTTAGTGGCTGTAACAACTCAATTTATCATTTGATCTAAACTCACTTATGAACACCAGCTGTGGGAGTTCATAAGCCTTCTCTGGGCTGTGGGTGCCAGCCCCAGAGAAGCCAAATGGGGCGGGCCGGGCATCCATTCAGAATGCCTCCCCAACGCCCAGCTAGTGAGGTGCTTCAGAACAGTTATTTGTTCCCCATTACTATGTAAAACCCCAAAACAGACTAACCTTTGTCTCCATTACAATGTAAAACACACCTTTTTGTTTTATCCTTCTTTATCCTTTCTATTTCCACAACTGTATAAATTGCATTTCTCCGTAGCATTCTAGCCTGAGGACAAGGCTATCCTTGTTACAAGTAAAACAGAGTCTTTCGTTTCGTTCTCTCGTCAGCACAGCTTTGGGATAGAGACAAACTACTCTCTCCCCTCTAACAGCTGTAATACCATCAATGAGGTGTATAGATGCAGGTCTACATGGAAAGCCTTCAGGATACAGGCCTTTGAGGACAGTCATTTAACACTACTGAGCTAGAAGATGTGATTGGTGTGAGAAGAGTTCGGGCTGCTGCCCCTACCACCTCGAGCCAGATGAAGCAGAAGATGATGGAACAGTAACTAAGGTTTGTTCTCTTTTTTATATGAAGTATGAACCTTTTTCCTGAGTTGTCTTTCCTCCTCTTCTTGTTGCTTCTGCAGCTCTCGGCCTTGCCTTTGCCGCTCTGCATCCTCCCGTGCCTGGACTCTTGCTTTTTCTTTCTGCTCACAGCAATAAAGATTTTATTTAGGAATAGTGAGTTCACAGAATTTTGAATATAAAAAAAATCCCTATTCGATACCTCTATTTCCATCTGGATTTGCAGCTCCTGTTCTTTCTTTCTTTTATCTTCTTCTAGCCTCAGTCTGTTTATGTTGTTCAAGTTGTTGCCTTTCTCCTCCACAAGTTGGACCTTCACCTGCTGTTGTGGCTGCTCTTCGGCAATCTGCTTTCTCTTCTTCTCCTGGTTCAGTCTAATCAGAATTGCACACATTCTTCTATCAAACTTTTGTTGTGTTTGGAAAGAAACTGTCCACACATTTTATCTATTAAAAAACTTTACCTTTCTTCTTCTTTTTCTCGATTTTTTTCCTCTAGTTCCATCTGAGCCCGAGCCAGACGCCTGCGCTCAGTGAGCAGCCTGGTGGCTTCCTCTGCATTTGTTGTACCAACTGCCACCTTCGCAGGAGACCCCACCGGTGTCAAATCTGGCACAAACAGAGGATGGTGTGAAAAAACAGTAATCATCTGAATCTACTCAATCTGAACAGAACGTAAGATAAGGAAAACTACCTTTTGTCTTATCTCCACTGCTTTGTAGCTTCAAACTTGAAGAGTCCACCTTGGTGGATATTTGGTTTCTCCTGTCAGGAGACTGACTTTTCTCCCATGTGTTCTTGTTGAGGTTCTTATCAAACTGCTCCTCTTTGCAGGATTTTGTGATTTCAGCAGTAAGAACATATTTCTCCACCTGAACAGATGGATTTGAGCTGTTGATGGGAGAGTTGTTTCTCACACCGGCTTCAACTTTGGGTTGGTCACACTTTTTTGCCATTCTCTTGTCTTCCACTCTCTTATCCTCACTCACTGGGCTTGACCGCTGTCTTGTTGGAGAGTGGTGGTACTGGGGTGAATTGCAGGGAGACTGGGCACGCATCTTAGACACTAGCCTGTACAAATAAAAACAGCCAAGGTCAGAAGAAAGAAAATTATGTTATAATTAGACAACCTAAAAGTCATACTTGGAGGTCGTAGGAGAAGCAGGGTGCTTGATGAGGCTTGCAGGAGATTCAGATCTTCTTAAAGGAGATCCACAGCCAGGAGATGCGTTTCGTCTTTGCCTGCGCAGACGCTCTTTCTGTGTTTTTTTTTTTTTTTTTAAAGTTAGATCAATTTGAAACAACATTTTAAAATTAGTTATAACATTAGTAATTATAGGAAGAGTGTGTGCAAAGGTCAGACCTTAGGGGTGTTGGGAGTGGACTGAGATCCTCCCTGAAATCCGGCTCGGTTGGGATCTGCAGGACTGAGTGAGCTACAGAAAGGTGACCTGTGAGGGCTGCAGGGTGCTGCGTGATGACAAACATGATCAAATCACATTACGCAGAGTTTTATAAGTAAAAAAAAACAAAACATCCTATCGGAGGAAATGGTTTGGCATCCCCTTTAATGAAGCCTTTGCTTGCTTGTATTCAAAATTGTTTGGGATTAAACTGCAGTAGAAACACAAGTTTCAGCAATTGGAGATGTATTTTTACATTTTGGGGTCTAAAACTGTAGGTTTTGCAAATGTGTGTTCACAATAAAATGCACTGGTTTAAAGATAAGTTTTGTTATGATTTCAAACTTGGTCATTTATGTGTTAAATGTCTGACAAAAATATTGTTAAGAGCCTCAGACAAAGACAGAAAATACTTGGGAAAACTTAAAATTGCAAAACTAAAAGCCGCAAACTGAACAATCAAAATGAATGATACAAACAGTAGTCCTTTCGTTGCTCATTATCCATTTTTTTAGTCATCATAAAGAGTATTCTCCAAAGAATAGAGTCGTTTCAGTTGGCTGACTTTGTCCGTGCCTATTTTAGCGCACATATTCCTATTCTAGGTCATGTGCAATTTATCCATAAACTCCTCTGCTGCAGGCAAATTGAGTCACTACCACTTAGCTGCTGTCATTTTCAAAGCCTGATCCAAGGTTTCCAAAGCTAAAAAAAAAAGAACCATTTATAGCTCAAACTGAAAATAACACCACGAGTGTTTCACTTCAATGAGATTTCTAAGTCTTTCTAATCTTCTGTTCTTTGGATTGTTTGTAATTACTGACATGTTGCCAAGCCAGCGACTTTAAATCCAGAGGTTAAACTCTTGGAGAAAAAAGTGGAGAGTTTTAGACATTGATAGCTAACGTATGTTTACGAAAGCAAAGAACACATTACTAGAGGAAAATGACAAGTTTCTCCTAAAATATTAGAGTATATTACAATAAGGCTTCTTTTATAAGTCTTATACCTTTCACAACATTAGAAAAATAAAATGTATTCAACATTGAGTAGCAACGCTTCACTTGGTCATGTTTGGTCAAATGATAGTCTGGACTTTAACTTCAATAGTCACATCAAATCAATTACATCAGCAGCCTTTCACCACCTTAAAAACATTGCCAAAATCAGAGGTTTGATGTCTACAACAGACTTAGAGGTTCTCATCCATGCATTTGTTTCCAGTAGGTTAGAGTATTGCAACGATCTACTCACTAGTCTGAACAAAAAGGCCTTAAAACAGCTGCAGTTTATTCAAAATGCTGCTGCTCGAGTCCTAACAAGAACTAGAAAATATGATCACATTAGTCTTATGCTCAAGTCTCTGCACTGGCTTCCTGTGGCTCAGAGAATAGACTTTAAAGCTGCTCTGCTTGTGTTTAAGTCTCGCCATGGTCTAGCACCGAAGTACATCTGTGATATGTTAGTACCATCTAGAACTTCTGTGTACCATCTTATGTTAGTACCATCTAGAACTCTGAGGACCTCTGGGACCGGCCTCCTGCTGGTGCCTAGAGTCAGGACTAAACATGGACAAGCTGCATTTTAATTTTATGCTGCAAAAGTCTGGAACAAACTTCCTGAGGCCGTGAGACAGGCCTCTACTGTGACGATGTTTAAATCTAGGCTGAAAACAGTTCTGTTTAACTGTGCATTTGATTAATTACTCTTTTTATCTGTTTTAATTATTTTATTTATTTATTTAATCTTTTTAACCATTTTGATTCTATGTTTTGTGATTTTAATGCATTTTTTTCTATCTTGTGAAGCACTTTGTATTACGTTTTGTATGAATTGGGCTATACAAATAAACTTGCCTTGCCTTACTTTCCCATTTTCTTTCTTATTTATACGAGAAAGAAATCTTACTGAATCCATTTAATTACATCACTGTGTCTAGTTTCATCTTAATTCAGAAATACCCACCACTCTTCTTCAAGAAGAGCATAAAGCAACACAAATATAGTGAAAACTTGTCAAAATAATAAAAGAAAAATAAATGAAAACATCCACATAAACAAAAAAATAGCATTTTGTTTTCTGTTTGATGTTCCGGCCCGAATAGAGACAAGACAATACAGACATGGGAGTTGTTGGATGAACGGGAAGGGAGACGAATTTAGGAGGGTAAGGACGGGTAGGTGGGGGGGCTTAACTTTACCAGATTCGCTGACAGCAGGAATGGGGGAGGCAATGCCATGGGAAAAGGCGGAGGCAGCAGAGAAAGGGAGTTTGGCATTCTCACAGTCACCTATAGGCAGCGGGCGGAGCAGAGCAGAGCAGACAGAGCATTATCAACAGTTTCTCTGAGTAATTCTTCATCCAGCTGAAGAGACAGACTGGCAGTTTCCAGACCTGCAGGAATGCCAAATGTTTCTATATACAAATAAATTGTTGTTTACATCATTTTTTAAACCAAATTTCTGTAGACTTAGTTTTTTTACTCATTGTAGTGAGTCTAAATGTTTTTTTAAAAGCCAGCTGGAATATTTTTCATTATTGGCTTTTTTGTTATTTTATGACGTCCATGCAGATGTGTACTTCCATCCTGCTTCTTTAGGGAAAATAGGGAAAAAAACATCCATTGATGTTCATGCACACTTCAGCAGCCAAGCCAATAAATAGCTCTCTTTGGCAAACACACCCAAACACACTTCCTCTCAAAATGAGATGCTTTTGAAGAAAGATATTTTCCTTCTATTTTACTATTTCAAGACAATCTTTATCTCATGTCCCTTTTGTAATCTTAACATTCACAGATGATTATAAAAATTACCTGCTCCAGGAGGGTAGCCTCTGCCCCAGCGTTTAGTTCTCTGCTCCAACTGGAGGCTTCGCTCCAAAGAACGCTTCATTAGGGCCTCCAGCCTCTCCTGAATGCAACACAGAAGAATGCCGTTAATGGTAATCTGAAAGCGTTTGTAGGTTGCAGAGACTTCAAGGTATTAAATATCTAGAAAGTTTTATACTGTATGTTTAAAAAAAAAACACAGATCAGCTTACTCTCTCCTCCTCTAGCTGCTGCCTTCTTTTCTCCTCCACAGCAGCCCTGCGGATTTCTTCCTTCTGTCTTTGCTCTTCCAGCCGTCTCCATCGCTCCTCTACTGTACGCTCATACTGCAGCCGGGACCTGCGCTCTTTCTCCCTGATCAGCTGCTCTCTGGCCGCTAGAACACAGATAAGTTTTACAGAAAGAAAATAACTGATGAGAGTGATGCAGTTATTTTTTTAGGTCTTCATAAATTTACGAAGTTATCACCCCTTCAAAAACAATGGAAGCTGGTGTGTTTCAGATGTCTTGATTTTCTGTGTATTGATGCACACTTGTGTTTTAATGATGAGAGAAATCCTTGCTGCCACGGGGTAATTTCAGGAGCTTCAAGATAATCTTTAAATGTGAGACCTACTTTCAAGGACTACTTTTGTTTTATCCAGCCTCACACTCTACTCTGACACAGCTCATCATATCAAAAGCTCAGTGAACTCTGTATGAATCTTCTACAGACAAACCAACCTCTTAAAAGAATGAAACTGAAGTCGTTTTGTAACAAAAAAGAAAAACAACTTTTTAGAGAAAAGTTGGAAAGAACCTTTGGGGCATTTCAGCACTTTGCAATTTCCTAAATCAAACCAGGACATGACATACCCAGGCTTCTCTCCTTCTCTTCACGTCTCTCTTTGGCCAAACGCATCCTGTCATCGGTTTTCATGTAACCCTCCAGACCTGAGAGATGAGTAGAAAAATATCAGCGAGTGGGGGGAAGGAAGCATTGTATCTGCAGTCAAGTGTAAAAAGAGAGACTAGAAGCACTCACTTTGTTTACCTCCATGGCTGCTGGTGATGTTAGGTGATAGGTGAGAAGGAGATGCATGTCCGTTAATTTGTGGCTTCTTTTCTGTGTTAGATGGAGCTGGAATTATGAGAAGAACCAACCAGGACAATGAAAACCCACACTTTAACTGGAGAGGTACCGAAAGATAGGTGCAGTCCTGATTTGAAACCAGCAGAGGGGAACATACGCTCAGCTTTGTTTGAATCTTTTCAAAATGCATTGTGTTGTAAAATTTTCCATGCCAAGGACAAACCACAGCACTGATATAAGCGTGAGGTGAGGGCCACCTTGATTTGGTCCTCACTCCACAGCAACTGTGGTGTAATCTTTGGGAACAATCGCTGAGTTGTCACCAGCTCAGTGAGCGATCATAAACTAACTGCATCATCAAAAAGTGATTCGATTTTAACTGTATGAAGTCACACAGAAGATAGTAGGATTACTCACTTGTTTTTCCTGTCCGAGCAGGAGAACTGTGTCCATTTGTTGGTGATTTCTTATCAGGAAGAAGAGTGATGGATGGCGGTGCCATCTTTTCTCCTAGTCAACAAAATGAAGAGGATTTAATCACAGTAAACATATTATTTTCTCTCAGCAATATTCCAAAATGATATAAAAAATATTTTCAACATTTAATAAAGCTTTACACTTCATTTAAAATACACGAGAATGAATCAAATCGTTCCATCAAACCATTTTCTAAATCATGACACAGACTTTTGAATCTTATACTTCTCAACAGCAGCGTAAGCTGCAATTTAATTCCACAAATTCACACAATCAATATGTGCATCGCAGGCTGAACTGCCAACACACTCTCGATCAAGTGAATTACTTTGTTTTCAGTCAGGGTTTTTATTATGTACTGAAATCTGGAGAGCAAAACTGACCCAAGGTCCTCTAAATGTGTTTTGTCAGAGTGCAAACAGGATTTAAGAACTAATCTAACTTTCTCAAGAATACATAGCATTCCTTATTACATACTTTTCATAGACTATGACGTCAAATGTGCATCAACCACTTTCTTAAAAAAAAATGTATCCCATGCAAACTTTTTCCAACAGAATGAAATTGATATGTTTTTGCCTTTGAATGAAAAGCTGAATGTAGAAAATATTATGTATGCTAAAAGTCACAATTATTGACTTAAAAGAGAGAAAAATTCATTTGTCCATACATTTATAAACAATTGGAATTAGAAAGCATGTGAATTATTATAATTTTTGTCATGTCCAGTATCAACCGGATCTTTTCCAGTAGATTCACGACAAGAAAATAATCAATTAAAGGGGTCAATCTGAATTCATACTAATTATATAAATGAGATCACTGACCTGCAAGAAGAATTCTCCTGTTTCAGAATCTATCGAACAAAATCTAACTAACAAAATCAAAACAATATACTATACCTTTCATCTACAAAGTCATCTGTCAAAATGAAAATAATCCAGTATTTCCTGTGATCTGAGCATCCTTTTACTCTCTCTCTCCACCCTTTTGAACCCTCTCAGAGGATTGAATCATGTCATCACTCATTTTCAGTCACATAGAAAGAGTGTTGGACTTTATTAGAGAAGATGTAGGTGACCCGTCCTCACTAAAAAGCAGGAAAACACAGAGCCAGGACTTTCAGATGCATTTTGCTGAGCATGTTCTGCAACCTCAAGGCCTAAACGGTTTTTATTATCAAAACCAAGAGGTTTGATTTTCAACCATGCGCTTTACAGACTCAGATTTGAAGAAACAACCCGATAGAACGCAGTGTAAGCTTTACAGACGCATGCACAAAGCATCAGTAAAATCAGTTGCGTCATCATGAGTGTGTTCGGAGGAAAATAACCGACACTTATTGTTTCCAGCAAAGCAAACGATCCATCGAGCTTACCTGCCGCTACTGCGGATGATGCTATTGTTTTCGCCATGGTGACCGTCCTGGAAGACAGAATTTACCAGAATGAATGAACGATCCTCTCTGGTTTCAATCCGCAGTGATGCCGATGCAGCAGATATCCAGCAGACAAAAACAAGCAATCACCATCCGCTAGGAGTCTGTAGAGCACTGTGAAGTCTGGACTGATGTGGATGCAGGAGATCGATGATGCTGTGACTGAGGTGCAGATGATGCAGCGCGTCTGAATCCAGTTTACAACCGATTATCAAACGTAGCTTACGCAAACACACTACGTACAAACTGACATTTCATCACTATACTCACAAAAATATAAACCACGATCGGTGATTCCACTGGCTGTGTTTTATCATTCTAAACCACTCTAATAGCGTAGCATCAAAAAAGATGATAAAACACCAAAGTCGTCCAACTTTAGGAATACAATGCCAGACCCTGTTTACTTAAAACCAATCTCAATTTGATCAAGTTATAATTTAAGATGTAAGTAATTAAATATAGAAAAGAAAACATCAGACATACTGTGTTTTACAAAAAATGTGTATTTTCTCTGCATATTTTATAATATTTCAGCAGTGTTTTACTCTTGATTTCTGTTTGGAAATTTCTGGCTAAAACTAGATAAGTATAGGTTAGATTATTGTAACGGTCTACTCACTGGTCTGAACAAAAAGGCCTTAAAACAGCTGCTGTTTAGTGACGAGAGGTCAGGGGAGGTCGGGGAAGCAGTGCCTCCCCTGTCATCATAAAAGAATAAAAATAAATAAAGCATAATATTTTCCACTGTTATGTGTTAACTGCCATTTTATTGAGTAAAAATAGCCGACTTTACTTTTTTTCCGATCAAATCCAGGTCAAAAACCTCGAGGGAGGCAGAGACGAGCTGTGCTGACTTGGCATTTCTTAAACACTAATTATTCTAAAACCACGCAGACAAACTAACAGTTCTTTGTAAAATGTTAGAGTATCACTAGATAAATAAGGACATCAAAGTCTTGATCTGTTATTATATAGCAAATTTATTTTATTAATAATTAAAGTTGACCGTAATGGTCACAATTCTATGCAGCTTCAGTGTCAACAGTAATTATTAAACAGTAATTATTTCAAAATCACACAGACAAATTCAACAGTTCTTTGTAAGATGTTAGAGTACCACTAGATAAATAAAGGCAATAAAGTTTGGATCTGTTAATATGCAGCAAATTAATTTTATTAATAATTAAAGTTGACCATAATGTTCACAATGCTATCATAGCTACAATATTATACAGTGAGACTTGGCATTTTTAAACACTTCTTTTCCAAAATCACACAGACAAATTTCAGAATTCTTTGTAAGATGTTAGAATACCACTAGTTAAATAAGGCCATTTAGGTCTGAATCTGTTAATATGCAGCAAATTAATTTTATTAATAATTAAATTTGAACATAAAGGTCTTAATGTTATCATAGCTACGGTATATTTCAGTGAGACTTGGCATTTTTAAACACTAATTATTCAAAAACCACAAAGACAAATTTCACAGTTCTATGTAAGATGTTAGAGTACCACTAGATAAATAAAGGCAATAAAGTTTGGATCTGTGCATATGCAGCAAATTAATTTTATTAATAATTAAGATGACTATGATGGTCCCAAATCAGCTCTTGTAGAAACAAATGTAAAAATGTAACTGAATTAAAAACTGAAAATTTGTTACTGCTATGTGATGCTCACTTGTCTGAGGCTGAGCCTGAGACTTGGTGGGGTCTCATTTGTTGGACAAGTTCCTCAATGAAATCCTTGGGATTGAGTGAAGGGTTCCTCTTAGATTATATTCTTACATTACAAACTTTCTCCAAACAGAAGACACACAGGTTGCTTTTTACCTCTGTGAACATATACTCTGCCTCCCACCTGGCTTGAAAGCCCCTGTTCTCAGTGTCCACCTTCCAGGTAGTCATTTTTGGGGAGTGGTAGCTGAGAGCTGATTAATAATGAAGCTGCTTGCTGTGTTGCAGTGACTTCCGGGCTACCGTTCCATTGTGGGAGAATGTAGTGTTGGTGTGTGCAAAACACACCAACACTGGCCGGTTCTAACAGTAATTACATATCAACCATGGGGCCACAGATAATTCATGCACGGCCCCACGGGCCTTGACTTAGACATATGTGCCTTATAGGGTTGCAGGAGCCCATCCCGACCCCGAAGGGCAGGGTACACTCCAAACAGGTCACCAGTCTGTCACAGGGCCACACACATACAACCATCCACACACATACTCATTCCTAGGGGCAATCATGTTGTGGCCAATCAACCTAGTATGCATGTTTTTGGAGGGTGGGAGGAAACCAGAGTACCCAGAGAAAACCCATACAAATATGGGGAGAACATGCAAACTCCCTACACAGAAGCCTCGAACCCACGACCTTCTTGCTATGAGGCTACAAAGCTACCCACTGCGCCACCGTGCCTGGATATCAAGTCAAGAAAGTTTATTTGATAAGTAGTGTATGTAAAATGAAACAAATGCTATGATAAAGTAAAGTCAAATTAATCAAACTTTTTTCATCTCATTTACAGTTGTAACACATGAAACACAAACAACAAATTTAGCTTTTCTTTAAAACACCAAGATAAAATCACAGCCTGACTATTTATTATCAACATTCAAGCCTTTGTCGTAGTTTGAGCTCTGTGAGATTCATATTAACAACATGGCACATACAGCATGTCTATACTCATCTTGATATGACTATATATTTTTTAAATTCGTTCCTGTAGTTTATTTCTTACTTTGATTTCTTTAATAACTACAGAAGCGGTCTGTCTGTTTGCAACCAAGCCCATAAGGATACATGAAAAACATTTAAGGTAATTTTATGGCAATTTCACCACAATAAATACTACACAATACTACTTACTTTTTCTGTCTATTGCTCGCACACATCAGTGAAGAAAACAAAGAGAAAAAATACCTCTTTATTTGTCATCCATTACTGTGTCAGGCTCTTGAGGGATCCAGGGACACTACCTGAACATTCCTACAACCTTAACAAACCACAATTATCTTTATCAAAGTACCAATTGGGACCCTTGCTGCTAAAAGGTTAATTCTATCAGCAATGATGGGAATTGACATGCCCAATTCAAATTAGAGTAACTTCTTGACCTTTACTTAGCTGACATATGAAAAGGCGGAGAGATGTAGCAATGCACTGATATACAATACACAGTGCTTCCCTGAGGTTTTGATTTATCATATTGAAGCAAAGTGCCTATTGATCAGCAATGTTCCTTTGTTTAGTTGAAGGTCAGGATATGGCATTCAGCTTCACAGCACATGTACTATCCAGAATTTTTACCACACAAAACCCTTTCAATGTCAGAATGCACAACTAGGTTAACAAATAAAGTACACTGCATTATAAGACACAGTCAGTCTTTATATATATATTAGCAAAAAAAAATTAGGTGCTCCTTCAAGTCTTGACAGTGGCCTACAGTATTTAAAGGCATCTTGGGTCCTCACTTTGTGCATACAGTATTTTTTTCGCCATTCATTTTAAAATTTTAACAAAAACACAATTTGTTGTTGCTCAATTTTTACAACATTTTTTACTATCTATTTAATCTGAGTTCAGGGAGGTGAATGGTTAAATGTGGAAATAGCTTGATTTTATGTTTAGAATTATAACAATCTATCTTGCTAATTAGATTCAGATAATTTATTTCAAACCTGCACATTACAGTTGCTGCATGGTCTGAAAAGGGATGGATGAACATGATGGATCCTCTGTGTTGCTGACCTGGGCGTCGTCAGACTGAGGAGGCCTCTCTGCTTGACCTGCCATCCTGTTTCCATTAGGATGAGGACCATCTTCTGATTTCTTCAAATACATAGCTGTAGAGTAGAATAAGATAATATGTAAATAACAGCCTCAGACCCATTGGCTGCTTATCCTGGGGTACGGATCTCTTCTTCATGTGGGTCCCCATGAGGTTTCTTTTTCCTTTTCTTTTTTTCCCTGTTGCTGGGTTTTTCTTTACTAAGAAGTAGGGTCTAAGGGCAGGAATGTGCTGAATGTGCCCACCCACTCATCACAACACACCAGAACCATATGATGCATTTTATTAAAGTAAATACAATACAGGTAACACAGTGGTTAGCACGGTGGGATCACAGCAAGAAGGTTAGGGTTTGAGTTCCGGGTGCAACAAGGCTTGAAACACTAGTCTTTTTGTGTGGAGTTTGCATATTCTCCCCTTGTATGTGTGGGTTTTCTCCAGGTACTCCTGTTCCTTCCACCTTACAAAGACATACATGTTAGGTTGATTGGTCACTATTAAAGTGTTCCTAGGAATGACTGTATGAGTGGATGGTTGTCTGTGTGGCCCCGCAACAGACTGGCAACCTGTTTGGAGTGTGCCCTGCCTCTTGCCCTATCAATAGGTTCTGGGACTCCCCGCGACCTCGTTAAGAAAAGCAGTTCAGAAGATGAAACAAATTTTTTTTTTTTTTTACTCTGTGAATATTTTATAAGCCTAATAACAGGCTTACAAAAGTAATATTTTTTTAACCTTTTATTTATGCATTTCCTATTAGAACCAGTGTGAGGCGCAGTGCTGTTTGCTGCTGTCATTGAGGACGTAGAAGAAGAAAATAACCGGAAGCGCTACAGAGCTGTGAAGAAGGACGGAGCCGGACTTATTTACAAACTACAGGGAAAAATGTTGACTGTTATCTCCAATGTGTTGAGAGCTTGTTCTCAGACAAATGTAAGTACAAAGATACTTCCCACCATCTGTCACATCTGGAATTATGAAAATATCTTTACTGTCAACGCTAAACAAAAGTGTCATCATTATTCTGACCTTGTGAGGCCAGATGGCAGCAAAGCTAATGTCTACAAATCATTCTTTTTACTTCTTGTCAGTTTTTATAAATCTATCTGGTACACTCCAAATTATTTGATTTCACGTTACATCATTAATACATTGTCATCAAATAATTTAAAGATATTTTTTCGGTTATTAACTAACTCGGTTATATCAATATGGAATTTTGAATTTTGTATATTTTTAGTTAATGCAAAAATAGCTGAATAATCTGATCTTATTGAAAATTTGGAATAAATAGCCTCCAAAATTTGGGGAATCTTAGTGGATCTAATCAGTTTGTCAAATTGAATAACTGGATCTATATGATAGTCAGTATTACATAATTTATTAATGACTTAAAGCATGGTTTAAATTCTTTAATCGGGACGTACTGTTTTTAAATAATATTTAAAATAAATATAATAATATTTAAAATGATATAATTACATGTGGATCGGTGAGGCGTCCGCAATAATCAGGACGCTACATTGGTCCAACGTGGTGAAGAAAGAACTGTGCAGAAAAGCAAAGCTCTGGATTTACAAGTCAATATAACTTGAGCTTCCTCCACAGGGTGGCTGGGCTCTCATTCAGAGATAGAGTAAGGAGCTCTGCCATCCGGGAAGATCTCAGAGTAGAGCCGTTGCTCCTCTGGGTCGAGAGAAGCCAGGTGGGGTGGTTCGGGCATCTAGTTAGAATGCCTCCCTGGTGAGGTTTTTCAGGCACATCCCAGCGCGAGGAGACCCAGAGGCAGACCCTGGACCGACTTATGAGACTCTCTCCCAGCTGGCCAGGGAACACCTCAGGATCCTCCCAAGGTGAGCTGGAGGATGCATCCAGTGTGAGGAAAGCCTGGGTTTCCATCTGACGCTGTTGCCCCCGCGACTAGGCCCCCTATAAGTAGAAGACAACAGAACAGAAAAGAACACCTGGGGCAGAAATGTCAATTGAACAGATTGCAAAGTCATGCTGTTTTTTTAATTCTTTCAAACTTTTTTTTCTGTGTCTCTTCATTTACCTTTTTGATATTTTCTTGTCAGCGTGCTGCAGTGATTGTGTCAGCTCGAACCTATGCTGACTTCACAACTCAGGCTTCATTTGAAATAAAGGTAGCGTACAAACATTTGTGTTGATTTAAATTCTTAAATAAGAAGAAAAAGATATATTTTTATGGGATCATGTGGATATATGTTTTCTTTCAGAAATGTGATACCTTCAAGCTCGATGATGCTCCGGCCACTGAGGTGGTTATGACTCGTGAGGAAGGTCTGCAGTACTACCGAACCATGCAGACCATCAGGCGTATGGAGCTAAAAGCAGATCAGCTGTATAAACAGAAGATCATCAGAGGATTCTGCCACTTGTATGACGGACAGGTAAAATCAAATACTTTTTATTTTGTAAACACAAACAATTGTCCATATGTAGTTGTCTGTGAGTTCATTTTTTTTCTCTCAGGAAGCTTGTGCTGTTGGCATTGAAGCCTCAATTAATCTGTCTGACCATCTAATCACTGCGTATCGTGCCCATGGCTATACTTACACCAGGGGTGGGACAGTGAAGGAGATCATGGCTGAGCTTACTGGTGAGTTTGCAATTCTGTAAGACATAGGAGTATTTCTAATCAGATAAATTAGACTGGCTTGTTGCCAGTGTTTCTACTCCGCAGCGGAGAAATTGGTTAAGTAACCAACAGCATATTATTGTTTAAATGAACAATTAAAGTTTTGGCGTTCAGATATTCATATCGTCTCCTTCGACACAAACATTCCAGCCTCACACACATCTATTCTGTATTTTATTGGCTTTGTGAGGCTTTGAGTTTGTTTATGTACAAGCGCAGTAGAACAGGACAATGATGTAACTCACATTCATTGCAAATTCTTTTTCACTTTCATTTTTATATGAACCATTTTAAAAACTATATTAAAAATTGGGTATTAAAATGTTTTTGTTTGTTAATGCAAAAAATAATTTAAATTATAGTCATTTAAGATTACACTCATTTGAGGTGATTTAATCCGTTTTAGGTGTGTGAAAACACACATCTCAACACAATTACAGATGTTGATGTGAGGAACGAGATCACCAGAAAAATCGGTCATATTTGAATGAAATCAGGCCTTTTATTTTATTTTTAATAAACTTTATTAATCCCTCATTGGGAAATTTATGTGCTGCATTGCACCACAGCAGGCTGCCTCCTATGACGGCGCCAAAGTTGGAAGAAACGGTGTCTTCTCCTTGGACCCTAGACATAAACTCAGTGGGATGCGAACCCGCGAACTTCCGGTTGAATTCTGGTCTGCGGGCGAATGCTCTAACCACTGAGCCACCGTCTCCCCACATTTAATGGAGACATTCACACAACAATACTCAACAACTATTTACTCAACATTAAATAAATCTGAGTAGACTTGTAATATAAACTTTGTAATATAAACTTTCCTTCTCAACCAATCAAAACATAACATGTATGGCTTTTGTTTCCACCAAACTTTTTTCTTTCACTCCATTTCTCTCACATAGATTATTTGATGCAAGTCTTACATGCACATTTTACTGAATCGAAGCAAAACATTTGGATAGGAGGTGAAATGTACGCATGTAAAATTTACGAATATATGAACGTGAGAGGAATAATACACATAGGGCATGTGAGGGCAAGAATCGTCATCATCAATCATTTATTAAACATAAAATCCATAAAAAAGAAACTTGCTACATATAAAGAGACAAAAAAAAATCTAATTAAAAAAGATGGCGTCTCCAGTGTTTCCACAGAGCTGTAGCGAGGAGAACCAACACTGTGCTACCATGAGAGAGTTCATGGTATTATTGAGACAACTTATAAACTTAAAAGTCAAGAGTCCTAATGTGGACATGAAAAGAGTTCACTCCAGCCAGATAGAACAGTAGACTGGTCTCAAACACAGGTCAGTCAAGATTCTAAAAGCAGCATTAGAAGCCTCTGGAATGCAAATTTTTCATATTTACACCAGAATAGAGCTGTGTATAGAAGTGTAGTACAATAAACCTGAAACAAATTTAGTTTTATAATTAAATACACTTACATTACATTAGCATTACAATTTCTGAGCATGGGGGGAATTTTCTGACTCTCATGTGATCTTCATTTGGGGACGTATGGCTAAGTGGGTTAGGTAAGCGTACTGTAACTGGAGGGTCACGGGTTCGATCCCCCCACCCTGACTTCATGCCAGGTGTCCCTGAGCAAGACATCAAACCTCCAATAGCTCTTGATGGTGGTTTGCAGCTTACATGGCAGCTTCCACCATCAGGTAAGAATGTGTGTGTGAATGGGTGAGTGTGAGCTACAAAGTAAAGGGCTTTGAGTACCAACACAGGATATATAAATTGAGTCCATTTATCACTGGCTTGAACATACAGCACTACTTGCTGATATCATCACCACAGACCGCTTTTGTGATGATGTGGCCCAAATACTTAACTTGATTGCAAACAGTCAGCTCTTGTCCTCGAATACAAGCCTTGTAAACAAAGGTTTTTGTCTGCTTTTGACTGACATATTAAGACTTCAGTTTTGTTTGCATTATGTTTAATGTCTTAGTGCAATCCACATTCTGAACAGATGTTTAGGAGGTGTTAGAATCCAATCTACTGGGAGAGAAAGTGGTCAGATCGCCAGCATACGTACTCATTTAATTTATGCTAAGTATGTACAACGACATAAAGGACTAAGTAAAGAAAAAAAACACATGAGCCCAAATAAAAGCATGTCATTAAGAGGTTAAATCTCTACCACTCATTGTGATGTCTGGACATAAACATGCAGGTTGTATTTGTAAAACTATTTAATCTGATTACAAAAAGCATGTTTGTAAATCAAAATTTGCTTGAGAGCATTTATAAAAGCAGTTTAAAAAATATATATCTATTTATATACGCCTTCAAAATGACACTACTACTTGATAAGCTTGCTTCATGCTGCAAAAAGCTCTTTTTGTGTGTTTCTCATCTGTTTTTTTACTCTACATTTTTCTCACGCAGGCAGAAGAGGAGGTATTGCAAAGGGTAAAGGAGGCTCCATGCACATGTATTGTAAAAACTTCTATGGTGGAAATGGAATCGTTGGAGCTCAGGTACGTCACTGCAATTTGTAAAATTAGATTTGGTCGGTTAGCTCGTCTGAAATTCTCTTTACTGTAAAGATTAGTTTATAATGTGGTCCTCGATTCAGGGATTATTAATGTTTTAAAACTAAACACATGACCATTGATTGGAGGTTACATATTTATGTAATTTACAATGAATACTAAAAAGTTACTTTTTATGACGGGTAGGAAATTATGGCTTGACAAAGAAAACAGTGTAAATGTTTAGGATAAACACAAAGACACCCTCTGAAATAATTCCATGACTAATAGACCATCAATTTTCTAATTGACCTATTTATAATAAGTTATTCAACCAAGTCAAATGTCTTTTATCCAGTTTTTATGTCTTATTTTGTTTCGTTTTAACAGTACCGTGTCAATTTATGTGCCTTTCTTTTTTTTTAAACCCATGGGTTTGTAATAGACACCAATTTATTTTACATTTTTATTTTCATTCTCAATTATTTTTCAGTCCACAGTTGTTTCACTTATCACACATTTTCCTCCACAGGTGCCCCTGGGTGCTGGTGTGGCGCTGGCCTGCAAGTATCAGGGCAACAATGAGCTGTGTGTGTGTCTCTACGGTGATGGAGCTGCAAACCAGGTGTGATTCAGTAAAGTTTCTTGTTTTGACTTTGTCTAAATACAGCATAAGAAACGTAAAAGAAACTTTAATCCAGTAAAATATAGTTATAACTATAACCGTTCTAACTTTAACCCCTTTAACGGGTAGATGGTTTTTTACCTTTTTTTTTTTTTTACTCTGCACGGGCACACACGCTTTCAAACTAACAAGAAGCCAGAAGTGACCTTCTCGAATATTGTCCTGTAATCTCGTTTTCTAATGTGAGTGTCCGCGGACTCTTGGTTGTTTTGCCTGACAACTAGTGCGACTGCTTTCGGCTGCTACACACTATGAGGGGTTAAAGTTGTTACTGCAAGTTTGAGTTGCAGAAAATGTTGCGCATGTTGTTTCGTCTTCTGAACCGCTTGTCCCTAACAGGGTCTCAGGGGATATCGAAGCCTATCCCGGCTGATTTCTGGCGGGTACACCCCGAACAGGTTGCCAGTCTGTTGCGGGGCCATACATACACTCAATCATCCACACACTTATTCCTGAAAACAATTTTATAGCGGCCAATCAACCTAACATGCATGTTTTTGGAGGGTGGGAGGAAACTGGAGTACCTGGAAAAAAACACACATACACACTGAGAACATGTGAACTCTACACAGAAAGGTCAGTGATTCCAGCCTCACCCTCACTCCTGGACATGAACTCTAACCTTCTTGCTGTGAGGCCACTGTACTAACCACTGCACCACCGTGCATCCCCTCTTCACCCATTCACACACACATTCGTACCTGATGGTGAAAGTTTACATTTAAGCTGCAAACCACCATCAGGAGCAATCAGGAGTTTGGCGTCTTGCTCAGGGAACTCCTGGCGGTAGATCAAATTGGCAACCCTCTGGTTACAGAACGATCATCCTACTCACTGAGCCATCCATCTCCATGCTCTAACTTTAAAGTTGTTTCTACGAGTTAGTCACAGAAACGATTGCTTACGTCGTTTAAAATAGTTGATTGTAAATAGATTTACTTCACATGGTTACTGGTTCTGTAACTACTTTTAAGCGTTTCTATGACAATCATTCAAACTTCACAACTCTATTAAAGTTTGTATTGTAACTTGGCTACAGTCTCAGAGTCCAGATCCAAAGCATATTTAATAAAACAGCATAATACTACTTTCATTCCTCCCCCCGTGTGAGAGGACAGCAAATAATGAATGGGGTTCTTTAGACCAGTAGAGTTCACAATGGTCACAACATTAACTTATGTGTTTACACACTGTATAAACATGAGATATTGAGTGAAATATGACTCCATCTAGAATTAGAAAAGTGGATTCTTAAAATCAGGTATTTAGAGATTGAATGGATTGAAGTGAATGCTTTCATTTTGCCATCAGTGAGCTTTACAGGGACAGTGTGTTTTAAATGTATGGAGTCTGTTGCTCTTGTTAAAAGCAACAATATCAAGCAGTCCGATGAGATGAAACACAAAACTTTCTATAAAAATTACCCACTGCGTTCAGCGTTGAGGACACAGAAAATACATGAACTGAAAGGAGCATTCAACACGAGTAATTAGAATTATTTTGACACCTATCCATCTCTGATTTAACAGCTTAGCTGATGATGGAGTTTCTAGACCTCTTGCCAATTTAGTTTGCTAACAAAGTTCTAAACAATTCACTATGGAACTTTCAAATATTTTAGAAATTTCTTTGTTTTTACTAAATATGCGTTCTGTTTGTTTGTTTTTTAAACAGGGTCAGATTTTTGAAACGTACAACATGGCCGCTCTTTGGAAGCTGCCTGTTATCTTTATTTGTGAGAACAACAGGTACGGGATGGGCACATCGGTGGAGCGAGCTGCTGCCAGTACGGACTACTTCAAGAGAGGAGAATTCATTCCTGGACTCAGGGTACAGCTCTTACTTTAATGTTGCACCTTTTCAAAAATCCCTCCAGAAAACAGTATCTTTGGGTCTATTTAGTGTTGAATGTTAAAGTAAAATGACTTCAGCATAAAATCTAGTCTTTGTATGAAAAAATCATTCTTTTTTTTTTTACACTCGGGTACGGCTGTTAGGATCACTATAAAAACCAAATCATCTTTTGATGATTTATTTTTTGCAAAATTAGTTTCAACACAAATAAATAAAAATGGTCAGAAAAATTTTGCACCTTCTTTACATCACGTTCTACGACATTAAATTTGTTAAAAAAGAAATCCTTCTGCATTCTGGTTAAAAATGTTCAAAGGTACAGTTTTCATTCATTGGAACTGAATTTACTGTTTATGTAATATATTAAGTCCAGAAAATACCAGAAACCAGAAAATAATTAGAAAAATATTGATGAAATTTCAAAAATACAATTGTTTGTTTTTATATCAAAGATCAATGAAAAGCATAACAAACATAACCATTAAATTTAAGAAATACATTTTAACGTTGTTCATGAGCTTAAAACCTTGATCTAGAGTTATAACATAGTGCCCTGCTCTCCGCTTTTGTTGCTGCTATAAAAACAAAGGACAACAACAGACTAAACAAACTGATTAAAAAAAAAAAAAAAAAAGCTTGATCTGTGTTAGGCTTACCCCTCGCCTGCGTGGATGAGGTGGCGAGGGACAGAATGAAGGCAAAACTGTTGACAATTATGTCAAACTTCAAATTTCCTTTTAGGGATTAATAAAGTATTTTCAGTTCATTATTGTTAAGGATATTTTGAACCTGAAATTTGAACAAGTCTCCTGACAAACATCATTTCAGTGGCTACTACAATTCTTTAACATACTGCAAAAACGTTTTCAACATCAAGCAAGACATTTTTATTGCTTCAGCAAACTATTTGCTGAAGAACAGTTCAGGAAAAATTATACTGCTGATTTGGAAGCAATATGTTTTGAAAAAATGGAAAAAGGTTTTCGACACGAATAGCTTTGATACATTATTGAAAAGAAATTGGAAAACTATGATCCAAATTAAATCGTTCAGAACGGAGTTTAAATCGGTTTAGTTTGTAAGTTTAGGAATATAAACACTACCTGTAGTGTCCTCTAGAGGACAGTGTTGGACAGATTGTTCATTTAAATTCAGAGATTTAAAAAAAAAAACTTTCTTTCCCCTGAAATTAATCCTTCATTTTTTGTTTCAGGTGGATGGGATGGATGTTCTTTGCGTTCGGGAAGCGACTCGTTATGCAGCTGATCACTGCAGATCCGGGAAGGTGATTTCAGACACCAAACCATTCAAATGAGTAAAAATAGTGGACATGTTTTCCCACTAAGCTGTCTTTTTCCTGTCCTTCCTTCAGGGTCCTATTCTCATGGAACTTCAGACGTATCGATATCACGGACACAGTATGAGTGACCCCGGTGTCAGGTAGGAAATCCCAGGATACAGAAGTTTGTAATTATTATTTCATTTGCTGAAATAACTGTCTTGTTTGTGCTGCTGTCTCTTGTTTCTTCTGTTCAATGGACAGCTTTTCTCTCTGTAGTCACTGTGCAAAGCTTCAGCAATGTAGAAATGAATTCAATCTACTAATATTCTATATTAATACGTTGGCTGCTGCAGATTAACATGTGAATATTCTAACAAAATTAATGTTGATGCTGCTCAAATCTCTTTAACTCAATCTTTTTTAAATATAGATTTCCCATCCAATAAGGACGGCCTTTAATAGCAAGTACAATTTAAGGTTGTCTGGAACAAACTCAAATAATTTTCTTAAATTTGATAAAAGAACAGCTGAAAAAGTGTGCAATCATTTTCAAATTGCTAAATCCGAATGCGGAGTTAAAAAAAAAAAAAAAAAAAAGAAAAGTGATTATTCTAGTGCATTGCTACAACATCCCTGCACCAATCTGCTCTTTCAGCTACCGCACAAGGGAGGAGATCCAAGAGGTGCGCAGTAAGAGTGACCCCATCTCTATGCTGAAGGACCGTTTACTCAGCAATAACATGGCCAGCGTGGAAGAGCTAAAGGTAGAAAATTCCTTGTTTCATTAACTTAAGCACAAGTTGTGTTACTTTTTAAACATTTACTCATTTATTTTTATTAGTTTAATTTGTTTATTATTATTATGTATTGATTTCAATGTTATTTATATTATTATGATTATTATTTATGTAATTTATTATTACTTTATTTTAAATTTATTTATTTTGTTTTATTTAAACAAGAGTTCCATAATATTTTCCATCGTTTATGTCTCGTCTTTAGGAGATTGATGTGGAGGTGAGAAAGGAAATCGAAGATGCTTCTCAGTTTGCCACCACAGATCCTGAACCTCCTCTGGAAGAGCTTTGCAACCACATCTTTTCCAATAACCCACCAGTGGACGTGCGCGGCACAAACCCGTGGACCAAGTTTAAGTCTGTTAGCTGAAGTGGTTTTTGGGTTCCCTCTGCCCCCATCACTTTATATGGTTACTCTATTAATAGTTCGTTTCCTCACCAAAACACATAAGCAGGAACATCGTGAACCCAGAGCTTTAATTCTAAGCAAAAAATATACTTCAAGAACCTACCAGCGGGGGGCGATATTTCCAAAGTTATGAAAGTTAAAAAAAAATTGTTTTTACAGATTAATGATATTTGGCAAATATTTTTTGATGAAGGGTTATTTCTCATTTCCCTTGTTAAATGTTATTGTTACACTCCACATGCTGTTTTTTGCCACTTTCTGAAAACATTAAAGCACTAAAAAGTATTGCAAATTCTTACAATAATACATTATGTGATATCGGTAACAAAATGTAAATGCATTTGACTGTCAATATTGTCACAGTCTCATTAAATTTGCTAATATGGATATTTTTATAAATATAATCGCTTTTTAGTTTGATCTTATTTATAAAGTGATTCAAATTGGTCATCCATTTATATGAATTGAAATTGTAAAAGTTTTGCACCAAAGGTTTAATTTTATTGTATGAACCCCACATGATTTTTAAAGTTTCTGTATTTAAAGAATGAAAAATATCAATTTTTGTGCATAGGTTTTGGGTTTCTTTGTCCCTACTGGAGTATGTGAAGTAGATTATCTGTTTGATGTAAAGCTCTGGTTATTTACAAGGTACAATAAATCAAAAATTTATCTCACTTCATTTAAGACACAGATGAATTTGTACTCTTTGTAAAAAAACAAGTGTACATGATGATAAATCAATGACTTAATATTTGTCTATTTTATTTTTATTTTTTTGTCACGAGTAAGTGGAACGGTTTAATCAAATTGTATTTAAAGGGAGTGCTCCTGACTCAAACTTGCCAAACTTGCCAAAAGAAACTGTCATTTTAACTGAAACACACCCAAAAAAGCATTTTAACTGTATTTATGGATATTATTTTAGTAACTATGAATTACATGCAGCTTAAGTCAGTTTTTAATGATATTTTTTGGGTTTATAAACTAGAGTTTAGTGAATTCAATTCTAACAATTGATCACAAAGTTTGAATAAACATCTAAAGTGTTGAATTTATTAAATTTGAACCAACAGAATTAATTTTTTATCATATACGAGGATCATTTAGTGTGAAGTTTAAACAAAAGTGCATTTTTCTAACCTCAGAGTAAAGCAAATGTGATCATTTAAAAGTCTTGGTCATTCTGTTTGGGAAAATATTATTCATTGGTGATCGGGTGGAATGCACTTCCATCGTTACAGTTTTACACAAAGCTAATGTTACATTTGATCAAACAAGAAAATTTACAAGATTAGCTACGATATGAATCTGTCCTGCTGTTTGGAATATGTTACAAAGTGGGGATTTGTTCAAGAACCTGCTTTATGGAAAATTGCAATATAACATGTGGTTCCTTCGAACAATAAATTAAATAATTTAAAAAATGTATCTGTGCTTTTTTAATCCAGTAAAAATATAATTAGCATGTGTACCCATGAATAAATTTCTATATTTTAGGGAAAAAAAAAATCAAAACTATTATTAGTATATTTGTTTGAACTATTTACTTTTAAACTCACAAAATATGTGTTGAAAGCCTGGGACTTACGAAAGAGGACACTTTATGTTTAATGGATTAATGACTGGAATCAGTCTGCTTGTTTTTGTTATTAATGTATGTGTCTCATAAACCCGTAAGGGCTGGGCATCTTGAAGGGGCATGACAATAAATCAGTACAAAAATTATCTAATAAAATCAAGATTTCGGTTAATTTTGATGGCATTAACATAATCGACAATTTCAGAAAAAAAAGACAAAGAGCCACAAACTCGCATTTCATTTAAAACATTCAATTTATTTGTTCATAACACATATTTTAAAAAACTATTTAATTTGTATTAGTTAGCATTTCTTCCCGTATTTACGTGACAATTTTTGAAAAATTATAGTTTCAAAAATATCAAATGTAGATTAATAAAAAAAACAGGGAAAAAAAGCACATAAATAAAAATGGATTCTTATAAGAGTATATTAATTATATAAATATATATAAAATCCCTCCCCTTCGAAAAATCCGAGCCATTTTGTTCACCGTCGATACGTGTAAACAAAGTCGACAAAATGGTGGGAAATCGCCGTTTGCTTTACAATAGCCCACATTTAAACACAAATTTCTGTTATTTTCTTGATTAATTTGATTTTTTACAAGTTTGATCTTATGTTTTAAAGTTTGATTTCACCCGATTTGATGGTAGTTTTATTAAAGACGCTTTAGGGGGCATACCTTGATTGAAAAACTCGGGCATTTCTGGATTTCCGCAGTCCGGCATTAACTGTTCTAACTATCCACGATCATTTTTCTTGTGATCTTCTTTCTTTACCAGCACGTAAAAAGCGTGATCATGTGTTAAAAGTCTGTGAAAATTATTTAATCCAAAGCATTTGGAGTTTTTGGAATTTAATAGGACAGGTTGAAATTTTTCCGAGGTTCCGCAAACTGACCACAATGATTTTCTTGTTTACTGATAATAAACCTCAGATTTCATAGGAATGTATTATATATTTACTCCTAAATCAGAGTTTGTCTCTTTTTTCGACTTACTAGTTAAATCAAATGTTAAAAATCCAAAATTGCTCAGCCGAAAGAATTCTTATCCTTTCTTTTTTGCAAAAAAATAGGATTTTGTAGGATCTAGCATATTTAGCATTGCAGCCCCTCATCGTGGGGTCTCTCTTTGGAGTTAGTGTGTTTTTCATGCAAATGCATGGATTTTTCGCGGGTACCTTAGTTTCTGCGCGTCACCTAAATGTACATTTGGGATTGGTCAGTTTAAGTAACCATTGTAGAATGCTTGCCTCCTATTGGTTGTCTGTGTTGCGGCCATTGGTAGTCTGTGTTGCGTTGGTCACCAAGGGGCGTCTAGCATGAAAACTATCTACAATCCTCGTAACCTAGAAACGCACTAAGCTGTGTGGAAAATGATAGAGAAGAATTGTTAATATAAATTTAAAAAAGCGTGAACAAAAACTGATTCAAGGGGGGGGTTTGTCTTAGGTTGGTCTCTCCTTGTAACCCCTGGACAGATCATCATTTCACACCAATTCAAACAATCAACCACAAAATCAGACTTATTTATATCAATTTGTAGAAAAAAAAGAGTGTGTGGAGTTTGCATGTTCTCTCTGTGTATGCGTCGGTTTTCTCCGGGTACTCCGGTTTCCTCCCACCCTCCAAAAACATGCATGCAAGGTTGATTTGCCACTACCTGACTGCCCCTAGGGATGTGTAGGCAACAGATTGGCGACCTGTTTGGGGTGTATCATGCCTCTGACCTGAAATCAGCTGGTTCCGGCTTTGCCCCGCGAGGGGTATAAGCGATTTAGGAGATGAAACGAAGATGAATGAACGAAGATGAAACGATTTAGAAGATGAATCATTGTCCATCTCCATGGACAATGATGTTTGCAGATGACATTGTGATCTGTAGTGAGAGGAGGGAAGAGGTGGAGGAAAAGCTGGAGAGGTGGAGGTTTGCACTAGAAAGAAGAGGAATGAAGATTAGTTAGATTAAGACAGAGTACATGTGTGTGAATGAGAGGGATCCAAATGGAAAAGTGAGGTTACAGGGAGAAGAGATAAAGAAGGTGGAAGATTTTAAGTACTTAGGAGCAACAGTACAGAGCAATGGAGAGTGTGGAAAAGAGGTGAAGAAGCGTGTTCAAGCAAGCTGGAACGGTTGGAGAAAAGTATCAAGTGTGATGAGTGACAGAAGCGTTTCAGCTAAAATGAAAGGGAAAGTGTACAAAAACCGTGATGAGACCCGGCATGCTGTTTGGGCTAGAGACAGTGGCACTGAGGAAAAGACAGGAAGCAGAGATGGAAGTAGCAGAGATGAAGATGCTGAGGATCTCTCTGGGAGTGACCAGGATGGACAGGATCAGAAATGAGTACATCAGATGAACAGCACATGTTAGAGGTTTTGGGGATAAAGTCAGAGAGGCCAGACTGAGATGGTTTGGACATGTGCAGAGGAGAGAGAGAGTATACATTGGCAGAAGGAAGCTGGGGTTTGGACCCACCAGGAAAGAGGCCTACAGGAAGACCAAAGAGAAGGTTCATGGATACAGTGAAAGAAGACATGAAGATAGTTAGCGTGACTGAAGAGGATGCAGCAGATAGGGTTAGATGGAAGAAACTGACTTGCTGAGGCGACCCCTGAAGGGAAATGGCGAAAGGAGAAGAAGAAGATGAAACGATAATCCAAGTTAATTCATCTAAACATTTTCTTGTTGTTTATTGCAACTTTTTTTTTTTAGCATATATATAATCATCACAGAATAAGAATACATATAAATGTAATTTATTGACATATATAGGTATGAGATTGTATGAATGTAACACTGCAGCACTCAAAATTTCCCTTTGAGGATAAATAAAGTATATTCAATATATATATATATATATATAGATTAGATTAGAATTACTTTATTGATCCCACACTTGGGAAATCTGTGTGTTACAGCAGCAAACAAGAAAGAAATAGACAATATATATACAAGAGGTAAAATAAAAAATAATGAAATATTAAAATAATAAAATAGAAGGAATAATGTGACAAAACATTGAGGTCAATACGGACTGAAAGTGCATAAGGAGGTAAAAAAAAAAAAAAGAAAAAGTGACATAAGAAGCATAAAGTGACAAACAGTGATGAATTACATGAGCATTAACCAGTTATTTACTATTCTGTGTGTTATTATAAAGTGTAGATAATATAGATATTATAAATATATTAATAGATATATAATAAATATATAATATAGGTAATATAGATATTAGAAAGTATATGTATATATATAAAAGTCATTTGCAATGTTTACTTTAAATTATTATGGTAACAGATCATAAAGTTGCATTTCCACAATAGAAATACAGCCAAAGCAAAATGTGATACTGAGTTGTAATAATCTTAGACAACCAGTAGATGGCAGTAAAAGAAATAGCAAAGGAAGTGAACTCAGAGGTGAAGAAGAAATGGCTGTGACATCCGGCTCTTTTTGAGACATGACTCTTTTGAATCGCGTTAATAAAGCCTATTCTATAAAGAATTCTAATTTAATTTTTTTTCTATAAATTTTTCTTCTTATTTCACCAAAAAGTTTAAAAAGTAAAATTTTTTGTGTTGAAATCCGTTTTCTCTCCAGAGAAACCTTTTGCCGAATTTAATTCATTTATTTTCATAAATATTTTTTTAAAAAAGACTCAATTCGTCGTTTTATTGCAAAAAATAATATAAACAATAATGTAAATGTGTAAAAAATACTAAACGTAATTTAACTAGATTATTAACGCGGAACCGACTCTTAAATGAATCGCAAAGCAACTCTTTAGACTCAGTACAAAACCAGCAGTTCGTGAGATTCAGTCATTCAGAGAGAGCTTCGAGGAGAAGACGGCAGCATTTTTTGGGACCAAAAATCTTAGTTGAAAAACATCGTTCCACGCACTTTAAAAATGGGAACTGGTGTTCCACTAGTTCTCAAAAAGGAGCTTTTTTGTGCTCTTTTGGGGATTTTACTCCTCAATTCTGTGTTGTCGATTGATGAAAGCTCTCAGGTAAAACTAGCCCAGTGCCACAACTACGCTGGAGGACATGTGTATCCTGGAGAGACTTTCCGTGGGCCTCAATCCGATCATTCCCTCCATCTCAGCAAAGCCAAAAGTCAGTTAACTCTTTTTATTTAATTCAATTTAAATAATTTCTCTTCTAAAACTTATTGTCACGTCTTTTTGATCCACTAATAGTTTTGAAACTTCAACCTGTCGTGGTTCTAAATGGCTAACTGATAGCTTAAAAAAGTTTTTCCAGTGGTTATTTTTCACTTTTATACTTTCTGAATTTGTTGATTGATAATATTTTTTATTTTAAAAGTGTAAATTTGCTGGATTGCGTAGTATTTTTCCCGCTTTCTCATCCCCCCTCGTACCCCTCCCCCTTGTTTTGGTGATGATGCCTTAGAGTCTCTTTAAACAGATACATGTTTACTTTAATATCTAACAAAAAATACCGATCAAAGTAAAAATCAATCAATTCCGGAACTTTTCAAACAATTTTCTTTATATTTCTGTTTTTTACAGATCATATTTATGTTTAAAGGTCTAAGTTTTCTGGGTCACGTGTTATTTTCCCGCCTTTAGTGTTGGATAGTCCCCCTCTTCCCCCTCCCCACTTGTTTTGGCCATGATCCCAAAGAGTCCATTTAAATAAACTCATACATGTTTAGTTCAAAATCTAACGAAAAAATACCGATCAAAATAAAGATCAGTCAAATCCGGAACTTTTCAAACTAGTTTTGTTTGAGTTTCTGTTATTAAAGAATGAAATCAACTCACAACAAGTGTATTTTAGAGTAGTTTGGAGGAGTGATGTGATTTTAGATGTACCATATGGCAGCATGAGGTGTTAAACTTTAACTTATTCTGTGATGATTCAGCTCTTGCTGACTTTTAACTTTATCATAACTCTCTGTAAATGATGTGATCCATCTAAAAAAGTATAAAGATTGTGATTCCCTCTTTTTTTTATGGACGTCCCCCATTGACACCTGCTTCTTTTTGCCAAATTCTAGCAAAATATATAAATTTTGTACATATTTTGTTTAAAATCTAGAGCTTTTTTAGAGTAAAATCAATGTAATCTAGAACTTTTTTTCTTGCTTCAGAATTAAATCAACTCACAAGTGTGTTTTAGAGTAGTTTAGAGCAGTGATGTGGTTTTAGATTTTGCCATATGGCAGCATGAGAATAAATAATGTTCAACTATACATTGTATAATTGGATTGTTAAAGATTTTAAGCTGTCTTGCCTGCTGTATATTGATATTTGTCTTTTTTTAAGTACAGATTAATAACAAGCCAAGCAGAATGTGAAACAGTGTCCACTACTTATCAAAACTTGCTTATTTAATTTTTTTTAATCCTACTTTCATTTAATTAAATTATATTTGGGCAAATCAGACAAACAGAGAACTTTGGACCACAGTTTATTTTTAGGGTCAAAAAAATTATTATTATTTTGATAATGTTGTTCTATGTATTTTTCATTCTTCTCTTCTTTTTGTCCACCTGTCAATTTCAGTTTCCAAGCCTGCACCCCACTGGGAAGGAACTGCCGTCATTGATGGTGAATTCAAAGAGCTGAAACTGTCCAACTTCAGAGGAAAATACGTGGTTTTCTTCTTCTATCCACTGGACTTGTAAGTCAGATGTCAATGTACGTTTCCAATCCTTCTTGTGTGAGTTTGTTTGACCTCATGTGATGTTTCTCTTAACAGCACATTTGTCTGCCCCACTGAAATTATCGCATTCAGTGATCGTAGCAATGAGTTCAGAGCCATCAACACCGAGATCGTCGCTTGCTCAGTGGACTCCCAGTTCACCCACCTGGCATGGTATGAAGGACAGCCAATCACACGCTCTGAATGGCTACAAAGCATTCAACTTAAACTGAGTTATTGAGAGGGTTTTGCTCATGTGTATATTTTTTTCCACAGGATCAATACCCCACGTAAACAAGGAGGCCTTGGGCCATTGAACATTCCTCTGCTGTCCGATCTCACTCACCAAATTGCCAAAGACTATGGTGTCTACTTGGAGGACCAGGGACACACTCTGCGGTGAGATTTCAAATATTTCTAAAATCCAAATTGGAGAAGTATTTAATGTTAAACTTTTATAAGATGTTCTTGAGGAATGAGTGTTAAGACAAAAAAAAAAAAATCAAACTAGTTTTTTTTGTTTTGTCTTTTCTTAGTGGTCTCTTCATTATTGACAATAAAGGCATCCTGAGGCAGATCACCATGAATGACCTTCCTGTGGGAAGATCTGTGGATGAGACCCTGCGCCTGGTCCAGGCCTTCCAGTACACTGACAAGCATGGAGAGGGTATAAAATATCCTTCTTTTTCCCCCACTTTCATTTATTTGAATTTTTTTTTTTTAATTGCATTTTTTTTCTCTATTGTACAGTGTGCCCTGCAGGATGGAAGCCAGGCAGCGACACTGTAAGTATTCCAGTCCCCATCTAACTTGTTAGTAGCTAAACAATTAAAAGGTTTGTATTTATTCTAACTGAATTCTCTTTCTTTTTTTTCGTCCACAGATCATTCCCGACCCCTCCGGAAAACTGAAGTATTTTGACAAATCACACTGAATAACATTTCTTTTTTTCTCAGTCTGGAATTCGGCCCGATTTCTAAATAAAATTTGTTCTCTAAGTTTACCGCTTGTCTCTTGATACATTTTGTTAAAGCTTCAAGCTACAGACTTTCCGCCTCATATCAGTCCTGATAACCTTACTGGAACTTATTAAATATATTGCTGATTAGAGTTTTGTCGGAACTGGCGAAAGAAGTAACATTTCACATTCCAGCAAAGATTTGTTTTGGAACTCTTCTAACTTCATCTCAAATTTCAAAGCTTCATTGATGCTGCATGTTTGAAAGGGGTTAGGAATGCAGACTGTAGAAAACAAGAAATGTCAAGTTAAAAATTTTAAATCTCCATCAGTGTATTTCTTTAGTCCATATTCTGCTTTATTCTGGATAAATGTTGATGTCCTTTGCTGATATTCTTACTTTTTTTTTTTGCCAAGGTTGATGTTGAACGTTCACAAGGAGAAAAGGATGATGTACATAATCGTACTGTATGCATCTGGAGCAAAGGTTAGCAAAGGGAAAAAACAGCTGTTCAAATATGTTGGCTTAAAAATAACCAAATAGTATTTGATGATTGACCAGATAATGAACGGAATTGTTGAGGGCCATTTAGATTGAAGATAAAATTCACCAAGTTAAGCCCTTTAGGAACATTTTATTCAGGGAGATGCCAAACACACTGATAGACACTTAAGAAATGTTTTTTTAAATGCTGACATTTTTTAAGTTAGTTTCTTCTTGTTCAGCGATGTAGAAAACGAGTCCCAAACATAATTCTTCCGCGAGTCTATACTCGCTAAAGCCTTGGACTTAGGACTGTTAATGTTGAGGTTAGTGCTAATGTTCTATTGAAGTTACTAAGCATGGTTCTGTCCATGTTTTTGTTCATTTTTATCTTTTTTCCTCCCTCTAACAGCTCTAACGTTATTTACGTGCAATTTCTAGCAGAATTGAAGCTCCATTCCTGCACTACTGGAGATTTTGCACTCATCTCGTCCTAAAGAATGTACCGTTATTTAAAAAGAGTGCTTGTTTACACTTTTTGTTTTCTCTTTTTATGAATGTTTTGTTCTACATTCCTTGGCTCTTTTCTATTTATTTTTTTATATTTATTGTAATAAAGGTTTACATTTTGTACTTTTGAGAAGTGTCATTTTATAAGTCTTTGCTTAGAGTATTCCTGTGCAACATGCTAATGTTTCTTATCAGACTAATTGAGATTAGGTAGTACAATTTTCATTCCTAAATGGGATCAATTGGAGCCTATCCTGATTTCAGACGAGAGGCAGGGTACACCCTAAACAGGTCACCAGTCTGTTGTGGGGCTACACACACACTCATCCTCAGGGGAAATTCCGTAGCAGCCAATTAACTAACATGCATTTTTATGAAGAGTGAGAGGAAATAGGATTACCTGGAGAAAACCTACGCATACACCGGGAGAACATGCAAACTCCACACAGCAAGACCAGTTTTTCAAGCCTTGCCTGCACTTTGGGACTCGAATCCTGACCTTCCTGACCAGGGTACTGTGAAGCCGCCACCCTGCAGCCTGTAGTAAATTGTCTAATACTTCAGAGATGAAATATTGTTCAACTAAAATATGATCAGATAAGACAAATAAAAAAAACTTAAAGCATAGTCACTCAGAGTGACTTATTATTATAACAATAAATACAAACTTTTTCTTCAGTGTTTTTTTATGCTATTTAAATTTTTTGTGTCAAAGTTATTTTGTGGTTTATTGATCAATGCAGCTTTAAAATGAAAGGAGATTTCTTATTATTTTCTCTTAAAAAGCTGAGATCTTTTAACCTGTCTTGTGTCAGTGATCAGTCTTAGAACTCTTGATCTTTTCTCATTTGTGAAGAATAAAGTGATCAAATTGGATTGTGTGTCCAAATGCCTGCTGGACATGAAGATGCTTCAAAGAAGGGCCTCCTAATGGAATAAAAATATCATTAAAGTACTAAAATCATTTAGTCTAATATCCTGTTTTTGATCACTAGACCCGTTATTTCATTCTATTAGATTCTTAAGTTGAACTAAACACAGTGATGAATGAATCGTAGTGATTTGTTGTAATCAGATTGAACATGATTTTCTGGCCTGTTTTGTGCCTTTCGGCTGATTTCCACCTCAATCCTTCCGCATTTTCCTGCAGCTTTCGGGCTGTGACGTGTCGTGCTGACGGCGGCCTGGAAGCTGGAGGATCGGGGGGCTGTAGCATTCCAACATCTAACTCCATACCTACAAGTACCCGGAACCCCTCCTTCTCTGATCCTCTCACACCGCCCAAATAACACCAAATTCCCGACTGATTCCTGCCCGAGTCTGAGGGAGGACAGCGGCCTGGAAGCCGTGGAGCGGACCCAGGACATCCCTGCAGCCGCAATCAGGTCTGAGCTTTTATCTCTGCTCCCATAACTTTCTTTCTGATTACTTAATTTGCATTTGATTGTGTCGGTTGTTGTTTATTATCGGATGCAATTAGAATAGTGACTTATTTCTTTCTAAGGCCGCATTGGGTTTGGCCTTTTCTTCTCAGGCCGGGGCCTCATAGAACAGAGGCCATGATTGGTAACGCAGGCCTGTTATGTTAGCTACTAACAAAATGATTTTAAAATCATTTCTACGATTAATTAATTATTAACCAATTTCTACATTTAAAACAGCAGCTTCTGTATAAGAAAACAGTTCTTCAAATAGGAAATATTTGTGTTGTATTATCACATGCTATAATTAGCATTGAATCAGAAAGCTAACAAAAAGGCGCCTGCTAACATGACAATCAATTAAACAGAAAATCTTACTTTTTAACCTTTTATTTCTTTTTATAAATCATACACAACTTAACATTTTGCATTGAAATCACTTCCCAATTAAATTTTAAATTAATTTCTTTTCAGAAAAAACCTACCGATCACAAGTTAATCAAATTCCATACGAATGCATGCATTTTGTGTTCAATTGATTACTTTTCATTTCTTTGCATAAATCAGAGTTTTCTCATCGTTGTAAACAGTTGTTTGTGTTTTATTTGAATGTGTTTAGAAGTGTGCATGTGTTAATGTGTATGAATGTTAACTCCAGTGGTCAGTGGGAGACATTACCATTAATTATCTGAGTTAGGATTGAGCAGGGTGTACCCTGCAAACCAGTCCATTTGCAAGCTTTAACTACCTGATTAGTGTTATTCTTTTTCTTTTTTAAAATGCATTAGAATAGACTGTTGTTTCCAAACCGTTCTCTTTTTATTTTTCCTCCACCTGAAGGTGGGGGATGGGGTACAATCAGTGGAAATTTAATGGCATCTGCATTGCTTTTCTTTTTACATCTTTGCTTGTCACAAGAGACCAGGGACTCGTGTGTGTGCGCGTGTGTGTGTGTGTAGGTTTTTTTTTTTTTTAATACATGCATTGGTTTTGATTGTTTGCATCACAAATAATCTAAATTTGAATCTACATGCTGCCTGCACTTGTTGATTTTGTGAGGAATTTCTTTCATTTTGATCTAGTTGGACTTTTGTTTTGTCAAATAGTGTAACTGGCTATTCTGATTTTTTTTTTTTAAATGACACATCTTTAGCCAGAAAGAACATCATCAGTGCAAAACCCACCTTTTTATTTTGGTTTGGCCTGTTTAAATTGCATACGGAATTTTATCAATAATAGAGCTGAAAATTTGAGTCAAATCACTTTAATATTCTACATAAACGAAGAATGAATTGTGACAAAATGATATTTGATTTAAACCTGAAGCTGTTCTTTTATTCTCTTGTTTTTTTCCAGACTATTTCTGAAGTAAAACATCCTCCCATGCTTATTGCTTGCATTAGAGATTCAATTTTTTTTAAAAAGTCTGTTATGATTAACTTTATGCAAAATGTATTTGTACTTTTTAACATTTTTATTATGCACATAAAGCACGCATGTGTCCAAATATTAACCAGCGATGGAAAAACTTGAAGTTGGCAGTTTGTTTTTTTTAAAGTCAGGACATTGATGTTGTAATAATGCTTGATATTAAGACCAAGCATGGTTAGACTTGTGGTCTGCACAGTGGTGCTATGGTTAACACTGTGGCCTAGGCATGGTAAATCCGAAGCCCCATGAACCATTGAGTAATTTCAAACCAATTTCCAAAAATAGACCCAAAGATTCGAATCTTTCGAGCCTGCAAAGGGCTCCATCTGCAGGCTGCGGGAAGTAAAGAAAAATCCAGTAGAAAAAAAGAACTTGCCTCAGAGCAGTGGTCCCAACCCACTGGACCGCGGACCGGTACTGTGCCGTGGGCCATGTGGCACCGGGCCGTACAGAAAGAAGGAATAGACATGTCGCGGGGCCACACACATACAACCATCCACACACACTCATTCCTAGGGGCAATCTGGCACCGGCCAATCAACCTAGCATGCATGTCTTTGGAGGGTGGGAGGAAACCGGAGTACCCGGAGGAAACCAACGCAAACACGGGGAGAACATGCAAACTCCACACAGAAAGGACAGTGTTCCAAGCCTCGTCCCCACCCATGACTTGAACCCTTGACCTTCTTGCTGTGAGGCCACTGTGCTGCCCGGCAGGGTGATGCTAAGTGTTAAAATGCCAGGTGGTAGACCTATAAGAAGTCCAAAGAGGAGGTCTAAACGGAAATGAAGGTAATTTGTGCGAGAGATGATGAAATGATGGCATTTGTTAAAAGCAAGGCATAGCTCAATGGTAGAATTGCTGTCTTTGAACTGAAGAGTTGCTGGTTCGATTCCCATTGAGCTCATACCTAAGTGTCTCTGGGAAGACAGCTAAGCCCCAATTCCTCCCACCATCAGTTGCCTGCTGCGGTGCAATACAGCACAGTTCTTTCCCCATGAGGGATTAATAAATTATGATTATTATTAAATGGTCACAAATGTTTGTGGAAAAGGGAAGACTGTTCCAGATACCTGTTAGATGTTTAAGGCAGGCCTTGGCCTGAGCTGATTCTGTCTTATGTTCTCATCCTGACATGCGGGTCTCATCTAAGGTGTATAAATGTGCAGAGCTTATACATGTACTTTTTGGTTATTTAAAAAAAAAAAAAAAACACGCAACTGTTTTTTTTTTTTTTTTTAAACCGTTTTCTAGCATATCTTTATTGGTATTGTTGCAGGAATCTTTAAGAATGACGTTGAACTCTCAAAATGCAACTTAAAAATACAAGCTGAGAAATGTTTCATCCCTCAGAGATGTTTCTTTTTATTCTATTGTCTTTCGGGAAAAGCAATGTTTTAAAGTAACTTTATAGTTTAAATTTGTCATGAGTGTGAACAGCTCTGTACATTTGGTCTTGTCCTTAGGAAAGTATCGCTTGTTTAACTTTAAACTCCATGAGATTTTTTCTTTTTTCCCAAAACAACTTTTCGTTTTAGGATTTTATTACAAAACAGTAAGAGATGTTAAAGTTTGATTTAGTTTAGATCTTCTATATGTTGATTGTTCTAGGTCTTATTGTGTTTTTTTTCTTTTACAGATTGTTGTGTGAAGTCTGTTCTGTATAGAAATAAGAAGTGTAACTGTAGTAAAACACTTGTATTTTTTTTAATGAATTGCAGAGGTGTGTATCTTTGTTTCAGCTTTTACTCCAGTTCATGTGTTTACCAGTTCTTTAAACCCCTCATCATCTGATTTCAGGTCTCCAGTAACAAATGCAGTGCAAGGACAATGGATGAGGATGGTACCAGGCTTGCAATACATACTGAAGAGCCTAAAATTATAATCCACGGATCGGGTAAGAAGCCGTACCAATTCGAATAGTTTTCTCATCACACGATGGATTATGATGATGCTAAATTGTTTTGCTTGTCTTCCAGATGAGGGTGGTGCTGACGGGCAGGAGTTTGTTGTGGAGCTACAAGAAACCGTGTTGGTCTCAGAAGGTGAGGGCGAAGGCATGGCAGTTCACAGGTTTACCCCAGATGAGCTAGTCATCCAGGATGCTGTTGAAGATGTGGTTTCTGAGTATGTGCACTGCGATGAAGATGTCGCTGTAGAAACCTGCGTGATGGCTTTGGAAGGCGAAGAAGATGTCGCAATGGGTGACATCCCGGAAGACGACCCAGAACAGCAAGATGATGACCAAGATGGCTGTGGGGATTATCTAATGATATCCTGTAAGTCTACTATTTAGCAAAGTAGCATTAAAAGCAGATAGCTCACATGTTGTTAAAGCTAGCTACCTGACAGATCTGTAACACAAGGTGTCTAGAAATGAGCTATTTGCAAAAAAAAAAAAAAAATTTGGCATTTTACAGTACTGGTACCAACACAAGCTGCACATGCACATTAGTGCTATTTAAAAGAACAAGGACTTGAGCTAAAGTTGCATATGGAAGACTTATTTCTGTCGGACTAAACTTTGCTGAACTTAAGTTTCAGGAAAAAAACAGGGGTGTGCTTCTATTAGGAATAACACGGTAGATTTTTGAAGTTAACAATGATAACATCTATTTAAATTCATGGGCAGCACAGTGGCACAGTGGGTATAACTGTAACTTCACAGTAAGAAGGTCGTGGGTACAAGTCTCGGGTAGGGATGAGACGTGCAGCACTGGCCTTTCTGTGTGGAGTTTGCATGTTCTTCGCATGTCTGCGTGGATTTTCTCCGGGTACTCCGGTTTCCTCCTGTCCTCCAAAAACATGCATGTTAGGTTGATTGGCCGGTGCTAAATTGCCCCTAGGAATGAGTATGTATGAGTGTGTATGGTTGTATGTGTGTGGCCCTGCGACAGACTAGCGACCTTTTTGGGTTGTGCCGTGCCCCTCGCCTTAAATCAGCTGGGATGGGCTCTGGCACCCCTAGCAACCACGTAAGGGATAGACGGTTAAGAAGTTGACTGATTTAAATTGATTTACTGAGAGGCAGTGAAAAAGTTGAGGTTGTAAACTGGTTTTAGTTTCCAGCTTGTTTGAACGTTGTGCTCGTTTAATGTGACGTCAGACTGCTGCTCATTTCTGTAAAGAAGTCTCTTTGATATTTTGATAAGATTAAAACTCCTTCCCTTTTATCTCACACAGCTGTGACTGCTTTTGGTTGTGAAAGTGTAGGGTTTATGTCTGTTTGGGGGCGGGGGCCGAATAAATGCAACAGAGGGAAGAACATACTGTGTAGCTGCTATTTTTACAATGAAACGAGTCAATGGACATTCTTTCTTGCCAAACATTTTATACTTAGGATCAAATATACTTTGATGTTTAACGCCAAACATAATTAGATTTTCTCAGGAACTTACGTTTTCTCGGGACTAACAGGTTTGTTGCAATTACCATAACGATCTCCCCTGCTCTGAAGTAAAACAGACATGTTTATATTCACTTCTGATCGTTACGTAGCCTTTTAGAACAAATTTGTCTCAAAGTTTCACGTACAGTTGATGCCATCAGCTGGATGTGAAGTCACACACAATCAAACGTATCGTAATCAACACAGTTAAACTGGACAGATCAATGACATCCTGATCTTCTATCAATGAGGATGAACTTGTACCCTGCTCTCTCTTTGTTAACTATATAATATATGATAACAAAATACAGAGATGGTCCAAGGTATCTTGTACGTGTGAATAATTATTCTACTTTGAGTTCAAGAGACATGATTTCTACAATTAAATTGTTTAAAAAGCTACGTTCCCACCCTCACCCATGGTCACCAGCTGTGGGTGATCGAAAGAACAAGATCGTAGATACAAGTGGCTGAAATGAGCTTCCTCCGCAGAGTTGCTGGGCTCTTACTCAGAGATGGAGTGAGGAGCTCGGAGTAGAGCCGTTGCTCCTCCGGTCGAGAGAACCCACATGGGGTGGTTCAGGCATCTGGTTAGGATACCTCTTGAAAACCTTGTTGTTGAAGTGTTTCAGGCATGTCCCACTGGGATGGAGACCAAGAGGCAGACCCCGGACCTGCTGGAGAGACTTATGTCTCACAGCTGGACTGGGAACACCTCGGGATCCTCCTATGTGAGCTGGATGACGCTGATGGGGTGATAGAAGCTTGGGCTTCTAGTCTGAGGCTGCAGCCCCACATCCCGGGCCCAGATAAGCTGAAGACAACGGAGCAATTTTTTTTTTAGATTGAGATTTCTGGTGTGTTTTTTTTTGGAATCTTTTGACCTCATTTATTTGTTAACAATGAGTTTCAACTTAGTTTAGTGGAAGCCAGCTGTACTCTTGATGGTCATATAATCATCAGAACCCCAAACTAGAATTTATCAATCGGAAAAACTTTTCTTGTAGAAATAAGTTATTTCAAACGAAAGTGGTTAAACTTACTTTTCTGGTTTAAATAAAGATATCTAACTTGTCTAAAATTGTCTTCTGTGAGAATATCAATGTTATTATTTCTAGTATTAATTTGTAATTAAAATACAACCAGCTTTGTTAATATTAGCTGTCAGCATTTACAACCTCTCTCATGTTTTGATTGTTCTTCATTAGTGGACGAAGCTGGTAAAATGGTGTCCGAAGATGGAACAGAGGTCACAGTGGAAGGAGCTGTGGAAGACCAGGAAGTGGAAAAGGATGAAGACGAACAGGAAGTTATCAAAGTTTACATATTCAAGGCTGATTCTGGCGAGGATGATATGGGTGAGACTTACCTGCTTGGCTTTTTGTACATTTCTTTTTGAGGAGAGCTTTTTTTTTTTTTTTAAAGCTCAAAATCCACAAATATTTTTTATGCTTAAAACACTTTGTTTAACCAGCATTCAATCTGCTGGAATTTTGGCAGAATTGTTTTTGTGACTGGTAACTGAACTGAAGTCTCCTTCTTTTCAGGAGAATCTGTTGACATTAGTGATGGTGATACTGAGAGCATGGTACTTACAGAGTCTTCTGGCCAAACGTTAAGAGAAAAGATGATTTACAAATCTGTTGGGGATCCCCACCACAACCAAGAAAATCACGGTGAGCCTGTTCATCATCAGAATAATCTTAAAAATGAGCATCGTTAGTTTCTGGATTTGTGCATTTTGGGCTCCTCTATCATAGAAAAGACTTCAAAGTTGTCTTCTGGACGGTGTATTTTCTGATTGAGACGTTCCGATCAGAAAATACACTTTGAAGACAACTTCCAATCCTTCTCTACAATGGATCACTCCATGATAAATGAGGGATTACACAGATTTGGGCTCATCCATGAGATTATTATGAAAGTGGTGATGAGAAGTGAAGAGTTTGCTACACACGGCCGTTTTTTATCTGTTTGTTTTGGTCAGCAACCATATTTTTAAATTTACCTTAAAACAACACTTGAATCCCACGTATCGAGGGCACCTCTAAAGCGTCTTTGACTTGAGCTTGTCACAACCCCTATAAGTTTGTTTCAGTGTTAAACAAACTCTGTTTTTTTTTTTTCACCCACCAGGTGCAGATGATAGCGAAAGCTGTGAAAACCGAAATGGTGCTGCCAGCGCTTTACTGCATATCGACGAATCAGATAGAGTTGATGAGATAAATCGACAACGCAATAAGAGTAGGAGGCGGTCGGAGCCTCGACAAGTCCAGACAGGTGAGAACGACACAAAAAAAAGATGAAACTCGGCACAGTGTATGAAACGAAAAGTTCTGAGTTTATTGTGTATGAAATCTGTATTTGTTAAACAGACTAGCTGAACACTAACGTTCTGTTTGTCCAAATCATCTGCTTCCTTTTTTTTGTGTCTCAATCAAGCCAAACAGAAAAACAATAAAGTTTCTTATGTTGTCGTAGCAGCATTTATACAGACATGGACTGGAGTTGAGGTCATTGGTTGACAGTGATGATGGTGCACTGCTTCCAGTCACTTGATGATGGATCAGATTCTGACATTTTCACTGATCAATTTCAGTATTTAGGATTTTGGGACATGTACCTCTCGTTCATTTCGCCTGTAGGTTTTGGAATATTCTTTTGCTGATCTAAAGTGTTGAGTCAAGTTTTGACCACTCTGCTGGACAAAGATTTTTTAAAAGTGTTGAGACTAGGCAAACTTAGGAATGAGAGGCCTTGTGTGCTTTCTCTTACGTATTTTGAGGCGTTTCAATTTACATACATTGATTTTATAGGTTATCAAACTGTCACCCTGAAGAAGTGATTGGTCATGTGCTGATTTCTTTCTCCTGTTTCTCATGTCTTTCTCCAGCAATCATCATTGGGCCATATGGCCAGCCACTGACCGTTTACCCCTGCATGCTTTGTGGTAAGAAGTTCAAGTCGCGAGGTTTCCTGAAACGACACACCAAGAATCACCACCAGGATGTCTTGACAAGGAAGAAGTACCAATGCACAGATTGTGACTTCACCACCAATAAGAAAGCCAGTCTCCATAACCACATGGAGGTGCACGCACTGAGCAGCAAGGCACCGTTTGAGTGTGAAATGTGTGGAAAGGAGTTTCACCAGCAGGGTGTGCTCTTCTCACACAGACTGCAGCACCATCATCGAGAGCCTAAAAGCCAACCGCCGCCTCCGCCCACTAAAACGCACAAGTGCAAGTTCTGTGAGTATGAAACGGCCGAGCAAGGGCTTCTCAATCGACACTTGTTAGCCAGTCACAGCAAAAGTTTCCCTCACATCTGCGTGGAATGTGGGAAAGGTTTTCGGCATCCTTCGGAGTTGAAGAAACACATGCGCACGCACACCGGCGAGAAGCCGTATTCCTGTCCGTACTGCGACTACAAGTCGGCCGATTCATCAAACCTTAAAACACATATTAAGACCAAGCATAGCAAAGAAATGCCATACAAGTGTGAGCGCTGTTTCCAGACCTTCGCCGAGGAGGAGGAGTTAATACAGCACGGACTGACACACGAGGAGAATAAGACTCACCATTGTGCTCACTGTGAACACAAAAGTTCCAACTCCAGCGACCTAAAACGCCATATTATATCAGTTCACACTAAAGAGTATCCACACAAATGTGCTGTGTGTGGGAAAGGCTTCCACCGGCCATCTGAACTAAAAAAGCACTCTGTATCCCATCGTTCTAAAAAACTGCATCAATGTCGGCACTGCAATTTCAAGATCGCAGACCCTTTTGTTCTCAGTCGCCACATCCTGTCGGTTCATACGAAAGAGCAACAGGCTTCACCTGAAAAAAGCGAGGGTAAGAGGACAGAGTCGCACACACCTGTTGCATCATCTAAAAAGTCCACACCGAGCGGATCGAGTGGCTCTGGACCACCTGCTAGAGTTAGTGCAGCCAGCTTAGCGAGCAGTGTGACTGTTGTGATTGGAAAAGGACAGAAAGAGAGGAGGATTTATCAGTGCCAGTACTGCGACTACAGCACCGGTGATGCATCGGGTTTTAAGAGGCACGTGATTTCTATTCACACTAAAGACTATCCACATCGGTGTGAAATCTGTTCAAAAGGCTTCCGTCGACCCTCAGAGAAGAACCAGCACATCATGCGTCACCACAAGGACGTGGTGCAGGGAGAGTGATTCTCCGACCATCTTTTAAGCTTTTTTTTTTCCACCTGGGGTCGGCAGCAAAGTGAATCTGACCGAGCCAAATACTGTGTGCCACAAAAAAGAATCATGTCAAAACTTTTATCATTACACCCCAATCACGGCATTCTTCAGCACGTCAGGCTGAAACGGCTTTTTGTGTTTTTTAAAATAGCTCTTTTATGATTCCCAAACTACTGTTTGTTCAAAGATGTATACACATCATAAACGATGGCTTTTTGTCCTAAGATTATTTCTGTTTCTATATTTATTTCATTTAATACCTGTTTAGGTAAAATGTACATAGTCATTGTTAACGACGAAGTCCGACTTTTCTCAGACTCGCACCCCGCTGCATGTCCCTCGCCGGTGGCACCGCGCATGCCAAGATTGTGCAGATGTCTTTTTGTAGATACACAGTTCTTGTTCAGGTAGCAATCAGTTCAGAATCAAAATGACCCTGGTTACTCGTCTAAAAAAAAAAAAAAAGAAATCATGTGTATTTTTGAAAACGGCATTTAAATCTTTTTTTTTTTAAGTACAAAAAACCCGAAGTCTGGTTTTAGCAAACTGTTCCCAGTGGCACTTGTAAAATGTGTTTGTATGTGTATAAGAGAGGACCTAAAAACGAGGGGGCAGGGGGACAAAGAAAAAACCTGTTGTGCTTCTCATCTTATTTCTGTAACATACTGCTTTTTTTTTTTTTGTGTTGAAGAAACACAAAAGTGACTGTTCACAAAGAATCAATCATTCTGGAATTATTGTCTTTAATAAGTTTTCACGCAGTTAAAAATTTGACAACTGAATGCAACATGATGAAATATTCACTACGTAGCTCAATCATGACCTGTTTGGCTTCATGCTTAACATTTTTATTTCTTGGCCCTGATTTATTAAAGTTGAGCACAAAATGTTATAAATGTTCAGATATCTGATACAAAGGGCCAGTCAGTCATCTTCTTATCTGTCTATCCCTTTCGGGTTAGAAGGTCAGGCTACCTGACCTTTTTGCTGTGAGGCCACCGTGGAGCCCATTAATAAAGTACCGTAATTTCACGACCATTAGACGCACCGTATGAAAAGGCGCAGCCTCAGTCACACACCGCCTTACAACAACACACACGCAAGCATGCAAATGTGTGTATTAAAAAATAGATCGGGAGCAAAACTGAGTTTGGTTGTGCTTTATTTAAGTAGTGACGATACTAAACAAGCACATTACCAGTAATAGTCTTTATTCAAATCCGTCAAAGTCCTCATCCTCTGTTTCGGAATCGAACAGTTGCGCAAAATCCAACAGAGCAGGTCCACTTCGCTCCTCGCTGTCTGTACTGTGCGGCTCCTCAGAAAGGATACCAGCTTTTGCGAAAGCTCGGATAACAGTACCAGCAGACACGTTAGTCCAAGCATCTACAATCCATTGACTCGTTAATGCTGAAATTTCTCGCGGCGGCTCGATTCTCATGTTTCTCCGCGTAGCTGATTGCCTTCAGCTTAAACTGAGCGTCATAAGCGTCCACACTTCACTCTTTAACGTTCTCACGCCTTTTCTTTCAGGCCTCGCCTTACGGGCACCGTTTTTTCTTTTGGGTCCGCCTTTTCTCGCGGGCACCGCTTTTTCTTTTAGGTCCGCCTTTTCTCACACACAAGGTGCACTGCACGAAAGGGCGCGCCGCTCATTTTGAAGAAAATCTGAGACGTTTATATGCGCCTTATAGCCGTGAAATTACGGTATCTTCAATTGAATTTATAAATGAGGGCCAATGTCTGTAAATGTTCTGCAAACTGGAAGAAAAAAAATCATGACAGCATCTCAATCGTTTCAAACCCATATTGTGTTTTAGTTTAGCATTATTTCACCAATATTAAAAAAACAACCAAGCTTTTCTTCGTATCCCAAGTTTAATGTTTGGTGTATGTTGGAATCATAAAATAGATGTGGTGCTGCAAATATAAAATCATTGACTACACTTTGATTTTTTTTTTATTTTTACCTTCAACAGATGTACTTTTGCCAAAAGAAAGGGAAAATGTATATCTGCTTAGATGCTACTACAGAAGACGGGTGCAGGTTGTGTACATGTAGAACGGCTTGTTAACATTTGTTTCTCTTTTACTGTGATTCTTTCTGTTTCTATATTTATTTCATTTAATACCTGTAAGTGTACCTAGACTTCTATGGTATGTAAATTATTGTTTTGTATACAAATCTGTACAAAGCGTGTAGATGTAAACACTTGATAAAAATGAGAAAATGACCCGTGTTGTCCTGGATGTATGTTGGCGTATTTGTTAAAAAATAATAAAGCAAAGTATTTTAAATAGTTGTCTTTTTATTTGCTAGTGTTTCATATTTTTTTTAGAGCTGAGAGGTCAGGCCTTCCCTGGAAAGGTGTAGATTGTCGTGCAAGCGACAGTGAACTAACTCAATGGAGATCTCACTCTATACACATGTTCATTTGTGGTGCACATGTATAAAATTATGATGTCTTTGAAACTCTAGGTCTTACTCACAGGACAGACCGCAGTCTTAACCTTAGTTATAGTGAAAGGTGGTAATGTTCTTAATGTCACTATGGCTGATCTTATCTGATTGTTTTTGTCTTCTTTTGGCTCATTGGTAGAATGTCCGCTCTTCATCCAGGAGAAGCCGGTTCGATTACCACTGGGCCCGTGCCCAAGTGACCTTAGGGAAGACTCTTAACCCGCCATTTTTCCTAACATTGGTGCTGTCGTGGCGTCTTGCTGCAGTGCAATGCAGCACAAAAATGTTCCCATTTGAGGAATAAATATAGTATCTAAAAAAAAAAGCTTAAACCAGCTGCAGGAGCTGATGATAATATGGGGCCTCTGTTTATGAAAATGTTCAGGTTTGTTAAGGCTTCATGTTATAATGTGGATCATTTCTCTAGTTTTCTAAATGTTCTGAACACTTTTGCTTCTTTGAAATTCAGATAAGACTCAGGGTTGAATGTTTCTTCTTCTGAACCGTCCATCCCTAGCGGGAATTTCCGGAGCCTATCCCGGCTGATTGAAGGCGAGAGGCAGTGTACACCACAAACAGGTCACCAGTCTTGCAGGGCCACACACACTCATTACTAAGGGTAATTTTATAGTGGTCAATCAACGTAACGTATGTTTTTGGAGGGTGGGAGGAAACCGGAGTACCCAGAGAAAACCTACACATACACAGGTAGAACATGCAAACTCCACACAGAAAGGGTTGAATGTGTTTCATCAAAGTAATACATTTGTTGGCTGAAATGTTGTCAATGCTATTTTGCAAACAGGCTTTTGAAACGTAAAAACTGGATATCATTAATAATAGAAGAGCTGTTCGTGTGTGTATGTCTAGCAGTGATCATTCCAGTGTCCACTCTCTCTGTCCAACAAGCATTTTTAAGTCAGATCATGAAAAAAAAAAAAATTACAAGCCTTACTTGAACTTTTTGTTCAGAGGTAAGATGATGGGTTTTTATCAACAAAATAATCCACATTTTAAGTGAGAAAAAAATTTGTTAGTAAATTTTCTAAATATTAATTTTTGTATGTCATCAGTTGTTGCTGTGGAAAGAATCTTAATCACTCCTGGTCTATCTGTAGTCTATTTTTATATGATATTTTTGAAACATAAAATTGTTGTTTTTAACCATAAAGTAATTCCTGAATAATGTGTTCATTCAAATGGAGCACTACTTAACTGTACATATCTCTCTAAATATAAATACACACTTTCTTTTAACTTATACATACTATCCACTTACACATACTATCCACTTACTCCAGATTTGTAAATTAAATGACCAAGTTCCCCTTTTCATTTTCTTTGAAACACCCATATTGTGTGAGAGATTTAAATGATTGGGATTCAGTACCATATCAAACCAAGTATCACTTCCCAGCTATCTGAGATGCCATGACCATGATATAAAATAATCAAAGAAAAATAATAACTGTTAAGAAAACTGTCCAGTCCCTGCTTGATCCCAAAAAGAAGTGCTGAACCCAGCAGTGAAAACAATAAAACTATTTTAGATGGTCTTATTTTCTGATGATTCATCATAAACCCTTACTCTGATCCAGTTCTGATTGGAGTGCAAGAGGTTAAAAAAAAAAACACAACCTTGTCAGGAAATGTATCTAAAATAATGTCTTACTGATTAAAAGTTTTCTGGTTTAACTCCTTCTTGCACCAACAGTCAAATGTGCTTTCTGTGTTTTATTCATTTATATTTTTTAAACACTCTGTGACAATAAACCATGGCCATAAATAATTTTGAAACATAAAAAAGTACACTTTACAGAAGAAACATTTTCAACAATTTGAACGGTTAAAAGAATACTTCATCGGTTGTGTACCAGAATTTTTTTATTATCTCTGTAATCTATTTATAACAAGAGGATACAGTATATTTCTGTAAAGGTTGTACTTCTGAAACTGAATTACTGATGTAGGTTCACATCATTTGTTGCAGGTTTTTGCACTAACCTCAAGTTTAACCTCACTGTCATTTGTTCCAGCTCAGACACTCATTGCATACTTTCCATCGGTTATGTGGTGTAAAGAATTCTTGTCAAGCACTACGTCATTTCCACTTGTTTTCTTTTAGTTCTTCTTATCTTCACACGAAGGTTGAGATTTTGGGTTGAACTGCATCATCATCTTCACTTTTTTTGTCTGGATGAAGTCCATCTATTTTTTAAGTGACACCAAGCTAAATCAGAGATTGGGTGAGGAGCTCGGTGTCGAGCCTATCCTCCTCACGATCGAGAGAAGCCAGATGGGGTGGTTCAGGCATCTGGTCAGGATTGAGTCCATCCCGAGCGCCTCGCTGATGAAGTGTTTCGGGGACGTCCCACCGGGAGGAGACCAAGAGGCAGACCCCGGACCCGCTGGAGAGACTATGTCTCACAGCTGGCTGGGGAACAACTCGGGATCCTTCGGGGTGAGCTGAAGGATGCAGTTGGGGTGAGAGAAGCCTGGGCTTCCCGTTTGAGGCTGTTACCCCCGCAACGCGGCCCCAGATGAGCGGAAGATGACGGAACGGAACCAAGCTAAATAAATAGAACTAAAGTCTCAGCACCAAGATGTTACTACACCCTGCGGATGGATTGCTCTCCCGGCCCCTATTCACCCCCTATCTGCTCCAGGCCCTGGGATTACATAGTTATGATCCAATCCTATTCATCATTCCCTCACTAGGTGATGTAACTAATCAGCTGGGACCAGAGGATCTTTGAGGTTGAGTTACGTTTGGAAGATGCAGACATGATCTCTAAGCTGATGTGGTCTGACAGGAGATTTTTGCATTGGTTAATGATAAGAGTGGTTTTGGATTTCCAGTTCAGGGGGATACATTTCTTTGCGATACATAAAGACAGTGAGAACCATTTGTGTCTTATGAGTTCATTTCACTCTGGTCACCCAATAAACAGAGCTTGGGGCATGCATGGACTTTAAATTTAGTTCATTTTGATGAGTCCTCACAGATTTTATGCCAGAGAGTTTTCACAGGTGCACAGAACCACAGGGTGGGCTGTCAGGAACCAACAATAAGTAGGACTCAGATGCAGAGATCTTTACAAAGGTTTAATCCAACAGGCCGATCATGAACATAATCCAAAACACTCTGACACAGGACAAGGGGAGACCAGGACTATTTAACGCAGAAGGAAGGGGATCTCAGGTGGAAACAATGAGGGACAATTAGACATACACAGCTGTGGGAAACACACTAGGCAGGAAGTAACAAACATGAAACAAGAGGAAAGTTCGTTTACAAAATAAAACAGGAAGTGCAAAACACAAGACATTACAGTACCCCCCCCTCAAAGACCGGCACTGGACGGTCCAGGACCACGAGACTTGTAGAAGTCCTTTAGGAGAGATTTGTCCAAGATGAACCGCTCTGGAATCCACTCCCGCTCCTCAGGACCATACCCCTCCCAGTCCACCAGAAACTGACGCCCCCGACCCCTGCGACGGACATCCAGAATCTCCCGCACAGTGTACACTGGGCCACCCCTGATCATTCTGGGCGGCGGTGGGGGCACAGTTGGAGGGACAAGTGGACTATCCACCACTGGCTTCACCTTGCTAACGTGGAAGGTAGGATGAACACGAAGGGACCGAGGCAGACGAAGGCGAACAGCGGCCGGACCAACAACCTTGGTAACGGGAAATGGACCCACAAACCGTGGAGCCAGCTTTCTACAGGGCACTTGTAGGTTGAGATCCTTGGTGGAGAGCCACACCCGCTGTCCGGGTCGATAGATTGGGGAGGACAACGCCTACGATCGGCAGCCTTCTTAACACGATCTCGTTGGCGAAGCAGAACTTGGCGGGCGGCAGCCCAAATGCTGCGACAGCGCCGAACTAGGGCGTGGGCCGATGGAACAGAGACCTCCAGCTCCAGGTCTGCAAAAAGGGGAGGGTCATAACCAAAAACACACTTGAATGGAGACATACCCGTGGCTGTGGTAATCAAGGAATTGTGGGCATACTCCACCCAGACCAGGTTCTTGCTCCATGTTGAGGGGTTCTGGGAGACCAAACATCGGAGACCAGTTTCCAGCTGTTGGTTGAGGCGTTCAGTCTGGCCGTTGGATTCCGGATGATAACCCGAGGTCAAGCTGACCCTGGCGTCGATGAGTCGGCAAAACTCCCTCCAGAACCGGGACACAAACTGAGGCCCCCGGTCAGAAACAATGTCCTAAGGGAAACCATGATATCGGAAGACGTGGTTCATCATTATCTCAGCCGTCTTTTTGGCCGAAGGCAGTCTGGACAGGGGAATAAACCTGACCATCTTTGAAAACCTGTCAACAACAGTTAGTACAGTGTTGTTACCTTGAGAAACCGGAAGCCCTGTGACAAAGTCCATGGATATCTCAGCCCATGGGCGAGAGGGAATGGGAAGTGGTTGAAGCAGTCCCATGCGGGCCCTGGATGAGGTTTTGTTTCTGGCACAGACTGAACATGCTGCCACGTACTCCCGGACCTCCTTCTCCATGCACGGCCACCAGAATCTCCTCGAGATGCTGTACATAGTCCGCCGGACGCCTGGATGACAAGAAAGTAGTGAGGCGTGGGCCCAATGAATCACCCTTGAGCGTAACGCCGGAGGAACAAATAGACGATTGTCCGGACATCCAGTAGGCATAGGCGTCCCACTGTTGGCCTGCTTGACCTCATTCTCTATCTGCCAAGTCACCGCTCCAACCACACAGGTTCGTGGAAGGATAGGCTCTGGTTCCTTGGCAACAGGCTCGGGGTCGTATAGACGAGACAGGGCATCAGGCTTGATGTTCTTGGACCCCGGCCTGTAAGATAAAGAGAAAGAAAAGCGGTTAAAAAATAACATCCACCTGGCCTGGCGAGAATTAAGTCTCTTTGCATTGCGGATATACTCAAGGTTCTTATGGTCCGTCCAGACAATGAAGGGATGGGCCGCTCCCTCCAGCCAATGCCGCCACTCCTCCAGAGCCACCTTAACTGCCAGCAACTCCCGGTTGCCAACATCATAGTTACGTTCAGCCTTAGACAGTCGCCGAGACAGGAAAGCACAGGGGTGGATTTTGCTGTCGATTTCTGAACGCTGGGAAAGGATCGCACCAATCCCCTCGTTAGAGGCATCCACTTCAACCACAAATTGGCGGCGAGGATCTGGAAGTGTGAGCACTGGAGCCGAAGAGAAGCGTTGCTTAAGAGTCTGAAATGCTGTCTCAGCATCAGGTGTCCATCTGAACAACGCTTGACGAGACGTGAGAGCATGGAGCGGAGCAGCCACGGTGCTGAAACCTCTGATAAACCGTCTGTAGAAGTTAGCAAAGCCTAAAAACTGTTGTAGTTTCTTGCGGCTCACAGGCATTGGCCAATCCATCACAGCACTCACTTTGGCAGGATCCATCTCTACCTTACCGGCTGACACTATAAAGCCGAGGAAGGAGATTGTCGTGGCATGAAACTCGCTTTTCTCAGCCTTGACGTAGAGGTCATTTTCCAAGAGACGCTGAAGGACCTTAGTGACATGAATTTTGTGAGACTCCAAGTCAGGGGAATAAATGAGAATGTCATCCAGGTAAACATAAACAAAGTGATCCAAGAAGTCTCTTAGGACATCATTGATCATCGATTGAAACACTGCAGGAGCGTTTGTGAGGCCAAAAGGCATGACCAGATATTCATAGTGACCCCTAGGGGTATTAAATCCGGTTTTCCACTCATCCCCTTCCCTAATCCTGACCAGGTGGTATGCATTGCGTAGGTCAAGCTTGGTAAACACCTTGGCCTGCTGGAGCTGGTCAAAGACAGATGACATGAGAGGAAGGGGATATCGATTCTTTATTGTAATTTTATTGAGAGCACTGTAATCAACGCAGGGTCTGAGAGATCCATCCTTTTTCCCCACGAAGAAAAATCCCGCTCCTGCTGCAGAGGAGGACGGACGTATAAGACCCGCTGCGAGAGATGTGTCGATGTATTCGTTCAGTGCGTCTCGCTCAGGAGCGGAGATTGAGAAAAGACGCCCCTTTGGAATGGTGGAACCTGGAACCAGATCTATAGAACAGTCATATGGGCGATGAGGTGGAAGACTTAGAGCTTTGGACTTAGACGGACATCTGAACAAGTAAAAGTTCATCAATTCTTTGTGTTTCTCAATGGAAACCAGAAGAGGTTCAGAGACGTGAGTTATGTTAAACAGTCCTTTCCCATCGAGAGCTCTGGCCTGGATGGGTTTTCTTAGCAGTTTTGTACACAGTCCCAAACTGTTAGCTAACTCCCAAGACATCAAACTCTCATCAGCGCCAGAATCTATGAGTGCTGGTAGTTCTATGGTGTTGTCGTGGTGAGTTATCTCTACAGACGTGAAGCTTCGTGTGGAATGAGCAGTAGTGAAAAACTGACTCACCGTTGTAGATTTCTTCATCGGACAGGAGGAAACCAGGTGATTCCGCTACCCACAGTAGTAACGCCGACCTTCCCGCCGGCGCAATCTCCGTTCCTCAGTGGACAGTCGCGCCCGACCCACCTGCATGGGTTCAGTTTCACCCTCCCTGGGTGAACGGCGATGTGGGTTGAATTGAGAATGGTGGACTCCTTGTTCAGCTGAGGTGTGAGACAACTCCACATCAGTAGATCTATAATGCTGTTGGCGAGACAGCTGGCGTCCCCGGTTATCTGTACGTATCGCGAGTGCGATGAGAGAATCCAGGTCCGGTGGTAGATCCAGCGGCACCAACAGCTCCTGAATGTGCCGAGCCAGTCCCTTCAGGAAGGTATCATACAAGGCAGTGGGACCCCACCCGCTCTCCGCCGCCAACGTGCGGAAACGAATGGCGTAATCACAAATCGTTTCCTTGCCTTGTCTTATCCCGGTGATTTCTCGACCCTTCTCCCGGCTGGTGGACACCGGATCAAAGGTGTTCTGCAGGGCGGTTTTGAAAGCAGCAAGTGATGAGCAGAGAGGAGAATCGCGAGCCCACTCCGTCATGGCCCAAGAACGAGCTCTTCCTGATAGGTAGGAGATCATGAAGACAATCTTGGCTCTGTCAGATCCCAGGCCGTGAGGAGAGTGTTCAAAATGTATTGAACAAGATGTTAAGAACTCCTGGCAAGATCCCGGCTCTCCAGAGTAGCTCACAGGAGGAGCGATCTTATCCTCAACATTCCTGGTAGACATGGTGAGAGGATGAGCTGGTGCTGCTGAGGAGAGACCCGGTGGAATGGGATTCCATAGCTGACCTGAAGGAAGATTCTGGACGTGAGAGGAAATCTGGACCATATGGGATGCCAGGTTCTTCTGGTATTCCTCCTGCTGCGCAAGGCGGGCTTCCAGGTTTTGCAGCACAGCAGCCAGTTGCTTGTTCTCCGCTGAGTCCATGGTGGTCAGAGTGTAATGTCAGGAACCAACAATAAGTAGGACTCAGATGCAGAGATCTTTACAAAGGTTTAATCCAACAGGCAGATCATGAACATAATCCAAAACACTCTGACACAGGACAAGGGGAGACAAGGACTATTTAACACAGAAGGAAGGGGATCTCAGGTGGAAACAATGAGGGACAATTAGACATACACAGCTGTGGGAAACACACTAGGCAGGAAGTAACAAACATGAAACAAGAGGAAAGTTCGTTTACAAAATAAAACAGGAAGTGCAAAACACAAGACATTACATGGACGTACAATTATCCATGTCAGAACATTCCTGCTAGCATTTGAGTTGGAAAAATAAAATCTTGTCAATGTCTCAATCCAAATTTAAATAAAAATGTTTGACAAATCTGCTGAGAAGAGATAAATAATATGAAGTGGGTGATCACATCTTTGTCTTTCTACTTTTATGGTTTTGTTTTTCTGGTCATGGCCTTCAGGCTCGGTTTACACATTGAGAGGAAGGTGAGCAGTACAGACTGTATCATCACCACGCTAGGTTGTGCACGCCAGGGTCGTTTATGAAAAATTAACTTGTCGAAACCTTATAGACGAATTTTCACCTTTTCTATCCCACCCGGTGATCACAAACTGCTTTTATTATGCTGCGACCGTGCACCCCTGGAGCTGTCCAGTGCTGAATCTGACATGGTCTGTCTGAGTCTTCTGTGTGTCTATAAAACTCCACAAAGGGTAATCTTCACCCTCTTCTTTCACATTTCTCTGATAACCACCGTGGGACTTTATACCCTGAAAAATGGCAACGGTTACAAAAGCAAGTTGGCTATCTGTACCGGGACACTCTCAGACACAGTTTGATGATAAACTTTGCAGTCATTTTATCAAACCTGCCGCTGCATTTTTTGACACTCATATCAATAAAAAGCTGTCAACTGATGAGCTGATACACATTCAGGATATCAGTTCATCACTTGGTTGTGAGTTGGCTCAGATTATGCAGAAGGAAGCTGGTCAGATCTGGAAGGCTCAGGTCATCTGCAAGGGTCTGCTGGGAACCTTTGGTAGATCTTTTAAACGAGATCTCCGTGCAAACCTCTGGTAGAGCTTTGCACAGGTCTCAAAGAAAGTGGGGAACATTGCGTCTGAGTGGACACTGTTGAGGTGGCAAGCTTGGGCTGTGGTTATTGGTGCCTGTCGAAGTGACCATTCTTTAACTTATTGGTGGACACCAGTGTTTAGAGATACAGTCAAGCTGAAGAAGGAGTCTAACTGGGTTTTCTTGGCCTGTGGGACTCCTGAGGGGGTTGACAGATATTGCCAATCCAAGCAGAATGCAGCTTTGGTGGTCACAGAGGAAAAGGCCTGGAAGAATTTTGGACAGACCATGAACAATAACTTCTGGATGGCTTTAATCAATTTCAGGGAAAAATAAAACAGAGCTTATCTTATTTCTGTAACATACTGATTTTTTGTTTAAGAAAACACAGAAAGAAGCAATTACTTTGAGTTTGTATGCACGTTTTAAACAATTACTATTGACTCATGGTAAAATAAAACAGTTAGTTTTGGTTCACTGATATTCAAATGAGCATAAAAACCAAACATCCTCATTTGCATTCCAGTTTTATGGCTTTGTGTAAGTCAGAATCATAAAGTGTACACACTGATGAAAGTTTGAAATTTGGACAAAATTTCTTCTGACTATCACAGATTTATTTTTGCCTGTAGAAAGTGAAGATGTGTCTTATTTTAAATGTGACTTTGGGACGCGTTCGAGTTTAAACTACAAAAACCAAACTATTTTAGACAGCTTTCCTTTTTTTTGTCTATGTTTTTGGAAATAAAAATCAGAAGTTGTAAATTTAGATCAGATTGAAATTTGGTGAGAACATTCAGAGCAAGTGATTTGATAGATGAAGGGTGTTTTTTTTTTGTCCTCAACTGAGGAAGTGAATGGGACAGCTGGGAGAAGCATATAAAAAGAACTGTGGATGGGCTTTAATATGTGACTTTATGCTGATCGCACGTGTATTTATGCTGATTTATAGGTGAAGATCCCAGGCTTGGCTGTCTGCTTGGTCAATTTGTACATTTTCTAGCAGGAGCTGTCAGAGCTTCAAAGTGATCAAACTTGACGTAATGTTACTCCTGGTTTAAATTTACAGACGCAAAGCAAAAGTCAATGTTTTCTAGACTGTTCTCTTGAGTTTAACACCTTTTCAGACCCACGTGCAGTGGGTTCATCTGCAGTTGTTTGAAATATGGATATCTGTTGTTGAAAACTATTGGTGATTTACTGTAGTGGGATATCCAATCCAGTACCAGTTTCCTGCCATCTGTGAAGCATTCATTTATTTGTCTTCTAAATTGTTTTTTCACTGGCAGGTCGCAGGGGGTTGGAGCATATTCCGGCTGATTCAAGGTGAGAGGCGGGGTACACCCCGAACAAGTCACCAGTCCATCTGTGAAGCAATGATAATGAAAACAAGAATTAGACAATATGACACAATATCTGGTAACTGTAACATACAAAATGCTCGTAATTGTTCGTTTCCAGAAAAATAAAATAAATTGTTGCAAAAAAAAAAAAAGAAAAGTTGTCTATTTTATCATCTATAGCTAAAAAAAAAAAAAAGCACTCTCTCTGCTTATGTGTGAGAGGTACTGACAGCATATGGGGATTTAAAAATAAACCTGGAACAATATTCAGCAACTTCCATGGAGAAAAGAAACATTTCTTCACAAATATAGTTCAATGTTTGATTTAAAATGAATTTCTGGGAACTGTGCGCAACTTCCAGCAGGATGTACACAGAAGTTATATTTAGTGAGATCAGGGTGAGTGCAGAGTTGATGATGAAAGGTTTGTTGCTGAACCTTCAGTCTGATGAACTTTCATATAATGGAGAGTGTGCACACCCTTTCCTTACCAGAGATCACACACCCACAAAGTCAGGCTGAGTTCAAACCCATGAATCATATAAGAGTTACCATGCTTAGTATTAGTGCAATTAAACGTCAGCTTTTCTCGGACTGTTAACCTAATCACTTCATTTATTATTTGCTAATATGTTAGTTTTTCTTTTTAACTATGTTAGTTGTTTTGATTGAGAGAAAGGAACAAAATGTCCCCTCTGTGTCAGAAAAATGAAACATTATTAGATTGTCTTATCTTCTAATGACAGCTGACTCATTCAAAACTTCCACTCAGACCCAGATCTCTGGAGCCTTCTCTGTTTTCATTGTGTGAGCATGAAAACAGACTGAAAACACATGATCATTCAAATAATCTCAAAACATTTCCACGGATTTAAGCTTCCTGATGTTTTCTTTAGGGCTATTTTAGGTTTATTATTAAGGGACGTGGGAGGTCAGGATGATCTGAGTGAGGCAGGATTGAAGGTAGGAGAGTAGGTAGACCGGCTAGCTGGAGAAGCATGGGGGAAGCATCTTGGTATGGTAGTCTAACTCAACAGATAAATGTGTTTATCAGACATGGTTCTACTGTGACAGAATGATAGAAAACACAAGTTTATATTTGCTCATTTATTGTAATCATAGGTTTCATACATCGGACAGGCTGACAGACGAGGTCAGACAGGAATCCCCATGGACAATGATGTTTGCAGATGACATTGTGATCTGGAGTGAGAGGAGGGAAGAGGTCGAGGAAAAGCTGGAGAGGTGGAGGTTTGCACCAGAAAGAAGAGGAATGAAGATTAGTCAGAGTAAGACAGAGGACATGTGTGTGAATGAGAGAGATCCAAATGGAAAAGTGAGGTTACAGGGAGAAGCGATAAAGAAGGTGGAAGATTTTAAGTATCTAGGATCAACAGTCCAGAGCAATGGAGAGTGTGGAAGAGAGGTGAAGAAGCGTGTGCAGGCAGGCTGGAACGGGTGGAGGAAAGTATCAGGTGTGATGTGTAAGACAGAAGAGTTTCAGCTAGAATGAAAGGGAAAGTATACAAAACCGTGGTGAGACCTGCCATGCTGTTTGGTCTAGAGACAGTAGCACTGAAGAAAAGATAGGAAGCAGAGATGGAGGTAGCAGAGATGAAGATGCTGAGGATCTCTCTGGGAGTGACCAGGATGGACAGGATTAGAAATGAGTATATCAGAGGAACAGCACATGTTAGAGGTTTTGGGGATAAAGTTCGAGAGGCAAGACTGAGATGGTTTGAACATGTGCAGAGGAGAGAGAAAGAGTACATCTGCAGAAGGATGCTGGGTTTGGAACCACCAGGAAAGAGGCCTAGAGGAAGACCAAAGAGGAGGTTCATGGATACAGTGAAGGAAGACATGAGGATAGTTGGCGTGACCGAAGAGGATACAGCAAATAGAGTTAGATGGAAGAAACTGACTTGTTGTGGTGACACCTGAACGGAAATGCCGAAAGAAGAAGATAGGTTTCATACCTCGACTGATGCTACTACTCTAAAACAATACCAATGAACAATAGTTTATGTTTGCTCATTTAGTATTATCTGAACTAGTATACCTCTACAGGTAAATTGGTTTATCCCACTGTCACAACGGGTCATGTAGAATCGACACTTTTAAAAGTGACACTGGCTGGTTTCCGAATCAGAAATACTTTATTCATCCAACATGTGGGAAATGTGTGTGTTACAGCAACACAGTAATCATAAAAAAAAAATAGTAAGTAAATATAAAAACATAAATATATATAAATATACAATACAATACAGGCAAATGTCTGTGTATATCTCATATAGATATAGACTAAACAAAAATGTGAATAATTTGTTCTGGGCCACAGAACTGCATAACGAATAAATCATTCTCACATCACATTCCGCATAAAAGTGCATAAAGCACTAAATTAAATAAATTGAATTTATTAATTATTAAATTAATAAAGAATCAGTATACAACATTTGCTCAGACCTCTGGTACATCATCAAGTTATTAACACAAGAGTTGAAATATTTGGTTAAAAACCACAGCACAAATTATAGCATCGATGACTACACCAATGATAGTCGCCGATGACAGCGCCGATGATAGCATTGATTATAACATCGATGATACATCGATTATAGCATCAATAACATAATCGATTATAGCATCGATGATGGCATCAATGACACCATCGATCCTAGCCTTGATGGAACACTAGTTATACCATCGATGACATCGATAACATCATTGATGATAGCATCGATTGACATCATCGATACAGCACCAAAGATAGCATCAATTGTAGCGTCAATCAAGAATCAAGAAAACCTTTATTAGTCCCACAATGGAGATTAATACCATGAAAGAATTGTTGATAACATTGATTTTAGCATTAGCTGCAGATCTCGACAGGACCCCAGCCCTCCAGAACCAGAGTTTGACACCTGTGATCTAAAAGCTACTAAAATATCAAAATGCATTGTGTCATCATTTTGTTATGGAGGTATGTTGGTGTGTTTACTCCAAATAATAACACATAGTATTTTAGATTGTTGTCCTTTTATTTGTCAAAGCTAAAAAAAAAAAAAAAATCAGAAGCTGTACATTTCGTATCAGGCCAACCACTTAAGAGATAAGAAAATGAGGCAAACACGTCCTTTTTCACAGCAGAGGTCTTCCTTGGTGGAAAGTTTCTTTCCAAACACTCTGGTTCTCAACCTGTGTCACTAATGTGACAGCTAGGACAAAAAGATTAAGCAGGTGGGCACTCCCCTAAGACAAATAAGATTAGAGTTGAGTAATAAATCACTTTAAGGTTATATGTGAAAATGTGTTCTAGAGAAAAGTACCGTTCTTGGGAAGGAAAAACAATGTTGTCAGCCAAGATTGTTGACGTCAGCAGACAACTTCCTCCACTGTTCCTTTATATCATCGTTTAGCTCGTTGGTGCGTCCTGTAATTGTTTGTTTTCAGTTTACCGGTTAGTTCAATTGCACCATACACATGCACAAGTGTCTACTGAGTTCTGAGGATTTTACCAAATAACTTTGTTACGTGGACAGTCTCTTGTGCATTTCTTTTTACGTTATAAATCAAGGCATATTCATCGTATTTCGCATCAATGATAGTCATGATGATCTCATAGCCCCAATCTGACAAAATAAAAGAAATATTGACAAAAAAAAAAAATCAACAGGATACATAACAGAGTTTAATTTGTGACTTCATGATGTATACATCTGCATTTATACTGACTATTAAATTTGAATAACCCAGGCGTAATTGTTCATTTTGCCAGGTTGGAAAATCTCCAGCATGTGCCATCAGGGCTGCAAAGAGATGACAGTTAATTTAATGAGATTTCTAATTATGAACTACAAATTTTTGTCTATATATCTATATCTTTGTTTCTTTCTCTCTTCTTGCACGTTGCACTCACTTCAGACTTGCATAAGATATTGTCACATCCCCATCGTCATTTGGTTCAAGCGTATTTACTCCCATCTTCATTGTGTCTTTACGATCCAAAAACCATTGGTGATTAGTGGCATATCCAATCAAGAACCATTTCCCTGCCATCTATGATACAATGATAGTGAAAAAATAAAAATCAGACAAAAATAACTGAAGATCTGGTAACTGTAACAAACAAATAGTTGTACTTTTGTTAGCAGAGAAGGATAAACTAATTACAAATATCATCTATTTTCCATTTCACCTAAATAAATGCACACTATTACATGTTTACAAAACTCAACATGAGTGAATCATATGTGACAGCATATGATAGTTTATAATTAAACCTGGAACATAATTTAACAACTCACGTGAATAAAAAGCACATGTCAAGTCAAAAAAAAGTCAAACTTTTTATCGCAGATATATTGAAATATTTAACATAAGCTTTAAACTCTGCGAGATGCAACTGCAAAAGTATCCTACCGGCTCTAACATGAAGCCAGGCATGGGTTGGGTTTGAGAGAAAACCGTCAGAGATCTGAGCACAGGTCCCAGCAGGATGCAGGACAAAATCATAGCAGCTGAAGATCAAGGTGAGTTCAGAGTTGATGATGAGCTGAAGATCTTTTGTTGGACCCTCTGTTTGATGAACCTTTATATAAGAGAGTGTGCACACCCTTTCCTTTCCAGACATCACACACCCACACACAGCTGGGCTGAGTTCAAGCATAGTAAAACTATGTTCTGTACAATTAAAAATCAGCCTGTTTTAACCCGTCAAGTCAGTCTTTTTATTAATATATGTTTTTTATGTCTTTATATTATTTCTTTTAACTGAGAAACAGTAATAAAATGCCTCAGCTGTGTGAGAAAAGAGAAACTTTCTTAGATCGGCTTATCTTCTAATAGCAGTCTGACTCATTCTAGTAAACCTCCACTCTGACCACGTCTTCGAAGTCTTCTCTGTTTTGATTGTATGAATATAAAAAGAGACTGCAAAACATGTCTACTTTTTTGTAAATTTAGGCAGTCTCTAATCTTCTGAACCACTTATCCCTAATGGGGTCGTGGGAGGTGTATATCGTCTGGTTGCAGTCGAGAGGTGGGGTGCACCCAGAACAGGTCGCCAGTCTGTTGTGGGGCCACACTCAGGCAATCATTCACACACAAACTTATAACACACAAACACATACAGTGGTGGTCAAAAGTTTACATACACTTGTAAAGAACATAATGTCATGGCTGTCTTGAGTTTCCAGTTATTTCAACAACTCTGATTTTTCTCTGATATAGTGATTGGAACAGATCCTTCTTTGTCACAAAAAACATTCATGAAGTTTGATTCTTTTATGACTTTATTATGGGTAAACTGAAAATGTGACAAAATCAGCTGGGTCAAAAATATACATACAGCAACATGAATGAGCAATTTTGGAGACTTCGAAAGTTGTGTCGATGACATGAGCTTCATAGCATGACCTCCTAACTTCTTGTGAGTGATTATGAGTGACTACAGCTGGTGACTTCTCTGAGGCCATTTAAAAAGGGCTCATTGGATAAAAACACCCACAAACGCTACAATGGGAAAGTCAAAGGAGCTCAGCACAGATTTGAAAAAGAGAATCATTGACTTGAACAAGTCAGGAAAGTCACTTGGAGCCATCTCAAAGCAGCTGCAGGTTCCAAGAGCAACAGTGCAAACAATTGTTTGTAAGTATAAAGTGCATGGCACTGTTTTGTCACTGCCACGATCAGGAAGAAAACGCAAGCTGTCACCTGCTGCTGAGAGAAAACTGGTCAGGAGGGTGAAGAGTCAACCCAGGAGCACCAAAAAGCAGATCTGCCAAGAATTAGAAGCTGCTGGAACACAGGTGTCAGTGTCCACAGTCAAGCGTGTTTTGCATCGCCATGGACTGAGAGGTTGCCGTGCAAGAAGGAAGCCCTTGCTCCAAAAGCGGCACCTTAAGGCTCGACTAAAGTTTGCTGCTGATCACATGGACAAAGATAAGACCTTCTGGAGGAAAGTTCTGTGGTCAGATGAAACAAAAATTGAGCTGTTTTGCCACAATGCCCAGCAATATGTTTGGAGGAGAAAAGGTGAGGCCTTTAACCCCAAGAACACCATGACTACCATCAAGCACGGTGGTGGTAGTATTATGCTGTTGCTGCCAATGGAACTGGTGCTTTACAGAGAGTCAATGGGACAATGAAGAAGGAGGATTACCCTCAAATTCTTCAAGAAAACCTGAAGTCATCAGCCCGAAGGTTGGGTCTTGGGCGCAGTTGGGTGTTCCAACAGGACAATGACCCCAAACACACATCAAAAGTGGTAAAGGAATGGCTAAATCAGGCTAGAATTAAGGTTTTAGAATGGCCTTCCCAAAGTCCTGACTTAAATCCCATTGAGAACATGTGGATAATGCTGAAGAAACAAGTTCATGTCAGAAAGCCAACAAATTTAACTGAACTGCACCAATTCTGTCAAGAGGATTCGTCGAAGATTCAACCAGAAACTTGCCAGAAGCTTGTGGATGGCTACCAAAAGCGCCTAATTGAAGTAAAAATGGCCAAAGGACATGTAACCAAATATTAGCATTGCTGTATGTATATTTTTGACCCAGCTGATTTTGTCACATTTTCAGTTTACCCATAATAAAGTCATAAAAGAATCAAACTTCATGAATGTTTTTTGTGACAAAGAAGGATCTGTTCCAATCACTATATCAGAGAAAAATCAGAGTTGTTGAAATAACTGGAAACTCAAGACAGCCATGACATTATGTTCTTTACAAGTGTATGTAAACTTTTGACCACCACTGTACTTAGGGACAATTTCACACTGGCCAAACAGCTTAACATGCTTGTCTTTGGAGGGTGAAAGGAAACTTGAGTAAAGCCAAGCAGACACGGGATTCAAGCCTCACTCCACCGACCAACTTGCTGTGAGGCCACAGTGCTAACCTTTGCACTTCTACTGAATTGCTCATTTAAAATGTTATTTTTATCTTGAAGGTGATGATTTGCCGTACATTTCGGACCATTTCCAACACCCTCTCAGTAGTTTCTTGGAGTGTATTTGTGGGTTTCTGATGCAGATTGACAGTTTGAGTAAGTTGGAAAAAAACATTTGTGTAACTTTTGTATAATCTTTTTTGTTTAAGTTTCATCAAGTTAAAAAAATACCAAGCACACTTGTTCAGGTAAAAAAAAAGTCTAAGCATGCACAAGTCAAAGAAAAGCTGCAGCACTTTTTTGTGTTTTTTTTTCCTCATATTTGCCCACTTAAATCATGGAAGTGAATGATTCTGCCTTTTATCTTTTTTTCTCAATCTGCTCACTGAGTTGTGTTTTGTGTAGTCTGTTTTCTTGATTTGTATTCTTTCACGGTATTGTCAACAAATGTTAGATCAGAGTTTGCATGTTGTCCCCTTGTATGTGTGGATTTTCTTCAGGTACACTGGTTTCCTCCCACTCTCCAAAAACATGTGTAGTAGGTTAATTGGACACTATGAAATTGTCCCAAGTAATGAACGTGGGTGTGAATGGTTGTCTGTGTGTGTGTGTGTGTGTGTGTGTGTGTGTCTGTGTGTGTGTGTGTGTGTGTGTGTGTGTGTGTGTGTGTGGCCCTGCGAAAGACTGGCGACCTGTTCGGGGTGTACCCTGCCTCTCGCCTTTAATCAACCAGGATAGGCTCTGGAATCCCCTGTAAGCCCAGTAGGGATGGACAGCTCAGAAGACAAACAAAGGAAATGTTAGATTTCTGACCACAAGGTCTAAGGACAGGGATCTACTGGATCTGCTAGGTTTAATTTAGCAATTAGCCGTTACTCATATTAAGTCTGATTTTTGTGAATTTTTTTGTTCAATTAACTTTGTGAAGCCCGTTAAGACAACTTTATTATAATATTAAGCTGGATAATCTAATTGAATTAAATTGAAATTGCTTGTGCGATACCTCATTTATTTTTGTTATGGTCTGATCTTCTTTTTCCAGCATTTCCCTTCAGGGGTCGCCACAGCAAATCAGTTTCTTCCATCTAACCCTATCTGCTGAATCATCTTCGGTCACACCAACTATCATCATTTCTTCCTTCACTGTATCCATGAACCTCCTCTTTGGTCTTCCTCTAGGCCTCTTTCCTGATGGTTCCAAACCCAGCATCCTTCTTCTCTCTCCTCTGTACATGTCCAAACCATCTCCGTCTGGCCTCTCTGACTTTATCTCCAAAACCTCTAACATGTCTGATATTTAAGGGAATTTAGGGGAAATTAGAAGAATTAGATCTCTTCTCAACCTTAGTTGCATACATGGGGAGAACATGCAAACTCTATACAGAAAGGCTAGTGTTTCAAGCCTCGCCCACACCCCAGGACTCAAACCCCAACCTTCTTGCTGTGAGACTACCCTGCTAACCACTGCAGCACTGTTCTGCTCCAAATTCAGAATTATATTCAAAATTCTTACTCTCACCTTCAAGGCCATTCACAACCTTGTACTGCACTCTCTGTCTGATCGCCTTCATATTGCCACCTCATCTCGCTCTTTCTCATCCATCCATCATTTCACTGTTCCCCATACCTGTCTTAGCCCAATGGGTGGGCAGAACTTTTAGCTGCTCTGTGCCTCATCTCTGGAATTCACTCTTACCTGACATCTGGAACATTGACTCCTTCCCCCCATTCAAATCCAGACTCCAAACTCACCTGTTTAAATCTGCCTTCTCTCTCTGTCCCTTATCACACCTTCCAACCCTGCTCTTACATTTGTGTCTGTTTTTAATGCTTATTTTTGATGTTTTATTTTTTTGTCTTGTAGTGTCCTTGAGAGGTTTTTTTTTAATGTGCTTACAATATAACATTTATATAATGAAGAGTGTGCACACCTTGTCCTTTCCAGACATCACACACCCACAAAACTGGGCTGAGTTCAAACACATTAAATTTCAAGCTTTACTTTATTCATTAAAAGGAAGATAAAAATGAACATGTTTCAAAGTTTCAAGTTCTTCTTTTTGTTATGTCATAGATTTTCACATTTTGTTTGTTCTTACTGTGAGACAAGAGCAAAATGTGCCATGTCTGTGAAAAAAACTAAACAGTTTCTGATTGTCTTATCTTCTAATGACGGTCTGACTCATTCTAAACTTCCACTCTGATCCAGCTCTCTGTTTTCATTGTATGAGCATAAAAACAGACCAAAAACTCTTCAAAGACCTTTTAACATTTTCCACTGAATGAAAGCTTTCTGGTGTGTCAGAAATCTTTTACACCAAATACTTCTTCCAGATACATCTGTTAAACAAAAAATGTGGTACAGTTGGGCAAGGAGGCGTTTTTGAATGTGTTATAATATGTGTTCCTTTCTGGACGGAAACTAAGTAAGGTTATGGATAAGAAATGAGTTGAAAAAGGTGGTAACTCACAGATAAAATTATTTTTCAGGGACCAAAATCCACTTGTGTGAATGTAAGGTCACATGAACAAAGACAAAGATGTTATTGTTCTAATCAAGTTACCGTTAACCTAAAAGCAATTCACACACTCATCATATTTTCAGCTACTATAAAAAGACATTTATCATCAAGTGATGTGGTCCGTTTCGTCATATAAAGACACGTGGTTCACTTCTACTTCGTTACACGCTGTGAGCACCTAGTAATAAAGTTTCCTTGAAGCACACCTTCACCTCATGGAGGATTTTTCTGTCATTTTGTTGCATGATATTTTGCATTTAAAAATAACTTAAGAATAAATTTTAAAAATGATCCTTTACATCTGTAATGGTTTTATCAATCTGTACTTTATTGTGCTGGAATTTGAACCATAATTTCTGTTCCGTCCCGTCATCTTCCGCTTGTTCCGTGGCCGGGTCGTGGGGGCAACAGCCTCAAACGGGAAGCCCAGGCCTCTCTCCCCCCGGCTGCATCCTCCAGCTTACCCGGAAGGATCCCAAGTCGTTCCCTGGCCAGCTGTGAAACATAGTCTGTCCAGCAGGTGCGGGGTCTGCCCCTTGCTCTCCTCCCGGTGGGACGTGCCCGAAACACCTTGCCCGCGAGCCGCTCGGGGGACATTTTGACCAGATGCCCAAACCACCCCAACTGGCTCCTCTCGACCTGGAGGAGGAGCGGCTCAACACCGAGCTCCTTCCGGATGGCGGAGCTCCTCACCCGATCTCTGAGTGAGAGCCCAGCCACCTTGCGGAGGAAGCTCATTTCGGCCGGTTGTATCCGCGATCTCATTCTTTTGGTCACCACCCACAGCTGGTGACCATAGGTGAGGGTGGGAGCGTGGATCGACTTGTAAATCGAGAGCTTTGCTTTTCGGCTCAGCTCTTCCTTTACCACGACGGAGCGATGCAGCGTCCTAGTTATTGCTGATGCCGCACTGATCCGCCTGTCGATCTCCCGCTCCATCCTTCCCCCACTCGTGAACAAGACCCCGAGATACTTAAACTCCTCCACTTGGGGCAGGATCCCGTTCCTGACCTTATGATCCTTTAAACAGCACAAATAAAACAAACGTACTAAAGATGTCAAAAGCATGACATCTTTTGTACAGTCTTATCACCAGCTTGTGTGGGTGAATAGTTGTGTGTGGCCATCAACAAATTGGCGACCTGTTCAGGGTGTACCCTGCACCACAATGGTTTACAGGGAGAGATCGTCAGTGAAAAAAAGGAGAAATGATCCTTTTTCACCTCATACGGTGATTGTGATCTATTGGTAGCTCCCAAAAATGTTTTTGCTTGATCTCATGGTGTTTGTGTAAATAAATTATTTAAAGCGTATTTATTTATGTTAATCAGTATTAAATCTTGTCATTTTATTCAGAGACAGGCGGGGTTGTCCTGCTACAGGTGTTTACTGTAACCATAGCAATCCACTCTGCTGTTATGTTGCAGACTGCTGCCCATTCCTTCCAAAAAAAACTATGGCCATCATCCCTGGAAGACACAGAAAGAAAGGTCAGCAGAGAGATTTCTGCTGTTCTCATAAAGTGTACCAATCTTTTTTCCCCCAAATGATTCAAGAAGCATTTAAAAATCAAAGCAAACACCATCACCTTGTGGTCAAATACAAAAACTTTGGAGGCTCTTAGTTGCATTTTTTTGCACAATAATACTTAAATCTGGCTTCACTGATTGCTTATAAATAGGTGTGCTGAATATAAAAAGGACTCTGTGGGACTTTGAAAACCTCGGCCAATCATTTTTGTATGGTGAATATAAATCATTCTCAAACTTTCTGGTTTTGATAACATGTAAGTATTTCTATTTGTTTCTCAGCTAGATCTTCCAAACTGTCTGTAAGTGGAATTCTATCTACATGAACTTTTTTCTATACTCCACCTGTGATAGAAAATTTAAGATGAAGTAAGATTAATATTCACTTTGAAAACATCTAAGTGACAATAGGTGTCTTTAATTAACTTGATGTGCTGAAACAAGACATCTACCTCACACCCATGGTGTGAAGATACTTTTCCAACCTGTTCACACAAACTTCAAGCCGCTCAAGGACAAGCAAAGATACATTTTACAAACTGAATCCTAGCAATACAGCCTCTGTCCACCAAGTTGCAGGTGCAAGCTAACAATATATTAAGTTTGTTCAGCCCAGTGATAAATTATTAGTCTATCATACATAATGTTCAGCCCAACCTATCAGAATGAGACATCCAGACTAGCAACAATTCAATTCAATTTTATTTGTAAAGCCCAAAATCACAGAATTTCTGTCTCAATGGGCTTCACATTGCAGATTCAGAAGGAAGAAAAACAAGAAATAAAGAGGAATGTATAAACACAAATACACAGCAAGAAAACTAACTAAAAAATGCTAGCTAGACAATTTTAGCACATTCCTGCCCTTAGTCTCTCCTTCATGGTGAGAAAAAACACCTAAAAAACCCATCAGTGGGGACAAAATGAGAAATCTCGTGGGGATCCACACGAAAAAGAGATCCCACTCCGGAACAATCATCCAATATGTCTTAGACTATTGTTTAAATATGAGTTTATTCTATTCTACAGCTAAATATATAAAGAAGTCAATAGATATTCTTCATCCTGATGGAAACACAGGGGACTCCTCAGCCCGGCGATGCCCAGGACGGGGATGAGTAGATGGACTTCATCCCGATTGAGCAGGGATGATAGATGAAGCGGGGAGGTCTCCTCGGTCTAGCCATGCCCAGGACAGGAACAGAGAAGTCCATTCGAACAACGGAGCTCCTTAAAACATCAGTGTTTGGTCAAATTGTTGAATTTCTGCCGATCAAACTTTGGTTTGCATAAACTTCCAATGCTGCAGCATTTGACATTTTTTACTTTATTAAATTCAGTCAGTCATTTTCTTATCCATCTATCCTTTATGGAGTCCCGGCTGATTCAAGGCGAAGGGCAGGGTACACACCGAATAGGTTGCCAGTCTATCGCGGGACCACACACATACAACCATCCACACACACACTCATTCCTAGGGGCAATTTTGGCACTGGCCAATCAAGCTAACATGCATGTCTTTGGAGGGTGGGAGGAAACCAGAGTACCCGGAGGAAACCCACGCACACACAGGGAGAACATGCAAACTCCACACAGAAAGGACAGTGTTCCAAGCCTTGTGCCCACCCGGGGCTCGGACCCACAACCTTCTTTCTGTGAGGTCTCTGTGCTATCCACTGCGCCACCGTGCTGCCCCTTCATTAAATTCTATTTTTCATTTCTCATTTCTGTGACATCTTATTAAGAAAATACCACAACACACCCCACAGTCTGAGATCCTCTACAGCGGTGTTTTTCAACCTTTATTGTTACAAACAGTCCCATTACAAGCATGCAACAATTTGAAACAGGTTCGTATAACCAGCTTCCGAGGTGACTGATAGAACACTTCAAGTAAACATATGAAGTCCAAAGCTGTTCTCTTTCTGAGCCTCTCAAAACTACAATACTTTCCCAAGGCAACATATTCTCATTTAGTTAGTTTCAAAACTACTAGCATCATGGTTTTAGGTAAGGTAAGGTAATTTTATTGCGTGATCAGTCTCCTGTTACATGACTATACGTATACATTAACAAAACAAATCCTCATATTCAAATAATACAGGTGACCAAGAACAGGCTGAAGCAAAAAAAATGCTTGCGTGCCCAACAAAGCTTAGCTTTTACAACATAGGTTACCTTGAAATAAATTTACAGAAAAGATGGATTTTCTTAATAGATACATTTTCTTGATGTATGATTATGATGCCAGTTATTAACTCATTCAGAAAATAAAAAAGTTACAAAATTGTTTTTTTTTTTTTTTTTTTACATGCACATGGTATGTAATCGGGCATTGGAAAAAAACTAAGAATGATGCATAATAATGAATGTATAAAATATCCAAATGATTATTTAAGGACAATAAAAAAAACTGACTGTTTAACAATCATCAATAATTATCAGTGAAGAAAAACTGCTTTAGTAGAGATTTAATTGGAAAATTTCTGTGGATGCTCCCAAGACAATCAGAGGTAGTTGCAGGTGGGATCATAAAACCTTAAGGGCCAGGATTAGTAGAAACCTTATGGAGACCCTGATGAAAGAAAGAGCCCCTACTAGGATGGCCAAGCTGTTGTTCTTTTTGATCTAAAAAGAAAAATGAACAAAATGCCTATTTAAATGAAACAAAGTTAAAATTAGTTACAAATATGAGTAAATTGTATGAACTCATTTTTTTTTTAGTTAGACAAAGAATTGATTAAATTAGTTGTTTTGTTTTTTTTTTAAGTATGTTCAAACTTGTTTATTTTAAGAAAACAAGAAAGTCGCCAAATGAAATAATCTTACAAAAAATGATTGAAATAAGAATAATTTACATTTTCAAAAATTAGTGAGCACTTTTTTGAGAAAACAGTCGAAATATACGTTTCAAATATTGAGATTTCCCTCAAATAAAACATGAAGTCCATTTTTATATTCATGAGCTGCAGGAACTTTGGGATTTGTAGTTTTTAGTGCAACATAACTGTTGCCTAGCAACCAGATCAAAACGGAATAGTTCTGGCAGAGCGTTCTATCGTTGTAGCTTTGTGAAGTCATTCACTTACTAAAGAAGCTCATTTTTCTTCTAAGAAACCATTTTAAACCTAAAAAAGATTCTCCAAGATTCATTTTAAAATGTCCGAGAAGATAAAAAAAGACGTAAAGACGGAAGTTGAGACTCTGATGGATGAAATACCTTCGGGATCATCTGAAGACTATCATGAACTTGCCGAACTGGAAAAATCTACAAATAATACAGCAATTGAAAATTTGCTCACAGAATACAAGATCTTAAAGGACAAAGAGGTCGATTTGGAAGAGAAAATCGCTCATTTAAGACAGATCAACCAAATTTTAACAGGTAGTTCTGACGCACCTGAAACGAGTGAAGTCTCTCAATGTGAAGAGACACAACAAATTAAGAAGACCTACCTGGATTTACTGGACAAATTTGCAAATTTGGCTCAGAATTTTGCCAACAAGGAATTCAAGTCTCTATGTGAACCTTTATTTGCGGATATCGAAACATTTAAAGTCTACATGGACAAAGATTTGCTAAAAACCATTGAATTCAGCAAAACATATATCTACTTTGCAGGTAAAATCACTGCTTTGAAAAACATTGAAAAACTCCTGGTGGAGGAAAGAAAAGTTTACCACGACCCAAATCCAGGTGTCGGCTTTTCTAATGATGAAATTCCCATAAAAGTTTACGAAACATTCAAGAAAACCTATGAGCTGGAATGTACCTATAAAGCTGTTATTCGTGGTTTTGCTTTACTGGCTCAATCGTTCATTGATATAGAGCTACAGTGCATAGGTTTGTCTCTGAGTGTCACCCCAGCAATCCCATCAAGTTCTCGTGATGACGATGTGAGCTCTGAAGTTACCCTTCCATCATTAAAGACTATAAAGAAAACAACTGCCAAATTGATGATTTATGACGACAAAAAGTCAACACTTCACGAAGATCCAGACGAAGGTATGGTCTGTAATTTCAAGTCAGAACCATCTCCAGTTGACACACGAAAGAAGGAAGAAATCGAAGAGTTGAATGAATCCATACCCGGATCAAATGTTGATGGTGATCCAAACCAAGCAGGACAATCAGACTATGACCCTAAGGCGGAAGTTGAGACTCTGAAGGATGAAATACCTTCGGGATCATCTGAAGACCATCAAGAACTTGCCGAACTAGAAAAATCTACAAGTAATACAGAAATTGAAAATTTGCTTACAGAATACAAAATCTTAAAGGACAAAGAGGTCGATTTGGAAGAGAAAATCGCTCATTTAAGACAGATCAACCAAATTTTAACAGGAAGTTCTGACGCACCTGAAACAACTGAAGTCTCTCAATGTGAAGAGACACAACAAATTAAGAAGACCTATCTGGATTTACTGGACAAATTTGCAAGTTTGGCTCAGAATTTTGCCAACGAGGAATTCAAGTCTCTATGTGAACCTTTATTTGCGGATATCGAAACATTCAAAGTCTACGTGGACGAAGATTTGCTAAAAAACATGTACATCAGCAAACCGTATGCCTACTATGCAGGTAAAATCACTGCTTTGAAAAACATTGAAAAACTGTTGGTGGAGGAAAGAAAAGTTTACCACGAACCAAATCCAGGTGTCTGCTTTTCTAATGATGAAATTCCTATAAAAGTTTACGAAACGTTCAAGAAAACCTATCAGCTGGAATGTACCTATAAAGCTGTTATTCGTGGTTTTGCTTTACTGGCTCAATCGTTCATTGATATAGAGCTACAGTGTATGGGTTTGTCTCTGAGTGTCACCCCAGCAATCCCATCAAGTTCTCGTGATGACGATGTGAGCTCTGAAGATAACCTTCCATCGATAAACACTATAAAGGAAACCAATGATGACAAATTAACGATGTTTGATGACAAACATCCAACACTTCACGTAGATCCAGACCAAAGTATGGTCTATGACTTCAAGTCAGAACCATCTCCAGTTGACACACGAAAGAAGGAAGAAATCAAACAGTTGAATGAATCCATCCCCGGATCAAATATTGATGATGATCCAAACCAAGCAGGACAATCAAACTACGACCCCGATGATACTGAGTCACCGAAAACTTTGGATTCCTAGGACAGCATTCATCTCCAAAACATAGCTCAGAAAACAAGAAGCAGCAAACAAACAAACAAACAAACAAACAAAAATAGCAATAAAATAAATCATTTGAAAAACAAAACATTTTGACTTATTTCTGAGTACAGCTTTAAACATACTTGTTAGCATGTTATTGTCCTAACCAGGTGAAACACAGACTTGTGTTTTTTGACACATCTTTCGTTTCTTTGAGCTAAATTTAGCACATGTTGAAAAAAACCCAGCAGAAGTCTTTTGTAGCAATTTAAAGCATTTTTTTAGCTTTTCTTTTAGCTTTTTCATAGACTTTTTCAACTAAGTTGGCCAACAAAAAGCTAAACTCAGTGGGAAAGGTTTAAAACAAACTAAAAAGAAAAGAAACGTGGAAAAAAAACATTTTTAAATTGCTGGTAAAACTCAAGATTCAATTAAATTTTATTTGTATGGCCCTATTGAGGTAACACAATTTATCTCAACGGGCTGCACATCGGAAATGGAACAAAAATACAAAACAAAACCTACAAAAAAATGAAAGCAAGTACGAATACACTCTAAAACTATTAGACTTCTTGTGAGGAAAACATAACAAAAAAATAAAATAAAAATAACTCGCTGTGGCGACGGTTAGAATAAACCTCACAAGGATCCACATAAAATAAAGGTCCCTCCCCGGCATGAAAAGGTAACCAATCAAGACTGTTTATTACATTTTAGTTAATGCTACTCTGTGGCTATATATTTGAAGAAATCAGTCGATGGGAATCATCCTGATGAAAATGGAAGGTAGATCAAGCACGGAGGCCTCCTCAATTAGGTGAAGGCCAAGACAGGAACACAGAAGATCCATCAGGAATCTGAAACATAACTCGCTTCCTTGGAGGGGAAGAAGAGAGGTGGACAACACATGATTCATACTGTACTAACTATTGGTATGAAATAGTAAAATGAAAAGGTGTTAGAGAACAGTAAGTTGGATGAAGAAGGGGCCATAAGATAGGAAAGCCAGGGATCTACCAAGGAAAGCCAAGGTTCTACTTTTCCAAGATTGGAAAAGCGACTGGATGCACTTTTACGTAGAAACTTTTTCTTACAAATCACTAAAAGTTTAAGCTGCGAGGTCAGTCCAAGTTTCTGTGATGTTGTCAATGATTAGTGGAACGTTCAAGTCAAACAGTTTTATACAAACAGATTGGTTAGTTGCCAATCAGGTTTTTTGTTTAAATGTTTTGCTAAAATTAGTTAACTTGTCTAATTAGCTTAACTTTACTTGAAAGTGAGAATAAAAAAAATAGTTTCAGAGGAAATTATACCTTTAAAGAAAGGTCAAACCTTCAAAGAGGGGTTATTGTGTTTTGTGCGGAAATAATTCTTATCTATTTAGATAAACATGGTAGCTTTTAATGTCCCTGTGGCAAGAGGTCTTGTTCCGAATGGACTGTAGCCTTCTGCCTGAGGGGAGCAGCTTAAAAAGTCTGTGGAGACCTGAACACTTTGAGCTTTGTTGTGTTGTTAAAATGAAACATATTGAATTAAAATGAACAATTAAAGATACTTTTCACTTGATTTGTGAGTCCATAGACGTCATATTTTTATATCAGGTTTAAATTGAACACAAAAAATGAAAAAAGGGGGGTGATGTGTGTGATGACACTGGAAACTACACTGTTTTGTTTTTTATAATCGGCTAAAAAGAAACTTTCTCTGTGTGTTGTGTTGTCTAATCCAGGGTTTTTCAGCCGGTGTTCTGCAGCCGACTAGTGCATTGTGAGAGATCATCCGGGGTCCCGTAGGAAATGATCCTATTTTACTTCCTCTGGTGATCTGGATCTACCAGTAGTTCCTAAAGATTCCTAAAGGTTTATCTTATGGCGTTTGTGTAAAAAACAATGGCTTAAAGTGTATTTACTTTTATCAGGATGAAATGTCATTTTTTTTAGAGACAGGCAAGGCTGTCCTGTAACCATAGCAACCCACTCTTCTTCTCTGCCTTTTTTTGTTGCATGTTGATGTCCATCCCCCTTAAAAACAACCCCAGCTTATGCATTGTACTTTCTACATGTTTTTCAGACATTAAGGGAAAATTTATGTTGCGTTTTAAAGCAGACAAATTGATATTTCTTGATGTGGATCAATAAAATCTTTCCTAAATGTTGTTACTTTTGTCAGAATAAGCCCTATTTTCTGTATCCTTGCTAACTTTAAACAGAATTAAAATGAGCGAAATACTATAGTTTTCTGCATTCTAACAGCTAAGAAGTTTTCTACGATCTCTTTACATTTGAGGACATTGTTGTTACATCTCAGGTTCCAGCTGTATTTCTGAATTGAACATGTTAACTAGACTTTTTATTAGAAAGAAGAATCATAAAAGATGACAAAATAGGTATTGATGTGTTGATTTGATTCCCATACATTTTAGTATAGGTGACTATAGAAAATTGTTTGGTTTCTTTAAAATTTTTGGTTAATGATGTGCCTCAAGAATTTTTTTTGATGGAAAAATTAACCTTGACATGAAAAAAGTTGAAAAACACTGTTCTAAATAATTTTTTTAATGTGTTACGAAAAGAAGTGAAGTTGGTCTGAGAACAATTTTAAAGTAGAATGACTCAAACATTTAATTAATAATGTAGTGCAGTTTTGAAAAACCTAATAGAGGCATGTACATACCTACATATGTAGTATTTGTACAGATATCCAACTGAATAAATGGGAAAAATAATAATACATGATGTTTTGTTTGTCCAAAGCATAAAGTGATGCTAAACAAAGTTAGTGAAGCTGGAATGAAGGGACTCTGAGGTATCTGTCATGGTGAGAAACTCAATCCAGTTCTTGTAGAAGCCACTTGAATACTGTCCTGTGTCAGTAACAAATCCCCGAAGGCGGCTCTGGCCCGTTTTGTTCCTCAGGGCTAGCTGGGCCTCCCGTTCTGTCACGTTGAAACTGATGTTCATAATCTGAGTTCCCAGCAGGTATAAGAGTCCAGCTGTGATTATGGTACTGTACCAACAGCAGGTGAAGCAAAGTGCAGTGCTGCAAATAAAAATGACGTCAACATGAATGACTTGGAAATGGATTCCTTTTGCATCTCAATAAGCCAATATTTTAGATAATAAAGAACCATTAAAAAAACATTAAGATAAATGGAGAAAATACATGTTTAAATTTACAGTCCAAAAAATGGTAAAACTCGTGTTGTACCTTGATTGATTGTAGATTCCAGGGCAGTAGAACAGAGCTGTCATCAGAGGCTGTCGAGGGCAGAGGCTGTGAAGCACCAAACTGATCCCGTACACAGAGGTTGACAAGAACACACAAAGTGTAAGCAGAAAACTGCGATGATTGGCTTGTCCAACACAGCTGTTTATCCTGCAGCACCTCAACACAACATGTATGACAGATCAGGGTGAGGTTGTAACACACAATTTTATGCACAAACCAAATGATTTACTAAAAGAAACATCAATTTTTTAAAAATTACATCTGCATTAAAAAAAAACATAAATTCTTAAGAGCTATGTCTTTCCAACATTTCAAATATGTTCAACAACTTGGGCATTACTCTACTGAAGGTATTTTTTCAATATGACCTGGAGACAACGACTCCTGTCAAAGACAGCACTGCATCTCTGTAAATTAGGCTGTTTGCAAAAACAAAAGTTTGATCAAAACCTGAGTAAAGCTCAGATAAGTGGTACGGCATGAAATATGTACAATATGTAAATGTTGTTCTTATCTATTCACCTATTGGGATCTTTTGTGTTTAAAAATCAAGACATCTGAACGAAGACTGAAAATATAATTAACTCAAAGAAAAGTTCTTCTTAAGTACAACTATTCATCAGTGACCGAATACAAGGAATAATTACATAGTTATGTGTTTTCATTTATATCTATCTCATTTCATTTCCTTCTGAAACAACCTCCTCCTCTTTTCTCATCTCTAACATCACTGTCTTTGAATGACGCTTGAAATTCAGCGCTGCTTGTCCTCTTTTCATAAATCTTTTCTTTCTTTTCTTTTCATCAGCCCTCATACCTGAAATTTTTAAATTCATCATTCTTCTGTCAATGCATTCCCTCCCTCCTGTGTACATCTCTAAACCATCTCAATCTGGCCTCTCTGGTTTTATCTCAGGAACGTTCAACATCTGCTGTCCTTCTGAAGAATTCATTCCCGATCCTGGACATCTAAATAACTCCCAAAGAAAACCTAATCTCTAGCTCCTCCAACTTTGCCTTCAGCCTTCTCTTCAGTGACACTGTCTCTAGACTGAACACTATGCCTGTTCTCACCGAAGCTTTGTACTTCTTCTTCTTCTTCTTTTTTCGGCACTTCCGTTCAGGGGTCTCTACAGCAAATCAGTTTCTTCCATCTAACCCTATCTGCTGAATCCTCCTCGGTTACGCCAACTATCTTCATGTCTTCCTTCACTGTATCCATGAACCTCCTCTTAGGTCTTCCTCCAGGCCTGTTGCCTGGTGGTTCCAAACCCAGCATATTTCTGCCGATGTGCTCTCACTCTCTCCTCTGCACATGTCCAAATCATCTCAGTCTGGTCTCTCTGACTTTATCTCCAAAACCTCTAACATGTGCTGTTCCGCTGATATACTCATTTCTACTCCTGTCCATCCTGGTCACTCCCAGAGACATCTTCAGCATCTTCATCTCTGCTACTTCCATCTCTGTTTCCTGTCTTTTCCTCAGTGCCACTGTCTCTAGACCAAACAGCATGGCCGGTCTCACCACTGTTTTGTACACTTTCCCTTTAATTTTAGCTGAAACTTTTCTATCACACATCACACCTGATACTTTTCTCCACTTGTTCCAGCCTGCCTGCACACGCTTCTTCTCCTCTTTTCCACACTCTCCATTGCTCTGGATGGTGCCGTGTGCAAACTTTATAGTCCTTGGAAATTCCTGTGAAATGTTGTCTGTCACCTAGTTCATCTCCAAAATAAAAAAGATGGGGCACAGAACTGATAATTAATGCCGTCCCACCTCCACTCTGAACTCCTCGATCGAACCGAGAGTATACCCCTCCACTGCCTTACGGTATGGTCTTCATCCATGTTCTGCATCAGTCTCACATACTTCTCAATCACTCCAGACTTAATCTTTCAGGGCCTCCCATCATATGCTTTCTCCTGAAAGACCAGCTAGTCTTCCCATCAACTTTTCTTCCAGATGACACACAAAGTACTCTCCAACTTGTTCGTCTGATCACAGCAGCTGTAGTTGTCCAGATTCATTTATACAACGTTACATTGTTTCAAACTAATTTGCTTTTTTAATTGATTAACATGTTTTTTCATGTTAGACCCACCAGATACAATGGTGGTCCAGACGCTGCACACATAGCCCACAGGTTCTGCAGTGTCCAGCACGAGGGGGTCGCAATATTTTGCACACGGGACACATGGTCCATTTTGACTGTTTTCTATTTTGCAGGTCTGCTGAGGTCACTGAAAAATCTTTTGCTTGGATGGCTTCATCATGTTGTCTGAAGTCCTCTTTTGCCTCCATGTTGTGACTGTGTTCATCATGTAGAGAAGCGGTCACATATCCTGGCCCTCTCTTAGTGTGAATAAGACAAACTATAGTCAAAACCATCCCAGAAGTGACAACACACGCCTGCAGCTGGCTGACATCACCTCGAGGTAAAATCTCAGTGAGGAAGAGGTAGTATAAGTAGGCCAAAGAGTACAAAGCAAAAGTAAGAAAGAAGAGGGTGCGCCTTTTCTTTCGGTGTGTTGCGTAGTAGTACCACAGCACCAGGCCGGGCAGAGCTGTCAGGATGATGATGCCCAGCAGGTAGTGCAAAGATGCAACCCTCAGCAGAAGAGGCAGCAGCAACAAAGCTGGAAGCATGGAGAGCTCCAGGTTCTTGACCACAGCTCCAAACATAGGACACTTGAATCCATTGGTAGATGGTTTCTCTTTAAGCCACCTACAGAAGAGAGTTGTGTTCAAAACAAGCTTCTTTTTTTAAAAACCAAAATACTCTCCACTTAACATTTATGTTCTGGTATCAGAAGTAAATCATCCTCAATATATATGAATATAGATTCTTATCCCTAATAGTGTCACGGGGTGTGGTGGAGTCTATCTCGGCTGATTTAAGATGAGAGGAAGGTACACCCTGAACACGTCGCCAGTCTGATAGATAGACTTCAGTATCTCCACGACTCCACGAGGTTAAGCAGTACAGAAGATAAATAAATGAATGAATTACATAACTCAATGGAAAGCCAAGATTAAAAAAAGAAACAAGGCAGAAGGAATACTTTCCTTTGTTCTTTTTTCATTCTGTATGAAGTTCATTTTTTTTAAAAACCGATGATGATGGGAGGGGTATTGACTGACACCTACTTAGAGTATATAGTTGTAAATATAAAGAAAAACATGCGTAAGTTTCTGCAAATAAAAGAAATAACTTGTATCCTTTAGATTGTCTCGGCCAAAAAAAAAAAAATCTAATGGACAGAACTTGTTTGACTCATGCATTAAATCTAAGGTCAGAATTGTATTTTTAAAAGCTTTGCAGAAGTGTGGACGGTATTATTATGTGATTTTATGTTACTGTCAGCTGGAAAACCCGCTGAGAATGCGGTTTTATATTTCAGTGGCAGACATGAAAGTGTTCCCTATCTTAAAACAAATTATATCATTTACAAAAATGTCAAACTGTTCTTTTATGGCTCTGTCCTCCAGTGCTGGACACCGTGTGTTGAGGAGCAACTGCTTTGAAATGTTCTAAATATGAAGTGCGACCATTTAAAAAAAACTCATACCTGTTGAAGGATTCATCCAGATCTTCACAGTCACAGCAACATCTGTACTGATAGACATCACATTCACAGCAACACATGGGATCATCTGGCTCTGGAGGCTTTAACTTCTCCCATTTCATATTGGCCTGCCACAGAAGACTTTAAAGTTTATGGGATGTCCTTTAAAAACATCACTTTAAAGACTAAATAAAAACATATCAATGACAAATAATCATTATACACATTCATAGCTAAACTTGTGGCTGAGAAGAACGCAAACAAATGCAGGTCCTCGTCAAAACCAAACTCCAGATTCTAGAAACACTGACGGCAGCATTATCATTTTACAAAACACAGGAACAGAATAAAGTCCTGCAGAGATGTCCTGAAGATGAATGGGATTAAAAACAATATTGATCACCAATTTATTGACGTGGTTTATAGACTTTAACTAAATAATTTCATTAAAAAAAATCTCATTAGTGCAAGCATCAAATTTGAATTGTTTTTAGACCCAAGTGTTCTTGAGTTAATTTGTAGAAATAAGGTCACAGCGTCTACAGGGACGAGAAAACTGGAACAACTCAGAGTTTAAACAGTCCTGGAAAAATTGAAATAAAGCCGTTCTGATTTTTTATTATAATCTGATTTAAACAGAGGAAACACTTTAAAAGGCTGATCCATGACAACAACGTACATGGAACGATATTTTTAAAAATGAATAGAGAATTTTTTTGAATAACTTTGTTTCATAAACTATCATCAACTTCATGAGTTATCTGTGACTACTTGAATAATTAACACTGATCACCAACTGGCTATTTTATCAATAAAGATGGTTCACACTCATTTAAAAGAGAAACACACACGATTCACTTACTGTATGTCTTGAAGACTAGTCGAAAATAATAAATCAGCCACAAAGTCAGTCAGATTCCTGTTAAAGTTTGGGTGAAAAAGGATGACGATGATCCAACTCCTTTCCTGTCAGGATGTGAAAGTAGAAAAAATAAAAAGTGCAGAATGGATTCTCATCAGTCATTTGTGTTGAAAAAAAGGAAATTGGCATGTGTCTGCACTGATGGTGCTGCAGCAGCAGCAGCAGCGTGTCAATGCACTGAAATGGTTTTCATTTCTTGGATTCCCATGGTGGAAGTGTCCCAACAGAGGGCAATTTTAATTCCTCCTGACAAGTGATTCAATATTATATTGCATCAGCCGGCTCACCTTTCCAAAGGCTATCTTTCTCACATAACATTAAATAGTTTGCAAGTCGTCCTCGGCCATGGTTAGCGTGCCTCTGCTTCACTGCTTCTGTCAGTCACCACTTAGGATTTTAATGCCAGCATGCTTGGTAAATATAGGAGCCAAGTCAACTGTTTGAGGGAGCCAGGAGCCTTACATACTTACGTGCACAGCTGATGGGCTATACTGAGCTCTTCTAAAGGTGTCATAGCTGCCCTGATAGTCCACACTCCTCTGGATGAGAGTGTGCATGAGAAACATGACAGGCACTCAAAGATGAAAGAGTGAGTGATGATCTACAAGGCAGCCCCACCTTCATGGATCATATTTCCTCCCATAAGCAAACTGACCTTGCTGTTACATTCAGAAAACTCTGGAAGAGGGAGTGGATCCAATGTTCTGATCATGACGGTAACTTGTTTCCCAAAACATCTCATCAAACATCTCTTTGTGTCACATTTGATACAACACTTGACCCCTCTGGTGATAATGTGTTAAGTGTCTCCCGTAGGAAAGTTTTCTTTTCCATCAACTCCCTCCCATGTAGAGGGGCGACTAGACACACATTCCTGCTCATAAACACCCCTATTGAGAAGTTTTGGACAGATAAAATGTAGCTTTTAGCATCTTTTCTTGCTTTGCTAAACAGTAAGTTGGTAATGGGTTTAATACAGACCGTGATATGTTAAAGGGAAACCTTTTAAAAGGTCTGCATGAGAAATGAGTAAAAGGAGAATGCACGCTGGCGCCTGGAAGATCAAACATCCTACATCCCTTTGGACCTCTCTCAAAGAGAAAGTAATCTGACTCATAAAAATAAGAAAGCAAATGATACCTTTCATTTATTGTGTTTCAAGGTACAAAACTTGTGTTCTTTCATCTGATTTTATTTGATGAGAGTAAACTCGGCAAAGACAAACCAAACAAAGATCCATTATGAACGATCCATGGCTGTTTTCATAATCACATTCATAGTTTTGTTAATGTTTCACACAGATGGTTTCTTACTCCTAACCGGAGAGGTTTAGATACATTAGAAGCTGTAGGCCTGGTATTTTCAGAGCCCCTAATGTCTACAAGTGTGTGTCTGGACAAACCAAATCAATGCAAAGAGAAGATGGTGCACTTGCTCCTGTGGGTTTTGCTTCCATTAGTCTTAATGGAAGCCGGAACCTGAGATAGCCTCTCTAAACTAATTTCAACAAAGTAATTCTGGGTGAACTACCAGTACACGCAGAGGATTACACGTCAGCAAACTGCTGTGGTGTGTGCAGCAAACAAAGTCAAATGAGAAAAGATGCTGACTAGTAAGTTATTTTATTTATGATTCTTCTTTCCCTTTTTTTGTGAATCTTTTTGTCTTTTATCAGTTTCCAAACCGTCCATTCCAAACGGGGTCGCGGGTGGTGCCGGAGCCTATCCGGGCTGATTTCAGGCGAGAGGCAGGGTACACCCCAAACAGGTTGCCAGTCTGTAACGGGGCTACACACTCATTCTTAGGGGCAATTTTTATAGCGGCCAATCAACCTAGCATGCATGTTTTTGGAGGGTGGGAGAAAACAGGAGTACCCAGAGGAAACCTAAACATACATGGGACAGCATGCAAACTCCACACAGAAAGGGCTGTGAATCAACCCCCCAACCTTCGTGCTGTGTGCTAACCACTGCCGTACCATGCCACCCTTTTGTGAATCGATAAACAGAAAACCTTAACAAGGAATAGAACTCCTTGGGGGTTGCTTGCACGACACAGCGTAGATCTAGTTTGAGACCACAAATACAATGCAAAGCAAGAACATCACAGTCTGCCATCCATCTGTTGCTTGTGCCCATCCCAGCTGATTTAAGGCGAGGGTCAGAGTACACCCCGAACAGGTCGCCAGTCTGTCGCGGGGTCACACATATACAACCATCCACACACACACACTCCTAGGGGCAATTTGGCACCAACCAATCAATCTAGCATGCATTAACTTGGAGGAAACCCACACAAACACGAGGAGAACATGTAAACTCCACACAGAAAGGACAGTGTTCCAAGCCTCGTACCTACCCGGGACTCGAACCCACGACCTTCTTGCTGGGACGCCACTGTGCTACTCACTGCGCCACCGTGCTGCCTTAAGCAAGAACATACTAGTTAAATTCTAATTTGAGTATAGACTTTTACGGGGCACAGTCCAAGTTGCTCTGTTTTTGCTTTTTTTTATTTACACAAACTGGCAACCTGTCAAGAATGTACCCTGCCATTTGTTGAATGGTTTCTGGGATAGACCCAGGCATTCCTGTATCCCGACTGTTGAATGAAGTGGTTCAGAAAAAAAAGTACTTTGTGACTTTTAATAAGTGAGACATAGGGATAAAAAAATCCAAAAAGATCTTTGATCAGTGTTGATGAAAATTTATTTGAAGCTTCGACATCATCATGATCGAGCCAAGAAACTCCATTTCTGTTCCGTCGTCTTCCGCTTATCCGGGCCGGGTCGTGGGGGCAACAGCCTCAGACGGGATGCCCAGGCTTCTCTCACCCCAGCTGCATCCTCCAGCTCACCCGAGAGGATCCTAAGGCGTTCCCCGGCCAGCTGTGAGACAGTCTTTCCAGCGAGTCCGGGGTCTGCCTCTTGGTCTCCTCCCGGTGGGACGTGCCCGAAACACCTCACCAGGGAGGTGCTCGGGGGGCATCCTGACCAGCAGTGGTGGATGAAGTACTCACTTTTTGTACTTAAGTAAAAGTACAGATAATTAGGCAAAAAATTTACTTAAGTAAAAGTACCAATAAAAAAAATCTACTTAAGTAAAAGTACAAAAGTAGTTGGTGTAAATTGTACTTTTTAAGTAAAAAGTAAAAGTATTTGACCATAATTCAAATGTTATTTTTTGTGCTGTACGGTATTACCATGGTAACCAGGATAAATACTCTGCAGGGGTGTGACCCTCCCACCCCTTCTCCCGCCTATTTTGGTCCACAAAAAAAAATAAATAAATAAAATAAAAGGAAAGGGGACAAGTCAAGCTATCCCCTAGAAGGGCCAGTGAATGGGCCGCCAAAATGGAGGAAAATGACACTAATTTTTTTAAATGTTTTTGGGGGGGGGAGGCCCCCAGTCACTATAGTTTGGCTTTGTCAAAGCCCCACCCCCCTTTGGAAAATTCTAGATCCGCCCCTGCTCTGTGTAATGACGACTCAACTTTTTATTTAGAAATAAACACAACAAACAACGATCTTGTGACTCTTTTTAATTTGTACTATATTTGATGTTAGGTTTTTGGCGCTGAATGAATGCGGAAAATGTTTCTCGATTCATTACTTCTTCTCCCGATCAACTGCTTCTTTTGATTTTGGCGATGCGGCTTCAAGATGCGCTAAAAAAACTGTGTATTTTTCAAATTTCTGAACGAAAAATGTAAAACACACTTTTAAAAAGTAGCGAAGTAAAAGTACAGATATTTGCTCTAAAAATGTAGTGAAGTAAAAGTCCAGGTCTTAAATTTTACTTAAGTAAAGTACAAATACACCATTTTTATTACTTAAGTACAGTAACGAAGTACATTTACTTCGTTACATTCCACCACTGCTGACCAGATGCCCGAACCACCCCATCTGGCTTCTCTAGACCTGGAGGAGGAGTGGTTCAACACCGAGCTCCTCTCGGATGGCAGAACTCCTCACCCGATCTCTGAGTGAGAGCCTTGCCACCCTGTGGAGGAAGCTCATTTCGCCCTTCGCCAAGTGGAGGACTTTAAGTATCTCGGGGTCTTGTTCACGAGTGGGGGAAGGATGGAGCGGGAGAGCGACAGACGGATCGGTGCGGCGTCAGCAATAACTAGGACGCTGCATCGATCCGTCGAGGTAAAGAGAGAGCTGAGCCGAAAAGCAAAGTTCTCGATTTACAAGTCGATCTACGTTCACCAGCTGTGGGTGGTGACCGAAAGAATGAGATCACGGATACAAACTCCATTTGAAACGCACTTATTTTATATATTGGTGGAGCCTTTCCTTACCCTAAAGTGTAGTTGTGAGTTTTAGAAAAACAGTGTTTTTTATTAATAAAAATGTGTAATTATTGCAGTTGTGTGCTGAGTTTTTCAGTTGTAAGACACAATCTGAATATCATACACAATTTTAAAAATACAGACTGAGTCTCAACACTTTCACTGGCACTCTGCAAAATCCAAACAGTGTATGTACGCCACCTAGTGTGCAAAATCACTCAGAGTAGAAGACTTCATTAAGGTTAGAAAAGCTTGATCACTAACAGTATGCAAAGAATCCTCTGAATGAAAGATCCCACTTCAGATGAGTTGTTCTCTATGTGACAAATTGCACAGAAGTATGTTAAAATACAACCTTTTTTTTTTTCTAGAAAAAGTATTATATGATTTTCCACCACCTGTGCAAATAGTAGAAAATGTTAATATTAATTCATATGTATTAAAACAAATTAAAAACATTGTGTTTCTGATTAAGGTGTAAAAGTGGATCTTGGATCAAGATCAGAGTTAAAATACTTCAAATACATAAAAACTTTGAGAATGAAGTTAAATTTATAGTTAAAAGGCTGTTTGAAGAAAAGTAGAAATGATATTGAGGAAGGTGTGTTTTGGCAGTTTAAATTGAACAAATTAGGGAATTGATATATTAAAAACAGACTTCAGTATTTTCATTTTAAGACTTTGGATTTTTATGTATTTTGTCAGAAAATAGAAGGGAAAAAAATCTGAATGAAGCAAATCTGAAAATGATTTAACCAAAAAAAAATGTTTGCAAGATTTTTGGTTTCAATCTAAAAAGAAAACTAGTTAAACTTGCTGTAACAATAGTTGAACCAGTTATTGCTTACTAATCCTGAGTTTTATTGTAAATTAATCAGATTAATCTGCAGATTTTTTTAACCTTTCTAAACACTTTTAAATAACTTTTTCTTTACCGAGTTTTTCTAATAATTGATGAACTTATTGTTCAGGTTTATTGCTTTTAAGAAAATCTCACACAGAAAACATACAAGCAGATATTTTAAACCCAATATTCTTTTTGTAATCATGCAAAAAAACATTGATGTTTATTTTAATGCAAAATTGAGTATTTGCTTAGAAATATGGACAAAATACAAAAAAAAATATAACTTGTGTGAATTGTCAAACTATTATTTTGTCCAAATACCTTGTTAGTTTAGCATCGACATTGAAAACATTATTTAACCATGTATTTTTTTTGTCATACCAATTTTAATTAAATGACTTGCAAATTAGAAAAAAAGGAATCTAATGAAGACTGCACGGTGGCCTCTTAGCAAGAAGGTCAGGGTTCAAATCCCAGGTGGGGATGTGGCTTGGAACATGGACCTTTTTGTGTGGAGTTTGGTACTCCAGGTTCCTTCCAACCTCCAAAAAAATGCATGTTAGGTTGATTGGCCACTATAAAATTGCCCCTGAGAATTTAGTGTGTGTGGCCCTGTGACAGAATGGCGACCTGTTCTGGTTGTACCCTGCCTCTTGCCTTCAATCAGCAGGGATAGACTGCAGCACCTAATCAGCTCAGATGATGAAATGAAAGAACATGTAATTTCATCTACTTAACCAATCTACAGTGATGGCCGAAAGTATTGGCACCCCTGCAATTCTGTTCTATAAAACTCAATTTCTTACAGAAAATGATTGCAATCGCAAATGCTTTGGCATTAATATCTTCATTTATTTTTCTTGCAATGAAAAAACACAAAAGAGAATGAAAAAAAGTCAAATCAAATATTATTTTGCACAAAACTCAAAAAATGGGCTGGACAAAAGTATTGGCACCCTCAGCCTAATACTTGGTAGCACAACCTTTAGACAAAATAACTGCAAACAACCGCTTCCGGTAACCATCAGTGAGTTTCTTACAACGCTCTGCTGGAATTTTAGACCATTATTCTTTGGCAAACTGCTCCAGGTCCCTGAGATTTGAAGGGTGCCTTTTCCAAACTGCCATTTTGAGCTCTCTCCACAGGTTTTCTATGGGATTCAGGTCTGGACTCATTGCTGGCCACTTTAGAAGTCTCCAGTGCTTTCTCTCCAACCATTTTCTAGTGCTTTTTGAAGTGTGCATAGGGTCGTTATCCTGCTGGAAGACCCATGACCTCTGAGAGAGACCCAGCTTTCTCACAGTGGGCCCTACATTATGCTGAAAATCTGTTAATAGTCGTCTGACTTCATAATTTCATGCACACGGTCAAGCAGTCCAGTGCCAGAGGCAGCAAAGCAACCCCAAAACATCAGGGAACCTCCACCATGTTTGACTGTAGGGACCGTGTTCTTCTCTTTGAAGGCCTGTGTTGATGCCCTTTCCCAAAAAGCTCTACCTTTGTCTCATCTGACCAGAGAACATTCTTCCAAAATGTTTGTGGCTTTCTCAGGTAGGTTTTGGCAAACTCCAGCCTGGCTTTTTTGTGTCTCTGGGTCAGAAATGGGGTTTTCCTGGGTCTTCTACCATAGTCCTTTTTCATTCAGACGCCGGCGGATAGTACGGGTTGATAGTGTTGTACCCTCGGACTGCAGGGCAGCCTGAACTTGTTTGGATGTTAGTCTAGGATTTTTTTCCACCATCTGCACAATCTTACGCTGAAATCTGTCATCGATTTTCCTTTTCTGTCCAGATCTGGGAGGTTAGTCACAGTGCCATGCTCTTTAAACTTCTTGATGACACTGCGCACGGTAGACACAGGAACTTCAAGATCTTTGGAGATGGACTTGTAGCCTTGACAATTCTCATGCTTCTTCACAATGTTGTTTTTCAAGTCCTCAGAGAGTTCTTTGGTCTTCTTTCTTTTCTTCATGCTCACTGTGGTGTGTGTGTGGCACACAACGGAGGTTGAGTCAACTTCAATCCATTTTAACTGGCTGTTGGTGTGATTTAGTTATTGCCACCACCTGTTGTGTGCCACAGGTGAGTACCAGGTACAGTTATTTATTCAAATTAGAGAAGCAGCACATGATCTTTCAAAGGGTGCCAATACTTTTGTCCACCCCTTTTTTATGCTTGGTGCAGAATTATATTCAATTTGGCTTTTTGACAATTCCTTTTTGTGATTTTTCATTGAAGATAAATTAAATGAACATTTTAATGTCAAAGCAGTTGTGATTACATTCAGTTTTTGGGAGAAATTGGGCCTTTTCTGACAGAATTGCAGGGGTGCCAATACTTTCGGCCATCACTGTATGTATTTGGACGATAAAATGTAAAAAAAAACTCAAAATGACAGTTTTATTGTTTACATTTATTCAAGAAAACAGTTACCATGAATATGACAGACATCTGTGAATACACAAACTAAGAGATTCATTCACATTTTTATACAATTCAAGTGTATAGTCCACATCATAGTCACACACAAGAGGTAAGAGGTGGAAGAAATCTCCCGACCCCACAGGAATATATAGTACCCTGTCCCTTTATATATTCCCCTTTTAATTCATCATCTGGATTTCTATAAGTGTCAAACCTTGGGGAGGAGAAGCATTAATTTCCATTTGTTGCAGCGAGTAAAGAGCAAGTGCAGCATCAGATTGGGGCCCACGAGCACAATAACATGATATGATTTATATCTCAAGCACACACACGCAACACACACACCACACCAAACACACCCACACAACTGATTCATGATGATGCTGTGTGTAATTATTAAGAAAATATGTAACAAATCATAATGAAATCCTGATTTCTAATTAGAATGGAATGTTTAAGGGGATGTAAACAAAATAAAGAGAAGATAAGAGAGTTTGCATGATTGAGGCTGACATTCAGAACACAGTCGGATTATTTTTTACTGTGTCGCACTGCACAAAGGGTTAACAGTTCAGGAAAAATTTCAACAAAGAGTTCATTCCTCTAAGGTGCGGAAGGCATTCTGCATGTCCTCCAGCAGTTGGGCATAGTCAGCTTTAATCTTAGCCTCACCGTCTTTGACAGGATCCTAAATAGAAAAATAGAGGAAAAATTACTTTAGTAAACATAAAGAAAATTTCATTTGACTGAAGGAACGATATCACAAAATAATTATTCACCTTGAACTTCATGGAGCTGATCTTATACAAGATTTCTCCCAAATGTTCTCTGATCATGGACCAGGTGATTTTGTTATCACTCTGGGCTGTCGACTCCACAGCGTGTCGAGCCATGTCATAAAATGAGATCATGTTCGACAGGATGCCAACGGTCTTGTAGAAGGGGCAGAACCTGTGTGCGGGGACAAAAGCAAACTGTTTACGGAAGTAAATTGGCAGACAAGCGACCCCATACTTTTACTTCTTGATGCAACGTTGACGATCCCACTCCAAACATATGTAAATATCTGAGTTATTAGAGTTGGTTAAAAAAATCTTTATAAAATGCTTTTTAAAGGGGTGTTATATAAAATAAACTTTTTAAAGATTGCTACCCTGTTTGAATATTACTTTCACATCAAAAACATACCTCAAGTTCTTTTCTATTTTATTCATGTACCGTATTTTCACGACCATAAGCCACATATAAAAGTCTCAGATTTTCTTCAAAATGAGTGGTGCGCCCTATCATGCAGTGCGCCCTATGTGTGTTGTGAAAAACCAAGTGAAGCAGATGAATGCTACGCTTGCTGTGAATCCGGGAGGTCTGACAAAGGAATTCCAACTGCTGGACATTGGCGTGAACCGGCTGTTCAAAGTAAGGCTGCGAGCGGCGTGGGAGTGATGGATGATCAGAAGAGACCACAGCTTCACAAAGGGTGGAAGGCAGCACCGGCCGAGTTACGCCACAGTTTGCCAGTGGATTGTAGATGCTTGGGCTAACGTGTCTGCTGGCACTGTTGTCCAAGCTTTCGCAAAAGCCGGCATCATCTCCGAGGAGCCGCATGGTACAGAAAGTGACTCTGACGGCGAGGAAAGTGAACCTGCTATGTTGGATTTAGTGCAGCTGTTAGATTCCAAAACAGAGGATGAGGACTTGGATTGATTTGATAAATGAGTATATGAGGACTGTAACTAATATTTAAATAAAGACAAACAAACTCAGTTTTACTCCCGATCTATTTTTAAATACGCACACTTGTCTGCTTGTGTGTGTGTTGTTGTTAGGCGGATGTACGTAGTAGAGGATATGTATATAAAACCCACGTCCTATCATCAGGTGCACCATATTATGTGTGTGTTAAATACAGAGTACATGAAACTGAGACTGCGCCTTTTAATACGGTGCGCCTTTTGGTCGTGACAATATAGTATATTACTTTATTTTCCAAGCTCTACTGTTCAGTATTCGGATATGATTTGAATGCCACGTTGTTCTCTGCAACACCCAAATTCTAATCCAAGCAAGAAAAAGTTCCTGCACCACGCACTCCGCTCACGCTCAGTCTCAACAGGGAGTGTTATTATAATCTAGATGAACCAACATAGAAACTAAAAAAAAAAGTGTCCAACAATGAGACATTTACCTGTCGTAAGGGGTGTAACCGTTCTGCTGCAGGAAGTCATCCTTAATGAGCTTAGCAACCTCAAGAGTTATTTTGTCAGTCTCTGCAAGAGAAGCCTGCAAAACACAAGTACATTTTTCACATTTACCAAGAGATCCCTTAACATGTCCACAATCTCATTTCTTTTTGAGCATTTTCCAGCTTCATTTGGATTATATACCCTTAATTCATGTCCGAAAAATTTAGACCATTCTTCAAACCTAATCGGAAACAGCTCCGTACTTATTTAAGCTTACCTTCCCTACAAGTTGCACGATTTCAGCCAAATCTTCCTCTTCCTGGAGAATCTCCTTGGCTTTGGTACGAAGCGGGACAAACTCTGGGAAATGTTTATCGTAATATTCGTCCAGAGCCCGTGTGTACTTGCTGTAGCTGATGAGCCAATTTACTGAAGGGAAGTGTTTCCTCTGAGCCAGCTTCTTGTCCAAGCCCCAGAAAACCTACAAAAAACAGAAACAAAAAAGGATTACAGATACTTAGATACTAAAGATTTACAAACTCGAGCCACAGCAACTTTTCAGAGCTTCCTATCTTCCAAAAGTGATCTGTGTGTGAATGCTATTTGTCCCCAAAATAGTTTTTAGAATGATACAGAAAAAATTATGTCGGTACTTCTGCCCGGTTGCTACATGACGAGCGAGTGCCTGCTACATGAATGATGCGACAAGCTGTGGCTATGACTCTTTACTTAGCAGGAAACATTTTACACACACTTCCTCCATCAAAGGTCTTAAGCCTCCCATGAGTAGGATAGAGGATAGGCTGTTCACAAAGGACCTGCGTCAACTTCTGGAGGGAGAGCCTGTGCTTTGTCAGGATGAGCGCTGCACCGCCAACCATGACTTTGTGATCATAACTGATCAAGTTTGCGGACGACACCACCTTCATCGGGCTCATCTCTGATGGTGATAAGTCGGCCTACAGGATGGAGGTAGACCGGCTGGCGTCCTGGTGCAACAGCAATAACCTGGGGCTCAACGCTCAGAAGACAGTGGAGATGATCGTGGACTTCAGGAAAGTCACAGCTCCCATTACTCCCTTTGCACTGACAGACTCCCCCCATCACCAGTGTAGACTCTTTCCGCTTCCTCGGCACTACCATCACACAGGACCTAAAGTGTGAGCCGTCCATCAGCTCCCTGATCAAAAAGGCCCAGCAGAGGATGTACTTTCTGCGGCAGTTGAAGAAAGCCAAGCTGCCTGCCCAGATGATGGTGCAGTTTTACACAGCCATCATCGAGTCCATCCTCACCTCCTCCATCATCGTGTGGTACGCTGGAGCCACAGCCAGGGACAAACATAGACTGCAGCGCATTGTGCGCACCGCGGAGAAGGTGATTGGCTGCAGCCTGCCATCTCTCCATGACCTGTATGTCTCCAGGACTCGGGGGCATGCAGGTCAGATAGTAGCTGACCCTTCCCACCCTGGACATGGATTTTTTTGAGCGACTCCCCTCGGGCAGGAGGCTCCGGTCCATTCGGACCAGAACGTCCCGCCACAAAAACAGCTTCTTCCCCTCTGCCATTGGACTTATGAAAACTTTATAACCTGGCTCTGCTCATCACTTGGTTACTTTAATCTTGTCAAATTACTGTATTATTTGCTATGCCATTGCACTACAGTATACTTTTTTGTTCTGAGCACTCTTAGTTTTGTTAAAATTATTATTATTTTTTTTATTTTTACCACAGTACACTTCCTATTTTTATGTTCATAATTGCACAAGTTCTTAGTCTCTGATCCTCTTCATTGACCATGGCAATAAAATCCTTTTGATTCTGAGATAAGTTTGAGTTATTACACTGCCTGATTTGTGATCTAGCTCCTTAAAGCAGAAAGATTTCAGTATTATTGTGTGATGGATGTTTATATGCATTAAATACAATAAGAAAAGTGTTCTTTTGCACGAGATGGGACTTTTAAATCATATCGGTAAAAGTAACAGAATTATAGACTGTACCTGAACAATTCCCAGCGTGGCCGACGTAACTGGATCTGAGAAGTCACCACCAGGAGGAGACACGCTAAAAGTGTGAATGAAGCATGAATTCATAATGAGTTTAGAGGTGAATAATAAAAGTCTTAAAATATTTTTTAAAAAAAGAAAAAACTCACGCTCCAACGATACTGACACTGCCTTCCCTCTCTGGGTTCCCCAGGCATTTCACGCGTCCTGCACGCTCGTAGAAAGAAGCCAGCCTGGCACCCAGGTAAGCAGGATACCCGCTGTCTGTACATAACAAAGTTCCCATTTGATCCAGACGTCTACAAGGTCTTTATTCCGTTCAGTTTTCTTCTGCCCATCCGGGGCCAACAGCCTCAGAATGATGATAAATGAACTCACCAGCGGGCATTTCTGCCAACCTCCCGGAGATTTCTCTCAAAGCTTCAGCCCAACGAGAAGTCGAGTCTGCCATCATGCTCACGTTGTAGCCCATGTCTCTGAAGTACTCAGACAGCGTGATCCCTGCAGAGATGAGAAAGCGAGGTTAGTTTTTAGATATCAGGGCGTCTTGTAAACAGAAATACATTTATCGGCTGTGTGGTAGTTTAGTACCAGTATAAATAGAAGCCTCTCTGGCCGCCACTGGCATGTTGGATGTGTTAGCGACCAAAGCTGTTCTCTTCATGATGCTTTCAACTTTTCCATCAACCTCCATAGTAAGCTGTTTAAAAGAAGCAAGAACAACCACCGTGAATGATTCTTGAATGGTTTCTTTTCTTTGTTTATGTTCTGTTGCATCATCTTCTGCTTATCCGGGGCCAGGTCGCGAGGACAACAGCATCAGATGGGAAGCCCAGGCCTCTCTCACCCCAGCTGCATCCTCCAGCTCACCCAGAAGGATCCCAAGTCGTTCCCCGGCCAGCTGTGAGACATAATGTCTCCAGCGGGTCCGGGGTCTGCCTCTTGGTCTCCTCTTGGTGGGACGTGCCCGAAACACATCACCAGCAAGGTGCTTGGGAGGCCTCCTGACCTCCACCCCATCTGGCTTCTCTCGACCTGGAAGAGGACCGGCTCGACACCGAGCTCCTCCCGGATGGCAGAGCTCCTCACTCGATCTCTGAGTGTGAGCCCAGCCACCCTGCGGAGGAAGCTCGTTTTGGAAGCTTGTATCCATAATCTCGTTCTTTTGGTCACCACCCACAGCTGGTGGAGAGAGGGTAGGAACGTAGATCGACTTGTAAATTGAGAGCTTTGCTTTCTGGCTCAGCTCTTTCTTTACCATGACGAACTGAAGCAGCGTCCGAGCTATTGCTGCCGCTGCACCGATCCGTCTGTCGATCTCCCGCTCCATCCTTCCTTTGTTTATGTCAGTATTCTATTAGAATAATTTTATGTCTGGAATTTAAACATCACATATTATCATTGTGCATAACCAAATGTTCTTTATGGTTTAAGAAAAAAGAAAAAAAAAAAGAAGAAATTTATCACATTTAAAAGCAAAAAAGAAATATGCAGAAAGTTTTAATAACTTTTGTTCTTATTTTTTGGTGTAAAGTATTGAAGACTTAATGCCTTTGCAAATTATGTCTGTAATTGTTAAAAGGAGATGTAAATGAGTCAAAAGCTGATCTTCGTTCTACCCACCTCGGGAAAATCCCGGAGTACTTCTGACATTTCATTACCGCGTTCACCACAGCCAACATAGATAATGACATCACTGTTGGAGTATTTAGACAGTGACTGTGAGATGACAGTCTTCCCACATCCAAAGGCTCCTGGGATAGCAGTTGTGCCTCCTTGCACACATCTATGCAAGATAAAGGTTTTCATTAGAACACAAGTAAACCAATTAAAGACTGGCTGTGAATTGACAGACTAATGGATGTACTTACGGAAAAAGTGCATCGAGAACTCTCTGACCAGTCAGCAGTGGATGGTTAGCGGGCAGTTTTTCTGTTACTGGGCGGATTTGTCGCACTGGCCACACCTGCATCATGGTGAACTTCTCCTTTACGCCTTCAAATTCAAGCTCAAGAACCACATCCTAAAACCAAAAAGATTGAAGATCTTTTCAAAGTTTCAAAATGACAAGAAGTCTGTGTAATCCCTTGTTCATTCAGGAGTGATCTGTGATAGAAGAGTTTTAGCCAAAATTAAAAGGTGAAGTGTACAAAACCGTGGTGAGACCGGCCATGCTGTTTTGTCTAGAGACAGTGACACTGAAGAAAAGCCAGGAAACAGAGATGGAGGTAGCAGAGATGAAGATGCTGAGGAACTCTCTGGGAGTGACCAGGATGGACATGATTAGAAATGAATATATCAGAGGAACAGCACATGTTAGAGGTTTTGGAGATAAAGTCAGAGAGGCCAGACTGAGATGGTTTGAACATTTACAGAGGAGAGAGAGTACATCGGCAGAAGGATGCTGGATTTGGAACCACCAGGAAAGAGGCCTAGAGGAAGGCCAAAGAGGAGGTTCATGGATGCAATGAAGGAAGACATGAAGATAGTTGGTGAGGCAGGAGAAGATCCAGCAGATAGGGTTAGATGGAAGAAACTGACTTGTGGCGACCCCTGAAGGGAAATGCCGAAAGAAGAAGATCTAGGGATGATCCATCACAGAAAAGGCTTCAAAGTGTCTTCTGGACAGTGTAGTGTGTTTGATGATCGAGATGTTTCAACTTCCATTCTATCAGATTTAAAATGATTTCTGGATAGAAGTCGAAAAACCTTGATCATCGAATACACTGCAGTGTATTCGAGGCTTCGAAGCCCTTTCTACAAAAAATGACTAGAAGAAAATTTTGCTTTCGATGTATAACTTACAGAAATGTCGTAGTTCCCTGGTGAAGCCACGTACGTGACTGTTCCTCTGTTTCGGGGAGGAAGCATCAACTTGTGCTTAATTAAAGAGTTTTCAAACACCATCCCATAAATATCTCCACCTGTTATATGACTGCCAACCTGAATAGAGAAAAATAAGAAATGATTTCGCTCCAGTAGAACGTCTCAAACTACAATGCACATGAGAATTAAAAAGCTTTTCTTACTCTAAGGTTCTGTCCAGGAGTGAACTCCCATTTGATGTCTCTGTTGAGAGCGCCAATGTTAACTCCTCTAGGGATGTATATACTTTGTGTGAGGTCATTGATGTCTTTCAGTGGCCGCTGAATACCATCAAAAATGGAGCCCATGATACCAGGTCCCAGTTCAACCGAGAGAGGTTTCCCAGTTCGTAGGACGGGATCACCGACAGACACACCAGCTTTGACATTAAGTTAAGGAGAAAAAAAACATGGTCTGGTTCGGTCTATGCTAGACCAAATAAAAAAATAGTTTTATTACAATTTTACTTATTGATATATCAAATGAAAGGATACATGTCTCTTCGTAAACCTGGATAGTCGCCATGTCCCCTTCTAAACGGATGATTTCTCCTACCAGCTCACTGTGACCCACACGGACCAGTTCATACATAGCGGCTCCAGCCATTGCAGTAGCTGTCACCACTGTTTATTAAATCCATATGGGGAGGAAAAACAAAGAAAATAGAAAATATTTGAACATTATTACCACAATAAAAACATATCTGAAGCTGTTTTCTATTTCATTCATGGATGTTTGAATCATTTACAAGCCCTCCTGTCCAGTATTCAGATTGTCTGGTTGTTCTTAGTCATTGATTTTGTTCTCTGCCATGCCCACATGTCACTGCCCAGGAAGTGTTTCCGCAGCATGCACACGCTCCCATTTTTATATATAATTGCACCAAGATTAGAAAATAAAAGAATATGCAGTAGATTTGCAACTTTGATGTGCTATACACTGTATTTGCAGCCTAATAATTTACACTGTGTCGTGTACACACCCAAGCTGAGGAATACCTCAGGGAGTGAGAGGAAGGTGGAATTCACAATGTCAAAAAACAGCAATGAAACTGATTAATCATATTTCAGAGCTTTTTTTTCCTGCAAATTTTGCATTTCTGAGTTATCAAAAGGTAACATTTATCTACCGTATTATTCCCAATACTCGTGCATCTGCGCGTCGTGCATGCACAGATGGGGTGCGTGTCTATAAACAAGCTATTTGCAAAATAAAAAATCTGCAGGATGAAAAGATTTGGCTCAGTATGGTACCGATACCAGTACAAGCTGCACATGCACGGTAGTGCTTCGAGTGAGAACAGGACGGTGAATGATGTTAAATTCAGCCCGATTTTTGAGGAAAGCCCAGAAAAAACAGGAGTGTGCTTCTGTTAGGAATAATACGGCATTCAAGAATGACTACCACATGATAGCCCAACACACTGTCTTTTAAGCTAATTCAACAATACTGTGATTAAATCTGGAAGAATTGATCATTGTGGTTAGTGTGGCAAATCAAACAAGGAGACAATATTGAGAAAAATTTGATTGAATTTAAATCAAACTTGTGCGTTTTGAAATTTTTTAAAAATATATTTCTATACAATTTGTAATCACAGTGGAAGAGAAAACAGTGATGATAAATTCTGACAAGGCAAGGACATAAATTGCTCAGCAAACCATACCTGGTCCTGAGACTCCATGAACGTATCCAAAACGGCTCTCTCGCTCCTCATCCTGGATTTTTGGAAGTTTTGAGGTGTCCATTTTGATAGTCTCTGTGCTGAAAAAAAAAAAACCAAAAAAAAAAACCATAAGAATAAAATGTCAGATTTTTTTTTCCTTCAGTAAATATGAGAAACACTGTGTGTTAAGATATGAGCGTTAGATTTCCCCCACCCCTGTTTGGATAAGGGGTACATAGTGGAAAAATAGTGCTTGGTCAAATTTGTGAAGCCTATGGAACCTTGTTATTTGAAGATTCAGCTTAATGAGATTTACTGCTGTACTGATTGTTAATAGATTTGAAATGATATCGCTTGTTTTATTCCTTACTTTCATAATACTACGTACTTCTATTTTTACATTATTCTTTATTTTTGTATATTTACTTAATATTTCTTTTTTTTTCATGATGACAGGTGAACACGGACAGGGTTCCGGTTCAGGGTGAACAGGGTTCACTCTGTTACTGTAGTCAATAAATCAGTGTCAAATCAACTCGGACAAAACTGAAATCATTGTCTTTGGCCCACAGAGACAAAGAGAAAGTGTATTCAGTTACCTTCAATCTCTCCCTCTCTCTCTATAAAATCGACAAACCAACGTAAAAATCTGGGAGTAATGTGGTGGAAAATAGCCATAATAATGGACTCAAACTTTAACTATAACAGTCACATCAAATCAATTACATCAGCAGCCTTTTACCACCTTAAAAACATTGTCTAAATCAGAGGTTTGGTGTTTAAAACTCAGACAGCGTAAGACTTAGAGGTTCTTATCCATGCATTTGTTTCCAGTAGGTTAGATTATTGGTCTACATACTGGTCTGGAAAAAGAATGCCTTAAAACAGCTGCAGTTTATTCAAAATTTTGAAGAACCAGAAGAAAAAGAATCCCACTTTTATTCGTCTAAATTACTATGCTGCATTGCACCGCAGTAGGCAGCCACAACAGTGCAAGTGCTGGGAGCAACAAGGGGGGTTTAGTTGTCTGCTCCAGGGACATCTAGGAGGGGCTCAGTGGGATTTAAACTGGCTTCTCCTGGTCAAAGGACAGACACTCTGCCACTAAGCCAACGCCTCCAGGTGGCTGAGAAAATATGATCATATTAGTGATCAGGACTTGTGCTCAGGACTCTCCACTGGCTTGACTTTAAAGCTGCTCTGCTTGTGTTTAAGTGTGAAATGTTAGTGTCTCATGAAGCATCTAGAACTCTGAAGACCTCTAGGACCGGCCTAATGCTGGTGTCAAGAGTCAGGACTAAACATGGAGAACAAATTCCTGAGACTGTGAGACAGACCTTTACTGTCACAATGTTTAAATCTGGGCTTAAAACAATTCTATTTAATTGTCCATTTGACTGAAGATTAATCACTTATCTTTTTATTTTTAATTCTATGTTTTTGTGATATTAATGCTTTTTATTCTGTTTTGTAAAACACCTTGAATTGCCTTGTGGATGAATTATGCTATTAAATAAACCTGTCTTATTTTGTTGGATCAATAAATGACTTTTTATCCTCATGGTTTAAAAGTACACAGGGTGTCTATGGAAAGACAAAAATTAATTATTAAACATACTGGACTTTTTTTTTTTTTTAAGGACAAGCTGTTATTTCTCCCAAACAGCAACAAACAATATAAGATTAACTTATGAGATCTAAAGGACTAAGTTAAAAGCTAACAGTTACTAAATCCTTACAAGAATGGCTGTAAACAAACTAAAAAAAGGGCATGGATTTCCGAGTAAAGGTTTGTGAGACAGATGGTGTTTATCAGTAGAGAAAAACGACCAGAGTAAAGCTGATTTGTGTTAAATCAGGTGATCAGCTACCATTCTAACAGTGATCATCACTGACTCAGTCAGATTACTAAGGTTTCTACAATTAATAATCACAAAGTCACAACCCAATGAAATCACTTCCTTACCAGATGTAAAAACAATGTCGCTCAGGTTGTAGTGCGTCTGTCCAGTAAGGATGAGCTTGTCAATGCTAATCACCTGCTGAACACCAGACAGTCACGGGAAGACAACACCGCCATTGTGGTTACGTAACTTCCTCTTCCGTGTCTTACTGTGGTGTTACAGAGCCAACATGGCGTCCTAACCTACTAGTTTCACTTTAAGTGTACACAAATGTCTGATTTCCACTGATTATAAACAGGAGATTTTGAACAAATAAAGTAATTACTATTTGATTGTTTAACATATTTTAAGTTCATACTCTCGCATGTTTTCCACGTCATAAACTCATGCTGAATTTAATTCATTTCACTCATTTATGAGCAGATAAGAAATAAATTGATAGACAAGAAAATCAACTGAGTTGATTTATATTTTAAGCATGTTCACTTTTGACTTTGTTATATGATCAACTGCTGCATTGAAAGCAGAGAAGTGTTCGTAGAGCTTTTTCTACAGTACATATTGCTTCTGGATTTTATATCCAGAAGAGCTGAAGATAAAAAAAATGGAATGGACTAAAATATAATAGCACAGCGGTTAGTATGGTGGCCTCACAGCAAGAAGGTCAGGCGTTTGAGTCCCGGGTGGGATGAGGCTTGGAACTCTGGGCCTTCTGTGTGGAGTTTGCATGTTCTCCCTGTGTATGTGTTGGATTTCTCCATGTACTCTAGTTTCCCCCGTTAGAATAATTGGCCACCATGAAATTGCCCAGAGGAGTAAATGAGGGTGTGTGTATGGTTGTCTGTGTCTGTGGCCCAGTGTCAGACTGGTGACCTGTTCGGGGTGCACCCTGCCTCTCGCCTGAAAGCAGCTGGGATAGGCTACGGCACCCTTCATGACCCCATTAAGGATAAGCGGAGCAGAAGACGAAACAATTTTATTATATAAAAAACAAATAAAGTGTACTTTGTCAGGGATTAATGACACATCAGTATTTTTAGTGGCAGATCTGAACAAATGTCACTGTAACAATTATTACTAAAACTATTCAAATACAACGATCTTCTTGTGATTTTTGTAAGAGTGAAATAGTAGCAATGATAATAAAACCGTTTATAACAGAATACGTAACTCAATGAAAAAAATAATAAAAAGAACCCTTTATTTTCAGTCAGGGGACTACACATGCAAATTAGCCTCTGTCTAACTCTGGTACAAAGCATCAAATGGAAACATTTATGTTATAATTGTATATGGTCCCCCTTTTAAAAATAAACTAATAATATTTTATCTTTTGGTTATTTTTTGTAAACTTAATTTTTAACATTTTGTTTGAGGAAAAAAGTTGCAGTGCCATTAACAATGTGCATTGAAAATATGCATTAACAATGGGTCTGTACAATTTTTCCTTTAGCTAAGATTGTGACAAGAAGCCACTGTTCACAATGGTAGGGCTGAAACTAAAGAAGCTAGATGGAGTTAACCCAAGCGGTGCATAAAATATTTATGGCAGTTTTTCCTACAAAGACTTGTTAGAGGGTTTTCTGTAAAAGAAAAGGTAGCATTGAAAGTTGTACTACAGGAGGCCTTTTTAAGGTGCCAGTTTAGGACAAAGAAGTTTTTTTAAACAATGAAGTTAGCGTGATTTTAAAAAAGCCCATGTTTTGACATCTGTAAAAAGGATCATTAAACAATTTACAGTATCTGGTACAATTAATTCATATGTAAACTTTACTATGGATGTGACTCATATCACAGTATAAAGTAAATGAGGGGAAACTGTTCAGTTTTATTTTAAATGAAATATTCATGTACGGTTGCGCAGTGCAGTGGTTAGCACAGTGGCCTCACAGCAAGAAGGTTGGGGTTTGCATCACAGAGTGGGGGGTGAGGCTTGAAACATTGGCCTTTCTATGTGGAGTTTGCATGTTCTCCGCTTGTATGCGTGGGCTTTTTCTGGGTACTCCAGTTTCCTCCCACTCTCCAAAAACATGCATGTGAGGTTCATTGGCCACTACAAAATTACCCCTCGAGATGGACGTTTGTGTGGATAGCTGTATGTGTGTGGCCCTGGAACAGACTGGAGACCTGTTTACCCTGCCTCTTGCCTGCAATCAGCCAAGACAAGCTCCAGCAAACCCCTGCGACCCCAAAAAGGAGAAGAGGTTCAGAAGACAAAATGAATATTCATGTAAAAAAACACCAAAACTAAAGACTCAACAGTGGGTCAGCATGAGAACATTAGCTTGGACAAGACAGCTATTCACAGGTCTGCTTTATAGATGTCAGCTCAACGTTTGGTCAATCTGACCATTCATTTTCATCAAGTTCAGAGTCCTCCTCAGAGTCACTGTATTCAACTGCAATGCGTCTGGAAAGGATGGTGGCCACGTCATTCCCCACTGGCTCCCGTTTGTTTTGCTGTTCTTGCTGCTCTTGTACTTTTTTCAGCTGGATGCCTGATAAAGATGCACAAAAGTCAAAAGTGATTATTTGACATAAATCCATTGATATCTTATAAATAGAAGCAAACACTCTGAGAACACAATATTTTTGCTGATTAGGTAGTGACCTCAGAGAGGAAAAGTGTATTGCTCAGTAATTCTGACTCACCCATGCGGATAGCAGACAACAGGTCACTTCTTGCATCTCTTATATGTTTAGCTTCTGCTCTGCTACCTTCACTGTGTCCTGACCTGTGCGAGAGTCCAGATTGTGGTGGGAGTGGAGGAGGTGGAGGGCCTGGAGGGGGTGGGATCATGCATGGCCCCGGAGGAGGTACTGGTGGGAGCGGGAACCCTGGACCTACATGCAAAACTCCATTTTGTGGGACTGGTGGTAAAGCACCCAGAGGGAAACCAAAGGCCGTTTGGGCTGATGGAATAGTAGGACTCAATGAATGGAGTGGAGGGGGTGAGCTGTTTGAAGCAAAAGAAAATGAAAGTTATGTTTCAACCCCTGGAAAAATTGGATTACATCAGAATCTCTTCCTGATTATGTAAACAACAAATGCACTCACTTGTAATCTGTCAGCAGAGGTCCTGAACCGTTTATACGGTCTGATGCGTGAGGTTCTGCTGTAGCGTAGGTTACTCTCTTATAGTTGACATCAATGCTATGATATTCATGTTCTACGGGTGGTGAAGGGTGTGCATTTTCAGGAACTTGATCGATGGATTGTGAATAATTGCAAGCCATTTGGGTCGGTACTGGGGGTATTGGGTAGTCTAGGAAGTCCGGTCTGCATAAACAACGATAGGAAGATTAGTATAAAAAAGCTTTGTAATTTCAAATGACTAACTGCTTGTTACATAAACAAAACAAAATCTTTATGCAACAACAATAAAAAATACTAAGACGTTGTGTAAAATACACAATGGCCTGGAAAGTAATGTTCTTTCAGTCTTGATTAATTTTGCTCTTTATGCCATCACAATAAGCTGCTTTGTAAAGCCCCGTTGTTCATTGGGTGATGTTACACTCAGATGGAACATGTTTGAGTTGCTCATTACATTTGAAATTCAGACCCTTTTTGACAGAAAACACTTTTTTTCTTTTTTAAATCTACCACTTCAAATATCCTCACAGCCTGATGAAGAAGGGCCACTGCCATACTTAATTATGAGGAGACTATTTTTGGGTGATGGGGCTTCCTTGTGTTAATTTTCTATGAAAACTAGGTTTGAGGATACTCGCACTTCAAAAGGCTCGATGGACAGTTTTTACAAATTTATTCTCAACAAAAACCATTAGTCTTTAAACTTGTTTAAACAGGATTTTAGACATTTGCCCTCACTTATTGAGAATCCTTGTATAAACAACAAAAAAACATTTCACCTTCCATCTGGAGAGAGTGAGCCTTCTGATGACGCTCCACGTCGAAGAGTTTGCGGATGGCGGTGATCTGGACGAAGTTCTTTGTCGAGAGCCATCATGTTCCACTCTTGCCTGCGGTTTCGAGCTTTTCTTACTTTCTTAACTTCACGTTGAATAGTGTTACTCTCCACACATCGTTTCTGTTCCTAGTAGAGAGTGAATCAAGAGGAAGAGACTGTAGAAGCATGTGATGAATAGCATTAAAATAGAAAAGTAAAGAGAATTGTGTTCTCACCCTTTGCCTTCGTCTTTCTTTTCTCTTATCTTCCGTGTCTTGTAGCATCTTCTCTTTCCACAAGTCAAAAAAGTATGATGGATCAGAATAGAATTTCATTGCATCAATGGAATCCTCCCTGTGTGCAGTTTAAACCAATCAAAAACATGAAGCCACAATTGAAAATGAAAAACCATTTTGATATTTCAGTCGAAATTTTTTTATACCTGTAGGCTGTCAGGTTGCTGAGAGGTGGGGGTTTGTCGCTGCTGTTGTACATGTCACCAATAGAGTTGGGAGTGCTGCCTTTGGATAATACCTGCTGATCCTGGACAGTGGAACTTCGAAATGCTTTTCTCATGTTTATGTCCTGAAGGGAGACTGTAAAATGGAAATACAGCTAAAGCACCTGACAGCAAGCAACAGCATGGACTAATGATGGTTTTACAGTGGACTAACCCTCCTCCACACTCGAGTCCAGCTGGGTGACTTTGACAGCCAAACGGTCGATTCGGTCTTGAAGAGAATTTGCCCGAACATAAAAGGTGTTGGCCTCATTGAAAAGTTCCCCAAAAACATTTTCTGCTTGTTTACCTATAACCAGAAGTAAGAGAAAACTAATACAATTGCACCACATCTTATGATGACTTAAGAAAAGAAGAATTTAGCCTTCCAACAACATTGGCATCTTTAAACACCAGTTTTCTTTAACGGTTTTGAGAAATTCTGGATTATTCATCAGGATTACACTCCACCATTAAGTGCTTGCTTGACATTACCACTGTTTTTATCCACTTAATGTGAAAGCAATCGTTGGGCTCCCTGCGTTTGTGCTTCCACCTACTAACTCTCCATCTTATCTGACATTCGTACAGAGCTTTACCGTAAGCTGTAAGCCTCTGTTACTTCACTAAATCCCCAGACATTCAAACAGACATTCACATGTGCACATCTACACATTCTGATCAGAGAATCCCTGGTCCAGATGTCCCGTGGGAAAAAAAAAAAAAAATTCCTTCATTATTTTCTATCTCAATTTGAAAGACTTTTAAGCAGCATTCTTTATAACTGATATGCAATGATTTTAATATTCTTTCATTTCATAATTTTTAAATCAAACAATAACATCGGAGCAGTTCAGCATCCCAGCAAATTTATCACAATGCAAATTAAATGTGAGCAAAGCACTTTTTAAGCACACACTTATAACATATCAACTTATGTAAAAACAAATCTGAAATAGCTTTTCTTGTAATTATAGATGTTAAACTGATGACGTTTCTATGTATAATTTAGAATAATAAAGTGTCGTTACCAACACATTTGCTCTCAAATTTGATTTAACATTTTGTTAAATCAAAAAGCCAGCAATAGAAAAACTTTAATGTTAAAGTGTTGGAACTCAGTTCCAGGGGGCGTTGACCTAATGGTAGAGTTACCGTCTTTCGATTGGGAGAACCTGGTTCGATTCACGCTGGGCCCACAGCCGTCACTGGGACCACAGAAATGACACAAAAACAAAGAAAATAAAAACACTAAAAAAAAAGATAAACATGTTGGAACTCACTTGACGGTGACATGGTGTGTGAAATGGTTTAGCAGCATTTCTATGCAACAGTCGATGATAATGTGCCCACTATCACACCTCTAATGTACAAAAGTGTTAGTTATGTGCAATTTTTCTGAACAGTTTAGACGGAAACAATAGTTGAACCAATGCAGCATGTGACCACATTGTTCTGAATTCAAATCTGGTGGTCGTTACAGTCTCTGAGGTTTTCTTTTCATCTGTACGGATTTTCCCTTGTAAACCAAAATTTTGGTGATCCTCTGCTTTATTATTTTCATAAGACATAATAGTATGTAAATGCTTTAAAAGCTCTGTGCCGTTTCTTTTAAAAGTGATAAATTATGTGAAGAACAATGAGTCATTTTTAAAACTATAATTTCTTTAGTGCCATTGCTTGCAGCCCCTTTCACACAAGACTGCGTGACAAAGAAAATACTTAATTTTTGTTTTTAGCTAACATTTCTGAGATAAAGACACATCTGAACATTTAAGTCCATAAACTTGAGCTTACTCAGGCTACTGAGCTGGCGAATGATGGCAGACAGCGTGTTGTTGGTGACACATTCCAGCTCGTTGCCAATTCCATCAGGTACTGCCCCATGGCACAAGTGTCGAGGTACAATGTTTCTCTTGACCAGAGGCATTATCCCAATATTCACTGCTTGTGGGAAGACATAAACACAGCTGGCAGCTCTACCCGATCCTGCAATGTGCAAGGAAGAATAATTAACACTGTAAATTCTGTCCACATAAAACTAGCAATCAATAGAAACTCAGACTTAAGATTTTTTATGTATTAAAATACATTTCATTTTTCTCACTGAATTAAACTTTTTTGTCGTGGCACAGTGATAAAAAAGTACTCTCGATATTTATTCCTATTTGGTGAATTTCATGGACACCCTTCAAATATTCACAGTATGGACATTTTTAGAGAAATTTTCTCAACTCAATTAGCAGGTTGATAAACCATGGGGGCTTGGGATGGCTCAGCGGGCAGGGCAAGTTTCTTGTGACTGGAGGGTTGCGGTTTCAATCCCCCACCAGGAGCTCATGCCGAGGTGGTCCTGAGCAAGACCCTGAACCTCAATTGCTACCAATGGTGGTTTGGAGCTTGCATGGCAGCTTCCACCATCAGGTATGTGAATGGGTGAATGTGAGCTTTGCTTTGAGTCCCAATGCAACAAACGATTTGATTAATAAAACCCACCTGTGCGTAAACGGTGTAATAAAAAGGCCCATGTATAAACACTCCTTTAAATTCCTGTAAACACTCCTAGGAACGAAGCAAAAGCTTAGTGGTAGAATATCCGCCCTTGGACTGGGAGAAGCTGGTTCACTTCCCACTGGGCCCATGCCTAGGTGTCCTTGGGGAAGACACTTCACACCATTGCCGCCATCCTGGCTGCCTGCGGCGGTGCGATGCAGCACAGAAATTTTCCCATATGAGGTCTAAATACGACACGTTTAAAAAAATAGAAGTACCATATAAGTAAAATTCGTACTTAAATATAAAAACCACATCACATAATGTGATGTAGTTCATCTAGTCTATTATAAAACTGTCTCATTTTTTAGAGACGCAGTTTAAAAAATCTACGTATGTTCAATGTATTTGTAATAAACAGAATATATCACATACAAAACATCATTAGAAAATAAGAAGAAAATGTAAATATTGTTATGTGATCATTTCCAATTTGAATTTATGATCTATATAAACTGGATTTTTTTTATTAGCTTTTAAAAAGTGAGCAATCAAAACGGCAAAACATACCTATTTGATGAGCTTTTTGAAGTGTAATTATGAGTTTTAAAGTAAGGTATTACTTGTCATTCATTTACAGTTATTCATTTTAAATAGTTTAGGGTAGTTGTTTTGAGACATTGAAATCTTTTGGAACTTTCCCAACTTCAGAATGTCATTTTGAAGGATTCCCTTCCACCAATCATAAAAATATTTAAAAAAAAAATTCCTGTATGCATTCAGTCACTTATATTAACATAGAGTCACAGTCACAGTTTCAGGTAACTCAATGTGAACAGCATGATTCTTCTTCTTCTTCTTCATGATTGTTCACTTAAATGATATTGAGATATTGCTTTAGGCATCTTGTGTTGGTGGTGTTTTAAACCTTCAACTTAATTAGTTAAGTAAATTTGAACATCTCAGGGAAAGTTTCACAGAATTACAATCACAGCTACAGTTGCATAAGGATATTACCGTACTCACCAGTGTCTGCTGGGGACAGTCCTCAGCTGTCTAGGTTGCCATGAAGTTTTCTGAAGCTCACTTTGTCCGTTTGAACAAAATATGATTTCCTTGCATATTTCTGTCCTGTAATTTAAAAAGTATCGAGGGCTGACATTCCTGTCGGATGTGCACAATTCACTCTGAAAACAAATCCCTGGTCCAAATCACAGCCTGAGCCTTGAAGGGATTTACCCAGCAGATTTACCCTGGTCATCCAATCACAGCCGTTCAACAGGACTGTGTCACATCCACTGTTTTATTTCAAGATAGTTAATGTCAAAAATTAAAAAAGTAATTTTCCTTGGGTCAAGTGCAGGTTCATGGCATTACATTTATAAAAATGTAATAAACTCATGTCAACTTTTGTTGTTGTTGTTGTTGTTGTTTTTTTTTTATCTAAACAGGAAAAATGACAAGTTTTAAAAAAGTGCTATTTTTTTAACTACTGTGTGTTTTCTGGATTGATGGTGATCTTTATTTTTTTAAATTATTGATATATTTGTTCCCCATGTGATTCTAATTCAGAGTAGATGGCCTGTAAAAAAGAGTGGATTGATATTCAAGGTCTATGACCTGTCCAGAGTGTACCCTGCCCCCCGCCCGATAGTGGCTGTGCTCCGGCATCTACATGACCCAGTGTTAGAAAAGCAAGTCAGAAAACACGGGGCTTTTTGGAAAATTGAAAAAAAATCTTTTAACAAAACACTGGGAAAATGAAAGGCCATTTAATATCTCTATAAAACGTATTTCATTTTTTGTTCAAGTCGTGCATGCTTACACTTTCTCTTTCCTTCAAACTGTCCTTTCATTTTAACCACCTTTAATAACAACAAAATGTCAATCTCAGCTGGTTTGTCATCACACCAGTCAGGTCAACCTGGATTAATTGGGAAATAAGACACGCACAATTTGATCCAAAAGCATTACACAGATATACACACACACACACACACACACATATGCACTTGTGCTGTTCTCACAGATGGCACAATCTGGGTGGGGGGTGTTAGGTTAACCCAGATATTGCAGCTTAAATGTAATAATCACCACACCATTAAGCAATAACTCACAGTTACTGTATGAAATTGCTTGTTTTATAGATACATATTCTAAACCACCTACTGTATCTCCTGTAATCCATTTTACCCACAAGGTTGGACTAAATAAACTCTTTCATTTTTGCACAAATAGAGTGAAAGCAAAGAAACCTAAGATTAAAATTTGTGACCAAGGTTAAAAATATTTTTTTATATAAGAATTTTTAAAAGCAAAGCTGAACAGGACATCAAAATGTTTATAATAAGAATAAATATTGAAGATGATTTCAATTTCAAATCACAAAAAAATTCAAACTGATTAAATCTGGCTTCACTGATTGCTTAAAAATGGGTGTGCTGAATATAAAAAAAGGACTCTCTGGGACTTTGATCATCTGAAGACCATCAAGAACTTGCCGAACTGGAAAACTCTACAAATAATACAGCAATTGAAAATTTGCTCACAGAATACAAGATCTTAAAGGACAAAGAGGTCGATTTGGAAGAGAAAATCGCTCATTTAAGAGATATCAACCAAATTTTAACAGGTAGTTCTGACGCACCTGAAACGAGTGAAGTCTCTCGATGTGAAGACAAACAACAAATTAAAAAGACCTACTTGGATTTACTGGACAAATTTGCAAGTTTGGCTCACAATTTTGCCAACAAGGAATTCAAGTCTCTATGTAAACCTTTATTTGCGGATATCGAAACATTTAAAGTCTACATGGACAAAGATTTGCTAAAAAATATGGACATCAGCAAACCGTATGCCTACTATGCAGGTAAAATCACTGCTTTGAAAAACATTGAAAAACTCCTGGTGGAGGAAAGAAAAGTTTACCACGACCCAAATCCAGGTGAGGGCTTTTCTAATGACGAAATTCCCATCAAAGTTTATGAAACGTTCAAGAAAACCTATCAGCTGGAATGTACCTATAAAGCTGTTATTCGTGGTTTTGCTTTACCGGCTCAATCGTTCATTGATATAGAGCTACAGTGCATAGGTTTGTCTCTGAGTGTCACCCCAGCAATCCCATCAAGGTATCGTGATGACGATGTGAGCTCTGAAGATAACCTTCCATCGATAAACGCTATAAAGAAAACCACTGATGACAAATTAACGATGTATGATGACAAACATCCAACACTTCACGTAGATCCAGACCAAAGTATGGTCTATGACTTCAAGTCAGAACCATCTCCAGTTGACACACGAAAGAAGGAAGAAATCAAACAGTTGAATGAATCCATCCCCGGATCAAATATTGATGATGATCCAAACCAAGCAGGACAATCAAACTACGACCCCGATGATACTGAGTCACCGAAAACTTTGGATTCCTAGGACAGCATTCATCTCCAAAACATAGCTCAGAAAACAAGAAGCAGCAAACAAACAAACAAACAAACAAAAATAGCAATAAAATAAATCATTTGAAAAACAAAGCATTTTGACTTATTTCTGAGTACAGCTTTAAACATACTTGTTAGCATGTTATTGTCCTAACCAGGTGAAACACAGACTTGTGTTTTTTGACACATCTTTCGTTTCTTTGAGCTAAATTTAGCACATGTTGAAAAAAACCCAGCAGAAGTCTTTTGTAGCAATTTAAAGCATTTTTTTATTATTATTATTATAATTTTTTAGCTTTTTCATAGACTTTTTCAACTAAGTTGGCCAACAAAAAGCTAAACTCAGTGGGAAAGGTTTAAAACAAACTACTTGTAAAAAGAAAAGAAACGTGGAAAAAAAAACATTTTTAAATTGCTGGTAAAACTCAAGAAGCAATTAAATTTTATTTGTATGGCCCTATTGAGGTAACACAATTTATCTCAACGGGCTGCACATTGTAAATTGAACAAAAATACATAAAAAAAACTACAAAAAAAAGAAAGAAAGTACAAATACACTCTAAAACTATTAGACTTTTTGTGAGGAAAACATAAAAAAAAAATAAAATAAAAATAACTCGCTGTGGCGACGGTTAGAATAAACCTCACAAGGATCCACATAAAATAAAGGTCCCTCCCCGGCATGAAAAGGTAACCAACCAAGACTGTTTATTAAATATTAGCTAATGCTACTCTACGGCTATATATTTGAAGAAATCAGTCGATGGGAATCATCCTGATGAAAATGGAAGGTAGATCAAGCACAGAGAGATGGATTTTTCCAAACATTTTTTGAAAATGAAACAAAGATTAAGAGGCCAAAGGTAACTCTGAAGGTCATAGGGATTTTAGTATTGGTCCATTGAATCCTTTTAGCCTGAACTCATCATAAAATGCCATTTCATCGAGTAACAAAATGAAATAGGTATGTTTGTCGAGTAAAAAAGGTTTTTTAAAGTCTCATGAAACTACAGTCTATTTGCTTTTGTGTGATCCTCAAAGCGATGCAAAATCAGAAAAAGAGGCTTTACAAACCAACACCAGTCACATTATCGTGGGAATCTTTCTCTACATGTTCTACATTAACAGTGGAAATGTTAAGTGTACCAGAGTAACAGAATTTTTTTCTTACTGAATAAATACAAGGTGCAGAAAATTTGGTGCTAATTGAAGCAACAATATCAAAAGCATTCAAAGTTAGAAAAGGCTTATGCTGAATCCAAATAATCCCAAACTCATCTTTACACATCCGCAGCAAAGGCCCCCAGGAGGATAGGAGAAAAGACACGTCAACCTGGCATCAAGACTGTGCGGAGCAGTTGGGGAATGTTTTCCAAACCCTTTTTTCAGAATTCCGTGATCAGCAGTTTGGTCTCTTAGCTGTAGAAAGACTCCACAGTCATTGCTTGTCATGATGGTCGATGTGGTAGAGAGGACTGAGATGCACAGGCAGTTTTAACCAGTTTATTGAGCAAAGAAGGAATCAGGAAAACAGGCAGGGAGATGTAGTCTGGAAGCCATCCTGGGCAGGTTTGTGTTCTGGCTAGGAACATGTCCTGGGCAGATGTGACAGGACCAGTCTTGGGACGGGTTGCCAGACGCGGGGAAGCATATCCACACAATAAAGCACCATCAGAAACCTAAATAAAGTAAAATGATCTCATTATACTTTGACAAAGTCTGTGATAGTTTAAAGGGGAATCTTTAAACCCTAACAATAGTTTCAAAACAGTTTATTGATTGGAAAGAAATGAAAACAGTCTTTTATTGGATTGACTGCCTTCAGAAGTCATAGGCAGATGAAGCTAGGGCTGTTTTAATCAAAAGCCTCTAATGAGCTCAAGTTACACTGTAATAAAAACCTTTTATTGCAAACAGGTGCTTGATTTTTTTTTCTTTGCAGCATGTCAGAATGACCTCCCAGAGCAGTTGTATGCATGGAAACTGCCTCTCACAAAAAAAAACAAAAAAAAAAACCTATTTTGCTCCAAAAGTTCTCAAAAAGGTTGAGGCCAGTCTCTCTTTCCATGTTTGGAGCAGCCAGTGATGTGAGATACTGTTTACAGCACGAGATGGTGCATGAGATGTATGTTTCTTTGGATTTTTCTGTTTTTTTTTGTAGGACTTTGTGTTGCTTTTAAATATAAATAAATAACTCTAGTCATCCCTCACCGGGGAAATTTGTGTGCTGCACTCCTTACACCGCAGCAGGCTGCCCTTTGATGGCGCCAATGGTGGGAAAAGCGAGGGATAGGTGTCTTCTCCAAGGACCCTAGATGTGCTCTCTGTGGGACGCAAATCCGCGAACTCCCGGTCCGCCCGCGAACGCTCTGACCACTGAGCTGCTGTCTCCTCCCTATATAAAGTACCGTAATTTCACGGCTATAAGGCGCATACAAACATCTTAGATTTTCTTCAAAATGAGCGGTGCTCCCGTTCGTGCGGTGCGCCTGGTGTGTGAGAAAAGGTGGACCTAAAAGAAAAAGCGGTGCCCGTGAGGCGAGGCGGACCTGAAAGAAAAGGCATGAGAACGTTAAAGAGTGAAGTGTGGGCGTGGATTGTGTATAAAAAAGGTATGTACTGTATGCACAACATTGCTGTTTTAACCCTGAAAATGGCAAAGAGACACGCTTATGACGCTCAGTTTAAGCTGAAGGCAATCAGCTATGCGGAGGAACATGGGAATTGAGCCGCCGCGAGAAATTTCAGCATTAACGAGTCAATGGATTGTAGATGCTTGGACTAACGTGTCTGCTCGTACTGTTATCCGAGCTTTCGCAAAAGCTGGTATCCTTTCTGAGGAGCCGCACAGTACAGACAGTGACTTTGACAGCGAGGAGCGAAGTGGACCTGCTCTGCTGGATTTTGCGCAGCTGTTCGATTCCGAAACAGAGGATGAAGACTTTGACGGATTTGAATAAAGACTATTATCGGTAATGTGCTTGTTTAGTATCGTTACTACATAAATAAATCACAACCAAACTCAGTTTTGCTCCCGATCTATTTTTTAATACGCACATTTGCATGCTTGCGTGTGTGTTGTTGTAAGGCGGTGTGTGACTGAGACTGCGCCTTTTCGTACAGTGCGCCTTATGTGTGTGTTAAATACAGCAATGGCGCACGTACTGTAACTGAGGCTGCTCCTTTTCGTACGGTGCGCCTAATGGTCGTGAAATTACGGTGCTATAAATATAAAGTACAATGTATTTAATATAATATTATACATAATATTATATAATATAATATAAAATACAATGTAAATTCAAAAAAATATGTATTGTTAAAATTAATTTTTTTAATCATGATTCTTCCTTTTGAACCATGGAAGAAGGTGGTCTGTCCACATTCAGGACCCTAAAATTGATGACTAGCTCTCCCTCTAGGATACAGGCTCTATGCATGCCTCAGCCATCACCTTACTGTCTTTTCAGCCTTGTAGGGACATGGTGGCCATCAACTGACCGTTCACTGCTCTGTCTATCTGGACCATCTAACATCACACATCATTCATTAGTGAGTAAGATTGTTTGAAAACTAGTCTCCATGCAATTTAATTTCACTGCAGCTACTGGGTCAGGTATCAACGAAATAGCAATAATTTATGAGACCGTAGAAAAACAGCAGGATCATATACCTTGATGTTTCAAGTCTTCGAAGGCCTTTCATAGTCATGGATTACCACCCCAACTTTTATGTTTAATTCCTTGGCAATTTGTCAAGGGGATCTGGTTTGGTATTTACTGGATTGTATGATGTGATCATGTTCTCTCCAACTCTCACTGGATCAATTTGCAGCAAAATATGAAGTTAGGAAAATCAGCATTTCTAAATGTGAGAACATGGTTCTTCATTAGTAGTGTTGTCTCCGGCTTATGGTTAACCCTGACCCCGAGGTGGTTGTGATGTAACATGCAAAAGAAAGGCTTGTAACAGAGCTGTTGCAAGAAGCCAGGTTGGATGATTTGAACATTGGTTAGGATGTCTCTGAGATGCTTTTACTAGTCAGGTGATCCAGGCATTGGGAAAAGACCCAGAGGTACCCTGGAGGAACTTTGTCTCACAGCTGACTGGGACATACTGTACCTTTGGGTACTCCCTGGTGGGCTGGGAGATGTGGCTGGGGGGGTTGGGAAGTCAGAAAATGTGTGATTTTTCCAAGGACTTCAATGCAAATCTCCTAGTTTGAAACTGCACAAACTATAATCGATCTCTCACTTATTCAATTCGAACCTCCCTCATCCAATGTAGAGTTGAGGAATAAATTGTCTCTTTATATAATCATCTTTAATTTTACAAATATCACCACCTCATTACTGCATTGTCATTGAATGGACTCAGATGTCAAATTTCTTGATCAATTTGCAGCTGTCATGGTTGTTCTAATTCATGGAGTGACATTTACCATGTCTGTAGAAAATTGTTCAACCCTTTTATACAGATTTTTTTGGTGGAAATAAAACGATAAAAAATACTACGAGATAAAAACAATGAGGTCAACAATGCCAGTTCATTCATTATGAGCGCACACATTTTAAATGAGTCTTAGTGAATCCTAGTGAAAGTACAATCAAGTACAGTATCAGTCCCTTCAATGGACACATTGTACAGATGTTTATTATAACACGCTTATATCTTTTTTTTGTCTGTTCAATTTTTCTGTGTATTAATGGACCTTGAGTCTGAAATAAACATGATGAATGAATTAATTAAAATAATATTAGGTAGTTATACTAAGTTTAATGTTCAGAGTTCAATTTGTTTATCATTATATTAAAATTCAAGCAGGAAGCAAAATGTTTCACTGACGACCTTTCCATATTTAGACGGTATCATAATCTCTCAGACAGCTCATAATCATTGACCCCAATACGTTTCTTACATACCCCCTTTATCACCATCATTAACTCTGCTGGTGTCATACTGTGCAGATAACAAACAGCTTACCCACTTAGCAGACTGGCCAAACACTGACACCTCTATCATCTGTTCATCCGCCAATTTTTTTTCCCCAACCATGGCTTTTGGATGTATTTTTATGTTGACCTTCTGCCATGCCCATTTATTGTCCAGTAATGGAGAGTAATAACCCAGTCTGAGGGGAAATCCCAGTGTTAAATCGCAATTGATTTTTTTTTCCTTTCTTTGCAGAATTTTTTAGGACAAAGTCTAAATTTTCTATGCAAAGAAGCTTTGAAATATAATATATGTATATCAACTGTCTACACAAAGTGTCTTGGGAGATCTACTTGTTGAGGTGCTTGCATTGAAATGCCCAAATAATTCTGTTTTTAAATATTCATTCTAAAAGTCACAATAAAAATATCTAGTCATTGGAGTTTAATTTTGTTTCATGCAAAAAAATATATAAACATCCCAAATGTGCTGTTTAATTAAAAATAAATGGATAAAAAATATAGTTGAAAAGAGGTTTAATTTTTTTTTGTCCATACTTTTTTTCAAAAGTTCTGTTTTTTTTTTGTGAAACAAAATCTTTAATCTCTATTGTTTAACTTTAATAAATAAATTTTTAGTGTGTTTTTATCTGCTAGTGCCATCTGTTGGTTGAGACGGGGATTCAAAATTGATGACATTAATTCTGCAAATATTAAAATGCCTGTGTCTTATTTTATTAGAAATAAATCTGGGCAGAGAATGCTTTAATATCAGGAATCAATGTCAAGTCAAGTTAAGTTTATTTATAAAGTTCATTTAAACAACCAAAAAGTACCAAAGAGCTGTACAAAAGAAAACACAGGCATTACAAAGTGCTTTCCACATAGCAACTGAGTAAAATTAATTAAAATAAGTAAAGCTATACACAAGTTCTGTTCACCGTGTATTAAAAGCCAATGAGTAGAAATGACTTTTCAGCAGAGTCTTAAAATATATTCAAAGACTGAGCTGTGCTAATGCCTAGAGGAATACTGTTCCAGAGCCTGGGACAAGCCACTGCAAAGGCTCTGTGTCCTCTGGTTCTCAGACTGGACCATGGAACATCTGAAATCATCTGATCTAAAGATCTCAATGTTTTGGAGGGAACATGGACCGACAGAAGTTCAGAAAGATAAGAAGGACTATAGATAAGTTCTACTTTCAATCAGCTACAATATAAAAGATGACAAATTTTGTCATTTTTTTTTGTTTTCCATGATGCGAAGGAATTCCTTTTAACTACTTTTTACATTGATCAATCAAATAATAAATCTAAGTATAAAGTGATAATAAATGTCAGTAATATGTAACTGTTAAAAATCCCATCCCTATGTTAACATTGTGGAATAATTTTGACAGGAGTTTTCAAACTCCTTTTAGCTCATCAAAACTATCTTTTTTAGAGGATTTTTTCTTTTTTCACAGTGCTAGAAAACAAATACAAAACTTTCTCTCATTTCTCAGCACTTTCAAAAAGGGGTATCTCTCAGGTTCCATCTATAAATTTTCTCGAATTTATTCTCTGAGGCTTTCAATTATATTACAAATTACTTTTTAATCAATTACATCATTTCTCACTGAGACAACCTGTTAGTTGTAATCGATAAAACACTCATGGAATTTGGCAGTGATTAGATTCACTGGAACTGCTTTTTTACTGTTTTAACAAATCATTAAAATTCACCATACCTTATCATTATTAACCAATCATTAAGTTATCCAACTGTTCTCTTCTCATCCTGTTTACAATGGCCTTTTACAAAACACAAAACCTCAAATTTTCCCATAGCAGTGCGCAGCACATCACACGGCAGTAGGCAACATAATCAGCCACAGCTTAACGCTGTATCAAAAGCCTCACAGTTCCTAAACAGCCGTCTTCAGAGGGGGTGACTCTTAAAATGCCTCAGCTTGTTTGTCTCATAGTTAAGTGGTGCACATACCCATGGAAAGATCATTAAATCACTGTTTTACCACTTGGCTTAATCCCTATAACAAAAGAGGTAAGATACAAAAAAAGAAAATGGAGAGAAAAAAAATGGGGGGTGAGATTAAGTAAAAACTTGATGGATCTAAACTGACGGCTCTGTTTTCCAGCGTTGCTAAGGGGAGTTAAGAATCCTGATGCAGCATCTCCTCGGCTGAAGGGTAGCTGCTTGTCGGACATTCCCTGTTATCCCTTCACTGGCCAGCCTCGCTTGTAGTGTCCACTGCTGAGGCCATCTGCCGGATTACCCAGCAGGATGTATTTTTATAGAGAGCATCCTATTCATATCCTCCCTGCAAAGGTTTACATTAAGGTTGAACTCGGGTGCACTTACAATGGCAGATAAAATGAGCCCTATCCTTCTTACAGCACCCCTCCCCATCTTCTCACTGTTTGCGAGACTGATAGCACCGGGTTGAAAGGGAGTGCTTCACCGTGGCATGAAAGAGGATCTCATGCAATGCCACTGTCTGCAGCTGATTCTTTTTCAGGCACTGACAATAAAGTGGTGCCCAGCATAAAAAACATTTGTACGTGCCAAGGGGGATTGTTTCTTCTAATAGGCATCAACAGGCCAACTTCTCTGTGTTACCATACAGGTGAACTCATTCCTGGGAAAATGTGTTTTTCTTTCTCAGCCTTGTAGGCGCGATGGCGTCCCCCTTTTTCCTCAGCCTAAAGGGATTAGTCGTGCCAGTGCTACCCCGGCTGTCACGGTACTGTCTACTTCCCATCTCTCTTCTAGGCCTCTAATGTGATTAATCCATTCCCTGTGGTCCAAATGGTTCTGGAGGGTGGGTATAGTGACAGGCGATGAAGGGGGGCACCTTGTTGGCATGTTCTTTGCCATGCCTCACTCTGTACCATTGGTACTTTTGTTGGGCAGGAAGGACTGAGGTCGAAGGTCTGTTAAAGCGCAAAGCAGTACAAGCGTGTGAGGAAGGGAGTCAGAAACTTGGGCACAAATTAGGAGTTAATGTTTGTATTTAATTTAAAATCATCACTGAAATTTTTAAGGAAAGGCTCTCAGCAATCTGAACTGAGCCTGACTTTAAGAAAAAACTGTTTTGAGTCTGATCAAATTCTGTTTGGACTTCTTCATATGTGGAGCCTTGAATATTTACAGCTTGTTTAAGTGGCGACCATAATGACTGTTCATCCCTATCATCTTTTCAAACATCAGTGTTGTGGGGTTTCGCCTGTTTAACACATGTCACGCTCATTTTGAACTCATCTGTCGCAAGTCTTCTTTAATAAATGGGATGCACAGAGTGGCCAGTGTTCAGATGGTGAGGCCTAACAACCTAAAGACTGTGCACAGAACCCGCTTCTGTAATCCCTTTTACAGTGGAAAACTGTTTTATAATCTTTAGATGATGCATCATGTCACTTCAAAAATGTCATTTTTCACCTGATGTGCCATGATTGAGATAATAGAAAGATGGACAAATTTGCCTAAAACAAGTTTAGGACGAACATTGAACATATTTAGACTTTTTCTAGTTTCTCATGTTGTAAAAACATAATTTTTCAGAAGTAACTATATTTGATGGAAATTTATTTAAACATTTTTTTCTTTTAAATCCAACTGGTGACAAGTAGTAAAACAATGGCTCCTTTTCAGCTCCATGGTCTTTGAAAGAACTTCACGTGAGCCCACAGCCACAGTCGGGCGACGGCACGGAGAATTAAGAGTCTTAATTAAGATTTTTTTTTACAATACAACATGTGCTCTTCATATGCAAGACAACAGGCTTGCACGGGTGGGGAGGATGGGTGTGGTGGATATTTAACCAGCTGCTGGCTCCGAAACAAATGCCACAGTTAACACAAGATCCTTCCAATGAAGGAATGTGTGCCAGTGCAGTTATTTCCTTAGAAGAGTCCTTTTGAAGATCACACATTTCCAAGCCAAGTCATAATTCCGTATGTTCATTTATTTCTATCAAGTGTATACGTCCACATTTAGAGACGTTAGTCAAAGTGAAGACAATTCAACATTGTGGCTGAAAGACAATACCATGCACAAGGGGGTGGCACCCCTTGTGTGTAGACTTGGTTGGTTTCCAATCTTGATATCAAATCCGGTACCATGTAATGGAAGGTGACACTTATTGTATTAGTTTGGGCTAATGAGTGTCTAAAAGCCTGTGTGACTGTATACGCTGAGGAATCTCATCGTGTGTGCTGGGTGGCAGGAAGAAAGGACAATGTCTCTGCAAAATAGAGGAGGCTGTAAAGTGCAGCCTGAAAGAAAAAAAAAGTGAGTCTTCTGCCACTGAAGTTCACCGAAGGCACGTGAGAGAGTTTTACACACTTGAACTGTAATAGAGAAATGAAGAGTAGAAAATGAAGAGGTCGCTTTCTCTGATTTCTGTTGTGATGGACACAATTCTAGGGACCAATTTATCAAACTAAATAATTTTTTTAAAATAAATGTAAATCTCACAAAGCTTTGCCACACCAAAACACCAAAGTTACAACTTATAATTATTAATCAAGGTACTCCACTACGACCGTATCACTTCAATGCCTTCATACATAGAAGCAAACTGTAGCATGATCAGAAAAATGAGGCTCATCTGCATCATTATAATATATTAAAATGAAACAGGTGAGAGTATGTTTGATATCACTGGGTGATCACATACACAGCACATTAGTGTGGAGTGATTCACAGTGCAGTAATATGTATGTTCCACTAGATGGATATCTAACTAAATAAATAGAGCAACTTCAGGTAGAGATGTGAGCTCACTTTTTCTCTACTGACTTTTGAGGGGTTTTTTTTTATCTGTTTGAAAATAAGGAAAAACATGACAAGGAAAAAAAATTACATTTCAAATTTTAACCATGTGGATTATTATATGCAGATGAGCACAACATAGGTGGCACAGTGGGTAGCACAGTGGCCTTACAGCAAGAGGATTGAGGGTTTGAGTCTTGGATGGGGACAAGGTTTGGAACACTGACTTTTCTGTGTGGAGTTTACATGTTCTCCCAGTGCTTGTGTGGATTTTCTCCAGGTACTCTGGTTTCCTCACACTCTCCAAAAACATGCATTAATTGGCCACTATAAAATTGCCCCTAGGAGTGAGTGTGTTTGTGGATGGTTGTGTGTGTGGCCCTGCAATAGACTGGTGACCTGTTTGGGGTGTTCCCTCCTACTCGCCTTGAATCATCTGGAATTGGCTCTGGCACTCCTCGTGATCCTGTTAGCGACCAACGGTTCAGAAGATGACTGAATGAATATGCACAATATATATGCAATAATATACAGATTATTACTTCTAAATTAAACACCCTCAGCCTCCACCCCATGAAAACTTCATCTCCAAAAACTAAAATGTAGAAAATACATGTTGGTCCACATATCCATTTAATTTTTGGAGACTTTGTTGCTCATGACTACAAAATACAGGCAGAAAATAGAAAGATGAAAAACTTAAGCAAAACAAATAGAAAACAAATGAATTTGTGATGTAGATGCACATTGATGAAGGTGTGTTTAGCGGGTTTTTTTCCCCCCAAGATGTCTTGTCCAATGTCATCCATGCCAGTTAGGTTGCCTGTCTCCAATTTTCTTTGCAAGAAACATGAGTAATGAATGATTTTTTGCCTGCCTGGAAACAAGTTTGTATCCAGCTTTTTTACCTGTAATGACTGACATGAGATTCAAATGAGTTGATCCTCTTCCCTGCCGTTTCATCTTTTGTGTTGCTAGAATTTTTTTAACAGTTATGATAACTTGGTATACTTGTAGAGAACTTTTCATTCTCCTTTGAGCAGCCCCACATTCAAACACACCGGTCATTGCTGGAATTCTTGTCATTGTGTTTGATTTATGAATAGTCTAATTTGTTTCCATCTTTAAAAAAAAGGACCTTCAGACTTGATAATGCTTTCACCAAAGCATGACAGTGAAAAAATACTGTTGTGAAACCATGATGCTGTCAAGCGAGGGCACATGGCCCACTGGAGATATAATGACATCAGGGATCTACAATGAAAGCGGGCTTTTTAAACTTCCCATTGCAAGCTAACACTCGGTACACAGGTCAACTCCAATGCACTCATCTGGACATAACTCAGGTTGACACAATTTGACCTCAGCTGATACCCCTCTCTGTTAGCTTTTTGTTTTCCAGTCTCCCCTGGGAGTTGCACTTAATACTATCCTAACACTCTCTATAAAAATTTCTAGTCTTCTAAGCTCTCATTTCTCAACATTTGCTTTTCTATTATGTATTAGAACTCTTAGTCTTTTCAGGAATGGCCCTTTGTAGGCCCTCTGACAGAATTGTTTCTCTTAGCCTGATACTCAAAAGCAAAGCCTCTTTAGTGGCTTGAATTGAAGAGGCTTTTGTCGCTGCCTCAACTTAGATCTTTCACAATCGAAGAAATATCAAAACTATGTTGTGAAACCAATGAAACATATCTGACAGACACATATGTGTTAGCAGTTTGTCCTGAGCTGTTTCTGAAATTTTGTCTTAAATGCCTACACCTAGTTTTTAAAGTGTACCGAATGGTAACGTTTACATGTTGGTCTTTGAAAGCAGCGTTTCTAAAAGTCTCACAGTCAAATGAGCAGCTAAAGAGTAATATGTTAAAAGCCGATCAGCACAGAGAGGTTCTAATCTTGGCTTTCTTCAGGCTTTCAGTCCAGCATAATGCAACACACTGGGGTCTCTTAAACAACTTTTTTTGGATCAAAATCACCTGTTCTGCACACGGGTGTTTCCTACTTTGCCCCTTTTTTGTCTCCAAGCGTTACCTCTGCACAAAATGCAATTCTAATTTACATCCAGAGCATCTAAAAAAATATTAAAATAGCATGTTTATCATGCATATCAAGCATCCTCCTTTTGAAAGCTTTTTGGAATTTTGTCAAAGTGAGATAACTTTATAATGACAAAAAATGCTTGTATTTTCACAAGAAAATAAACTAGAAACTAAGTAAAGAAATCCAGCTGCAGTCCAAAGGGAAATTTTTGGAAGTCCATTTAAATTCTTTAAGGGTTCTGTCATTAGGAAGTAGCAGGTGGATGATTGTACACGGTTGACTGATCAGAAATAGATGCTACAAAAAGCATTCAAGACAGACACACATATGTTCTTCATCTCCTAATTAGCCTTTGGGTTCTGCTTCCTCCTGCAGCATCCCACATTGTTGCAACAAGCTAACAAAAAAGTTTAGTCAAGCCACAAAACCTTCCGTATCTTTTCAAAGAAAAAGGTTTCTTTCTTTTGGGACGGCCAATGCAGCCCTGTTTATTTTATTTTTTTTTACCAATGAATAGGGTAAGATGTGAAGCTATGAATACTGTGAGGTCAACCCACTATGATGCTGTAAATACAAACAGTGCAAGTTGATAATGAGCAAGTCCGGGATAGGGTCGTCTATTCATCCCATTAATCAAAGAAACCACGTAAACAGACAACAGTGTCTCCTGAACAAAGATCGACGTAGAGGGAAAATGTTTGCGACAGGCTAAATAGGAAACTAATGGACACCAGCTCATTTTAATCCTATACATAACCTCAGCTGCTTGCGTTTTGTCGCTTTGTAGAGTAAGATGAAATGGCTTTAGCAGAGAGAGCACTCAATAAGAAAGTAAATACTCACTAGTGAGGAGAATTACTTTTGTCTGGAATTCCTAATTACAGTCACACAATGGGATGTGTGAAAAGTCTTTATTCAAAGCAAAAAAAGGAGGGGAAAAGTAACATAGGTAGTTATTAACAAAAAGAAGTGAAGAAAAAAATACCTACACAAAAATCCACCCTGAACTAAACAGGGCTTAGATGGTCATGGAGAGAACAGGATTTAACTGGGATGACACGCAGCTTAATCGTTTCAAGACTCAGCTTAACATTGCAAGTACAAATTGAGGAGATTTATTTGAGTGTTTTGTAGCCTTTTTCATAAACGATTCATTCCATATACTTTAAAACTTTTCAGGAATATGAAAAAAATCACAACGTTGTTTCATCTAAAGATAAAAAGCAGATGCAGAAGTGTGGACATCTTTAGATTATAGAAACCAAAATTTTCTCACATTCTTCTTGAAAGTATGGGGGGGTCGGCAGGTGTATGGATTGTTCCTAAAATATTATTGTTCTTTAAATCTATTAAATGTCAATTTTAGAATTTTTGTGTGCAATACATTTCATTCATTCATCTTCTGAACCGACTATCCCCAACAGGGTCACAGGGGTGCCGGAGCCTATCCCGACTGATTCAAGGCGAAAGGCAGGGTTCACTCCGAACAGGTTGCCAGTCTGTGCAGTACAATTTCAGCTGTAAAATTTACAAAAGCAATTGTGAACGAAAACACTGAATCATAAAAGAAGATCAACGTTCCTGTGAATAATTTCAAATCCATGTTGTGATGCCATTCATTATGATTAATCTTTTCACAATGCCACATAAAGTATGGGGATCCCTGGTTGTCTTTGCTGTCTAAAGTTTTCTCACCATCAAGTTGCAGTTGCATTTTCAGCCCAAGGGATGTCACCATGTGGATGATTATCTAACAGCAGCTCTCAGTTAAAGAATGCCTCTCATATTAAATGAAACACATCACTCTTCTTTAGTCACTTATACCAAATAAACTATTTAATTTCAAAATAGTTTTTCATGAAGTGTAGAAAAACTCATAAAATATGATGTAAAATTCATTTCTGTTGCACTTTATAAACTCAGACAAGCCAATCTAATGATTTATGTGAAAAACAGTCAAATTGAGAATATTAACTTAAACATTTTATACAAATTTAAAGTATGGAAATAAATCTAAAAAGGTTGATTGTTTGTGTTCAGACAAAATTTAGGAAAAACAATATGATTTTGAAAAAAATAAATCAGTTTAATTTTATGTGTTTGAACATGATGAGGTGAAAATTTTCACTGAGTAAAAAACCGGCAGCATCAACCTCTTCTCGTTCTTTAGTCCTATGTGAGGACGGTCTGCAATTATCCAGTGTGCTAACCCAAAAGGTCAGGAGGACTGATCTAGCTGGCAGAGGTCGGATGGATATTGTAGGGGTAACTCGTTTAGAGCCTAAAATACAAATTAAATCAAAATCAATCATGAATCGACCCGGAGCTGTCACAGAGAAAAAAAAAGCAGAGAAACATTCCTGCTTCCAATTTTTTTGTTGTATTTTTTTAAATGTGACATGACTAGTCTATAAGAAATTTATGAATTAACTCAACTGAATATGGAACACTCAAATGGCATCAAACACACGTTTTTTTTTTTTTGTTGTTTTTTTTTTTTTTTAAGCAAAAAGGAAATTGATGCACCAACAATAAATTCAGTTTAAATACCAGGTAATGTGATCATGATTTGTTTTAACTTTTAAAAGACAAACATTTAAAGATTGGCATTTTTATGGCAGTGAAAATATATCTTTTTTTAAAAGAAATTTTTAAAGTATTTGTCTAAGTAGGTCTTCAAAAAATCAAATAAAATGGTTTAGATTTAATGCCAACATAAGTGAAATTGAATCTAAATCCCAGGACAAAAAGCATTAGCCGGTCTGCATTTTCCTCAAATAGGAACATTATTATAAAAGAAAAAAGAACTTTATCTCACTTTAGCAGACACTATAACCTTTAAATACCTATAGCCGTTTTTAATCCAAATAAAATCAGGACTAATGCTTCATTACCAGGGTATTTTTACATAATGATCCTCACACTGCTGCTGTTAATTTTTTTATTAACACAATTACTGGGCTCTTAGTGGACTGGGTCAGAGAGGTGTAATTACCCCTGCGTCATGCTGGTAAATAGTTGGAGGTGTCTGTGAGCAGGTGGCCCTGAAGGTAAGAGGGAGACATGGGGCACACTGAGGCGGGCAATTACTGGATGAATTTCACTTTAATAAATGTTGAGCTACATTTGGAAATTCAGATTACCGAGTTTTCTGCCTAATGGGTGCTGCACTGAGGCCACTTGAGCAAGAAAATGATCTGAAAGAGGGTTTAATTAACACAAGCTACATGATCCCTGGAGCACGTGACAGAATGCAAAAATGAGAGTTAGAGCATACAGCAAAGGGAGTGCATGAAAATTACAGTTGAGAGAGGAGGGTGAGACGGGGAGGAAGGGCGGTGGGATTTGCTTGCTAACTTTTATTTCAGAGGTTTAAAGTCAGGAACATTACAGACGAAATGAGAGTGAGCACTGAGGCAGATGGATGAAAGAAATGAAACAAGATTCAAAATTATGCCAATTTAACCATCCTCAGATGGTGACTAACTGAATACAAATAGAGTGAAGTTAGTTAGTGTTACTTTAAATAGAGAAGAAAAAACTTGAGTTTAAGATTAAGTGGTCTTAGTGAAATCAAATCGATTTTTGTGATTCAAGTGTAGTTTCTTTACCATGTTTTCAAGTTGTTTTAAAGAAAGTTTGCAAGAACGATTTCACTCGATTCACTTTGGTATCTTGACCATGCAAAAGATTGGTGATTATAGAAAAAAAATGCATATAGCACATGAAAGAAAAGCAAATCCTTTTTAAAATCTATTTTCAATGTGGGAGAAAAAACTGAACTGTGGTCCCAGGGCCATTGGCCTAGTGGTAGAAATACAGTCTTTCGACTGGGAGAACCTAGTTTGATTCCCGCTGGGCCCAAGCCGTTCCTGGGAACACAGAAAAGACATGAAAACAAAGAAAGAGCAGAAAATCAAAACCCAAACTGAACTGTGGCACAAAAATGGCACCAACACAGATTTTTTTATTAAAAAATAAGAAAACAACTGATTACACTTCTGAAACCCACCTGACTGGCTATTACTTTCTCTTTTTATGTTTACCTTTGTTTTTTATTGCAATACCGCAAGAAGTTCCATTAATTTATTTCTGTATTTGACCTGAAATCATCTCTGACCAAATTTATTCCTGTTTGTCATCATTATGGTTTTTTTTTAACGGGTTTTGCTGACTTGTATGTCTTTATTGTCTACTTTACGACAGATATTTTTCTTGCATCATATTCATTAACAAACTAATGATGAGATGAAAATTGACAATTTTGTTTTTTATTTGTTTGTTAAAAAGAAAAAAACTAAGCTTTCAGTGTTTTGTATCACTTTTGCTAATCTTTTAACAAATCCGAAGAAATAATTTGGCGACACAGTGGCCTCACAGCAAGAAGGTCAGGAGTTCAAGTCCCGGGTAGGGACGAGGCGTGAAACACTGGCCTTTTTGTGTGGGGTTTGCATGTTATCCCCGTGTATGTGTGGATTTCCTCCGGGTGGCCACCCACCCTGTAAAACAGGGTTTTTCACTGTGTGGCGTGAGAGATCATCAGGTGTGCCTCGATTGCGATGTAACGGTAGCTCCTAACGATTGTTTTGGTTGATCTTGTGGCGTCTGTGTTGAGAAGAATGGATTAAAGTGTATTTATATACAGTATCTTTCTCAGTATAATATCGCCTTTTTATTCACAGACAGGCAGGCTGTCCTGCTGCTGTAACCATAGCAACCCACTCCGCTATTTTTTGCTGGCAGTGCGCCTCCAGATTTCTTTTGATAAAAAATGTACCTTGGCTTAAAAAAGGTTGAAAAAAGACTGCTCCAAAGACATGTATGTTAGGTTGATTGGCCGCCATAAAAATTGCCCCTAGGAATGAGTGTGTGTTTGCAGATGTGTGAGTGGCCCCGCGACAGACTGGCGACCTGTTCGGCCTGTACCCTGCCTCTTGCCTTAAATCAGCCGGGATAGGCTTCAGCACTCCCCGCAATCCCATTAGGGATGAACAGGTTGAGAAGTGTACAGCAGACTTAGAATGCGTCAGTGCTTCATGGGAATTGTATGGGTCATCAGGAATGTAAACAAATGCAAAATGTCACTTTAACCAACTTTGAAAAACACATCTATTAGTTTGTTATTTATGGGAACAAAGTAGTGTCTCCACAGCAGTTATGAGAGACCAATATAAGATGTGTCTAAGATTTTCAAAACATTTCACACTGTTTTCCAATGTCAAGACACCGAATCGCAAATTGTTCCAGTTGGGTTATGAGTTCCGCCAGCAGTGAGGGAATGTGACGCTTGCTGTAAAGTGCTTTTGGTATCATAAAGGTACAAAAGGCTCTATAGGAAAACTAGGGAAGGTGTCTGCCGTATGAATCAGCGTTCGATATCAAAGTTCAGAGAAAATAGGAGTTTGTGAGATCTTCACGATTTCACATATTTTTTTTAAAAGAACAGATTAATAAATCCATTCATTTTGCAAAGCAGTTTATCCAACAAGCAGTAGCAGGCACTACTGGATTTCATCCCAGCTAGCAGTAGGTGGAAGGTGGGGTACACTTGGGACAGGATGTTAATCTGTTGCAGGGCCACATAGAGACACAAGACCACTCATGCAGACAGGAGTTTTCCTGGAGGCCAGTGGAGAAAATCCCCACACAGAGAAGGAATAAATCTGAACTTCACACAGAACAACGTAAGTGACTCAACCATCTCATCATGAGGCCACAGTGCTGACCAATGTGTTACCCTTAAACATGATCTGATGTTTTGATAATAATATTAATTACAAAATCGTGGTGAGAAGGCCATGCTGTTTGGTCTAGAGACAGTGGCACTGAGAAAAAGATAGGAAACAGAGATGGAGGTAGCAGAGATGAAGATGCTGAGGATCTCTCTGGGAGTGACCAGGATGGACAGGATCAGAGGAACAGCACATGTTAGATGTTTTGGAGATAAAGTCAGAGAGGCCAGACTGAGATGGTTGGGTCATGTGCAGAGGAGAGAGAGAGTACATAGGTCGAAGGATGCTGGGTTTGGAACCACCAGAAAAGTGACCTAGAGGAAGACCAAAGAGGAGGTTCATGGATACAGTGAAGGAAGACATGAAGATAATTGGTGTGACCGAAGAGGATGCAGGAGATAGGGTTAGATGGAAGAAACTGACTTGCTGTGGCGACCCCTGACGGGAAACGCCAAAAGAAGAAGATCTACATACACAGAAAATTATTTATGAATTTATCTATTTTACTAAAAAAAAGGATAATAGAAGAGACATTCTTACCTAAATAGTTCTTCCAGAGGAAAGTGGATTCTTTCTTCTCGTCCCTTCCACCAACAACCGTAAACTACAATTTAATATGATTTAGATTGCACTCAGGTTACACATATTCTCCTGATTTGTCAACATATTTTGTTTCCCACTTTCTTCAAGTTTTTTTGTGCACGCTTCTAATGAAATGACAAAGGATCACAGATTTTTGACCCGTTCCTCTCAACTGACAGTTGTAGAAACAGTGTCCCCTTTTTAAGTGGATCCCCAAGTTGCCTGTATCCTGATAAAGAACATCAGTTTAAAGTGGCATTTATTGTTGACCTTGAAGTGACTGTTACCCCACATTACCTTTCCCCCAAAATGAAGCCATGGTCGACAATAAGTGCTCTTGTTTTTTTATTGTCGTTGGCAGCTTGGATGAGGTGTTTTCCAAAGTGAAATATAGAGGAATGCACATGCACATGAGTAGCTTAGTAAACTGTGGCATTATCACATGTTTGGATAGTTACAACAGACATAATTCAGTGTTGCACCTGTATGATGTGTCATTGAAAGGACTGTGTTTTGGCCTGCAGCTCCTGTCACTTTTTATGTTTTTACTGTATTGTTGCACGAGCTGCACGAAAGCTGCACCACATAGTTCTGTGTTGTGTGTGCACAGAACATTGGGTTTTGTTTTTGTTTAAACACTATATGTGTAGTTTTGTGCATGTCAGGTCCTCATGGTTTTACACACAGTGGTCTCCCTCCACTCTCCACTGGAGCTAAAAGCCCCGAAACAGAACGATAATTGCCCAATTAGGGCCCTCGCTCTGTGGGCCGCAGAGCACTATGCACCTCCACATGCTCACAGAGTCAGATAATTGAGCTGAAAGCAAATGAACGGATGGCAGACAAACAAGCTACTAGAAAATAATTACTTGGAGTGTTTCTTTTCAGTACCTGTACAGCGAATTTCATTATTGTCAATAGCCTCTAAAGCTGCTCGAAACTGTGGTATTTGTCATTTTCATAGAGACTTGATAATGACATTAATTCGTCTTAATGGGTTGGTTCTATTGTTAAAAATAGTAAAATGAGCAGAAATTGTCTTTCCTCAGCAGGTAGAGAGGACTTCACCACACTCCCGTCAGCCATGAGGAGATAATTTGGTGTGCTTGTCAAATTTCCAATAATTTGTTATATGGAACATGAGTAATGCTAATACCATTAATGTCCATTTTCCTCTAAATTCATTACTGCCCTTTTTCCCTTTTATCTTTTAATGTCTATGCCATTTTTCTGTGTTTCAAGAGGTTAGATCAGGAATGATTATAAACATGCACTTTGGCCTCAAACACAGATAAACAGATATAAACATATCATTTAAAACGTCTGAAAGACATGTCTGTTGATCATTTTTTCTGGTAAACAGATGAACTGTGAGTTAAACGGGAAATATAGCTGTGGTTATGAAAATGATAAATATGTTCCACTAGTTTTTATTTTAGAAATGTATAAAAAATTATGCTTTCTTCTTTTATTGTCATATAAACATAAATATGTATTTCTGACCACATGCTTGTATCTGCATTCCCATGAAGCAAATTACAAATTTTTGTTTTTCTTTAATTTATCACGACATTCTCAATTTAAGTATAAAATGAGGACATGTAACAAAGATTAGTTTAAAATGATTATTCTACTACATATATCTGCAGAGGTTTATAAAAAATTGGTTATGGAAATGTGACAAAAACCAAATTTTTTGTGATGTCACAGAAAAAGCATTGGACAGAACGCTGTTTTCTTTTAAAGACTGATTTTTTATATTTATTTTCTGCATTTATTTTCCAGACAGTAAATTATTTCTTTCAAAATTCCACTTGATCAAAATTTTAAATGAATGTAATTCCAAACAATCCATACCAGATGAGCCAGTTAAAGAGGATAATGTCTGATTCTAAGCCACATACGATTACATTCTTTTATCTTATTTTAGAATTCATAATTCTATACAAAAAAAAATCAATTTGAACAAATTCGATTGAAACCACATGTCAAAGTATTATTTAATATGAAGGTAGATTTTCTTAGCACTGGTGTTTGTGACTGTAACACAGTAAAAAAAAAAAAAGAGGACAATCGTTATTAAGTCTATAGTGCTTTTATTTATATCTACAAGTGAAAAGATAAAAAAATCTCATCCTTTTCCTCCAACGTAAAATGAATGGACAGCATGGTGTGAAGTGTGTCTGATGTGCTGAAAAACTTCAGTGCTGCAAAGTGATTTTCACATCCTCGTTTGAAAATGATAAACTATACCCTTCTATTTTTTGTAGATCAAATACTACTACTAATAATAAATTGGATGCAACCGTTTGACAGATTAAAAATTAACTGAAAAATATATATATCAAAATATATGTGAAATATACATTTCAATAGAGTTAAACATTTTTTAAAATATATTTAGATTTTTTCTATGTTAATGTGATTTACCAAACTCTTAAACACACTTTAATGAATGTTGAACTATTAAAATTATTCTTGTGTTGCTTATCACTGCTCCACAAATCTAAAAAATATATTTTAATTCTTAAATTATTCAAAATGTTTTATGACTTCAAAAATAAAAGCTAGTTTTCATTTTCTGGGACAGTTAAAACTAATTTGTAATCAACTGTCAATCCTTATTTTGAGCATTTCGAAGTTCTATGATCTTCCTCAGGGATGGCACAAGCCTGCAGAGGGCGTTAGAAAATTAATAAACTAAAATAAAAACCCAGTCTGCAATCAAAATTGGTCATTTTTCACCAAGAATATGGTTTATTTTATTTCATTTATAGGAATATGTCTTGCCAGAGTAAAACGTTATCATTCAAACAATGTTTTTCTTTTGCTGAAAAGGTAATTTTGTGATTTCAGGTGTCTTAGTGTTTCTTTTCTATTATTTTTTTCACTTTTCTCCTGAAATACACTTGGAGAAAAAAGGCAAGACACATTAATCATGGTTTATACCTAAGAAAAAAACTGGATGCACCACCCATATCAAATCAGTATTTTTACAACGACTTAATTCTATTCTGAAAATGAAAAAAATCCAGTATTAGAGCTATCAAACATTTTGAAAATGTCTTACAATCTCATTGTCTTACACACATTTATACAAAACTAATACCGATACACTTGAATTCTATGACTTTTTTTTTCTGTTCAATTACAGTACATTTGCCATACCAGGAAACACATGGACTATCCAGTTTATAACAGATTGATGAACTAAAAAAACAGTGTTAAAAAGACTCCTCACTGAAACAACATTACATCTGTTCTAAACCACCACCACCAACAACAAAAAAAATATCTACAGTAATTGGCAGAAGATGTGATAAAGAAATAAAGCAAAATCAGTTTTTGAATCTTTATTTATTGAAAATGAAATATTTTGATCAGTAACATTTACAAAATACAAAACAGCAAAAAAATGTACAAAACAATTATTACAGAAAAATGCATCATTTGTAATTTTTTAAAAATATTAAATTATGTTTTTTTTAAATAAATAAATAAATTACAGCACAGATTTAAATATTTTTACACAATGAGATTCTCTGAAAGTAAATGTTATTTTTGAAACTGGTCATTTTATCAAACGTCCCTAAGGATGTCTCATCTGATCATTTATGGTGTTGTGGCGTTCACGTGGCATTTGTTTACACATTGTTTTTTTAAATCCCGTCCTGTCCAGCATTGTGACAAGCGGAATGATATCCTCTTTGTCAAGTTTTGTGGGGCAAATTTGCTCTACTAAGGTCAACACAGTTAGCCAACCTTGGCAAGTATTTTCTCATTTTGCATTTCATGTTTGATCCTAAATACTTGCGTTTTTTTACGTTGTTTTTTTTTTTTTTTTTGCTTGACCAGACAGGAAGATAGAAAAGAAAGAAATGGAAGTGAGAATGAAGAGGAGTGGGATGAAGTATATACAATAGGGGATAAATTGAGGGGATAAACTACAACAATCTATTGTTACAATGTTAAGCATCAAAACCAACTTACTAAATCATCTGGAAAAAAAAAGAATAAAATAAGAAACACAAGCGCTCAAAACAGAATTTAAACACACAAAGACAACCTTCTACAACTAACCAAATATGATGTAAAACACAAACCAATGTTGATTGGAAGCAGGGAACATAGCAGACAGTAAACAGTGTAACACAGTGTGCGTGTGTAAGTGAAAGTACCTGCATGCTCTCGTTAAAGGTAACAGTTCTTTCCCAGCCCCAAAAGGCCAGAACGGAGGGGCGACATACACAAGTGGCACAGGCGACACAGACACCCTAGTTCTGGGATGCTGAAGCCCAAGCAGAGGAGACAGTCCCTATGACCAGCGTGGTGTAGATGAGGCCCCCCTACAACCATGATACAACCTTGACTAATAACAAATAATACACAAGTACAGATTGCAGAAAGATGGCAAATAACATTTAGATGTGGATGGTTTATCTCATCTTTATCAATACTTGTGCCTCTAACTACTAACATATTGATAATAATCTCAGAAATAAAGACATAAAGAATAGATCAAAACTAGCTGGTAGTGTCCAAACAGTAACACCACAATTTCCAAAAAAATGTGGCAAAGCTTGTAGCTAAGAGAAACAAAACACATGCAAAATAAATTAGGCAATTGGCATATTGATCATTTCTAGGAAAGCCATGGAGGTTTTTTTTTTTTTTTTTTGTAGAATCTTATCTTTTTCTGAAGTTTCCATGCTTTTTGTGGACATCCCATTGGATTATTTCCAAGTGGCTACTCATTCTGTGAAAAAAATAAAAACGACACATTAATTAAACAAGTCTCACTGCACGATATTAGCTTTTTAGACCAATCATACACAATATGTAGTACTTTCTTGGGGCTTGCCGTGAGGAGATACGTATAATCATCCCAAATTAATTTCTTTCACAGGAACTTTGGTTACTATTAGTCAACTAGATTGCTTTTAGTAGTGATAAGATGAACAACAGCAGTGTGTTGAACGCACAAACTCAAACCCCCCATTAGTGTATAAATGAGAAAAATAAAAATGATCAGTACAAACTATGTTGGATTGTGTTTGAACGTGCCGTGCAAAACTGAGCTCATGAGGTATTGAAACATATTATAGGGATTTTGTGGAATAAGAATGAAACTGTTTGCTAGTGTCTGTTAACTTTCAACTTCAAACTTTACGAGGAGGATGAATAAGAACAAGTTTTCCCAAATCTGGAATGTTTTATTTTAGCTCCAGCTGTGCCACAAATACCACCATGTTTGATCATTTACACTTTTCTCAAAATCCGCATAAATTGGGGAAATAAACACACACAGTAATTGGATCCTATTTCAAGTCTAGCAATTAAATAAATATTACACAGGTTTCAACTGATGATATAGGGCTTAGAAATTTCTATCTTTGTTCTATTTTGTTTGTAATGATTTTTGAACTACTATAGAGGTCACTATTGAGTGATCAGCGTGGTGTCAAATCAGTGTCAACACATAATGTCTCAATCATCACCAGTTTTTAGATAACTTGACCATTTAGTAAATGCTACCCTCAGTTTCACACACTCCCCACTTATATTTCATCCCAATTCTGTTTGACAAACATTTTCTTTACCTTTTATTTCCTTCAGCTACTTTTTCCCTCCATTTCTTCTGACCTGAACTCCACTTCAGACGTTAGTCCACAAGCATCCTTTAGAGTCCTCCCATTTACTACGAATTAACCAATGAAGATGCAGCTTTTTTGATTGACGGCACTCTTTACTAATGAAACCAGCAAGGCATCATTTACACAAGGTTCAAAGTTCACAAATTTTGAATTTCAATTGCAACTCGGAAACAAAAAATCAAAGATGGAATTTTTTTTAACTGAAGAACTCCCATTTTTTCCCCCTAGAGATGTTTCTAAATCTCATGCTTGTGGACAAAAAGTTTCTATTGTGCTGTTGTTCTCTAAAAAATGTCAAGGATCTTAACCTTTTAGTTTTGTTAACAAGACAAGTTACTTTTAGAGTAGCTAATCATTTTGTAACTAAACTTTAATAAAGCTGAAAAGTTTGACTTTGAAATGTTTGGCTCTGAAGTTACTAAAATGTAAACTAGAGATGATTTTGATTCAACCATCAGACTGATTTACATGCAGTGAAATACCTCAAATACTTCAGAAAAAAGCAGAACTAAAGATAAAAAATTACAATAAATTTAATTCCACACGTGCATTAAAATAAACTGACTGAAATAGTTGTATAATTTATCAATTTTAATACATATATTAAATTATTTAAAACACTCTAAACATTGATAAAAGTCTGTGAAGTTAAAGAATGCTTCTTCAGTTGTTTTGGCTTGGATGAGAACACTTTTTTTTTTTCCCAAAATAGGAATTCTCTCATTTAAAAAAACCCATCAATAATAATTAAATAAATAAGAAACTGAACTTTAAATGAGACCCTGTTAAGATAGTCTCTAAAATTTGAATGGAAATTGTGCTGATATTTTTATGGGTAGGCAAGTGTCCTGTAACTGGAGGGATGAGGGTTCGATCACCTGTCTGGAGTTCATGTCAGAGGTTTATGAGCATGACACCAAACCCCTAATTCCTCTTGCTGGTGTTTTGCACTTTGCATGACTGCTTCTACTCACAGGTATGAATGTGTGTGTGAATGGGTGAATGTGAGCTACAATGTAAAGTACTTTCAGTGCTGGTGAAGGTAGAAAAGCATTTTATAAGTAGAATCCATTTCAGTTTGATGTGAATAAATAAAAGACAATAATTATAGATTTTTTTTTTTTAGGTATTGCCTTTGTGTGTGTTTACCTTGAAAAGTGTGACATTATGCTCTGTCAAAATTCTCCCTTATTTTATATTTCTATTTAAAATGGCTTAATATTATATTTTTAATACGATCTTTTATTTTGGCTACTGAGAATCTTTCAATCATTTCTCCAGCATACTGTTCATACTGTTCAACTACGGCTTCCATGTGTTTTTCTGTGTGGCTGTTGACCCAATTCGGTCAGTGTGATAGTCTGACGTTAAAGATAGACTAATGTCCAGAGTAAATACAGTAGAGGATTGTTGATCATTACTCAATGACTATTTGAACATATTACTGGAGTTGTTTTTTTTTTTTTTTTAAAGATGTTTTTGATGTTTTTGAATAATTTGTGTGGAAACCATTCACTTTTCCAGTAACATTTGTTTACCAGAGCTAAACTTAATGGAATATACAGTATGCCATATTTACATCTGCCTCTATTTAAGAATGTTCGTGATGTCTAACGACCTTTTCGAAAAAAATAAAAAGAGATATGGGACATAAGACATGACCAGAAACATGATGCTACTTCAAGATTTAAGTAGCTTTGTTGTTGTTGCAAAGAAACAATGGAATTTTGTTCCGTACCTTCTCAATAAGCTTACAAAGGAAATAAATGTTTAAATATAACAATTAACTAATTAATAAATTAGGAAAAATCTATTTGGGGTTGCACTGTGGGCTCACAGCAAGAAGGTCAGGGATTTGAATTCTGGAGTGCGGTGGGGGTAGGGGAGGCTTTTTTTTTTACCGGGTTTTCTCCCCGTACTCCGATTTCCTTCCACCCTCCTAAAAATGTGTATTAGGTTATTTGGCCACTATGAAATTGCCTCTAGGAATGAGTGTGTGAGAATGGTTGTCTGACTGTGCCCCCACAACAGACTGGCGATCTGTATGGGTTGTACTGAACAGGCTCCTGTGTACTAAACAGGAACCTATGTCAGCCTGCTGGGATAGTCTCCCGCACTCCCCGTGACCCTGGGATAACTGGTTCAAAAGACGAATAATCTATTTGGATAATAATTACTTGGTGGATATATTGATTACACGTTTCGCTAGGTTAGTTATTTGAATAATTTAATTATAGCCATCGTGTGGATTTTCTATAGCTTAAGATTCAAACAGCTTTCTGGTACTTTAAAGGTGGATGAAATAAAGACAGCGTGGTAAATGGATGGATGGATAGATTTCTCAGCATCTATAATACTTTGTCTTGTGGTACAAACTCTGACTTGTTGAGTTTCTATTTGTATTTGATGTACTCTACCAGAAGTTAGCTATAAATCATTTTACCTCTTCCAAAATTCAACACATTAAAAAGATCGTTTTCAGCATGCATCCTCAATAACAAATCTGAAAAAAATATTTATATGCATGTAAGTGATTTTTTAGTCAGTATTTAGTTGTGCTTGAGTCTTTTTATATTATGTAGAATGGTATAAAGTGCTTTGAAGTACCGGAGGATCATTGTTTGACTTGATGACTGCACTGATGACTCATTTGCGAGTCCTGGCTTCTTTTTTAGAGCTTCTTATGCAACACTCTGTTGAATAATGCTTTTTAAATAGAGGCACTTTTGCTTCACTCATGGCCACTAATGGGAAATTGTGTCTGAGTGTGAAGTATACTGTTTTTGAAACAGCAAATATGAAAGAAACAGGAATGAAAATGATGACAAAAATACTCAAGCTACTCAAAAAGAATAAGTCACATGTGAAAAAGTTAGAAAACTCCTTTTACATTTCATGTGGATGGTGAAAACATTACAGATAATGAAAGATAAAGGAGGGAGGGATAGTTTCAGAACACTTGAACAAGATGTAAAATTGTTTGAAAATGAAAACACTCCAACTGTCTTCAGCTTTACTAAAGAGTTTCCTAAAAGCAACAAACATCACTAAAAACAAACCTACCTTTAAAGTGATCTATTCCTCTGGCCAAAATAGGCAAACGATCAGCATGTGAGACAAATGAAGTTCAGGTTGCATTGCTAACAATCTGCATTGGTTAACACAATGGCCTCACGGTAGGAAGGTCGGAGGTTTGAGTCACGGGTGGGGACAAAGATTGGACAGCTGGCCTTTCTGTGCAGAGTTTGCATGCTCTCCCTGTGTATGCCTGGGTTTCCTCCTGGTTGTTCGATTTTCCCCACCCTCCAAAAAAAATGCATGTTAGGTTGATTGGCCGCTATGAAATTGCCCCAAGGAATGAGTGTGTGTGTTGATGGTTGTGTGTGTGTGGCCCTGCAACAGACTGGTGACCTGTTCGGGGTGTACCCTGCCTCTTAACTTGAATCAGCTGGGATGGGCTCCAGCCCCCCTGTAACTTCGTAGAGATGGATGGTTTCGAAGATGGATGAATTAAAGAACAAATTATTCATTTAGACACTATTAGGTTTTAGGTTGATTGGGGAAACAGCACTAAATATGAGCCAACATATTGTTTTTAACATACAATACAAATGATATGTATGTATCATCTTTCAATTATTATTATTGTTACAAAATAATTGAATGTCTCTACTTTGTTAAATACACTCAACAAAAATATAAACGCAACACTTTTGTTTTTGCTCCCATTTTTCACAAGATGGACTTAAAGATCCAAAATTCATTCCAGATACACAATATTACCATTTCTCTCAAACACTGTTCACAAATCTGTCTAAACGTGTGATAGTGAGCACTTCTTCTTTGCTGAGATAATCCATCCCACCTCACAAGTGTGCCACATCAAGATGCTGATCTGACATCACGATTAGTGCACAGTTGTCCCTTATACTGCCCACAATAAAAGGCCACCCTGAAATGTGCATTTTGTTTTTGCTTTATTGGCGGTCTGGGGACTCAGAACCAGTCAGTATCTGGTGTGACCATCATTTGCCTCATGCAGTGCAACACATCTTCTTCGCATAGAGTTTATCAGATTGTCTATTGTGGCCTGTGGAATGTTGGTCCACTCCTCTTCAATGGCTGAGCGAAGTTGCTGGATATTAGTGGGAACTGGTGCACGCTGTCGTATACGCCGGTCAAGCACATCCCAAACATGTTCAATGGGTGACATGTCCGGTGAGTATGCTGGCCATGCAAGAACTGGGACATTTTCAGCTTCCAAGAATTGTGTACAGATCTTTGCAACATGGGGCCGTGCATTATCTTGCTGAAACATGAGGTGATGTTCATGGATGTATGGCACAACAATGGGCCTCAGGATCTCATCACGGTATCTCTGTGCATTCAAAATGCCATCAATAAAATGCACCTGTGTTCTTCGTCCATAACAGATGTCTGCCCATACCATAACCCCACCACCACCATGGGCCACTCGATCCACAACATTGACATCAGCAAAGCGCTCACCCACACGACGCCACACACGCTGTCTGCCATCTGCCCTGAACAATGTAAACCGAGATTCATCCGTGAAGAGAACACCTCTCCAACGTGCTAGACGCCATCGAATGTGAGCATTTACCCACTCAAGTCTGTCACGGCGACGATCTGGAGTCAGGTTAGGACGACGAGCATGCAGTTGAGCTTCCCTGAGACGGTTTCTGACAGTTTGTGCAGAAATTGTTTAGTTATGCAAACCAATTGTTTCAGCAGCTGTCTGAGTGGCTGGTCTCAGACGATCTCGGAGGTGAACCTGCTGGATGTGGAGGTCCTGGGCTGGTGTGGTTACTCGTGGTCTGCAGTTGTGAGGCCGGTTGGATGTACTGCCATATTCTCTGAAACGCCTTTGGAGACGGCTTATGGTGGAGAAATGAACATTCAATGCACGAGCAACAGATCTGGTTGACATTCCTGCTGTCCGCGTGCCAATTGCACGCTCCCTCATGCTTGTGGCATGTGTGGCATTTTGCTGTGAGACAAAACTGCACATTTCAGGGTGGCCTTTTATTGTGGGCAGTATAAGGGACACCTGTGCACTAATCATGATGTCGGATCAGCATCTTGATGTGGCACACTTGTGAGGTAGGATGGATTGTCTCAGCAAAGCAGAAGTGCTCAGTATCACACATTTAGACAGATTTGTGAACAATGTTTGAGAGAAATGGTAATATTGTGTGTCTGGAATGAATTTTAGATCTTCAAGTCCATCTCATGAAAAATGGGAGCAAAAACAAAAGTGTTGCGTTTATATTTTTGTTGAGTGTAACTTTTAGTTTTATTTGAAGATGTTCCGCCCTATAATGTTTCCAATCTTCATGCAAAGAACTTTAAAAGTCTCTGACATGCTAATGCTGCAGTTGTGAGATGCAAAATGTTACCATAAAATTTTTAATTCAGCATTTTCTGTAGTAGGAAAATCCTTGATTTGTGGAGGAACAAACCAAAACAAATCTCCTTCAGTTTGGACATTTTACCTTTCTTTAAATCACTGCACCAGGTAGTTAATTTACCAATTTCAAAGGTTCCAGTAGATTATGTTCTTCGATAATGACATGACGCTGTGGTGTTAAAGTTCTTTTAGTTGTGTTTGGATTAGAATGCTGAAAAATTTTACAATTACACTTGGTAGCGACAATTTCCCCATTTATTCTGCAATGGATGAATCTGTTCAACTCAGAGTGACTTTTTAAAGTTTTGGGTTTTTTTTTTGCAGATGGAGGATTTGGGGAACATTTATTCTTTTTTGCCTCCTTGTGAGGAAAAACCTGTCAGTCAACCTAATGCATTATTGGCAGAAAAATCCAATAAACTGCATTAACCGAGTATTTAAATTAAATTTAAAAGGCATGCCAAGTGCCTCATTTGAATAATTCATTGATGGTGTATCTCCACCTGCTTCTGCGTCTTTGGCAATGTCTGAATTTGTGTGACGGAGGGGCTGAATAGTGATGTGTGACACACTCCTGATGAAAAATAACAGTGGCCCTTAGATCCTCACAACAGCTGATGAAGAATCACTGACTTTTATTAGTGCCAAATAAAAGGATGTGATAAAAGAGTCAAAGACTGAGGGAGAGAAAGAGGGATTCAGAGGGAGGGGCGGAGGAGTGCAAAACAAGGCCCCATCCATCACATGAGTTGAGAAGACACATTCCACTGCCCTTAGCAAGAGGATACATTCACTCAAAGTCACAATAGATGGAGAATCTGGGAGAAGCTGGGAGGGGCACCCATCAACACACAACCTCTTCCTTGGGTTCTCTGTGCACACAAACTCAATGTGCTTTCCCCTCCAATTCACTCCTCTCTATAGGCATGACAAATGTACATTTTTCTACAGATGAATGTGTTCATATTTAAAACAACAAAACACATGAAACACTAAATCAAAAGATTTTGTAAATCGATTTTTTTTTCTCAAAAAAGCACTTCCCTCTGATATCTGTTTGTTTATCTTCTCTCTGTGTCTCCTTTAAATAAGAGTTAGAGAAATCTGAGCATTGGTTGTAGCATGATTCTGTGTGGTAGAGTTGGAGGGGATATTAGGGTGGAGGGAGCAGGTGATGGCTTTCTGGAGTGCACTCATTTACACTCCTCCTTTTCTCTTGCTGAGCAGCGTGAAGAGGTGGGAGAGATGAGGGGCCGCCTCCTCTCACTCCTATGAGCTGCACCTGCCAGGGTGAGAGGATCAATTGTGAACTCTGACCTTATACCAACCACAATTATAACATGTACCGTGTAATATTTACATCATACATTAGAGAAGGAGAAAACTAAACTTTCTAAATGCACACTGCAGCAATGAAATATTATTTCTCACTTCAAATTTGAAAAAGAAATTTGCTAAAATCTTACCACTGTGGTGAAAACGATGCCAGGTAAACTTTTTGAAAAAATTGAATATTCCTTAAGTTATGTGCACATGCTTAAAATGAAGGGTTATCCGACATGTTAGGATCACACAATTATATATGTTTTGGAAACATTCCTGATCAAAATGAAAATACTTGTTGAAAAATGACAAGAATTCAAATTTTAAATATTGAGTCTTTGGAAGGCAAGGCAAGGCAAGGCAAGTTTATTTGTATAGCACAATTCATACAAAATGTAATTCAAAGTGCTTCACAAGAAAGAAAAGAAAAAGAATGCATTAAAATCACAAAACATAGAATCAAAAAGTTTAAAAATTAAATAAATAAAATCATTAAAACAGATTAAAAAAAGAGCAATTAATAAAAAGCACAGTTAAACAGAACTGTTTTCAGCCTAGATTTAAACATTGTCACAGTAGAGGCCTGTCTCACGGCTTCAGGAAGCTTGTTCCAGACTTTTGCAGCATAAAATTGAAATGCAGCTTCTCCATGTTTAGTCCTGACTCTAGGCTCCAGCAGGAGGCCGGTCCTGGAGGTCCTCAGAGTTCTAGATGGTTCATAAGGTACTAACATGTCACAGATGTACTTTGGTGCTAGACCATGGAGAGACTTAAACACAAGCAGAGCAGCTTTAAAGTCTATTCTCTGAGCCACAGGAAGCCAGTGCAGAGACTTTAGCACAGGACTAATGTGATCGTATTTTCTAGTTCTTGTGAGGACTCGAGCCGCAGCATTTTGAATAAACTGCAGCTGTTTTAAAGCCTTTTTGTTCAGACCAGTGAGTAGACCGTTGCAATAATCTAACCTACTGGAAACAAATGCATGGATAAGAACCTCTAAGTCTGTTTTAGAAACCAAACCTCTGATTTTGGCAATGTTTTTCAGGTGGTAAAAGGCTGCTGATGTAATTGATTTGATGTGACTGTTGAAGTTAAAGTCTGAGTCCATTATTACTCCCAGATTTCTAACTTGATTTGTCGGTTCCAGAGAGAGAGATTGAAGGTAACTGATGACACTTTCTCTTTGTTTCTGTGGGCCAAAGACAATGATTTCAGTTTTGTCTGAGTTTAGCTGGAGAAAGTTATTTTGCATCCAGACTCTGATTTGTTGAATACAGTGACAGAGTGAATCCACAGGTCCATGTTCACCTGCTGTCAGTGACACGTAGATCTGAGTATCATCTGCGTAATTGTGATAGGACACGTTATTACTGGCTATCAATTGCCCTAACGGCAGCATGTAGAGGTTAAACAGCAGGGGTCCAAGAATTGACCCCTGGGGAACCCCACAGGTCAAAGGCATGTGATATGACACACAATTTCCAATTTCTACAAAATACTTGCGTCCTTCTAAATAAGATTAAACCAACTAAGCTCAGTACCAGAAACACCAACCGAGTTCTCTAACCTCTGTAGAAGGATCCCATGATCTACAGTGTCAAACGCAGCACTCAGGTCCAACAGGATTAAAACAGAGACTTTGCCAGCGTCAGTGTTCATACGAATGTCATTTGTTACCTTGATCAGAGCTGTCTCTGTACTGTGATGAGGTCTAAAACCTGACTGGAAGACATCAAATGAGTTGTTCACTAAAATAAATTTTGTCAGTTGTTGGTAAACAACTTTCTCAAGAATTTTTCCTGTAAACGGTAAGTTTGAAATAGGCCGATAGTTTTTAAGTACTGTAGCATCAAGACTGCTCTTCTTTAAGAGTGGCTTGATGACCGCAGTTTTAAAGGCACTTGGGAAGGTTCCGGTTTGAAGTGACACATTGACTATTTGAGTGATTGGTGCCAACATGCTGGTTAACACAGATTTTAGAAATCTGGTCGGTAATATATCAAGAGAGCAAGTAGATGAACTCAGACTAGGAAAGCCTCAACATGCACATACGCAAGTTAAAAGTAAGTTATAACCACAGCATTTAAAAAACACATCTTTGCAAAAATTGTGGCTTCAATGTCATTTTTCATCAGGCATCCACACTATCATGACTGGATAGGACAGGATCAGAAATGAGTATATCAGAGGAACAGCACATGTTAGAGGTTTTGGAGATAAAGTCAGAGAGGCCAGACTGAGATGGTTTGGACATTCACAGAGAAGAGAGCCTGAGTACATGGGCAGAGGGATGCTGGGTTTAGAACCACCAGGAAAGAGGTCTAGAGGAAGACCAAAGAGGAGGTTCATGGATACAGTGAAGGAAGACATGAAGATAGTTGGTGTGACCAAAGAGGATACAGCAGATAGGGTTAGATGGAAGAAACTGACTTGTTGTGGCGACCCTTGAAGGGAAATGCCGAAAGGAGAAGAAGAAGAAGATCCACACTATCATGACCAAAATGTCATTTGACTATGAATCTCTTTTGGAGTGTTGAGTTGCACCTATGGGGCGTCTTTCTGAGATTGCTGCTGAGTTTGGAGACTTCTGAAGACTTCTTGAGACTTCTGAGACTTCTGAAAAAGTGCAGATGATACTGTCAGTATTTCCTAAGATGCCTCAGAAACTTTAAACTGACATTCAAAGTAAAACTACTTAGAAATGTTTACACCTGTTATATCGAGGGCACGTGGAAACATCGTCACCAGGGTGGGAGACATCGAGACCTAAATGAAAGGTGTGTTCAGTCACCTAATCATTGGAATGCCCCTTTTCAAGCATCAGGGCATGCAGTATGTATCCAATGCTGCAGGTTCAGGACTAGAAAGATTCAGTCATTTATTCATCTTCTGAACCTCTAACCCTGTTGGGGTTCCAGGGGTGCTGGAGCCTATCCTGGCGGATAGGCTAAAGGGAAGGTACACCCCAAACAGGTCGCCAGTCTGTTGCAGGGCCACACACACTCATTCCAAGAGGCAAATTTCATTGCGGCCAATTAACGTAACACACATGTTTTTTGGAGGGTGGGAGGAAACCGGAGTACCGAGAGAAAACCCACACATACACAGAGAGAACATGCAAACTCCACACAAAAAAGACACTGTTACAAACCTCGTCCCCACCCGGGATTCAAACCCCAACCTTTTTGCTGTGAGGCCACTATGCTAACCACTGTGCAAACGTGCAGCCAAAGGCAGCTTTGACACTCTTTTTTTTTTCAAGCATTATTGGAGAGAAAAGCTCAGAGGTTGAAGAATGAATCTACTTAGTTCTGAGCCTTAACTCAAAAGCACTTTGCCAATATTTGTCTACTCTTGTAATTTTCTTTATTTTACTGCTGTACTTATCCTCATTTTAAATCTGAATATTCATGCATTCATCTTCTTTACCAATTTATCCAACTAGGGAGTTAGGTCCTTGGAGCAGACACCTAACCCTAGTTGCTCCCACCATTGGTGTCGTCATGGCTACCTGCTGTGGTGCAATGCAGCAAGGGAACTTCCCCAATGAGGGATCAATATATACGGTAAAAAAAAAGATTCTACTGTTCAAAAGCCTGTGTAATCAATCTATTTAACCACCTATTTATAACCATGTATCTATAGTAGAAAAGCATGAAACAGATACAGTATGGATAACCTACTGTATGAATACAAAAGGTTGTGTGATGTTTTCTGATACACAATGAGAACTCAATAATCCATAACAATTATGAGCAGGATTACCACTAATGAGAGTTTTCCAAAAGTTTCCCCATCAGTTTCCATCCAGCTCATCAATATCTCTGCAGTTGCAACTTAGATGTTGTGTTGTTTACTGACTTCTGGCAGCTCACACTGATAAGGATGCATATAAGACAGTTGGAGACACCCGTCATCACAACACCAACTATTTGGTGGAGAAATGCAATCCACCAATGTCCCAGTCTGCTACTAACTGGTTAGCCTCTGCTGCATTTGTAATAAATATTCCCACTCATACCGTGAGACAGTTTTGTCAAAAGACTAATTACTGTTGCAGTTATACAAAAATTTATGGCATGGCAGTTAAAACAGTAAATTTAAAGATTTTTATTGGAAAACATTCTGTAAAAAACGTTAAAAAGTGAAAAAAACAATCAAATAAGATAACGGCATCCATAATTTGAAACAAATAACACATCGTTTTTTTTTTTCACAATTTTAAATTTACCATGGGTTTGAGTTGCCTGTCTCACCGCATCAACAGTCAAGTGCATTCCAACTGGCGCTCATTCAAGAATTAGGCCTTTTTACATTTGCGGTCATGGCATTCTGCTGGCAGTGAACTGGGTACAAACGGGTATTATTCAGAGTGATGAGAATTATTTGGGGTTTTTGTCAGGACTAAGAGTAGTGTGAAAGTTGGTGTCAGTGGACCCCTGGCCTAGATTGGCTCAAAGCCAGTGTGTTTGTTTCTATGGTAATGGAGAAATAGTAACTAGCTCCTGGCAGCGTCCCGCCGCGTGTCGCCTTTTCAATGGAGTGCATCTGCAGAAAATAGGAGACCCTGAGAGATGGGCAGTGACCCGTCATCACACCAACTCTCACATATACGGTGATAGACGCTGAATTAGCCTAAAGCTCTCTTTCACACTGCTTACGTCATAACTCTTGAGAGTAAGTTGAGACAGGGCCATATATTCCCTGTTTTGATAAAAAGCTGAGTGTGAGACAGAGTAAAGAAGCCGTCACAGAGGTCATTAGGATGAAGGGGGGTAGAGATGAAATGCAACAACTGAGTGGGGGTAAAAATATCCAACAAAAGCTTACTCCAAATCACAATACCACCAATAGAAATTAGAGAAGAAAAGAGAAAATTAACTTATAAAAATCATACTGGGGGTTTGCGCTTACTCATGCAAATGTACCTAAATTTTTGTTCTCTTCTCCGCAGTGTTGATCTCACCCTGGAGACCAAGGTTCTACGTTATGTACAGTTTGGAACTGATGAAATGATCTTTCATTCGGATTCCAAGGAAAAAAAGGGCTGAAGATTTTCTCAGAAAATGTTAAAGAAAAGCACAAGCAAAGTCTTAGAAATGGAGATGTTTCTAATGTCAGTGTGTTGACAGTCAGACCTTTGTTGTGTAGAAAATGAAAACAATTTCAAGACAATTGGGAGTGCCAAAAGGAGGCTAATGTGAGATGAATAGAAAGGAAATGGGCCAAACTGCAGGAGGTCTATAATGAGAAAGCAATAAACTTAAAGGACTCCCTGGGTTTATTTTCAGCTTTTAAGGCATTAGCTTGTTTTCTTGCAGCTCATTCTGCTCCTGGTCTTCAGGGGTACGATACACTGATGGAGTAATCATGAACTGCTGAGCTGGAAATGATTAAGTAATGATTACACAAGTAGAATTTGTGGGGGTGTTTACCCCCCTTTTCCTCCTGCTCTAACTCTCTGACCTCACTCCTCCTTAACTCTTACCCCCCTTGGTGATTTCCCATGGGCCTCCTATTGACTCAATTAAGTGAGCACACAAATACCGTATGCTTTTTCTCAAACGACCACAAAACGACCAAGCAGCTGCTTCTTGCACATTGATGTAACTCATTTTTTAAACAAGACAGTTAAATTTGTTCAATAAAAAACAATCTTTTTTTGTACTTTGACTTCAGAAACAGTTGAGCAGACATTAGTGTATACATCAGAGTATTAAACAGATAACTTGGTGCAAAAAGTCAATGAAGAGAAAAAAAGGAGCAAAAACAATTTGAGTGGAAAGTGAGGAAAAGGGGAGACTCACAATCAAAAGCCGCTCGGTAACATAATTCAGCTTTGTTTTCTCGACAACAATGTCTCCTACGTGTTGAGCTATTGCATATCACTCAGCAAAGAGAAATGAGGCAAACACAACATCGCAATAGACGCTTTGCTTTCTTTTACTTTTGTAGTTGTGAGACTTTCCATGAATGGAGAAAAGAGAACAAAGAGAGCTGTGTGGATGAAGGCACTATCACTGACATCCCAAGCACTTTGAACAACTTGTCAGTGCAGACACTGAAGCAACTGCACTCTGTCACATTTGTGTACAAACCCCTTGAAAGGGCTTGCTGACCTGCCCATATCCCTTTATTGGAGTTCAAATGGGAAGAGGCGGTCATTGTGTCTGGGAGAGTTCATTAAATTCATTGGTTTGACCCGTTATTTCTGGGCCAAAAGTCTACTGATTTGGAAAAATGTGAGTCAGTCATATGCAATAGCTGACTGACCTCCACAGGGTACCGGACCCTTTTGAAGAACATTTCAAGGCTTTTTTGTGAATAGGGTCAAAGGGGAAGTTTGAAGCATATCTATGGCAGAACCAATGGATTTACATCAAAAGGAAATTCGAAATCATCGAAAGATATTTAGACCTCTAATAGTTTTTTGGCTCATATTTCAGTTCCCAATATAAATTGTAGTCAAGCATGTTTTAAAAAGGTAGAATGGCAAAACTTTGAAAGTAAAACAACGGTTGTTGAATTTGTTCAGAAACAAAATACTTCAAGTGAAAATATATAAACATTCAAATAAAATACTTTTGTCCGATTGTGCATCGATTGATAATCTTCCGGGTTTACGGAAACCAGCTTTTTCACACGTCTATATTTTATAAAAATAACCTGTGATCATTTAAAATGAAACTAAAATACACTTTCTGGTCGAAAACACATCACCAAAAAAAAATCCCAACAAGTTTCAGTCTGATACAGTGCCTTTGATCTTCTGTAGTTTTAATTATGGCACCCATTCTCTGTGGCATTGTTTCTTCAAGCTCCCGCAATGTCAAAGTGTCATTTTTGTCCAAGATCCTGGACCTGATTAATCGTGGCATTGTTATATTGGAATATCCCATTCAGTCAGGGAAGGAAAAACTTCCCTTCATGAATAACTTGCTCATCCAAGTGACTGACTGTCACCTGACTGTTGCAGCAACCCATACCTTCATACTATCCACAGGCTCATATAGTAGGCAATAAGCATGATGGGTGTATCAGTTCATCTAATTCTTCTCTTACCCTGATCCCTGCACAGGGTAAAGTATTCATCAGACAACATGACCATCTTTCATTGCTCCAGAGTTCAATCTTCATAAAAATTGAAGCATTATTGAGACTATTAAATACTCCTGAGCTCTACAGTTGTTTTTCTACAGATTTATTACACAAACTGTTGAAGTAATTCACTGTCATAATCATTCAGGATTTTTCTTCTGCCTTGAATATGATGGTTCCACACCAACCTTCCAGTCACAGTCACAGAATGCATACTGGATTTCAACAGGATGATAACTTAAACACTCTTCTCACAGGTGTAAATAAAGAAACGTAAAAGGTGAAGCAATGGCTTGATTCAAATAAATTAACACTTAACTTATCAAAACTAAACCAATGATTTTCGGTAAACTTTCGGTAAACTTTGATGGCACTGATATTGAAAGAGTAAAAAAAAAATATATATATTGGTGTGACTATTGATGAAAGACTTAAATGGACTGACCATATAAAATATGTTGAAAACAAAGTAGCTAAAAATATTTTAATAATGCACAAAGCAAAATTACTTTCTCAACAAAAATCATTACTTATCCTTTACAATTCTCTCATTTCACCATATCTAAGCTACAGTTCTGAAATATGGGGTGTCAATTACAAAAAATCAACTCTGCAAATGATTTGATTACAGAAAAATATAAAGATATATAGAAATATAAAGAAATGATGCTCACTGAATATAAAAACAATGAATGTTAATCTGTTTCTCTCCTTGGTGTGTTACAGTTATTTGTTCTAATGTTGTTGTTTATTTTCAATGGGTAAAATCTTTATTTATTGAGTTTATTGTAATTTGATTTATGTATGAAAGGGGATGAAACCTAATGAGTTTTTCTTATACCCACTCCTTTTTGACCATATATGAAAATTTTGTACATTGTGAAATTTGGTTTGATTCCTATTTTTTTTCTATTTGACTTTTCTGCTCAAAACGAATCAATAAATATTGATTAATAAAAAAAAACATAGTTTCAAAATAGTTGCAATACAGGAAAGAGAAGCAACTCATTGCACCCATAGATATTAAATACACTGTAAGAGGTCTGAGATTCTCAGGAAGACAGTAAAATTCCTACAGGGAAATATAGTAAATCCAAAATCACAAATCTTTTGTTTAAATACTGCTAAAATTTTGTAAATTATTCACAAAAATTTTCTAAATCACATTTTTGTAATTTATGCAAAAATGATATATGATTATAACATTATCAATCTGTTAAAACCAGAAAAAGAGGCACAAAAAAACAGAGGATTAATGCAATTAATCAAAACAAAACAACTTTGTTGATTCGACGTGCAAATTTTGTACAAACTAAAGGTTTACTCAAATATTAAAAATGAAAACAAGCTAAAATGAATAATTTCAGCTTCAGAAATTCAGCTTTAGATGAGGCTGAAATTAATAATTTGCTGACGTATGTATGTAAATATTTATGGTGAAATTAATAGTTTCAGCTTCAGATACAGTGGCGTGTTAGACCAAAACTAAATTCACACCCCAAAAACAAAAATGGAAAAAACAGATGGACGGACAGAACAAGTTTTCAGAACAGTAATTGTTATTCTTTTGTCTGCAATTCGAAGAATTTTTACTCCATATATTTTGTTTATCTTTTGCACAAACAACACTTTAGGTTGTTGCTCAAAAATAAAGTCTTAAAGATGTGTTAACTTCTCCTGGTAATGAGTTGTTCAATTCAGTGTTGTTTTGTGGTTTTATTATTTTATTGCATTTTTATTTTCATTTTTGCTCATGGGTACATTGATTGATGCTCATGTTCAACTAAATTTCTTGAATTAAAATTTTAATGACTTCAATAACCTAATAGTTAAAACGTTTTTTAAGCACATGAAGAATGAAGAAAATGTAAAACGCTGTAAACTAAACATCCCCACATTAAATAAACCACAGTTTGACTGTGGTCTTGTTGGTTCAAACCAGTTTGGTTTTGCATTATTGTTATGTATTTAAAAAAAACGATTATTTTTTGTAGACTTAATTTTTTAATCTGATTCCATTGTGATTTATTTCACTGTGCATTATTTAAATTGTTCTGAAGGGTTTTTTTATTGATAATCTAGTAAATATTCATTTAGATGCTCACACCAACAGTTTTTGTTTAGTTAAATCCAGGTGGAGCCTCATTCTTTTGGCCGAATTGTGTATTTCACTATAACAAACTTCTTCTTCTTTCGGTATTTCCCTTCAGGGGTCACCACAGCAAGTCAGTTTCTTCCATCAAACCCTATCTGCTGTATTCTTTTTGGTCACACCAACTATCTTCACGTCTTCTTTCACTGCGTCCATGAACCTCCTCTTTGGCCTTCCTCTGGTCCTCTTTCCTGGTGGTTCCAAACCCAGCATCCTTCATCCATCTCAGTCTGGCCTCTCTGAATTTAACCCCAAAATCTCTAACATGTGCTGTTCCCCTGATGTACTCATTTCTAATCCTGGTCACTCCCAGAGAGATCCTCAGCAATCATAAAAACGAGGGAAAGAATGTGATGATGTTGGATTATTATCAAATATGATAAAAATGTGGTAGTTAACGCTAGACTTCTTTCTTGTCAAAATGTCTCCTTCGAATGTTTAGAGAAAGAACATGCTTACATAAAAAATCTAATGATAATGCAGACACAATTTTAAAAAAATGAAAAAAAGTACTTTATTAAACATCAATAAACACTAGTAAAATGAGGTCTACAGAAACATTTTGGCAAAGTTTTCTCCAGACTTTAATTCCTGTTTTACATTTAAATGTCATGAAGTGGAGGAGGGGCAGCATGATAGTGCAGTGGTTAGCACAGTGGTCTCTCAGCAAGAAGGTCATGGGTTTGAGTCCTGGGTGGCGACGAGGCTTGGAACACTGATATTTCTGTGTGGAGTTTGCATGTTCTCCCCACGTATAGGTGGGTTTTCTCCGGGTACTCTGGTTTCCTCCAGCTCTCCAAAACATGCTTGTTAGGTTGATTGGCTGCTGCAAAATTGTGTCTGGGAATGAGTGTGTGTGTGTGTGTGTGTGTGTGTGTGTGTGTGTGTGTGTGTGTGTGTGTGTGTGTGTGTGTGTATGGTTGTACAGTATATGTGTGGCCCCACGACAGATTGGTGACCTGTTCGGGGTGTACCCTGTCCTTTGCCTTGAATCAATCGGGATGGGCTCTGGCACCCCCCGCAACCCGTGAGGGATAGACAGTTAAGAAGGGGACTGGCTGACTGAGGTGGGGGAGATTTAGAACCAGTTTGAGCCAGTTTATTGCAGTTAGGAAAGGGTTAGGAAAAGGGGCAGGCATGTTCAGCCTAGACGCCAGCTTGGGCAGGTTTGGGTGCTGGGCAGGCTTGGCAGGACTAGATAGGTAGGGGAGCCCGTCGAAGGGGAAGCAGGAAGCTGAGGGACCCAACATGAAGAACACCATCATGACACAGCAGGATAGCAGACGACCTGGCACAGGAATTAGGGACATTAGGTGCAAACATTAGGACGTGGCAATCAAAATCAGAATCAGAAATGCTTTTATTGCCATGGTCAATGAAGAGGATCAGGGACTAGAAACTTGCTGTGGGACAATCAGAAGAATGCAGGCTAAAGTATGATAAAGAAGCGGATCAGGAAGAAGGAAATGTGTCATAAGTGGTTAGGATCATGACATTAAAGGCAGGACACCACATTTTCTGAAATAACAGAATCTTTCACAAGAAACTGTTGTAATGAACATTTTAAAAACAAAAACGGAAAAAAAATTTTGCTTTATCATCTCAAAATCAGATGGATGTAATTTGTTTTATCACAAATACATGGGTTCAATGAGGGATGAAAATGTATTTTGTATTTTTATTTAATGCAGTTTAGCTTTTTGTGGTCTGACAATTCCAAACATTAATAAGATTTAAAACATTATCAAATTTATTAAATGGTGTGTGGACAGAAAAACCGTTAAAATTCTTGTTTAAGATTACTGTGAAAGATTGTGTTCTGATGTCCAGGATGTACTTTCCACTCACCTGCCTTCATATGACACTGAACTGGAGGAAAAAGAGAGTATGGCACAAATCTATTTTATTACTACAAGTTCCTGCATGAATGTTTAAAATCTGATTGATTTACTCGTAGTCCAGGGAGAATTCTAAACGTATTTAATTCAATATCATTTATAGGTCAGTTTGATTGGAAGATTTGATCATTTTAGACTTTAAACCATTTAAACCAGTAAAAATCAACTTCTCGTTGTTGCTGATCTTAGATTATAGTTAACCTGCAAAAACAGGCAGCGAGAGATAAATGAAAAACTGTAGAAACTAATTACTTCATCTTGAAATGGATTAACATACCCCCCCAAAAGAAAGAACCATCAATGGTGTAGTTTTAAGAGAGCACGAAGAAAAAAATCAGACTCAATTTTAGTAGAATCAAAGACAGAAATTTATTTTAATTCAATGTAGCCTTGACTAACTCAGCTGTAACACACACAACTTCTAAATAGGACTTTCTAGCCAATAACAGGTGATGCAATCATTAGAGTAGACCATCAGACCACCCCACCGGCACCGGCAGCAAACACTGCAAGTCAAGGAGTAGAGGATGCTGAAACTGTTACCATGGACACTCTCTCATTCTCTTCTCTCAATTCCTGCTGCCTGAGTGAGGCTAAGAAGTGAAAAGAAACTTCTACCCAAAAACCATCCATCATAAAAAGAAAACTGATCTTAACAATGAGTGTATGTGTGAAGTTTTCCATCGCCGTTAGGTTTAAAGTTAAAAAAGTAAAACAAAATTAGAGAAAGTGCAAGAGGAAAGTGATATGACCAAAAAGTACTTTAGATTTCATTTTAAATATGTAAGTAAGTAAAATATTATGTTTGTTTTTGATGACTTTTTGATTGAGCCAGGGAACATTATGAACAATGAAGTGGTTATTTTAAGTAAAAAAAACAAAAAAAACGACATTTTATGCATCCAGGAACTTTTGGAGAACAGAAAAAATATATGTAAAAAAGAAAAAAATAAAGTGGAATGTAAAAAAAAAAAAAATGTCTGAAAAGAGCATACTTTTAAACTTTCATTTAATTCTTCACAAACAAATATTTTTATTTAATTTAATACATTCAAGTTTTTTAAACTAAGTTACAATGTAGCTTTAAGTGATCAGACATCTACAAACATGACCTGATTGAATAAAAATTCTAAAACAATGTCCATGTTTTAGATCTTATCAATTGCAGTTGAAAAGAAAAAAAAAGGCCACAAGCGTCTGTCTTTGTTCTGTCAAGTCCAAATTCACCTGTGGAGCCTTATAACTGTCACTTAATGCCCCCTCAGCTGACAGCATCTTTTTGTCCATCTCCTCCTCTTTTAAGGATTCATTAGTCCCTTTAGACTCCAGCAGCCTAAACATATTGCACCATTCAGCTGGTACTTAAGTGTCATCTGTTATCTATTGGACTGGTGTTTCTGGTGAGCATATGAATGATAATCAGGCCTTTGTGTGTCCATGGAGGTGCAGCGGGATCTGCAGCCTGTGATGTTGCCTGAGGGGAAGATTAGGAGGGGCAGCCGGCCCTCTGTGTCACGTCGCCAGTCACAGCGCCCATCCACGGCTGGGCCAAGCCCCACTGGGAGCTTAAATCCTGTTACACTGTCAGCTAAAACCATCATTTGTATTAGAGATGTGTGGGTGTTTAAGTGTGTGTATGTATTAAGTGAGGAGGGATAGTGTCTTAAACTATGAATTATTCATATCAAAAAGAAAAGGAGATATTGACTACATTTCCATAAACAGACTGCTCTCTTTATGTCATCAGGCACGAGATCTTTGGGTATAATTGTGTAAAAAGCCCCCTAAAAATGTGCTTCACCAACGGCACAGCAGGCACTGGTCAGTGGTATCATCTGGGATGAATTTGAGTGATGGCAATTGTTCCAACTTAATATCTTATAAATAATTTACTATTTCAGGGGTTGCTTCCCCCACTATCAAACATTCATGTTAAGAAGGTTTAGCAGCCCACAGCTGTATGCTGAACACATGGAGTGATGCTGAATTAGTCTGTGTCCATGCCGAATGAGAAAAAAAGCGTAGATATGAGTGTGATGATGCATTATCATAAGTGGCTGTAGAGGTAGATTTATTTATTTAGCTGGCAGAAATGCAACCCAGTCGTTGTGCTATTTTCCTCGATTATTTTCCTCAGTAACAAGTGATTATAGAGAATGAGATTCTTTGCACTTCTGGCCCGCGCCTCCAGAGGGAGGTCAAAACTATTTGTCAGTCTCCAGTTGGGATTGCAAATTAGGATGAGCCTCCCTGCGTGTCGACCCATGAAACCACTATTCTTATCCACAGGATGACTGCTGTACATAATTTGAAAATTAGGGCCTTTGATACAGTCTTTATGTTGAACAACGGGCACAAATCTCCCCCCACGTACCTGCAGCAGAGAAAAAAAGAGGATCCATTGGAGGGCTTTCTGACAAATGATTTCTGTTTTATTAGAAACTTTTATTGCATCAGATTGATATTTTTTTTTCTGAAATTGTCTTCATTGCCGAATGAGAATGTTCAAATTATTTGTCTTTTCTGGCTTTGTAACAAAGCTGACTGACTGGAAATGTGTGTGTTTATCCAAGAAAATAAAAAAGTCTTAAAGGAAAGTTAAAAAATAGAGTGTGTCAATGTAACAAGTTTCTGACCTGCTGGATGTTTTTTTTAAATGCTCCAGTTGGTTGTTCCTACTAAGATGCAACCAAAATAAAGTCACGAGCAAAAGTAAAAAAAAATAAAGTAACTCCTAAACTACTACACAGCAGAACTAGAAGTACATTTTTACAATGAAGATAATCAACTGATTGTGACATTTTTAAACATATATGTGTGTACATAAGAAGGAAAGCATGATGGAAACAAATTCCATTCCACAACTTACTCCCATGTAGCTCTGGTCTCTTTGAAGCTCTGGTTCAAAAAGTGCTAAAGTGAAAGAAAATGTTTTCCTATTACTTAATTCAATCAGAGCGAGGTGGGGGCTTTACGCACAGCGCACAGGGCTCCTCTATGACAGAGTCGCCTTTGTTGCGCCTATCCGCCGCTGTCACACACTTTAATTCGACTCTCTTTCTCTCTCATTGAAAACCCTCCACAATGACATTCAATAAGGGCCGCAGAGTGAAAACCTGGTTATTTTTACATATTCTTTCCCCCGACTCGGCAGGGGCCCGAGCAAAGGAATTAATCACTGCTCTTTAACAGCACTGCCTTCAGGCAATGACTTGTCCCTTTTATTTGTGCCCAGAAATGACACATTAACCCTAAAATGGATATGCATATGGCTCACATTCAGCTGTTGCGTTTACGCACAGTCAGTTGAGCCACACAAGAGCAGCAAGGCTGGGAATCTGATGCCTGTTCACTTTATTGTAAAATATTTCATTTGTGTCACTCATAAAGGAATTTAAAAAGTTTTAAAACTTGCTGTCACTACATCTAGTTACATCTCTTTGGTTTGAAAGATAACAAACTTCTCCATGCAAATTGATCTGAGATAGAAACTTCATTTGATATCAATTCAGCTCCATTTCTCTCAGAAATGTATCTCTTCCATATGATAAAATGAAAGTGGTGATAAAAAGGAGAATGGGCAGAGCCGCTTGTTGCGGCGTGGGTGGGGCTGACAAGAATAGACTACATTATGCAGTTCATTTAGTTAACAAGTGAAATAATGGGGAAGCGTGCAGTGGGAATGCCGAGAGAAAAGCACAAAAACCTATTGAGAGCTCTTGGCCGCTTGCAGCGTAACCGTCACATGGCCGAACCGAGTCCAGAGCAGCTATTTAAGGAGTGTGTGTGCGCTTTCAGCACCACTTCGCTGTCCACCTTCCAGAGGAGAACACGCTGACGCAGCAAAGACGCACCGCGGCGCAAACTTTTACCACGCTGAGCAACAAGTCTGCAGACATGCCCAGGTCTTTTCTTGTGGATTCCTTAATTTTAAGGGAAGCAAACGACAAAGGGAATGAGAATAGTTCACCTTTATTCCCTTACGCCGTGCACTCGCCGCACCACCCGCACGGTTTACCGGTGTCGTGCCACTCCAGGAAAGCTGGTTTGCTGTGTTTCTGTCCGCTGTGCATGGCGGCTTCCCAGCTCCACCAGACACCACCCACACTGCCGCTGCTCAAAGCTTCTTTCCCTCCGTTTGCTTCACAGTACTGCCACTCCACTTTGTCAAGACAACATTCTTCATCTAACAGTGTGAACCTGAGTGGAGCTGGGATTTACCAAGCTGCATACTCTGTGTCAGACCCCAGGCAGTTTCACTGCATCTCCATCGGTAAGTTTTTACACTTTAGTTTCAACCAGCGAACTTTTCATTGTTTTCTCATAAAACATTGTGATCACTAACTTTTTAAAAAATTGTTATTACAGACAACAACAATGGGAAACTTCAGAGCAGCAAGCGCATGCGTACGGCCTTCACCAGCACACAACTTTTGGAGCTGGAGCGAGAGTTCACCTCCAACATGTACCTGTCCAGGCTGAGGCGCATTGAGATTGCCACCTATCTGAACTTGTCTGAGAAGCAGGTGAAAATCTGGTTCCAGAACCGCAGAGTCAAGCACAAAAAAGAAGGCAAGAGCAGCGGCCAAAGGACTGCATCCCATAACTGCAAATGCTCCTCTCTGTCAGCCACGAGATGCTCAGAAGAAGAAGATGATGACATGCCCATCTCACCTTCCTCCTCTGAAAAGGAGGATGTGGATCTGTCCGTTTCTCCATAAACTCTCATTTCAACTGTTGTGCCATGAATGATCCAAGCAAGAAGGAATGATAAAGAAACAAACTGTTCCTCTCTGTCTGTACATAAACAGATCATATTTAATCAGGGCCTGTGTTCCTGTATAGTTGTATACATGTTGTACGTTTTGTATGTAGTTTTTTTCTGAAAACTGTCCAATGTTAATACCAACCAAATGAGTATGGTAGATAAATTTGTAAAGAGCAACTCCAAAAATGAAAAAAAAAAAATCAGTGATCTTGCTTATTAGTATTTTGGGGAAAACGTGTTTTGTTCCGGTTAGATTGGTGTTGCCTTAAAAATACAAAAAAATGGAGAGGAAAAATTCCACCACTGTCACATGACTGAGAGCACTCTGAAATGATATCTTGAGTGTAACTGAAAAGTATTTATTTATTTAAAAATGATACTGAAATAAAATATTTCCGAGGCATAGACGGCGTGGCTATGATTTAAAGGAATTTTACGCACCGGTTTTACGCACAAAAAAATCATTGGATGTTTGGATACATGTGAAGATATAATTAATTATGAAGACATGTGGTTATAAATTTATACTTATATCTATTATCAACACATAAATTCTTACATTTCTGTCAAATTCAGCTGTTTCCAGCTTATTCTTTAAAGCGCGCACAAGCTTGATGTGCATCTTTTACGCATTTTAGAAACTACTTTTTTCTCTTTTTCTTTTCATGTTTTTTTTCTTTTCAGACTGTCATCGTTCCAAAAGGCAATCAAAACCTTCCCGCTTCTCTAAGCAGATTGTAGTGTTTCATTTTGGTCTAAACACTTAATAATCTTGATCAAGCTGAATTGATAAAAGAAGTATTATGTGGGGTTTTTTCTCTCCCTGAGGGACACTCAGCCCACATATAGCAGCTTGTTTCGGCCTTTTGAAGCTCTTCTTATGTTCTCTGGCAGCTGAAATGATACATCTCGTGTGACCGAGTTAATCATCTCTGCGAGTGTATAATGCTGCATATTTTAAGATATTGATCTAACATGAAAATAAATGAGGAAAAGACACAATTTGATGGCCATGACCCAGATTGTTCCTTTTGTAGTCAGTTTATTGTCAGCTCGTTGGGCTGCAGGTGAATTGGGAATACATCTACAAACATTTCCAACTCCAGAAGAATTTCATACAAGCAAAGAAAAAGAAACAACACACGCGTTTTTAATAAGGTGTAGACTGAAAAAAAGATGTGCCAAGTTCAACAATACGTGACATCTTCAGATAGGAAAACATTTTTTCACAGAAAAACAAGTTGAAATAAGAATTTATTGTAAAAATCATTGTATGGAATTCGGTGCAACTTGAATTTAAATCCCGGTTAAACTTAATGTAGTATCTTTAATCAGTTTGAAAAGCGTCTTTTTTTCTCTCGACCATTTTACGCACCGCTCTGTCTGCTGTTTGGTTCAACTTTTACACACTAAAATAACATATTTTACTCTGAGAGGACATAAATTTAAATTTAATATCTCAGGAACACATTTCAAAACTTTCTAAAGAGTGAAAGATTGATTGTTAAATTGCGCACAGAAGCGAATCTGCAGCTGCGTCTTTTTTCCCCCTTTTTCCCTTTTTTGTGGATGCGAAGTTTCCCCAGTAAACTTTCATTTAATTGTTCATTTAAACATTTTAACTAAACTTCATATTTGCATTTGTTAAGATATGGGATTAGACTATTTTGTTAATTGCACCATAGAGCTCCATTTTGCTCAGCTATTCAATAGCCTGAGGGTGTGCGCCCTGGGGGAGCTTATACGCTCGGTTCCCCAAATGCTCAATTTATTTATTCTTAATTTTGTGCCGATCAATTCATTGAAGCAAAAAGAACTACGGTGTCTTTTTTAAAAAGAAGAAAGGGGAATTGTGGACGTAACCTTTACGAAGCTGAGGAGAGGGCTCCCCTGACGCTGGAGAGCCGCTTGAGTCAACAGGCGCCCATCTAGCAGACTCGCCCTTGTCTTTATTCCTGCTAATTTTTTATTTACGGCTTTTCTTTGACATGTCTCTTATCTATCAGATTAAAAGAACAGCTTGTAACAAATCAGTCTGCACGATTTACAACAGCATTAAAAGGGGACAAAGGGAGCAGGCAGTCAGTACCTGAGAGTCTGGTAGACGGCGCGGCGCTGCAGCTGATTCGATGGTTTGAAAATACGCACGAAACAAAATACTTGAATCCTGAAAAAGAGCCTTTGTACGTTTCTTTAGAAATCAAGCAATTCTGCATGACAAAGGACAATTAATAAGCCGTCTTTTCACGACCAGCAGCTGGTTTCCCCGTCAAGGAAAGTTGGAAAAAATTCAGACTGAATGCGCGCAAAAGCCCTTTGCGCGCAGACAGCAACCCAAGGTGACCCATTTGGCACAGTTAAAATAACCAAGCCGAGGTAAAAGCGAGGGAACTGTCAAAAACATTTAAGCTGAAATATCTTGAAATTGCAAATCCCTTTATGTGGAGGGACGCTGCCGATGTGGGTTAGTGGTACAAAGGAGGTGGTTAAGTTGGAGAGGCTTTGGAAACGGACACGTGGCTTCTCAATGAGAGTTCTTTTGGACCCGCGTGGCTTGGCGTGGCACTGCACATTCAACAACTTTAAACTTCTCCAAGTTGATCAAAATCTTTAGTAAAACTTAACCAGTTGACTTAATAAGTTTAAAGATCACTTAGTAAACTTTGACGCATGATAATAGCGTTATAGGTTTTTGTCTGTGGAGTTTAGGAGAACAAAAGCGAGCCCCCCCTCCAGACTTCCAAACTCGCCTAGAAAACCTGAGGATTGTTTAGATCTATTTCTATTTTATTGTCTGTTTTAAGAGATTTTTTTTCCACGCATATCTTGTTGTGTTTTTATTGGTTCCTTGTTACAGCTTTGGATCTCAACCCCACACAAAGTGAGGGTGTGTGTGTGATAGAAAAATGCTCCTAAAGTTTTACTTCTTTCCCAAATATTCTTTTCTTCTTGCACTCTTTGCATTTTGGTGCCATGCCTGCAGCACGACTTGCATCAATGAGCTGGAAACAAGTTTTGTCTGGTAAACTGACTTTGAACAGCAACAGGTCTCATTATGAGACTGATGTTAAAGACAACGTGTGTTGAACAGCTCGTCATCACCTTGAACTCCAGCAACTTTCTGCTGCAACATTTGAACCCAGTCAGCTGTATAAAATCTGTTTAACAGCTAATCAGTGGTGTTTGATGAAGGACTGGCACGCAGCTCCACTCTTCCTCAATCCCCCCATCTCTAATTGAATATTCAAGGCGCGCACCATGTCTTGCTTGCCTTTTTCAGCATGCTGAGAATACGCCTTTTTAATTCTCGGCCCAAACACAAGCAGTGTCAAAGGTCCAGAAATAATGAACTGTGCAGACATGAACGGGATGCTTGCAGGAGCTGCTGCTGAGTGAATGAAGGCTATGTTTAGAGTTATTTGTCATCATTTAGATTTAAAAACTACTTTAAATTGAAAAAAGGCAATCGTGTTGTAGTTTATTACGTGGATAGCTAATAAAGAGTGAGAAAAATATTTGTTAGAAATGGTTGATTTGTATTTAAATCAGCTGGAAGAAGAAAAAAAAATTTACAGCAAAGTTCGATGTCGGAGAGAAACCTGTTACGAGTTGGATTGTTCCACCTAAGGGGTGTGAGTGAGTATTTCAGGGTTCAGTGGTTTATCACTCAAGAGTAAAGTTTTCTGAAAAGAATCAAGTTTGTTCGAGAAGTTTGTTCAGACAAAAGGACTTATCTGCCACGTGGTTTTGCTAAATACTGCACGCAAAACGATTTTTTTTGTGTGTGTGTTGAGCAGTTCATTTAACTTTTTCATCTGGTGAAAAACTGAAATCTGTAGGGAAAGTGTTTTTTTGTAGTAGCCTGGAAACTTTGCTAGAAGAACAGAAAGCAGTGTAAATAGCTTTATGTCTGTCCCACAGATGATGGGATGCCTCCCAAGTTAAATATGGAACAAGAGCGTCACCTGCTGGCTAAATACTAGAACACCATTCCTTGAGAGGGAAAACAAAGTGGATGTGTGAATTAAGAAAAAAAAGCATTTGAAACGAGATTCAGACTGAGACAGTGGCTCTCTGTGCTGTTTCCGTTGAAGCAATGTATGGCATATAAGAACAACAACCACAACATGTTGTGTAATCACATCCGATTAAGGGCCCTATCAATCTTGGGGGCCCCTTTAATGCTCCTCTTTCAGGCAGCAACACTTGAACCAAACATAGCATTTTCAGACGGTTACTTTGAAAAGAAAAGAAGGAAAAGTAAAAGTGTATTTAATAGTTAGATAAAGATATAAAAGTTTTTTGTTGGTTATTTTAATAAATAGTAAATTTAGAAAGCAATCACGCACATAAAACTTGCTTTATTCAAAGGAAACCCCAAAAATGTTACTTGCAATGAGAAAATGTTTTTTGAGTAAGGGGAAAAGGTATTAAAAAAAAAACACAAAAAAATTATTTGTATTTTTCAAAAGCGATTATTTAACACGACATTGAATTTGGTGGAAAGAAAAATGTAAGCTTAAACGTTAAATACAACTTCAGTTTAAACAAATCAAGTCCAAATCATAACTTGGTTTACAGTACAAAATAAATAAACTGTGAAGTTGTTTCTTTTTAAAGTAATGCATTAATTGTAGGTTAAAGTCTGAAGACACATTTACTCCATTTTTTGCTGAACACGTTATTTTAAAAAGGCCAGAGTGAACTCATTTATATTCTTTAACATTTACATACTTTATATAATCTATATACTGTATACATCTTATGTATGGGGTTTTAGGATCGGCAAACTAAAGAAGAAAGCCCAAACTTCCCCATTCCACATCTTTCAGCTCATCAGCTGGGATCCCAGGTGTTCCTGGGTCAGCTGTAAAACAGTGGGTCCTGGGTCTACCTCTGAGTCTCCCCCAAGTGCGATGTGACTTCACCAGCAAGGTGTGCTGGTAGCATCCTAAAAAAGTGCTTGAACCATCTTGTCTGGATTATCTCAACACAGAACAGCAGCACCTCACTTCTGAATTCCTCCCAGGTGGCAGAGTTCTTCACTGTGTTTCTCAGAGAAAGACAAAGATTCTCCTCCCAGCTGCTTTACATTTGGTCCAGTGAGAGTTGGAGATCATTGCCCGATTAAGCCAATAGGACCATATCAACTGCAAACTAGAGAGACTCACAGGATCACCACCACCTCAGGTGTGCTTAGAAATTCTGCCTATAACAGTAATGCACATAATCAGTTAAAAATAGGCAGCCTTGGCAAAGTCTGACTTTCCCTGGAAACCGATCTGTCTTACTATTGGCAATGTGTAGCAAATGCCGACACTGTTCATACAGAGACTGGGCAGCCTGTAACAAAGCCTCTGGTATGCCACACACACAGGGATACAGTAAAATACTTTCTACATATCCACAAAAAACATGTAGACTGTTGGGCAAACTTCTATGACCACTTAAAGATCTGGCTCCCTTTCAGATACAGCTGATTGTGATTGTGCACAGGGTCAGTGGGTGGTTTTGTGCGCACACAAAGAGGTGATCATTTTCTTGAACCAATTGGCTCAATGGCCCACAAGGTTTCATCTCAACCATCACTACTGTACAGGCAGCTGTATGAGCACCACCACTGAGATACACTTGAAACTGCTGACTGGACAAGACCAAGGCAACTGAGTAGTTTACTTGGTTTTTACTAAACTTCAAAGAAAAGTACCAGTAACTCACCGGTTTGCAAGACTATACCTGTTCTGCCAACACCATAATAGTGCCCTTGTGCCTGGTGTTCACATAGAGCTGAGAGGGCTGGCTAAGGCATGGTGGGGTGAGGACCAGAGCAATCCACCACTCGTTCATTCACCAACAGGGGCTACACAAAAACTTTGCACTTTTTGCCAACACATTTTGGACAAAACAAATGGGATGCTTTTGCAAAACCAATGGCAATACACAACCAAACCAAGGAAATGCATACATTCAGTTCAGTGACAGGAACTTTGAACTGCTGGCCTGCCCGGAGTTTGACTGGAGTAGGTCTAACATGACCCAAACCTGTCACCCTGCCTAATTAGATCATGGTCTCTTTCTAATGAATAATTATTCCATTTGACAAGATTGTCTGAGAGCCATGTCCCACCTTTGTACAAAGAGCTCACAGACATGCTTCAAATGACTGTTCCATGTATTCAAAGTTATCGCCTAATTTAAAGGGTAAATGTTATCATTTTAAACCATGTTAAAATATTTTTGTATTGTAAGTAATCACTGTAGTATCATATCCTACTGTCCGAATTAGTCATTTATGTGATCTTGGTACCATGTACAACCTTTGCGCCAACTACTGAAAAACCACGGCTTGTTTTGAACTGCTCAGTTTAAATGTAAGTGAGATACTTCATTCCACCACCCCAACCACAGAAAATAAACACACTAGACTTTGCAACTTTGCAAACAATTTTCTAGTCAGATGTTCTGTTGATGTATTATTTCAAATCTATTGCTTTTATTTCTACATTTACATTCTAGGGACAGTTGTAATCTAAGTCAGTGTTGTGGAACAAAATTATTTATGAAGGCTCTTTTAGCCTTCATAGTCAGGTGAAAAATTGACACACTTTCCCAACTTTGCTGACAACTCTCCAGTCAGATGTTCTGTTGTCTGTATTTCAAAGTTAGTGCGGTAGGGAATAGGAATGAACAATGTTTTATTCCAACAATATTTGTTTTATGCCTGCAGCAGCCTTCTTGTGACAGTTATTCACTATTAATAAAGTCTTAGCCTTTAGCCGGATGAAGCCACTTAGCCAAAGGAAAACCCTAGCTGTGAACATAGAGCTAACATTAGCTGGTTAAGATTTTGCTAATGAACATAAATGCAATACAATAGAAATATTTTCACAAAATGTTCCATCTAACTTGTGAAAAGTCATCCCCGATTGCTGTTTTCAGTTGTTTGCTGTATCTACGTATCTAATACTGCAGTGTCCACAGGTAACACTACCGATTCAAAATGTCAGTCGCATTTCTCTTGCCGCTGCAGCCAATGTGAGTAATACTCTTTTTTTTTAATGTCTATATTTGCACCACCAAAGTCAGCCATTGTTTCACTTAATATGGTGATTTACTCTGAAAACTTGATGTGATGGAGTGAAAAAATGTGACAAATCAAACTTAATCTGTTAGGAGGCCAAAACGAGGTGTCTGAGCAGGAAATGAATAGTGACAAAGATGCCAAAGGAAAGTGCCTAAAGATATCTTTGCCAATTGCTTTATGGATTAAAGCCAGATTTTCCAAGTCAATACCAATTCCATAGATTTCTTGAAAGATATTCAAGAGCTATAAGGTGCATTTAGAAAAATCTCCCCTTTAATACACTGCACAGCCTTGTATATCACCCACCAACAAATTAACAAGTAACTGGTACATGACTGCACAGGGATACAATGTGAGAAAAGAAATGGGAAGCTATTAATTAAATTTGCCCGTTGATCGAATCTGTATTACACAATCAAATCCCCAAAATGACTCTATTAGTCTCAAATGACCAGGCATTCTGGCGCTGTCCAAGGTGCTAGTCCCTTTCACAAAAGCGAAGAACCCAAATGTAATGGTATCAGCTGTGTATGTAGCATGTATTTCCCAGGCCTCAGAATGTATCCCAGCCTCTCACGTGAAATTGAGATTGAAAAAGTTAACAAGGCCCACCTGTGTATTCTTCTCATGCTCCACGGTTGAAATAAAACCGTTCTGCTTGGACCTCTTACACACAAGACCATAAAAGCAGTTAAACTTATCCTGTCAGGACACAAAGCTAACACTTGGTGTTTAGGTAAAAAGTATCTCCCTCGGAGTTGAACAAACACTTTTTCTTTGTCTTTTTTTTAAAAAATGTATCACAGAGTTTCATACTGCATAAACTTTGTTTCTAAAACCATTGACACAGTACACAAAATCTTTGGTAGTATAGACACTTTTCACTCATTCGTCGCAAAGAGACCTCTAAGCGTGTGCGCAAACACCAATTTGTCAGGGCTAAATCCACCACAATATGCATTCTGGGGAGACTTCAACTTCTATTGGAAATGCTCTAAAATTTCCTGGCTTTCAATATGAGACATCAGGGCTCTGCTATGTCACACACCTCTTGTCATTCCCTGTTCACAGTAGGGAATACACCCTCTTTTATTGGAAGGCTTAAATGAGTCATTCTTGACAGCACTCCTGAGAGAAAAATTCCTCTGCATAGCAACAGACAACGCATCAAAAATTATTAAAGCAGCAGGTGGCTCAGACGCCAACGTTTTGGCCACAGGTTCCATTTTGCAATAGGTTAGTTAGTTAGTTAGATTTTTATTCAGTCAGACACCTGACAGAAAATGTACTCAAGTCAGTAAGAAAAAAAAAAAACCCCAAAACAAACAGAGACTAGGTGACTTAGACTTAAGCATCAAGAAAACCTTTATTTGTCTCACAGTGGCAAAATTGCAAGAATTAAGGCATGCAGCCAACGATGGCGCAAACTTTGTAGAAGAGATAGAGATGCAAAAGAGGGGTAGGGTAGATTTAGTGTTTAAAAAAATAAGTCACACGACTTCACTGCCACAGGTCGATGCAGCTGATTAAGTAAAAAAAAAAAAAAAAAACACCAGTTACTTATCAAAAACATATAGAGACATAAACATGCTGAGGAAAGCATTGAGTTGAGGGAAGGGATCGGTGAAGAAGAGAGGATAAACAAAGCAGTAGCTTCACGTGGAGCTTCCGAGAGGATGTGAGATAAGGCCGATCACATGGAGTCCAGACTGAATTATCAAATTGTTTCGATTCAGGCATAAAGTTTCTCATGTCTTCGGTCTGTCAGAGGACTCTAATTGGTAACTCCAATCAGACAAAATGAAACGGGGGGGTCAATTTGATTAATTGCCTGTCCAGTCGAGCAGACATCCTTTCCAAGATGGCCCTCCAAGATGTAAAATGTAAAATACAAGTTAAAATACAACTTGTATCATTATACTATATTCTTGTAATACGATATTCTTAAGTATTAAATACAACTTAAGAATATAGAATAAAATCTATGCAAACATTAAAAAAAACCTTTTCAGTCCCAATAAAAGTTTCAATTAAAATGCTTGTCAAAATAAAGTGCCTAGAGTTTACTTTTAAAATGATTTAAACCAGGGTACTTAAGACGTTTGAAGTGATATTTAAATTTACTGTCACAAGTGGGAAACATCAGTGCAACATTATTATATTCATCTTTTACCTTTATTTAACCAAGATTTGAAAAATTGAAATGATAAAATCTATTTTTTTGTGTTTTATATATTTATTGATTTTGATTCCATAAACAATACACACAAGTAAGAAAAAAAATGTACATAAAAATGATCCCCCCACCCCTCCCGCTGCCAATTCCACACAGAATATAAGTTTAGTGGATAAACAACAATAAAAAAGAGACATAGAGAAACAGGAAAAAATATAGTAAGTCAGAATATCAGTAAAGTGAAAATTATGTATATATGCAGTACATTCACCTGTGTATATATAAAAATGCCAAACACAAAAAAAAAAGGGACAAATAAAACCTGACAAGTAAAGAGATATGTACAGTCCATGTAGAGAGAAGCAGTTTTATTTTTTTATATTGAGTGAAAAAGAAAATAAAAAGAGGAAAGCGGGCCTCACTCTGACACAACTGTGGATGGTAGGTTGAAGTAATTTAAAAAAGGCCTCCATACCCTGTAAAATTTATGCTCAGATTTTCTCAGCGTGTATCTTATCTTCTCTAATTTGAGATGGAAAAGCACATCTTTGATCCAATGTGATAAGCTGGGCGAGGCAGCATCCTTCCACCCAAGGAGGACGAGGCGTCGGGCTAGCAAAGTTGTAAATGTAATGATCCTCTGACCACCGCTTGGCAATGGCAGAGCCTCACTATTGTTTCCAAACAAAAACATGAGTGGATTTAAATTTAATTTGATTCCCAAGATACAGCTAAGTGCCCCACAAATATCTCCCCAAAAGCACTGTATTCTTGGGCAGAACCAGAAAGTGTGGATTAATGTGCCTTCTGAATTTTTGCATCTGTTACACAGAGGATCAATTTGTGGATACATTTGTGCCAACTTGGTTTTACTGAGGTGAGCACGATGCACAACCTTAAACTGTAACAAACAATGTCTTGCACACATTGAGGACGAGTTGATATTTTTTATAATATTGTCCCAGTCTGATTCATTAATAGATATTCTAAGATCCTGCTCCCAATGAGCTTTAAGGGTTAGTTTTGAGGGAGAATTTGTTGCCGAAATCATTCCAAGGATTCTAGATACGAATTTCTTTCGAGTAGGATTGAAGGTCAAAATATTATCCAAAATACTTTTAGGAGGTTTGTTTGGGAACCCTGTGGTGGAGGTCGTGAGGAAATGACGTACTTGTAAATATCTGAAAAAATGTGATTGAGGAATATTGTATTTGTCAGTAAGTTGCTGAAAAGAGGCAAATTGATTATTAAAATATAAATCATCAAATATTTCAAGCCCCATTGCTGCCAACTTTGAAATGTAGCATCCACCATAGAAGGTGGGAAAAATTTATTGGAAGCTATTGAAATGTACAGACTCATTCAGGAATAGCCAAAATGTTTTCTGAATTGATGGCAGATTTTAATCGAGTTATGAACCACAGGGTTATGAACGGTGTGAGATTTAGATAGTGGAAGTGATGCACCAATTACTGATGGCAACAAGCCCACTCCAGAAGAAAGTTTCTCCATCTCCACCCATGGCGGACCTACATCAGTGGAGTAATGTGCCCAGTAGGTCATACAAAAGAGATTAGCAGCCCAATAATAATAACAAAAATTTGGAAGTGAAAACCCACCGTGCTGCTTTGTTTTCTGCAGATGATCACTACACAACCGTGGCTGTTTGCCGCTCCATAGAAATACTGAAATAAAGGAGTTAAGTTTTATAAAGTAACTGTTTGGGATATATACAGGAAGATTCCAAAAGAGATATAAAAATCTTGGCAATACAGACATTTTAATCACGTTGACTCTCCCAACTAGTGACAGGTAGAGGGGAGACCATTTTGCTAGTTCTTGTTGTGTTGTCATCAGTAGTTTATCGAGGTTTTCTTTGAAAAGATTATGAAAGATAAAATCTATTTTTAACAAGACTATATCAAATAAAAACAGCAGCTGCGACAAAGGTGCAGTGGCTGCTATTTCTTTAGTTAGAAGGAACTAAAAATGAAATGGGGGGGGCGAAATAAAGTTAGTTAAATTTGTGTAAGCCATAGGACAACAATGGATTGCAATGGTTCAAATTATTCAAACATCTACTTTCATTCAAGAAATGATCAAATTGACAAAATATGACTTTCTCAGTAATCTTTGATACCAAAAAAAAAGATTAGGAAAAGGTCTATATCTGTATTACACAAGCATCCTAAGTGGTTTTCTCAATAAGAGGCTTAATTGCAGCAATTTAATTAACTGTAGTGACTGTTGGAAAATCCCTGATTCCAGAGACCTGTTAACTATTTGTTGGAGATCACTTTCAACCTAACTAAATACTGTTAAGTCAGGTGTTAGTTATATCCAGCAAACATGATGTATATTTTAAGTGGAAAACTATGTCTTCTAAGTTTTTTGAGTCAATCATGTTGAGCTGTTTGTTATTTAACTGGTATTCATAGTTTTTTCAGATTATATGCTCAGATTGGTTTGCATGCTTGACTGCCTAATTATTTGAATGTTTTATTGAAAAAAAAGGGGGAAGCTCATTACAATTTTCAACTGAGAGAAGCTTTGGACGTATCTGTTTTGAAAGGTTAGTGAGTTGTTCTATGATAATAAACAAAACACGTGCTCTCAACATTTCAGTTTGTCATGTTAGAAAAATCCAGCTGTCTGGCCACAGCTTTTCGTCATGAGACTTGCTTGTGGGGATGTTGTTGTACTCTTCAGGCCCCTCATATTTTTTTCTCCCCTTGTCAACATTTGCAGGCAAAACTCTTGATCCAGAACCTAAAATGGTTATGGATGCTTACAATGAGACAGTCTTGGACTAGGTACAAATCTACCATGCAACAGCATATACGGGTACATCTACTGTCACTTCACCTTATGAATGTCTTATTGGAAGAAAATGCATACCAAAGTGGATGCTCTTCCTTCACTACCTCCTGAGTCATCTCAAGGTGAATTTGCATGGTGTGTAGTTCATGTTCAGCTCAAGTGTAATTTTTTATGCATGGTTTTACTGCTAATTACTCATTTGTTGTAATATACTGTTTGATTTATTCGTTTAAGATTTTGAAAACAAGTTTTATATTAACGGGTGCATGTTTATTATTAATTTTAATTTTTTTAATAAGAACATGATTGATATTAAATTCTTCAGCCACCACTGCAATAAAAATGTTTTAAAAACATAAGGTGTGTTTTTTTTAAAGGACAGGCTGAGAGCTCTGTCCCACCAAGTGAATAGAGAGCTCAAAGACATGCTTCCAATGTTTGTCACATGTATTCAAAGTTGTCACATAATTCAAAGGGAAACATATTATGATTTCACAATAAGTGAAAAATCTTTTTATTGTATGTAATCATTGTAATATCATGCTCTACTGTCCTAATTTCTTATTTATGTGATGTTGGTACTACTACTAATAATAATAATACATTTTATTTGTAATGCACCTTACATTTTAAGAAAAAATCCCAAAGCGCTACATAGAAAGGTATAAACAATGAAAACATTTTAAAAACTAAAATCTACATTCTGAAAACAAAGAATCATAAAATCAAAAATTAAAAGCCTTATTAAAAATGAATGTCTTTAGGCCTTTTTGAAAGTGTCCACACTTTGTGGGGCCCTGAGGAGTTCTGGGAGCTTATTCCACAGTCGTGGGGCAACGGCCTGGAAGGCTCTGTCCCCCTTTGTGGTCAGCCTGGTCCTGGACTGGTGGAGGCAGTGGGTGGAATTTGAGCGAAGGTGTCTTGGGTTGATAAGGGTTCATAGGTTACATAGGTACAAGTCACATAGGTTACTATGTGTAACCTTTGCACCAACTACTGAAAAACTATGACTTGTTTTGAGCTGCTCCTTTTAAATGCAAACAAAATACTTCATACCTGTATTTAAAAGTTAGTCAGGAAGGTATGAAATATGAAAGATATTTTATTTTCATAATATTGGTTTTATTGGTTTGAAAACCCAGTCAGTAAACGTAGAGCCGGCTAAGATTTCACTAGTGGACATTAATGCAATAAAATGAAATTATATTCATAAACAATGACCAAATAAAAATGTTCAGTTATGTGATAAGTCATCCCTGAATCATGCTTTCACTAGTCCATTGATTACAACTACACTACACAGTAATCAGGCATTGCATCCACTACTACAGTTTCACTTTCTCTGCAGGTAGGACAACTGGTCTAAGATGCCAACTGCATTTTTCTTACCACAGCAATCAATGTGGGTTCTACTCTGTATGTCTATAGTATGTGCATCACCCAAGTTAGCCATTAATTTGTAGTACCTGATGATTTCCTCTGAAAAACCGTGATGGAACAAAATTGTAGTGGTATTTTTTTTTTAAAGTAGATTAGTTTTTATATACATAGCACCTTTTACAGATAAGGGGTCACAAAGTGGTTCACAAGTGAAAATACAGGTAAAAATATTATACAAAAACACACGATAGACTCGTGTTAGACTCTTAGATGCCACTGAGTTAATGATGAAAAAATAAAGAGACCAAAATGAGTGGTGTAATACAAACGGCAATGTATCCCAAATTGTTTAACTCATGTAGACGTAAATACCAAGAGGTAAAAGCTGACATTCTGAATTCTTGACTCATACTCGTATTTTGATTTTAATGCAAATGTCTTCATCTCCAAAAAGATGCTGTAACTTTGCTGAAATGTTAAAAAGAAAGATGAGTACTTGAAAGCCAAACCAAACCAGTAGCACAGTTCAGACTGGTATTTTGTGATAATCTTCCCTCATTTGTCTTAGTCCGGACGTGAACCAGGGTTTGTCATTGTCAATTTAGTTTTCGGTAGAACATTGCTGACATCACAGAATCGTCTGTATGGCGTTCTTATGTCCGTGTTTTCATTTCTGAATTATTATTTTGTGTTATATGATGGTTTCCACAATTCAAATAAGTTATTTTTCACATGTACTGCGGGGCGGGTTGCAAGATGTCGCTGGTTGACGATTCTTGCTTTGAAACCTTAGGAAAACCGATGCGCCTGAGCGCTGTTTTCCTTGTTTGAACGGCGAGATGTTTCAAGCCATTCTAATAGTACTTTCCATTGACTGTCCAGCGGAGGTCTATCTCCGAGATAACATCTTACCTCACGGTTCAAATTAAACATGACAAATTCAGGTTTCTACACTTACCACACAATAAAAAACACAAGAAAAGGACTTTGTTGGATTTAAATTATGTTTAGAGATGCTTTATTTATTTAACTCTTTATCGTAAAATTTAAACGCGCAGAGCATTGTGGGAAAGTGACGACATGTAAATTTGTAATATTCTTCAAACTATTTTTTTTTCCTTTTTCAAAATTGTATTAATCAATTTTCCTAACAGCAATAATTATTTACATCAATATGAAATTGGTAGGTATTAATCATGCATACATAAATGACAAAGTAGAGAAAAAAAACCCCAAAACATTAAACCCTCCCTCCCAATCCAGGTTCTTAAAAAAAAAAAAAAAAAAAAAAAAAAAAAACCAAACAAACAAATGGGGTATGAATGGGGAACACCATGAAAAATTAATTAAAATATATATATTTAAAAAAATTGGTAAACTGTGGTCTTCATGTCCATTAAATTCAGAAAATACAAACGTCAAAGGAAAATGATTTCACATATTCAACAAATGGGTTCCAAGTTTCTCTAAATTTCTGTTATTTTAATTTGACCTTGTCTCGGATTTTCTCCACTGGTAAGAAAGAGAGCACTTCCTTCAGCCACTGAGATAGTATTGTGAAGGGGCTTTGTTCGATGTCCAATGAAAGAGGATCAGCCTGCGTGCAATCAAAGTAGCAAAAGCAACCGCGTTTTCTTGAAATTTGTTCATTTTATGTTGAGGTGATGGTATTCCAAAATACCAATCCGGATTTTTTTTTTATTATTATTACAAAAAGGTCAAAAATCAGTTACAAAGCCAAAAAACAAGGGGAGAAGCTCCCTGCTGCATCCTAAATCAAATTTTCAAAAAACACACAGGAACAATTCTGGAATAACTGTAGACTAACAGATCATAAACAAAAAGGGGGCCAAGAACTCGTCTGGAAGCGACGACGTCACCAGACATCCCATTCCTCCGGGATCAGCCATTTCCGATGTTTTTCTGTCTCAATCCTGGTGTTTTCGAATAACAAGATGTTTCTCGTTAGTGTGTTAATTGCACTTCTTAACAGGGTCTTAGGTGTGAGTAGACCTCCTTTTGCTGCAAATGTGTTCCGGGCCTTCCGCAAGGCGCCTTTCACGCTGTTAATGGCTATCCAGCCCAGCGGGGGGTCCTGAAGATCCGAGTCTGTGGGACCATACAAGATGTATATGTAGTCGGGTGGTCTACCTAGGATCTTGTTAATCCAGGGTGTGGCGACCTTCCAGGTGAGCCTGGCGTGACGGCAGGACCAGAGCAAATGGTGAACCGTCTCCAGGTCGTCACAGCGGGGGAGGGGACTCTGGGCGCTCCCGGTGAACCCCCTGCTCTGCAGAAGGGAACCCACCAGGAGGCGTTCGTGAGCCATCAGCCAAGCCACGTCCTTTAGTTGGTTAGGGAGAAGTTTGCAGTTAAAGTTCTCCCAAGTCTTTTCCGATTGTTCTACTGCCTGCCCGGGTCGTACAGAGCCGCCTCCACTGCCTTTCTGGTCAGACCGTGTATAGGAATGTCTGTAATCACGGGGACGAGCGGTTTCCTGACCGACTGGTATATTGGTGGGGGGGTCTCGGCAGCCGGGACAGACAGGGAGAATCTCATCCCCCAAGCTCTCACGACCTGTCGCCCCACCCAAAACTTTGCATAGTGGTTCCAAGGTGATCCAGTGTCCATGAGGATGCTACGGTAGATCGGGGTGACGAACATCGCGGTGAACTTAGACTGGAGCTCCAGAGCCCCCCTACCTGCCTTGCCACTTGCCTATACATGGTGTCCCTCCTCACCTTTTCGTGGCACCCACCTGGAGGAGAAGCGGCTCGACACCAAGCTCCTCCCGGATGGCAGAGCTCCTTACCCGATCTCTGAGTGAGAGCCCAGCCACCCTGCGAAAGAAGCTAATTTCGTCCGCTTGTATCCGCGATGTCATTAATAATAACAATAATTCATTTTATTTATAATGCACTCTACACCTGAAATCAAGCCTCAGAGTGCTACACGGATTAAAACATTAAAACTTAAAACAATTAAAACAGTACAGTACAATAAAAACAAACATACAATGCAAACAAAATTTAAAAATGATAAGCTTTTTTAAAAAGGCAGGTTTTTAGTCCTTTTTTCATTCAGTTCTTTTAGTCATTCTTTCAGTCATCACCCAGCTGGTGACCATAGATGAGGCTGGGAATAGAGATCGACTTGTAAATCGAGAGCTTTGCTTTTTGGTTTAGCTCTTTCTTTACCACAATGGACCGATGCAGCGTCCTAGTTATTGCTGACGCAATAATGTATGTACAGTAATTAAAAGTCAGAAATTGATCCTCTCAGTCAAATCTTATCTTTTAAAATTGAAGTATCAAAGTTCCCCTAACATTTATTAAAGTGTCAGGAGAACCATCCAAAGACCTGCCCATACAACGTCTGGCACCTGGTCCCCGAGGTGGAGTTTGAATACCACCTTAGAACCTGCGGCAGTCAACCAGTGCAGGCTGAAAACTGCAAAAATTGGATACAAAGTGTCAAATGGTTTGTCGAACAAAAGTGCATATTTGATTCCTGTTTCTGAAGACTGGGGACAGGCGGCTGAAGCGGATCCCACTCTATTTGTGTTGGGATCGAATAATTTGAATCACACCCACAAAGTAAATCGGAATCTTGGGAGTGCGAGGACTCCAAATAACTTCTCGTGGTCTGGCTAATGATTCAGAAAATTTATTCTGGGTTAATTATAAACTGGTTTGACTGCAACACTCCAATTAGTCAGAAGATCATGTTTGATTTTTGGCTCCTGCCTCGAGTTTTGTTTTATTAAACTCTTTAAGGTCGTAGTGTTGTACAACAGGTATCACATTAAAAATATTTGTGAAAAAGCTAAAAGCCAGATATCTGCTTTTTACAGCAGGTAAAAAGCAGATAAAAAAGTTAAAAAAGTTAAAAAAGTAACTTTTTTAAAAAAGTAGAAAACAATTTCTCAGTCCGAAGACTGGGAAAAGGAGGCTGAAGCGGTTGTCATTGTATTTCTATTTTTTTACAGTATTAGGGTTGTTATTCGCTTTGTGACAATGTGAATGCCAACGTCACTAATGTCTTAGACAGCGGTCAATTAGACGAATGGCAAAGTAAAAATTTAGGTAGCTGCTAAATTGCAAAGTAGATTTTTTTTCTCTTGAACACGTTTATTGGTTCTTTTTACACCATTGACAGCATCACCTTCAAAAACATTGTTTCTGTATTGAAATCTGTGTAAATTTACTGTAAAACCATTTCTATGTCTGTAAAAACGGAAATACAAGTAAAAACCTACAAAATCAGAATGTTTAAAAACAGGTAATACTATTTAAAAAGCCTACATGTACTAACAAAGAAGGATTACAGTCCTTAAAATCAAGTAAAATGAAAAACAGTTTCTGCAGGAGCGGAAGGGTGAGTCCTCTAAACGTGTACCTCTCCGCTCCCCCAAGCATTTGGTCTCTCGGGAACCCATCTGGTGCTCAGAGGGGATCCCCTCCTTGTTGCTCCTTCCCACCTTCCACACCCGGAGAGCCAGGCCGCCGCTGCCTCGACCTTTCTCGTGTAGCTCCGGCTCCCTCATCCGACGAGGCACAGACATTTCTTCTTTGCAGCTGTGTCCTAGGCCAGTTGCCGGCCGAGATGATGGTGTTCATGTTGTCTGCGGCCATTCAGAGCACAGCTGTGGGGGGGTCTGGCTGTACCTCCTTACCAGGAAGTCTCTGGAGGTCCACATGGCGTCTTTAATGGCAGCCAGGGCGAGCCACTGCTTCCCAAACTCTTCTTTACTTGCATTGTGGCCCACCCCGAACAGCACCAGCAGTGTTGTTCGGATTCCCCTTGCTGGCAAGTTCGGGAATTTCAGGGAGCCGGTCGTTGCCCACAGGTTGACGGCCGCACTGCACTCCCAGAGCAGGTGCCTCACCGACTCAGGCGCGCCACAACCAGGTCGAGGGCATGTTGAGAATGCCGACATGCCCCAGGAGTGCATAATGTCCCTGACTGAGAGGATCTCGTGAGCCACCATCCACGACTTCTTCCATGTTTGGAAGAACGGAGTGGTTCACGTTGTGCCAAACGGTTGCGGACTCACCTAGTGTGAGCCTGCGCACTCGACTTACCAGTTCTCGCTCCTGCACAACAGAAATCATAAAACGATGATTATTAAAAACATGCAATCCTTCCTCCTCAAGTTTAAAATCTTTTAAAAACTTCTCTATAAAAGCGTGAGACAGGGGTAGATTAAAAGACACTGGAACTCTAAGATCGGTTTTAAACAGCTTCTTCTTTCTTAAAAAGGAGCTCATCCAGAAACCTTGTAAAGGCTGCTGACTTTGGGTTTCTGAATGGGTCCATTAGCTGATTAAAACTAAGAGCCATGTACCTACTTCCCAAAGACAAGAGGAGATCAGGAACTTTTTTACCTCCTTTATCTTTAGTCTTTTTCAGTTCCTGTCTCCTCAGTCGTTCCGATTTGGACGACCAGATGAAGTTAAAAATGGCTTGTTCCAGTTCTAAAATCACCCCGCGTGGCAGCATAAAAACAAAAATGACTAATAAAAGCAAAGGTAAAATCACTGCTTTGATGATTAAAACCTTACCTTCTATTGTCAGTCCTCTAAGTCCCCAGAATCCTAGTCTCTGTCTGACTTTCCCTGTAAGGTCAGCCCAGTTCATACTTCCTCCCCCGTCTTTGACGAAAGTGACCCCCAGTATCTTTTGGTCAGTCTGGGTCACGATCAGTGGGAGTCCCGTCATGTCAGTCCCTCCCCAGAGGGTCCATAGAACTGGGCTTTGGTCTTGTCTCGGTTAAGTTTGGAGCTGGAGGCGTGTCCAAACCAGTCAGTCAGTCCAAGGTCCTGTGGATGGCTAAAATGTCGGTACATAAAATGTTAAAATCTTCCATGTACAAAATGACCTTGGTCTGTAGTCCACCGCTCCCTGGTATGCCCATTTCTTGGATTCGTTGATCCCTTCTCAAGACCTGTGCCAGAGGCTCGATGCATGCCACGTACAGGAGGGCAGATAAAGGACACCCCTGGCGGACACCGCAGCTGATATCCACTGCTTTTGTCAGGAACCTGTTAACCACAAATTTGCTGCTGATATCCCAGTAGAGCAGCCCCATCCACGCAATAAATCTGTACAGGAATCCCATTTTTTGCAGCACTTTGATGAGGTACTGGTGCGAGACCCGCGCAAAAGCTTTCCTAAATCTAGATTTAACACTACAGCCGAATGTTTCTGTCTCTCGCATAACAGATGGTGTCTCTGATCAGTACGAGGCTGTCCGTGATCTTCCTCCCTGGCACAACACAGGCTTGATCCGGGTAAATCAAGGTCTCTAAAACTGTTGTCATACGTGCTGCTAAAAGTTTACTAAAAAATTTGCAATCCACGTTTAAAAGAGTGATGGGTCTCCAGTTTTTCAGGTCAGTCCTGTCTTTGTCCTTGTGGAGCAGCGACACTATACCTACTCCAAAACTGGCTGGCAGTCTGTTCAAGGTCTCAAATTTTTTAAAAACAGCAAGTAGGTCAGGTGCTAAAATGTCCCAGAAGGTCAGGTAAAATTCTAAGGAAAGTCCGTCCTGTCCAGGGGACACTTTTTGATCGATAAAATCCAAGATTTCGGTCATGATGGTCTCGTTCACTGTTTTTTCCTGATACAAGTTTTGTAAAAAATCAGAATCAGAATATATAGTAGAAAAAGTTTAAAAAAAGTCTTCTCAACAGTTTAATTCTTGAACGAGACGTTTCGACTTCCATCCAGAAATCATTTTCAATCAGAATGAAATGGACAGAAAACTGGATCTATTTATACTAACCTGAGTAAAAGGTAAAAAAATAGCAAGAACGGGCTCGACCAATGAGCCTGTGTTACCTAAGATGGCCGTGAATGGCTCCTATAGTAGCCACAGACCAGTAAACGACCCTATTAAAAAAGCTAAAAACTTAGTGAATAGAAATTACCTGCTAACGAGAGGCGTGAAACTGGGTCACGAGGTGTCATCTTTAGTCCATGGCTTCAAAAGGGTGCTGTAAATACCGGGCAAAATGTATCTAACGCCTCCACTCCGATTCAGAGAGGGACTCTCTTTCATCACAAAGATGGCTTCCTTCACCCCTCTTTCAAACCAACCTTTCTCTCTACTTAGAATCTTCACCTCGCTGTCCTCAAAAATGTGTTTTGTGGATTTAATATGCAGATGTACAGCAGACTGTGGACCACTTGAGGCTTCTCTTCTGTGTTGGTAAAGTCTTTTGTGGAGTGGTTGCTTCGTTTCCCCAATGTAGTGTTCTTTGCAGCTACCTTCACTGCACCGGATCGAATAAACTACATTACTCTGTTTTTCTGTAGGTATATTGTCTTTGGGATGTACTAGTTTCTGCCGTAATGTGTTGACCGGTTTAAAGAAAATCGGGATGTCATGTTGTCTGAAGATTCTCTGTAACTTCTCGGACAGTCCTGACACGTAGGGAATAGAGACTCCATTTTTCCTCTTCTCAGTTTCTGTTTCCCTCTTCTCACGTTTCTTGGACGTTCTCACCCTATTCAGGGCCCATTTGGGGTATCCACAGACCGAGAGGGCTTTTTGGACATGCTGTGTCTCCTTCATCTTAGCCTCTGTGCTCGTGGGTACCTCCTCGGCCCTGTGTTGTAAAGTTCTGATGACGCCCAGTTTGTGTTGCAATGGATGATTAGAGTCAAACTGTAGGTATTTGTCTGTATGAGTGGGTTTCCTGTATACTTCCAGTTGCAACATAGGAGCCATTCACAGCCATCTTAGGTAACACAGGCTCATTGGTCGAGCCCGTTCTTACTATTTTTTTTACCTTTTACTCAGTATAGTATAAATAGATCCAGTTTTCTGTCCATTTCATTCTGATTGAAAATGATTTCCGGATGGAAGTCGAAACGTCTCGTTCAAGAATTAAACTGTCCAGAAGACTTTTTTAAAACTTTTTCTACTATGGATCACTCCTGGATGAATGAGGGACTACACAGATTTGAATCAGTATATACTTCATACTTTACGTACGGGAAGAAAGACCTCCGGTAACGAGACGTTCTCGAGCGGAGCTGTCTGAGCCTCTTGGAGAAGGAGCTCCGCTGTTCGTCCAGGAGTGGGTAGAGAGGATGGTCCTGATTGTCCATGATGGACAAAAGTTCAACAGTTTTTAAAATGTCTTCAGTCTTTTCAGCTAAAAACCCATCCTCCCTTCTTAAACATGTAAAACCACCCCCCTTGCTTAAACTTTTTCTTACAAAAGTACCTTGAACATTTTTCTCCTTCTTCTATGTCTCTTTCTTTACTTCTCAAATTAATTCCTTTACTTTGAATTTCTGTCAGTTTTAGCATTTCTTTTTTGACTTTGTTGACTTTATTTTTTCAGACATTTAAACATTTTCTTACAGTACAAAAGAAAAGAAAACAATATGTACAAGGTCTGAAAAGGAGCAATCTGAAGCCGAAGCTTACGATGCCAGCCCCTAACTCGTTTAAACTATATCTAATTGAGCTGCTGACTATTTAAAAATTAAAAAAAAATCCACATGTACAGCAGTGAAATTTAAGTGTTTATCTTTAGAGCTCTTTTTGTACATGTGATTTTATAATATTCTTCTTGTATAAAGTGCTGAACTGTTTAAATGTTTTGCATTCTTTTAACTCCTGATCCAGGTTATTCCAAAGATTTACACTAACAACTGAAATACAATGCTGTTTTACATTTGTTCTTACAATGATCTTTTCAAACACATTAGATCCTCTGAAATTATACACAGTATCCCTCTTGTGAAAAAGGTTTTGAATAGAATTGGGTAGATGATTATTGTTTATTTTAAACATAATTTGTGCAGTTTTTAATTTAACCAAATCTTTAAATTTTAATGGCTGTTTGTCAATAAACAGTTGATTGGTATATGGCCGGCAATTGGCTTTATTTACAGTTCTTATTGCTCTTTTTTGAATGATGGTAATTGGAGTGGTATTTGTTTAATATATGTTGCCCCACACCTCGGGGGCAACACATCCGTACGTGATGTAAGTACAGAATATAAAGTGTTTTTTCGTTTAGGAAATCTTTAGCTTTGGTAATGATTGCTAACGTCTTGCATAGTTTAGTTTTCATAAAATTTATTTGACTTTTCCAACTCGAGTTTTTTGTATCATAATTCCTAGAAATTTCATTTCATTTACACACTCTATCTCGATATTATCTATGAATAATTTATTGTTGACCTTAAAAGGACAGTTTGCAAAAATAATACATTTTGTTTTTTGAGATTTAAAGTCCGTTTGTTTGAGTCAAACCAACGTTTTAATAATTGTAATTCTTTTCCCATTTCACATAATAGTGTTACTAAATTTTCACCACAATAGAGTACATTAGTATCATCTGCAAACAGCATTAGTTGCAGAGTATGGAAATCAAACAAATATCTTTAATTCTTTAATTTCGTTATTAAAATCAAGTCTGTATTCATTTAATTTAAAATATTGTTGTGAGCGTTTTTGCAGCCCTATCATGCGTCGTTGTTCTAAAACCTTTTTCTTCCTACCTATTTTCTTAAAAAAGGTCTGTGTCCGTCCTTTCACCATCTCCCACCACTGTGTACGTGTATGGTATAGGTCCTGGAGGGTCTGCCAATTCTGATACCGCTCCGTGTACTGGTAGACGATGTTCTGGTCCTCCAGCAGGGAGCAGTTCAGTTTCCACAGACCCCCACCATGAGTCACACCTGAAGAAAGTGACAGGATGTAAGACAGCATGAGGTGATCAGAGAAGAAAGCAGGGCTTAATCTAGCATCAGTTGGTGAGCAGTCCCGTGTATAAATATAGTCGATTCGAGAGGCTCTGTTGCCGTCATCACTGAACCAGGTGAAGCCCTCCTCTCTGGGATACATGGTTTTAAAACAGTCGGTCAGTTTAAAATCCCTCACCATGCCCTGCAGTAAAACTGATGTCTCGTAGACTCTGAAATCGTCCCTAGCTCTTCTCTTATTATTTCTTGTTAAAATACAATTAAAATCACCTCCTAAAATCAACGGGTCCAAAGACAACTCTGACGCTGGCCTCTGTCGGTTGGGCATCAGGCATATGGGTTTCATCGCTATCTTCTGTTCCCTCCTCCACGCCGGACACAGACATAGCTCCACCTGATGACTGCACATCTCCATCCACACTGTTACCAGACTTCCGCTGCCCACTCTCGGAGGGGGAGTGGAATTTTTCGTCTCCTCCTCTCCCATTAATATCACTTGACCCACTGTGCCAGTTTTGGACGCTTTCAGCTTGTTGGCGAAAGACTTCGGGCAGTCTCTGAATAGATGGTTTGTCTACCCACAGAGGTTGCACCGTCTGCCATTGGGACACTCTTCAAAAGTGTGCCCAATTTCTCTGCATTTTCCGAACATGATTTTGTCACAAACTTCTACCAAGTTTCCGTGCTCACCACACTTGCGGCAGAGCTTGGGCACATGCTCTGCCGCAAGTGTGGATGTAGTGGTAGCTTGGTACGAATGTAGCTTGGTACGGATTGGTACGGATGTAGCTTGGTAGTGGATGTAGCCACGGTTGTCACCCAGCACTACCATAGAAGGCAGGTGTTTCATGCCCTGGTAGCCTGAAGGGTCCTGCGATTGTTGGATTGGGAACCCTCCAAGCACAGTTCCAGATGCCGTCCACGTTCATAACCTTGGTAGGCTGGCCTTTCACCGTGCAGTATCTCCCCAGCCATGTCTCGGTATCCTCTGCATTCACAGTCTCATTAAACATCCTGACAATAACCGTTTTAAGGCTATTGTCAACCGTGAATGCAGAAAACTGGGTTTCCACACTCTCATAATGGGTCCAAAATTCCTTTAATCCATTCGCCGACACAAAACTCACAACAAATTCTTTATTGAAAGGAAGTGACAAAAAGCAATTCAGTTCGGTTGGTTTAAACTTCAAAAACCCTGGACATGCTGGAGGCACCACAATGCAAATAAAAGTTAAAAAATAAATAACAATAAATAAGATATAAGCAATAAAATAATAACTTACCTTAAAAAGCAATAAAAACAACGAGATAAAAAGACAAACAAACGAGGAAACACACAAAAAAAGACGAAGAAAAAGGGAAAAAAAAATCTCCCCACTTGGAATTAACTCAGGTGTCACAAAGATGCCGGAATCACCACCCTATGGAGTTGATCGCGACTCGATCTCAAGACTAAGATCAGGCAGTACTCCAGATCTTGAGCCAAAAGGCCAAGAAGCGATGTAGATGATAGATAGTAGATAATAGTAGATAAAATATTCTCATTCCGTAGTCTGAGAAAAGTAGACTACGGAAAGTCTACTTTTCTGTAGAAAAGTAGTTTTCACTAGGGATGGAAACTGGACATCACTGCCCCAATTGTCCAGCGTCTCTGCTCGAGCAGTGTCGAACAAAATGAAAAAAAAAAAAAAGTCATGTGAGCTTTGCTTTGAGCAGCGCGGGCAAACCTTACATATCGCGTGACCTGAGCTCAGAGGCTGCTCGATACCTGAGGTCACGTGCCGAGCAGCTTGCGGGAGTGTCGAACAAAATGAAAAAAAAAAAAGTCATGTGAGCTTTGCTTCGAGCAGCACAGGCAAACCTTACATATCGCGTGACCTGAGCTCAGAGGCTGCTCGATACTTGAGGTCACGTGCCGAGCAGTTTGCGGGAGATTTGAACAGGGTGAGTCTTCTCCAAAGCTGGAGAGGTTGTGAACCAGAAGAGGAGCAGACTGAAGCCAAAAATTGGGGGAAAAAATCTATATTGAAATCAAAATTAATGAAAAGATTATTTGTACCAGCTTGTCATGAGAGTCTATTGAGAATAACACAATACAGAAACACACATCTAAACAACAACAACAAAACAGAAAAATATAAAAATGAAATACATATGACACATTGGATCATTATTTACATCAAACAATCATACCAATGTTTCCACAGTTCAGACTGGTATTTTGTGGTACTGAGTTTCACATCAACCAAGCTCCTAATAATAGAATTCTCAGAGTTATTAAGATGACTAATAAAACTGCACATCAAACAGCACAGAGTGGCCTGGAAAGTCCTAATTCCTGCTGAGACAAATAGGCGACTTGCACTTTCCCATCTTGGTCTTTTTAATAGACTCCTCAGACAGTCATTGTATACCACATTGACTTTTCTTATGCTAGCTCTCTTGCAGTTTCACCACAGGGGTGCCGTATATAAGGACGTGCAGTGGCCTTTTAAAAGTGTCTTTTTTACTTGCACTGTACAAGCACCAAACCTGCGTGTGTGCATGTTTGCATGTGCATACATCATACGACTTCGTCTGTAAATGTCTTTATCATCTGACATGTCATCACAGATATAATGTCCCAAATATGTATATTTGTGACACACAGACAGATCATTTCCACATACTGTAAACTGAGGAAACTTCACACTTTTATCATTCTTAGTTCTACAGACCATTGTGACACTTTTATTTGTATTATATTTTATGTCAAATTCTAACCAATAAGTAGAGCAGACATTGGGAAGTCCCTGTAGACCTGCACTACTTGGGCTGAAGACAACAAGATCATCTGCATACGTTAGATGTGTCATGATCCCCTCTTCTGCAGCTAGGAGGGAGCCATGAATCAACAATCTGATTAGGATCACCTGGGGTGATTCCTAATTTCACTCACCTGTGTACCCTGCAGACTATTTAAGGGGAACCATCCCTGACTTCCTTTTCAGGTCTTACTTTCACTTCCAGCCAGGTCACCCTGGTTGCCTGAGCATGTTTTGTATTTTGTTTTTAGTTGGACTTTTGAAACCTTGAGTTAATCATGTTCTTCTTGCTTTGCAGACTTTCCTGAATTAAGTTAATAAACCATGCTTGAAGTCCTGCATTTGGGTCCTCCTCTTTCCACCATCCTCAGCACCTTGACAGAAAGACCTGACCACAACTGGACCCAGCGGACTTAAAGTCGGAAACCAGTGTACCCTGAGGGCAAAGTCTGACTCCTGTGAATCCTGAAGGGAAAAGTCTGACTCCTGCGAATCCTGAAGGGAAAAGTCTGACTCCTGCGAATCCTGAAGGGAAAAGTCTGACTCCTGCGAATCTGAAGGGAAAAGTCTGACTCCTGAGGGAAAAGTCTGACTCCTGTGAATCCTGAAGGGAAAAGTCTGACTCCTGCGAATCCTGAAGGGCAAAGTCTGACTCCTGCGAATCCACCTCTCTCCCTCCTCTCTTCCACCTCTCTCCCTCCTCTCTAGGAGAGAGCCCCATCCAGGACTCTGCGTTCCTGTCCTGGGCATGGCCACACCGAGGAGACCTCCGCGCTTCTTCATCCCCGCTCCATAAGGACGAAATCCATCTACTCATCCCCGCCGTGGGCATCGCTGGGCTGAGGAGTCTCCCGTGTTTCCATCAGCACGAAGAACATCTACTCATCCCCGTTCTGGACATCTCCGGGCTGAGGAGTCCCCCAGTGTTTCCATCAGGATGAAGAACATCTACTCATCCCCGTACTTGACATCTCCGGGCTGAGGAGTCCCCCGTGTTTCCATCAGGATGAAGAACATTTGACTTCTTTAGATATTTAGCTGTAGATTAGAATAAGCTAATATTTAAACAATAATCTTTGACACATTGTTTGCTCGTCCCGGGGGAGGGATCTCTCTTTCACGTGGATCCCCATGAGGTTTCTTATTTTTTCCCCACTGATGGGTTTTTTAGGAGTTTTTCCTCACCGAGAAGGAGAGTCTAAGTGCATTAATGTGCTAGTCTTGTTTAGTTAGCATTTGTTAGTTATTTTTCTTGTTGTGTATTTGTGTTAATACAGTCCTCTTTTTCTTGTGAAGCCCATTGAGACGGACATTCTGTGATTTTGGGCTATACAAATCAAATTGAATTGAATTGAATTGAAGGGCAAAGTCCGACTCCTGCGAATCCTGAAGGGCAAAGTCCGACTCCTGCGAATCCTGAAGGGCAAAGTCCGACGCCAAGTCCGACTCCAAGTCCGACTCCAAGTCAAGTCAAGACACGCCAAGCGATCTTTGACCACCCGGAGGTGGTCAATGTCAAGGTCATGTCAATGTCAATGTCATGATCCCCTCTTCTGCAGCTAAGTGGGAGCCATGAATCAACAATCTGATTAGGATCACCTGGGGTGATTCCTAATTTCACTCACCTGTGCACCCTGCTGACTATTTAAGGGGAACCATCCAGATGACAGGTCGTTCATGTACAAACAAAACAAAACTGGAGATAACCATTACCAACACCAAAAGTACCTGATTTTTTTTTTTTCCAGGTATTTATTTGCGTGAATCAAAAATCTTACAAACATGAATTACCTGATCAGGCGCAACTGTTCTGTAAAATCATTCAAATCAATCCATCTATAAAACCATTTCTAAAACAATAAAAAATTTCACAAAACAGTACTTTAAAACAGGTAAAAAAAAAACTGGTGTAAAAAGCCAATAAATATATATAAAAGATTGCAGTCCTTAAAATCAGGTTAAATGAAAAACAAATGTTGCAGAAGCGGGAGGGCCCGGTTTCGTAACAGTGAACCTCCCCGTTCCTCAAAACATTTAATCTCTCGGGATTTTTCCTGCTGGTCAGAGGGGATCCCCCTCTTAGTGCTCCTTCCAACTGTCCGCTCCCGAAGAGCCATGCCACTGCTGCCATTACCTTTTCTGTTTAGCTCCGGCTCCCACGCCCGAAGAGGCACAGATGATTCTTCTTCGCAGCTGTATCCTAGGCCCGCTACCAGATACCGTCCAGATACAGCTGCGGGGGGCTCTGCCTGTGCCTTCTTACCAGCAAGTTTTTAGAGGTCCACATGGCGTCTTTCTGGCAGCTGGGGTGGATCCTTCGTAGGACCCCCCTTGTTGGCAAGTTCGGGAATTTCAGGGGGCCGGCCGTTGCCCATAGGTCCACGACAGCACTGCACTCCCAGAGCGGGTGCCTCACCGGCTCAGGCGCGCCACAACCAGGTCAGGGGAAGATCGAGCTCGCCCAAATGCCCCGGGAGTGCATTACAGTCCTGACCGGGAGAATCCCATGAGCCACCATCCAACACACGTCCCGGATCCTGTTTCCAGGGACGGAGAGGTCCATTGGGAGCCCAAACACGGCAGGCAGACCGATTTTGGGCCTTTGCAGAGGACTCTCCAGTTCCCGCTCCTGCACAAAAGAAATGATAAAACTCAGATTTATAAAAGAAATCAATCCTTCAAACGATTTAAAACTATTTAAAAATGTTAAAATACGATGGGATCTAACTCTGGGCTTCACACTTCTAACATGGATGAGTGAGAAGGTGAGAGTCATGAGTATGATTCAGGCTTGATTTCAGACCAACGAGGACGAATCATGTAAAAGGAGCTCTTCCTCTGTCTCATTGTATGAGGGAGGGGGTTTTGCTCATTTTCCCCTTGGGACTTTGGGGACTGGCCTCTTTGTGTCCTCCCGTTTGTCCTTCGGGGTCAGCTGTTTCGGAATGTCTTGGAATGGGGCCTCGTTCAGTGAGCCAGAGGGGAAAATACTCGACTCCTCCACAGATGAGCTGTCTGAGAGGGTCGTAGCTTTTTCCCTCTTCTCCGCAGGAATGGGAGATCCGAAGACAACTGACGTTGGCCTCTTTGTCTGTAGGGTGTCAGGGATTTGGGTTTCATCGCTATCTTCTGTTCCTTCCTCCTCCTCAGACTCAGGCATAGCTCCACCCGATGACTGCGCGTCCCCATCCTTACTGTTGCCAGATGTGGTCGGGGGCTGCACAGCCGCCACCCTTTCACCCTCTTCACAAAGATTTCTGTTGTACATGTTCCTCTGGAGGGGAGCTAGAAGCTACCACCACTACCTGATCAGTTTCCTCTTTACATTCCTTTTCAGTTGTATTTGCTTCTCCAGCCTTCAATTTGTTGGCAAATGACTTCGGGCAGTCTCTGAAGAAATGTTTGGATTCTCCACAGACGTTGCACCTCCTGCCATTGGGACACTCATCAAATGTGTGCCCAATTCTCTACATTTACCACAAAAAATCTTGGTACACGCTTCTACCAGGTGCCCGTACTCACCACACTTGCGGAAGCACTTAAGCATTCCCAGGTAGTGGATGTGGCCTTTGTTGTCACCCAGCACTAGGAATGGCCAGCTCGAGTGGCTCTAATCGAGTAGTGTCAAGCAGAATGAAAAAAAAGTCTTGCGAGCTTTGCTTCAAGCAGGGCAAGCAAACCTTACATATCACGTGACCCGAGCTCAGTTGCTGCTCAAAACCTGAGGTCACGTGCCGAGTAGCTCACGGGAGGTTTGAACGGGCCGAGTCTTCTCCAAAGCAGGAGAGGTTGTGGATCAGCAGAGAAGCAGACAGACTGAAGGCAAACACTGTGGAAAAAATTCTATACTTAAATATAAATGTATGAAATAAAAATGTATGAAAAGAAAATGTTTACAAGCTTGTCTTATTTCAGTTTTCTCCTGATAACAAGACTGTTTTCGTTGTGTGTGCAATTCACAAAGCCTTGCTCCTATTTACCCCAAATGTTGAAGTTGCTGCTTCTGTAATCACTGATGAGTGTTGGCCCGCATTCTTTTTTAAATGTTACTATTAAGTTTTTTAGTCCTTTAAGGCTGGAGTCCCCAATCTTTTCTGCGTTACGGACTAGTTTAGTGTCTGTTAATATTTTCACAAAATTGTCTAAAGGTGTAGCAGAAAAACGAAATAAGACCAGCCTGAGAAAAATGGGTCTTTCAATAAATAATAAGTTGTGCTTTCTCCCAAGCCCACAAGTAAAGTGGGCTTGGGAGCTGAAGGCGGAGACGTTTCACGAGCGTGAGAAGAATACTGCGGTGGTGCGGTGTGTGTCTGGTCCTGTGTGTACTGCAGAAGCGCACCGGATCCAGGTCACGCGCGAGCACGGCCATGCGTGAGCCCTGGTGCGCACTGAAAGATGGGGCTTCCAGTCCGTACAGGTGGTGTGACCAGTAGCGGGAAGTCAACAAGAGATTCCAAGGAGGGCGGTGTTCTGCTACTGTGTTTTTCCCGCGCTACGTGCTTCAGGGCAGGTGTAACCTGGTAGCTCCGAGGGCGAGAACGAGCCTAGCGCCGTGAAGAAGGTTGACAATTCAAGCCTGTGAATCTGTTGTTCAGAGGGAGATATTCAGCATGAAAGGGGCCGTGACACGAGAGCCGAATGAACATGAACCAGTTATTTGTTATTCTGTGAGTTATTATAAAGTGTTAATGTGTTGAGTGTAAAAGATTTCCGGTAGCGGGCGGTTTTTGAGCGGAGCTGTCTGAGCCTCTTGGGGAAGTAGCTCCACTGTTTGTCCAGAAGAGGGTAGAGAGGATGGTCGTGGTCATCCATGATGTATAAAAGTTTATTCAGTGACCTCCTCTCCACCACTGCTTCAAGTGTGTCCTGTTTGCAGCCAATGACAGAGCCAGCCTTTCTTATCAGTTTATTAAGTCTGTTGGCGTCACTGGCTGCGATGCTGCTCCCCCAGCAGACGACAGAGAAGAACAAGGAGCTGGCCACCACAGACTGGTAGAATGTCTCCAGAATCTTACTGCACACATTGAAGGACCTCAGCTTTCTTAGAAAGTAAAGTCCGCTGCAAGTCTTCTTGTACACAGCAGTACTGTTGCTCCGCCAGCTCAGTCTGCTGTCAATAGTCACTCCCAGGTATTTTTACTCCTCCACCACTTCCACAACACTACCCAGAATGCAGAGCAACTGCAAAGCAGTCCTCTTCTTCCGGAAGTCAATCACCATCTCCCTGGTCTTATCTGCATTGAGCAGCAGGTGATTCTCTACCGCCCACACCACAAATCCATCCACCAGCCTCCTGTACTCCTCCTCCTGCCCACCACTCATACACCCCACAACTGCAGTCATCAGAGAATTTCTGTAGGTGGCATGATTCCGAGTTGTGCTGGAAGTCTGAGGTGTACAATGTGAAGAGGGATGGAGAGAGCACAGTATCCTGTGGGGATCCCACACCACTCAGAACCACATCAGACAGGACTTTGCCCAGCCAGACGAACTGTGGCCTGTCCGTCAGGTAATCAGTGATCCAGGAGACGATGGATGTACCAGCACCCATCAGCCATCACCCATCAGATGCAAGAACGTATGGAAAACCTTCAGGACACTGGCCCTCAAGGACCGGATTTGGACACCTCTGACTTGTGTGCTCTATAGACTTAATATACTAAGGTGTGCAGGGGTAGATGATTACTAGATGATGTAAGACAGACAGTGGGTCACGTGCAACAGAAGTAATAAAAAAACAATAACAGTGTTTTTTTACTTCAGAAAATGATGGATAAATTAATGACAAGAAAATGTGCAGCCTACATATAGCTATGATCAAAGGTTTTGAACATGTGTGATTGGTGTGTGGCCAAAGAGTGCACATGTGATGTTGAACACAGTGATCCTCAGTGTGTTCGGGAAGCTGGTGTGTTTGCTCACAAGACTAAAAATTGGAGGTAACATTAGTCTTTTCCCTTCGTGCATGCAGCAACCATTCACTTTGTTTATCTTGTCAAACCCGTTGCTAGGGACGCGACTCTCGTTGCTACGCAGGGAACCCTGTCGCGTATGTTGTCCTCCCAAAATTATTTAATTTCTCTGGAAGACTTTTATTATTATTTGTATAAAGTCTAATATTAGTTAACCAAACGGACAAAGGAGAATAAAAAAACATAGAAAACCAACTTTCAATGAAATCAATAATTTCGCGGTTTTGGTTTTAACACAGGCAGCTAAAACGAACGCCTATGTTGGATTAAAAGGACTCATTTTCCGGTAAACTGACGTTTTCTTGGGTCCTAAGAACGTAAAGCAACAACGTTTTTTGTTGCTATCCGACAGAGTTAGACACTTATTTCGCCGATCTTGAATTTTAAGATTCCTATCTTTGATTAAAAACGCCTGCATTGATGAGTAAACCTAATATTTTTTGTATAAAACTTATTCCTTTTCTTAAATATGAGACACTAATTCCTTCTTAACACGCTATTTTTTCCGTCAAAGTCTCACGGAAGCGCGATCGTCCAAAATGGATGCTTACCATTTAATAGGACTGGTGGGAGAGGGCTCCTTTGGACAAGTTTATAAAGGAAGAAAAAAGATAACTGGAGAGGTAAACCTTATTTAGTCACCTAGACGTGCTTTAGTTTTACTAAATACCCTATTTGACTCGTTTGTGAACTTCTGTTTCCAGGTAATGGCCCTCAAATTCATCCCAAAAGGAAATTCGCAAAAAGACCCTCGAGCCCTCTATACAGAAACTGATATATTGAAAGTTCTTAAACACCCAAACATCGTGGAACTGGTTGACAGTTTTGAGACCGAGGAAAATGTATGATTTATTTATTTTTATCTGTGTTTATAGACCAGAAATATACGTGTCAGTTTGATGACTATTCTATGGATGAGTGACTTTAATCATTAACTTTTAACAGATTGTGGTTGTCACAGAGTTTGCTGAGGGAGATTTGTTCCAGCTTGTGAGAGATGAGGTGAAGATAACAGAGCCTGAGGTATGCACTTTAAATTCACTTCCCAAATTACCAGAATTGAAAGGTCTGGGCCAGAACCGATTCTAGACCTGACAAAGGGGTTTTCTTTTAAATTAAAAGGTAAGACAAGTTAACTTGTAGCAGAATTTATACACAAGGCAATTTCAAAGTGTTTTACAAGACAGAGAAAACGCATTAAAATCACAAAACACAGAATAAAAATGTAAAACGAGCAATTAATCTTCAGTCAAACCACAATTAAACAGAAATGCTTTCAGCCTAAATTTAAACATTGTCACAGTAGAGGCCTGTCTCACCCTCAGGAAGTTTGTTCCAGACTTTCGCAGTGTAACATTTAAATGAAGCTTCTCCATGTTTAGTTCTGACTCTTGGCACCTACAGGAGGCCGGTCCTACACAGTTCAAATGAAGTTCAGAGTAATCTCAGCATTGGAGTCTGATGAGTAACGGACGATGGGGACAGTGCTAGTCTGTTTCTTCACATTCCCTAAGACACCTGGCGTTTCAGATAACAGAGAAACACAGCAGAACACAGCATCATTATTACACCATTATGATAAACTAAAATGTCCAGTATTTTAACACTCAAATAATAATCTTTGCTAAATACTTCCGCTTAATATAAAATTTCCATTACAAATGTAGCTACTGACACTTTCTCCGTATTTCTGTGGGCCAAAGACAATTATTTCAGTTTTTTCAGAGTTTAGTCGTAGAAAATTGTTTTGCATCCAGACACTGATTTGTCAAATACAAGGACAGAGTGAATTCACATGACAATCTGAATAATAGTGATTGGACACATTATTACTGGCTATCAACTTCCCTAATTTGAGCATGTATTGGTTAAACCACATGGATCCCAGAATTGACCTTTGGGAAACCCCACAGGTCAAAATCATACGATCTGTAACACAATTTCTACAAAAAGATGAATTCCTTCATCTTCCTCCATGCGTGTCTCTTAAAATATGCAGATGACATAAGTCTTGTGGCCCACATGAACAGTACTGAGGCTCTCACTCAATACCAATGTGTGGTGGACAACCTGGTCATCACCATTCTGTTAGAAATCACTCGAGCTCAACATTTTAAAGGCAAAGGAGTTATGCTGTGCCGGCAGAGTAAAAGGAAAGACTGAACTTTCTAAACCTCTCTCCATTCAGGGAGAGAAGGTGGAACAGGTAGGGTGTTTTAGGTACAATGTATTTTGGAACCCAGGTGGACACCTACCCATCCTTAAAGACACACTCAGACTCCATTTACTGCAAAGCCCTGCAGTGCGTTCACTTGCTCAGAAAACTGTTCAATTCAGTCAGTCATCTTCTTATCCGTCTATCCCTTTCTGGGTTGCGGGGGGTGCCGGAGCCCATCCCGGCCAATTTAAGGCGAAGGGCAGAGTAACCCCGAACAGTTCGCCAGTCTGTCGTGAGGCCACACACATACACAAGACCTAAACTGGGAGCCGTCCATCAGCTCCCTGATGAAAAAGGCCCGGCAGAGGATGTACTTTTTGCGGCAGTTGAAGAAAGCCAAGCTGCCCGCCCAGATGTTGGTCCATCCTCACCTCCTCCATCACCGTGTGGTATGCTGGGGCCACAGCCAGGGACAAACACAGACTGCAGCGCATTGTGCGCTCCGCAGAGAAGGTGATCGGCTGCAGCCTTCCATCTCTCGAAGACCTGTACGTCTCCAGGACTCGGGGGCGTGCAGGTCGGATAGCAGCTGACCCTTCCCACCCTGGACATGGACTTTTTGAGCGACTACCCTCGGGCAGGAGGCTCTGGTCCATTCGGACCAGAACGTCCCGCCACAAAAACAGCTTCTTCTCTACTGCCGTTGGACTAATGAATGCTTTATAACCTGGATCCCCGCATCTGTTAGTCACTTGCCTCTTGTCACTTTACTATCTTTATTATTTTCTATGACATTGCACAACTTTTCTTTTTCTTTCTGAGCACTCTTAGTTTTGTTAAAATTATTTTTATTTTTGCACACCTGTATCAAAGCAAGTTCCTAGTCTCTGATATTCTTCATTGACATGGCAATAAAAGCATTCTGATACAACCATGGACACACACACTCATTCCTAGGGGCAATTTCAGCACTGGTCAATCAACCTAGCATGCATGTCTTTGGAGGGTGGAAGGAAACCAGAGTACCCAGAAGAAACACACAAACATGGGGAGAACATACAAACTCCACACAGAAAGGACAGTGTTCCAAGCCTCATACCCACCTGGGAGTCAAACCCACAACCTTCTTGCTGTGAGGCCACTGTGCTACTCACTGCGCCACTGTGCTCTATTCAATACAATTTCAATTAAATTTATTTGTATAGCCCGAAATCACAACATAAAATGATCTCAACGGGCTTCACATTGGGCTCAGGCACACTAAAACATTTTAATGTTAGTAAAAAACATAAATACATTCTAATCATGGTTTACCACTCATTAATACAATCCGTCTTCACTTTCAATATTACATCTTAGCACGACTTCCTCTCCTTCTTTTTTTTTTTTTCTTTTATCTTTTATTTTGGTCAAATTGTACATTTACAAATAAATAAATTTACATTTTTTTTCTGAACTTATATATACCAAAAGAACCGAAAAGGTGTTGGCTGAAGCAGGTGCTTGTTACGCCGACCCTTTTGAAAACAAATCATTACGTATCATTACTATCATTATGAAAACAAAATGATATAAATACATAACAGAAATTCACTATGTTACATAAAATGAGAGAGAGAGAAAAAAGTAATACGTCAAATGAAGAGTTTTACAATTACTACTTTAAGTTCTTTACACATATAAACTTGAAATTAAACATCAAGACTTGCATATTTTTTAAGAAATAATAACTTAAATTTTTTCTTTAAACAGAAAAGATTGGAACATAATTTACTGTAAGTTCATCATCACAATTGTTGCCAAAGATCCACACCTTTAACAGAAACACAAAAATTTTTAACATTTGTTCTAAATTTATTTTTAATGAACACATCATTTCCTCTAAATTCGTATGGACTTTCCCTAATGTTAAACATATTTTGTAAAGATTTTGACATCAAATTATTTTTTATCTTAAACATAAATTTTAAAGTGTGTAATTCCACTAAATCATAGAACTTTAATGTTTTTAAATTTATAGATAGATTATTGGTTGGTTGATTATAAGATGAAAATGTTATTGCTCGTATTGCTTTTTTTTGTCAAATATAAATTGGTTTTGTGTTGGTTTTATACGTATTTCCCCAAATCTCTATACAATAAATTAAATATGGAAGCACTAATGTACTTTGTATTATATAACATAAACAAACTGTTTTTATTTAGGACAAATCTGAATTTATAAATGATTGCTATTACTTTAGATAGTTTATTTTTTGTGTAACTTACGTGTGGTTTCCAACTTAATTTATGATCTATAATCATTCCAAGGAATTTACCATTATATGTTTGTTCTAAAGGGGTATTATTAAGCATACTTTGTATTTGATTAGGTATTTTTAGTTTTGTAAAAATAATAAATTTAGTTTTTTCAATATTTAATGACAATTTATTTATGTCAAACCATATTTTTATTTTACCCAATTCACTTTCTACTGATTGTCTAATTTGGTTCAGGTCTTTTCCGGAAAAATAAAGAGTAGTGTCGTCTGCAAATAATACATAACTTATTATTTTAGATATGTAAAACAAATCATTGATGTACAAAATAAAGAGTTTAGGCCCCAGTGTTGAGCCTTGTGGAATTCCACATATGACCTTTAATAAATCAGATTTTTCCTCCTTTATTTGTACATACTGATATCTGTTTTCTAAATAACTCTGAAGCCATGCTGTTCCTCGAAAACCAAATCTGTCTAGTTTGCTCAGTAATATATTATGATCTATGGTGTCGAAAGCTTTCTTAAGGTCTATGAAAATACCGATACCATAATTATTTGTGTCTATTGATGTGGAATGTTTTCTATTAATTCTGTAACAGCCATATTAGTGGATCGGTTTTGTCTAAACCCATATTGTTTGTCGGTAAGAAGCTGGTGTTTTTCTATAAATTTATCTAATCTTATCACAAATACCTTTTCTATTATTTTTGAAAACTGTGGAAGTATAGATATAGGCCGATAATTTGAAAATAAGTGTTTATTGCCATTTTTGTAGACTGGAGTAATTCTAGATATTTTCATTTTTTCAGAAAATTTACCAGTTTGAAAAGACCTCTTACAAATATGTGTTAGAGGCTGTGCGATATGCTCAATGGTATTCTTTATTAAACTCATATCAACGCCAAGTGTATCTTTAGATGTTTTTTTATTTAAATTGCTTTACTATTTTAATGATTTCATTTTCATTTGTTGGGTTTAAATAAAATGTAGAAGGATTTCTGTTTACAGCATCACATGGGCTTATGTTATGCTTCTCAATACTTTCAGCCAAGGTATTTCCAACATTAACAAAATAATGATTAAATCCTTCTATAATTTCTTTTATATTTTCCAATTTTGAGTTTTTGTTTATGAAATGTTTTGGTATCTCATATTTTTTATCTTTCATTTTAATTATTTTATTAATGACATTCCATGTTCCCTTAATATTTTCTTTTTGTTCTTCAAGTAATTTATGAAAGTAGTCTTTTTTTATTTTTCCGCAAAATACTAGTCAGTTTGTTTTTATAATTTTTATATTTAATTTCAGACTCCTTGGTTTTGTATTGAATAAACTTTTTATATAACATATTTTTCTTCTTACATGCATTTTGTAATCCACTTGTTATCCATGGTTTTATTTTAGAATTTTCTTTAAGTCTCACCTTTTTTAATTGGCAGTTTTTATTGTAGATTTCTATAAACCTGGATATAAAATTTTCGTATGCTCCATTTGGGTCAGTTTGGTTGTAGACCTCATCCCATTTCTGTTTTATTAAGTCTTCTTTAAGTTTATTTATAGTTTGGTCTGTCACTTTCCTAATATATCCAAATGTTTGAGAGTTTTCTTTGTCATCAGTTATAATTTTATTTTGAAATATATAAAAAAACGGTAGGTGGTCACTTATATCACTGACAAGGAGGCCACCAACAATTTTAGCTTCAATATTGTTCACAAAAATATTATCTATCAGAGTGGAGGAATCAATAGTTATCCTGCTGGGTTTATCAATAATTGGTAGTAACATATTTGAATGCATCATATTTATGAAATCAGTTGTTTTCCCATGAGTAGTTGCTTTAAGCAGATTTATATTTAAATCTCCACATATTATTAATTCCTTTGAGGAATATCCATTAATATTTAAAATTTCATTCATTTTTTTATTAAATGTATCAATTGGTGAACCAGGTGTTCGGTATACACACGTAATATGGATATTTTTTGTTTTCTGAAATTCAATTTCAACAGTAATTGATTCTAGTATATTATGTACAGTTACTGATTTATCTTCAGTGAGTTTACAGTTAAAGTTTGAGTCAACATAGAGGGCAACTCCACCCCCTTTTTTGTTGTTTCTAGTGACCGTAAATAGTTCGTATCCCTCTATCTTTACTAGTGTTAGAGGGTGCTTTAGCTCGTCCAGCATCGTTTCAGATACAGCTATAACATTAAATTTACCATACATATGCAGTAGGTCTTTGATTTTTGAGATGTTTTTCCAGAGACTCTTAATGTTAATATGTATCAGTGAAAAGTTTCTGTCCAGTTTTACTTTCTCTTTAAATTGTTCACTTGTATAATAGTCACAGCTTATGTCCAGGTTATTGTAAAAATGTAATTCTGGATCAAGTTGTTGATCAATACAAGTCATAGTTTGTCTTGTGTTGAGTGCACATATGTTCACCTGTCTTCTTTTCCGCGGTGCGTAATCCGTGCATCATGAAGTGTTCTTCATAGTTCCATTTTATCATTTTTCCGGGAAGTCATAATCCTTTTTAAGAGTAACTTAAACACAATTATTGCTCGTGTCCACATAATCCAAACAATTATTTATACGGATCCAAGTCTTTCAGCTCTCTAATTGTGATCACTTTCGCTTCTTCTGGCGTACCATTGAGTTTAATCATCACTTGCCCGTTCCGAGTCCACGTAGCTTGTATTTTTTTTCAGTTTTCGCAAGTTTCTTGCATGTCTTGCGATGTCTGCACGTCTTTTGGTTAAGTGTTCATTCAGATATACACCCGTGCCTCTCAACTTCCTAGCTTGGCGTAGTAGCTCCATTTTGTGCTTCCTGCTAACAAACTGCACCAAAATAGTTGGTTTTGCGTTTTTTTTTTTTTTGAAAACTTTATTTAAAGATTTTTCATTTTTTATACAGACACACACAAAAAAAAACAACTTTAAGTCAAGTTATATAAAGTTACAAAATAGAGATGATTAAAGAACATGTCAACCAGTAGTATCTATCTGAGACTTGTAAAATATTTGGATCAGACATGAAACAAAAACAAACAAACCCAAAACAAACAAATCACAAACATAAGCTGCAGCTTTCTCCATAAGTACTGGTAAATGACGCATAAAACCTTCTCCCCTATGTAAATGGCAGACCCTCAATGTATGTAATGAAAGGTGCCCATGTTTTATAATAGTTTTCTATTGAGCCCCGTTTACTATACCTTAGGTATTCAATTTGAAGACACATCATAGCTTCTCTGACCCACTGAACAAAAGAAGGAGGCTGTTTGTCCTTCCACTTCACTAAGATCAGTCTCCGTGCAAGGAGAGACAGAAAAGCCACTGCGCTCTCCTGGTGCGAGTTAAGGCCCTGTCTGCTCGGGAGAACTCCAAACACTGTAGTGAATGGATTGGGATCTATTTTCCTCCCACAAAGATGTGAAAAAATTCCAAAAGCAGAGTCCCAGAACTTTTCTAAAGCAGCACACGACCAAAACATGTGAGCCATTGTTGCAGGTGACTGGTTGCATTTTGGGCATCGATCATCACTGCTGTTGAATATCTTAGCCAGCCTTGCCTTTGTTAAGTATGAGCGATGGAAAACTTTGAATTGTGTCAGACTGTGTCTTATGCAGATAGATGTTGAATGTATGCGGGTGATACTTCTGTTCCAGATTTCCTCTGGAATCTCCAGATTTAAATCCTGTTCCCAAGAGTCTTTCAAATGGTTTAATGAAGTAGGATTAATGTGATGCAATTGTTCATATATTTTGGAAATATGACTTTTGGTGATGGGTCGAGGCTGCAGGCAGTTTTCTAAAGGACCAGGAGATGATTGTCTTGGATATGTGGGGAAATGTTTTCCTACAAAGCTGCGGACCTGTAAGTATCTGAAGAAATGCTTCTTGGAAATATCAAAACTTGCACAGATGTTTTCAAAGGACATAAATGAACCACTTGCAAATAAATCAGTAAAAAACACTATACCTTTACTACGCCAGACTTTGAAACCAGGATCATTCAAGGCAGGTGGGAAGAATGGATTTGAGGTAATTGGTGCATAAATTAGCGCTTGCTTGAACTCAAAATGGCGGCGGCATTGCAGCCAGATATTCAGTGTGTTTCTGACCACTGGGTTTGTGAAGCTCATTTTTTCAGTTATTGGCAGAGAGGCACTCATAAATGCTACAGGTGAAGCTGGAAAACCCGAGGTAAGTTCCATGGTGGACCAAAGAGGTCCTCTGCCTTCTTTGAATGTATGTAGCCAGACAGACAGTTTAACAATATTTGCTGACCAGTAATAATACAAAAAATTAGGCAAGGCAAGACCACCCTCAGATTTAGAGCACTGCAATTTAGACTTGCTAATCCTTGGGCACTTTTGATTCCAAATAAATGAAGGTTTTGCGTTTTTATCCTTCTTCGGAAGTGTGTGACAAGCGGATATGTTCTCTGAAGCAACTTTTATGTCTTTACTTGCCAGAAATTGGATGACTTGCCTCTCCAGAGTTTGTTGTTCCTCTGGCGACGCGTTCTCCTCTCCGGCCTGTGCTGTAGCGTTAGCATAGCTGCGGTGCCTAGTTTCCAATCCACTCACAATAACATCCTCCATCCGAGTACACTGTTCCAAGTCATCAACTCTGCGTTCCAGTTCAAAAATAACGACGTCTTTCGTCTTGATTAATTCCGCTACTTCGGTTATCAGGGCCAACAGCTTTTTTTGCTGCTGAGCTACTATGGTCATCTCTTCCGACATAAAAGTTAGCGATTTGTGAATTTCTTGTAATTTCTCTTCAATGGCAACTTGTGACTTTTTTGGTGGCATTATTACAATGAATCCAGAGCAAGGGACAGAGAATCTGTACCTATTGCTCTGCTGTTGATCTGCTCTGCTCTCTCTGCCTCCTGCAAACAGAAAACAAAACTCTCAAAAATCACTTCTCAAGCTGGGAAAGTAATATATTTTTCACAAACTCACTGTCCCTTCTGTATGAATATGTTGTGATCAGAAAAGCCACCCTGATCACAGAAGATTCATTGCACCTCCTTCATCACTTCTTTAGCCTTCTCCCTCCAGGCCGGTAATAAAAAATTCCATTAGCCAATAAAATAAATCCATAAGAAATCATTAGTCGTAATGGCAATCAATGTCCTGAACAATAATCGTCCATAGGTTTTTAGCGTATGATTTTAAATGTTTTTATGTCTTATTTTTATGTCTTGTTAGGTCTAGCTTTTATGTCTTGTTATGTCTTGTTTTCAATGGCTTGTTACTTCTGCCTGCTTTATGAGTGCGTCAGGTCTGCTTGTTGGCTATGTCTGTTTTACATCTGCTTGTATACTGTGTGAGTCCTGTTGATGAAAAATTTTAGGAAAAGGAAGGAAAGGTTTTTTGTTTATTTATTCTATTCTAAACAAAGATTGGCAACCTGTTCGAGGTGTACCTTACCTCTTATCTTGAATCAGCTGTGATAGTCTTCCCCCGCAACCTCGTCAGGGAATAAGCAATTCGGCAGATGACTGAATATTCTAAATAAGATTCAAACGAATTAGGCATGGTACCAGAAATTCCAACTCAGTTCCCTAGCATCTGTAGAAGGCTCTCATGATCTACAATGGGGGTGACCAACTGGTCATTTGCGGTCTACTAGTAGTCCGCGGATTAATGCCAAGTCGACCCCAAGGTGAGTAGCGGAAAAAAATATGGAATGAAGTCAGTAATGTCAACTTAGCAACTTTGACGCTATGTTTAGCTAGTATTCAGACCCTCTTTTCTTTTTTTTTAAAGCATCAAACTTTTCTAGCTTTACGTAATGGAGATTTTGGTGTATGGGATGCGAAAACACATTATTAAGCCTGAAATCAATGAGCAGCGCCTGTTTCTGCTGCTGCCATTCCCCCTCGCAAAGCGTTGCGTCCACAGAAAAAATGTCGGTGTGTGTGTCTTAGAGAGAGAAAAAAATTGCGAGCAGGAGAGAGGAATTTGTCGGTGTGTGTGTGTTTGAGAGAGAGGAATTTGGCTGTGTGTGGGTTTGAGAGAGAGAGGAACTTGTTTCTGTGTATTTGTGTGTTTGAGAAAGAGAGAAAATTGTTTTTGTTTGAGGGAGAGAGGACCTTGTCTGTGTGTGTGCTTGTGCGTGTGTGTGTGTGTGTGTGTGTCTGTGTGTGTGTATGTATGTGTGTGTGTCTGTGTCTGTGTGTGTTTGAGAGAGAGCGGAACATGTCTGTGTGTTTGTATTTGAGATCGATTAATTTGTCCATGTGTGTCTGTGTGGGTTTGAGAGAGGATGGGTTTGTGATGTGATGTCTAATGGTTGTTTAACAATAACAAAACGTGTTGTGAGGGTAGTTTACTGAGGACTGTAATTGATTGCTGGGGGTTTGCGATGGTAGCGCCTGACTGGTAGATCCACGGAAGTTTGATATTTGAAAAGTAGATCTTGGGACAAAGAGGTTGGGCATCCCTGATCTACAGTGTCAAATGCAACAATCAGGTCTAACAGAATTACCGGTAAGTTAGAGAATATGTCAACATCAATGCTCACACGAATGTCATTTGTTACTTTGATAAGAGCCGTCTCTGTGCTGTGATGAGGTCTAATACCTGACTGGAAGACATCAATGAGTTGTTTACCTAAACAATTTCTGTCAGCTGTTAGTTGACAACTTTCTCAAGATTATTTTCGGTCAACGGTAAATTTGAAATACTGTAGGTGGATAGTTTTTAGGGTACTGTGGCATCAAGACTGCTCTTATTTAGGAGAGGCTTGATGATAGCAGTTTTCAAGGCACTTGGGAAAGTTCCAGATTGAAGTGACACATTGACTATTAGAGTAATTGATGTCAACAAGCTGGTCAACACCAGAATTAGCTTAGTGATTGCCGCAAATGCAGCAATTTTAGAATTGGTTTTGTGATTTGGAGTTGGCGACACGGTAGCCCAGTAGATAGCACAGTGGCCCTAGAGCAAGAAGGTCTTGGGTTTGAGTCCCGGGTGCCGACGAGGCTTGGAACACTGGCTTTTCTGTGTGGAGTTTGCATGTTCTCCCCCCATATGCATGGGTTTTCTCTGAGTACTCAAGTTTTCTCCCACCCTCCAAAAACATGCATGCTAGGTTGATTGCCCACTACATGATTGCTCAAAGGAATGAGTGTGTGTATGGCTGTGTGTATGGCCCTGTGACAGATTGGTGACCTGTTTGGGGTGTACCCTGCCCCTCGCCTTGAATCAGCTAGGATGGGATCCGGCACCCCCCAGAACCCGAAAGGAATAGACGGTTAAGAAGGTGACTGAGTAATTTGGAGTTAGCTTATAATCGTTATTAATAGTGATTGTGGATTTTTTTTAGGTTGCTAAAAATAACAAAATATACTAACCTTGTTCATGGCCTGCATTTATTTGATATTACTTTCAAGATGCGTGAGATCGCCTGCCAGCTGCTTTCTGCCTTGCACTATTTGCACAACCGTCGCATTGTTCACCGTGATATAAAACCACAGAATATTCTTTTAGGAAAAGGGAATATGGTAAAACTTTGTGACTTTGGGTGAGTTTAACTTTACCTTATTTTGTTAAGTCTAATAGAAAAAAGATCATCATAAAAAACTTAATTTTTTGATAAATTTTTGTAGGTTTGCCATAGCCATGGATCCCTCCTCCTTTGTCCTAAAATCCTTCAAAGGAACACCAGTGTACATGTCACCTGAGCGGATTCAGAAGAAACCTTACAACCACACTGCCGATCTCTGGTCGCTTGGCTGTGTTCTGTTTGAGCTCCACACTGGGATGCTTCCATTCATCTCCACCACCATGACTGAGCTGGTGCAGGTCATCGTGTATGACCCAATCACATGGCCAGACACCATAACACCTGTCTGTTTGGTACATAGCCTTTTTGTTGTCTAACTGTCAAAGTTTTTTTTTAATGAAATCTTGCTTGTATTGTTTGCAGTGGCAGATTTACATCGTTATTTGCATCATCTTAATTGCAGCTGAATGAAAGAATTGTTTTCTACCCATGTTATTCAAAACTTGTTCAACATGTCTAAAAGGTTTTTTTTCACACCATCACTGTGCAAGCTGCCCTATGTTTCTTTTACCAGGATATTTCCAGGAAATTTATCTTACAAAGAGAAAACACCTTATAAAAAAGCAAACTTGTGTGCATGGTTGAGATCATAGTTTATCTATTGTCATTTTTATTGTAATCTGGGGACTACAGAGGAAAAGTAGCCTTTTGGCTAATTCTGTCTATTTCGCTTGTGTTTTCCCATGTGTTTTATGAAATTGGACTGTCCCCTTTGACACAAACTAATCTAATTAAGCCTAACAAAGTTTCTATTGCTTTTATCTGAAGATATGTTTAATAGTATGTCTTACTTAGTAATCATCTTAACAGTTCTGTAGGGTTCTGTATTTATGATCAATTTAAAGAAATGTTTCTGATCAAACCACAAAGGGTAAAATCTGGCGACCTGATGAAGATGTTTCAAAACTTAAATATTGTGCTTGTATGTTAATACAATCATTTACATTTGCTCTGCAGAATTTTCTGCAGGGATTGTTGACCAAAAATCCCAAACAGCGTTTGTCATGGCCTTATCTGCTCTACCACCACTTTGTTGCCGGGGGCATTAATGGTGATGCTTGCAACATTTTTCTCATTTAAAAAGTTCTTGTTGCTCTTTCAATATTTGTATTTCTGTGTTTATGCTGACAGTGATGCCAAGCCCAAACATCTTTATCCCTCTGCCGGTCGTACCCACCCCACATGGGATAGCTCTACCAAACCCACAGGCAGCAGCCACTCCAACGCCAATGCTTATGCAACCTGATAGCCATCTCTTCACTGGGCAAAGGTAACAATGTTTTCTTGTAATCCTAGAACAAAAAGTCAATTTGTGGTTGTATTGAAATACGTTTATGTTCAAATTTCTGGATCTTTTCTTATCAGTGGCCAGATGGTAATCAACAGTGGGATGGGAATCCCAGCTGTTGAACCACAAAAGGTTTGGAAATGTACAAAGGATGGTGTGATCCTGCAGGTCAGCAACATCCCATTTAGACATCACTGCTGCATTTGCTCCTGGTGGCAGTTTGCTGTGTTCATAATAATTTTTTCCTTTCTTTTAGGAAATAACTGATCCAAGCATTCAAGATTATGACCAAATAGCGTGTTGGAAGAAACTGTTCGAGGACACATCTGTACAAATTCCATCACACGAACAGGCCATCAACATCATCCCTCGCGTTCGAGATAAAATTAAAAGCTTTCAAACTCGGGTAATAATGTCATACAGAACAATCACTTGTTGTTAAGGATGACTTTCACTCATTTTATTTGCTGTCCAGCTTAAAGGTGGTGCAGTTCAAGATTTGGAGATGTTGTTTTACCCCCTTCTGGTTCTACACAACTTGCTACTGACTCGTGATCTACAAACGCTCAAGCATGTGACCACAGAACTACGCCTCCCCTGGCTTCTTTTTGGTTTAGTTAGAAAATGTCTGAGAAGCGTAACTTTAATCAAGGTTATTATTATTGGCGAATGGAACCATTCATAATGATATATCTTTTTTTTTTTTTTTTAATGTTGCTGATTACCTGTTTGTTTGGTTTTTTTTTCTCATGCTCAGAGTAAGTGGGGCATTTGTTCTCTCGGGGAAATGTCTATGGTGCTTTTCATCTACATGAACAGGCAAACTTCCTGGGTGTCAGAAGCATCAAGGTATGATTTCATTTTTAATCTCCTTGCTGATGTTCAATATTGAAAATAGCTTAATCATCACTTGTTCTCACTCTCCAGATTGGACAGGTTGATCAAACCATTTAAGCGTATGCTCACAAAGCCAGACTTCTCTCTAATAGGAGTAAGTATTACCTGGGAAAAGTAAAAGTGAACCATGTTGTTCCCCATTTAGGCGAGGCTGTGCTGCATTGTGAGTTTTTTGTGCTTGTCTCTTGTTGTGTAGCCTCTTGCTGCCTCGGTGTTGGATCATCTCTCCCTTTATACAAATATTGACGTTCCTGTGGAGGGCATTGCTGCCTTATTCAAATTTCTCCTGACAGACTCTTACGAGGTACTAACGTTTCAGCTATGTTTTTATTATTATTTTTTCACAACACATTTAAATTGATTTTTAGTTTTGACCTCTGCTTCATTTATATTTATTTTGTGTGTGTCATCAGTTGCAAATTCCCGCACCTCCAGGACAAAAGCTGTGTGATGGCCTGTTTTCTCTGCTTATGCACTTTTTCGACCAGGTAGTTCAGAACATGCATGTGAAGTCATACGATTTTGCCATACTCAAATGAATGAATGAAGTTTATTTCTTTTGAACAATACAGAAAATAATAATAATAATAATACAGAAATAATATTCATATAATATTTTAACATATCTATATAAAATATGACATACTGTAAATTAAAAATACTTTAACACAAAAAAAAGGCATTTTAGCAAATACAGTACAGCTGTGTTGGCATTACTGTACGACCAAATAAAACATCTGCGTGCAAAACATTAAAACGCCTACAAAATGACTCGTTTTCAAGCGTATTATGGAACATTCCAGGAGGCAATGGTTACAGGGTCTGGGCAGTCAGAGTTCAACTGGTTACCTCCCCTTACGTCATTCTATATCATTATAAATTGACTGTGCATGCACAATCTTTTGTGATAGTGGGATTGGTGTCCAGGATTTTGTCTGTCTAGTCCGGTGGGGGGTGGTTCAACACCAAGCTCCTCCCGGATGGCAGAGCTCCTCACCCGATCTCTGAGTGAGAGCCCAGCCACCCTGCAGAGGAAGCTCTTGTCGGCCGCTTGTATCCGCGATGTCATTCTTTCGGTCACCGCCCACAGCTGGTGACCATAGGTGAGGGTAGGAACGTAGATCGACTTGTAAATCGAGAACTTTGCTTTTGAGCTCAGCTCTCTCTTTACCACAACGGACCTATGCAGCGTCCTAGTTACTGCTGACGCTACAGCGATCCGCCTGTCGATCTACCACTCCATCTTTCCCACACTCGTGAACAAAACCCCGAGATACTTAAGCTCCTCCACTTGGGGCAGGACTCTGTCCCTGACCCACAGGGGGCATTCCACTCTTTTCCGGGCGAGGACCATGGTCTCGGATTTGAAGGCGCTAATTCCCATTCCGGCCGCTTCACACTCGGCAGCAAATCGATCCAGTGAGAGCTGGAAATCACGGGATCAATCATTAAATAAATCAAGGGCTCTGAGACTTCGTACTCCCGGAGGACCCCCCTCAGGAGTCCCCTAGGGACATGGTCGAATGCCTTCTCCAGAACCACAAAGCACATGTAGACTGGTTGGGCAAACTCTCATGACTCCTCCAGGATCCTGAAGAGGATATGGAGCTGGTCCGTAGTTCCACGTCCGGGACGAAAACCACACTGCTCCTCTTCAATCCGAGACTCGACAATCCAACAATCCAATCTACTATATTCATGCATGCTTTATAATTTTTATAACTACACTTTTTGTCACATTTATGAATAATAGCTAATACAATTTAGATCCATCTTTCATATCACTCATGAGTCGCCTGGCTCATCTCAAACAAGCATATTGTTTCAGTGAAGTCAGAGCTATCAGGTTACCTCCCCCTATGTCACTCTGGCTCACTATGTTTGTGTGTGTAGGCACGCATGCGCAAATGCATAATTTTTTGTGATTTTCAAAATGGCTGCTGTATACGTTTTTTTAGTACTCATTACGGTGTGAAAGCCTCCCCAATACAGGAAGCAGTAGAAATGCCTAAACAGGTATGACAGAAGCTAAAATGTGCTGCCAAAGTCGTGGTTCGTGTAACACCTGTTTGTTTGTTTTTTAAAAGAATGAAAAAGCTCCTGTGCCAGAGTGTTTGGACGCTGATTTGATTGCGAACATGTGGGGAAAAGTTGGTGCCACGCTAGTTCCACCACACCTCAGATTTTATTCAGTGAAAGGTAAAAACATTGAGTAGAATTTATTCTGTTCAATGCACATAAATATCAAAGTTATTGTGTTTATTTATTCTAGGTTTGCACAATTTTCTGGGCATTACACTGTCCATCTTCAACATGGATAAGTATTCCTCTGTCCTGCTGTTCACTGACCCAGCATCTAATGCTGTGATGACACTCAGCAAGCTGTTGGGCAATAAGTGGTCAGTGTTCAGCTCCTTCTGTTTTTTTCACAAATCATCTGTTATCTTATGTACATCTAAAACAGCATCTTTTTTATTCCTGACAGTATGGATTTGTTCACCCAAGGCACTATTTTAGGAACAAAAGATAAACTGACTCGTGAGAGCCTCACCTCAATCAGTTCTCTCCTGCTGTCTTTTCCATTTGTTGTGGACATGCCTCGCTCCACCTTCTCCACAATTCTGTCCTTGTACAAAAACTGTGGCATTCTTCAAAGCATTCTGGAGGTTAGGTCTATTCATGCTAAAAAACGGTTAACTTCTGTTCTACATTCCCACTCACAAGCTTTGTTCGTCATAGTTTTGTTCTGTTTTGTTCTGTTTTGTCCTGTGTCGGAGCACCCTGTTTTTTTCTGTTGATGTGTCTTTCTGATTTGTGCTTTTTGCTCTGGGCAGGCAATACAAGTTCTCCCTGTTACAAAGCTGGAGATCCCACTCACCATAATGGATCATTTACTCTCACGTGATAGCAAGCACTATCTCAGGCTCCTTATTGAAGATGGGGTATTTTTGTCTGGCCCAGACAGTCAGTCTTCTACCTCCGCCGATCCCACACGTTTGCCTACAACCATCTGCAATCTCCTCCCACAATTTATGCAGCGTACCTCACTATCGGATTCCGCTGTACTGATCCTCGCTATATCAGCAAATGTGGCTCGTTATGCTCAGCAGTTTGCTATTCCTTCACTGTATGTGAAAGCTGAATTGCTGCAACAGGGTGTAGTTCACCAGAATGAGAAAGTTAGGGCTGCCACATGCAAGCTTCTTAAAAATTTGGAGCCTTTCACTCTTCCCTTATCAAGCAATGATCAGATTTTCATCTTCAAAACCATCATCAAGAGTCTTAGTGACACTTACAAATTTGTCAGGCGCTATGCTAGTGGGGCAGTAGGGAGCTGGCTGGGCTTTATTTGGAAAGTAATAGAACAAAAGACAAGAGTAGCTGATCTTCATGTCTCGACATCTGAAGCAAGGAATGATAATGTGGAATGTCAAGGTGGTGCAGTAGGAGATCTGACCGTAGGAACGACAAATGTTCCAGCAAAATTATTGGAAAGATGGATGGAAGAGGGCTTGAAGTCAACATTCTCGCTGCGAGCTCTAGTTAATGACCCGGATATTCCTACACGCCGCTACGCTCTCAGGGCTTTAGGGAACATGGCGAAGCTGGATGATGGAATGGCCTTGATGTTGAAGTACGATGTGCCCATCATGCTCATGGAAATTGTATGCAGAGAAAAAGATATAAAAGTGAAAAAGGCTGCTATTAGCACTCTGAAAGTCTGCACTCCCACTGATGATAAGTAATCAGTTTAAAAATAAGAAAGCATTTTCTTCACAACATTGAAAACATTAGAAGACGAAAAAAGTTTTTTGGTTTAAAGAAAAATTCTTAAAGTGTATTTTGTTAGCAAGTAATCCAAGTAGTTTCTATTACTTTATCTTTTGAAATTTGTGAAGTTTAAAAACCCACAAATCGGCTGTCAATAAGTTGAACAATCGGCACATAATTTGATTTATTAAGTTTTATCCCATTTAGGACAGAGTCCCACCCTAAATGGAGGAATTCTAGTACCTCAAGGGTTTGTTCCCTAGTGAAGGATGGAACAAAAGATTGACAGATGGATTGGTGCATCGTCTGGAATATTTAGAATACTACATCGGTCTGTTGTGTGCTGAGCCAAAGAGCGACACTCAATTTACGAGCCAATCAACATTCCAACCCTCGCTAATGCCCACCAGGTAAGTGTAAATAAATGGGAAATAGTGATGCAAGAAATGCACCAAATCTTCTGAGAAAAAAATAGTACTTGAAGCCTAAACTTTTAAGTCGTAATGTCTCTATTTTACATACCCTTAAGTTAAGTATAAACTTTTTGGTCAGTTTTCCTGCCCTAACCTTTTTTACTATTTTTTTTCAGCTGCTTAGGTGCATTCTCAAAGCTATTATTGCAAACAAGAAAACCTGGAAACCTGCAAAACTTAAGACACTCCAAATTAATTGTTAATTTCTCGGAACCAAGTGGTTTTATCAATGTAAGTGTCAGTCTCATCAGAATGAAAAGTCACAGGTTACCCAAAAAAGTTACCCAAACAGGTTTGGGTAAAAAAGTTACCCAAACAGGTTTGGGAAACTTTTTTATGTGAAGATGGAAGTCCTGCACACATAAAATTAGATGCATCATTGTCTAAAAAATCGCGGCAATTTTCCTTTGTGTGTGTGAATCACGAGAGATGAAAGGGTTGCAATACAGTAGGTGCTGCTCACATTAAAGTGGCTCATTGGTGTCGTGACTGCATTTGAATTGGGAGAGGAAGTGATCTAAATTGACTGCATGTCGGGAAAACATTAAACGATGCTGTCTTGCCTATATGGCGACAATCGGCCGTAAAGCGCTCGATGAAAGGCTCTCGCATATTGTTAGGTTTGCGATGCATCGCCAAACAGTCTGCGAGAGCTCGATGAAAGGCTCTCGCAGATTATTAGGTTTGCGATGCATCGCCAAACAGTCTGCGAGAGCCTGTCATCGAGCTTGAATTAGCAAATTTTTTCCAACTCAAGGCATTGCCAAACCATTGTTTTTTTATGTGAGCTGGGCTTAAATCAAAGGTAACTTTCAGATTTTTGGTAGCAGGAGTGATATTAGATGCAAAGGGTCCAGTATTGGGATTTACACAGGCTGTAGATTGTGCAGGGTTGGATGAAGTTATTTCTGACTTTTTAGCTGCTTGGTTGAAAAAATGTTCTTCATTGCTTTGGGAGACACACATTCTCCATATTGTCTTTGAAAACCTACCAAATTTAAGTATATTTATCTGTTTCTCTTCCCCAACACCCAATCACCAGTTTTTCTCAGCCACTTTTCTGCATTTTTCACATACACTATTGACATTGACACATTTGCGTATTAATCTAAAGAATCAGTACAAACTGCAAAACCTGGTGGATCACATGCAAAAAAATTGCGTAGTTGATTTATGAAAAGCAAGTTTTTTCCGTCCAAAGTTTCAGTCTTACTAAAACAAACAGTCCCCATATCATTGCTTTGAAAAAGATCATCAAAATGAATTAGTCACGTTTTAGTTAAGAACATTTACTTTTTATGTGTCGTCAAATCCAAAAAAACATTTGATTTTGGTTTAGGAACATGACAGTGTCTACCTCAATTTATGAAAATGACGAGCATACAGATAGGCTCGAAGAATTTATAAAAAAAAAAAAAAAAAAAATACAACAATACTAATAAAAAATGTATCTAAAAAATATTTAAAATCACAAATCAGTCATAAATAAGAACATTATGCTTCCACCTGCCCCATATCTCAAACTTTAATAATAATGAATGGTTGAGGGCCATGTGGTAACTTAGTTGAAGCTGTTGAAGTTAGACATTACTGAATCATTTGGCAAAAGTGACTCGGAAAAAATTAGAACCCACCCAAAAAACCTTTTGGGTGAAGTTGTGGACCGTAAAGTGGATACAATTCTGCAGTACACATATGACCTGAACATACAACATACAGAAGCTTTCTGTCCGGTGCTACTGGATCTCAGTGCCGCCTAGGACACAGTAGATCACCAGATTTTATAAGACAGACTTAGGAGTATGGTAGGCCTCTCTGGTACTGTTCTGAAATGGATTTACTCCCATGTCACAGACAGACAATTTTATGTAAGTATTGATCCGTGCTCCTCAAGAATCCATACAACTGAATGTGGGGTTCCCCAAGGATCAATTTTAGACCCAATACTTTTTAATCTGTACATGTTGCCACTTGGGAATGTCGTCATCACTGTGTCTCCTGATGACCCAGAACCTGTTAATGTCCTTTTAAAATATATTTTAGATATAAAGTCCTGGATAGCAGAGAACTTCTTACAGCTTAACCAGGACAAAACTGAAGTTTTAATCGCTGGTCCTGAAGACAAGAGAGAGATGTTTTTACCTAAATTACACCATTTTAAACCTTCTCATTGTGTCGAAATTTGGGTGTTCTTTTTTACTCTGAGCTAAATTTTATTCCACACTTAAAAAAGTCGCAAAGACGACATTTTAACATCTTAACAACATAGCCAGAGGCCATCCATTTCGCTCTCTTGCCAGCACGGACGTTCTGATGCATGCTTTTATTTCTAGTAGAATAGATTATTGTAATGCCCTGCTTTCTGGTCTCCCCAAAAAGAGTATTTATAGTTCACAACTACTTCAGAACTTGGTGGAAAAAGTTTTGACGGGGTCCAGGGAGCGGGCACATTACACCAGTTTTAAAATTGATGCATTGGCTCCCTGTGCGTTTCAAGGTAACTTTAAGATTATTTTAATGTTTTTTTAAAAGTCTTAATGGTCTTGGGCCTTCTTATTTATCTGACCTCCTTTTGAGATACGAGCCCTCGCGGGCCCGAAGTCCTCTGGTACCAGACTTTTAGTCGTACCACATGTTAGAACAAAAACCCACAGTGAGCCATTGTTACAGCATTATGGTCCTCGCCTGTGGAACAGCCTGCCAGAGGAACTTAAGGCTGTAGAATCTGTTTATGTTTTGAAGAGGAGGCTGAAGAACCACTTTTTTAACTTGGCTTTTACTTACATTTTTACTTTTCTTTAATCTGATTTGATGTATTTATTGATATCTATTTATTTACTTATCTATTTTTACACAACTTTATTCTTCTGATTTACTTTTGAGATTAATTTCAGTTTGTTGTGGTTATGCAGGCGTGCTCACACCTGCACCTCAACTGGCTCACACAACTGCTCATCATCAGCCGCACCCATGTATTCTGCTGATGGACCTCCGACAGACACCTGTTTAATACTCACCCCTGGTAACAACACTGGTCGTTTAATCCAATCACATTTATTCTATGTGTTCTTATTTTCCTGTTTCTCCCCTCTAAGGACTCTACCCGGCTCTGCACTGACCAACTGCCATTCTGCCTTCCTGCTAACTTGCTACCCTGCCATCCTTGAATCAATAAAATGCTTCTGTATCTGATCTTCACTGGTCTGCATAAAATTGTCTTTAACACAGAAAATCATGTTGGCATTTTGATTCACCCTTTTACTGACCTGCCATAACTCTTTTAGGAAGACTGTCCACAAGGTTGAGGAGAGTGTTTATAGAAATTTTTGACCATTCTTTCAAAAGAGCATTGGTGAGGTCACACACTGATGTTGGTCGAGAAGACCTGGCTCTCAGTCTCCGCTCTAATTCATCCCAAAGGTGTTCTATCGGGTTCAGGTTAGGACTCTGTGCAGGCCAGTCAATTTAATCCACACCAGACTTTGTCATTCATGTCTTTACGAACCTTGCTTTTTTGCACTGTGAAAGAGGCCCGCTCCAAACTGTTCCCACAAGGTTGGGAGCATGGAACTGTCCAAAATGTTTTGGTTTTCTGAAGCATTCAAAAGTAATTTCACTGGAACTAAGAGGCTAAGGGGAACTAAAAAAATAGTATTTGAATTTTGTGATAAGCTAAAACAATTTGTTTTTAACTTATGATTGATAAGTTTTGGAACATGTTAAAAAATATTCCTTTGGAATGTGTTTGTGATAAAGTCCGTCCAATATTCACAAATCTTCTTCTTCTCCTTTCGGCATTTCCCTTCAGGGGTCGCCACAGCAAGTCAGTTTCTTCCATCTAACCCTATCTGCTGCATCCTCTTTGGTCACACCAACTATCTTCATGTCTTCCTTCACTGTATCCATGAACCTCCTCTTTGGTCTTCCTCTAGCCCTCTTTCCTGGTGGTTCCAAATCCAGCATCCTTCTGCCGATGTACTCGGTCTCTCTCCTCTGCACATGTCCAAACCATTTCAGCCTGGCCTCTCGGACTTTATCTCCAAAACCTCTAACATGTGCTGTTCCTCTGATGTACTCATTTCTGATCCTGTCCATCCTGGTCACTCCCAGAGAGATCCTCAGCATCTTCATCTCTGCTACCTCCATCTCTGCTTCCTGTCTTTTCCTCAGTGGCACTGTCTCTAGACCAAACAGCATAGCGGGTCTCACCACGGTTTTGTACACTTTTCTTTTCATTTTGGCTGAAAGTCTTCTGTCACACATCACACCAATATTCACAAATAAGTTATTAAATTCATTTGTGATTTCCTCTTTATTGAAATTATCTACATTATTCTTTGTGAAATAGTTTGGGATATTAGACATAGCTTTACCTTTATGCAAGACTCTGTTTAATACACCCTATGTATTCTTAATACTCATTTTAATTGCTAATCTGAAGATCACATGAAGTTTGTACCACTGTAGCAATTGACTTTGCAGAAAGTTGGCGACTTCTCTGCACTATGCGCTTCAGCATCCGCTGACCCCTCTCCGTCACTTTACGTGGCCTACCACTTTGTGGCTGAGTTGCTGTTGTTCCCAAACGCTTCCATTTTGTTATAATAGAGCTGACAGTTGACTGTGGAATATTTAGGACCAACGAAAATTTCACGACTGGATTTGTTGCACAGATGACCTCCTATGACAGTTCCACGCTGGAATTCACTGAGCTCCTGGGTGCTTAGGACGCCTGATTTTGACCTTTTGAATGGGTGAGTGAATACTTTTAGTAATATAGTGTACATTTAATTAGCCTGAAAATTTTTGAGAACTAGTTGTAATTTTGTTTATAATGACGAATAATTAAAGGATGTCCAGTAGTTTTAAATGGAATGACTATTCAGCATTTACAAGAACAATTCATTGTGACTGAAATTCTTATTTATTCTTAAAAACAAATTTTTATTTATTTTATTTTTTATTAGCAATTGATAATCTAGGCCTAATTAAAAAATAGGCAGCAACTGAGAAAAACTGTCATGCGTAGGATGGCCTATCAGTGAATTTATTTTAACGTCTTGTATTTTAAAACCTTCTTTTAAAACCGAGTCCTAACAAGAACTAGAAAATACGATCACATTAGTCCTGTGCTAAAGTCTCTGCACTGGCTTCCTGTGGCTCAGAGAATAGACTTTAAAGCTGCTCTGCTTGTGTTTAAGTCTCTCCATGGTCTAGCACCAAAGTACATCTGTGATATGTTAGTACCTTATGAACCATCTAGAACTCTGAGGACCTCCGGGACCGGTCTCCTGCTGGAGCCTAGAGTCAGGACTAAACATGGAGAAGCTGCATTTCAATTTTATGCTGCAAAAGTCTGGAACAAACTTCCTGAAGCCGTGAGACAGGCCTCCACTGTGACGATGTTTAAATCTAGGCTGAAAACAGTTCTGTTTAACTGTGCTTTTTATTAATTGCTCTTTTTTTAATCTGTTTTAATGATTTTATTTATTTAATTTTTAAACTTTTTGATTCTATGTTTTGTGATTTTAATGCATTCTTTTTCTTTTCTTTCTTGTGAAGCACTTTGAATTACATTTTGTATGAATTGTGCTATACAAATAAACTTGCCTTGCCTTGCCTTCTCATTAGGGTTGTTCATATTTGTCTAGTTACCTTTGTCAATACGGGATTTAACTTCAAAAGAGTTAAGTTTGGGAAAATATTCCTTTAATTTAATCTTAAAGCAGGGAAAAAGTTACGAGACTAAGCCCTAAAATGACAGAAAAAGTTTAGTTAGGAACTTACAAGCTCTCCGGCAGGGGTGTATGATTGGAAAAATGGCTTCAGGTCACAGTTAGCTGATTTATAAAAAAAATCCACAAATTGTGAAAAGATTAAAAATAAAGCTTTAATTCATTTCATACAGGGTGAGAACTTTGATTTCTTTCCGTCTGACCAGATGACAGATGTTTATTAACACCATATAAGTGCGTACGTTCCAATTTATTACCAACCAAACTACAAGTGTGATTTTAAAAACATCAACAACTATTTATAAATCCTAAAATTTAAATGTTACAAATGCTATTTGCTGAATCCAAATAAAGAACTTTGAGAGAAGATTAAATTAATATCGCACTTTATTTTCTATCAGAATGAAACATCACGCAAAAGAAATGTTGACAGGTGACCCTTAATTTACAAAGCATTTTATTTTAATTCCCATTTTTGGTTTATTTATTTAATTGATAGTACATCGCAGGGGACTCTAACAACTTGACTTAGACTTAAAGCGAAAAAAGCCAACACAATCGGAACAATAATTAAATATTCAAATGTTTTGTCGAATAAATACACACACAAAAATCTATTTGTCAAACACATGTATAGCAGTTACAGAAGTTCTTTTCGCTACATAAAGTCATATTAAAATAACTCAATGTTTCTGCATTAAAGTACAAGTACACATTCATAAATAATTCAAATAGTTCACATTTGAAACCACTTTTTGTAGAAAGGACAAATGAACACACTTCACTCCCTGAAGCTATAAAAGTTGTTACAAATTAGTGCAGATAAGCCAGAGGCTTATTAAACTTATTGCCTTAATAAGCAGTTTATAGAAACAATCCTGTTTTTTTCTGAATCACTAAATTTTTTCATTCAGAAAAAAAGCGAGTACATTTATGCAACAGCATGCAAAGGGAGGCTGCTAAAACACCACGGGTCACACTATTTGCACGTATGGAAAATATTTTTTTACATCAGGAAAACCTGCAAAATCTTTGTATCAGATGAAGGAAAAAGAGCAAGAATTTTATCTTCTGCCATCATTGTTTACAGATGTTTCTAAGACAGGAGGGTGAACTGTATCCTGAGCTGCAAAACTGATTGTATAAATTGCAAAACGCAACATAATAAACTTTACAGCCATGATCACATCTCAGTTCACTTTAAAACAGTTTAAATGACAACTTTCTTGTTTGCTCAGAGAGAAAAAAAAACATTCAGTGTTTTGGTAAAGATAAAAATAAAATGACAAAACAGCAGTAAATTGATATAACTTCATAAACTTATAAATAAATTGCTACAAAATTAAATGTCGTTAAAAACAATTTTAGAAAAATTATTCTAAGAAAATGTTGTATTTTGTTTAGTCAGTATAACAGTTGTATTGGTATCCACAGCAACTTTGATTTAAATCATTCAATCTAAATGCAATAATGGCAACTCAAAAAATTTATTACATAAAAGTATTTGATTAGACACATGTACTTAAAATGAAACGTTGACAACATATCTCACTCGTACCACTATTGATAATAATCACAGCAATTCTGAATTTCACATCAAAACGGTGGTAAAAACCACTAGGTTCTATTTCTGACATCAGTTTCAATGTAAGGCTATATTATAAACTTAGATCCTGCTTACTAAATTACACCACTTGCTCAGAAATATTGGACTTCAATCTGTAGATTCACAACATGGAAGAGCTATTTATATGATTGTCAGGTAAAGCACTGCAAATGCCACAGTGAAGGCTCTAGTGATTTAAGAGTTGAAATGCAATGGAAGAATCGGGCAGTGTTGGTTTAAATTGTAGAAAATAATTTACATCGGCAAAGCATGCATTATTCCCCTGGCAATAAAAAGAAAAGCACATATTCAATGTTTAATAAAGTTAAAAAGACACAAGTAATTGAACATTTCCTTTGTCATTCTGAGCGTACTTGCAGGATTGTGGTGCTACGCTGATGAATCCTGCTTCAGCCTTTGGCTGCGGGCCTTGTAAACTTCAATCAGCAGGTCTTTAACGTACTGGATTTCACGTTCTACTGATTCTGCTTTGTCTCGAAGCTCCCGGTTCCTCCCCTCAAGGCAATGTAGTTGTTCCTCCAATGAATCGAGCTCCGCCCTTTTTCGCTGGCGATACCTGCAAAATGTAATGAAAGTTTTTTTTTTAAATGTTTGGAATCATGTCACCTTTTTTCAGCTACTAGAAATAAAATTTTACCTATGAGCGGCTGTTTTGTTCTGATCTCTTTTCTTTTGTTTTCGCTCCCCACCTTCATGTGGAATGAGGTCCAATTCATACGTGACAGCACAGTGGTCTTCCTCTTTCAATCTGCATGCTTGTCTGTGTGCTGGAGACTCCAGGTTCAGATTCTCTCTGGACATTAAAAAGCACTCTGGAGCTTGATCCTCAAGATAACCACAGTGTAAATTAGGCTGAACTATTGACAAACTTTCTGTTTTGACTTGTTCAGTGATGTTTTCTAAAAAGCTGTGATAGGCCTCAGACTGTGGTGTTGGAACATAAGCTTCATTGCTCTCAGTTTTCCAAGAAACACTTGCTTTTGTCACCTCCACACTTGCTTTGATGCTGCTCAGAACTTCATTGTTAGTAGAACTTTCGCTGACCTCCCTCATGCTGTACATTAACACATCTTCTTTCTTATTTGCACCATCCAGTGAGCCAGCAAAACCAAAACCACCGCCAACAACTTTTGCACCACTCATGACATCTTGTGAAAAACAGTAGTTTTTCTCTTCTTTGGCTAAACCGGCACATCGTCTAACCTCAATTGCACTACTCACACAGTAGCTTTTGCCAACCAGCTGGTCATCCTCTACACAGCCATAATTACCAGTAAGCGTCATAGCTGAGTTACCTGAGTTACTTCCTTTGGAGCTCAAACTGTTGTCATAACCTTCGCTAAATCTCACACCATCAAAAACTCTCTTCCTAGCACACCCACTGGGACGACTGCAGCTATACGGGGCGTGTCGTGGAATTTTGGATCGCCCAATGGGCCCTCCACAGATACTCAGCAGGTCCAGTTCTCCGGTTGCCAGGGTAACAAGAAGTGGGTTGGTTTCCGATTGGTTGGACGCAGAGTATGATGCGTATGGCAACTGACTGAATGGCTGAGGACCCGTCGGCAAAGGACCCCTGTCGCATTTCCCCAGTCTCGGCCCTTTCTCTGGTAGTGGTTCAGACAGGAAGTAGTCTTCTAGCTGGGCGAGCTCCTCTTGCAGCAGAGAGGTCATGACCTCCAAGTCAGAGGGCACCTGGATATCATTCTGAAGGGGTGAAGGGGGAAGGGAGGCATTGGTGGAAGAAGGAGGGGAGGGAGGGTTAGGGAGGTACGAAGAGAAATCCACTTCTTCCGTCATCCAGTCAGAGAGACCATCACCTATAGAGAAGAAAAAAAGAAATGTCATTATAAGTTGTTCAACACAATAAAATAATTTCTCATGGGCTAAAAAGAAACCGAAAAATGTACGTAGCTGTAAAATTATCTAATTAACAAACGCGAGTAGTGCTTTTCTCAATCTAACCGAAAATAGTTATCGCAAATCCTCTTAAATTAAGTTGTTCAATATCAATCTGATAGACGTAGCTAGTTTTTTACTTACAGTTCAAGAAGGACGAATGTGCTGCAGTGCCGAGCCCACCTGAACTGAGAAAAATATAAAAAAACGTACTCGCTGCAACTCACCAATTAAGTGCTGACTCTCTTCTGACACCTCCCCCCTGCACCCTTCTGATTGGCTGTGGTTAGCCTGTGGGTGAGAGAGAGCGAGGGGGTCTGCCGGGCAGACACGAAAACTCTTCCAAACATGAGCTGGCGTTGCCATCATTTTGTCTGTTGGTATTTTGATTCAGTCCAAGTCCGAGTATATGATGAGAACAAGACGGGTCTGACAGATGGGCCACAGAGAGCAGGGCAGGGTGAGCATAATGAAACCTGGAGGGTAAACAAAAAACACAGATCAGAGATGTGACTTGAAAAGACCCAACTTTTAGGGCTGAGTACAGAAGTGTGTCCAGCCCTCAGCAACTTATTTCAATACGATGCAGTGTTTTGCTGGGATGGAATAGGAAAGAAAAGCCTTGCAAGTTCTTTTGAAAACCGTGTGGATATTAACAATTCATTATTCACTTTTATAAAAAAAAAAAAAAAAAGCAGGGACACAACAAATACATCAACTGAAGAAGAACCGAACTCTTGGATTTGGGAAAATCTCGTGAGACAAAGGGGGAAATGCATCCTTTGAGCTTTTAACTACCTCAAAGCAAAATGTACTTCACATCCTTTAGACATGTGGGACCAGTAGCAATGCTGCAAGGGGCCCAACTATTGGCAAGAGGCTTGGAGCAACACTCTCAAGTGAGAAACAGCTTAAAGGTTAAACCAGATTAAAGTACATTGACTGTTGCAATCCAGATTGTTTGTGTTAATAATCACTTCTATCAGATCACTGAAGCAGTTTGGATTATAGGTTTAAATCCAGGGTGCTTCCAGAAGACTATAGATGTTATCATGTATTAAAAAGTCAATCTTGGATTACCACCACTGAATCAACTTGAGAAAATTTGCTCAAATAATCAAAACAAAAAAAAATGAAGAACAAACTCAAAGGATCAATGTTTTTTTTTTAAAGACCAAATAAATTTAATAAGATTAATTGCACTTTAATAAAATATCCAAGTCGGAATAAAAATGGGAGACAAAAAAACCCTAAAATTAAGTTGACAGGCAAAATCAAAACAAAGGTACTTCAAGACAAAAATATCACTTTTAGTCTAAAGTGATTGATGAAATAAAAGTGAGATCTAAAGTTGTCAATGAAAAAAAATCCATTTGCATCCATGTGTGGCATATAAGATTAAAAAATATATATCTTGCACAAAGCAAACTGTTGTAAACAGAGTGAGGAGAGACAGTTAGACTTACTCCATTCTTGCAGGAAATTGTAGAGCAGTGTGGGTGCGTTGCTATAGCAAAGCACGAATTCTCCTCAGATGAAACAGCTTGGTCAAACTAAAGAGCCATATTTAAGCTCCAGAAAAAAAACCCGAGACAAGAGGACGAGATGTTGCTTTGTTGTGGTCGACCTGTAAACTGAGGATCCTCTTAATTGAGACAAAGCATCAGTTCATTCACACCTAGCAACCGATCGCGTCACCAGGGTGAAGCATGTTGCCGTTCGATGCAGATCCCTCCGCCCCCTCCTTCTCCTCCGCGCATCACAGAATGACATCCCACAATTTCATCCCTTAGAAAACTTTGTTTTTGCAGATTTGTGAAATCTATGAAGCAGTATAAAACATTTTATTGAAATTAAATTTAGTATTTTTATTGTTGCGCATGCGTTAAGCAGAATAACATCCACCATCTGTTTACTTGATCATCTCTTTTAATCACCACTTCACCACAGGGCTTTTTTTTTTTTTTACAGGTACTACTTTATTCACAACACAGTGTTTATGAGGAGAATGTTGCACCTTTGTTGCATCAGTGCTCTTTCCTCACTGTGATTGCCCAGCCTGGCTCAGGATGGTGAGCTCTCATTGGCTGGAATTGTCTTTTGCTGAAATATCATTGGACGTTGACAGGCAGGGTGCAGCATCATTTTTATTTTTTTCAGATTGCACATGTTTCATGTAAACAAACCTGCTGTGGAGATCAAGCATTGAGTTTTGCCTCCATGAAAGAAAGTTCATATTCTCACTGTAATCATATGAGACCAGTTTAAATCAGTAATAACATAAAAAGTTATGGTAAAGTTTTGTATGGATCAAGTTTGATTGGTATTATGGTGTTAAAATTGAATTGATATCAAATTTGATCAAGTTGTGGTATTGTAATTTTAAGTTGTTATTGGAGTTACTGTCAGCCTATTGTTTGGACTTCTGGTGAAATCTGACAGGATGTGTGGATGTTACAGACAATGGAGCATAAGCTTAAAAGTTTTCCATTGTGTGTTAGTTTTAGGGTTTTTTTTTTTAATTGACGCAAATAAAAATGATTATCATTAACAATAAGGTTGCGAATAAAGTTGTTTTTCTGCTTTCATCAAATCTCTAAGCTGTGCTGTTCCTCTGTTGCTATAGTAATAGCGGACACTGCCCCATATTGTAGTCTTGTTTTTTTGGTTGCTGTTGCCATGGGATTTGCATCTCTCTCTCTCTCTCTCTCTCTCTCTCTGTCCCTCTCTCTTCTCTACTTTTAGCTCACCTTTATTATGCCTCCACTGCTCTGTCAAACCGGTGTTCAAGCTTGTTTTTTTTTTATTTAGTCATTTCACCAAAACCAATAGATTTATGTACAGTTCTGCAAAACTGACTCATGTGGAAGACAAAACAAAGCATGTCTATAAAGTTAGCGTAAGTCTCACAGGATCTAACATCTATCAAAATACTGTGGAAAGAAAAGCTGTTCAAACTCAAAATACATGTGTTTTCTTTATGTTGACGCGTGATCATTTTTTAAAATCTGTAAATACTCTTTAACTTTTCTACTCGTCCCATCTGAAAAACCTAAAAAAAAAAGACAGCCTGGTTTTAGATGAACAAACCATCAAAATGTCCAGTTTATTGTATCCACAAACTGAAAGGTGTTTGAAGAAATTTGTGGAGAAGCAATGTGATGCAATCTGGAAAAATGTGGTCGTAACGGAGACCAGATTGAGATAGTAGTACCTGGTGAAGTTGGCATGTCTCACAGGAAATTGCTGACTGCTCTCTCTGTCTGCATTAATTGGCCCACTGAGGACCTCCTGTTAGTGCCATGAGAGGACCCTATGACAGTAAGGATGTCCTTCCTATTGTCTCTACTTTGAAGCACATTTTCCCTTGTCATTATAAGGGAAAGGGAGTTCAGGCCTGACATGAAAGTACTTTAATGCTACATGAATTAGAAGCTCAATAAACTCAAGCATCTCAAATTAAAAAAAACTAAACCACACACATTTTCCAACAGAGACCCGAATCAACTTTATTAAATAACATTCATTTGATTAATCTTTTTTAAAAAATGTTTAAACCTCAGAAAAACAAGATGCTGTATAAAATCTGCCCAAATTTATTGAATATTGTGCATGAACTGAGGAGTTGGAAAAGTCAATGCTGCATGCCAAGTGCATGTATGGCACATTAGTGAGGGTTACACCATCATTTCATCATCATCTCTCTCAGAATTTATTGTCCTCAACTTTTGCCGCTCTTTGAACATATGAAGAAAACATGAGGTTGGGCTACCACTTGTGAATGGAGGCATCTCAGAGGGGATTTCTGGATGCTTCTGTTTGTGTTCGGATACCTAATGGCTTATACATGTGTCTGTTCTGCACAACAACGTATCATCACGTTTTAAAAAGGAAACAGGCATAATTTAATCTTTCCTTGTGATCATTCAAACTAGGCTAACTTTATTTGCTTTTTAACTGAGACAAATGGGAACACCAGCATCGGAGAGCTATGTTTATTTACTATTCCTCAAGGATTTCATGGTAAATTAGAGGTGTTTAATCTAAAAGTCTTCGGTGCCTGCTTTGTCTCCCTTTGGGATCTCCAAGCTGCTATTTTTTTTTCAAGCTGAAACCTAAGTTAAGTATCTTGAATGAAGCATGCATACGACACAACATCCTAAGCCACATACTCATCTGGCACCAGAAAACAAATTTAGTAAAACAAAAACTGACTTAAATGTGTCCAAAATGACCAGATGTCTTATAAAAAAAAAAAAAAAAACACAGTTTGTTGGTAGAAATTTACTGAAACTTTTACAGATTAAAGGAAATAATAACAAAGGATTTTAAAATTGAAGACGTAACAATTCTCGGAATCATGAGAGATTCTGAAATCGTCTCCGAACAAACATTTCCCTGAAGATTGCCTTGTGTTTGCTCTGCTCTCAAACTGTACGATGCTGCTTTACACCCGTAAAAAAAGCCCCAGAGATTCAGAGTCTATCACCTCTGAGGTTGACATGGTTGATATGTTTTCAGGTCATAAACTTTTGTTTAGTCTTAACACAATTGTAACATACTGTAAATGTAAAAAAAAAAAAAACTGGTCTACTCACCAGATAGAACAGAAAAGATCTATTTTGTCTGTGTTGTGAATGGAAGCTTTTAGAATTGATTTTTCTATCCACAAAAAAAATACACTTATTAGAAATGGACATGATCTTGATTTTTTTTTCTTACAATGCTCACTGCTCTCATGATCCTCTTAAGTAACTGCCACATCCTCGTAAGTTCAATTAAAAAGTGTGCATTAAACTTTAATCCCAGAGTTTGAAAGTGATGAAGAGATGCTTTGGTGAAACAAAATTTTGGGAGTGCATTGATCACTGTTTCCTCTTTTCCAGGAGAACTGGGAAACATACCTTGGCCACCTTTAAGAACCAGTTGCTCCGAGGACTCCTCTTTTTGTTGTTTGTCCCCCTCCCGCTTTCCGTCTCCTCTACCGTAGCGCTCTGTGGGTAAGTCAAGTTGGCAGGGTGTAAAAGTGGGGCCCTCTTAAAGGTTCCTATTGTAATCTTTGGGCTTCTGGAGAGAAGCATGTGTGTGTCATCCTCTTCTTTCCATGTTTCCAGGCAGGTGTTTGGGCCACGGGTAGGTAGAAGTTTGACCTTTACAACATGCACTTCGGCATGCCGCTGTTTCCTACTTCTTGCCGTCACCTTTCCTTCTTCTGCAGGTATTCTCACCCACTCGCTAGATTCGTTGATGCCCTGTGTTTGCTTCATGTCTACATGCAGGATGCCTCTCGTGCATTTATCACCAGATTTCTCTTCACATTTTCCCCTTTTTTATTAATTTTTCTTTTCTACACTTTTCTTTCACCCTCTTTTCTTTTGTTTTAAAAATATTTGAAGTATAAGTAGTGGCACACAACAAGTTCTTCAAGTCTGTCCAGCACGATACGACACAAGTCCATTTCTGCACGTCATGAAGCATCACATGACTATCAATGTCCAATAAACCAATAAATATTTAAACATGTAAATTTTCTTCTTCTGTCCACTTGTCAAACAAATGAGCTAATTATACTTTAATCGTCAGAGAGTCGTTACCTCCCGTAGATTCAGAGATAGTTTATAGAAGTAACTGTAACTGGTACTAAAACAATAACATTTAAATAAACCCTTTTTAATCCTACAATAAATTGTTCAATATTGTTTTCTCACATATTGCAGATGTGGATGCCAGATGTTGTTATCAACCAATTTTTTTCTTTATCCAAATTTTATTTGATCGTAGTTAATAATGTATTTATTTATTTGCAGTTTTTATGTCATTTATTCACATTTATGATGATTGTCTACGCAATAAACTAAAGATTTTATAGTCCAACACTTCAAGTAAAATGGAACGGAGAAAAATCAGAATTTAAAAAATGTTTGAAACAAAGTTAATTAAATGTAGTGATTGCATTTTTTTTTTAATCCGTGTGGTTAGGTATCATTGTTTGACAAAAAAAAAAAATCTGAAATTCACGTGAAGATAATTTCCTCCAACAGGATTGACTGGGTACATAATGTGTGATTACAATCTGTTGGCCTTTTTAGTCTCTTGATGTGTCTTCCCTCTGGATATTTTTAAGATTGTGTTTGCTACAGAGAGAAAAAGAAATAGAAAAAAATTGTGTGCCTTGTTTTGCATGAATGCACGTCACTTTGTCTTCCCTTCAAAGTGAGGGGATGATTTTGGTGGAAGCAGGAGGATCCGGAGCGGAGCTGCTGCTGCTGCTTTCATCTACAACATGTTTGTGTAGAATGAAGCATGTTTGGGGATGAGCAGGAGATTTTTCTCTTTAATCTCTTGAATTAATCTGAACTCACACACAGATTTTAAAATGTGTAAATTACAAATGCCTTCACTGAGATGCAGCGAAGGATCTGACAGGAGCTTCTTAAACTTCCCTGACTGGAGATGTCCCCATTTCATCAAAATTTTTGAGCATGTTTTCAAACAGAACTAATATCTCCAATTATTGCCGACAAACTCACATGAGACCTCCGCTAATTCCCAGCCCGACTCGTATTTGAGATGAAGACCTAGGAAAACAACTAAGCTGAGGGGAGATCACCCTCAGCTCATCAATATTTCATCAACAATAAGGCTAGGTGTCACTCATGCTTGTCACCACGGTAATAAGCTCATACCGTCCTCTTAAAGATCTGTTCATCATGCAGGAGAGAATACAGAAAGGCACAGAGTGTGAAGATCTTTCCCAGGGTCAGAGGATATTAAAGTGGGTAAAATATAAGAAAATGTTTGAAAGAACAAAGCTGCCTTCACTGAGCCAAGAGCCAAACTGGAAAAAACTGATTGGACATGAACTGGTCAAACAGATATGTTAGGCTACCACTTTTTTTTTTTTTTTACATGGCACAAAAGTGTTGAAAAATGTTTCTTGGTAGAAAAGTGAGAATTACGTCTGCTTCTAAATTACTTAAGATTGAATCATACATGTTGCGTTGCATGTAATTTCATAATGTAGATAAACGCACACATGTATGCATACATATACACATACGGCATATATATAATTATGGCTATTGTGTATCCCACCGTGCAGACAAAAAGCTTTATAATCAATGACGCTGCCTTAAAAATATATGTGAATTTCAATACTTTCAAGTTCTGTAACTCAAAAACACCAATAAGTCAATGTACTAAATAAATCAGCAGACGATTCTTTTGTAAACAAGTTGTTCTCTTCTACCTTTTGAAATATTGCAGCTCAGAAGGCAGGCGAGAGTATTTAAATAAAGCTTGTAATTAATTTCTTGATAGTGAGAAGCACTAATTAGAAGAGGAGGGGAATGTTTTGTCTTTTGTTTAAAACGTCTCATCATTAGCATGCTTGTTAATCATAAAAAAACAAGCTGACAAATACATTCTATCATTTTATTTATTAACATAGTGGTTGTAAAATGTTGTATTTTTATTCTTGTAGATTTATAGTAAATTGCTTATCATAATTATGCAAGTTATACATGTTTTGTTGTTGTTTATGCAAATAAAAAGCTTTTTAAACACGTCGTAGTTTGGTGTTAACATGTAAAAATGTGACAAATATTTGGCAGCAAAGAAAATTAAACTTAACATATATCATATATGATCCTTGAAATATATTTTAAACAAGTCTCAGTAAATAATTTTAGCTTTCAAGATTATTTAATTTCCTGAAAAAAGTTAAGGTCAAAGAGAAAAAATATAGAAATATATTAACATGGTTAGCTCGGTAACACTGCATGCAAATTTCAGCTTTGGAGGTGTAAACAATTCAGAGTAAGAAATTTTAAAAGCGATCTTTCTGAAACCCTAAAAAAAATTAAAAAGCGTATCGCAACATTAAACACTGTATTTTAGCATAAGAAGGTGATTGATGTGGGGAACTTGCTGTAGAAATTTATGGACAAGCTTCTTAAACACACTTATAAAATTCAAAGCAAAACAATAAATACAACTTATAAATGCACCTTTTTTTGTCCTGAGTAAGCCCTCATTTACTTCAACGTATCAGGCTTCTCATCAAACCGTTCATCTTTTCAGGTCAGGCAGTGTGTTGCTCAGTCCAGTTTAGTTTCATCAGCTCATGAACTGCGTGTAGCCCTCTGCACCCGTTACTATGACATCCATCCAAATCCTCATGGCCTCCGGGGATGGGGCCACCATGTAGTACAGGCGGTCGTGAGTTTTCACACAAAAGGTCAAAGATGGATTGGGACTCTGGAGGACCACACACAAAAAAAAGGAGGTGAACATTTTCTAAAAGCTGCACCTGTTGCATTTTTCTCATCCTTAAAATTACCATCTGTTCTTTTATCTTTCAAACTATTTTTCAAAATTTAAAGGACAAAAAAAAGGATTAGATGGGGAAGAGAAAATTTGGGGATTGATAAAATATGTTTCACTTTTATTTAATTTATTAAAATTGACTGAAGACATTTTAAACAAAAAAAACTTTTAATTAAAAACACATTTTTGGAATTACTAAAGATAGTCATCATTTTTTAAAAAAATAATTATTTTGTAATGATAATGATAATTAGTGTCACTGTGGATGGTCTGAATTGTGGTGAAAAAGATGAGCGCTTACCTTGGCGGCACTGCGCAGATGATCATAATAAACCTCTTCAATCGCTTGGAAGTAAATGAGCCCTTTCAGTTTTGTCTCATGCTTGTCTGAGGGAGAAAATAAATATATTTAGAAACATTACATTACATCTTGTAGTACTGATGCAAGACCAGACTGAACACCAGAAAGTGGGATCTGCCAGAGATGAGCAGAGACACAGATAACGGATCGACACTGTGAGTTCAATTCTGTTCACAATGAAGACATGAATATCTATCTGAAAACTCTAGTAAACAGTATATAAAAACAACAACTCAAAAGGAAAGTAGATAAAAAATGTATCCTTGTGCCATTAATGAATGTAAAAAATTTAAGTTCCTTATAAGTATTTCTTCCTTTATTATTTTTATTTATTCCTTCAATAACTATTAATATCTAGAACAAAAAGAAAGAAGACAGGAAGTGTTCAGACAGATGTTGATGGATGAAGAATTAAAGTACTGTTTCAACTTAGTGAAGTCAATTGAAATTAAATTAATATTTTCCTCCATCATTTATGATCCTTTTCATATTATCTTTAAAACACCTATTTGGTCAAATATAAATCTTTGAGTTAAAACCATCATATTCGATCGATATAAGAATAAAAACATGGGATGAACGAGTTTTATGATTTTGTAAGGAAATCACTCAAACTTGACAAGAGCAGACAAAAAAAAGAAGGAAAAGTTATTTCAAATTGTTTAAAGAGACATGAATAGGTATGAGCAGAACTGTATCAAAGAAAAGTTAATTACAAGTGGAAGTCTATTTCCAGCCATGCCTGAAGTCTTTACCAGCCTATTAATCTGACTTGTTTTCTTCAGTTCAACTTTCTGGATCGTCTGCATTTTTTTTTCTTTGTAGCCTTTTGGCTTCTGGCTGTTAAGAATTTTTGTGAAGCTTAAAAAGAAACCCCACTTTTGACTATCACATTTGATCTACTTGCCCTAAAATGTGCTTAAAGCAGGTTAGACCTTCTGTCCGGTCCCAGTTGTTCTCCATCCCCAGGATGTCTTTAGACAGAAGCATCACGCTGAGAAGTCTCAGCGTTATATCTCACTGAGAATTCAGCCACTGAGCTGACAGGTTTTTTTTTTTTTTGTTTAGGGTAAATTTGATAAATTTCTCCAACTTAAATTTGATGTAAAAGTTTCAGAACGCTAAGTTTTTGTTCAAACAAACAGCGGCCTCTTCTTTACGTTTCTCTCTTCCGTGCAAAGTGGAGCGCCCAGCAGAGAAACAAATATCCACCAACAATTAACAGCAATCGTTTGAAATGTGTCTCAGACTTTTTCTAACTTTACCGTCTCCGTAAGTCGAATCTTGCTTAGTAATGAGATAAGTGTTTTTGAAATGGGAGTTTCGTGTTATTAGTCACGAACAAGCCAGAAGCTAGCCTCCTTCCCAAGAAAAACACGTCTAGCGAAAGCATTGCATTTTATTTCATCACCATCATCACCATCATCTTCGTCAGGAGTGAGGGGGTGAAAAGGCTAGGGGAGTGAGTGGAGAGGAGCAAAAAGGAAGAGTGTCAGTAATAAAAACGTACTTCGATCTTATTTTGAACTTGATAGTAAAATAATGTCTCAAAACAAGATTGTGAATGCGAGCGAAGGGTTCTGGTTTCATGGTCTGATCGACATTAAGAAACAAATAAAAAAACACAATCAAATGATAAACTCTAATGTTGAACGGTTTAACTTTTCTAAAGATTAATAACAAATAAGTTTTTAATAAATTATGGTAAAAGAGGAACAGAAAAACTCCTCAGAGAAACCAGAGGTTAAATAAATCACGTGAAGGCCCGAGGTTCGTTTAAAAGTTTAAAACTAGGATGATTTTAAATCGATCCAACTTTCAAACTACGCCAGGAGATTAGACACAACTAGATCTTTTAGAACTTTTTAAGAAACATGATTAACCATTTAAAACATGAACCGTTGGCCCTGAAAAGTGCATGGATGCCATTAGCTCACTTTTTAGGCCCAAAACGCAAGCTGAAGGGCAGAGTTTCTGTGAGATTTTTAACCACTGAATTTTAAACATATTCACAATAAAGACTAAAAATTATCCGTGTAAAAAAAGTGTTTTTCTTTTACCACAATGAAGATTTTTGTTTTTCCTAATGGGGTTGGTGACTGAAAGAACGAGATCGCAGATACAAGTGGCCGAAATGAGCATCCTCCGCTGGGTGTCTGGGTTGTCACTCAGAGATATAGTGAGGAGCTTAAAGTAGAGCCATTGCTAGTCCGAGTAGAGAGAAGCCAGATGGAGTGGTTCGGGCATCTGGTCAGGATGCCTCCTGAAAGCCTCACTGGTGAGGTGTTTCGGGCTTGTGCCACCAGGAGGAAACCCAAAGGCAGACTCCAGACCCGCTGTAGAGTCTATGTCTCACAGCCAGCTGTGGAACGCCTCTGGATTCTCCCTGGTGAGCTGGAGGATGCAACCATGGTGAGAGAAGCCTGGGCTTCCCGTCTAAAGCTGTTGGCCCTGCGACCCAGCCCCAGATAAGCGGAAGAAGACGGAACAAAAATGGGAAAATAATTTCCAGAGTCAAGTTATTTGTATATTCCACATCTGGAAAACAACTAAGGAGACTTTTATAAAATCCTACAATGTGAGTAAAAAAAAAAAAGGATAAGAAGTTTAAAATTTGTTTGAAAATTTACAGGAAAAAGAAAATAAATTTTATGTTATGATTAGGGTCTGTGTTAGGTTGAAGTTCCCAGGTAGTCCCCAGGTAGTAAAATCCCCAGCGTGGCACCCAGTATGTCATCACACATCTGGCTAAAAGATTCTCTATTAGATATTAATGGATGTGCAACGTGCTATCTGATTCTAGATAGATTGTCTCGCACTGTTTGACCCACATATCCTCAAAGAGGTCGAACGTTTAATCATTTAATTATAAAGTTTCCTCTGACTGGAATAATTTACCCCCTTATTTACGTTCCTTAGCTTGTTAAAAATAAACTAACCTGAGTTTGCTTGGAGTTAGCTCCTTCTTAGGGGTTGGACAAACTCAGGTTAGTTCAGCGTTTTTCAAACAGTGTTCCGCAACACACTAGTCTACCGTGAACGATTGTCAGGTGTTTCATGGGAAATGATTCTACTTCACCTCATAGGATGATCGGGATCTACCATTAGCTTCCAAAGATTGCTTTGGTTGCTTTGGTTGTTTGTGTAAAAAAAAAAAAAAAAAAAGTGTATTTAAGTATGTTTATCAGGATGAGATCTTGTTATTTTATTTAGAGACAGGCAGGGTTGTCCTGTAACCATAGCAAACCACTCTTCCGCTCTGCTTTTTTTGTTGCATCCTGCTGTTTATCCCTCCCAAAAACAACCCCAGCTAGTGCATCGTATTTTCTACATGTTTTTGAGACATTTTTGAGAACATTTAGGTTGATGAAAGGTTAATGAAATCTCACATTTTCTGCAAAAATCCAAGAAGAAAAGGAACTATACTTTTTATTTGAAAGAAGAATTATAAAAAATAAAATAATAAAAGACAAGATAGGTTTTGATGTGTTGAATCGATTCTTATTCAGGACACTTTGGTGAGAATCACTATATTGTTAATATCGGGGACTAGAGAGAATTGTTTTACACAATTTTGGTTGGTGGTGCACCGCAAGATTTTTTTTTTAATGAAAAAATGTACCTTGCCACAAATAAGGTTGATAAACACTGGGTTAATTTAAATAGAAACAGTTCTCCGGTTCAGTCTATCAGATTGAAAATGATTTCTGGATAGAAGTCGAAACATCTTGATGGTGAAATACACTGTCCAGAAGAGAACTCTGAAACCTTTCCGATCCTTAGTTGTTGGGCATTTGTATATTTCCAGGAGTGTGGAAATGTGTGTGAATGAGCATGTTTGATTGGTTTTGTCTGTATATTAACTTTTACTTGTATTTTATTTGTCGTTGTTTTGCAATGCATTTTATTTCTGTAACTATATTTTATGTTTTTGGACCCCCTCAGGTCCAAAAGGAGATGTTGAATGCATCTCAAGGGGTACTCTGTGAAGAGATAACTAAATTTATACTCCAATAAAGTCAAAAATAGATGAAATTTTAAAAATCAGCAGTTAGAAAACATGCCATAGTTGATAATAAATATGATTGATCCTCACCCACGTAATAACAAAAGTTTCTCTTCATCCGATCAAAAACGAACCAGCGTTTCTTCCAGGATTTGATTTTCCCGCCCATCTTCACCAAGTGGCCTTTGCACATTTTTTCAGTGAGAATAATAAAGGGGCAGGTTTCTATGTTGTGGCCAGATGACTCCACGTGGCCACGGAGGTCAAACTCCTCCTTCCGATTTGGTAGGTAGCGAGTCATTGGACGGGCCTGTGAGAAAAAAATTTAAAGGAAGTGAAAAACTTTTATTAGAGAGGTTTCTACCATGTCTGACTGTTATTTCTACATACAAAACATATCTGAAGTGATTTTCTATTTTATTCATGTATGTTTGAGTAATTTTATTAAGAATCTGCTCCTAAGAAAAAGCTCCTGTTTTTATTAGGAAAATCAACTTGAAGTACACTAGCTAATAAACTACTAGTAGTTTTCATTTTTATTTCACATTTAGATGTTGTAGTCCTCTGTGAAACATCTAATTGTTATTCATGTAAATGTTTCTGCAACGACCATTATCCCAGGTAAAGACAGAGGTTGTGTCAAAAAGGCCAGCCATCCATAAAAAAAAAAAATGTGCAAACGTGCAAGATATTTGGGTAATTTGCTAGCTCTCCAGCATTCAGAAACTATATAAACGCCGTTTTGTTCTTGATCATGGGTTTTGTTCACCACCACACCCACATTCTAATGTAAGCAGGAAGTGTTTTTTGCAGCATGCACCCACTCTGCTCAACCTCACCCCCAACTTGGGACTTTTTATGTAAATCCAAAAGCAGAAATATAAAAGAATATGCGCTGGCTTTGCTAACTTGGTGCATTTTAAACTGGATTTGTGACCTCAAACAAGATTTCCACTGTATTGTGGACACATTCAAGGGGCAGGACTGAGAGAGACTGAGCATGAAGCGAGAGGCAGGGCCATTAAAAAAATTAAACTGAAAAATATATATTTAAAAGCTTTTTTTTTATTGCATTTCTGAGCAAACAAAGTAGAATCTTTATCTAAATATGCCATGAAATGGTGGAGACGGTGGCCGCGTGGTTAGCGCGTTCGCCCGCGGACCGGAAGGTCGCGGGTTCGCGTCCCACGGAGAGCACGTCTAGGGTCCTTGGAGAAGACACCTAGCCCCCACTTCTCCCACCATTGGCGCCGTTGAAGGGCAGCCTGCTGCGGTGTAAGGAGTGCAGCAAACAAATTTCCCCGGTGAGGGATGAATAGAGTAATTCAAAATAAAAAAAAAAAAATAAAAAAATGAAATAAAAATTATTAACCCATGAAAGCACAATACCCTTCTTCAATATTTGTTACAGACAAAACTTTGCAACAACTTTCCACCACTATACAACAGGATTTTTAAAGATTTTTCTTTTTTTAAAAGTCAAACTAGGAAGCCTTTGAATTAACTGTTTTGGAACTACCTAAACCGCACAGATTAGATGAAACATCATTCCTAATTGTGTGAAATACTTGATTTTGATCAGTGTTATTTTCTGCTGTTCACTTGGGTCAGGGAGCTTTTGATTCCTACATCTAATTCCCACATTCGCTGTCTACTCAGGTGGTTCGTGAAACAGGAACTTATAACTGTTTTCTAGTCAACAAAACTGCTGCCAAAGGACGTTGTTATGGTCGAAAAAATGTAAAGTAATAAATGCAGTTAATGCATTCCTCTAAAGGCATTCCTCTTGCCTCCTGTATTGGGAAAGCTTTCACATCATACTGAGTAATTAAAAACTATATCCTTCGGCCATTATGAAAATCACAGACGATTGCGCAGTCAATCCATAATGAACCAGAGTGACATAAGGGGAGATAATCAGTCTAACTGCGCTGTAGTAATGGTCACCTGAAATGTATCGTGATCGTCTTGAAAGCGAGCCATTTTCTGAGCGTTTTAATGACACAAGTTAACAAAAAAAAACAACTTTTTTGGTGAATAATTTTTTGGCCGTGTAGAAATGACAATACACTCCTATTTCCTAAAATTGCATTTTTTCCGTTAAAATACGACAAAACTGTAACACTAGTTTTTTAATAGATTTTTAAAAAACTAAGACTTTCATCCGTTTTTTTAATCTTTTATTTTATGTAGGTGTTTTAACATGTTATTTTCCTCCCCTTTTGAAAACTTCTCCCTGTAGCATCAATGAGACCACCAACTGCTTGTCGACAAGCAAATACTTTGCAATTTATTCCCTAAAGCCACAAAAGCTTTTTCCCTGCAGCTGTTCCAGTGCTGAACTGTTGCTAATTGAAATATTCATTTATTCTTTGAAACCTCAGAACTATTTTTATATCACGCAAACAAGCTTGTTGATTCTTCTAAATCAGATAACTTTTTAGCAGGAGAATGTCAGCAAATAAATGTTGAGAGCTTTTTTTAGAGTTGTGTAAGTTACAACTAACTGGTTATATTTTATTGTCTTGATAAAATCCCGCTAACAGCATCTCAGAAGAGTATGGTTCCATCCATACTCTACATATTATTTTGTTGATCCAAAAACAAAATAAAAAATGTTTATTTTTTGCAGCACTTCATCTTTGTTTTTCACTTTGTTTTCTCCCTCCTCTTTTCATTGTCCTTCTCTTCCTGCTTTGCTGATCTTTGATCTTCTTATTACATCTAGCTTCTCTTTAGTGTTGAGCCTTTCACCCTCCCCCTCAAAAGACTTCTTTTTCTTTCCTCCTCTTTCTTCTTTCTGCCTCTCATCTCGTCCTGCCGTTTCACTGACCTGAGAAAAGTGTTTCTCTCTCATCTTCACCTCCTCCTCCACTAGCTTCTGCCTATGGGCCGTCTCGTCCAGAAGTCTCCTTTCGGCCTCCTCTCGCCTTCTCCGCTCTTCCTCCAGCACGTGTCGTCGAGCCTGCACCTCCTTCTCCTGGGAGCACAGGGACAGGAAAAAAAAAAAAGAACAGACAGAAAGAATAACAAAACAAATGGGGAAAAGGGAGATGGGGAAATACGTTAATGGAAGGCAAATATTGCAATACAAAGTGAACATCTGTCAGAAGAAACACGGGAGGATTCAAATTCCCGTCCAGGGTTTTGTAAAATATCTCCCTTTTATTCTGTGTGGAGGTTCAGCTTTGCTGATGTAAAATTACCTTTTGTGACTTTCAAACACTTTCTCATGGGTCTGCTATGTTTCAATACGTAGAAATAATTCAAAGATGAAATATTTTACAAGTTCATTTCAGCATATTTTATGAACACTTTGATTTGTTACAGCGTTACGTCTCATTAGCAGAAAAACGTCAGATTATTTTCTCAAAAACTTAAACATAATTTGTTGCCCAATTATACCACACCTCTAGGGTCGTATGATTTGATCTAAGCTTAAGAATCAATACATTTTTTGAATGTGTCTTTATTTTCTGACATTATAACTTAATTTCTTTAAAAAGCCAAACTAAGATTTTCAGAATTTGACTTATTCAAATTCAAATTTTTGTTGGTCTTGTATTTTTTTATTTATTTTGATTCTTGGTATTTCTGCAGCGTGCAGCTCAGTTTCATAAGTTTTTGTTTGTTTGTTAAAAAATTTGAGAAAAAAAATTAAGAAATTTTTAAGAAACACTAAACAGGTGGAACAATTATTTGGTGGTGATTTGTGGCTGATTAACCTAGTTGTTATTAAGAATTAAAAATAATTTTACAATTACAACAAAAACATAAACATAATGAAGAATAAAAAATAGGCTAAAATCTGGACAGAAGTGTGTGATTCCTGTGTGTTTTTAAGTACGACTTGCTGTACTGACTGCTGTAAGCATGAGTTTAGTAGTTAGGAAAACTCATTTCAATGACAAATGTCTCACAAAAAAACAAGAAAGTTCAACATTTGAAAAAACGATCACTGTATTGTGTGTTTATACTGTGAGGAAGTCAATGTGAAATCCACTTGCACAATGAAACTCTGAGGCAGTGAAAATCAGGAACTCACTCTATTCTCAATCAGCCTCGCTTTCTCCTGCTGAGCTTCTTTTAACATCTTCTCCATCTCCTCAATCCTTTGGGCCTCTAACCCACAGGCACTACAACACACAAAGGCAAAGGATGATCGATTACATGCCGATGACAAGCTTGGATGATAAAGGTGAGTTATCATCCCACGAAATCAAACACTGAAAGCAGCAGGAGAGCAGGAGATACATTGGTTCTTCATTAATAACAGTTAAAGTAAATTCAAAACCTGAATAAGTTGGCATAGCAACAGCCGGTGTAGTCACATGGGCAGGCATGTAGCAAAACATGTCACAGGAACAAAGCACAGTGACCTTTCTTCTAAGAGAAGGGGGCAGACTTGGATGTTCCCATGGAAACAGAGGCAACTGCTCGTTTTTCAGTCTCTCACCTTTCTGGGGTACAGGCAGAGTTGCCAGTGGAGACGCTGGTCTCCATGCTGTCTGAACTCTCAAGGCTTAAGGTGTCGTATGCCTGGTTCCCACTTGGTGGCGACTGATGATGCAGGATGGAGTGATGAACTGTGGGAGATGGATCTGTGGAAGCGTGGGATGCAGGGTCAGTTGTTACAGATCTACATTACCCTCTAGTGGGAGTATCTGATCACTGCTTTCAATCCAATAAAATACCATCAATAGAAATTACACACTGCTGCAACAGATCAGCAACAACTTTACACTGTAAATAACCAATGCTTTGCCAGGAAACCTTGATTCCTGCTATTTAGATTTAGATTAAGTTTGTATGTTATTTGCAAGGTTTATATTTTTTTACAGATACAACCAGCAGAGATTATTATTAAGATCTCCTTTCTGAGCAAGATAAAGAGCAATGTGTAAAAAATACTCAGAAGGACCAGCAAAGGACTTTTAATTGACCCACAAGTACCTAGTGACAGCACAGCCAGTACCACCTCGCAGGCCCCAAAGCTGTCAGCATCTCATTATTTTCATAATAATGTAAACTTGAGTTGATCATAGGGCTGCAAGATGGCCTCACAGCAAGCAGGTTGGGGTTCGAGTCTTCGAGTTGGGGCAAGGCTTGAAACACTGGCCTTTCTGTGTGGAGTTTGCATGTTCTCCCAGTGTATGCATGGGTTTCCTCCCACCCTCCAAAGACATGCATGTTAGGTTGATTGGCTGCTATGAATTTGTCCCAAGGAATCAATGTGTGTGGATGGTTGTCAGTAGGGATGGGTATACGTATACTAGTCCTCTTATCGACACCGCTTAACGAACCGAATCTTTAACGAATCTCTTAACAATACTTTTAGAAACAAACAAATAAGTATTATGAAAATAAAAACTTTAATTGGATAATGGTTGAACTAAAAAAACAGAATAATATTTAAATAAATTTACCTTACTTTAATAAAATAGGATACTTCAAAATAAATCTGAACTGGACTGAAATAAAAACAAAAAAAAATTAGAAAGATAAATAAATATTTCCTTGGTTTAGGTTTAACAGCAGCAAATGTTTTTTTTTTTTGCCAACAATAAAATATGTGCAATTTTTTTTACTAACAAATATGTTAAAATATTAATTAATTTCATTTCACTTTTATTGTTTTTTTTTGTGATAAAACATGGAGCACATGCGTTTTCAAGCTTGCTTGTGCCTTAATTTATTAGCATACTTGTTGCATCGGAGTCAGAGCTGCTTCAATGTGCTCGTCAAACACTGCATCTTTCAGTCTGAATGCTGTGGATTTTGGTACCGTATGTGGACAAATTGCTAATGGTTCCACCTTTACATTAAAATACTTTATTGCACTTTAAACAACGTGCGTTGTCAGCATCAATTTAAGTAAAATAAACACAAACTCCAGATACACGTTCTGCCATTACACCTCGCTCGGCTTGAAAATTTGTGTGTGTCGCAGCAGCGCACATGCACACCGCCCCTTCGCGAGTGAGAGGGCAGAACCGGAACCGATAGCGGATCCGTTTGGACTAGCGCTTATCGGTCCGGGTAAAATGACGGCCGTGGAACCGGTTCCGTAAAAAAAAAAGTTCTCGGAACCCATCCCTAGTTGTCAGAGTGTGGCCCCACAACAGACTGATGACCTATTCAGGGTGTATCCTGCCTCTTGCCGGAAATCAGCCATGATAGGCTCCTGCACGCCGCATAGCCCTGTTAACGATAAGTATTTCAAAAGTTGATCTGATACTTCAACAGCACCACACTCTTTGACGGCCAGAAGCAATTTTCATGCTCATGCATGACTTAAATGGCTTTTCTTGCTAACCTAAGACTGAAAATGAAGGAGTCGGCCATATAATTATTAGTTTGAAGTCATGTGAATGTTACTGTTTGAAACCTACAGAGTGATGCATGGATGTGTAAAAACAGATATTCTTCTGTACCTTTGCACTGCAGTGGTATTTGCTTCCGAGTTTCCATATCTAATGGGTTTGACATCTCTCTCAGAGTCAGTTGTAACCCCTAAGAAGACACAAAAACATCAGAAAGGTCCCAACTGTCAACAGTGTGATTACAGTTCAGATTCCAAAAACTGACCTTGTTTGGCGTGTTTATCTCATGCATTCCCCCACTGGAGTGAGACAGGAATCCGGTGCTGCTGAAATGACCCCGACCAACTTCCCCGTCTGATTTAGATTTTAAAAGCTGGTGAAGAAACAACAACACAAAGTAGATAGTTACTTTTATGAGTTGGCCCAGCAACAGACTGGCGACCTGTCACGGTGTAACCCATGTCTTACTTAAGACAAGCCAAGATAGTTATGGCAACCCTGCAACCCCAGGTGGATAAATAACATTGAAGACGAATGAACTTTTTTGATTTGTGTGTCTAATTTCTTTGGTTTGCCTGCAAGTTTTTGATTTTGCTTTGGACTTATAATAAAATTTTTAGAACAAAAAATTTAAAGGAGATCTACATCTAAATATTTCTTACCAAATCAAGTGTACCTGTGGTGTTTTTTAAAAATATATATATCATTCATGCATGTTTGAGAAATTTGCAATCGCTCCTGTATTCAAATACTATTTGTACCCCAGCTTGTTTTGAGGTATGCCTTTCGCAAAATTCTAAAAAGCGAGTGTTTTAGTACCTGTGCGCTGCTTATGCTTTGTCCCTCCACTCAACATGGAGTGACATTGTTATGTAAATGCACCTAAATAAGAGTATTAAACTATGTTAGATTTGCTAACTTCATGTGCTTCACACTGTTTTGCAGCCTCAAACAAGATTTATGCAGTGTCGTCCATCTGAGATAGGACAAAATGAGAAGCAAGAGGTGTCAAAAGCTAAAGTGAAAATATATATAACTGTTTTGTTCCGTCGTCTTCCACTTATCCGGGGCCAGGTCGCAGGGGCAACAGCCTCAGACGGAAAGCCCACGCTTCTCTCACCCCAGCTGCATCCTCCAACTCACTCAGAAGGATCCTGAGTCATTCCCCGGCCAGCTGTGAGACATAGTCTCTCCAGCGGGTCTGGGGTCTGCCTCTTGGTCTCCTCTGCAGGGTGGCTGGGCTCTCACTCAGAGATCGGGTGAGAAGTTCTGCCATCCAGGAGGAGCTCGGTGTCGAGCCACTCCTCCTCCAAGTCGAGAAAAGCCAGATGGGGTGGTTCGGGCATCTGGTCAGGATGCCTCACGAGCACCTCTCTGGTGAGGTGTTTCGGGCCCGTCCCACCGGGAGGAGACAAAGAGTGTATAAATGTATTGATATATTTATTTTGGACAGAATTACATTCCCAAAAGAAACATGTTTGTCTATGTATGAAGTGAGGTAAAAATTATTACCCAACAAAAACACAACCCCCTGTCTTTAACTAATTTTAGGAGGAGGCATGGGCTCATTGGTAGAATATCCGTCTTTAGACGGGAGAAGCTGGTTCAATTCCCACTGAACCCATGCCTAGGTGTCCCTGGAGCAAACACCTAACCCCCTAGTTGCTCCCACCATTGGCGCCATCATAGATGGCAAAAATGTGAACGCATTTAAGAATTCTCATGATTTGAACTATTTCATTATGAGTTGGTCTCAGGGTGCTTAGAATGCAAAAAAAGTCATTAGAGTCTTTATACAAACTAGTTATTAAAGTTTCGAATATGAAACTGGCGCTACTATCATCTATGTGCAATTTTTCCAAATTTAAATTTGTTTTGCGTGGTTGGGCTCCATATCGGTGGCGCAGTTGCGCAGTGGGTACCACAGTGGCCTCACAGCAAGAAGGTTGTGGGTTCAAGTCCCAAGATTGAAACACTATCTGAGTGGGTGTGTACATGTGTGCGTGTGTGCGTGCGCATGCGTGTGTGTGTGGTTGTATGGTGGTATGTGTGTGGCCCCGCAACAGACTGGCGACCTGTTCGGGATGTACCCTGCCCCTCGCCTTGAATCAGCCGGGATATCCTCCGGCACCCCCCGTAAGGGATAGACGATTAAGAAGGTGACTGACTGGTTGGGCTCCATATCCTCTGACAAAATTCATCAGCCAAACAGCAGGTCTCCAGAGAATCTCGCAAAATCAACTCTGTTACCCTTCTGTGCAGGAGCAGTTACACTAGGTCAGTGAGTGGCCTTTTTGCCACACTTGCCAACTAAAAGAAAGGCCTATTTTGATGCCTTATAACAAAATCTTCAACCAGAGATGTTTTTGTGATAGATTTCTTTTTTTTCTGACCTGTCTAGTTAAGCCCTTATACTGTGTAGTTTTATTGACCCTGTATTGAGTCGTGTATATGTTCATTTGTTACATACATGTCATGCCAAGTGTGTGTGACTATATTCTATATCCATATAAATGTATTCTATTCCTCATTAACATCTTGGCCAGGGACTACAGATGAAAAGAAGCTGTCTGGATAATTTTGGCTTTTTTAACCAAGTGCAGACGTGTGTTTTATGATATTGTTTAAACCCTTTTCAAACTAACTAAACTGATGACTTGAAAGATGGGTTACAAGCTAAAGTGCCTGTTTTTGACCAGTAGAGGGCTCAGTGGTAGAAGGAAAGAGGCTGATAACAGGATTTCTTTCAAACTAAAGGGAGCAGAAGTGACTTTACCTGCCCTTGTCTGCGTGCAGAAAAAGACTTTGCAGGCAGTGGTGGAGGACATGACTGAGACTCTCCAGCAGCCATGATGTCCTGGTACCATCGCTCAAGATTAATGGGAGGCAATGCATTCCTGCTCAGCTCAGTCTGGCTCTGATGTGATCAAAAGCATGCAACAGTGGGAAAATGAAAAGAGAAAGAGCAAAGTATAGTGCAACAGCATTAACCACTTTTCAAAAAATCAACATGGGTCAGTTGTTGTGGCATTAACAAGCTGAAATAGCAAAGAAGATCACAGATGTTTCTTAGACGGTTGTGACTATAATCAAAAGAAAGCTCCTAAAGTGTACAAACCTGTGCAGAAAGAAAGGAAGGACCACATGCAGTTGAGTGGCACGAGAAGGTGGATTCAGATGAAGCAAGTTGGAATGATGGAGTAGAGGAGGAAGAAGACGGGTTGACTCTCTGCATCCCAAAGATCTGGCTTAACTGACTGACTGTGATGTACTCCTTTACACATATAGACGTTCAAGAAAACAAGAGGAGAGCAGAGAGTTAAAGAGAAAATCAAATGCCCGCTTGGAGATAGTGCTGGTTCAGGCCAAAAGCAATAAAGATGTCTACCTCGCATGGCAAAGCTGGAGATACAGTGAGGGAGAGGCAGTGGAGAGCAGCAGGAGTAGAAGAGTGAGACTGTGTAGAAGCATTTCCATACATCCTATAGACATCAGACATCCTGAGGTACTCCTAGATCAATGGTCACAACAAAAATGGCTGAGAAGATTCACGCAATCAGGATCAGTCAAAATGTTCAAACACGCCTGGCGTTTAGAACTCAGATTTAACCAATCAAATCAATAAACTTCAGATAAACATAAACAAAAAGAACCCTTGGAAACTTGACTTGACATACAACAACCTAGCAGAAAAAGCATGAATCATGCCAGATTTTACTCTAGCACAAAATTTGTTGGGCTTTTTTTCCCACATGGGAAATCAAATTTACCTCTTGCAGTCTGACAGGATAGAGTTCAGGGGAGGGGATGTGAGAGGAGGAGAAGGAGGCAGAGGAAGGACAAGGGCTATGAGGAGCACCATCCACATAAACAAGGTCAGGTTCGCTGATGTGAAGCAATTCCTGTTCAAAAAGTTCACCTGAGTGAAAAAAAATCCACCTTTGCAGTAATTCTCCAGCTTAGACACCACAGGTGGTTGACATATGTCTCACATGTACCTGCTCACCTCTTTCATGTTGCTGCAAGACTTTGGGAAGGTTTTCCCTCCTGTCAAAGTGTGGTACTTCTTTTCCAGGGCACACAACCTGTCTTGCTCCTGCGCAGATGAAATGAAATACCTTTGAGTCAACAAATCTTAAATAAATGAGTGAGAACCAGAAAATTGTAACAGAAAAAACATACAGATTTTACAAAACAAAAAAGTATTAAAACTTCAAATAAATAATGTTAATCATTTAAGCTTAAAGCCAGTTTGAATGGTGACACATAATTTGTACAAAAGTTATTGTATATGGATGAATATGTGCTGACCTGCAAAAATTCAAATAAAGCAAACTTTCAAATGTAGGTAAGAGCATTTTTGACAGAAAAAAAAATCAACATTTTACTTTTTATTTAAGTTTTATTCTGAGTTCATGAACAAAAAGAGTTTTTAAAAAATGTGTTACCGTCAATTTATACGATCCTTCTATACCAAATCATACTGGTTATGATGCCATCGGTTTTTACATCATAAACAACAGTCTTATTAAAGGACTGTGTTGAATTACTTAGGACTTTTCCACAGAACACTTTAGCCTGTTTATAAGGACATGGTTTATAACTACAGCTAAAAAAACATCACATCTTACATACTACATGTGAACCACAAAGAGAGCATAGCATTGTGTGTCTTCTTCTTTCTGCATTTCCCTTCAAGGGTCGCCACAGCAAGTCAGTTTCTTCCATCTAACCCTATCTGCTGCATCTTCTTCGGTCAAACCAACTATCTTCATGTCTTCTTTGACTGTATCCATGAACCTCCTCTTTGGTCTTCCTCTAGTCCTCTTTCCTGGTGGTTCCAAACCCAGCATCCTTCTGCTGATGTATTCTCTCTCTCCTCTGCACATGTCCAAACCATCTCAGTCTGCCTCTCTGACTTTATCTCCAAAACATCTAACATGTGCAGTTCCTCTGATCCTGTCCATCTTGGTCAACTCCCAGAGAGATCCTCAGCATCTTCATCTCTGCTACCTCCATCTCTGTTTCCTGTCTGTTCCTCAGTGCCACTGTTTCTAGACCAGACAGCATGGCCAGTCTCACCACGGTTTTGTACATTTTCCCTTTCATTTTAGCTGAAACTCTTCAATCACACATCACACTTGATACTTTTCTCCACATTATGTGTCTATATGAAACTAAAATTAACATGAACATAGACTATTTGCATTTATGGAGCAACTAAATAGCCCAGCAATGCAACAGGTGTCAAAAGTGACATGAGTCTTACAGCTTGTTTTACTTAACCAGAGCTAAAATCGTTACGAGGTTTTGTCCATTATCTCATATTTTATAAGAAAAAGACATGAAACCAGCGAGTTACTAATTGTTTTTTGACAAAAGGTAAAATATCACAAACAATAGGTAAAATATCACAAACGTCATATTTTCTAAGAAAAAAAACCTGTATAGTTTTATCTTTGAAACAAATATTTTAAAAAAGCTTCATTTTTCTTGAAAAAAAATATGTTTACTGGTTGAAATCTTTTTGAAAAATTGGTAAAATAAAAAGAAAATCCATATTAAACACTGGATATGAAGTGCAATACTGAACGCAGAACTTTGTGGATTACTGTCAGCGAAACCACCTCCTGATCAATGCAGGAAAAACCAAGGAGATGGTGGTGGACTTCCACAGGCATCACTCTACCACTCCCTCACCAGTGAACATCCAGGGAATGAACATTGAGCAGGTGGACTCTTACAAATACCTGGGTGTTCACCTCAACAACAAACTGGACTGGACTCATGACACCGACACACTGTACAGGAAGGGCCAAAGCAGGCTCTACCTCCTGAGGAGACTGCGGTCCTTTGGAGTGAATGGGGCACTCCTCAAGACCTTCTACGACTCTGTGGTGGCATCAGTCATCCTGTACAGTGTGGTCTTCTGGAACAATAGCATCACAGAAAGGGAGAGGAAGAAGCTGGAAAGAATCATCAAGAAGTCCAGCTCTGTCCTGGGCTGGGTGACAGAAGGGTCCTGAAGAGACTGACATCCATGCTGGACAACAAGTCCCACCCCCTGCAGGACACTCTGTCTGCACTAAAAAGCAGCTTCAGTGGCAGGCTGCTCTACCCTCGCTGTGTGAAGGAGAGATTCAGGAGGTCTTTCCTTCCTTCTGCTGTGAGACTCCACAATGAGCAATTTTAACCATGTGCTCTTTTTGCTATTTCTCACCAGAACTGTGCGGTAGCTCACTTACTTTGAATGCATCTTTTTGTCCTTTGTCTATTTTGCCTTTTTTGTTTTTGTTTTGTTTGTGCGTACTTGTCGTGACCTTTTTTTCTTCCTGTGCCTATTCTGTTGCATACTGCAATTTCCCCACTGTGGGACAAACAAAGGTTTTCTTGAACTTTTTCTTAAAAACAGTGAAATAGTAACACGCTCACCTTATGCAACAGCTGGAGAGTTACTGTCTTGTCCTTTGTCAGTTTCTCACAGTCTTGAGATGCTTGTACCCCAAGCTGCTTTACCTGAGCTTCTAAAGCAGACATCCTCTCCTGTAAAATCATATGTTGAATTAATATAAGACAGACAAAAAATAAAGATAAAAAAACTACTCTGTTTGTCTTCCCACCTTCCTCCTGGCCACAGAGCGGTAATACTCTGTTCTTTCTTTAAGAAGTTTGGAGCTTTGGGCTTCTTTTCTTTCCTCTAAGCTGCTTTCTTCCTCCAACTGGCAAAATTCCAGCTCTTCAAACTGCTTGGTCCCAGACTCCAGGGTTTCAGCTTTCTATCCACAGACAGACAGTTATTATGCAGTGTGTGTAAAATCAGATTGTTGCAAAGAATAAGGTGTGAAAGATCCTGAAATGATTTTAGAATGAAGAAAAGAACAGAAAAGAATATGTTGTCCGTATCCAGTCCATTTTTAAGTTATATTGAACAACTTTTCCCATTAAATATTTCAAATTACAGCCTGTATGACTTCAGTAGAAAGATCAATATCAACAGGTGACTGTTCAGCCTGATGTTTATATCAGTTTTTACAATGTTGTAAACTCTGTATTTGGCTGATAAAACCAACAAAAACTCAAACAGCTTGTTTTTAATGAAAGTAAAATACACTATAAGTTTAAATAAGAAAAAAAAACCCATTCTAAATGCTAGTTGTTAAAAGATTAGATGAGGCAACAAACAGGTATACATGCTTACAATCGGTTGTATTTGCAAAAATTCAAGTGAATATATTGGCTTAAATATAGTATTCTTATAAAAAAAAAATCACAAGCAAATTTGATCTTTTATCATTTTTACTCAGGTCTATTCTGTTTACAAAAAGGGTTGCAAATACATTTTCAATTTCATAAATTTAGTTCCACAGTGGAAATGTACAGATTAGTGCCAAGCGGTGTTCAGCTGTGGTCTCATATGACCACAACCACAGAAGTTTTAGTACCTGGGATGGTGGTGTTGAAGGAGGAAAACCGAACACCTGAAGAACTGCAGCTCTTAAAGACCAATTAAGTTAACAATAACTTCAAATGTTCGGGCTTCTGTGGTTCAAAACGGTTTGGTGGAAAAGCAAATCTGAATCCTTGTTGGTTAAAGAAAAGCATGCAAATTTCAATTTAAGCAAAGCTGTTAATGAAATTATTGAATGTTGAGAGGGAATGGAAGTAGACTGCTAGCCACTTAAAAGTCTGTCGCATAGATAAAATTAGAACTGCAATAATCAATCAATACGTTTGTACATATAAGTGTAACAGCAGATAAAGTAGAAATTAATTGCATAGTCAGCAGTTTTCTAAAGGGTTCAGGATTTTTCGAAATAGATTCTGCGTTGCATCTGATGCTCTCTGTGTGCAGATCAGACAGTACTATAGTTTTCTGTATATTATAACTCACTGTTGTCAGCCAGTGGGCTGCGTGAGAACACTGACCCTGCTGAGCTGCTCCTGTAACTGTTCCCTTAGAGACAAGGGGCACTTATCAAGCTGCTTCTTCAGCTCATTGTACTCATTCCTCTGCTTTTCCAGGACCTTCAGCTCAGCCGAAACATTAGCCCTCCCCTAAAAACACACAGAAACACACACACACACAGTTGTGCCGGCATTCAGACTCACACAAGGGGAGAAAAAAAAAATCATGGACAACTAAAATCCATGCTGTGAAGCTATAAAGCTGTTAGAGACATATTAAAGAAGACAGAGGTTAGAGCGGCAGACAAGTTAGGAAGTGCAATGCTTGGTATGTCTGGCAAAGTTAGTACAAAGGGAAAATAAAAAAAAAAGTCTTTTAAATATGCAAAGAACCAAATAGTACTAATAGTGACAGTAACCTAGATTCCCATTAAACCAGCTGTAGTTTCTGTGATTTAAATACAGTAGAGAAACAGGTTGTGCTTTATGATTCAGCCTTTATATGAATTAGCAGAGTGCAAGTCAGGAGTGGTCTGAGTGTCTGTACTGTCCGGTCAGAAAGAGAAAGTTGAATGTATTTAAACATTCACATGCAGCAACATGGTAGATGTTTCCTAAACTTACAGGCAGCACTGCATCATATTACTCACCTTGTCTTTCTCTTGCTGGGTGGTCATGTTCAACTGACTGAGTCTGAGCTGCAGCTGAAAGATGACTTCATTTTCAGCCTCCACCTGCTCCTGTTCTGCCCGCCTCTCCGCCTGGAGCAGGGCTTGCTCCATCTCCACCTACAGACAAATATGGAGTTACAATGTGCAAACTAACAACTGCTGCAGAGCTAAATTAATACATGACGACAAAACAGAATGTTATTGATCATAGAAGTTAAATAATTCTGTATTTTATTAGCGGTCGTTAGACTTTTGTGTGCGTAAGTCTGCTGACCTCTTGTTTGGTCTCTTGTAGCTGCTGCTCCAATTCCCCAACTTTGAGTTTTAAGTCATCAACCCTGGCCAAAATCCTGCTCCTCTCCTCTTCCAGGTGGACCTGTCCCTGTCCAGCAAACAGCTCCTCACACTGAGTGCAGATTTTTATGTTTTTATTTAAATAACAACCTAATGTGACTAAATATCTTCTCTTTATTTCTACAATGACTGACAAAAAGTAAGTTTACCTCTTGGTGTGTGCTCTCTGTGCTGCTGGACTCCTCTCCCTGGATTTCCTCATCATTGTCTCCCACCCTTTGGGCTTTCTCTGTACCCTGTTGAGACATACCCCTTCCTGTGTCCGAGCAGATTCCCCTCTTACCACCAAGCAGCTCACTCTTTAAAAGCTCAACAGTCTTGTCCTCCTGGTTGTATCCTGCACACAGATTCATGATGGTCTCCAGTCTCTGTCGCTCCTACAGGAAAAGATGTGAGACATAAACGTGCTGGCCGATATTCCGGATCATATTACAGATTAGCTACAATTGTCCTTGGGTGACATTGTCCCATTTCGACAGCTGTCCCTCAGCCGCTGGCATGAGGACAGCTGCAACTCGATAGTCTTTAAGGAGGGGTTCCGTAATGAAACCTGACAGAACTGGAGTAGTTTCTGGAAACACTTTTTGACAGACTGTAAAAAAATTAACGTAACACATAGGCGAGTTTTGTTTACTGAAATTATTTATGTTTAGAGCATTAATCACTGGCTCAATGCAGAGTACTTCAATGTTTTGTTACATTCTTCAAGTTTGTGGTTGAACTGAACAATAAGATACTATGTGTTCATGGACCAAAATAGAATGGTTGATGTAATTATCATTCCACTAGAACTAAAATCTTAAGCAGAGCAAGAGAAATTCTTTTATGTGCCGTTGCTACAGTTCTAATAAATTGTTCAAGTTGCTGCACTTTTCATTTTACCAAACTACTTAATGTATTTGAATATCAAATTCCACACTTTTTTAGCCATAATCATTGGTGCTAATCAAAAAATGTCTAAAACGTTCAATTCACATTGCAATAAAATGATCTCTCATCAACCATAAATGCAGCTGTCTTGTTAACGGTTCTGATAGTGAAGATTTTTACGTTTTAGAAACTGTAAATCTTTTTTTTTGCAAAGCAAAGAGCAGTAAATGTGTTTAGGATGTGATTAAGAATTTATTTATGTTTTAATTAAAAATAACTTTTTTGCTTTCTGTGCCAACTTTGCCAAAACAATCTTTGCACTAAGTCAACCCTTTACCCGTCTAAGAGGAAATCCTCTCTTTGTCTGTGACTGTAGGTCAAGAACTTAGATGCAAGTCATCAAGGGCTTAAAAAAACAGTAATACCACCACACTGATTTGCTGCATTCATGTGAACAAATGTATTTTTAGGTTAAGGCAAAGTATCTGTTGGAGAATAAGAATATTATGTAAAGATCCTCATTAAAAAGGTTTAATCACTTCTCATTAGCTTCTTACTAAAAATGAAAAGTTTCATTGTAATCTATTTTAATAAATTGGTCTCTTTTTAAGCTACAGAAAATAAGCGTTACTGGAAAAGAAATGGGAAAGTATTCATCCACCTTCTGAACCACTTATCCTTAATAAGGTTGCGGTGGGTGCCAGAGCCTATCCCAGCTATTTAAAGTGAAAGTCAGGGTACATCCCGAACAGGTCGCCAGTTTATCGTGGGGCCACACACACAAACATCCACACACACTCAAAGCGGCCAATCAATCTAACATGCATACTTTTGGAGAGTGGAAGGAAACTCCACACAGAAGAAAATGCCAACCCCACACAGAAAGGCCAGCCTATTCCTACCCGGGACCAGATCCCCCGACCTTCTTGCTGAGAGGCCACTGTGCGAACCAATGTGCCACAAAGTATTCATTTAAGAGAAAAAAAAAGTTTTAAATTTCTTCAGAACACCATGAGAAACTCTCAGTCTTTGTTATTTCTTGGATGATTCAATTATTCAAGCAGATTCAACTAAAGTAACAAGTTGGTCATCTGAACTTGGACGTTTTGCTTTACAAAAAAAGAGTTTTTGTCATCTCCATATCTAATGTTTGATTCAAACCACCTGATTCAAAATAAAATTGGTGCGATCAGGACACTACAATGCTGAGCCAAAGAGGTTCAGATAGAAGGAGGAAAGGGAAACATGTTCGCCAAGTACCCAAAGCCTGTGCACTCGAACTTCACCAAACCCCACAAAAAAAGGACAAGAATGAAAGATACAATGAACAAAATAGTAGGCCCCAATAGATCTCCACTTTGTCTGACAAGCTGAAAAGATTTTAACCACTGTAAGATTTCAGTTCACTTCAAATGAGTTAAAATTCTCAGGAGAAAAAAAAGGTAAAAACTTTCACCCAACGACAAGACACCCAACCACATACCGAGTAATGTGGTGTACTTCATTCATTGTGGCAAAGTTGTAATGAAGATTACATTTGTAAAACCGAGCAGAAGCTGACGAAAAGACCAGACACAGAATGAACTCAAGTGTAGTCACCTCCACCTGTAGGCATGGAGACACTCCTTCGATGACAGTGGAGTCCAAGTGTTATCCAGAGAGAAAGGATGGTTTGAGTGAAGAGCCAAGAAAGCAAAGAAAAACTTTCTTTGAACAGAAATGGTGGACCCAGACAGAACCTGCCCCCGATCTACATTACTTTGCTAAAAGACAAACCAAACTTGTTCAGTCAGCAAACCAGTCCCAGAGTCGTTAAAGACTTCGACACCTTGTCTCCAGCTGAAGACAAAAGACATTAACGACCCAAAACCTTTGGAGCATTCAGGAGTTTTTGGCCTCATTTGAATTGGTTTTGCTCCACTCCTAAACTAATACAAATGAGTTTCATGACTAAACCCAATTGAGCTTAAAACAAACACACTCTTACAAGTAAACCTTTGTCAAGGCAATTGGATGAGAGGCAAAACGCCTTCACCTTAAACCAAAGTCCAGATGCCACCTGTTTCTTTGATTCCACATGATTTTTACAAACCATACATCTTTTTGACAATACGAGGCTGAACGGGCCACTTTCCAGCTTTGCAAGTCAAGTTTGTTTGACTCGTTTGTCTCTCAGAAATAGATTCTTGCTGCACTTTTTCATTCTTCAAGAATGATCAAATTGTTTTTTATTAATTTTTGGTGTGTCCAGTTTTTTTATTCAAATTAAACCCTTGTCAGAAATATTCAGATGACTATAGTTGTATCTGTGAAGAAGAGCCAAGAGTACAGCTGACTGGATGGTTGCTTTTGACAACATGCGACCCATGGGAAAATTTTAAGAGATTCACATCTTTGACGGCAATTTTAGTGAAAAAAAAATTCAGTACTAACAACAAAATAACAGCAAAGTTAATAATGGTTTGGTGTGATTGTATTCTTCTTTTGAAACTGTAAAAAATAAATGTTACATCTGTCAGTAATGACTGCAGTGTCAGAGGAAGAGAGGTTGGCCTTATCGACGAGAAGTATGGGAGAGCTTTAAAAAGAACAACCTCGAAAACATTGCAAAAAGTTTCAACAAAGGGTTTAGCTGAACAAAAGCCAAATTTGGGTGCTGCCACGTCACATCATCAGCTCAAGAATACTACATTACAACAGAGAAAGACCAAAGCTCTGTGAAATGCTACAACTAAAGGGTATTTTGATATGTTTTTGCGGTCACTTCAAACCATTTGCTTGCAGAAATTATAACCAATGTGAACAAGTAGAAGCCGGAAAAAAGATACTACATTTTTTCATCTGTTTTGTGCAGGCTGGCTCATGGAAGTAACAAGACAATTCTAAATAACCTGAGGAACTCAATGACCTGACTGGCCTGCTTTTAAAAACAAAAGTTATGGCTCGCCACTTTAGCATGGCTATTAGCATCCAACCCCAGACTAAACTGTTTGTTCTCGATGGTGGTCACAAGCACTCCAAGTTGTTGTTGATGTTTTAAAAGTCTGTTCCAGCTGCAGCGTTGAGTCAGAAGCAACAAGAATGAGAGGACTTTTTAGTGAACAAGTGGTAATAAACTACAGATCTAATGGAAGATAAAATTAAAGTGGTTTGAAAAATTAAAAACAATGACACAATGCTCACAGATGGAATTTTTTCAACTCTCCCATTGGCCAAACAAAAGGTGTTAGATATTAACATATTAACATTAATAACCTTGGATTTATATAAAACCCTAATGAGGATTTCTTGATGTCACAAACAATAATATATAAAAAAAACACTTCAATTAATGCTGTCTTAAACTAACAGGTGAATATTTTGATGCTCTGCCTGCTACTTAGGAGTCCACATCTGTCTTTCTCCAATGCAGAAACAGATGCTAAGTTGAACCAGAGAAATACATTTTATGAGACCAGTTTAAACACTCACGAGGGAGCTTTTGAACCAGAACAATTTGTTGGTATGTTTATCCATTTGTTTCTGCTGGAATTACAGCATTTAGTTTACAACTCCATATGTAATGTTTGTATGTAGAATCTTGTTTACACGATAATGACACAGCTTATGATACTGTATTAAATATTTGGTTAGCCAAACATACCTTCACAGCTATGCAGCTGCAGGATTAAGATTACAGCTTCTTGTTTAGTTTAAATATCTCTTTTCTGCTGAAGTTGAAGGACTGTTTTTATTATTTTATGTTATACAATTTACATTAGCTAAAATGATTGTACTTGGATATTATTTAAAATATTGTTGCAGTCAAAAAGTTAGAATAACAATCTCATTTTGTCCAAAACAGACGTAGAACTGTATAGAGCGGACCACCCACCCATTTGGTCAGATCAGCTGTCAGTTTGCAGTGTGGGGTGGGGGCAGAAATGCAAAAAGAAATTATAAAATAGTATGAGAATGGTATGAGCGACAACCAAAATGCAAGCTGTGATATAGTGTGGGAACAAATATGAACAAAATTCCAGTCAAACGCCGGCAGCTTTGAAAGTAGATTCTTCTCATCCCTTTGATAAATATAGTGTTGAGCAAGAACAAGCCGCACCCTCAACGTTGGACCCCAAGACATCTGAAAGAATGTTCAACCCGTGTGTCACTCTGGCCACATGGGCTGACGATGCCAGTAATGTCAAGAGAAGATGTGCAGCTAGATGTCCGCCAAAGAGTTTGGATAAGATATCAGAAAGCAGATATGTGGTCTAACATGCTTGTAGTGAATGTTTGCTCCACCTAACTGTCTTTCTCTCGTTTGAAACCGCAGTGTCTGAACCCTATGTTAACTCAATTTGTTCTATAATGATTATGAAGATGAAAAACAAACATAGATAGTTATTTTAACTTTATAAAAAGCTAAACTTTTACAAGCATGGCTGTGTGAATTAATTCATAGCCCAAGAAGGGACTGATGTTAAAAAAAACGCACTCAAATTGTAGATAATATGATACATTAGAATCTGGATTTACTTTTTTTACTATTGGTTGCAGAGTAGAATTAAAAATGTTGTTTCATCTTTTGAACCACTGATGCCTAGAAGCGTTACGGGAGGTACTGGAGCCTATCCTGGCTGATTTCAGGCGAGAAGCAGGGTACATCCCAAACAGGTCGCCATTCTGTTGTGGGGCCACATACACACTCATTCTTCATGGTGATTTCATAGCGCCCAATTAACCTAACGTGCATGTTTTTGAAGAGTGGTGGAAACTAGAGTACCCGAAGAAAACCCACACATATATGGGGAGAACATGCAAACTCCACACATAAAGGCCAGTGTTTCAAGCCTCACTCCCACTCTGAGACTCAAACCCCTGACATTCTTGCTTTGAGGCCACTATTGCACCACCGTGCAGCCAGAATTAGAAAATAGAAATAAAAAATGTTCAACACTTACTAATTTTTCCATTTCTTGCTCCCGGAGTCTCTCCTCTCTCTGCCAACGGTGGTATTCCAGGAGTTCATCCTCGTTGTCACTGATTTCTGAGATGCTGTTTTTGCGTTCCCGTGTGTATGGTTTTGTAGGATTCACATCTTTGCTGGCAGGTACTTTCACATTCATACAGGTGTTCTTCCTTTGGCTACGAGGACTGGTGAGTGGAGACATACCAGTGACAGAATTAAGGCTGGACATGAATGCACTTCCCAAGGTGGGCTTTATCTGCCTGTTTGCTGATTCTTTCTCCAGTTCAGAGAGACACGATGAACTTTGTGTGTAAAATGCCTTCTTTGCCTCTGGTTTTAAAGGAATTGCAGGCTTGCGGTGATTCTGAGGACTCTCTGGGACTCCCTGTGATCCAGAAGTCCCTCTATAGGACAAGAAAGGACTCAAAGGAGGAAGTTCCCTCAGGCTGTTGGACCCAGTTGGTTGTTGAGGAGTCTCTACATGGGAGAGTAGATGACCCTGGTCTCTCATGGGACTCTGGGACCTCCGCTGAAAGGAAGAACTTCTTAAGCGAGGACTTGATGGAGCTGTGAGGGAAAACTTGGAGGATGGTTTATGACTGCTGCTTAAGATTTCCATTCCTTGTCCTGATCCTCTGGCTTTTAGTTTTGGGCTCGATTGGGTTTCTGCCATTACATTTCGAAGAGGCTTTGGGCTCTCCAGGGACCTCTGACCTCCGCTGGTACCACTCATAGACAGTGAGGTCCGTGGATGAGGAACAGGAACCTGGTTGGCATGAGCAGATCGTGTGGAAATTGGAACAGCTTTGTTCCCAATGTTTTGAGTTAGGGGAAGGTTGCTGCTGTTTTCTTGAAAACAATTCTCTACTGAGGCATTTCTACCATTTAATACACCTGCAGGTGATGGTTGAGGAGATGGTTTACTAAACCCTGATGAGAACGAATCTTTCGGCATCCGAGATTCCTGGAGGTTCTTAGCCATGTGGAGTTTAGCATCTCTACTGTATGGAAAAGAATCGTGGTTTCCATTAGAAGCACTGTGGAGGTCTGCAAGCAGGAAAACAGAAACATTTGTCTGTCAGCATTCCAGTTCAGCCTTCAGTAGGACAGTTGTAAAAACACTTAAACAAGCACAACAAATGGCACCCATCCTGTGCCATCTTTACTTTTAGTGACCCCACAGAAGGACATAAACACTGACATGTGCATGTAAATGGATACAGCCAACAACACATGCTGTCTTTAGACTACACTCTAAACAAGTGTCTCATATGGAGTTTATGAAGCCCATAGGTTAGGATGCTCCTAAGGGGTGCTGTAATTCCACAGGGATCTGAAGCATTAAATATAAAGCTGCAGCCATGTAGCTCATTCAAAGTAGATGAAATCAGTGCCTGGTCAGGAAAGAGTGGTTCATACACTCCGGGAAGGGTGTGGTGGCTCATACTGTTTAAGTACTGACAGTCATAGTAATAAGGTCAAAGAAGAATGGGTTGTAAATATCACAGACAGCACAGGGCACCACTCGTAGTGAGCCAGAATAATATTATATTAGCTTTAAAAGCCTTTAAATGACAACAACATATGAAACATGTGACAAAGCTTTCAGCTATTCCCTAAAACAATGAGGTCACCACCACACTAACCCAAGGTATAGATGAATTAGATCACAATGTGGGCCACAGATAATTAGTTCTGAACAAGTTATTTCTGCACCTTGTGAGGAGTAATAATATCTAACATGTCAATCAAACCCAAGAGAGGTCGGAACCTCGAGGTTTGAAAAACAAAGATAAAATTTGGGCTTAATTTAGCTATTTTAATTTTAGATATCAGGTCAGCCTAATCAAGTCTATGAATCGACTCTCATCTTAAAACCTATTTATCAGCTTATTGAAAATCACTTTCTTCAAAAGGAAGCAAAGGTTTTAGATTATCTCATCTGAGTCAAAGAGTTTGTCAAATTTGGTTGGCATTATATCCAAGCAATGTGTAATATTGTCCTTTGCAAAAAAAAAAATTAGAGGAATTCTGAGAAAGTAGTGCAAACTTTTTTATACATATACTGTAGAGTTGATTGGAAGTAGTAATTTGGCTTTGTTGAATTGACTTTACCAGAGGTGAGTGGTTTTGTTGTGCTGAGTTTGAGGTTCCCTCCAGGCAGCATACTCTTCATTCTTTGAGCCTCCTCTGGATGATTAAAGCGGAAAAAGGCAGACTGTCCAAAGCACAACATGCACCCTACCAGAAGAGAGGAAAGTTGTTATTAAATTTACTCAATAAAATGTGGTATAAAAAAAAACACCCACAAAAGTTGATTTTAAAAAGTCTGTTTTTACTGGTCTTGTGATAAAATGTTTATAACTTGTGTCTCCACAAAGTTATATACATATCTGAGAGGAGGGAATTTAAAATGTAAATGGAAGTAACAGTTATGAAATTGGTTGGCTTCATCCTTTTTGGGTAAATCAAACGCAATGCCTTTTTTAAAATGTCTCTGTCATTAAAATAAAAATATATTTTTATGGAAATGGTAAAAATATGAGCCCTCGTGAGAGGAATAAATTAATCATCAAGTTTAACTTACGTGTAGTTAATCAGTAAGGAAGATTTGCTCATGAAGTCCCTGCATCTCTCTTTAATTCCTTTTGTTACCAATCAAGATGAGTCGCAGGATGTTCAATACTCATTTCATCCTCAAGAGTCCAGACTGCTGTGACCTTATTCTCTCAATAATCTAAAGCATTGTTCTCCATTTCTGAGTCATTTTAATAAGTGTTGTTCTCGTCCTTTGAATGAAAGCCTGGAGTATTTTTGTTCAGCAGCTGCTGCCTCTACACACACCAGCCTCAAATGACATTCTAGTGAAGCTGCCGACTTGGTTCACAGTAAGGGGGTGGGACTCTGGTGACTTATATGTATGGTTAGTGTGCATGTTACCAGTAAGGCATGATATTTTTTTTTGTTTCACTGTCTCTGCAAAGTTTGATTTTTTTCATCAATCTTTTTCTTCAGTGAAGTAATGTAACACTAGTAAGTTTGTGTTTTCTGTAATGGTATTACCTTGTGTAAGACGATAGGGTTTGGTGATGGGAAGGCCATCTACTGAGCATTGGTTGCCACATGGGTACAAGGTGATGTTTCCTGCTTGGTTTTCAATGTAGCAGTGCTGAGCTGCAATACCAGGGCCTTGCAGGGGAATGTCTGTCCCCTTGCTGCCCAGTGTGGTTCTCCCTGCAACCAGAGAAAACATTTTCTTTACATCATTTCCTCTATCTGAATGCCTGTATGGAGTATTATTAGACATGCGGTTCAAAGTCAACACTGAAGGGGTTTGGGACTGTGTGTAATTTAGATCCATGTTCAACAACAGGCGTTAGTCGTAGGAAAAACGCTTTCACAAAGTTCTAAAAAATTAAGCACAAAGTTAAAAAAAGATCATTTTTCCAAGAAGAAAGGATTTCCCCCTGGGTACCACTATTCTACGCTGCCTCTGATATTTCTCTATGATGTTAATGTCCACTGAAAGACAACTGGTGCCAGCGACTCACAGACGTGGCTGCTGTTGCATCTGTGTCTCAATGTGACTAAAACAACAAGATGGTTAGAGGGTGATGTGTCGTCAGTTGTTGTCAATTCATCACCTCTGACAAGTTGGCCAACTTAATGAATGTTTGTCTCATTTTAGATGGTGTACTTGTAGTAGGAGGATTCCACATTTTATTTAGAAATTCACTACTATGGTTGGAATTGTTGGGAACATTGTGCACATATAATTACAGCAATGTGGTATTACATATGGAAACATGTGGGCAAATGACAATAAAAAAAGTCCATGTTAGCATTAATCATATCCCATTTCAATGGCAGTTTTATGATCATCCCCATTCTGAACTGATTTCCTTCATTCTTGTTGTGCCCTTTGCTCTACTTCCACACTCTTGTTCCCAATTGACACTCTCTAGTGTTTGCACCTTTGCTATGGTACCCTTCACTTTTTGTCATATTGTCTTCAGTTCTGGTGTCCCATCTCTGTGTGTTCCTCAGAGGTGGACACATCTGGCACGTGGTCCTGCTATGCCTGCCCAAAACTAAGACCTTTCCTTCTTTCCTAACTTCTGTCCTCAAACTTGTCAACAGTGGTTTGTGCATCTGGGACCTACATCTCCATGACAATAATACTTTTTAAAATAAGTAAATATATAGAAATATTTACTCATCATCGCACAAACATTCTCTTACCTTCCTGAAGTGGCAGCAAAGTGATGGCCGTGCTCAGGCGTCCACTTCCCAGACTAACCAAATGAGGGCGCTCTGCCTGGACTTTCAACGATTTACCTGTTTCAATCAGGTCTAATGGTGTGTTCTATCAAAGCAGAATTTAAACAAAACTCATTAAAATGGACTTGTAACAATATTTGCATAATCCCGAAATAAACCAATCATGATCATTGTTCGTCATCACTGTGCTGAGTCTGAAATTCACTAAGTTTTAGTTCCTATTTAGCTTCTAATTAGCTTTTAATCCAATTAAAGCACTTGAGTGAGAGCTTTTTTTTTTTTGCTGTAAGATGATGGACTCCATTAAATTATGAAATGACCCTTTCATATATCCAAAACAACTTTTACTTTTAGCTAGTAACAGAGTCTATTGTTTCCTGTCAAGGCCGGTTGTTTATTTTTATTTCAGTTAAAGAGACAGTAGCTATCGGGTCAGGTGAAATGGGGTGTGGTTGATGGCGGGGTGGATCTGGATTTTAAATGTTGTTTAAGTTTTTATAAGTTCTGTTCGGCACTTTGTGCAACTTTATGTTGGAAAAGTGCTTTATAAATAAAATTTGATTTGATATAGCTTCTCACACACTTCATCTGCTTTCTCTCTCAAATGTTACTGGCACCATGACACAGCATGTGCTCTTAGTTATCAGAGATCTTATGCAAGTATGAGACAAAATTTAGGAAAAGTAATTCTGTTCCATTCTATCATCTTCCACTTATCCAGGGTTAGGTCGTGGGGGCAACTGCCTCAGACAGGAAGCCCAGGTTTCTCTCACCCCGGCTGCATCCTCCAGCTCACCCGGGAGGATCCCAAGCTGTTCCCCAGCTAGCTGTGAGACATAGTCTCTCCAGTGGGTCTGTGGTCTGTCTTTGGGTCTCCTCCCGGCGGGACGAAACACCTCGTCACCCAGAGGCGCTCGGGAAGCATCCTAATAGGATGCCCGAACCATCCCATCTGGCTTCTCTCGACCCGGAAGAGCACCAGCTCTACTCCAAGTTACTATAAGAAATTTAAATCCAAAAAAAGAATAGATGCATATTGCTTTTTCAATTTTCTTGCAAAAAAAGGTTTGAGTAGTGATATCAAATTCAACTATTTTTATTTAGATGAGAACTATTTCATGTTTGACACAGATGTTTGACAAAAGACAACATTGTTAGTATGTCATATTTAGCTCTACAATGTACAATCAGTAAGATTTAAAAAAAACCTCTCAAGTTAAAAAAAAAGTTCAAATCAAGCCTTTCTCTCTTATAAAACAAACTTAGTCATACTAAGCACTGCCAATGACATCACTTATTACTGATTCCTACATTGCTCTATTTGTTCTAGGTGGCTCCTACGAATAAACAAAGTGTCTCACCTGTAAGACCTGATGCGTCTGTCGCTCATGTTCCACTTTATTTCTCCTCATGCGGTCCATGTTGGCAGGGCAGTCAGAATGATCTGACACATGTAGATCCTGTAGTCCACACACACAGCATTTGGGTATGAATGGAAGCTTTGGGAATAGTGCGACCAGAGCCGTAATACAATGGGAACAGTACTTCCCTTAGAAACCCTTCTGCCCCACTTATAAGCCCATGTGACCAAACCACTATACAGAGTAATTGTTTCTCCAGAACTAAGACAAAACAACATTGATTTATGTCTCAGTCTAAAAGGATTTTACAATTTAGCAAATGAACAAGCTAGGTAAAAGATGATGAAAAAAGACAGAAATGTGTGTTTTATGTCAGTGAGTGTGCAGGATGGAACTGTGCAGGTGTCTAACACATCACAGGTCTGATCAGTGCTTCCTCTGACCACTGTGAGTCACTGTACACGTACTCAGACTCACACATTTTCAGACGGATCATATTCAACATGACTCATCACACTTACATAAAAAAAGGAAAACAAGGAGAATAGTAATGTCTGACAGGCTCAGACAAACAAACAACCCCTATAACAGAACAAAAAGTTGGTCCACCTCATCTCTGCATCTCATAAGTAACTGATCTAGACACAACTACCTGCAGCCAGACATGTTTTTGTTTTGTCTACCTGAAGGAAACTCGGACAAATAACGTCTGACTTTTCAAAAAAACATTGTGAAAAATTCTTTTTTTTCAGTCATTTGTCTAACTCTGGGTTATTGTGTAAAAAGGAGTAAGAAACATCTATGGCAAAGAGACTCTAAGTTTAGCTTGTGGTGTCTGAGACAAATGGGCGTTCAATTGGCGTCTGATGTCACCCTAACTGAAGCTGCTGGGTGAAACCACACATATCTGACAATGCCGTGTGTGAGTCTCAGAGGAGCCAGTTACACGGAGAACAGACTGTACCCTCTGTTTTGCACTGACACTGGAGCCCTGACGCCTCTGCTGTCAGCCCACTGGCTGTCAACACTGGCCCTCTTTGAGACATGTGCTCAGACACAGGACAGGAGAGTGGGCAGGGTAGTGTCTCTCTCTCTTTCTTTCTGCCTATCTCTCTCTCCCATGCACACATTTGCTCCTGCACCCACAAACCTCAGTGATTTAATGTCCACACCCAGGCCAGAGAAACATTTTAATGCTTGGAAATGGAGGGCCTTGCACTGTAACCTGTCATTATGAAAGCAGCTATGCCCTTCAGCGTTGCCATGAGCTTCTGAAAATAGATACTGCCAGCTACACAGTCTGAACTGCAACTTGTTAAAAGAGTTCTGCTGAGAGCAAACCTTCACAGAGAAAAACGTAACATTTAAAAAGTTTTTTAAAAAGTAAAATGAAGGATATTTTAATGTGGCAATGCACAAAATAGTATGAGCGTAAGCAAAAAAAAAAAAAACCTTGAGGTCACTTACTTGTCTCTGACATACATGCAGCTCTTACCATCTCTCTACTTTGACAGAGTCCAGACAACAGGTAGTTCCATAGGTTGGTCTGAAAATGATCAGTCTTGTCCACATTATTGTGTGTGTCTTGTTCCTTGCTTTTTTCATTCACTCACTGAGTTCCTTTGCTATTTCTCTCCTCCCAGCTCCTTCTCCTCCCCATCCCGGTGCAGAATTACATCCTATCAGAGCTCCATGCGGCAGAGGGAAACCACGCATTGACACTGCCATCCAAAACAAACTCAGATTTCTTATTTGTTGATCCCATTTCTCTGTAACCCTTTGAGAATAGAACATGTTATCTCGGTGGGACCGCAAATGCCCTAACCCCTCTAACACTTCTGTTGTTTGAATACGCATAGTGACAACATCATGTGATCAGAGAGTCTGATCCATGATGGAAACAACATGTGGTGGACTAGTGAGAGATAAAACATTCATTTTACTCTTGAACCTCCTGCTTTGAACTTTGTAAAAGTGATGCAACAAACTAGAAAAGAGGGTATTTCCACTCTGGGAAATTACTGAACAACCCTTTTCCATGAATTGAGTAATATTCCACCTTAGTGAATATAATGCATCCATTTGTCTTGATACATTGTGATGATGGGAGCGAGGCATACAATGTTCCACAGGAAGTAAGAGAGCACATGTGAGCATCTCTTCAGATGTCCCTCAGGAATGATATTTGGCTTACAGATAAACACAGAAAGAGAAGAGTGGGAGAAGAACTCCACTATTGATCTCTGAAGGCTTTTCCCATGGCTGGGGCCAGGGAGGAGATGGAGGAAGTGAAGCAGTCATGACTCACTGAGGAAAATAAAAAGCAAATAAACAGAGACAGCTAAGTAACCAGATGGCAGCATACTGCAGGAAAAGCTAGAGGCTCTGAGTCAGTTACCCTTGGTGATGATGTGGAAGATCCAGGAGAGGATGAACATTAACTCGGTAGTCTTTGAGCAAATATCATTGGATTAACAAAATCCCATTCTATTAAATTGTATTTAATCCTGCAGTGAACGTTAACAACCCACTCACTGGTAGTTTTTACTGATTAAAAGGATAAGATTTATCATTTGCTCATTCAGTTTTATATATATTTAGTGATTTCTTTTTTTGTATTTGGAAAATGTCAGGTTTTCTCCACAGCTGCTGTCTGAACTGCTCTGAACTTCATGACTTTATGTGGTTACCCACAGGATGTATCATGTTTAAACTGGGTACCTTGGAGTCCAGAGAGTTTTTTTTTTCAACCAAATCCAAGAAGAGCTGGAGAAATATTGACTTTTTAGGGTACTTTTAAGGGACACAACTTGAAACGCACCAGTTAAAGTTGAACCGCCTTCTTAAAAAAAAACTTCTTAAAAAACTTGTGACTTCAGAGTAAGTATTTTTGTCTTTTACTTTTTAGAAATCAATCAATGTGAACAATCACACAGAAAAAAAAAAACAATCTAGCTAATTTTTTCTCTTGAAATAATTAAATTCTACTTTTGAAATAATTAAATTATTTTGTTCTCTATTTTACTGATACCATGACTCTAGTTAAGACAACGTCTTCTGATGAGGAAAAGAAAGATTTCCTTTTACCCCTTTCTTTCTCCTTTAACAAAGTGTGTTTATAACACAAGACCATCCAACAACACCTCCTTTCAGACCACACAGAAACCCTGCCCCATACACTAACTCCAAACATGACCTTTGCTCCATTCTTGACCTAGACTTAAATGTAACCATAGCTGTTTGTGGGCAGTTAGAAGGAATGAAATGAGATGAACCAGGGCCAGGAAAGATAAACCTAAAGAAAGAAGGATGAGAAATCTGAAAGTGATTCATTTTCTTTAGTGTTATTAGAAAAATATCACACTTTTTTTTAAAAAATGACATAAAAATGCAGGTGGGCTATTTGAATCTTTTGATTTCTTCTTTAATCTCATAAAAAATATTACCTCACAACAACTTTCATTATCACCTGCTGAACAGCAGTTTACTCTTCTCTCACACCATCTAATTATTACTTCTGGATGTGAACAAAACTCCATCTCATTAAAGTTAACAAACTGGTTAACATTGGGTTAAAAATAAACTCACTTAGAAACATGTGCGCCTCAAAACTCACCAGAAAAAAAAACATAATTAGGCTGTAGACAGATAACTTATTCATTCATCTTCTGAACTGCTTATCCCTGACGGGGTCACGGGGCTGCTGAAGCCTATCCCGGCTAATTCAAGATGAGAGGCAGGGTGCACCCCAAACAGGTCACCAGTCTGTCGCGGGGCCACACACACATTTCTAGGGCCAATTTTGTAGCAGCCAATCAACCTAACATGCATGTTTTTTGAGGGATTGGAGGAAACCCACACATACATGGGGAGAACATGCAAACTCCACACAGAAAGGACTAGAGTACTGACCAGCTTGCTGTGAGACCACTGTGCTAACCACTGTGCAGCCTTGCCAGATAACTGAAACCCAAAATGTCACTCTATTAAAAGTGTCCCACAAATCCAGATGGGTGTAATTTAAAGATTAAAACCTGCTGAAAGATCAATATCGTTATCAAATAACATCAGAATAGAAAAAACAGCAGGTTTAAACCATGAAGAAGACACTGAAAGTGCCCTCCCCCCCTCCAGACATGCAAAGTTTTACCTGAACTTCTTGTCTGCAGAATGATTTGATCCAAAAATGAATATTTGAATGAAAAACACACAGTTAAGCATCTTTCAAATTTCTCATGTGAAGGCACAATGAGTTGTGATCAGATTAAAAACATGCTGAACCTTTTACAGCTTGAATGACTTTCAAAGTGAATGTTACATCTTCCTGCCAGATCCACTCCTCTCTGCAGCCTTCTGCCTCTCCCAGCTTATCATTTCTTTTCCCAGTCAGTATCACACCAAAAAAACAGGGATCTGTAGTAGATTTCACAAAGTGCACAGCCCAAAATAAATGCTTATCTTCCTGAAAGATGAAGAACAAACTTACTCTGCTTAGTTTGTCTTGAAACACATTTTTGCTTTTTCCATCTATACTCATGTGAACACGTTTGTTTAAAAAAATGATGCCACATTTCTTTCTGCCTCATGCAGTTCCAAAACTACCATCCAATTGCCTCAATTCACTGCAAACCAGTGGGTTTCTTTTCACCACAAACAGCTGGAAAGTCTGGGGATAAATTTAGAACTCTTGATAGTGCCCAGGCAGAAAATTATAGCTTTCACAGCCAACAGAAGCTGGATTTCTTTAACTTCTGGCAAGGAATTTTTAGCCAGGATGTTGGACACGTTGTCAAGGCTGGGATATTGGTTCAGCTTGTCCTGATCTGAGTTCATACTATTCATGCATCATGTTTTTGTCGTAAACAAACCATGCCTGTTTTTTTTATACCTGCACCTCATCTTGTGTTTGAAAAAAAAAACATCTGTGGGTGATTTATCTGCATGTGACTGAAGGTGAAATAATTCAGACTATTGAACGTACACCTGATGATGACTGTTATTCATTATTACCCACATGTGTTTCAGATGGGATCCACATGTGGAATGCACAGTTTTAACACAACAAAAAGGCGACATCTAGTGGTAAGAGCAGCAAACTGCATTTTAGACAAACATCACGTTTGATCAACTAATTTCTCTTATTAGGGATTAGTTAAGTACTTTTTAATTAAGATCAATAGTTCATTATATTGTGATACTATGGCATACTAAAAGATCATATTCTGTCTTTGTGCTAGATCTTCTTCAACACCACATTCATTTTAATATCAATATATTTATATTTTCACTCCATTTCAACTCAATTCTACTGCTAAAAACTTGTTTTATATAAAAAAAATACACAAGCTAGTTTAGCTCATCACTTTATATAAAATGGTGTATTTATACTTTATGGAGTTTTGCCAATCCAAGTTTTTTAAATGCATGCTTTGAGCATGTTGCAGATGTTTGTTTCTGCACATTGAAGAAGGAAACACCTGGAGCTGAATAAAAAAAAACAGTTAAGATCGTTTAAAAGACCCTAACCACACATTCAAAAATGGGGTCACACAGTGAAATCAAGTCAGCTAAACACTGATGGCTTTAGTTTTAACATTTTTCCAGCAATAAGTCACCATAAAAACACCACAATCTATGATGCTTCATTGATCAGTTTAAATTAAAACTTCTTTCTGTAATGATCATAAAGAACTGGATCAGAACTAGTTTTAAATTGCAATTGTTTTGCATTAATAATTAAGAGTTCCAACTTGTGTGAAGATCAAACTTCTTAAAAACAGCTGCAGCTGCTTTGCTAAGCACAACAGCTTAGCAAGTGATGCTAATTCTGATGATGCTTCCATTTGATCAGTTTAAATTTAAACTACTTTTTGTTGAATAAAAAATATCTAGCACATGCTTTGTTCCAGATTTAGCATTAAAATTGTTCTGCATTAATGATGTAGTCAAACTTCTTAAAATCTACAGAAAACACAGGATTAGCTGTAGATGTTATGCTAAACAATCTATGATGCTTCATTGATTAGTTTGAAACTACTTTTTGTAAAAAAAAAAATAAAAAAAAAGAGATACAGAACAAAACTTGTTCTAGATCTTCCAACTTGTTAAACTTCTTTAAAACTACAATTAACACATGGATTAGCTTTAGCAACAATCCATTATGCTCAGTTCAAATTAAAACTTTAAATAAAAAAAAAAAGCTGGATCAGAATTTTTGCATTAATAATCAAATGTAATCTAACTTTGATGTGAAGTTAAAACTTTTTTTAAACTACAGAAACCAGAATTAGTTGTAGCTGTGTTTGCTAAGCACCACAATTCGATGCTTCATTTCAATCGGTTTGAATGAAAACTTTCTGTAAATATCAAAATGAGCTAGATAAAATCTTGTTCTACGTCTAGTAGTTGTTTTGCACTAATAATTAAAAAGCTATCAAACTTGTTAAACTTCTCAAAAACTGCAATAAACACATGGATTAGCAGTAGCAACAACCCATAAGCCTTAGTTTAAATTAAAACTAACTTCTATCAAATAATTTTAAAAATGTTGGAGCATAACTTTTGCATTAAAATTATTTAGCATTCATAATTAAAAGTGATCCAACTTGTGTGAAGTTTAACTTTTACAGAAAACTATAGTTGCAGCTGTTTTGCTAACCATGCTTATATGAAGCATGGCCTACTCATTTGAACAAACCATTTTTAACTCATAGCATGCAAAAATCAAATAAAACTCCCTGAAATCAAACTTGAAAAAAATCGAACTTTATTTAGTAAATGAAGTGGAATAAGTCTTTCTTTCGTTCAGTGTGTGGTGTGGGCCCTTTAGAGGGCCTTTTAGCGGGAATTAGCTTAGCATTGCTAATACTCCTGAGACTGGGACGAAGCCTTCTTTCCACCTTTCCCGGAGCTCGGAGCAGCTTGGCCGGTCTTCTTAGGCAGCAGGACAGCCTGGATGTTGGGGAGGACTCCACCCTGGGCAATAGTCACACCACCGAGCAGTTTGTTCAGCTCCTCGTCGTTCCGAACAGCCAGCTGAAGATGGCGGGGAATGATGCGGGTTTTCTTGTTGTCTCTCGCCGCGTTGCCAGCCAGCTCCAGGATCTCAGCGGTGAGGTATTCCAGTACCGCAGCCAGGTAAACAGGGGCGCCTGCTCCAACTCTCTCAGCGTAGTTTCCTTTACGGAGGAGACGATGGACGCGTCCCACCGGGAACTGGAGACCAGCACGGGAGCTGCGGGTCTTTGCCTTGGCGCGGGCTTTGGCTCCGGTCTTGCCTCTTCCGGACATAATGGCAGTATGAGTGCTCGAGTTCTTCTTAATTTGCTAGAAAAGCGTGTAGCAGCTGTCTTGGCGTCAGCTTGCTCTCTTCTTAAAAAGTGATCGTCTTTACCTCCTCAAGATAACTGACCTGGATATAAACACAGCGTTTGTCCCGCCTTACAAGCTGATTGGTCAAAAGGAAACACAGTCTGGGATTTGATTGGCTTTGGATTGAACAGGAAGAAGGAAATCAGTTTGTATCCAAACCAATCATTGCTCTTTAAAAAATAAACATATTTCTTGTTTATGATGATTGGATGGTTTTAACAAAGTTGTCCAATAGAAGAGTTTCCCTCCAGGGTTTAAAACTTTTTGGGGGTACAGTGGAATCAACACCACAGTTTCATGCAATTTAAATAAAAAAAGTAAATAATGACTGAATGAATGAATAATAATAATAAATAATACCTGCAGGGAATTATTTTGAGTGTGTGTGTGTGTGTGTGTGTGTGTGTGTGTGTGTTTCAGATGACATTAAAAGTTCTTGCTCCCAAATGCTTCAAATGTTTAATTTCAATCCTGCACTAGATTTAAGGTTTGTGATGCTCATGCTGCAGAAAAACATAAAAACAAGATGAGAACAGAATGATCATCCAACAAACTGCAACACATTCAACTTTCTCACCCCCATAGTCTTGTATTGATGTGAAAAGTGCTTGTTTTCAACATAAAAACAAAAGATCATCCTATTTTGACCTTCCTATTGTATCAAAACAAAGATCTTTAGTCAGTTTCAAGAAAAACTCATGCATTCATTCAACAACAACATGGATCACATCTGTTTCCTGTTTTTTTTTTGTGAAGAAACACTTTCTGTACCAGTTTCGTTTGCACCTGGTTGACTCAAGGAATCAAGAACTATTCATTGCAATTGTCAACTAGTAACTTGTTTGGAATAGTGTGCAACATCAAACATAAAATCTGTCTAAATAGATCAAAAATACACTATAAGATAAAAATCACCCTGAGAATGATAAGAGACAAGTAGAGGAGTGAAAATTTACAAATTCACACATTTAGACTTACAGGAATCACATTCAGCTTGGATTATTTTGATGTGTTGGAAGTAAAAATGAAACTGTTCCACATGTTTTTGGGTACTTTCACACAGGTCTGAATTAATCAGGAAGTTTTGTCTCCTGTTTTTTTTATGCAGATCTAATCTAAATGCAGCTTGAATGTATAAAAAAATAAGATTAAAGAACACACAGTATAGGAACAGGGCTGCACGGTGGCGTAACAGCAAGAAAGTTGGGGATTTGAGTTCTGGAATGTGGACGAGGCTTGGAACACTGGCCTTTCTGTGTGGAGTTTGCATGTTCTCCCTGTGTACGTTTGACTTCTCGGGTTTCCTCCCACCCTCCAGAAACATGCATGTTAGGTTGACTGGCCAATATGAAATTGACCCAAGGAATGAGTGTTTGTGTGTGGCCCCGCAACAGTCTGGCGGCCTGTTCAGGGTGTATCCTGCCTCTTGCGTGAAATCATCCAAGGCAGGCCTCAGCACCTTCTGCGACCCCATTGGGAATGGGGTCGCTTCCCAGTTAGACGCTGTGGAAAAATCCCACACACATGCTTCCCAGATGAACGCTTCCCATTTAGACGCTGCTTCATTGGCCATCTAAGTTGATTTCTTCAAAAGTTGTTGGCACTGGGGGCATCTTGGCTTTCCTGGCACGATGCATCTGGGTGCGACAGCCATGGAAGTGAGGGATGATGACATTGTCATCATTTTCAGGAGCCTGGTCACTTGTGACAAAATTTTTGTAAATCTACAAAACAAAAAAAAATTATATGCTACTATGCATGACAAAATAAAATTAAATGTTTAATTACTTACTGAATATAGCAGTGTTAACAAGTCTTGTGATGCAAGCTTGCATACCTTTGCCTTGATCTGAATGGCAAGGATTTTTTCTGATCAGGCATGTGGTTGTGTTCCACAAAGTACAGTTCTTCTGGACGGTCACCTTCCTGGAAGACTGAATCAGTGTGAATACGCCCAGGACAGCCCTTCTGTACACACCTCCAGTGCTGCTTGTCTTTCTTGAGGCAAAAATCCATGTAGATTAAATGAACTCCTCTGCCTTTCTTGATAACAGTAGACTGGTCCATGATTAAATGATTGATTAATCTTAAAAACCCACCTCTATATATTCTGAGGTTATATTCACAGTTTACTTCAACACCTCTGGCTGTGAATGTTTGATTCAATATGTGTGAATGGTGCTTGAGTCATACAATGGGTGTCTTTCCACATGGATGCTTCCCAGATGGACGCTTCCCAGTTAGACGCTTTTGATATTAATCACATATCTTTATCATATTTTTTAAGTTTATATAATAATGATAATAATAAATGCAAAAATCTACTAGAATAGTGGGGAAATAGTTGGATTTAGCCCCTCTATTTGGTTGATAATATATTGTTACTTCTTCTTCTCCTTTTGGCATTTCCCTTCAGGGGTCGCCACAGCAAGTCAGTTTCTTCCATCTAACCCTATCTGCTGCATCCTCTTTGGTCACGCCAACCATCTTCATATCTTCCTTCACTGTATCCATGAACCTCCTCCTTGGTCTTCCTCTAGTCCTTTTTCCTGGTGGTTCCAAATCCAGCATCCTTCTGCCGATGTACTCGGTCTCTCTTCTCTGTATATGTCCAAACCATCTCAGTCTGGCCTCTCTGACTTTCTCTTCAAAACCTCTAACATGTGCTGTTCCCTTGATATATTCATTTCTGATCTTGTCCATCCTGGTCACTTCAGACCTTAGCTTCGACAACTTTTTCCCATAACTTCATCAAATGAGTGATCAGTTTTATTTCTCTGCAGTTACCACAACTCTGCACATCTCCCTTGTTCTTAAAAATAGGAACCAGCACACTTCTCCTTCATTCCCCAGGCATCTTCTCACTTTTTAACATCCTCTTAAACAACCCAGTCAGAAACTCTACTGCCGAGCCCGATCATCAAATACACTGTCCAGAAGCCTTTTCTATGATGGAAGAAAGCAAGTACTTTTGAGAAAGGGGCAAAAGTTTGTTTTGTTTCATCTTCCGAACCTCTTATCCCTAACTAGGGTTGCAGGGCGTAAAGGAGCCTGTCCCAGCTGATTTCAGGCAAGAGGCAGGGTACACACCAAACAGATTGCCAGTCTGTTGCCAGGCCACCGACACACTCCTTCCTATTTTGTAGCAGCCAATCCACCAAACACGCATGTTTTTGGAGATTGGGAGGAAACCGAAGAACCAGGAGAACATGCAAACTCCACACAGAAAGGCCTGTTAAAGGTTGTATGTCAAATAAAGTCTGATTTCTGATTCTTCCGCATGGCTTCCAGTAAAACTAAAATGTTGAATCTGAGAAACATCTTGTAAAGAAATTTGTTCAACATAAGTTTCTACACTACGGTTATTGAATTGAAACCCATTCAACATTGATGCTAAAATAATTTTGCAGGCGATAATAATCCAACTTGAGTGTACAAAACAAGTAAAGCTTAAAAAATAATTTATTTGCAATAAATTACATTTTGAAATAATACAAGTCATAGATATTTTTAATTTAAAATCTTTGTTTCAAATTACAGCTGGAAACATAAATATTCCCTCTTTGTGCCTTTAGAGCAAAAAAAAAGTCAGCATTTTGAATCTGTTGTGTTTTCTGAACCACAAAAAACTGTAAATTGTACTCATTTGTCTTGCAATGAAAGGGATTAAATTGTTTGTTCTGAGACCTCAGAATTATTGCAGCTGTTAAAACGATCATTTATATTTTCACACAAAACACAAATGCCCAAAAACATCTGTACAACTTTACAAATCAGATCTTTTCAGAAGCAGTAGTTTAATTTCATTTCATCACAACTTGTCCTGAGCTTAGGATCTCCAGATTTATCATCAGTGCACACTTAGTTTTTAAAGAATAGTTATTTTAAAAATAGTCCTGGATGTTAATGGATTGAAACGTGAATGCAGGATGTTTTGCTGAGTTAACTGAACGAGTATAAAATTGCATTTTAAATATATTCTTCTTAGAATGTATGTCCTCATTTTTTGGGACACTGAACACAATCCCTCTATTTCTATATAATTCTTTTAAAGTTTTCAATTTGAACTCAGTGCTCATAATAAGAAAATATCCCAAAGTTGCTGTCTATCAGCGTTTTCAAAAAGCAATGTCAAGTTATGATATTCTACAGAAATTAAGTTCACAAAATCACAGCTAGTATATTTTTCTTTAGATTTTTTTATAAGATAAAACATCTGCAAAACAATTTATAAATAGTAATAAATGCACAGTACATTTTAAGTGTGACGGGTTTTGCTAACTTAATTAAACAATTCCTTATTACAGTAGTGTACACAGTAGTGTAGAAGAAAAAAAAACATAATTGTCTTAATTTCAAAGCACAAAGCAACAACATGACTTCATTTTTCCGCAGTGAAATAAATAGTATGATTCATAAATCTCAAGTAATAATAAATTATTCTTTTACAGCAAACATCTTTTTTAAATATTAGAATTAAAAAAAGAAAAAAAAAAAAACAACTAAAAAGTGCAACAGGTAAATTAGTCATTTTACATGATTAAATAATCAAGAAGATTTGAACCAGCAAACACTGTAGTTTGTGTTCAATTAAGACACAAAAACTTCCATCTTGCAGAGGACATTTCTCCACAAAAAAAAAAAAAAAGAGCATGAAAACATTTTTTTTTAAAAGATGTACTCTCTTATCTGATTTAAGTCCTGAAGGTGCATTAAGTTGTTTTTTGAGGGGAGCTTCAAAAGAGTCAAAGTAGAGACCCCGGGTAATCAGGATGTCCAGACTTTATCTTGTTTTCCCGACTGTAGTGAAAGAAAACTGCAATCAATTCATAATAATCCCCGCTCTGATATTCAATTATCCACAGAGCTTGCTCCTCCGTTAGTAGTCGAACTCTTGCTTTTTGATTTGCCAGACGAGCGAAAAGAGAAGCGCTTGATGATGCGTCGAGAGAAGCTGCCGGACTTTTTATTGTTGCTGTTTGTGGCCGCTGCAGCAAAGTTGTTTCCCATGTTGGAGATGTCTTCATGGGACTGGCTGAGGCAGGACTCTTTCTCTCGATGTTTCCTTCGAAATAACAGCTTTGTGCCGCTTTGCAGAAAGCCCACTGCAGTAGACAGATAGAAAAGTTTCATTGTGAGTTCATTTTTATGCGTGAACGGACATTTGGGCCACGGACATTTGGGCCAAGAAACTGCAACCTAGGGTATTTGGGCCACGGGGACTAGGATATTTGGGCCATGGGATAAAACTGACTAAAAGTAATTATTTTGTGTAATGCAACTGTTTTATTCAATTTCACAAGATACATTATCACAAAAATCGAGTGAAAATATTACAATTATTTACAAGAAAATATCACAATTTTTTACAATTTATTGATATACTTTAAAGAGGGCAAAAAGAAAAAAAATGGTTTGTGGCCCAAAAGTCCATCCCAAGTGGCCCACATGGCCCAAATGTCCTAGGTTGCAGTTTTGTGGCCCAAATGTCCTAGATTCATTTTTATGTGTAGAACATAAAAAACGGACTGAGACGCTGTTTTTCTCTCATTTTTTGCGTAAAGACACTAAAGATAAGATACAAAAAAGACACAAACTTTTCAAGGTAGCAGCAATTGTAGTGTTCTGGACTGAAAAACAAGTATGTATGTCTGAGGCGGAGAAGAATTAAGGGTCAGATTGTCAAGCATCAAGTTTTTGTTGGTGAAAAATAATTGAAACAAAGTGCAAAATATTATCGGCATTGCTTGGAATAATACCAGCTGAGTATACTGGAAACGAGAGATAAGCCCAGAATGCAATGCTTAATCGTTTGGATAATCAGCTCAAAAGTTGCCACGAGTCATTAAGAAAGAAACAAAACAAATAAAAATTTCAACAGTTTCCCCCCCCCTCTCAATTATCATTCATCAATGGATTGGAGCAGTCAGCTGTAAGAGTGAACAAAGAAACTGTTACATATCTAGATTTACATAACTAAAGGACAACTGGATCCTCCATCCCACTCAGTCTGTGGGGTCTTCTCTGTGGGGGTCTGACTAGTGCGGGTACTTCCCTTTAGCCTGGTGGCATCTGTGGGTGCCTGTGTCTCCCTTGGAGCTGGATGGACCCTTGTGGTTTTTGGCCACTGCAGTCATGGGCAGGCCGACTCCTGGTGTGGATCGATCCCCAGTTATTGTTTCCCCACGACAGCATCAAGCAAGATGCTTATTTTTATTTCAGTTAAAGAGACAGTAGCTAGCCGCATCATTCCACATGGACGCTTCCCAGTTAGACGCTATGAAAAATATTCCACATAGACACTTCCCAGATGGACACTTCCTATTTAGACACTATGGAAAATATCCCAGCGCTAATTAAGAGTATGGCTTCTTATTTGAAGAGGGAGATAACCTCTTTTAGCTGAAAAGAATGTGCGCTGATTAAGGGTAAGAATGTGCGCTGAAAGGGGTTCTAGGACATTTCAGCCACGGACATTTGAGCCAAAAAACTGCAACCTAGGATTGAGCCATGTGCGCCCCCGAATTTAGGACATTTCAGCCACGGACATTGGGGCCAAAAACCTATTTTATGTAGAAAATTGTGATATTCTGATATTTTATGTAAAAATTTTATCACAAATAAACAGTTGCACTACAGAAAATAATTGGTTTTAGTCATTTTTATCCCATGGCTCAAATAAAAAATTCTGATATTTTTAAAAAATTTTTATATTTTATGTAAAAATTCTGATATTTTATGTAAAAATTTTATCGTAAATAAACAGTTGCACTACAGAAAAATTGCTTTTAGTCTTAAAATTTTTTATTGTGCAAAACTTTTTATCGTGCTTTTAGTCATTTAAAATTTTTTTTATCGTAAATAAAACAGTTGCGCCCAGCAAAGTTGTGCCCAGGTTGCAGTTCTTCAAATGTCCAAATTTTTTATCGTAAATAAACAGTTGCGCCCAGGTTGCAGTTCTTCAAATGTCCGTGGCTGAAATGTCCAAGTCACAGTGGCTCAAATATCCTAGGTTGCAGTTTTTTTGGCTCAAATGTCCGTGGCTGAAATATCCGTGGCTGAAATGTCCGTTCACCGCTGAAAGGTGTTGCTAAAAAGAATGTTCCTAAAGCTTCTTTCCATATTGCTGAAAAGAATGTTCCTGTTCCTAAAGCTTGCTTCCCTCCATATCTGAAGAGGGAGAATGTTCCTACAGCGAAAAGAATGTTGCATATCATACATTGCTCATTTGAATTAAAAATGGCAAAATAGGTGCTGTAGTGCATCCAGAAATTCATCAGTTGTGACGTCTCCTTCCCTGTATTCTGTACGGAGATGATGCAGACGATTATCAATGTTGCGGTAGCAATGGCGGCGCGGGGGTGGAGCAACAATTTTCTACTTTTAGTTATAAATATGATATATCTGTAATAGAGTAAAATATTTAGAGTAAAAAAATCTGATAATAACTTGATAATAAAATAATACCTAAGTAACAGTATATTATCAACCAAATAGAGGAGCTAAATTCAACTATTTTTCAACTATTCTGGTAGATTTTGGCATTTTAAATATAATCATTATATAAACTTAAAAAATATGTGATTAAATTGACATTATAATATCAAAAGCATCTAATTGGGAAGCGTCCATCTGGGAAGCATCTAAATGGGAAGCGTCCATGTGGGATGAAACCAGCTAGCCGTTCAGGTGAAATGGGGGTTGAGAAGAGTGTGTGTGTGAGGGCTGTGTGAATGTCAATCCATGTTTGCATGTTTGTATGAGTGTGTGATTTTTAATGTATGCTTGTTTTTGACTTACTGTTGTTTTTTTTTTTTTTTTTAATGATCTGGATTTTAGTGTTTGAGTTTTTATTTGTTCTGTTCAGCACTTTGTGTAATTTTGTGTTGGAAAAGTGCTTTACAAATAAAATTTGATTTGAACTGTACAAATTATGAATAAGATAGTGTGGAGTGGCTGTTAAAAAAAACGTTCTAAGGTGGAGCTGAGGCTAAAATCAAATTAACGAGATCAAATATGGATGAATAAAAGGGGAGGCGATAGCTCAGTGGTAGAACGTTCGTCCTCGGGCTGGAAGTTTATCAGCTCAGGTCTAGGTGTCCGTGGAGAAGACACCTAAACCCCTGTTTCTCCCATCATTGGCACCGCCATGGCAGCCTGCTGGGGTGTAATGCAGCACACAAATTTTCCCGTTGAGGGATGAATAAAGTATCATTCATAAATGCGAATAAATGTGTACAAGTGACTATTTATAAACTTTAATTTTTTTATCATATTGTATTAATCCCTCGAGGGGGAAATTACTTTTACCGCAGCAGGCAGTCAATGACTGCACCAGTAGTGGGAGAAACTGGGAGTTACAGTAGGTGTCTTCTCCAGAGACACTTAGGCACATCGGGATTCGAACAGGCAAGTCTTTGGTCCAAAGATGGCAATTTTACCACTGAGTTATGCTTCCCCAATGCTGGGGTATGCTGTGATTATAGAAGTTACGACTGCTGGTCTGGTACACCAGTTTTCGTTTCACCTTCTAAACGGCTTGTCACTAACAAGGTCGCGGGAGGTGCCGGAACTAATACAGACTCATTTCAGGTGGGAGGCGGGGTACACCCTGAACAGGTCGTCAGTCTGTTGCAGGGTCACAAACAATGACACACACAAACATTCCAAAGAGCAATTTTATAGCAGCCAATTAACCTAACATGCATGTTTTTGGGGGTTGGGAGAAAACCGGAGTACCCAGAGAAAATGCACACATACATGGGGAGAAAATGCAAACTCCACACAGAAAGGCCAGTGGTTCAAGCCTGGTAAATCAAGTATAAAATATTGTGACTACAGAAGATCAAAACCACACACCTGTTGTATCAGTAGGCATTGAAACATACATAGGTTTTAATAAATCTTTAGTTAAGTGTTTTTATCTAGCATCCACACACCGGAATGCTTCTGTTGAAAATGTGAATTTATTTACACATCTAGTCTGTAGAAGGCAATTTTGGGAGAACCAGTCTACCAGGAATGTATACTTGTGAACAGTAAACTAAAATTTATATTATGCGAGACATTACACATATTGAAACTCTGAAAATCTAAAATTATTAGATTTAAAAGGTGTTACAATTTTTATTAATTATTAATTATTGCTTTGCTTTCAACCTATAGATCAGAGATAATCTTAGTAACAAGCAATCTCTACTTCTTAGAATGTTGGTTCACACTTACTAGATACAAAGAGTCACATACCTTTATGGTCTTTGAGGCTGCGAGTTTCCAAGGCACCAGCAGAACCAGTATCTGATTCTACGTCCTCCACAGACGGACGCTCCGACACATCAGAAGGTGTGGTTTCATCCGGGTCCTGGTGATGCCCTGCCTTGCAATGGTTGCCATGCATGGCCGCGTCCATGGCAGCCGCGTAGCCGCTGGATAACATGCAGTTCTCCTCTGCGAGTGGAACCTGACAAAAATCAAAGAGCAGAATTTTGGGTTATGCTGTCCTGCGCTGAAAATAAACATCAATTAAGTTTTACACAGACATTTACTTGCTCTTTCCATGAATTAAATACAGGATACACCACCATACTTCTAGTATACAAAGCCATGATTAATAGGCTCATTACATTCAACTTTACATTTGGGGGTGGGGGATGGCTCAGTGAGTAAGGTGACTGTCTTGTAACCGGAGGGTTGCCGGTTCGATCCCCCGCCATGAGTTCATGCCGAGGTGTCCTTGAGCAAGACACTGAACCCCCAATTGCTCCTGATGGCGGTTTGCACCTTGCATGGCAGCATCCCCATCAGGTATGAATGTGTATGTGTGAATGGGTGAACGTTACACTGCGCTTTGAGTACCGATGCAGGTAGAAAAGCGCTATATAAGTAGAGTTCATTTAACTTCAACAGATTCTTAAAAATTTGTGATTAAATGGACTGGACATGTTTCTACAGATTTTCAGGCAAAAAAAAAAAAAAATCAGGTCAGAAGGCTCACTCTGTAACAAAGTGGTCCAATGGGGGGGCTGGCATGTATATTTAGATCACACTAACATTGCCTGGCTCAGAGTAAATCTTATATTCCAAGCATTGTCATGTAAATAGCTGCTCTAAAACACTGAAAGATATTGTTTCTGAGGTCTCTATATGACGGTTATGATAAGTTGTGACGAGCTAAGTTAAGTGGAAGAAATTTAATGTACGATATAAGACAAAGTATTCATTTTCGGACCTTTGACACGCCAGAGATGATCAGAGTGCTCCTTTTTGTTGGCGTCTTTCGTGCCGCTTTGGATGCAGATTCTGTCAGCTGCCGAATAGCTGTGTCTGCAACGGGATCCAGGCCATTAGAGAGACGACTGCTTTCTGAGCAACAGAGACACAAATGTATAAACAGGTGCTACAAAAATGAACAGCTAAAAAAAAAAAAAAAAAAAAAAAAAAGAAAAGAAAAAAGAAACTTGAAAATTCCATCTGGAAAAATTTTTTTTTTCTTTGACATTGTTACAACATTCCTCACGGCTCGTGTTGCGGTGATGTTTGCTGCCTATCTTACTATGCATATGTTATGTAAAACAATGTCTTTGATTCATTCAGAAACTTACTGCTCAGGTTGGGGCTGCTGCTGCCTCTGCTGTCGGACAGAACCGTCGCTTTCTTCTCCACCACCTCCGTTTTGGTGGGAGATCGCAGGGGGGAATCACCTGAAAGGAATCAAACTTGTCTATTGTAGGTGTTTCCATAAGCACCTTGTTAATTTGTCTGTCACTGTGAAACGACCACAGCCTGAAGCTAATGTGCAGGTTTTTACCTGCGCTGCGGTCCAGTTTAAGTCGAGACTGGACGGTTGTGACAGTGGTCACAATGGTGCCATCAGGCATGATGGTTCGGTCCACATCGACTTTCTTGGTTGGGGTGAGCGAGGAGCGTATCTGCAAAGCATTGTGGGGGTTGCTGAACTCCTCCGTTTCAGTGTACACCAGCTGAAAGAGGAATATCCAAAATAGTGCTCAAATCAAATAAAATAAATAATGAATTAGGCACATGTATGGGTGCATCCTGAAAGTTAATGCAGGTCCTCCCTTTGGTAAAAATTTAATGTGGCAAAATTGTGTTGCCACACAGAGGAAAGAAGAACTGTTTATGCAGAAGACACAGTCAGTATGATACAGTAAAATATGCATCAGCTTGATTTTATCTGATAATAAACCATTTCTATGTCATACCACAAATAACATTTTTTCTTATGATTTTACTGAGAAGTAACTCATCATTTCTCTCACCTCGGTAGCGATAGTAGCATTTGGAGCCAAGCCATGTCCGGGGCTTATCGACAGTACATGTTGTCCATTGGGAATTCTGCTTGGAGGGTTCAAGGCAATAGAGGCCTGGCCATTGAGAAATTCTGTCCAAACAGAAAGTTTATATGAGGATAAAAATGTAGTTATAGTTCATCATAATTTTATAAACAGCACTACACTTGTTCCTTTACTCTCCTGAGGCTTTTTGAGGAGCACATCCTGACAAACACCACCACAAGCCAGTTCACTAGATATGCATTTTAGGCCCGAATGATTTTGCTTAAGCAGTTTAAACATTCTTGCTGATGCACTCCGTGGCTAGCTGCCAGTGGTAAATTAGTATTGAGCAATCACTTACGTTCTCTCGTGCCACTGCGCTCCAAAAGCCTCATTTTGAGCTCTTTGGTTTCTTGGCCAAGTTCCCTTGAACATACAAGAAACAACATTGTCAGACATTTGGATTCATCGAATTAACTTCTATTGATTTTTATTTCAAAACTATTTCTAAAGTGATGTTGATTTTACTAAAAATTCTTAAGTGGGTGTGGTTTAACGAAGCTGACTGAGACGTGGAACCTTACAGAGTAATTTCTTCATCCCATTCAAGTACTGTATCTGGGTTGGTGGGCACAAGCAAGAAGCAGGTTTTCTTCTCTGTGGGGGGTTGGTCCAGGCTCAGGACACAGCACAGCTCTCCTGACCTAGACCACTGACCTGCAAGCACACAAAGACACAGTCAGATTCCAGCTTTACACTGAAAGGTTGGTGGATATGATCTAACGCTTAAGGATCAAATCTGACCTTTACTTAAGGTCACCCTGAACTGCCGGAGGAGGAGCCGTCTGACCAAGACACCCTGGAGTGCAGAGTTCCGTTCCAGTGACAGGTGATCCATTGGAAATTGCTTATGACCAGAATAAAGAGAAAAGAGCTCATTTTAAACCTGTTTAAACCTATGAGTTACACCACACACAAAAGGTTCTATGGAAGAGCTTTATAAATTCTTTTTTTTTTTTTTCAAATATCACTTAAATCTGACGTCACGGGTTGCAGTCATTTTCTAAATAAGCGCATTGAAAACCTCAGCCAATCATTTTTGTATGGTTAGCAAAAATGTCTCTATGCCTATCAACAATGTTCCCTCTAATTTTTTTATGTGTCTGAGCAAACACAAAAGCTTCCGGAGCAAAAGGGGGTGGAGCAAAAACTTTGACTCTTGTGACATCAGCAGCAGTGACGAGGCACGCTACAAAGCAGCAGCGGTTTGAAGCAATTTGTTTCAGGAAGAAAGAGATATGCTCCTGACCTCTGTCTCATTTTCCCATCTTTAGTTTAAATTGAGTTTTATTTTGTGCGTTGCATGGGTTTTTTTTGTGCGCTACTAATCTGCGAGCAGTGCGCAATTGCGCAGGCGCACAGCTTAGAGGGAACCTTGTCTATCAATCACTTCAACTTTCTGGTTTTAGCAAAATTTAACCTCAAATCTTGTGAGAATTTTTCTCATTAGAACTGTTCTTTACATATATTAGAACAGACAGGTTGAGGTCTAGACCATGGATCATTGAAACAGTGTAAGTCTTTGTAACTGCCTTAATAAAAACTTTGTGAAGCATTTGGGATGGTTGCGATGCGTAAATAAAAACAGTTGCTATCAGCTTGGATGAGGTGTCTATGAAGTGTGTTTAATTTTCTTCAAACATCTCAGCTAAAGTCTCATCTATTAAAGCTCATTATAGGTGAAGTCTTGTGGTTTGCTCATGATGTCATTTAAAAAAAATGTCATAAACTTATAAAAAGTCAGAATTAAAGTTGTACTTTTGTGGAGGGCTAAATAAAAGAACATCATAAAAAGATCGGAATGTGAATGATCTTTTTGTACAAAACGGTTAGATTGATTTGTAATTTTCAAGTGGGCATGTTCTATAGCCCTTCTTGAAAAAAAAAAAAAAAATTTGGTGTTTGTGCTTTTGTTTTTTATAATAATAATAGTAATAATAATGCATTGAACTTATATAGCGCTTTTCTAGACACTCAAAGACGCTTTACATGTATACATGCATTATTCATTCACTCCATATAATCATTCACACACACAACATTCATTCCTGATGATGGGAGCTACCATGCAAGGCGCAGACCACTATCATCAGAAGCAACTGGGGGTTCTGTGTCTTGCTCAAGGACACCTCGGCATGGACTCTGGGCGGGGGATCGAACCTGCGACCTTCCGGTTACGGAGCGGTCGCCCTACCCACCGAGCCATCCTTTATGGACACAATCCTTCACAACAAATAATCTAGTTCAAGTTTTTTTCTTTACATTTTTTCTTATGACAATATAGTGTATTAAACCAGGAGAATATCCATTAAGATAACAATCTCTTCCACAGATTTCTCTATGTCCATGATACAACAGTGGAAGGTAGTGATACAAAAAGAGTGCAAGATATACCAGAGACTTTCTTACCGAAAGAGTTGGCGCACACATCTTCAAATTGAGCATCATAGCTGGCTGTGTGCTGAACAGAGTATCCTCAACCATTCCTCTGATTGTGTCCAGGTCTGCCTCACTCTCACTTGTACCCTGAGGAATGAACAAAAGGAGCTCCAGTTAAACTGCTGATGCACAAGCTGTTTTTTAGAAAATAGTAACTAAAATCTGCAGCTCCCATTTTTCTATTTCCATCTTTAATGAGAAAAAACACTTATAATCAAGTGTGCATTTAATTTCTTTTGGACTAGTTTGCTAGATTACTTGGTATTAATCGCGTGCCTTGTATGTAGCTAGCCGACACATGATCGAATGACATAACAATGTAATTATTCAGTTAAAGATTAATTAACAAACTAGTTGTCATAATTGTAATCTTTAAAACGACTTTTTCTGATCCAGTGGTGGGTTTGGTCCAATCACGATGACTCTATGATCCTGTTTTTATGTATATTGGGTCTTTACATAAAGCTGCTTCAACACCGGTAACAATAAGGTGAGTTTGAGCTTCATGCATATTGAAATGCTTCATGATGACAAACTAAACACCCTGTCATGAAAAAAATCTTTCACAAAGCAGTCATTTATTATGTGACAAATTACTCCTTCAATCAGCAACACACCATTCCAGTTCATCGATTATTTAACTGGGATCTGAAGTTAAACTTTAATTTATTCATGCTTTTTTCCCCCATTTTGTTCTTCTAGTCACCTTTTAAATTATGTTTAAACCCTATTCTGATGTAAAAACTATCCCTACAGGGACCGGAATGCCGTTAAAAGCGAATGAACAGCAATATTGCAGCTCTTTTTTAAACAAGCTTAACTTCTAAAAACTGGAATTTTTTAATTAACTGTAATGTTGACTTAATGTAAATATTTCAGTGAATCTTAGCACAAGTTTAAATACACAGATGCAACAAAACTCTTTTTTTATAAGAGGTGTTTTTTTCCCCTTTTTTTTCTGCAAGATAATTAACCCCACCTTCTTATGTTTAAACACCACTTTTTATACAGTAGTATTGTTCAGTAGTATATATACAGACAAAGAGCGGCTAAAAAAAACCCACGAGTTCAATTGTGGCCAAAATTCCCTTGCCTGGATGTGGGTCACTATGGTCCCCCCATGGAACCAGGCCCGAGGATGGGGCACAAGAGCGAGCGCCTGGCGGCCGGGCTTTTACCGATTTCGGCCCGGGCAGGTTCAGCCTGAATAAGAGACATGGACCGCCCTTCCAATGGGCTTACCACCTGCATGAGGAGCCTTAGGGGTTTGGTGAAGAAGGAGATGGCAGGTACCCTGTCCTGTCAGACCCTCAGCTGCATACGCTAGTTCTTGGGCCTTTTTAAATACTTTTTTTTTTTTTTTTTTTGCCTTTTTGGTGCCAATGTGACATTTTTTCTTTGGCTCCCCACATTTGTGTGCAAAAGCACTTCAATTGATTTGAATTGCAGAACAGAATGCGTTTTGACAAAACATAGGCATCAGCAAAGTGGAGCTCTGGTTAGATCCCAAAAATCCCAAACGGTCTTATTCTATTGACTTTGTTTTTAGTTCAGCCAATAGAGGCGTGTGCTGTGGGTTCTGTACCTTTATTTGGCATTTCTTTCAATGAACTTATATTTGTGCTATAAATATTGAGCAGTTTCAGAAGCCTTCAGAAGTTGTGTTGGATGTGGTGTGATGGCATCAAATAATCTCACCCGTTTCTTGCACGGAGACACGGTGAGAGAAAACGATGGCTGTCTGGAAAGAGTCCAGGATATCAACAGGCCCTCCTCTTGGACCTCCTCTAGACGTACCACCACCTGAAGGACATGAGACAGGACCCATTAGATGTAAAAGCAGACAGTCTGTGAACAAGACACTTGGGCAACCCATTTAAACATTAATGCATCATTAAGACACAACAGCAATTGAATTTGAAGCTATGGCTTTTTTTTTAACACAATAATCATTTCACATGTCATTACAATTGCAGCAATGGAAGAGTTTTGCGTGTCTGTGAGTGAGTGTGTTACGTTGCACATTTGCAACAATGCAAATAAATCTGGCGTTGTCCCGTGTGCTAGAGTCTCACTCTTCTCTTTTGTTCGAATACCAATTATCCAGGTGCAGTCTTTTAGTACCTTTGCCATCATTGGCGATGTGGTGATCTGATAGGTGTCCATGGAAACCGCAGCAGGTGACTGCTGGGTGACCATCAAAGAAAATGTCACAGTGTCCACACGACATTTACAGTGTAGAACCTGGGAAACAAAAGACAGCAAGCAATCACACACGTGCAGCTGATGAGACAAAAAGCTGATTAGACGAAATTCCTGGTTCACTAGAGAAAAGTGTCAAAGAGCTAATCCACCAAATTGAACAGAAAACTGCACCGTTAACACACACCAGCCTCACGGCAACACAATCAAAACGTTTTGTAATTATAAATGGGAAGTGACCTGAATCGATTTACGTTTACAAGTTGTTTTGTGTAATGAAAAAGATTTTTTTCTTTACCATCCGGTTGACCGCTTGCTCGGTGCAGGTCACGCTGTCTATTGCAGAGGCAGCAGTTAACTGGAGACTGTCGTCAAACGTAATCTGGAGCGAGCTCTAGCAGGAACAGAGGAAAAGAAAAATGCCCCATATATTACATAAGAGGAAGATGAGACACACTTGGGGATGACATAAAGGAGCTTGTGGTGCAGCACTCGCATAGCTTTTCAGTCAATTTGAAAATCAAAAGAGCTGCTGTACTCCATAAAATAAAATTACGAACAAAGCTGGTATTAAACTGCAATTTACATCCAAAAATATATACACGTTTTAAAAGTAATCCTTAAGAACAATACAACAATCACAAGCATCTGCTGAGTATTTTGAGCCACTCAACCGATATAATCTACTAAAAAAAATTGCATTGCTATATAAAGTAATCAATTCCAATAATGTTTTCCTCTTTCAAATTATACAGACATGCTGTGACCAACTAACACATAATCGTTGTTCTATATTTACAACAAAGGAAAACTGATTAAAGCCCTGGCAGCTTTTCTGGATTAGTATACTGATTAATATTGCCCTAAAGATATTGGCAAAAAAAATATTCCTTATGGTCTCATTAAAGGGTTGTGAATCTGAATTATCACCATATTATAATATTGATGTGAAGATTTTTTTTGTGTTTGTATTCATTAAACCAACGTTTTATTCTCCGGTCATCGCAGCAGCATCCATTACTAAAACTGCATCGGTCAGTGCTTAGTCATGCTTTCAGAAAAGCAGTCTTTCCTGTTTGAGTATCAGCACTCGAGGGCAGCTTCCACAAGAGGAATCAGAACCTGAGCAATAAGGAAAAAAAATGTGGAGACGCCAATGGCTCTCTGTCACAGTGTGCACATGCCATGAGATCTTTCCAACTGGACAGCTTTAACTGGTTCAGGAGTTCCAAGTGTGGGGAAACAAATCTCCTATTGTCAGGGCATATGTTTCATCAGCTCCAAGACCAATGTGTGTAACACAAGCAAGTAGGCGGGGTAGAGGTGGGAGGATGATATAACAAAATTTGGGGTGTGCATCTATGTGTGTGTTGGCCAGAAGGCTAGAAGCCAAGTGCAATGCAGCAAGCTTACGTAGGTTGCCTGGACTAACACTGCAGTCACATGACTACAGTCTACAACCGGCTGTGTTTACTTCGGATGACTGGCTCTAAAACCTGCTCAGTCGACCAATCGTTGGTGGTGCAGCGAGTACATTACTGTGTGTTTTAGTTCGGGAAAAAAAAAAAAATCTTCCCAATCGAGAAATTTCATTACCAAAAGGCTTATGTTACTTTTGCACCATTCTGATGAAAAACGAAGACAGAATAACAAAAAAAAAAAAAAAAAACAGGGCACATATGCCGGACAGGCCAACTGAGAGTAATTTTTACAGGGAACATATCAAAATAAAGACATCACCAGAAAATAAAAATAGTCTACAGCAAATCAAATCAGATAACATTATTTTGTTTGTGAATTCGACCTTTTCTGTAATATGTGAACCTTACAAGAATATTACACATTCTGTGTTTTTTTGACTGGTTCTTACTTAAGTTTTTCTTGTGATATGTAGTTATAAATAGATTAAAAAAAACAAACAAACAACACAAATCTAGACCAATTTCAAGCCTTAGAACTAGACTCAGAATTTGTTTTTTTTTCACATGTCATCTGTCCTTGATAGAAATATTTAGCTTTGATTTGCAAATCAAAATGCTGATTTAACTCGATCGGTTTACAGGAACCTTTTGCAAAATGCGTCAGCTTGTATTGTTGCAAGTTGAAAACTTCTGATTGTACATTTTGAAACAAATATGTGAGAAACATTTAATCATGTGTGTGTTTCATACAAAAAGACTCAGAAGACTCTAAAGTCTGCTGGATGATGTAGATCGACTTTGAAACTAAATTGATGAGTCTAATAGGAGTTTAAGTAATAACTAATGTTTGCAACAGTGTCAAGAAGCTGATTGGAAGAGCAATCACTGCTTATTTCAGAGAAACATTTATTCCAAGAAACAATCTAGTCGGGACACACTGTTAAGTATTATCTGAGAGAGATTATGTAAATATTTAGACCGTATAAAGTTGTGAAAACTTTCCAGGGATGTCCAAAATGTGTCTTGGAGTAGATTATATTAGATCTTTTACTAACAGATTGTATCATCAACTGTTCTGAGAATCATCTGATGTTCTCTGACTGGAATTGCAGTTGTTTTGTTTTTTTCTTTTTTTATCATAAAATTCTTGCTAAGGATTTGTCCTTGTGAACCATCATTGTCCAGCAAAGTGTGCATGTGAAGGGTAAGTCTGCAGAGTAACACTTCCTGAGGACATTCATGGTGTCATTTCAGGTTTGTCAGCATTGCCCCCTTTGGGTCCAGCTGGCTTGGTAACGCATGTGGGTCAAAACCAGAAATACACTACCCCTCCGGCTTTTAATGACCCTTATCCTCTTTTCTTATGATATCTAGTCACAATGCATATTTAAGGTTTAGATGTGATAAATCAAATGAAAACACACAATTCAGATGAAAGTGTGTGGGGAAAAAAAAAACATGTTCCAGTATTCAAATGTTCTTTAGAAAAGTTCAGTCGATTCTAAACAGTCACATGGGAGCCAACACTGCAAAGACAGCACGTATTTCATGGAGAATAAACTTAGTGGTTGAAGGAAAGCTGGCTGATGAAGTGGAGTTTCACCCACAGCTGTGACTGAAGGATAAAAAGGAGTTTCCTGAACTGTCACATCAAATAAGCGCGAAGTGCTTAATGTCCCCTGTCACAAGGAAGGAATCTACTTGTGCATAATCACTGGGCATTAATCATCTACCAGCAACTGGCAGTCAAGAGTGGGAAGAAATGAGCTCTGTCTTCAAGCTAATCACAAGGCTTTTTCTAATTGCCGATTGTGAATGAACAGGGAGCTTCCGTCTCTGCAGATGTGTTCTGTTTTGTGCTCCTCAACAGGCAGTAATGACAGTTTAACATCAAGTGTCAGCTGCAGAAACACACGCTCTCTGCTGCTGCCTACGATCCGTGCAGCTTCACGGATTGACCACTCATTTAAGCCCTCTGTAGTCCGGTCTAACACATAAAATACTATTCAAAATAGGAATTAGGTGCCAAGTTCTGTGGTTTTGTTTTTACGTACAGATTTTGTTTTAGAAAAAAATTAATTGCAGTTGTTTTTTTGCATTGCAGCATTACCCTAAAAATAACTTGTGGAGTCAAGAAGACATCTAGTTTACATTTTAAAAAAATTATGCAATCAGATCATTGGACAGGCATGTGAAAGAACGATTTAAAGACAGGACATAACGCAAGATGAGATAAGAATGATTATCCCAGGAAAGCACAATGCCCCTCTTTAAAGTTAAACTAAGACGGATTAGAATGAATTATGAATTAATGAATTACAAGAAGTGTCTAAAGAGAGTTTGAAATAGTGGTCAATCATTATGTATTCATATTTTAAGAAAAAAAAGTAAAGCGTTTGGACTTTCACTGTTCTCTGCTTTAAACTCTGCCTTTGCAACTGTCTGTTTAGTCCGTATGTTACATATTGACCAAATATCAGAGACAGATAGCTTAATCTCATTACTTAACGGATTTTGAGGAGAACATAGCAATGTCACTGGCACCTTATCTCCAAACAGCCTGTTTCATGAGTTCACGCAGACTAATCTGAAGCAGTAATGTCATGAACTCCAGTGAAAGGATTAAACCTTCTTTCTATAGAATGAACAGCAGGATGAAACTTTTGAGAAATTAGGTTCATAATTAATATAATTGCATTGGAAAGTTGCTAAGTTTGCTTGATCTATTTTGTCAATTTTAGAGTATGCCAGCAAAAAAAACTTTTTAATGCAAAGTTAATGTGCATTTTTACAAATGAAAAATAATGTCACTTATGCGCGTTGTCTCATCATCATAGAAAAATAGCACATGCGGCCACCCAGATGTTGGATTCCAATTTATACCCCCTAGAATTTGTACTTGTATCCAGTTCTCTGATTCATCTTTTAGTCACATCATATTTTTGTATTAAGAGGTCATGATCAGGTTTCCTCCTCAGTAGTGTTCATTTTGAAGAACACAACGACCCGGCAATTAGCAGAATTAATGAGACAGAATGAGGATTCCGGCCTGACAATCTTACTTGTTGCTTTGGTTAGAAAGCTTAACCAAGAAAAAAGTGAAAAAAAAAAAAAAAAGAGCAAAGAGCAGCAATAAACTTAAACACATTGAATCACACACAGAAAGCTACAAAGCAAGCACATCAAATTTACAAGGCCACGTGAGATTTGACTTTAGAGACAGAGCTGGAGGGAAAGCTGGAGAGGTGGAGGTTTGCATTAGGAAGAACAGGAATGAAGATTAGTCAGTGTAAGACAGAGTACATCTGTGTGAATGAGAGGGATCCAAATGGAGAAGTAAGGTTACAGGGAGAAAAGATAAAGAAGGTGGAAGATTTTAAGTACTTAGGATGAACAGTCCCGAGCAATGGAGAGTATGGAAAAGAGGTGAAGAAGCGTGTGCAGGCAGGCTGGAACGGGTGGAGAAAAGTATCAGGTGAGATGTGTAATAGAAGAGTTTCAGCTAAAATGAAAGGGAACGTGTACAAAACCGTGGTGAGGCCGGCCAAGGTGTTTGGTCTAGAAACAGTGCCACTGAGGAAAAGACAGGACGCAGAGATGGAGGTAGCAGAGATGAAGATGCTGAGGATCTCTCTGGGAGTGACTGGGATGGACAGGATCAGAGGAACAGCACATGTTAGAGGTTTTGGAGATAAAGTCAGAAGCCAGACTGAGATGGTTTGGACATGTGCAGAGAAGAGAGACAGAGTACATCGTCAGAAGGATGCTGGGTTTGGAACCACCAGGAAAGATGCCTAGAGGAAGGCCAAGGAAGAAGTTCATGGATACAGTGAAGGAAGATATGAAGATGGTTGGCGTGACCGAAGAGGATGCAGCAGATAGGGTTAGATGGAAGAAACTGACTTGCTGTGTTGACCCCTGAAGGGAAATGCAGAAAAAAGAAGACGTGAGATTTGACTGTATGGGTATTATCCTAACTGTTTAAAAAGTCCAAATATTTCTTGTTGTTTTTTTAATCTGCCTGGAATTTTATTCAAGTATCTATTTCCAATAATAACATAATAAAACTGATTTTAAAAATATACAAATGTGGAAAACAACGGTTAGAGTGATGTTAATTACTTCATGTAGCTTAACAAAATGAAGGTTCAGAAGGTTCAGAGAACCAACGAGAGCAGAGACTGCTTAACTATGCACATCATCTCTGCTCAGTTATTTTAACCTTGCAAAGTTATTCAACTTTTTCTTCCTATTAGAGAAAAATTACATTATCATTTGAGGATTCCTGTCAGCATCAATCTTAAATACTAGAGATGTACTTAGGTTAATGCTATGGAGGATTTGGGAGCTAATCCTTACATGTTGACACTGAGGCCAAATCTTCATTGTGCCATGCTCCTCCAGGGAAGCTCATGTGTTGCCTGGTGCAAAAAGGTAATCATGGAGAGTAAGCTAGAGGAGAGGGTGATTCTGCAGGAACGCGGCATGGGTGGTTGCTCCCGTGTCTACTTTCAGAACAGTGACAGAAACCTGCCTGGCAGGTGGCAGCTCCCTAACATATGAGATAGGCAAAGAATGCGATGCAGTTTTTACTAAGAAATTGATATTTACGAACCCTTAAAGCAGGTTTTTCCGGATGGTTTCGAAAAGCCGTGTGCGTATCTACAACATATTTTTTCAACTAGACGAGTTAGTAAACGATGACTGTAACAATAGAACCCAGCTTGATAACAACCTCCCGGAGGTTAATGAATACATACTATAACATCTATATTTGAGTAGAAACATGTGACCTTTATACTTCCAGACAAGGAAAGTATCTTAATCACCTGGTAACAGTGGCTCTTAAATTACATTCTGCGGCTGCATCTGCTAGGCAACACATATTTCTTAATTATTATCCAAGTGTCATATTTAAAGGTTCATTAACAGTCAAGCGGGATCATTTGCATACACTCTAGACACATTTAGAATAACAGATTGCTCGGTGAGCGGTCACAATGACTAGCGCATACTTTTTTTTGTGATGAATGAGCTCAGTGAGCTTTTGGCTCACACGCTCACTTCACAAACTCAACACCACATGGACAAACAGACACACGCAACTTGTTTCTCTATCTTCGAACCTCTCATGGACTCCATCTGGAAAACAACTGTGAGGATACAATATTTCTGTAAATCTGTTGGCAGTATTATTTTATTATTTAAAAATGTTCTACTATAGGTTTAAATCCTTCACAGGATATCAGGTAATAATATTGCACAAAAAAAAACTCCTAACCCTTTGTAAGATGTTAATTCGTTGTCAAACAAAAAACCAGTCATGTAAAGCGTTTATTACTGCTATGAAGCAGATAAAGAGTCTATTCATGAAAGGTGAGTGTACAAGGAGTTACTGCATCTTTGGGATTTACTTTTTACATTTATACGGTCATAAATGCGCCACAAATGTAAGTACAATGCACTTGGAGTCTGGAAACATTAGACAGTCAATAAGGAGTTCAAAGTTCAACCACGGTTCACTCTGTTTATAAGTGCTTCAAAGGGCATGGTGGATAACCGAGTTGGGCAATTGTTTGATAACTCAACACATCCGTCGAGTTTCTGCTTGCACATGTCTTATTATTTTTTGTAAAAAAATCAGAGTAGATCAAATCTACAGTGATTGTGCCATCTCAGCAAAGTGAAATCCACTTGCAGAATGAGGGTGACATTTGCAGCTAATTTACAGTGTGAAGGTGTCACATGACAAGACATGAGGTCAAAGTTCATTGAACCAACATAGATACTTTACGCCATGCACATCAACACCATCAAGGTTGTTCGCCTTCCTCAAACCATCAGTCATCACTTGTATCAACAGAGAGATCAAAACTCTGGCATTAACTTCCACATTCAAGGTAAAGAATTCAAACATGTGAAAGTTGTTGGAAGCCTTGTGAAAAAAAAAAAGTTAGGAAGAACTTTCACAGTGAAGATCTATCCAACCCTTTTAAAAACTACATCTACAGAGTGTTTCATAAGTATGGCTAAGAGAGGATGTTCTCCTTCACCTGTGCTTACAGGAAACATCCTACTGTAGGACTGGCTTTGATTCACACAGATGAAAGGAATAATTTAAAGTGATAGACCTTTGGAGACTTCGGGCAACTCTGTAGCCTGTGATTGTTCGATATGGTAGATTGTTAAGTGACAGGAAAGTAAGGGCAATCGTTCTGTTATGTGACACATCCGTATTCTAAACACCTTGTTTTCTCTAAGGTCAAACACACATCCACTCTAGACTATTAAAAACAAGATATAACAACTATTATTATGACATGTGGGTGTTACTGTTGTAATGCAGACTAGTCTTGCCTCTTCAATCTTTTGTGCATTGATTCAGAGCTGTTACGCAAGGCTGTGCCCCCCATCCTTTTACCGATTAGAAACACCTCCAACTCCCAACCCACACACACTTCCAGTGCACATACCTGCTAAACTGTGAAGTAACAATAGGCATTTCTTTGTCACAATAATTGCCCCTTTTTTGCACTTCAACTACATTCAACACAATTTATTAATAGATTAAACATCTGGACTCACCCCATGCCTGCATGCTTGTTCATTCAGAGCCTTGATCCAGGTTTGCTGCCAGTGTTCCCTGAAGGACTTGAATGAAAAGAGAGAGGTCAACAAGCCTTTAACTCCTGCCTCGGATGTAGACCCTCCAACCTTGCACAAGCGAAGCTTTTGCAGGAAGCCCCAAATGCCTCCAGCCCAGCTCTGATGGGGTTGTGTGGGAAAGATCTGCCTCTGCAGCCAGGCTGTCTCTTCTCTGGCCTTCTTGGCTGTTTTCCTGGATTTCCACAGCTGAAGTACTGTCACCCCATATTGAAAGAGCCATCTCAACACAATAAGCGAGGAGGCTAAGAAGAGACCCACCAGGCAGAGCCAACTTAACTCCTGGATCTCCATCAGCACCTCCTGGAGGCTCTCATATCATCAAGTCCAGGTGGAAAGATCAGGATTGGCAGTGAGGACAGATCAGCACGTTTAAAAATCCTGAAAATACACAATCATTTCTGTTACTGATGTAATTACACATTATAAACATGTTTGATCAATAATACAAGATGTTGTTCACACATCAAACTTTGATGTGTTCTTTGATGATACTATGCTGTGTGTGTACGTATGTGTGTATGCTAGATGGCAATCGTAGAGCAAGAAGGTGATGATGGTAAATATAGATAAGTCATGCAGAATGATGAATGCAATGCAGGACAGATGATCAGAATAAGCTTCACACCAACCTGAAGTTTAATTGAAACGATCAGGGCTGCAGGTAACCAAACGAGGATGTATGTAGCTGGCTTCATGGCGATATGGATCGATTCCAATAAGCAAATGTGTTTTCCATCTCTGCTGTCAAACGATGTTTTTTTTTTTTTTTTCCCTTCTAATGTTGACGATCGATCGGAAAGCAAGCGTTTAGCTGTCTGTTTGAACATTACATGCTCTGACTGGTTTTAAATGTGTTCTGATCGTGCCCTCCTGCCTCTGCAGCCCGTTTAGAATGACGCTGTGACAACAACTGGAACAAGCCTGTAAGTGGCGCTGCCAGGCGGAAAAGAAGCAGGAAAACCGGAAATAAACAGAAAAGCTTCAAATTAAAGCTGCATTTTATTAATCTGAAAGTTTTCATCCACTGAATCCCACTGGGTTGCGTATTTTTCACTTTTTAGTTCCACAAGGTTTATTAAAAATAAGCATGACTGCTAGCATTAGCAGCCATGCTAATGACAGCTAGCATTGGTTAGCAGTCATGTAAACTAAGTTTTAAAAATCACATTCAGTATCAATTCTACTAAAATATATTGCGACCCGCTTCGGAAATCTACTACTGATAAGGAACAAAAAAGTTAAAAATATTATAATTTTTACCTGTTTTCTAGGATGAAAAATGTTATATTTTCTGCATCCAATAGATGGCGGAGTTTTACCATTTCAAATACATCAAAAGAAGAAGAAAAAAAAATTACTTCCCTGTTAAGTTACTAAATTTAAACATTCACTTCCGGAGATGATGTATTTGTTGACAAACCAATCATGTAGTTGTTACTTTCGATCTACGCTTGTATGGTAGAAAAAGTTTCAAAAAAGTCTTCTGGACAGTTTAATTCTTCAACAAGACGTTTCGACTTCCATCCGGAAATCATTTTCAATCTGAATGAATACGCTTGTATGCATTTTATTTTGACAGTCAAAAGGGAAGCTGTTCTTCAAAACAGTTCTCTTTGTCTTTCAGGTGTAATTAGACGTGTAGTTTCACAGATAGTTAGCACCAGCAACTCTTAATGAAAGATGTTATGATTATTTTCACCGATCCATGTACTTAGTTTGCATTGACGATCGAGATTTTTCCGGATTTAAAATGATGTGACATATTTTTTCCCAAGATTTTTTGTTTTGTTGCAGATTGGCCTTTTGGGGGAAACGAGAGTGGATCTGTCAGGACATCTGCTGAGAAAATGTTGTCATCAATTTTCTTTTTCCCTTTGACGATTAACCTTTTTATGTCAGTGTTGGGCTTTCTGGCAACACTTAAACTGATTCCTGCTTTTAAAGAGCATTTTATTGCAGCTAGACTGTATGGGATTGATCTGAACAAAACAACCAAAAAGGAAGTGTGAGTGTCTTCAAGATTACTTTCTTTTCTAATGTTGCTCATCTTTGGATCACATTTTGTTTAGATTTCAATGATCTGACGTTTTATTCTAATTCTGATTTTGTTTCGTCACTGCAGACCAGAATCTCAAGGAGTGATCAGTGGAACAGTGTTTCTGATCATCCTTTTCTGCTTCATCCCAGTGCCTTTTCATCGCTGCTTTGTAGGAGACAAATGTGGAGGGTTTCCACATAATGAGGTGACTCTGTGTCTGATTTAAGAAATCTATCCTGTTGTTAGATCAGAGTATTTATTTCTCTCTATGTGTCTGTTTTAGTTTGTACAGCTTATTGGTGCACTCCTGGCCATCTGTTGCATGATCTTCCTGGGCTTTGCAGATGATGTACTCAACCTTAGATGGAGACACAAGCTCCTTCTTCCCACTATGGCTTCACTACCACTACTGGTGGTCTACTTTACCAACTTTGGTAATACAGTGATCGTGGTGCCCAAGCCTTTCAGAGCTCTCCTCGGGCTGCACTTAGACTTAGGTAAGTTATTTTTTAACATTGTATGGGTAGTGGTCTTATCTTCAACTGTTACAGGAAAGGAAGACTGGTAGCAGAAGATACTGAGGATCTCTTTGGGAGTGACCAGGATGAACAGGATTAGAGTTAGAAGTTTTGGAGATAAAATCAGAGAGACTAGACTGAGATGGTTTGGACATGTGCAAAGGAGAGAGAGAGAGTACATTGGCAGAAGGGTGCTAAGTTTTGAACTGCCAGGCAGGTGGCCTCGAGGAAGACCAAAGAGGAGGTTCATGGATACAGTGGAGGAAGACATGAAGATGGTTGGTGTGACCAAAGAGGATGCAGGAGACAGGATTAGATGTAAGAAACTGACTTGCTGTGGTGACCCATGAAGAGAAATGCCGAAAGAAGAAGAAGAATGATAGTGGTCAGCTCAACAAAGTTGATAGAACATTGTCCACTACTTCCTGGAGACGTCCAAATCCACAGGAGACAATACAAAACACTTTATTAATGCCTTACTGGGGAAATTTGTGTTTCCAGTAGCTCCAAACAGTTCAAGAGAGAGCGCCAAACAGCTTCAGAACAGCTGCCAGGTGGTGCTGAGTTATGTGGGGTAGAGTTGGAACAGCAACCCCTATAATACTATACAATACAACACAATATCATACTCGTCAAGGCAGTCCTCCTCCTATTGGGGAAGCTTTCACATCGTATTGAGTACCTAGAAACCATATTTACCATCCATTTTGAAAATCCCAAAAGTTTGCGCCTGCACAGTCAATTTATGATGAGCCAGAGTGACGTGAGGGGATGTAACCAGTCTAGCTTTGACTGCACTGTAACAATGGCCATCTGGAATGTACCATAATTGACTTGAAATTGAATAATTTTGTAAGTGTTCTAATGAATGGCATGAGATGACTTTTTTTTTTTTTTTTTTTTTTAGCGTGTTAGTTTTTGGCCATATAGAAATGACAATACACCCGTAATTGCTAAAATTGTATTATTCTCATATAAAATGCAGCAAAACTATTTAACTTGATAAGTATGCAATATAGATATTTTCTTCATCCTCTAGTGGGGAAATTAAAAAAAACACAACAAACAAAAAGTACAGGCCATCAAGAAGAGCAGTGAGCCTGGTAGCTCCATCCAGATTCTGACATCAAAGTCTGATGGATGCCGGGACGAATGACTTCCTGAAGTTCTCTGTTCTGCAGCATAGAGAGCGGAGCTTTCCATTGTGACTGCTTCTCTGAGAGGCCAGAGTCTCATGCAGAGGGTGTACTCCATTGAAGAATATACCCTCCACTGTGCTCCTCATTCTCATTTTTACCACAGTCTCCAAAGATGGTACCCTCCTACCCAGCAAAGACATATATGTCCTCCTCACTTTGTCCAGCCTCCTCTTGTCCCTCACGGTAATGCTGTTTCCCCAACAAACAACACCAAAGAGCAACTGATGGATAGAATAGAGCTGGAACAGCCACTTAGTGGAACACAGAACTGTTGGCTCTGCACAGGGCACAGATTGAGACTTTTTTAAATGCAAACTTTTGCTGACAAACTTGCTGTGTCATTTTGTAAGAAAGTGGTGAATTATATATACATACAGTGGTGGTCAAAAGTTTACATACACTTGTAAAGAACATAATGTCATGGCTGTCTTGAGTTTCCAGTTATTTCAACAACTCTGATTTTTCTCTGATATACTGATTGGAACAGATCCTTCTTTGTCACAAAAAACATTCATGAAGTTTGATTCTTTTTATGACTTTATTATGGGTAAACTGAAAATGTGACAAAATCAGCTAAGTCAAAAATATACATACAGCAACATGAATGAGCAATTTTGGAGACTTAGAAAGTTGTGTCAATGACATGAGCTTCATAGCATGACCTCTTAACTTCTTGTGAGTGATTATGAGTGACTACAGCTGGTGACTTCTCTGAGGCCATTTAAAAAGGGCTCATTGGATAAAAACACCCACAAACGCTACAATGGGAAAGTCAAAGGACTTTCCCATTTTGAAAAAGAGAAAATTATTGACTTGAACAAGTCAGGAAAGTCACTTGGAGCCATTTCAAAGCAGCTGCAGGTTCCAAGAGCAACAGTGCAAACAATTGTTTGTAAGTATAAAGTGCATGGCACTGTTTTGTCACTGCCACGATCAGGAAGAAAACGCAAGCTGTCACCTGCTGCTGAGAGAAAACTGGTCAGGAGGGTGAAGAGTCAACCCAGGAGCACCAAAAAGCAGATCTGCCAAGAATTAGAAGCTGCTGGAACACAGGTGTCAGTGTCCACAGTCAAGCGTGTTTTGCATCGCCATGGACTGAGAGGTTGCCGTGCAAGAAGGAAGCCCTTGCTCCAAAAGCGGCACCTTAAGGCTCGACTAAAGTTTGCTGCTGATCACATGGACAAAGTTCTGTGGTCAGATGAAACAAAAATTGAGCTATTTGGCCACAATGCCCAGCAATATGTTTGGAGGAGAAAAGATGAGACCTTTAACCCCAAGAACACCATGCCTACCATCAAGCACTGTGGTGGTAGTATTATGCTGTGGGCCTGTTTTGCTGCCAATGGAACTGGTGCTTTACAGAGAGTCAATGGGACAATGAAGAAGGAGGATTACCTTCAAATTCTTCAAGAAAACCTGAAGTCATCAGCCCGAAGGTTGGGTCTTGGGCGCAGTTGGGTGTTCCAACAGGACAATGACCCCAAACACACATCAAAAGTGGTAATGGAATGGCTAAATCAGGCTAGAATTAAGGTTTTAGAATGGCCTTCCCAAAGTCCTGACTTAAATCCCATTGAGAACATGTGGATAATGCTGAAGAAACAAGTCCATGTCGGAAAGCCAAGAAATTTAACTGAACTGCACCAATTCTGTCAAGAGGAGTGGTCAAAGATTCAACCAGAAACTTGCCAGAAGCTTGTGGATGGCTACCAAAAGCGCCTAATTGAAGTAAAAATGGCCAAAGGACATGTAACCAAATATTAGCATTGCTGTATGTATATTTTTGACCCAGCTGATTTCGTCACATTTTCAGTTTACCCATAATAAAGTCATAAAAGAATCAAACTTCATGAATGTTTTTTGTGACAAAGAAGGATCTGTTCCAATCACTATATCAGAGAAAAATCAGAGTTGTTGAAATAACTGGAAACTCAAGACAGCCATGACATTATGTTCTTTACAAGTGTATGTAAACTTTTGACCACCACTGTATGTATATATAGCATCGTCAGAAGGATTTTTTTTTCACACATCTTGCAAACTGTCATGTCTTGCAGGTTTTCTCTATTATGTTTACATGGGAATGTTGGCTGTATTCTGCACAAACGCCATCAACATCTTAGCAGGCATCAACGGCATTGAGTCAGGTCAAGCCTTGTTTATATCCGGCTCCATCATCATCTTCAACCTGCTGGAGCTTAATGGTAAGAAATTTGATCTATTCACATAAACAAATGACATTTTCTTCTCATCTGTGGGTTAAAACAGTCTGTTAGGCTTTAGATTTCATGTACAAGTCCACACTAAACACTTTATCAAGATATAAAGTGTCAATAAATTGTTACTGACTTTACATGTTTTGATCATGTTTTGTTTTCATGTCTATCAGGTGATTACCAAGGCGACCATATCTTCTCCCTCTACTTCATGTTGCCATTTTTCTTCACTACATTAGCACTTTTTTACCACAACTGGTGAGTTTCCCTTTCTGCCTGGAACAGTTTTAGGATTGAACATGTCAATGGTGCTTTATTTTCTCAATTTCCATTCTGTTTTGTGACAGGTATCCTTCATCGGTGTTTGTGGGAGACACCTTCTGCTACTTTGCTGGGATGACCTTCGCTGTTGTCGGAATCCTGGGGCATTTTAGTAAAACAATGCTGTTGTTCTTTCTTCCTCAAGTAGTCAACTTCATCTACTCTTTGCCTCAACTTTTTCACATCATCCCTTGTCCCAGGCACCGACTCCCCAGGTAAACTATGACTCTTGGTTTCTCAGTACTTGCGCATCAGAATTTGAAATGAATAGTTATTGCTATACGTATTTCTGAAACTCCTTTTTTTTTTTCTTACGGCTGTTCCTAATTAAGGCTGAATGTGGAATCTGGCAAACTAGGAATGAGCTACTCTAAATTCAAACCGAAAGACCTCTCCAGATTAGGACACATCATTCTAAAGGTATAACTTTTCATATAATATATTTCTTATGTAACACTACTGATGCGGTATGGTTGTTGGTGTCTGTTTTTTTTTTTTTTTTTTTTGGTAGATTGTTCTCTAAACAACAACAAAGCTAGAAAAATCATCAGGAAATGGATGTGATTACTGCCAATTGCTTTGAGCGACTAAGCACGTTGTTTCTGCTCTACTTAACTTCCAGAGCCAGATGAAATTTTCAAATCTAGCTACAATCATTTTGTTGGCACGTAACTTTAAACACTAGAAACGTGATACACTTTGTGATACAATTAACTTGTAATTTACTGGGTATGCAGTAGAAAACACTTTAAGCCCATAACTGCTTTTTTTTTCAGATTTTTGTTTGGTTAATTATTGTAATTGCTTTCATCTCATTCAGGTTGCACAGTTTTTAAAGTTAATGGAGGTGCGACAAGGCCCAGATAAAGAGGATGATTTCATTGAGTGCAACAACATGACTTTAATAAATCTGGTTTTGAAAGTACTGGGACCCATGCATGAGAAACATCTAACTATCATCATGCTCATGATACAGGTATTCAAGAACTCTTCTAAATCTTAGCATGTACAATGGTATTATGTAATTGATAGGTCTTTTTTTTTGTTATTGTCATGTAGGTATTGGGAAGTGTGATGGCTTTTGGGATTCGTTATCAACTGGTACGCCTCTTCTACGACAACTAAGTGGAACCAAAGGACCAGAAAAATTTCTGAATGTTCTGAAACTATTTAATAAGCCTGTAATTGTTAGCTGTGAAATGATTTTTATGCCCATTGGGACGTTTCTGCTTCTGACTCAGTGTGAAATATTAAAACATTGGGTCATTTTGATGGTCTAATACCAACAGTAGGTCGGCGTTTCAGTAGTACAGGCAGGAGCTGTAAATTGGTTTGGGATTTTGTATATCTGTTCTGAAAGCTTATTTTTGTACTTCTTTTCTAAATGAGAAGGATCATTTTTCTCTCAGCATCAAAAGTCTTTGGCTTGGTTGTGTTGAAATTTACCATTCAAAATATAAATTTGAAGCAAAACTGAGTTTAATCCTGTTACGGTTCATCATTGGAATTTTTCCTCAGTCCCTCCTTAATGAGTTCTATGGAGGATTGGTGGGAAAGGGATTTTTTTTGTTTGTTTCTTATTTGTACCCAAAAGAAATGTTAATAAAAGGCAGTAACACTATGATTGACCTAAGACCTATCTCTAGAGGGACTTAAAACGAGATGAAGAGATTTAAGTCTGAGTTCTAGCAGAGATTTATGAAGGGTGTTAATGAGAATGTGCTCAGCTGACAACTAGCACTGGACTCTTAAAGAATGTAATTTCAGGTGAGACACTGTTTGCTTTTTTTGATTAAGTGTAAAAATTATTAAATAATTTTGAAAGTTTTTTTGTGGTTGTTTTTAAGTTGTTTGGATGATCTTTTTTTTTTTTTGTCAAGTTTAAAAATGTTCAAATAATAAAACCGGGACTGCACAGTGGTTAGCACAGTGGCCTCACATCACAGCAAGATGGTTGGGGTGAGTGAGGGTGAGGCTTGGAACACTGGTCTTTCTGTGTGGAGTTTGCATGTTCTCCTTGTGTATGTGTGGGTTTTCTCCGGGTACTCCGGTTTCTTCCCATCCTCCAAAACATGCATGTTAGGTTAATTGGCCGCTATGAAATTGCCCCTAGAAATGAGTGTGTGTGTTTGGATGGTTGTTTGTGTGTGGCCCTGCAACAGACTGACAAACTGTTCGGGGTGTACCCTGCCTCTTGTCTGAAATCAGCCCGGATAGGCTCTAGCATCCCCCTGAAATGCCATTAAAGATAAGCGGTTTAGAAAGCGAAACCAAAAATAGTGTAAAAATGAACGTGCTGTGATCAGGAAGGCCATCCTGATCATAAAAGCTCAAGGGAGAACAGCCTTCATTGTTCTCCCTCCAGGTCAGGGATACAACATTCTATCAGCCAAAAAAGAAATAATTTATTCCAATTGCAATCAAAGCTCTAAACAGTAACCTTCCATAAGGTAAAATTGTCTGATTTGAATTGTTTTTATTTCTGCTTGTGTACTGTATGAATCTGTCGAAGGAAACTTTCTGTACCAATATGTCAAACAAAGTTTTCTATTCTAATCAAGTAGGTGGTCTTACCTAAAGAGGATCCAAACATTTTAAAATGTTCACGTTTGTGGCCAACAGGTGCAACTTCTCCATCCCCTGCAAGAAGATAGACAAATGAAATAGGTCAAATGCAGCATGTACATTAAATTAGTTCTGTTATAACTTCTTCAGTAACATCCCATTTTCATCAGGATGAAATCCATCTACTCATTCCCGTCCAGGGCATCGCCTGGCTGAGGAGTCCGCCGTGTTTCCATCAGAATGAAGAACATCTATTGACTTCTTTAGATATTTAGCTGTAGAGTAGAATAAGCTAATATTTAAACAATAGTCTTTGACACATTGGATGCTCGTCCCGGGGGAGGGATCTCTCTTTCGTGTGGAACCCCATGAGGTTTCTTATTTTTTCCCCACTGATGGGTTTTTAGGACTTTTTTCTCACTGTGAAGGAGAGTCTAAATGCAGGAATGTGCTAATAACGTCCAGCTAGCATTTATTAGTTAGTTCTCTTGCTGTGTATTTGTGTTTATACATTCCTCTTTTTCATGTTTTTCTTCTTCCTGAATCTTTCATGTGAAGCCCATTGAGACAGAAATTCTGTGATTTTGGCCTATACAAATAAAATGGAATTGAATTTTAAATTGCACATGTCTATTTCCTTACCATCCTTTTTTAATCCTTTTAATGACTGGATTAAAAATAATAAAATCGATCTAATTTTAACGATGTGAAAACATTTGTGACCTGTTGGGGGCAACGTTGCGTTGTGAAGCGCAAAGCATGCCGGAATTGATTCGAAGAAGAAAAACGGAAGCGTTTTGGACAAGTTAGGCATAATATTCAACGGTATTTGCACTCTTCTTTCCTCCGATTAAATAAAAAAATAATCTTAGCTGTGTTTTTAGATCCGGATATCAAATGTATGTAATCCGGTTGCAATATCGATTGTTTTCGAGAGATAAAAGTCTTTTTAGCTGGTTCACAGTGAATGGAAGATAGTACTTAGGCTGTTTTTTGCTTCTAGAAAAAAGATTTAAAAGCGATGCCACCCAAGAAGCGTGTTGAAAATAAAAGTTTGGAGGTAGAGTGTAAATGGGATCGATGTGGGAAGAAGTTCGACCAGATTGATCCCCTATACCATCATATTATGGAGCATCTGACTGAAGCAGTGGAGAATGGTGAGTGTCAAAGATCTCATTCATTTGACTGATTATTGAGCAAATTTTAACAAGAAAAACTAGGAAGGTCAATCTCTACCAAGGATATTTAACTATAATTTAAAGGAGGTAAAAGTAAATCTCCTCAAGCAGAGGTCCGAATGTGTGCGATTTTGATGTTAGAATGAATGAACAGAAGAAATAAACAAAATACAAGTTAAAATCATTTCAAATAAATTAATCAACACTGAAACACAGGTTTACACTATATGGCTGCAGTTTAAAAAACGTTAATTAACTATAAAATTAAATAATTTCATATCTATCAGTTGAAGAATCTGAGCATTGTCAGAAACATCAGTTGATTCATCCACAGCCAAGCCTACAGGTGGTGCTTCTTCCAGTTGGGATAGCACATCCTGAGCTAGTGCTTCACTTCTCTTTATAGCTGTATACTTTATTTATAAGACACTACTTTCTTTTAATTCCACAAATTAAAATCCAAACGGTACCATTTTTCTATTCAATTTCAGATCCAGATAAAAAATAAGATCAAGGATTTTTCAAGCTGAAATGTGTTTTGAAGATAGAATATCATACTTGAGCCAGATTAATTAAAAAAAAATCTTCTAGAACAAAGCATTACTTGGTTGTGACATTGTATGTTGTAATCAGATAAAACTCAGACTCCAGTTTTGAAGTGGAGGATGAAGGCTCTAATGCAGGGCATCCTGAAAAATCCCAATCACCCTCTGCATGATTTGGTCACAACTCAGAAGAGTGCCCAAAGTAACAGGTTCCTCTCACTGCAGGACTGAGCTCTTTAAAAGGTCATTTATCACTTCGCCCTAAGACAATTTAATCAAACATATGTGCCTGGAAGGAACTGAGTCCAATATTAGTATCTTATTACTAGTGATTGTACCCTTTATTATTTTTATTATTGTATTTTTATTTGTATGTGTAATTTGTTGCTGCTGGGCACCAGAATTTCTCCTGCAGGAGATTAATAAAGTTTGTATCTATCTTTCTATCTAGACTATTTGTTTGTATAATCATTGAAATCTAGAATTCTTTTTACATAGCTTGAATTGAAAGCCCAACAAATTCAACATTTACACCACTAAAACTTTAAACATCTAGTTCTAACAGTGGAAAGTGCTAGATGATGAAAATTCATAGATATATTTTCCAATATTGGTTACTTTATTTCATTCGTTGGCCTAATCCTTATACATAGGTGTACTGAAAATAAAATTATTAACCGTGGACATCCGACCCCATGGTTGTGATGAGAAATGTTTCTTACTCACTGGATCTGGAAACCTAGAAGAATAAAAAAAAAAGAACTTACTATCGACAATGCCCTGGTTTGGATAGTGTGAACTGTTTTTCTTTTGTTATTTTGCCATAAAAAGCGCAAATCATTGGTAAACAAAAGTTATTTTCTGTGCATCACTCAAAACGTGTTTCCCAGTGAGCTCTTAGAGTGTACCAATAGCGGAGCACCTAACTATCACATGGCTTTGTTTACCTTGTTTTGATAGGCTGACTGCACTGTCAATCTTAAATTTTGACCAATCGGCTATGAATACCAAAGGTAGTATTCATGTGTAAAGTAAAAACCTTGTGCGTAATTACGTATGTGCAGAGCGCGTTGAAGGAAGAAATTTTAGCTTTTTTTGTTTGTTTTTTATTATTTTTACATCTGAAAATGGCAAAACTTGTCCATTATAATTTGTATCATAAACTTTATGTAATTAAACAGTTCTATAAATTTTACATGACAGAAAAGTTAATGTCACCAAACATGCCAAATTGAAAACTTGACCTGATTTTCTGAAACTAAAATCTCTCTAATTCTCTAAAACGTCACCTAATCACTTTCAAACTTTGCAGAGATAATGTCCAGATGTTCTATTTCCATTTTGGGAAGTAAAAAGTTTGCTACTATATTCCACAGTTATTTTTTTTTATAAAACATGTTGGCTTTATTAGGTGAGGCAAAAAAAAATCTGTGTTTCATCCTAATTTTCTCTTTTTCAGAAACATATACATGAATAAATAATATATCAAACTATTTGGTACAAAAAGAATTCAAATACATCGTGGATGGCTGAAATAGGCCAATTTAGATGGGTTTCAAAATTTAGAAGGGTTTTAAAAGGAACTGTCTGATTATTAGTATACTTTGAGGGCTCCTTGCTCGAAGGGTGTTCGTCATCGGTGGCGGTTTCCTATCCGCTGTCGCCGCCATGAAACAGACAAACCCTTTTAAACAAAGAAGAAACGAAGAAAATTTGTCTTTAAAATAGACTTGGGTAGTAAGGGGTGAAGGCAGGTCTTGCTCTGTATTCTCAAAGAGTTCCAGGCCTGTCTGCCTTAAAAGATCTACTATACTGGCTTTAATATAATCAGATTTTTTTAGATATCATTAAAGCATTTGTGGTATTCAAACTGATCTGTAAATATGTTTCTAATTACACTGTGTATTTGGTGCTGATGATGGTGCTGATGTTATATTATCTTTTTATTCTATGTTTAAGCTGAGCACACCTGCCTCTGGGCAGACTGCTGTTTCTTCTTCCCGCATGAAGTCGGGGAGTTTAGAAGGCATCTGTATCTTCATTGTTTTCACACTAAGCTCAAACAGTTGGGTCAGCAAGTCCTTGATGCACAAGAAGAACTGGGATGCTGCTCCTTGGACAGTCGTACTATACTCCCTGAAATCCCAGCTAATTTTGTATGCCACTGGAAAGACTGTGAGGTAATAATAATAAGAAGAAGAAGACTGGCAGTAACTGTCACACTGAAATACCTAGACCAGGGGTGTCCAACTCTAGTCTTGGAGGGCCAGTGTCCTTAATATTTTCTATGTGTTCTTACATCTACACACCTGATCCAGGTTATTGAGTCAATATGCCAAATTTTATTGACTGTTGATTTCACTTTATGTGCGTCAGCAGTTTTGAACCAGGAACACAATTAAAACTAGATCGGGACTAGATCTTGACACCCCTGACCTAGACCTATGTTACTGCTTGCACTGGCTTAAACACTTTTTCTCTCCTTCTGTTGTGTGTCAAAGCAACCACCATTTGAAAACCCAGAGTGGTTCTATCGGCATGTGGAAATGCATGGGTTGTCCATTGATATCGCACCAGGAGAGAGTGAGCTCCCAATACGCTGTGAATGGAAAGGTATTTGATGTTTTATATTCTGAGTCCTTAAAATTCTGTTCTGTTATCTTCCGCTTATCTGGGGCTGGGTCACGGGGCTACAACCTCAGACGGGAAACCTAGGCTTCTCACAGGCTGGCTGCATCATCCAACTCACCCGGGAGGATCTCCAGGCGTTTCCCGGCCAGCTGATGAGACATAGTCTTCCCAGCGGGTCTGGGGTCTGCCTCTGGATCTCGTCCCAGTCATTCCCGAAACACCTCACCAGTGAGGCTAAAAATTCATTCATTTTTTTTCCTTTCAGTGAGAATGACAGGGTAGGATGACAACCAAGTCTTATAGGATCGACAAAGGCCTTTTTTTTTTTTTTTTTTTTTTTTCAGTAAACTTGGGTTGTGTAATATAGGTTTTGTACTTGTCATTCTCAAGGTTGTGAAGCCACAACTAAAGGGCGTCCAAAGCTGCGGGAGCACTTGCGTAGCCACATCCATGCAAAAGTTGTGGCGTGCCCGGGATGTGGGACAATGTTTGCCAACAACACCAAATTGTTGGACCACGTCACACGACAGAATGCGGTGAATGGTAAACCCTGCAAAAATAAATGTACCGTATTTTCACGACCATAGGGCGCGCCGTATTAAAAGGCGCAGTCCAAATTTTGCGTGCTCTGTATTTAACACACACAGAAGGCGCACCTAATGATAGGGCGCAGGTTTTATATACATATCCTCTACTACAGACGTCCGCCTTACAACAACACACACATACACACGCACACGCACACACGTGCGTATTTAAAAATAGATCAGGAGCAAAACTGAGTTTGGTTTGCTTTATTTAAATATTAATTGCAGTCGTCATAAAGTCATTTATCAAACCAGCCAAGTCCTCATCCTCTGTTTCAGAATCTAACAGCTGCGCTAAATCAAACATAACAGGTTCACTTTCCTCGCTGTCAGAGTCACTTTCTGTACCATGCGGCTCCTCAGAAATGATGCCTGCTTTTGCGAAAGCTCGGACAACAGGGCCAGCAGACACGTTAGCCCAAGCATCTACAATCCACTGGCAAACTGTGGCGTAACTCGCTCAGCGCTGCGTTCCACCCTCCGTGAAGCTGTGGTCTCCTCTGGTCATCCATCGCTGCTGGAGTCTTTCCTCCAAACTCCAGCCACCTCGCCTTATTTCCGCTGAAACTCAGCAGCGTCTTCTTCACCTGTCGCAGCTCGTTTTCAAGCTTCCTCCACTTACGAACCATCGACTCGTTCATTTTAAATTTTCTTGTGGTGGCTCGATTCCCATGTTCCCCCGCGTGGCTAATTGCCATCAGTTTAAACTGAGCTTCATAAGCGTGTCTCTTTTCCATTTTCAGTGTTGTTAAAACAGCAATGTTCTGCATAAAGCACATACCTGTTCTTTTATACACAATCCACGCCCACACTTCCCTCTTTAATGTTCTCATGTTCTCAACTGCGTTCTTTTTGTGGTTCTCTAATACTTCCGCAAATCACAAATCAGATAGGGCGCACTGCACGATAGGGCGCACCGCTCATTTTGAAGAAAATTTGAGACTTTTAGGTGCGCCTTACGGTTGTGAAAATACGGTAACCATCTCAGACTGAATTATAAAATCAAGGTGGTTTTGTTTCATGTGTTCATTTGCATTTTAGGTCAAACATTCCATTGTTCTCATTGTTCCAAACATTATACAACAGAGAGACTTCTGAGAGATCACATGAGAACCCACGGTTGGTTTTCTTCTTCATTACTGTCAAACTCTAGATGATATTAATAACTCAGTAATTGTTACATATCACAAGATGCTTCTTTTTACAGCATAATGTTACTTAGTAAAATATTTGATTATTTATTATTTAGCTTGGATAAAGAAGCCACTCTTCATTTTTGGCAGGGGTATTGCATATCCGTGACTACCACTTGTCTCTTTATGTTCAAACAGTGAATCATTACAAATGCCCGTTCTGTGACATGACGTGTACATCACCCTCTTCATTACGCAATCATGTTAAGTTCCGCCACAATAATGAGAAGCCGTACGGGTGCGAGTACTGTGAATACAGGTAAAGTATTTTTATTCCTGTGGTTTTGGCGGTAGTAAACAGGGTTACACTTTCCTGTCTGTTTCACAAGTGAAGTTTTGTTTTGTATTTACAGCTGTAAAAGTACGATTGACCTTCGTAAACACATGATAACACACAACAGTGAGCCAGCGTTCCATTGCAAAGTTCCCGGGTGTGCCTTTACCACTCGTGCACTTAGTTCCATGAAGGCGCACAAAAAAAAACACGAGGTAATTCTTTACACTTTCTCTCTGATGTGCTCCTTACAGTAATTGTATATTTGAAGTCATAAACATGACTGTCAGATTAGGGGGTGTATCTGTGTGGTTGTCTGCATCTATGTGGACTTGTTACAACCTAGTGACATGTCGAAGGTGTACCCTGCCTCTAACCTCCTTACCAGCTGGGATTGAGTCTTGCAACCCTTTTGAGAGCATTATAGTAAATAATTGAATAAATGAATATTTTTTCGAAAGATGAAAAAAAATAGTCTTTTATTGTTTCATCTTTTACTTTTCGTTTCGTCTTCTAAACCACTTATGTCTAATGGGGTCACGGGAGATGCTGGAGCTTATCCAGGCTGATTTAAGGGGAGAGGCAGGACATACCCTAAACAGGTCGCCAATTTGTCGTGGGGCCACACACACACACACACACAGACACACACACACACAACCATCCACATATGTGCTCATGCCTAGGGGCAATCAACCTAACATGCATGTTTTTAGAGGGTGGAAGGAAACTGGAGTATCTGGAGAAAACTCACACATACACATCGGCTGCTGGCACCAGACTTGCCCTCCAATGGATCCTCGTTAAAGGATTTAAAGTGTACTCATTCCAGTTACAGGGCCTCAAAAAAGTCCTGCATTATTATTTTTCGTCACTACCTCCCCTAGTCAGGAGTGGGTAATTTGCGTGCCTGCTGCCTTCCTTGGATGTGGTAGCCGTTTCTCAGGCTCCCTCGCTGGAATCGAACCCTGATTCCCCAGCTTGCAAACTCTACACAAAAATTTTCATTATCTGTAAATAGGCTCAGTTACTTTTCCAACATGTATTTATTCTGTAACATGTCACACTAGACTCATACAATGATCGCAACACAAAAAAACAAATAACAACAAAAGGCATTTATATACAAAAAAAAGAGTCACATAGAAAGATGGATGATCTTTAGGGGATTTAGGAGGGGGGTTTTATGCAAAACCAACTTTGTGGCCATGGATTTTGTTCGCCACGATAGCGTTTTTGCAGCAGCAGTACATAAAACTACTGTCGCAAATAGCACAGAGGTTGCAGGAGCAAGAGGAGGGTGGAATTCAATGTCAAAAGGGGAATGAAACAGAATAATAAGTTTTCCGTTCCATCGTCTTCTGCTAATCCGAGGCCGGGTTGCGGGGGCAACAGCCTCAGATGTGAAGCCCAACTTTCTCTCACCCCAGCTGCCTCCTCCAACTCACCCGGAAGGATCTCGAATCGTTCCCTGGCCAGCTGTGAGACATAGTCTCTCCAGCGAGTCTGGGGTCTGCGTCCTGGTCTCCTCCCGGTGGGACATGCCCGAAACACCTCACCGGCGAGGTGCTCGGGGGGGGGGCATCCTGACCAGATGCCCGAGCCACCCCATTTGGCTTCTCTCGACCTGGAGGAGGAGCAGCTCGACACCGTGCTCCTCCCGGATGGCAGAGCTCCTCACCCGATCTCTGAGTGTGAGCCCAGCCACCCTGCAGAGGAAACTGGTTTCGGCCACTTGTATCCGCAATCTCATTCTTTTGGTCACCACCCACAGCTGGTGACCATAGGTGAGGGTGGGAATGTAGATCAGCGTAGATCAAATCAAGAGCTTTGCTTTTCGGCTCAGCTCTTTCTTTACCACAACAGACCAATGCAGCGTCCTAATTATTGCTGATGCCGCACCGATCCGCCTGTCGATTTCCCGCTCCATCCTTCCCCCACTCGTGAATAAGACTCCGAGATACTTAAACTCCACCACTAATAATGAGTTTTTTTCTTGTATTCTTGTATTTTTTTTTGGCTAATATTACATTTCTGGGCTTTAAAAAAGTAGCATGTTTATAAATACTGTATATGCTATGAGATAAGAATTATTACTCAATGATGCACGATATCCCCTCTCCTTCAACTGTTGTGGGTTTTTTGTTCTATTTCTTTTCTAAGGGGAGTTTTGCAGCCCTCTACAAATGCCACGTCTGTGATAAGTGTTTCACCCGGGGTCATGGCCTCACTCTTCATCTGCAAAGAAAGCATCAATTCAAATGGCCCTCAGGACATCCCAGGTTCAGGTAAATAATTCTGTTGTGAAAATCCAAAACAACTTCAATATTAAGCTAAAGCTCCCCCAGCTTGATTAATTTTCATTGCCCTGACAGATATAAATTACATGAAGACGGTTTCATGCGCCTGCAGCTGATTCGCTATGAAACGGTGGAACTGGCGAAGCAAATAATGAGCAAGGAAGCGGAGAGGAATAATACAGAAAACGGAGATCACACTGGAACGGGTGAGAAGTATACAGGACCACAACCTCCAGAGAGTCTACAGCAACTGAAAGGGTTTGTCGTAGAAACGCAGAAGACTCCAGATATGACTAGTCCAGATCTGACTAGTTTCTCCGTGGAAGGTTATCAGCAGGAGAACAAGGTGCTTGCCCACCCAAACACCATGACAGCAGAAGACTTTGTCATACTACATCTCCAGAATGTTGAAGAACAAGAATTTCCTGGGATCTGAAATGCTAGAAGAAGTGAACTAATCTCTTGTGTTGTTATCTAATTAGTTATTTTGAGACTTTACAATCAAATGGAACTGTTTATTTCCAGTAACGAGCTTTTACCCATAGTCCTATATTGGATTAAAAGTTTGGGTTTTTTTTTTTTTATCAATTTAGTCAATTGATAATGAAATGGTGCATAAATTATTTTGGTCGATGACACCAAATTCTCTTGAGTTAGAAACTGAACTAGCTTCCGAAGTCATCATAGCGACAATCTAAGGCCATGTACACACTTAGGTGCTGTATTTTACTTTAAAAGTATACTTTTTTAAAGTTTTCTGTACTGTTTACTTGGATTCTTTTCAAATAAAGAAATAAATAATGCTCTTGTTGCTTATTTGAGAGAATTTTATTTAACTTATTACCAAGCAGTACCTCACATTTACTTTATTTTTCTGAATATGTAATGTTAGAATAGGTAGTTGGTTTAAAAAACATTAAAAGAAACGGACAAACGGTTTTGTAATTTGTTCCAAAAGTGTACTGAAAAATGAACCAAATTATACCTCTAATCTGACGTATGTAATGAACTGTTGTTTTTGTGGGATACATGTATATACTGTACATATCACAACCTGAATCGCTCTTCTGGGAGAACTGCTATTTTAATTTTAAACATATCACAAATTGGGGATGGAATTTGAAATGAGATCTGAAATCCATGTAGTTCACATATGAAGACTCCTGTAATCTTTTTAGAAAGTCATCCTTTGATACACAATAAAAATTTGATGCCTTACTTTTATAAATGTGTGGGGTGAGGTATTTTTTTGGAGGGGTGGGCGGACAACTACAATGTTTTACATAGTAAAAGTAAATGTCGATGGCTGAAAAGTAAAAAAAAAAAAAATCAGTCTTCATTGCTTATTTGATTTGGATGTATGATTAACCCTATCTTTAAAGCTTTTATTTCTGTCAAATTTTTGCATTGCTTTTAAAGTTTAAACTGCGTGTATCTGTAACGAGGAGATACATAAACTGTTTTTCTTCTAATCCTTCTTACAGCTTGATACCTGACAATGCATAACTCTCATCCACAGTCTTTCTGCCCTGATCCTTTTGAAAATCCTTATCAAGTGACTTAAGTCACGTCAAAGCTTTGCCAAAGCCTAGAGTCCAGTCACAGCATGATACAGCACAGCATTAGCCAGCTAGGAGATTAGGGAGCTCTTAGTTTGTGTTGCTTCAAATCACTGCTTCCTCCTTTCTTGGGCATTACACTCTCACTGGTACAGCTCAGTTCTGTTGACCTCATGTTAAGTCTGATGTTGGGGATCACTGCTATCACGTATTTGCATATTTTAGATGAAAAGTGATGGCATCAGAAGATGGGTGCTGTTACATTGAATGTCCTGCTGCTCCTCGTGTTTAGGTCCTTACAGAGAGGAATTTCTCAGTTGCCTGACTGGAACACAGAACAAGAAGTTAGTGGTAAGAACTTTTTTTTCCCCCCTTTTCTTGACATCTGATTTGTTTTCAAAAAGAAATCAAATAAAGAATGTTTTGATGCAGGAGAAAAAGAATGGATTCCCTCACCAGTGTTTGATGACAACACATACTGGTCTGGGTCAGCACCGATTTGCATAGGAGGCTGCAAGGCTCGCCATCAAGAGCTCAGGAGGGATCGATGTGGAAACTCCAGCTGCTGTTGGGTTGGCTACAAGTCATTATGCAGAGGTAAATTCGCATTCAGAGCAGCTCTTATCACTTCTATAATGCCACACTTGAGCTTTTCATCTTTCTTTTTATGCACCAGTGAACTGTGGGAAACCTGATGTGGACTATAATGGAGTGATGTACGGTAATGACTGGTTTGTGGGGTCTGTGGTGAGATACACCTGTCGCTCTGGCTTCACCTTAGTTGGAAACCCCATTAGATCATGCCAAACTAATGGTCTCTGGACTCCAAAACCCATCTGCCTCCGTAAGTAAATCCTGAAATAAAGTTTTTAGAGTCTTTAACACTTCACTAACCTGCTTTTTAGGGATGTGTCAGAGAGGACGCATTGAGATCAGTGAGAGGGAACTGAGTGGGAACTGCAACTCCACATGCACCTCGAAAAGCTACTTCGGCCCACCCAAAGAAGGATGCAGTCAGATAAATAACTGTAAGAAGAAAGAGACTGGCTGGAAGAGGTTCTTCGCACAGTGTGCACCTTGCATTTGTGACTGTGCTTTATCCTGTGGTGAGTAGCATTCCCACTAGACTGGTGATTAGAACGTGTGTAGTAATTATTTCTCACCACACATGTGCTTTAGTTTTTTCTTAAAAATGAATTTAGTTATGTTTTATTGTAAATTCTTTTACTTTTTTTTTTTAAAGCTTCTGCGGGTTAAAACACTGCAAAGACTTCAAAGACAAAGTTTCCCTTCTTTTTTTCCCCAGCTTGACAAATTGATGAAGTATTTTTTTAACACCCAAGGCAACATCTTACCTCTAATTTTTACTGTTAAATGTATTGTGATAGATGTCTATACTAGACGTTAATAGTCATTAAAAAGTTGAAGTTTTTATTTTAAAAAGTCAATAACCGATGTCTACATGTCTGGAAACTATTATAAGCATTTATTAAATATTATTAACTGAGTGAAACCAAAAGAAAGTGAAATCAGAGTGATTAGTGTGTCAACCTTTCTGCTCCTCCTCTCTATCCATCTGTCCAGAAAGAGCTGAAAGCTTAATCTTGTTACTGGATGTGTGTGTGTGTTTGGGCTTTATCCACTACAACAACAAATAGTATCATGAGGTGATAAATTTGTTGTTGCAAAGATTGCAGGTAATTGTTTTTCTAAAAAAAATCTTTTCTTTTTTAAGACAATTTGTTCTAGATTGTGTGTATGAATACAGATTGATGTCTGAATAAAATAAAGACATGTACAACTTATTTGTTTTGGTGTGAAGAGTTTAATCATAAAAAATCTGATTAGTAGACGATGCTTGAGAAAATGTTTGAGAATATGATTTCATTTACAACCAAAGAATAGTTTTCCATTTAGAAGATTTAATTGGTGTTGAAAGCCACTAGATGCTGCCATTGCACTGCGTACAATCACATTCAAATCATTCCTTTTTTAAATTTCACTTCAGAAAGATTCATCTTTGATTATTCATCATTGCTCAAAGTGTATTTTCTGAACCGCAGGACGATATGTTCGTCTACTTTGGGCATATAGCATCCAATTCCTGAAAGACAAAAAAAAGGTCACAAAATATTTTTCTATATCGTTCCGTTCCGTCATCTTCCGCTTGTTCCGGGGTCAGGTCGCGGGGGCAACAGCCTCAAACGGCCAGCCCAGGCCTCTCTCTCCCCAGCTGCATCCTCCAGCTCACCTGGAAGGATCCCAAGTCGTTGCCCGGCCAGCTGTAAGACATAGTCTCTCCAGCGGGTCCGGGGTCTGCCCCTTGTTCTCCTCCCGGTAGGATGTGCCCAAAACACCTCGCCTACGAGGCGCTCGGGGGGCATCCTGACCAGATGCCTGAACCACCCCATCTGGCTCCTCTCGACCTGGAGGACGAGCTGCTTGACACCGAGCTCCTCCCGGATGGCAGAGCTCCTCACCCGATCTCTGAGTGAGAGCCCAGCCACCCTGCGAAGGAAGCTCATTTCGGCCGCTTGTACCCGCGATCTCATTCTTTCGGTGACCACCCACAGCTGGTGACCATAGGTGAGGGTTGGAACGTAGATCGACTTGTAAATCGAGAGCTTTGCTTTTTAGCTCAGCTCTCTCTTTACCACTTTTTTTTTATGGACTTTTTAAAATATTCTTTTCAATAATTTGTTTGCGGGCTGCACAATGACGCAGTGATTAGCACAGTGACCTCATAGTAAGAATGTTGGGATTCAAGTCCTGGGTGGGACAAGGCTGAAGACACTGGCCTTTCTGTGTGGAGTTTGCATGTTTTCCCCATGTATATGTTTGTTTTCTCCTGGTACCCCATTTTCATCCCACCCTCCAAAAACATGCATGTTAGGTTGATTGGCCACTATGCCCCTAGGAATGAGCAGTGTGTGTGACCCTGTGACAGACTGGCGATCTTTTCAGGGTGTACCCTGCTTCTCGCCTTAAATTAACCACGATAGGCTTCGGTACCCTCCGAGACCCACTTAAGAATAAGCATTTCAGAAGATGAAACAAAGCAGTTTGTTTGCTGGAACTATGAAGCATCCATTTCTGGTGAATATCTGGAAGGTAACTTAGATGTACCACAGTGCTGGTAAAGCAGTCTTTTTTATATAATTACCGCCTCCACGCTAAACAGCGTGCTAAAGTGAAAGAACAATCAATTTTCTTCCCTCATTAGAGCTCATTAAGTCTTCCTCAGATATTTTGTGCTGTAACTCAGGGGATGCTACTTACCAACATTCAGTCTTTCATACTCTCCGGAGCTTTCAGATAAGATCTCCCAGTATGTCTCATCTTTCTCATCCCCAGCCACTCCATTCACACTTTGAAGAAATGGGCCAAAGTCTGCATGCTCAGTCACTGTAAACCTGGCATCACAAAAAGTCAAGATAAAATGTGTTTAAGAGCAGAAATGATCAATATCAGTAATACAAATTTTTTAGAAACAATTAGTTTTTTCCCGATAACAAAAAGCACTAGATGGATCTTTTAAAAAAAATCTTATAGTTGGTTTTACTTAAAGTCCTGCTGTGTTTCCTGCAGTCTCCTCAGAACTCCCAGCAGTATACCCCCATCCACTGCATGGCTGGAATAGCTCTGAGGAGGGATGTTGGACACTATATTCTCCACAGTCAGTCTGACAGGCAGTAATTTGGGTTCTGAAAGTAAAATTATTGCACCACATAAAACAATGTATACATGAGTTTAAAAAAGCCCAACATGTTGCCTTACCTTGGCTTGTGAGAACTCCTTGTGCAATCAGCAGGAGGAATCCAACAGAGTGGAAAGCTGGTGTGAAGACCATCTTGTTGAATTTTTCCTTCGGCTATGCATCCAAAGACGCACCACCACAGTTTTTATAAGCAGCCTAACCCATAAATATTATCACTCTTTAATATCTGTTCACTCCTATGGTCAATATTACCACAAAGCCTATTCTGATTAGAATATAGTCCCATTCTGAAGACAATGTCACCAGTGTTCTAGTTTGCCAGGTCATAATAATAATGAGTGATTTGTTAAAGTTAAAGCTAAGTCATTATTTATTTTGTTTTTTTTTCCAAGAATAAATATAATACAACCATTTGTTTTAAACAGTGTATTCTTAAGTCTTTATTGGAAAGGTGAAACAGGGTTTCTTGATTCTGAGAAAAACGGCTTCTAACTGGTTTCTATCATCAAAATGCACCAAATGAACTCAATGTCACACAGATAAAGAAACAAATCACTGACTGTGCTTTATCTATCATCCCGTTCACCGTCAGGATGAAGCACATCTACTGATCTCTGTCTTGGGCATCACCAGACTGAGGAGGTCTCTGTGTTTGATCAACCATCCTGTTTCCGTCATGATGAAGTAGAAAAAGATCATTTAAAAAAAGAATAGCATATTGTTAAAAAGGTAATTATTTTCTGTAATATACTGATAAACATTAGACTTTCATATACTGTACCTTAGATAAATTAAACACAACTGAAAGTAGTTCAAGTCTTTCATTGTTTTAATATGGATGATTTTGTCATACAGCTCATGAAAACCCAAAATTCCTGTCTCAAAAAATTAACATATCATGAAAAGGTTCTCCAAACAAGCTTTTAACCTAACCATCTGAATCTACGAATTAATTCTAAACACCTTTAAAAGATTCCTGAGGCATTTAAAAACTCCCAGCCTGGTTCATTACTCAAAACCATAACCATGGGTAAGACTGATGACCTGACTGCTGTCCAGAAGGCCGTCATTGACATTCTCAAGCAAGAGGGAAGACACAGAAGGAAATTTCTGAACGAAGACATTTTTCCCAGAGTGCTGCATCAAGGCGCCTCAGTGGGAAGTCTGTGGGTAGCAAAAAGTGGGGCAGAAAACGCTGCACATCGAGAAGAAGCGACTGGACCCTGAGGAAGATTGTGGAGAAGGACCGATTCCGGACCTTGGGGGACCTGCAGAAGCAGTGGACTGAGTCTGGAGTAGAAACATCCAGAGCCACAATGTACAGGCGTGTGCAGGAAATGGGCTACAGGGGCCATTACCCACATTACAAGCCACTTTTGAACCAGAAACAGCAGCAGAAGTGCCTGACCTGGGCTATAGAGAAGCAGGAATAGTCTGTCGCTCAATTTTTGCATGTCATTTGGAAATCAAGGTGCAAGGGTCTGGAGGAAAACTGGGGAGAGGGAAATGCCAAAATGCCTGAAGTCCAATGTCAAGTACTCACAGTCAGTGAGGGTATGGGGTGCCGTGTCAGCTGCTGATTTTGATCCACTATGCTTTATCTAGGGCAGGGTCAATGCAACTAGCTATCAGGTGATTTAGGAGCACTTCATGCTTCCATCTGCTGGAAAGTTTTATGGAGATGAGGATTTCATTTTCAGCGCAAACTGGCACCTGCTCACAGTGCCAAAACCACTGGTAAATGGTTTACTGACCATGGTATAGCTGTGCTCACTTGGCCTGCCAAATCTCCTGACCTGAACCCCTTGGAGAATCTTTGGGATATTGTGAAGAGAACGTTGAGAGATCCAAAATCCAACACTCTGGATGAGCTTAAGGCTGCTATCGAAGAATCCTCGGTCTCCATAACTCCTCAGCAGTACCACAGGCTAATTGCTTCCATGCCACGCCACACTGAAGCAGTCATTTCTGCAAAACGACTCCCAACCAAGTATTGAGAGCATAATTGAACATAACTATTTGAAGGTTGACTTTTTTTGTATTAAAAACCCTTTTCTTTTATTGGTCGGATGAAATACGCTAATTTTTTCCGCTCCGTCGTCTTCCGTTTATCCGGGCCGGGTTGCGGGGCGCAACAGCCTTAGATGGGGAGCCCAGGCATCCTCAAGCTCACCTGGAAGGATCCTGAGTCGTTCCCTAGCCAGTTGTGAGACATAGTCTCTCTAGCGGGTCCAGGGTCTGCCTCTTCGTCTCCTCCCAGTGGAATGTGCCCGAAACATCTCACCAGCGAGTCGCTCGGGGGACATCCTGACCAGATGCCCGAACCACCCCATCTGGCTTCTCTCGACATAGAGGAGGAGCAGCTTGACACCAAGCTCCTCCCGGATGGCAGCACTCCTCACCCGATATCTGAGTGAGAGCCCAGCCACCCTGCGGAGGAAGCTGTTTTTTTTAGAGTCAAAAAGCTCATTTTTTTGAGACACGAATTTTGGGTTTTCATGAACTGTATGCCAAAATCATCAATATTAAAGCAATAAAAGGCTTGAACAACTTTCAGCTGTGTTTAATGAATCACAAATATATGAAAGTCTTATGTTTATCAGTACACTACAGAAAATAATCAACTTTATCCCGATATGCAAATTTTTTGAAAATGACCTGTATGTAATTAACAGTCTTAGACACATTGTCTGCTCGTCCCTGAAAGAGGTCTCTCCTTCACTTTGTCACTCCTTTGTGGATCTCCAGGAGGTTTCTTCTTTTTTCCCCCCACCTCTTGTTTTTTTACGTTTGTTATTATTATTATTTTTCCTCACTGTAAGGAGAGTCTAAGAGCATGGATGTGATGAAATTGTTTCACTTGCTTTTGTTTAGTTAGCTTTTAACTGTGTATTTATATACAAGTATCTATATCATGATATTGGGCTATACATATAGAATAGAATTGAATTGGCAGCCCTGATCTACATCCACAGTGTGGTTATCAGGTCTCACAGAGATTGCTCCTGGTTGGTAATATTAGCAGCTAAAGAAGTGAAACATGTCAAAAGAAAATGAGCTGAGAAGCTCATGAGGCGACATGAGAGTTCTTTTTAAATGAATTTGATTAAGAAGCAGGTACAGATGGCTAAAAATGGTTTGGATTTCCTCTCTGGGGTGATGTAAGGCATATAGGGCCCACTTGAACGCTAGTAACCCCGGTAGTTTTACCGAAAATAACCCGAGCACTGCAGCATCAGCACCAGGATGCGCAGGTGCGGCCTTTAAAGGGACAGTTTCACCAAACTGTTTACTCCATCTGTCATCATCATCAGATAACTGATCCATCAAAGCTGATACCTCTCTGGAACAATGACTTTTACACATTTTTAATCTCGTTTATTTTTTTTCCAAGCATCCCAGAGAATGAAAAAATGTGTAATTAGCCTAATATTTAAATGGGCGCATGGATTTAATTGAATAAAACAAATTGGGTTCATGTGAAAAATATTAATTTAACAAATTAAAGTCTTTCCAACTCTTTTAGTCCCATATTTGAATCAACAACATCATCAGGATCTCTCACATAACATGCTTTTTTTTTACTGTGCAGGTTCATTGATTCTTCACATAAACAATCTCTGGGTGGTGATGGAGAAGCTAAAATCAAAACATTATTTCCTTCCCTGATTTCCAGCAACGCCCTGCACTCCAGAGCAGCGCACATCACACAGACGCAGGCGCCGGTGAAGAAGAAGAGCGGCGGCTGCAGCTGATGCTGCTGAAGCATCAGATGCTGCTGTTGAAGCATCTGCAGGACCGTTTGCTTCATTTCACTTTCATCCTTTGCCAAGAGGATGAAGACCATCATCAGGATGCGTGTGTGTTGCCTGTGTGTGTTGATTTTACAGGAGGAGTGATCTTTTCGAGGATAAATATGACGCGCAACCCCTTTAACTAGGATGCAGTAATAGTTTGAGGCCGTCCGATGATTTTAATCTCAGGGGTTGCTGTAGTGGATGCAGGATGATGATCGCCGCACCCCGAGAGATCCAGAGAAGAAAAACACAGATCGGTCTCTCAGTGTTCCACAACCGATCCGGATTTGTGCAGAACTGTGGCGCACTCCTTTTTTTTACTGTGTTTGCTGGGATGTTGGAGGACTGATGTTTGTGGATTGGAGTGTTTTGGCTGAAGGGATCAAAGAACGCTGTTGCTCTCTCTAAGAGAGAAGAAGCAAGCCTGGGCTGCTCAGCAGCTCATATCAACTCACAACAATAAGTAGGTTTTACTGTTTACTTGGATGTGTGAATGTGCAATACAAGCCACTGTAAGGCTAAGAGGTAATGTCATTATAGTGGTGATGTGCCATCAGGTCAAAGTGATGCAACTGGAGTCACAAGAAACACAAAAAAAGTAACTTTTTGTGTTTTTCATGTTATTTTTAAAACTATATAGAAGACAAAAAACACTAGAAAATGTAATGTTTTTGTTAGAATTGTTAACAGGTGTTTTTTTTTTTTTTAAGCCTTGTCCATCACTTAACTGGTCATTGCAGACTGCAGTCACCATCCCACTGCAAAGGGGTAGGGGATATTTCAAATACATGTCATATTTGATCTTCTTTGAAGGGACTTTTACTCTGACTGTGTGATGCTCACGTGTGTTGTACAGGGAGTTGCACATGACCTAACGTGGAGGCCTTCCTCTGATGAAGAGGCCATTAAAGTCCGTCAGTGTCTTCCATGGATTGTAGGCGGGATGCTAATGGAAATTCACTAATGGTAGAAGGATCAATAAAAGTCATGGTCCATTTTCATCATTACTCTTCTTTATATGAGGACATTTTATTACACATAGGCAGTAGTGGGTCATGAATAGCAGATGGTTGCTGGTGCACAAAACTGGACTAAATGCCATATGTAGGCGAGTTAATGGTCAGATAGAAGTTATTGAACAGGGTGGACTGCTTAGGTGCAGATTTCACTAATGTATATGTATTATAAAATTATTTACTTCATTATGATCTTTGATGAGAAGATTATGCCAGGGCTGTTACAAAATTAGCTTCTAGTGAGGACAAATGACCACAGCCCGAACTGTTGTGCTGAATGGATAAAGCAATGGTATCTTTATTTCCAAAGGATGGCTGGTTAATTCTATTTATAGAGAGAGTAAGAACATTTCAGATCTGTAGAGATCGACAGAATTGTGTTGTTTTGGAGTGTGAACATTAACTTGTTATATTCAGCAAGTTTGAGTATTTAGCAGTATGTTGATGCTTTTCACTTAAACATTGTCATTGGTCTTGTTTAATTGGCCGCAATCTCAGAGTAAGGGCTTTTTTTTTTTAGCCGTGGTAGCTGTTATTTAATGGTTTGGTTTAGACTTTTACTGGACCAAACAACTCAATTTGTCACTCATACCAGCCAAAATACCCAAAACTTTAAAAGATTATCTGACTTTTAAATGCTTACATTTTCACAAGATAACAACTTTATATTCTATCTCTCATTTTTGTAGAAATTTAGTCATCCAAAATACTATGCACAGTGTGAGTCATCAAGTTGATGTTTCCAGTCTGTGCAATTGATGTAGCACAGACTGGAGCTTGAAATTTAATTAATGAAAGAAAAAAAACCTTTTTGTCCACCATCTATTCAGTTTTTTTCTACCGCTCTGCTTCAACAGTGGGTCACGGGTGTGTCAGAGCATGTTCTAGACAACATCAAACAAGGTACACCAAGGACATGTTGCCAGTCTGCTGCAAGACATTTTTTATGATTCTGTAATCATTGATCATATTCAAAACATTATTACGTGGCTCTATTGGTGGCGCAGTGGTTACACAGGGACCTCAGAGCAAGAAAGTTGGGGGTTTGAGCCCTGGGTGGGGCGAGGCTTGAATTACTAGCCTTTCTCTGTGGAGTTGCATATTCTCCCATTTGTATTTTGTAGGTTTTCTCCGTGTATGCCAGTTTTCTCCCACCCGAAAACATGCATGTTCAGTTGATTGGCCACTGAGAAATTGTCTCAAGGTATTAATGATTGTACAGCCCTGCAACAGACTTATAACATATTCAGGGTATACCTGGCTTCTCGACTGTAGCAAGGTAGGATAGGTTATGGCACCCACTGCGGCCCCAACAGGGATAAGTGGTTCAGAAGATAATACGGGACCTCCTTGGTAGCAGAATTTTATTGCGACAAGAATAGAAGAAGAAACTTTTTTTTCTTGAACAAAAAAATTATTTTTTTTATCACCATTGAACTCAAAGTGATAAAAAATAATCTTACTTTGCGGAAACATTAATGGAGAAATTTTCACTTGAGCGATTTGAAAAAAATGCATCCAAATCAGGTCCACATTTAATTTAAAACAGCAGCATTTTCACTTAAATCAAAGTAAAGCATCGATGCCCTGATTCTAAAGAAACATTCTAACACTGAGACAGTCCGAAAGGTGTCCCAATGACACACTGACTGTGGTGAAACACTATGTCGTGTCTGTTTGAAATGATCAGTTGACTTATGGATCATCAAGCATTACATGACTTACACTACAGACATGCTGCCTCGTCTCAGAGAAAATTTTCTGAATCAGCACTACTGGACAGTAAGTGTGCTGCAGGACTGAAACCAGATCCCCAGCTCCTCTCACTTACAATCTCATTCGCCTTAAGCAGACAGATCATGGAATAAATTGTAATCAGATCATGTCCACCACCCAATTTTTAGATGATGCATGCAATCAGGTTAAAATCCTTCCTGTAAAACACATTTTTGTTCAGTAAAAAAAAAAAAAAAAATTATTTAAACTGATTGGAGGTAATGCCGATGAACAATTTTTGAACAATCTTTCCATTTTTTAGCTTATGAAAACTAAAATGGACTGATTTAAAAATTTAAAATGCTGATTTAAAAATTTGTGGACGGTATTTTTTCTCGTGCATCAAGTTTTTTTCCGCCCACAGCTCATTTTAAGGCATAATTTTTAAACACTGCATTTTCAACGATTATCCACTTATTTTTAGAATTTTTTTTAAAAGTTGTTGCAAATAATGTTCAGCACAATTTTCAAGGCATTAGACAAGAAAGTAAGAGCACAATGTCCCTTAGCAAACTTCCTAATGCTAACAGTATTTTGTTAAAAAAAAACAAGACTTCGAAATGTGGGCTGCACGGTGGTGCAGAGGTTAGCACAGTTGTTCACAGCAAGAAGGTCGGGGTTCGAGTTCTGGAGTAGAGTGCGGCTTGAAACACTAGTCTTTCTGTGTAGAGTTTGCAAGCTCTCCCTGTGTATGCGTGGGTTTTTCCCCCGGTACTTTGATTTCCTCCCACCCTCCAAAAACATGCATCTTGGGTTGATTGGCTGCAATGAAATTGCCCTTAGGAATGAGTGTGTTAATGGATGTCTATGTGTGTGGCCCAGAAACAGACTGGTGACTTGTTCGGGGTGTACCCTGTCTCTTGCCCGTAATCAGCTGGTATAGGCTCCGGCACACCCTGCAACCCCACTAGGGATAAGCAGTTCAGAAGACGAAACAAAAACTTTGAAATGTGCTCCTTCAACTTATCAAGCAAGTTTAAAAAAAAGGTCATCTGTTGAATTGACAGTATTTGATGGCGAAGAGGATGAGATCCACACCATGAGTTCATCACTTTTTGTGCCCATGGCAACCAGTGATGCAGAGGTATTCCTTGCCACACGAGATGGCACATGTCATAAATGAAGAGGATTTTGTCCTGAAATTGACACAGTGGAACCATGGAAGAAAAGGGTCATCCACATACTTTTTAGTTCTCACCTCCAATGACCCCAAAAAAGATTGATGAGTTCTTTTTTATGATTTAGGGCAAAGCATGATTTTATCACCATGTTGCTGATCTTGCTAGTTTGTTGGCACTTGGTAAATATATACCAACTGTGCACTGTTCCATCCATCTCGAACTTCCAGGGTTGCACAGCACTAATCACTGAACAAAACAGTTTGAAACTTAATGATCATGTACTGTATATGTGGGACCACAAGAGTCATTCCTGTTAGCAGACAATGTTTAAGCAGAGCACAAATAAAAGGTTTAAGATTAATTGCAATCCTCTGAATGTTCCACGTCTTGATATTCATGTGACTCAGAAGGCATCATCAAGGTTTAGATATCTTGGTATTTAAACCAATTGCAATTTTACAATGGCTTTTAAGCAGCATCTTCTTCTTCTTCTTCTTTCGGCATTTCCCTTCAGGGGTCGCCACAGCAAGTCAGTTTCTCCCATCTAACCCTATCTGCTGCATCTTCTTCGGTCACGCCAACTACTGTATAATCATGTCTTCCTTCACTGTATCCATGAACCTCCTCTTTGGTTTTCCTCTAGGCTTCTTGCCTGGTGGTTCAAAACCCAAGATCCTTCTGCCAATCTACTCTCTCCTCTGCACATGTCCAAACCATCTCAGTCTAGCCTCTCTGACTTTATCTCCAAAACCTCTAACATGTGCTGTTCCTCTGATATATTCATTTCTAATCCTGTCCATCCTGGTCACTCCCAGAGAGATCCTCAGCATCTTCAGCTCTGCTACCTCCATCTCCAATTCCTGTCTTTTCCTCAGTGCCACTGTCTCTAGACCAAACATCATGGCCGGTCTCACCACGGTTTTGTACACTTTCCCTTTCATTTTAGCTGAAACTCTTCTGTCACACATCCCACCTGATACTTTTGTCCACTCTTTCCAGCCTGCCTGCACACGTTTCTTCACCTCTTTTCTACACTCTTTATTGCTCTGGACTGTTGATCCCAGGTACTTTTAGCAGCACCTTGGTATGTCAGAAATCTTTATTGTAGCTTCATCTGCACAACACCATACATGCTCTGAATTAGTCACACATTTCTTAAAAGTATAAAGATGATGCTGAAGTTTTTATAAAATTTTAAAGATTTTCATCCAATGTCCAAAGCATTAAACTATTTTGTGCTTTTCAGTAGCAAGGATGTCTTTTTCTTTTCCCCATATTTCTTGAAAATGCAGATAAGTCTACCTGGCTAAGCAATTATAACAGGTCCTTGAGATTGATTTCAGCGATCCAAAGAGCTATGAGGCAGAATATCATTAAAGAGACTATTTGGGGAAATTAACCCTACTTAGACTAAAATACAATGGGTTGCATTGCTTTCATACTTGTTTCTTTCATATTTCATTGCATGTTAACATTTGTTTTTTCTTTTTGTAAAACAATCAAACATCTGTCAAGTACGTTTTTTTAATGAAGAGAACGCAGATTCCATCGCTCAAAAAACTTGATATGACAGAAAAAATGAGATTAGTTTTTGTTGCCGTATCTAAGATTAGTTCAAAATAGCTGTCGGAAATCACTAAACAAAAGATGATGTTCCTCTGTGTATTTAAATTTTTTTCTTACACATTAGACATTCTCCAGTTAGATTTAATTTCAGGTGATCTGGTTTATGTTGGTTTTAATCATGGGCTTTCGTTATGATTATTTTAAAACATAACTGACATTTTTAATATCACCACTTTTTTAAAAACAATTTTTTTCCAACACTTAAATAATTAATAAAAATTGTATACAGTGGTATGAAATTAAGCCACTGATTCTGACTTGATTTCTTTAATTGAATTAACAACAGAGTTTGAACCTGTAGAACTAAATCTCAAACATGGTCTGACATTTTTGTTCTCCTTTGCAGCCTTTAAGCATGGCTGAAAAAACACTGGAGCAGGGAACCGTTAGCATCCCCATGGAGGAGACCAAACTCCCTGGAGGAGGACCCCCAGAGGCACCACTGCTCATCCACCTGAAGAAAGTGGAGAACCACATAACAGAAGCTCAGCGCTTCTCCCACCTCCCACGACGCTCTGCTGTGGACCTGGAGTTCAATGAGCTCTCATACACCATCCGAGAGGGGCCCTGGTGGAGGAGGAGAGGTAACGCTCGCTCAATCCACACAGGAACCGTGATTGATGAGCACGCGAACACCACTCATGAGGATCAATATTTAGTGCTGAAATTTCAAGGGAAGGGTTTAAAAGCTATCTTGACATTAAAGAAACACAATTTCCTCTTTAATGCTATTTCTATTGCCTTCCCCCATTGTTTTGACAAACATAACCCGGCCCAGTTGTTACACACACTCACACACTAATACCATGTCAGGTCGGCCAGTGTGCCTGCAAGCTTTGCTGCTGTCAGCAGAGTTTAGACGTAGTAAATAATTTACACTTGCAAGTTGGCACACTGCTTGCATTTCTTTTCCTAGTGTTGTGTGACAATATAGGCGGTGGCTAATAGTCAAGTCTTTGATTGATCAGCTCACAGCTTTGCAACAGTACATAAACTCACCTTCAAACCCTAAACTCACCTCTTCCAAGGAATGTTTAAGAAGGCGCAAGTTCATAGGACTTGCGTAAGTAAATCCTTTATTTACGTTCTCTCTATGAAATCAAAGGAAATCTGCCTGCATTGCACCATGTGCTAATTTATTTTTGTTTTGTACTAATGAGCAAAATAAAAAGGCTGTCAGGGGTGTGTGTGCTATGGCATTGTAAAGCTTGAAATTATGAGCTATAATTGTAAAAAAATGAAAGAAGTTTTTTATAGGCAAAAATCAGTGAGTCAGCTTTTCTTTGCGCAAAAAAAATCTACATACTTATTTCCATTATTTAAAATGAAATCCACATGTGATTTCTGCTGTTTACATTTGACTTCCAGGGATGCCTGGCTCAGCTCATCATGCTGATGACGAGTGAACAGAAAGTCCTCTTTCTGTTCTCTCTCTTCCCGCCCTCCCTCTCTCTCTGCTGCATGCAGTAGGTGATTTGTTATTTTTCAATTCAGGGAATTGGCCTTCTGCTCCCCACACAAGCAGAGGAGCATTCAAGTGTATTGCTTTACGCTCTGCTCATGTTTAACCACCCCTATGTCATGCAGATGCTGCACATTCTCCTTTTTGCTGTCCTGTCATTGTGCCATTCTAAACAATGTGGGGGTAAAAGCCTGCAAACCTGTTCAATATGAAGCACAATTAAACAGAACGAGAGTACTAAGCTCAACTACACCTGCCATTTTTGGTGGATCTTTTTTTTTAATTCACAATGCAATTTTGTGATTTTTTTTTAATTCTAACAGAACAATGAACAAGGTTGGTGGTCATTGAAATAATTTGGCAAAAGGCTGCCAACAAATTAAATTTCCTGTAGATTTTTAACGGAATTATCTCAATCTTAATTTTAGTGTGAAGTTGAGAAAATCCAGATGTTCCATGTCTATGTTCAATTTAAATCACTATAATGGCAAAACAACTAATAAGTGCACCTAAACTAAAAGAACAAATTTGGCATGTTTTCATATCATATTAGTTGTAAATATGTTGTTTTTCCATTGAAAAGAATCTTGGGGAACACTGCCAACCAAAAATGTTAAAAACGATTCACTATAGCCACCTATATTTACAATAGATTGAAATCAAATCAACACATTAAAACCTATTTTGTAATCTTTAATGATTCTTTTAGGGTAGCTGAGGTAGTTTTGGGAGGGATGACAGCGGCAAGCAATAAATTAGCGGAGAAGAAGAGTGAGTCGCTTTGGTTACAGTAAACTATCTAATGCAGGACAGCCCTGCCTGTCTCAAAATAAAATGACAAGATTTCATACTGATAAACATAAATAATTACGCTTTTGTCATTTTTCGTTGTACACAAAGACCATGAGATCAACCAAAACAATCTTTGTGAGCTACTGGTGGATCTCGATCACCGTATGAGGTGAAATGAAATCATTTTCTATGGTAAACTTGAGGATTGCTCACGACACACTAGTGTGCCACTAGTTGAAAAATGCTGAAATAGGTATGAGTGTCTGTGTGGATGTTTGTCTTGTTGGCAACAAATTATTCAACCCCAACTTATGCAATGAGTTGCTTCTCATTTCTTAAACCATGATTTGAAAAGAAACTCCCTGTGGTTGTGGAAAAGATTTTAGTCTGTTTGAAAAAGGTTAAATTATTGACATGCATCAAGCAGGGAAAACTAGGGAAATTTCAGAAGCTAATAAAAATGAGCTCAGAGCACATTGTTTTAAACTGAAAGAAAAGTAGAATATAAAGGATCTTTCAGAATAAAACATGACCAGAAACCACTTTTGGATGCTGGTGATTGGCAAATACTTAAATATTTGGAAAAATCAAATCAAAGATAGACAACGTTAGAAATCAGGGTTGTATTAAATTGCGAAATTCAGAGCAGTCCTACGTGAAAAATACAGATTATTGCTGCCTCTTGTGCAAGACTTTCTTGATGAAGATTTTTTTTTTAATCTCAGCGGACAACCTTGAATAAATAAAGGTCAAATACAATGAAAAATAAAACTTGATGCTCCCATCATTCGTGCCTAGTTCATACTGCCCAAGTCTGTGAAGGGAGTGTCATGATCTGGATTTCTGTACTTGGATTAGTGTCTAGGTTCAGTTTTAGTATGTGATAAAAGAATAATGAATGATAAGGTTATTCCATGCCTGGATGTTTTCTTCCCTTTTTCAGTTCAATTAAATGTTATTATATAAACCGATGGCACAGCTGAGTTGTCTCAACCCTCACAAAAATCAGCCCTAATATACACAATGGATCATTTCTAAACTAACCAGACCCTGAATATACCTGCTCATAGACCCTCCTTCTTGATGATGAAAAACTAAAAGATTAAAAAGTATGGTGGCATGTCTCCTTCCTGTGGTCAGAGATCCCCTCATGAGGGACATGCAATGTACTTAGGAGTGTTGATTAAGGAGGAGTTAATTTAATCCTATAATTACATATTTGAAGCATGTAGCAGATGGGCTTTACCGTAATGGATAACTGAGGGAACAGGCGAGAGGAGCCAGAGATAAGGTCCAAAGAACAGGAATACAGATGTTCTATCAGGAATCTTGAACAAACCTCACTCCCTCAGAGGGGAGTGCAAGAGAGGGACCACATATGAACGGTCTCATATCAACTAGTGAAATAGAATATTAAATGAAAAGATGACAAAGAATAGTGGAGAGCAAGAGAAGAAAAGTAGATGTAATTAGATGATAGAACCCCCTTTGGCCCTTGGATCCCCTTGAAAATGAGATGTTGCATCTCAAGGGGCATTCTATAAATAAATAAATAAAAACCAGTGCACCATAGTTTATCCAGCTTCTGGCAGCCAACTAGATAATATTTCAATGAATATTCTCTGTCTCTAGCGGGCCTGGTTATAAGTTTGCTCCAAAAATGAATACTTTAAGCCTTAAACTGCCTCCCTCTCATGAACTAGGAGCCTGTTCCATAAAACAGGGTATTGATAACAGAACTTTTAAGAATCCTGAATTCCCTCAAAAAATTTTTATGGCATGGGCTAAATTGTGGAAGTGGAATTCAGCGAGCATGAGATCCTTTTCACATTTTAGTGAAAGTCCAAACTTTTACTTACCGGAGAAGACATTGCAGGATGGTCAGACTAAATCACCAGCAATGCAAAATCATCAAAAAAATTGCAATTATAGGAAAACAAATCTTTTTACTTTGCAGAACCTCATTAAAACGGTATTCCAGTGATTGTGTGTTGTAGTCACAGCTAAATACAACCATGTAAAATATTAAGAGTGTATGACCTTGTTTTTTTTTTTTTTTTGGCCAGGCAGTGTATTGAAGAACCTCAAACGAACAGTTAGAGGAAAACAATTTGTCTTCTGCTTCAGCTTCACACACACAGCACAAATGGATTTATCAGCACACAGCACAGTAAGGAAATTGACAGTTCAGAGTCATGGTTGGAGCTATAGATTCCAGCACAAACACTGGTCCAATAAGGGATCTACGAAGTGAGGTGTAGTGCACTCTGCAACTACACGTGCTTTTCCACCAGCGTATTTGTAGAAAAAGGTGAGTTAGGTATGGTTTTTTTTTTTTTAAAGAAGGAAGGTGACACCAGCTCAGTTTTAAAGGCTTTAAACACGACATATTGTTCTTTTTTGGTCAAACCTGTAACGTATCCTAAAGCACACTGAGTTTCATACTCCCCAACTGTGTGCTTTTATAGACAGAGATTATTTGTGCTTTCCTATCACTCCTGCTAAATTATATGCAATTAAACAGCTGGCACAGAGAAAAAAAGAAGTCACAGTGGATGAACCGTGAAGCCTTGAGCACATGAAGTCATTTGTGCTTTATAATGGTTTAATTTTCAAGTCACTCACACGCACTAGTAATAAATTATGTCTTAAACGGTCTGTAGCAAGCATAGAAGAATTAAAAAGAGAAGGAAATTGTAAATGGAACTAATTTTCTGTACTGGTGAGTGACTGAGGAATATTGGGTCCACATTTGTTTTTGTGAACTCTTCCTGGTGAGACGGGTCATTTATTGCTGCGAGGATGAAGCACCTGCAACTTGCTTTCATGTTGAGGGTACTTTCCTCCCAAGGGATAATACAAGAGAAACTCTAGCCAAGATTTAGAAGGGAGGTGACAGAGGGGAGGAGGAAACAGGAAATTGGAGTGTGGGAAGCAGGAATTGTGTACACGGTTCTAGGTAGAAGTTGCTTCTATACGCCTACCTAATTTTTTTTGGAAAGAACAGAAAGCTTACAGTATCTAACCAAACCGAAACAAAGTTAAGTAACACACAGTTACAATAGTTTTTAAAACACTATTTTTTTATTCATCGTTTATCTGTTCACCTCACCAGCAATTCTGTTGGGTGTTTCTTTAGGTGTACTTATAGCTCAAGACACATCTCCTTTGAGTCTTCTTACTTTGTATTCCATAACACCACAGGTAGACAGAAGATTGTTTAGTTGGTGTTCTTGCAATCTTTTTGCCTTTTCTTTTCAGGGATCGCCATAGCAAGCTCTCCTCCATCTGATCCTGTCTTCTACTTCCTTTTCTCTCATTGAAACCACCATCTTATTCTCTTTTACTATGTCCACAAAACCCTTCTCAGAATTTTGGAAAGGGTGGACAGCGCACTTGATGAAGAAGCAGATATTAAAATAGAGCGGGTTACTATGGCTTCAGTAAACAAACTAGAAAGTGAACTTTCTCGCCAGACAGCCCCGCCTATTTGTTATTAATTGATAGGATTCCATACGAAAAATAAATACTGTAAATAAGCTGAAATATGTAGTTTTTAAACACCATACAATTGACCAAAACTATCCCTATTGGTTGATCACAATCAATTTAATGGACACCTTTGCTCTGGACCAAACAACATGACTGGTCTCAACACAGTTTTGTACACCTTTCCTTTCATTTTGTCTGAAACTCTTCTATCACACATCACACCTGATACTTTTCTCAATCCGTTCCAGCCTGCCCGCACATGCTTCTTTACCTCTTTTTCACACTCTCAATTGCTTTGGACCATTAAAACCAAGTACTCAAAATTCTACACTGTCTGCATAGCTTCTATCTGTAACTTCACTCTTCTACTTTGGTTCCTCTCATTCACACTCATGTGCTCTGTCTTGCTGCAGCTAACCTGTATTACTCTTCTTTACAGGAAAAACCTCCACCTCTCCAGCTTTCCTGCTCTCACTACCATAGTCCATGGAGATCCCTGTCTGAACTTGTCTGTCACCATAGTGACCCTCATAAGACCACGTTTTACTTTAAAATTGTATCTTTTTCAGCATTGGTCATTTTTCTCCAAATGTGGAACCTGTCTGTTTGATCAGACTTGATGTAGTTCCATCATCACAGCAGGTTTTTGCGTTTAACTGGGAAAACATTGTCAAGGGAATGTGGTAACAGTTTCTGCTTTAATCAAGTTTCCTGCCTACAAGCAGATCCACACTTTGCTTGGTACTGTTAGATGAGCTTCATTCAAATAAAGAAGTTCTATTTCCATATTTTTTTAACACATTGCTTCCACCATGCATGAAAAGACTTTAAACTGAATTTGTGAATGTGCAGAATGGATCCTTATTCTTCCCGTAGAGTCATTTCTGGAAGTAGTTCTGAGCAGATGCATTGGTTTCATGACTGAATCATGTCTGTTTGCAATGCAGTGCTGCCTGACGGCATAAATATGATAAGCATTGATTTTCAACCAAGTCCCTTACAAACAGAAATGTCTCTGTCATCCAACCTCTGTAGAAAAACACTGTTCTGAAATTGTTTCAAAGATTGTAGTAGGAAATTCATTCCATTTATCCGTTTTCAGAATGGCTTCATCCAACACTTGGCGATGGGGGTGCTGAAGTCAATCCAGGTAGTAACAGTCAAAGTTAGGGTACACCTTGGACAGGTTAACAGACCCCACACATGCACAGGGAACATGCAAACACATCACAAAAATCTCTGTGCGGCTTGCCCCAGCTGGGGCCTAAACCATCAACCTGTTTGTTAGCAGTGAAACTGCACTACTACTACCCCATTGTGCTGAAACTTTTCAAAAGTTAGAGAAAACTCTCGTTGCCTTTCGTGTGAGCACTGAGATTTAAAAAAATGTAGATAACAAAGAAATATTAAGTTCCGTCATCTTTCACTTATCCGGGACCAGGTTGCGGGGGCAACAGCCTCAGATGGGAAGCCCAGGCTTCTCTCACCCAGCTGGATCCTACAGCTCACCCGGAAGTATCCCGAGTCGTTCCCCAGCCAGCTGTGAGACATTGTCTCTCCGGGGTCTGCCTCTTGGTCTCCTCCCGGTGGGACGTGCCCGAACCACCTCACCCGCGAGGCGCTCGGGGAGCATCCTCACCAGATGCCTCAACCACCCCATCTGGCTTCTCTCGACCTGAAGGAGGAGCAGCTTGACATCGAGCTCCTCCTGGATGGCAGAGCTCCTCACCCGATCTCTGAGTGAGAGCCCAGCCACCCTGCGGAAGAAGCTCATCTCGGCTGCTTGTACCCGCGATCTCATTCTTTCGGTCACCACCCACAGCTGGTGACCATAGGTGAGAGTGGGAGCGTAGATTGACTTGTAAATCGAGAGCTTTGCTTTTCGGCTCAGGTCTTTCTTCACCACATCAGACCGATGCAGTGTCCTAGTTATTGCTGATGCTGCACCGATCCGCCTGTCGATCTTCCGCTCCATCCTTCCCCCACTCGTGAACAAAACCCTGAGATACTTAAACTCCTCCATATGGGGCAGGACCATGTCGTAAATATGAATATTAAATTCATTGATTAATTAACTCATTGTAACTCATTGATTAATTTGACATTATTTGCTTTTTAGAACATACGTTGTAGTGCATGAACATTTAGTGTTGCATCACATATAAATAGATATGGGAAATCATGTGATCAGTGGATGGTGGGATTCTTATTTGTTTTGAATTCATCCATCAATTCTGGTTTTGGTGGAAGCAAAGTTTTTCCAGGCAAGTTAGACAAATGAAAAACAGAAATGCCAGGTGCTCTATTTGTGCTGTTCCATTTTGATAGATTGAGGCGACATTCATTCACTTAGTCTCATATTATAATTAAATCCTCCATGGGGTTTTTGTCGCCCTGCAGGTTGGATTTTAAAAGTCCGGGATTTAACTGATTACTCAGGATGTCAAACTAGGACGTTCAATAATGTGAATAGGTGTTAGAATGAAATATTTGAAACATCTTGCTGAGTTGTCCTCTCACCTGTAATAAGATGGGTTAGGATCTGGCACCCCACTGAACCCACTAAAGGAATTAATATTGCCGAATTTAATTAATATTTAATCTTTTGTTGCCAGTGTAAAACACATATCTAGACTATTTTATTTTTGTCTAAAAGTGATTAAATGCCTAAAAAATTATCAACAGTTAAATTGCCTGCAGAAAAATGATGTTCTTTTTAGATCACATGTATTACGTAGCTTTCATCATCACACTTTGTGATGACTGTATTCTATATTCATCAACTTAATAATTACTTTAAGATTACTTGTGTGACAAGACTGGGTTTTTTTAAAGGGAAAGTTGTTAGAAATCCAAACATGATTGTAGTTTTCTCAATGGACTGAGATGAACTACATACTTGGACCAACTCATGTGCTCGCATGACAAGGTCATCGTTCACTTCAACACTAACTTAGATGATTAGTACGCACCACGTAACAGGGTATGGCTGCTTCACCAACACCATGTTACTCCTCTGTCTGAATGGAGACAGGGTGTCTGATATATTTACCTTGTCAGGGAGAAGAGGGCGGCAACATATTTTACTTTTTTACTCAGGAGGTAGCTTTGTGGAGATCCTAATTATACAGCACAAGACAGGAGGAAGTGTTTGTGTAGACACTGGGGAAATGTTTAGGAAAGGGAAGACACAGATGGCAAGTTTCCCCCAGTTTTTTTCAAATTTAAATCAAAATGGTTTTACTTTTCCCTTTGTGTTCCAAAAGCTTGTGACGTGGCCTGAAGGGGTCACAAAAATCGGATGCATCTTTATTTGCTGAATGTATGGTGGAAATCCTTTAAAGCACATTTGATCAATTATTTAGAAGAGTAGAAGTCTCACACTGGTGTTCTCTAGTAAAATTCTCAAAGGTCCTATATTAAAATGAAGAGTTTAGATCAGTTCTAATAATTTGTGGAAACAGTGCATTTATACAAAACAAATTGTTTTTATTCTTTCTGACAGGTTACAAAGCTCTTCTCAAGTGTCTGTCAGGAAGATTTTGCAGCAGAGAGTTAATTGGCATCATGGGCCCATCTGGGGCTGGGAAATCAACATTGATGAACATCCTGGCTGGGTACAGGTGAGACTGTGACCTGCCTGCATTCTGTGCATGCTCTTTTACCTTTGTCTATGAAGGTAGGTATTTCATTTACTTCCTGTTTTTGGAACACAGGGAAACTGGAATGAAGGGGACAATCCTTGTTAACGGACGGCCAAGAGATCTTAGGACTTTCAGGAAGATGTCTTGCTACATCATGCAAGATGACATGCTGCTGCCACATCTCACTGCAAGAGAGGCCATGATGGTGAGACAATTCCAACATTGTTCAAGCACCAAATCTAAAAACTAAGTAACCTGATAGAACTGTTGATTTTTTAGGTTTCTGCCAATCTGAAGCTGAACGAGAGCATGCAAGTCAAAACAGAACTTGTGAGTCTTTTTTTTCTCAAATTTTGTGTTGCTAATGAGGTGAATATGAGATTTATCACATTTAAGAAATGCCTTATAAAAACCTTTGGTAGTATTTTTGATTATTGTAGATAAAAAAATAGGATGAAATTATTAAAGATAAAAGCTGGATTATTATGTTGACAGATTGAATTGGTCATCAGTCCAAAAACAGAGTTTAGTCAGAGCTTTATACGTATTTTCATATCATGTTAGAAACCAAATTGTAAACCTATGTGTAACAATACAAACCCATGAGCTTTTTTTTGGTTCTCTTTACAAGAAGACAAATTTGCAATTTTGAAAATGTGGTTGATATGAAAAAAAGACATACAAATAAAAGAGAAGACAAGTGAGGAACGAAAAACAGAAAAAATAGATGTTTTGGAGGGTTTTTTTATTGTCAGGACAATTTCACCATTTACTATTTGAGCATGTTTTTATTTGTTTGGCCTGAGAAGTATGTTTCTTGTCATTTTTGTTAGTTTATCTGTTTTATAGAGCAGGGCTGTCTAAAATCAGCTTTCTAGTTCTGCTGTCCTGCAGGTTTCCAATGTCACTCTGTTTTAACAAAACAGGCTCAAATGAAATAGATCCAACTGTGTATTAGACCAGGAGAGCATTTAAAACCTGCAGGATTGTGACCCTTAAGGACTGGAGCAGGACAAGCCTGTTGTAGAGCATTGTGTGCAGTAATTGAGGCTACTTCTTGTCTTACATGCTGTAAAAAGTCATCGGAATCATTCTGTTATTTACATCAACAGAGAGCAAAATGTAAATGCAAATGTTTAACTCTGTAATAAGCTCAGACGGTCTGGTGACTTTTGATTGCTGGATTCACACACATTAAGAGTGTATAAATATACTGTGTAAATGCATACTACATTAATATTCCAGTGATTATTTTGACAATACATATTGGAAAAGAAGCCTTCAGTTTGGTTGAAATGTAAAAGCCATTCAGAAATTGATGGCCACAAAAATAACGAAACCTCAACAATAGCTCAAAAAATAAAAGAAGTCACACCACTTTACTTCCACATTAGATTTTAATTATTAACAAATTTAAGAATGACCACAGTGTTCACGCCATGGGAATATTTATGCCAGCAGTCTCATTCAGTGCAGTATTTTTATGTTAAAAGGATGTGGAAAAAGTTCATTAAAGTGTTTCCGTGTAGAGCTATAAAATTGTTTAGCTTTTAGCTTGTTCAATAATCCTGCAAACTGAAAACATCCTGGCTGTACTGTATGAAGATGCAGTGGATAGCACAGTGGCCTCACAGAAACACTGGCCTTTCTGTGTGGAGTTTGCATGTGCTGTGTATGCGTGGGTTTTCGTGGGTTTTCTCAGAGTACTCTGGTTTCCTCCCACCCTCCAAAGACATGCATGTTAGGTTAATTGGCCGCTACAAAATTGCCCCTAGGAATTAGTGTGAGTGTGGATGGTTGTGTGTTACCCCGCAATAAACTGGGGACCTGTTCAGGATGTACCCTGCCTCTCACGTTGAATCAGCAGGGATAGGCCCCGGCACCCCCTGCGACCATGTTAGTGATAAGCGGATCAGAAGATGAATGATTGAGAACATGCTGACTTCTGTCACCTGTAATTTACTCACTTGGCACTCAAGTAATAAGCGCATAGTATTATGAAGAGTTTAAAAAAAAAAAAAAGACAACATTTGGATTCTGTTGATTGATTTTTGTTTTTTGTTACCAACAACCAGATGGAAACATATCTATCATTTGGGCTTCCTAAAAATGAAACAAGAGTAACTTTACATGTTTATCTTGTCATGGTGAGCAGTGGGTGTCGCAGTGGGTAGCACAGTGGCCTCACAGCAAGAAGGTTGTGGGGACGACGCTTGGAAAACTGGCCTTTCTGTGTAGGGTTTGCATGTTCTCCACGTATCTGTGTGCGTTTTCTCTGGGTACTTTGGTTTCCTTCCATCCTCCAAAAACATGCATGCTCGGTTGATTGGCCACTACTTGATTGCCCCTAGGACTGGATGTGTGTGGCCCGTGACAGACTGGCGACCTGTTTGGGGTGCACCCTCCCCCTAGCCTTGAATCAGCCGGGATGGGCTCCGGCACCCCCTGTAACCTTGAAAGAGACAGACGGTTAAGAAGGTGACTGACTGTTGTCATGGTGTAAAGATATTCTTTACTTTTTCTAAGGTGGATGAGATCCTGACAGCTCTGGGCCTCCAAGAATGTGCTCAGACACGCACTAATGCCCTTTCTGGAGGTCAGTGTAAAAGACTGGCCATCGCCCTGGAATTGGTCAACAACCCACCAGTGATGTTCTTTGATGAACCCACTAGGTAGAAAGTCATTTCTAACTGTTGAAATCTTCTCTTGGTAATAGATTTGTGATCTCTAATTTTAATGTCGTGTGTTTGCGTAGTGGTCTAGACAGCGCCTCGTGCTTCCAGGTCGTTTCCCTCATGAAGTCTCTGGCTCAGGGAGGACGGACAATCATCTGCACCATTCATCAACCCAGTGCCAAGCTCTTTGAGATGTTTGATAAAGTAAGTTGAGTGCTTTTACTGCTGCATGCAGCTATGCAGCTCACCTTCCATTAGCTGCTGTCCAGATGGGACCAGTGAACAATAAGCTGTCATTATTCAGTTTTTACAGCTGATCTAACACAGAAATCAATACGCAACCCTGTTGTTTTGTCATCTATTTTTAAGAGAATGATCACTGTGTAACAAACTATGTTTTTGACGTGGTATTAATGTTCTTTCTCCACCAGCTGTACATCCTCAGTCAGGGTCAGTGCATTTATAAGGGCACAGTCCCTTACCTCATCCCTTATCTAAAGAACCTAGGGCTTCACTGCCCAACATATCACAATCCTGCTGATTTCAGTAAGTCCTTGAGAATGCTTGAAAATGGATGTGCACACCTTTTCACATTGCTTGTATTTTTAATAGTTTGTCATCTCTTTTCCCAGTCATTGAGGTGGCATCAGGAGAATATGGAGACTTGAACCCAGTGCTATTTGAGGCAGTTCAAGGGGGACTGTGCTCAGAGGAAGGCAAAAAGAACTCCACAGACAAAAGCGACTCCTCGTGTCCCTCACAGTGTCACAGCGTAAGTGATATTAGTCTTTGAAGCTCTTTCATGTGTTAAGTTGAAATCAGTTTTTGTTCTAAGCTTGTTTTTGAACAATTTGGGCCGTCGTTCAAAAACTATAGATAAACAAAATTTTATGTTTACAAGAAAAGTAAACACCAGAAAAAGTACAATGCATTCTTTATGAAATAACAAAACAGAGGAAATGCTCATTTGTTTTGCTGTGGGGTGTTGTTGCGGTTCGCTCACAGCAAGAACGTTCCCAGTTTCACAATTCAAAGACATCAAACATTATTCTGGAGGTCGTGGAGATCATTTAGTTCATTTTGTTTTAGCTGTTATTAAAAAGAAGGTCTGAAAAAAATAACATCTAACGTTCATTCATTCGTCTTCTGGACCGCTGAAAGAATCTGTCCGTGAACTTAGCGTTTTTAAAATATAATTGATTGGGTTTTTCCTTCACCTCTACCTTAGAAAAGAACTCCACAAGCGTCAGTGATGCCTTTGCTACTTATGAAAAACGAGAGATGTCACACAACAACTGGACTGATGAAAGTGAAAGACATCTGTGACTGCCCTTGCATTGATCTTTTTTTATTAGCAGATGGTTACGTGTGACAACATGAGCATAGCAATAACTTTTTATTCCATAGCGGTCATTTTGACCCTGAACACAAGATATTCCACTCTGCTGAACAGTAGGTACAGGAAGGTATGGTTTGAACGGATTGCTCAATCAAGTGATAAAAACAAGCAGCAAGCACACAGATGCAAAAACTATCAATATTGTACTTGAACACAGGTTTTGAATGTAACCATCAGGGTTATCGACAACAAATTTTCTTTTCATATAATTTTACTCATTTTTGAATAAACAGACGTATTTGACCCCACCATAAACTAGTTGTGAGATTAGCAAGTTCTTCTCACTTGCCACCCTCCAAATTATGTTGTGGAATTTTTTTTATAAGATGTCACACAAATGAGTAGTGAAAAATAGAATTTATTGAAGTAAAAACAGTTAAATGCTGCAGCATTAGAAGTTCATGCAAACCAAAGTTTTATTGGCAGAAATTCAATGATTTGACCAACCACCCATGTTTTAAGGACCTTCATTGTTAGGATGGGCTTCTGTGTAGCTAGGCTGGATGTCTCATTCTGATAGGTTGGGCTGAACATTATGTATGACAGGCTAATAATTTATCACTGGGCTGAACAAACTTAATATGTTGTTAGCTTGCACCTGCAACCTGGTGGACAGAGGCTGTATTGTCAGGATTCAGTTTGTAAAATGTATCTTTGCTTGTCCTTGAGCGGCTTAGAGTTTGTGTGAACAGGTTGGAAAAGTATCTTCACACCATGGGTGTGAGGTAGATGTCTTGTTTCAGCACATCAGGTTAATTAAAGACACCCATTGTCTCTTTGATGTTTTCAAAGTGAATAATAATCTAAATTAATCTTAATTTTTTTACCACCATCCTCAAATTTTGTTTTTGTCTTCTGAACCATTTATCCCTAATGGAGTTGCAATTGGTGTCAGAGCCTATCTTGGCTAATTTAAGGCAAGAGGCAGAATACACCCCTAGCAGATCGCAAGTCTGTTGCGGGGCCACACACACAGACAAACATCCACACACACTCATTCCTAGGAGCAATTTTGTAGCGGTCAATCAACTTAACATGCATGTTTTTGGAGAGTAGGAGGAAACTGGAGTACCCGGAGAAAACCCACACATACACGAGGAGAACATGCAAACTCCATACAGAAAGGTCAGTGTTTCAAGCCTCACTTCAACACCAGTACTCGAACCTTCAACCTTCTTGCTGTGAGGGCACCGTGCTAATCCCTGCACCGCAGTGCAAACTATCTTCACATTTCTTGGCTAAAACCATTTTTCGCTGGAGCTACTTTATGCTTTTCTGTTTGAAAGACGACTAACTCAACAAACTTCAAACGTAACATGTTGCTTACATGTCTAGAAAAGGTTATTTCAGAACTACTTAAGGACAACTGAGTGCAAACTTAGGTGTGAATGCTTTTTAAGAAATTTCTACTGGAGACATCCAATTATTTTATAGCACAAATTTGTTTGCAGAAAATTATGTAAACCATGTTGAAAAGTACAAAAAAAAAAGCTGTGACAAGTTTTCTTCTAATTCAATAAGACCGAAAGTTGTTTTAGATGCTTTTATTTATTCATTACACCAACTCCAAAATTGTTTACTGAAAAGTAGATTTTTATTCTGTCAAAACATGAGAATCCACAAATGCAAATGAACTTTTCCGAGTCAGTGTGCATATTTTAGAACTGGACGTACTACTCGTTTTGTGGGGGGGTTTGTTTAGCACTTTCTAATATTCTCTCATGATATCACTTCACTGTTTTAGCTTCCCTGTCCTCACAAGCTTCCTATCATTTTTGTTTCTCTCAGCTATATGTTATTTCATATCAGAAAACTAGACGAATCGTATAACGCACATATTTGTGTTGTTAGCTGGAGGTCATCAAAATTTGACTGAACATCTTTGTCCAACCACCAACTCATTACATAGTGATATATTTTAAAAAGTTTGATCAGAAAGATTGTAAAAATAGCTTCTTTAGCTGAAGGCAAGTCTATTTTTTGCTACAGAAAAAGCAATAACAAAGATTTCTAACCAGGAATATTTTTATGTAAATGCATGACATCTTGATGTAGTTTGTGTGAAATTGTTTTTGCCTCCACAGGATACAGGAACTCTCGAAAAGCATAGTTTTGCTACCAGTACATTCACACAGTTCTGTATCCTCTTCAAAAGAACCTTTGTTACAATATGTAGGGACATGGTAAGATATCGTTTGACAAATTATTACTATTTCATTTGGGTCTTTAAATCTGTGGCATTTCAAAACCATGTATTACGTTTGTAATGATGTGTCCTTTTTTTCAAGGTGCTGACCCACCTGAGGGTGATGTCCCATCTGTCTATCGGAGTGCTTATTGGATTGCTTTATCTCAAAATTGGAAACGATGCCAGCAAGGTTTTTAACAACACTGGTTTCCTGTTCTTCTCCATGTTGTTCCTTATGTTTGCTGCACTGATGCCTACAGTTCTAACCTGTAAGTCAACTAATACTGGTTGGATGTGACATTTGTTGTATTGTTGCTAAGGTGAAAATTCTTTCAACTGCCTTCATTTTCATAGTTCCTTTGGAAATGTCTGTGTTTTTGAGGGAACATCTCAACTACTGGTACAGCCTGAAAGCCTATTACTTGGCTAAAACAATGGCTGACATACCATTCCAGGTAATTCAGTGATTTGTTTATCAATGTTGTGCTTAAAAAAAGATGAAAACTGAAAGAAAATCCCTACCACAGGTGATCTGTCCAATCATGTACTGCAGTATAGTTTACTGGATGACCGAACAGCCCCCAGAGGCTGGTCGCTACCTACTCTTTATGGCCTTGTCAACATCCACAGCGTTGGTGGCACAGTCTCTTGGTTTGCTCATTGGTGCAGCCTCCACATCTCTGCAGGTTGGTAGACCTAATTCATTTTTTACAGCTGTCTCAGACTGTATGGACCTGTGAATCAGAGTCTTACATTGTTTAGATTTTGTGGTCATAACTGTGTATTTATCATGACAGCTGAATGTTTGCTGGTCAAATGTTTTACAGGTGGCAACTTTTGTGGGTCCAGTAACAGCCATACCTGTCCTTCTTTTCTCTGGCTTCTTTGTCAATTTTGACACTATTCCAAAATACCTACAATGGAGCTCTTATGTGTCCTATGTGAGGTACAGTTAAATAATTTGAATCCTTTGAAATTGTTTAAATATACAGAAAATCTTTCAAATGACGCCCATGCAAACTTTCTGCTTTTAGGTATGGCTTTGAGGGGGTGATACTCTCTATTTACGGAATGAACAGGTCTGAGTTGCAGTGTCCGGAACATACGTGTAAGTTTCAAAAGCCAGTAGAGGTCCTGGAGTTGTTGGACGTGGCGGATGCAAAACTGTACGTGGACTTCATGGTTCTGGGGGTTTTCTTCTTAGTCCTCAGACTGGCCACCTATTTGGTTCTGCGATACAAAGTTAAGTCAGAGCGTTAAGACCCACAGATGCACCTACTTATGGATTTGGATTCTCATACATGTTCAAGCAGGAAAGGTGAAGAAAGTTGTTTCTCTCTTCACTTCACATACACAGAAAGACACAAGTCATGCGCAAACAATCATCACAAATCTATGCTGCACCATTTTCCAAGCTGTACGATAGAACACAAAGTCAAGGTTTAGCTAGAAAAGCAAAAGTAATAATTTTGACTGCAAAATGTTTCTCCAGCCCAAATCTGTTACAAGGTGATAGTATGACTATTACCTACTTCATCCTGAAACATATTTTCAAAGAAAAGATTGTTGCACCATAAAATTACAAAAACTAACCTAAAGCATGTTTTATTAAAGACAGAAATTTGGATTTGTACTTTTATGGCTAACTTAGGAAAGCATCACATTAGCCAGAGCATCATTGGTCATGACCCTTTGGGTGCGAGATGGTTTGGTGACTCGTATCAATTCAGTGCCTAAAAAGGTAATTCAATTGACTTTATCCTTATAACTGGTATGTAACAAGAAAATATCAAAGGAGCAAGATTTCCAGGTGGATTATAATTTTTTGCCATCATCACACCAGAAACTTTCGATGCTGGGAAACTTTTGCAAGGCTTGTTTTTCTCGTTGGTGACCCTATCAGGTATCTGTACCACAATGCTTAACATACTAACTTGTGTTAATGGAAGATGACCAGAACAAACCGACTGCCAATGGATAACTCTCCACCCTTTCTAGAGTGGGTCATTTTCCAAGGCCTTCTGCCTTACCACTGACAGTGGTAGAACTAAAAATGTGGTTGAAGTGCTTAAACTGTTAAGCAGTGTGTCCATGATTCACCCTGCAACCAGACCCGTGAGTGCTTACTTGTTCCTTAATGTATCATGTTGTTTTCTGCCATCATCAAGGAAGCAAAATGTGAACTGCAACCAACTTGGACTGTTGTCAAAGCAGAAAGAAAAGTGTTTTAGATGATGTGCAATATCTTATTTACGGACAACAAAAAAAACGTATGTTTGTTTATCGGTGTCGCTCTTTTGACACCATTGTTTGAAATGCTTGTTTCCACTTGTTGTATGACTCTTTAGCCACCTCCTCCCATAACTGTGGAAGGACATCTATGTTCTCCCTCCTCTTCCTATGCTTTGTTGATGTCTGACAGATGTGTGTTGTCTAAAACAATGCTAGATACTTGAAATGCTGGCTGGGCGGTATTTGTGCCTCTGATCTAGAATGATTTAAGTTTTCTCTGCTCTATTATTTGCACATACACCATGTGTCTACATACCTACAATATGCTGGTTTTGACACTCTTATGCACACACAGTGACACACTCACAGACATCTAACACACACGCACACACATTCACCTTGGCAATGTTAAAAAAAAAACCTCTCCTAGTCACATGGCAATGCAAATATTTTCCAATAGACTTGCTATGAAATATTTCTTACTCAAACTATGCTACTTAGTAATCCTTATTATAGTGCGTAACATAAAGTGAGTATATAACCAATGATTGTACAGTGAATGTCATGCTGTAACAAATGTACATTTGCAATTTTCAGTCTGTTTATTCTTCCTTATATTTGTTTGAATCAAATTTATGTTAATCATTTGAGGCAAGCGCTGCTTGAAAATATGAAGGAAGAACAGCAACAGAATCATGACATAGTCTTTTCCCCTCATCCAGATGTATGTGTCCCGCTCCTCAAAGGAGTTACAATTTGTTCGCTTCCCATTGAACATTTTTAGAATGTCTGGATCAAAAGTGCGTCACAGAATGTTAAACAAAAGGTGTGAATAAAAAAAATCAGAAAGTGGGAATACAGAAAATACAGTAAATGGGAATCGAGCCAGATGAAATAAAACAATTAACCAAATGTATTAATATGTAGCTCATCGACAACCTCTTTGCAGAGCAGTGAATTTAAAAAGAAGAGATTTGTAAAAGGATGTATTCAGCAGAGAGTGAGAAATGCTGTAGCAGGTTTGTCTCTAAAATAACAGCAATAGTTGACATTGTGATGTTTGTAGTGCAATACTTCTCCCTGCTGTTGCTTGAGTCACTTTATAAGTCTTATCTTCCTGCTGGTTTTATTACGTGCAATAACCATCTGAAGGTGATTTCATCTTGTGAAAAAAAAGAACTGTGAAACTATATATCACAACTATATATCACAACTTTTATGTTGGATTTTCTTCTGTTTAAAGCCACATAAAGTCACCTGGGATTGTATATTTGAAGGAATGCTGATCACTAAACACACTCTAAAAACGTATTTGTTGATCTATTCAGACCCTGACAAGATGAAGACATTTCCAGGTGAAACTATGGGTTCTTAAATTGCTGCGAGAACATCTGTAGTATTTGGTCAGGTTTTTGCCAAAAAAAGAACAACAAATGCAGATGTTCGTTAAGAATATATCAAGTCAGCTAAAAACCTGCAGGTCATGGGTTTAAATGCCAAACAGTAACATTTAGCTGAAGTGGTTAGGAAATAGTCTGCCCTTTAGTACCAAAGAAAACTATAAAACTGCTCTCTTCTTCTGCCCCAAATAGACACGTAAAAATGGTACACTTTTCTCCTTCTCAATAACCCTGTTTCCCAACGTTATCAATAATTTTCTAAGGAGAAAAAAGTGCCTACTTTATTTGACCGGACACCAAAAAAATACACTGAATTGTTTGTTTAATTATAATCATAAATTTGCATCAAATGGGTTTTGGAAGTGATGCAGCAGAGCGCAACATTTTACTCTTCAACACATTTTTCATGTTCATAATTTGACTTTTTCTGTTGGGTTTCTTCTAAACTATCAGTGCACTCTATTATGCATGGTAAATAATGATATGCAGGTTATCCCAGCAGAAAGCTTTTAAACATTGATGGAATTCATTTTTTAACACATATTACTCTTTCTTGTATGGTTTTCTTTGATTTACCATTTACAGTTTATCAGTTTGTAATCTTAAAAACAAAGGGAAAAAAATTGCAAGTTCTGTATATTGAACTCTGTTCTGAAAATTATAATAAAGATTATTTATAACCTTTGTCCTCACTCCTTTGACATAATTTGTTTTTTACACACTAATAAATACGCGTGAATTTAACACAAACTGATTCATTTTCACACTTTTTTATTTTCCCATGGCTAGATACACAAAAATCCATTTCTATCATGATAACATTTCTCTGACCTTATAAAGACATGCTTAAAATAAAATGTAATGTTTTGGACAAGCTTGAGTGTTAAAGTGAGAACTGTGTTGTATAAAAGCTAAATTATTTGCATACTTGATTACACATTTCACAGTTTAACAGCTCCATTGTCTTGGTGACTGTGAAAGCTTTAATTTCAGGAACACACAAAGCAGCACAGTGAGAGGGACTCAAGAGCCTCCCCAAACGAGCCTAATGAGCTCATTCAGTGTGGAGAACCGGCTTAGTCATTACGCACATTGACTGTTCCTGCAAAAGATGACAGTACATTGACAAAAGAATGGCAACAAAGGAAAAATGTATATACTTAGTACTGATTTGTCTCAACAAATAAGTTATTGGCCATGCTTCGTCAATTCAAGAAGAGAACATGTTTACCCAAATTTTAGTTTTGATCCTCTTTTATGTTTTTGTTTGGTATCCCTAACGGAGTCACAGAGGATACTGAAACCCCTGGTTTCTTCCCACCCTCCAAAAATATGCATGTTATGTTGGCCACCATGAAGTTGCCCCAGGCTGCCAACCTGTTCAGGGTGTTTCCTGCCTCTCGCCTGAAATCAGCCGGGATAGGCTCCGGCACCCCTCCAACCACATTAGGTATTTGCGGTTCAGAAGATGAAACAAATTCTCGTACTGTGCCCACGAAAGAGACATTAGATTTTTTCTTAACTAGGTTGTTTGTAGGGCGGCACGGTGGCGCACGGGCTAGCACAGTGGCCTCACAGCAAGAAGGTTGGGGGTTCAAGTCCCAGGTGGGGTTGAAGCTTGTAACACTGGCCTTTCTGTGTGGAGTTTACATGTTCAGTATGTGTGGGTTTCGCCAGTTTCCTCCCACCCTCCAAAGACATACTTGTCAGGTTGATTGGCCACTACCAAGTTGTTGCTTGTGCGTGTGTGGCCCCGCAACAGACCGCTGACCTGTTTGGGGTGTACCCTACCCTCGCCTCGAATCAGTTGGGATGGGCTCCGGCACCCCCTGCAACCCTGTTAGGGATGGACAGTGAAGGAGATGAGTTTGAATGTATATACAGGTGAATATGGACTAGTTTGTGTTATCGGTGGCCGAGTGGTAACAAATAGATTTCTTTGCAGGTTCTGTTTTGCAGGGAGACCACACTCAGGGTAGAGTTAGAAATATGTATTTATTCCAAGACAGCCCTAAACCATACTCCATACCATACTCCTTTCTTGTCCAACACCAACTGACAGTTTCGAATACTGACAGTCAGTTAGTAACGGTTAGCTTTCAACAGTCAAACAGTCAACTATCAATTTTCATAAAACAACAGTTGTTGCTGTCATGGTAACACCTCCCCGCTTAGCCAGAGGATCTACCTCCTGGCAATTGTTCATAAACCGAGTCTCTCAGGAGGTTTCATCTGGCATTGGGAACGTCGGGGATTTCCTGGTCCGTACGGTGGGGGTGATGTAAAGTGCGCCCTTTGGGATGTCACTTCTTCTGGTGATTTCCGTTGTTCCCGGAGTCCTCTGTCCACTGGAGTTTACTCTGGAATGAGTGCTTCTTCACCAGGTTCTAGGTCCTCGGCTGATGCAAACCTTGGACGTAGCTGCTCCCAATGTCGTATACATGTAGAACCATTAGGGTGAACCTGGACTTCGAAGGTACGAGATCCACGTATCTTTATGATGGTGGCCGCGACCCACCGTGGATCTCTGTCTTGCCGTTGTTCGCAGTAGAGAGCGTAGACGGCATCACCAACTCGGTATACTGTAGTCCTTCGTGAAGGCCGAGCAGACTTGGCTGCCTCTTTCATTTGCTTCTGCAGAGCAACACGAGTTGGTCACGGCAGCAGAGTGTCAATTCCTGTGCGAATTTTTGTCTTATGAATGGGAACCGTGTGTAGGATATCATCCAGTGAAATCCCAAGTTGCTTGATTGCAATCCGGACCAGGAGATTTAGCTTGGGCACCGTAGTGCCCAAGCTACGGCACGGTAGTGACCGTGAACTCTAATAGGTCCAGCATACTTTAAGGTCCAGCATACGGCTTGGGCATACGTGTAGTGCCCAAGCCGTAGTGACCGTGAACTCTAATAGGTCCAGCATACTTTAAGGTCCAGCATACGTGTCTTGGCCTGAAATATTCCCTGGACTGGTAACAGGTGCTTGGAAGCAGACTCGAACTTGAGCTTTGACTGCTTCAGCGGTGGTTTCCCAATCTTCCTCCAGTAATCTTCTGTAATGAAGTTACCGAGCGTTGCCGTGTCTAGCTCGAACTTCAGGTGTTTGCCATTCACTAGGATGGTCTTTTCCAGGGTCGCCATGTTGTGTGGTGCCTGGGTGTTGATAGTCCTCACCGTTCGTAGGTGATTTATCTTCTTAATCTGTCTTTTGTATGAGCTGTCAGTCATGGAACGACAAACTTTCTCGATGTGTCCTTTTTTATGGCAGAAGTTGCACATAGCTTCTGAAAAGCGACACTCGGGAGCCCTGTGGTTTGTATTTCCACATCTGTAGCAGCGTTCCTCTTTCTTTCTTTGAGGCTGTTGTTGTAGAACCCCCTTTTTCTCCTTAAAAGGGCCTGCCTGGTGGTTTATTCTATTCACCGGTTGAGGCAGGGTACCATGTACGGTTTCTTTTGCAACCTTAGCTGCATCTTCGTTTGCCTGGGCGACTTCGATGGCTTTTATGAAGGAGAGTTCATCATCCTTCACCTTAAACAGTGCCTTCAGGACTGCTTTGTTGTCCACCGAGCAGATGAACCTCGTACGTAAGGCTTCATCTAGCGGATCCTTTATGGAAGTAAAATCACACGTCGCTGCGTCCTGTCTGATCCTTGTTGCTAGTTCCTGGATGGATTCGCCCGGTCGGCGTTTCATGTCGCTCCAGAATTTATAGCGCTCCCGAACAATAAATAGTTTAGGGTCAAACTGTGCCTTCATGAAGTCCGGAATTTCCTTCATGGTCAGATTGTGGATGTCTCGAGGTGGCGTTTGTTGTTTAGCCAAGTTGGCGAGGAGTTTATAGATAGAAGGTACCTGATTGGTCAAGAAAACCTGAGCCGCACGCTCTGGAGGTACTGTGTTTGCTGCTGTAAACGTGCAAAACCTGTTCCAGTAGTCATTCCAGAGCTCTTTGGTGGAGTCAAATGCTGTGAAACTGGGGGTAGACAGAGACATTGCTGCTGGAGGTCGTTCCGTAGATCTTAGTGCGTTTGCCAGCAGTTCTTGTTGTTCCATGAGTTTTCCTTGAAAGAATTTTTTTTCTTCATGTAAGATTTTTTTCTCTTCATCCCATTGTTTCCTCTGCTCTTTCCTTTCCTCCTCCCATTTTTCTTGTTGCTCCTTGAGTTTTTCTTGTTGTGCTCGCAACCATTCTTGTTGCTCTTTTCTTTCCTCCTCCCATTTTTCTTGTTGTCCTTTCAACAATTCAATCAGCTGAGTGATTTCGCTCATCTTGTGGTCTCCGGTGGTCTTCGGTTTTTACTTTGACGCCAGTAATTTTCCGACCTTTAAAACCAATAACGCCAGTTTCTTACCGGTGTTTCCGACTGCCGACAACGCCAATTTCGGCATAAAACTGGTTGAAGTTTTCTTGAAGTTTCTTACTTTAATGCCGACAACGCCAATTTGTTACCGGTGGCCGAGTGGTAACAAATAGATTTCTTTGCAGGTTCTGTTTTGCAGGGAGACCACACTCAGGGTAGAGTTAAAAATATGTATTTATTCCAAGACAGCCCTAAACCATACTCCTTACCAGGGGTCACCAACACGGTGCCCGCGGGCGCCTTGGTGCCCACGGCGACCCCATCAGGCGCCCGGAGGTCAGTTCTAAAAATAGCACTAATCACAAATTAGCTCTGTCTAAAATTTTATTTAATTGAGTTGCTATTCTTTCTTATGTTCATTTACAGTGATGTAAATTTAAAAACTAATACATAAAAAAGTAATAAAAAAAAATATCACAAAAAAAGTTTAATACATGAACTCTGACGTAGAGTGACGTCGGAGGTCACTCAAATGCGTATGACAAACCAGCTTTACATAGATGAGATTACGTGCACGTTTTTTACCCACAAAACATGGCAGAAAAAAGGAAGAGAACTTATAATTTTCACAGTGAATGGGAGCAAGAATTCTTTTTCACCAGCGTAAAAGAAAACTGCGTTTGTCTCATCTGCGGTGCGACTGTGGCGACGGCTAAGCGGCACAACGTGGAGAGACATTTCAATTCATGTCACAAAAACTACTATGCTAACTACCCACCTGGCAGCGCGGTACGGAAGGAAAAAGTCCGTGAGTTAAAGGCAGCTTTGGCCAAACTGCATTCTTTTTTTACGAGGCCGGTAAAAAACTCTGAAAAAGCAACTGAAGCCTCATTTAGAGACCGCGGTCAAGTGAGCCGCGGTTCACTCCGCCGCGATTCACGTGTGCGCGCCCGTTTAAATGTCTTTTTCACAGGCAAAATAGATAAAACAAAGTTGACTACCTGTGAAAAAGACATTTAGGGCGTGCACGTGAATCGCGGCGGAGTGAACCGCGGCTCACTTGACCGCAGTCCTGCAGAGCTGCAGGGCAAAGGTAAAACTGTTGCTCTGTAAATGCATTTAAAGCCAAGATGAGCATTTTCTCCATGCATTTACAGAGAAAAAAGATGCTGCACTTTCCCTCTGTACAGTCAGTGCTGAAAGACAATGCTTCTGCATCTGAGACTTTTGACAAAGCTGCAGAAAAGTACTCTCAAGTCATAAACAGACTTGGGCAAGAGTTTGAGAACAGGTTTTGTGACTTTGATCAGCTTGAGCCATGTGTGTCATTTATTACCAATCCTTTCATTCAAGTGGATACAACATGCATTGCTGAGAAACTAAGTGCAACATTCAACTTGGATGTTGGACAGGTGGAGATTGAAATTGTAACATTGCAAAATGACCTCCACCTGAAAGCCAACCAGGCCGCATCGAACTTTTGGTGCCTTGCAGACACTGAAAAGTACAGTGTTGTATGCACAGCAGCCATGAAGGTTCCCAGCATGTTTGGTTCAACCTGTCTGTGTGAATCAGACTTTTCTGACATGAACGTCATTAAGAATAAACACAGAACCCGCCTCACTGATGCACATCTGCAAGAGTCACTCAGAGTTGCAGTGTCAACTTACATCCCTGATTACAGTACACTGGTGATGCCAGGCCTCCCACTGACAACGAAACAAATGCCAGATGTTGGTGGCAAAATGTAAGTACCATGGCAAAGATAAATTTTAATACAGTATATTGAAATACTGTTAGAGATGTGTTACTAAGTGTAACAGACGTGAGGATTTGTTTTAATGGCTGCAAATGTAGTGGTGCCCTTTGCATCACTCAGTGCCCTCGAAGTAGCCCTCGGTACCAAAGAAGTTGGTGACCCCTGCTCCATACCATACTCCTTTCTCGTGCAACACCAACTGACAGTTTCGAATACTGACAGTCAGTTTGTAACAGTTAGCTTTCAACAGTCAACTGTCAATTTTCATAATACAACAGTCGTTGCTGTCATGGTAACAGTTTGTACAAGAGCTTTTTTTTTTTAAAGCACCCAATCAGATGCATTTTTTGCATCAATTTGCACATTGAAGGGTAGACCCGGAAGAGGTCGCAAGTCCTCTTTCATAGCGGCCAATCAACCTAACATGCATGTTTTTGGAGAGTGGGAGGAAATCGGAGAAAAAAACCCCACCCACATGCAGGGAGAACATGCAAACTCCACACAGAAAAGCCAGGGATTCAAGTCTCGCACCGGCTCCGGGACTCGAACCCTAACTTTCTTGCTGTGAGGGCACCGTGCTAAACACTGCGCCAGATTTAATTATCTCAATGCTATTTACTTTAGAGTGTATTATATCTTGTTGATTATGCTATTGTTGTCCTATCCCATTCAAACTAATAATAAATACAAAATTGCTGCCTTTTGCACAGGTGAGAAATGTTGGTAGTTTAACCAACAAATTAAAAAATAATTTCGAAAAAAACAAAATTTGATGAAATTGTTTTCTTGTTTTTCTTTTAAAGGATGAACTGCAAAATTATTTGCATTTGGCGCCACCTACCGGTTAGTAGTAGCTTAAATATTCTGTCTTTTTTTTCCACATGTACAGTATCACTAAACAATGTATACAGACCCTACCTCACAGCCCAATCTGACACAAGAACCTTATAATAAATGATACATTCATTCATCTCCTCAAACCGCTTCTTTCCTGAAGAAGTCGTGGGAAGTACCGAAGCCTATTCCGGCTGATTCTAGGCGAGAGGCAGGGTACACCCAAAACAGGGGAGAACATGCAAACTCCACACAAAAAGGCCAATGTTCCAAGCCTCCTCCCCACCCAGGACTCGAACCCCCCAACCTTCTTGCTTCGGGGGCACTGTGCTGCATGCACCACATTGCAACCCATGATAGATTTGGTTATTAATAATAATAATAATACATTTTTATTGTGTGTAATCTGAATTTGCAACCGTAAAAAACAAGACTGAAACAATACAAAATATTATTTAATCCACTATTTAAAAAGCGTCATAACCTGAAAACATATTTAAAAGGAGTGAAATCTATTTTTCTGGTTCTGTTTTCCCACACTCACTCCTCCCTGTTCACATTCCGTTGGCATGTTTACTTTCTGGGTCATCAAGATGTTTAGATAAAAATAGAAAAAATACGTTGCTGCAATTGGCTGATGAGCTCCATACCGCCCCCTAGTGCTGAGGAAATTACATACAGGAAGAGAAACGGTTGACACTCCAGTCTTCATACAACGGTCAGCGCCACTGTCAAGCGAATGATTAGGCCTAAGAATTAAATAAGTAGCGGTTGGTTTTTTTTAACAAAAAGGGAGAATTCCGATAAGTTTTTATTTTGTAATATTTTCTGTTGGTGGATTGTCCTTAATTTTGTTCGGATTGTTTAGGATTGAGGTAACTCATTTCTGAAAATCTCCCCTCTTCGGAGATTTATGATGAAAATGGCGGAGAACTCTTCCTCGGTATGTTGTTAAACTGTTTTTTTGAGTTTACAAACCCTCAAATGATTTGTTTCTAAATGTTGTGAATGCTTGTGTACAGGTTGAGATCGTGGAGGGATGTCGCCTTCCAGTTCTTCGGAAAAACCAAGAACATGAAGATGAATGGCGTAAGCATTGTCCTGTTGTTATGCTAAGCTAATGCTAAGCTAATAGACCGCTTGTCTCAGAGAGATGGAATCAAAACATGCAGATCTATACACACACAAGCTTCAATTATTAATATTATTAGTAGGAAATCCATTCACATATGAACTTTAAACGCTATTAAAATGAACTTTAATTTGATTGCTATTTATTTCGTACTGGTTTTATTGACATTTGAATGCTATTTAAAATAGCATCAAACGAAACTTCTCTCGTTCTAGAAGTTAAACACGATCTAAACACGATTAATTGTTAAAAGTCTGTTTTCATTCTTATCGATCATCACAATCTAATTCAGTGTTTTTAGAACTGCTTAAGTAATACGGATCATTTAATCTCAACATGTTAAATATTGATCTGCGCCAATCATATTGTTAAATTAATCTAAATTTTGGACGAGATCAATCTAAATATCTCGATCGATATCTGATGATCTAGATCTAAGAATGTCTTTCCATTGATTATTGTGTAAATGTATTATTAGTGGCAAAAAACAATGCGATCACAATGTCATGTTAATGTTGTTGTTTCTCATAATGTTATTTTATAACTTTTCAACAACAAACTTATTCTATTGATCAGAATCGGAAGTACTTTATCGAGCCACAAGTGGGAAATTTATTAATTTTTCAGAAATTCAAAGTTGGTCCAGATTTATTTATTGATTCACTTTGCTCTTTGTTTTGATCTGTTTCAAGTTTTATTTTATTGTGGTTTTATTTATTTTGTTATTTATACTTTATTTATTTTATTGTTATTTGTACTTTATTTTAGGTTACTGTACAGCGACTTTGGGTATCTTGAAAGGCGCTTTTAGATGAAATGTATTATTACTAATAATAAATGTGTGTGTCTTGGCAATAATAAATATATACAAAAATAAGGAATAATGAAAAAATATATTGTGATCAAACACTGTTTTATTGCTGTTGATATTTTCATTGCTACAATTTCCAAAATTAATTATATGTTTTGTTGTATGATTATCACAAATTTTCAACTAGTTTTTATTTAATTGAATTTTACTCATTTTCTGTGTGGAGTTTGCATGTTCTACCCATGTTTCCTCCGGTTTCCTCCCACCCTCCAAAAACATGTGTTTTAGTTTAATTGGTCACTATGAAATTGTCCCTAGGAATGTGTGTGTGTGTGTGTGTGTGTGTGTGTGTGTGTGTGTTTGTGTGTGGCTCTGCGACAGACTGGTGTCTTGTTCAGGGTGTACCCTGTCTCACTCGTTACAATCAGCTACAATCAGCTGGCACACCCTCGTTAGGGATAAGCTGTTCAGTAGATGAAATTGATGATGAATACCCTCTTTTTATGTCTTTATTTCTCACTTTTCTACAGCCTTGGCCGAGATTTTAAGTTTAAAAGAAGTCTCTGGGAAAAAACTCTTCTATGTACACTATATTGACTGTAAGTACAGATTTAATTCAGTTTCAAATTAAAATCATATTTATCTCCATAAACTTTTGGGAATTTTTATTGTGCCCACTTTGTTGTCATTTATTTTAAACTGATCTGAAAAGTAAACATGATTAGTATTTAGTTTGTGGGGGGGAAAAAAAAGAAATTTGAGTCTTGCAATGATATCACAGAAATACTTTGTTTTTTCACCTTTGTGTTACTGTTTTTATTAAGTTAACAAGCGGCTGGACGAATGGGTTTCACCGGATCGGCTGGACATGAAAAAGTTACAATTTCCTCGGAAAGAAGTCAAAACCCCAACCAAGAATGGTCTTTCAGGTTCTCGTCCTAGTTCACCCGAGAGAGAAGTTGTAAGTATTTGCTTTTGCAAATTATCTCAAGAGCTTCAAAAAATGTACATGCTTTAGCAATTATTTTCTTGTTTCATTTTTTTTAAGTTGAGTGCTAAATTAGCATTTTGATAAGAAGTGTTAGATTACAAGGTCATATTTTTAACAGCTTTGTTCCAATTTGTTTTTTGTTTCTTTTTCAAAGAAGCAAACTGCTTTAAATTTTGCAACTGTAAACTTTTATGTGCTGAACTTCTTGGAAGTGTTTATCAGCAGAAGCTTTGTGTGATGTCAGCTTCTTTCTTTTTTTTTTTTTTTTGCAAAACTCTTGAGCTTTGCTGAGTGACAAAATGCAAATTTGCTCTAGTCTACTTAGCTGGTATCGGTGGGAAATTAGTACCTTATTAAATTACCGTATTTTCCGCACTATAAGGTGCACCTAAAAACCTTAAATTTTCTCTAAAGTCCACGGTGCGCCTTTTAACCTGGAGCGCCTTATATATGGATTAATATTGAGCTACAACAGGTGTCGCAACTGCGGCAAGCAGCCGCCGACTCCATTACCCTGTAGAAGAAGTAGTGCGCGGTGCATGCTGGGATACATGAAAGGGCGTCTCATTTTCATTTGTGTGTTTGTGTAAAGACACGGAAATGGCTTCTATCAAGAGACACTGTTACACCGCAGAGTTTAAACTCAAGGCGATCGGTCACGCAGTAGAACACGGGAATAGAGCCGCAGGTAGTGGTGAGATCGGGCCTAAAAAATCCAGCCCGACCCAAGCCTGCGGATAAAATTAAAACCGCGGGCCTGCGGGCTCGCGGTAAAAAATTACATTATATATAAAAATTTATAAATTGGAACATTTTCAAGAACACGCCTTTTTAATTAAAAAAAAATCACACTATCAGACCCCTAACACACTTGTCTGTGATGGCCTGCTTAGCACGAAGAGGAGGGACGGTCTTTAAAACAAATGATAAAATAGCGATCATCACTTTTACCAGTCCAGCTGTTTAAATGCCTCTTCAGCGTCAAGGTGTCAGTCTTTTTGGTGTCGTATGAAAGCAATTTAGTTTATCCTTAACTTCTTACTCCTTCATATCGGGGATACCAGTTCAAAATAAATAAAATAAAGACGTGCGCAGGGGAGGATTACCAAATTAAGAGGAGGCGTTCACGTGCGCAGAGCATGAGCTGACTCTGCAGATCCTGTTTAGTAGTTAAACATTACTTCTCTGTTTTATCCAAATTATTAATTTTATAACAAGTATTCCTTAGTTTAGTACCCACACATCGTTTTAGTTTATATTTTATAAACATATATTTATTAAAAAAAAAAAAAGTCAGCGACAGAGAAGCCTGACGAACGTAATGATTGACATTTTTAGACCCGACCCGAACTTTGGGTCGAGCTTAAGATCTTACCTCTGGCCGCAGCGACAGAGTTTAACATCAATGAATCAATGGTGAGGAAATGGAGGAAGCAAGAGGATGCGCTGCGCCAAGTAAACAAGACTAAACAGAGTTTCCGTGGGAACAAAGCGAGATGGCCACAGTTAGAGGACAAAGTTGAACAGCCTTTACTGTAGCGCCTTATAATGCGGTGCGCCTTATATATGAAAATTTTTTTAAAAATAGTCATTCATTGAAGGTGCGCCTTGTAATGCGGTGCGCCTTATAGGGCGGAAAATACGGTAATGACTTTTATTCTGTGCAGCCTATGTATGTTATTTCTTCATGCGAATAAGCACAATTTCACTGCGACAAATAATATTTGCTAAATAGCTTTGGGTTGTCTTTTTTCAATGTTTCTGTTCCGTCGTCCGTCTCAGACGGGAAGCCCAGGCTTCTGCCATTCTGGCTGCATCCTCCAGCTCACCAGGGAGGATCCAGAGGTCTTCCCTAGCCAGCCGTGAGACATAGTCTCTCCAGCAGGTTCTGGGTCTGGCTCTGGTGTCCTCCCACTGGGACTTGCCCGAAACCTGACCAGCGAGGCTTTTGGGAGGCATCCTAACCAGATGCCCTAACCACCCCATCTGGCTGCTATTGACCCAATAAAAGACAAACTTTTTAAAAATGTTTATCATATATTTTACTACCAGTAAAATGAAACAATTGTGCTTAATGTAAGTTTGGATAGCACCCGGAAATCTGCAAGCACAATTTAAAAATGCTTCAAGTTATTTATACGCAAGGTATTTTTAGATCTCAGAATTGTATTTTGTTACACTTGTGCACTTTTTTCTAGTTTTAGTGATGTGGAGTTGCCATTGCAGTGTTTGAATCACCAATTTTAAAAAGCTAAAGAATAATCTCTAAAATGGACGGGAGAAAATTGTAGCATTTTAGTAAATGTAAAAGCAAAACAATCACTGGAAAAAAGAAAAAGGGAATACATCACATTTTTGAAGTAAAGTTTTTGCATCCTGCTGTCAAGTCAATATCTGACTTTAACGTGTGTTTGCTTTTTGAGGTGATTGAACGAACCGAGAACAATACTGACGCAAAAAAACAGGTAATTTCATGTAAAATCAGAGTATGTTGGATTATGCAGTATTATCTCATTTGAAAATTATTTGGGAGAAAAAACGGTCTAGCCTCAGTGTTCATATATGTCTTTGGTTTCTTAAAAACAAAAAAAAGCTTTGAATATTTGCACACTCAATCCTTTGTTTTTGGGGTTTTAATACACTTGCCATATTTTTATGTGGTATCTATTTAAAATCAAGTTTGAGGCTGTTCACAAAAATTTGAGTTATAAATTGAGGATTAAGATGACTGTAAGTTAATCCTCTTCCTTCTCTTCCTTTATGTTCAATTCAGAGGAAGAGTCTAGATCTCAACCATCAAAGTGCCACAGCTGCATCCAGAGGCAAAACTCTCCCAACTCCGGTACAAGTTAAATTTACCCATTCTAGAGATGATTGAGACCTTTTTAAACCTGGTATTACCAAGACAAAGGCATGGCAAGTTTATTTGTAGCAACATTCATAAAAAGGCAGTTCAAAGCCATTTACAAGACAGAAAAAATGCATTAAAATCACAAAAAATAGAATGAAAATTAAAATAAATAAAGTGATTAATCTTCAGTGAAATGAACGATTAAACAGAACTGTTTTCTGCCTAGATTTAAACATTGCGACATTAGAGGCCTGTCTCACAACCTCAGGAAGTTTGTTCTTCATGTTTAGTCCTTACTCTAGACACCAGCAGGAGGCCTGTGTTCTGATGAGATCCGGTCCTCAGAGTTCTGGATGGTTCATAAGACACTAAGATTTCACACTTAAACACAAGCAGAGCAGCTTTAAAGTCTATTCTCTGAGCCACAGGGCTGATGGGGACCATGTGTTTCATCCTTACTTTGTTGTGAATTATTTATTGCTTACATATTTTCAATATTAAGGTCAGGAAACATAAAATTGTATTTTTGATAAATGAGTTATTATACGTTACAGTTATTTGTAGTGTCATAAAAACTTTAATCTATTAGAGGTTCAACAGATTAAAAAAAAGACCTCACGGAACATATCGGTCCTTAAATGAAATATTAGATGATCATAAGAAAAGTGACATCCCCTCCGTGCTTCATCTAGTGTAGTTCATTTTAACTTAGTATCACATTATAACAAGAAATTACGATAATACGTTTGACAGTATACAAATAACAAGCTTAAAATATTTTTTTAGGGATCGCGGAAAAAAATACTTGTGAAGCAAAGTGTCTTGCCCTCTATAATCGTGCAGAATATTTACTTTTATAGTTAGATTATATTTATTAAGTTTTTCCGTCTTTTATTTTGAAGGCCTAACTAGAAACAGGAAGTTACGACAAGAAGTCGGCCGTTTGTTTTGTTTTGAAGTTAGTACGTGAGCTTCAGTTAGTACATGAGCTTCAGCTAGTACATGAGCACAAGTCGATCCACTGCCATCCTTTTCTAATCCTTTTTGACATCACAGTCTTTTTACTCTGTTCTGAAGACATCTTTTTTGTAGTCATTAAAATGGAGCTTGGACGCTACATCCTGACTTTGCGCATCTTTTTCAGAAGGAGTTAGGCTTACTGCTGAATTTGTGTTAGAAACACACAAACGAGAGCAGGAAAGTAAAAAGACTTTAACAGTCAAAAGACTTTAGAAGTAAAAAGACTTTAACAGTCAAAAGACTTTAGAAGTAAAAAGACTTTAACAGTCAAAAGACTTTAGAAGTAAAAAGACTGTTACAGTAAGAAGACTTGAAGAATAACAAGACTTGAAGAATAACAAGACTTGAAGAATAACAAGACTTGAAGAATAACAAGACTTGAAGAATAACAAGACATGAAGAATAACAAGACTTGAAAAATAACAAAATGTCGCGCAACGTCTCGGATAAGTAACAAGACGTTACTCAACCGGATAGCAAAAATAGGACAGCACGGCACATAATCAAACATGGATGAAGTAAATCAGGAATGCACTCCGGAGCCTACTCAGTGTTCTAGACCCAACAATAACTCCCAAGATGGCGGGTCAGTGAAGACTTTCAGAAGTTCCCATTCCAATCGTTCATCTGTGAGCGCCGCAGCAGCTAAAGCCAGAGCAGATGCTGAAGCCGCCCACGCTCGTCTAGCATTCGCTAAAAAAGAAAAATCCATAAAAGCTGAAAAAGCCAAATTGGTAGCCGATCTCGAGGCCGATCTGGAAGCCTTACAATATGAAAGAGAGGCTGCAGCCGCTAACGCCAAAGCAGAAGCACTGGAAGCAGCAGCAGATCTAGAGGACAGAGAAACCCATAGCAGGAGAAGCTCCCCTGTTTCAGCCCAAAATACACATGAAACGTGTAAGCCATTACGTCGAACAACAAAATGTTCACCTTGACGACAGGCCTGCTCCAGTCGATATTCAAAGGACACCCCAGAGCAAGTTGTTGAGCCCCAGTACAACTCCCCAACGCCATTCATCTTCAGAGCAAAGGACTATGTTGTGATAGATTCCTGGTCAGCATCATCTCAAAGTCCACAAAGGACAGTACCCTCTCACTCCCACCAGATGGCGCCCAACTATACTCTGTCTCTATCCTCTGTCTCCACAACAGCACACTCAAAACCCCACTCAAAGCAGTGTAAAGACAGAGTTTAAACCCAAGTCAAGTTTTCCAAACTACGCGGACACATCTCACACACGTAGTGCAGAATCTTCAGTAATGATGGGTATGGCAAAATATTTAGCACGTAAAGAACTCGTACGTACTGGCCTATCACATTTTGATGACCGCCCCGAAACATATAAGGCGTGGAAGTCCTCGTTTTTTAACACAATCAGAGACGTGGATCTGTCTGCGAGTGAACAGTTGAATTTGCTCTCGAAGTGGCTGGGAAAAGAATCAGGTGAACACGTCAAACGTCTGAGAGCGGTCAATATAGCCAATCCGGCCGCCGCATTACAAACAGCGTGGGAAAGGCTCGATGATTGCTACGGTGCCCCAGAAGTCATCGAGAGTGCTCTCTTCTCAAAGCTTGATAATTTTCCAAAGATCTCTAATAAAGAAAACTACAAGTTGAGAGAGCTCGGAGATCTACTAAACAAGGTGCTCGCAGCTAAAGAAGATGGATACTTGTCAGGCTTGTCATATTTGGATACCGCACGTGGCATAAAGCCAATTGTGGAGAAGTTGCCATACAGCCTACAGGAAAAGTGGCTCAACCAGGGATCTAAATACAAAGAAACTTATGAAGTCAGTTATCCACCATTCTCGTATTTCACCTCTTTCGTCTGCTACCAAGCTAAAACAAGGAACGATCCCAGCTTTTCATATTCTGGAAACAGCGTTCGTTCAGAACAAGTTATGCAAAGACGCGTCAATCCAAGAAATACAATTGCAGTGTATAAGACCAAGGTAACAAACGACGAAAGTCCAACGGAAGTGCCTTCTAAAGACGATTTAGTCAAGCAGTGCCCTATCCACAAGAAGCCCCACCCCCTAAAGAAATGTCGAGGATTCAGACTTAAGACTCTCGAAGACAGGAAAGCTTATCTAAAAGAACAAGGCATCTGCTTCAAATGTTGTTCATCTTCTTCTCATCTCGCCCGGGATTGCAAGGTTGCGGTGAAATGTGATGAGTGCGACAGTGAAAGTCACATATCGACCCTTCACCCTGGTCCACCTAAATGGGCGAACAAAGGATCAAACCCCCCACAAGATAACGGCGGGGAGCAAGAAAAAGAGGCAAATTCAGTAGTCAGTCCTCTCTGTACCGAGGTTTGCGGAGACTCTCTGAAGTCAAAATCTTGCGCAAAGATTTGTCTTGTCAAGGTTTACCCAAAGAACCACCCACATGAAGCTGTGAAAATGTATGCAATGCTCGACGATCAGAGCAACAAGTCTCTAGCCAGGTCGCAGTTTTTTGATATTTTCAAAATCAAAGCCATCACTTATCCTTACACTCTGAAAACGTGTGCTGGACTGACCACAACATCTGGCAGGAGAGCAACTGGATTTCAGATTGAAGCAATTAAAGGTGGAATAAGCCTTTCACTCCCAGAACTGATTGAATGTGAGGACTTACCGGACAATCGTGAGGAAATGCCAACACCTGAGGCTGCCTTCCACCACCCCCATCTCAAGGATCTTGCCATAGAAATCCCACCTCTAGACAATGATGCTCAGATCCTTCTACTTCTGGGTCGTGACATTCTTCGTGCACATAAAGTGAGACAACAGATAAATGGCCCTAGAGATACACCATTTGCTCGTAGACTTGACCTTGGATGGGTGTTGGTTGATGTGTGTTTGGGAAAAGTCCATAAGCCCTCATTCCACAGCTACAAAACAAACATACTGGAAGATGGCAGACCAACTCTTTTTCAGCCATGCACAAGTCACGTCCATCTTAACCAAGTAATCAGTCCAAGCCGAACAAACGGACTCAGAAACGGTCGCCGGCACATGGACGTTGACTCCCTCGGGCTCACTGTTTTTACTAGAACTACAAATGATGAGAAACGTGCCTTCTCTGTAGAGGACGAACAGTTTATCAAAGACATGGATGTCAGACCGCAAGTGACAAGTTGCGTTACCAGCCACAATGATAAGTCGCTCAATCTGGAGAGATTCAAAATATTCTCAACTTGGAAGTCATTGCAAAGAGCAGTTGCAAACCTCATCCATGTAGCTCGTTGTTTCAAGTCAACAAACAAAAATGTTGTAGATTGTATTGGCTGGCATCAGTGTAGTAAACCTCGCACAGCGGACGAGCTATCTCAAGCAACTTCAGCAATTCTTCTTGCTGTACAAAAGGACTGCTTTAATGAAGAGTTCACTGCCCTCTCAAAAGGAGTTGACGTAAACCAGAAAAGTCCACTGTCAAAACTCAATCCAGTCATTGGATCAAATGGATTGTTGAGAATCGGAGGCCGGTTGAAGCAAGCTGATCTCTGCGATCAGGAGAAACATCCAGTTGTTTTGCCAGGCAAACACCACATCTCCACTCTGCTCATAAGCTACTACCATGACAAAGTGGAACATCAAGGCCGTACCTTTACAGAAGGCGCAGTACGAGCCGCCGGCTTCTGGTTGATCAGTAGCAAAAGACGTATAAGTAGCATTCTTCATGGATGTGTTACCTGTCGAAAGCTCCGTGGGAAAAGAGAGAACCAAAAAATGTCAGACCTCCCTCAAGAGCGGCTGAGCACTTCATCTCCCTTCACATACACTGGTGTGGACGTCTTCGGACACTGGCTTGTGACAGCCAGACGGACAAGAGGAGGGGTTGTACAAAACAAGCGCTGGGCCGTTCTTTTCACATGCTTGAGTACACGTGCTGTCCACATAGAGGTAATAGAGTCGATGGACACGTCGTCTTTCATTAACGCCTTGAGGAGATTCTTTGCTATCCGTGGCCCCTCTGAACAGCTTCACTCAGACTGTGGAACCAACTTTGTCAGCGCTTGTAGAGAGTTGGAGTTTCACAAAGTGCTGAAGGGATCAGACGTTCAGAAGTACACAAACGATCAAGAATGTTCATGGCACTTCAACCCACCACACTCCTCACATATGGGTGGTGCATGGGAACGCATGATCGGAGTCGCAAGGAGAATCTTAGATTCGATGCTCATGCGAGTTCACTCGTCGGGCTTGTCCAATGAAGTCCTGTGCACTCTCATGGCAGAAGTGACAGCCATCATCAATTCCAGACCCTTGGTTTCTGTATCTTCTGATCCAGAGGTTCCTCAAATACTTACCCCTGCGATGCTTCTCACCCGGAAACAGCGCGTTCCACCTCCATCTGGGAAATTCACCGACAAAGACTTGTTCAAGCAACATTGGCGTCAAGTACAAAGGCTTGCAGACCAATTCTGGAGTCGTTGGAAACGCGAATATCTGCACACACTGCAAGTACGTCATAAATGACAGGCGTCAAGTCCCAACATCGAAGAAGGTGACTTCGTTTTACTGAAAGACACTCAGACATGCCGCAATGACTGGCCCATGGCTCTTGTGACTAAAACCTTTCCAGGACGCGATGGAAAGGTCCGAAAAATCGAGATTAAAATGACCAAAGAGGGATCTACAAAGACATTCCTTCGGCCCGTCACAGAGGTCATTCTTCTTCTGAAATCGAAGGACTGAATGTTTAGTTCATGTTTTAGGTTTACAGTGTATGGCATCTTTACAGACACCAGGCGGGGAGTGTCTTGCCCTCTATAATCGTGCAGAATATTTACTTTTATAGTTAGATTATATTTATTACGTTTTTCCGTCTTTTATTTTGAAGGCCTAACTAGAAACAGGAAGTTACGACAAGAAGTTGGCCGTTTGTTTTGTTTTGAAGTTAGTACGTGAGCTTCAGTCAGTACGTGAGCTTCAGTCAGTACGTGAGCTTCAGTTAGTACATGAGCTTCAGCTAGTACATGAGCACAAGTCGATCCACTGCCATCCGTCTATTTTTGGCATCCGTCTACCTTTTCTAATCCTTTTTGACATCACAGTCTTTTTACTCTGTTCTGAAAACATCTTTTTTGTAGTCATTAAAATGGAGCTTGGACGCTACATCCTGACTCTGCGCATGTTTTTCAGAAGGAGTTAGGCTTACTGCTGAATTTGTGTTAGAAACACACAAACGAGAGCAGGAAACAAAGTATTTTGTTCGTCGCACTTTAAAGGTGTATGTTGTCATTGCTAAAAAAATTCTTTTAAAAAGTAAAATAAATAAAATTAAAAATGGTTGGAAAGTAGCGAAATCTAAACAATCACTGGCAAAATCGCATCGCATTTTTGAAGTAAAATTTTGCATTCTGCTGTCAAATCAATTTGTGACTTTAACATGTGTTTGCTTTTTGAGGTGATTGAGAGGACAGAGAGCAATACTGATCCATCTTTACTGAAGAAACAGGTAATCTCATATAAAATCAGAGTATGTTGGATTATGCAGTACGATCTCATTTGAAAAGGATTTCGGAAAAAAAAAACGTTCTAGCCTCAGTGTTTAGATATGTCTTTGGTTTCTTAAAAAAAATTAAAGCAAAAACTTTTGTATATTTGCGTGGCCGCATGGCAAACTAACAATCAGTCAAAAACTTTCCAATCAACTAAAAAAAAATCTACTTTAAGCATTTAGATTTTTTAAAAAAGAACCATTAGCTAGCTATTCTGTGGCATTTTGTGTTTTTATAGAAGAAAAATTGAGCTTAATCACAAGTGGCACAGTGAGGAGAAACTCCAAAAAACCCAACAGTAAGAGGCAAAAAAAGAAGAAGAAACCTCATGGTGACCCACACGAAAGACAGATCCCTCCCCCCAGACGAGCTGCTAATCAATCTATGACTGTTAATTAAATATTAGCTTATTCTCCTCGAAGGCTATATATTTGAAGAAATCAGTGGATGGGCTTCATCCAGATGGAAATGGGATGGTGGATCAAGCCCAGAAAGAGTTGTTGGCCATGTGATTTTTTTTATTTGAGACATGTTAGGTGGAATAAACAGAAATGCTAGCTTGTGGGATAAACGGTTACTAGGTCAACTCATCTATGGACATTACATCTCAATACCAGGTTTAAATGGGAAGTGATTAGCATCATCTTAATTGAAAAAGATTACCAGAGATTAGAAGGAACATAAAAATGACTAAATTCCATTTGGTCTGCTGTGGCTTTTAATTGGCACAGTTTTTATTTCTGTCAATACACTGAAAATTCATTATGCAATTCGGATCTCTTTAAAAACAATTGAGGAAACATGAATGTAGGTCCCTGGCCAAGTTGGGATTGAGTTGAAGTGTTGATAATTAAGCTTTTTCTGTCTAGTAACTAACTTTGTTTGATTTCATTTCAAGCTGAAGACTAACGATACATGTTTATCACTGAAGAGGAAGATAGAACCCACTCCCATGGCAACTCAGGTGTCCCCGACATTGCCTGTGGCCTCTTTGCCAAGCTCCACGGAAACTCCTCAGGCGGTAGTTTTTCCAGCAGCCAGAGAACCGACCGTGTTCACCACCAGAGAAGACAATGACCCACTCCCTCCAATTATCACAGTAGATCTCTTTATTCTACATTTGTGTGTTTTATTGTTTCATTTTTTAAAAAATCTATTTGGAAAGGTGAAACTTTAAATGTCTTTCTAACAGAATGGCACAGTGCGACGGCTTCTTTCCTCGCCTCAACCTCAACCCCAACCCGGACGGAAAAGAAAATCAAACTGCGGATCACCGGAAGAGGTATGTTACCAATATTTTGTTTTTTCATTTAGACATGGGTTTTGTTTTCTTTTTTTAAACTATATTTTGATATTTTTCATTTTTTTCCATTGTGTCAGAAATCTCAGAATATTTTGACAAATTTAATACGTTTATATAAATCCAAAGCATAAAAATAAATCAATGAATTAAAACTATGGTTTATTTTGTTGGTTTCCCCCCCCCCCCAAAATTTTATCTAACTAAACCCTTCTTTTTCTCAAGACTCAAAAGTTTGTATTTTTCTCTTAAGAACAGCCTTGAGCGTCTTATCTCTGGTTTTTCCCAAGTTGTTTGGCCGAGCGAAAACAAAATATCTTTTGAGCCTTGTTGTAGATTTAGTTTGAAAGTTTTACATAGTGTTGCCTTGTCTTGCTTAAAGTATCAATTTTATTGATACTTTGGGAAAACAAGATGAGCCTCAATTCTGCAGCAAACTTTAGTAGTTTTCTATTCAAATTTTGAGCATTTTCTTTTTTTCAAAACTGATAAAAACCAGTTTAATTGGAATGTTGCCAATCGGCTTTAAAAAATGTACAATGGTCTTAACTTTTAGATCTATCTATTTTCTACATTTTCAAAAATATTCTTGTCCTGAAAGACTTAGTTGAAAGAATAAATGAAGACGAGTCCCTTTCTGGGGGAAAAAAAATCCCAAATCAACTCCAGCTAATAATAAAAAAAAAAAAAACTTTTGTCTTTCTTTCTGATTTCTTCAATCACAATGTTTTATGTTTTAAAAATGGCTACGGCTGAGCTTCCCAAAATTATATGAATTTTCTCATCATCCAGAAAAACTACTCTCTGTTGCCAGAATAACCAACATTAAATTCTTTAAATTCTGTTTAAGTGTACACTTGTGCTGGATTTTTTCTGTTTTACAACAGTATGCAGATGTTTTCAGGTGTTCTTTGCTCTTTTAAAGGTCTTGTTTTTGTCTCTTTTTTTTTTCTTTTCTTTTTTTTATAATAGATGGTAAAAGCTATTCCATACAAAAAGCCTGAAAGTGACAGCATCTTTCTTCCACAGCCACTAGAGGTAGATTTCATTCCCTCTTTTTTTGTGTTATTTGTTGATTGTTACTGTAAATACAACTGGAATAACTCTTGTATCCTTCACCACCAGGACTCCCAGGACAGTTCCGATGGCATCCCGACTGCTCCTCGAATGACAGGAAGTCTGGTTTCAGACCGCAGTCATGATGATATTATTACACGGATGAAAAATATTGAGTGCATAGAGTTAGGGAGGCACCGACTGAAGCCTTGGTATTTCTCCCCGTATCCACAAGAGCTAACGACATTGCCAATTTTATACCTCTGCGAATTCTGTCTAAAATACTTGAAAAGTCTCAAGTGTCTCCAAAGACATTTGGTAAGATTTTTTAAAAAAAATACATTTAAAAACATTTAAAAGCTCAACATTTTTGTTACCATAAGCTGATGTGCTACAGATGAATTTTGTTGGCAGTAGAAGAGCAGTTTTCAGGCAGTACGGTGCCAGGTTTGGCAGGTTTAATGTTATGTTCTTTTTAATAATATTCTCCTTAAGCTGGCATCTTTGAGTTCAGGATAATAACTTTGTTCAAAGGAGGTATTCTGAGGCTAAACTAGCTTCAAGCTAACACTACCACCAGAAAGGGATTACATGATGAACACAGCGGACAGCTTGTCAACATTGACCTGAAACATGCAATAAAAAACTATTTCGGATAAAGCAAAAAGTAAATAGTCTTAAGGACCATATTTTTCACAAAATAGACTACACTTCAAAGCCTTTAATTTTCTCAAAAACTGACAGTACGCTTTATAATCCGATGTGCCTTATACATGGATTGATAGTGGTTAGTCATGGCTACAGCACAAGTCAGGAGGCGTTGCCAAATTAACAGCGGTTAAAAACCCCGGTAAAGGTATTGTTGGAATTCTAGTCACATGCCGCTTGTGTGTGTATGTCTATTAAAACCCCAAAATTGCATCCTTCAAGAGGCATGCTTACAACGCAGAGTTCAAACTCGTGGCTATCAGTCATGCTGCAGAACATGGGAACAGAGCAGTGGGGAAATGTTGGCTGAGTGTTGTTTGCATTCACTTTTATGCAGTTCCATCTAGTGGATGCATAACGCAACCCCAACCACTACAGTAGCTTCTATTCTAAAGCACCCTTAAACCCAGTACAGCCCCACATACAAAAAAGATGTAAAATAAGCCATTCATTGGCCTGTCACAAACCAATGTGCCTGATAGTGCGGAAAACACCGTACTAAAATAAATTGCTTTTGTGCCATTTTTTTTTATTGGATGTTGACAGATGTTGCCTCGTTTTGTCAAGAAAGAGTAGTTTTTAAGATAGGCTTTTCAAAAGGGGTTGAACTGAATAAAAAAATCCAAGTAGCATGGGACAGTACAGGTGTTTACCTCTGTAGTAAACTCATGACCAAACAGGCTGGTGAAGATAGATGGATCATCCATTATCTACAAATAATCCAAGATTTTGGCCTAAAAAATGTTTCAATATTCTTAAATCTGGCTAATGTTTATGAGGTCATTATGGATGGCTTTGTGTCTTGTGGCTGTATGTATAATAAGACCACCACATGATTTATTATGGAGTTTTTCATCAGTTTTTTTTTTCTCGTAAACTGATTTTAAAATCATAAGGCTGTTATTGAGGGTCTGATTGGTGCAGATGGAGCACTACTGGAGACCTATACCTGAAATGTCAATGATCCTAAACTACATTTTTTCGACTCCTGCACTAAATGTCCTGCTTTATTATGGCTGACCTTGCGAGGAACACGCTGTCACTGAAAATTCCAGAATTGTTTCTAAATGAGCACAGACACTCTTGTTTGAATGAGAAATATTACATTTATGAAAAGGTCTTCTTTTTTCACGTTGTTCTCATTGTCTTTCATCATTTTCAGACCAAATGTAATCTGAGACATCCACCAGGCAACGAAATATACCGAAAAGGCACCATCTCATTTTTTGAGATTGATGGCAGAAAAAACAAGGCAAGTGACGAGATTATTTATACATTTATTTATTTATTTACTAAGACATTTTTTTGTTTGCATATTTATTTTTCTTTTGTTTTTGTTTCAGAATTATTCCCAAAACTTGTGTCTACTGGCAAAGTGTTTCTTGGACCATAAAACATTATATTACGACACAGATCCTTTTCTCTTCTATGTAATGACGGAATATGACTCCAAAGGCTTCCACATCGTGGGCTATTTCTCCAAGGTAACCAAAATGTTTTAGTTTTACTTATGAGGCTCAGAATTACCTCTGCATCTAACTCTGAATAAACTTTGTGTCTTTATTTTTGCTTGAAGGAGAAGGAGTCGACAGAAGATTATAATGTGGCTTGTATTCTGACTTTGCCTCCCTATCAGCGCAGAGGTTATGGAAAGCTGCTAATTGAGTTTAGTAAGTGTGTACAAGATTGGTTTTTATTTTATGAATGTGAATGTGTCTCATTCACTTCCGTTGTTTCCCAGGTTACGAGCTTTCTAAAGTGGAGGGTAAAACGGGCACTCCAGAGAAGCCGCTTTCCGATCTTGGTCTGCTTTCTTATCGTTCCTACTGGTCCCAAACAATTCTAGAGATACTTATGGATCTTAAACCAGACAACGGTGAAAGACCACAAATCACAATCAAGTATGACAGTGTCCATCTGAAATTAGCCATAGTTACATTCTCAATAAATACCTGAAACCGTTTATTACTTCCTTTTTGTACAGCGAGATTAGTGAAATCACCAGTATCAAAAAAGAAGACGTCATTTCAACATTGCAGTACCTGAATCTCATCAACTATTACAAGGTAAGAGGTTGGGATGCAATTTAGTGCTGTCCAATAAATTTACCAATTCAAATTTACAGTTAAAAACTAGGGAGTTTGTTAGCAGAACTTGCGCGACCACGCTTCTAAATGGCTATGTTAGCAAAGCAGAAAGAAAGAAACAAGATTCAAATCTGAAATTGGGTTGTCTGGTTAAAAAAAAAAAAAGGAAGAGATTTTATTTTTAGGCCATATTACCCTGCCCTATTGCAATAAGATTCTCACAATAGAATCACAATATAAATCTTGCATAATGATATTTTTCACAATTGTGTGGAGGGGTATGTAATTTATCAGTAGCTACCCGAACACTTGTTTTCAACCGAAATTTAACTTAATTCTGTAACATTGACAATGATTTTGTGACAAGACTATTTTGATATCACCAGTAAGTGAACAGTGCAGCTTCACTTAGGGATTATTTTCTCTTCATTAAACCCCCTGGTACCACTACCTGAATTTGATGCTGGAATGTGTTGAGTTCTATAAAAACCCAAAATTATGATGTCCACACATGAAAATTCCTGACTTTGGAGGTTTGTCTCTGAATATGATCCAATAAAAGTTAGTAAAAACTTTTTCCTTTGTTTTTTTTTTTTAAAAAGCGCCTCTCGTGATTGCAGCAGGTCTGTTTAGTGCTCCACGTTTTTGTTAGATTTTTTTTTTTTTTTAGTTTTTTGTGACGATGAGCTACTTCAGCAGCGAGTAATGTCGAGTCAGAGCGGGTGTGTCGCATATGTACTGTGCTGGAGTGAAGACAGGATCTTCCGAGTGCAGCTTAGTCTGTTTTACAGACTTGGCAGAGTGACATCAGAGGTGATTCCTCTCTAACTCGGCTTCACCATAGTGCGTGCAGTGCAGAGACGTGGAAAAAGTCCAGCAAAACTAAAGACGGTGGACTGGTTGTGTTTGAGTACATCAAATAGTGTTGTTCCAACCACAACAAAGGATGTGAGTTGCTGTCAAGTTGTGGAGCTTTTAGTAACAGTTTAAGTTCTTATTATGATTCACTGTAGCTTTCAAACATCATTGCCATTGGAACCCACATTCCACCCAGCGCAGAGCTAACCGTTGTGTGTTCCACCAAGCAGTTGTTCCATCTCCACCCCACTCGACACCACCTAGCAGCTCTTTGGAGCTCTCTCAGACTGCTTGGAGCTATTGGGCACACAAATTTCCCCCGCAGGGAATTAATAAAGTTTTCTGTATAAAAAGACATTTCCACAATTCTAGAGAAAATTTTCCTGTGATGTTTTAGTCTAAAATAATTTTAAAAGATTTTCTTCTAAACATCACTGACTAAAAATGCTTGTTTGTTTATTTAATTCAAATACTGATATTGATTTCTTTCCTTCATGCAGGGCCAGTACATTCTAACTCTGTCAGAAGAAATAGTGGATGGACACGAGAAAGCTATGCAGAAGAGACTCCTTCGGATTGATCCTAAATGCCTTCACTTCACACCGAAGGATTGGAGCAAAAGGGGAAAGTGGTAGTAGAGGAGATTTTAACTTGATCATCTCATGTTAAAACAATTTTTTTTATCTCATCACCAAGCTAATTTGAAACCAGACCTTCAGTAAAAAAAAAAAAAAGACAACAATTTTGATTATGGAATTTCATAATAAAGAATTACATAATCATAAATAGGATAATTGAATGACGTCAACATTGAACACCCATTTTATCTAAAATATTAGAAATTAGGAAGATAAGTCCAGGAGGAAAAGGACACATCGAAATGACACTGATGAATAAACCAAATAGAAACTAACTTGACAACACAGAAATCCCCTTGGAGGGTGTATACAAATATGTTTGCAAGATCACATTTGTCATTTGTTGACTTGTGATCTACATCTGCTAAAGCATGCTACAAATTTACTGAGATCTATGGATATTTCAAATTTATTAAAACATTGTACCTGGAAAATGGTTACTGATGATACTTGTTTCTGAAGCTTTTCTGTGTTTGATAGGATAGCAAAAACCAGAAACACTCCCAATTTTTTTTTAAAAGGTTTTTTCTTTATCTTTTATTGTAACACAAACCTTTCAGTTGAGTCACAGTGCAGTTAAATTTCATCTTTTTAACCTCTTGCCAGTGGAGCTGGACTACTTTTTTTTTTTTTACACTTATGAGAATGTATTTTGTCATTGTGTAAATTTAAATTGAAGAGAGTAAAACTTTGAAATAAGATTTATAGTCACCTCAGTACAGTTTCATACCAATTTATAGTCGTGTGTGTTCTCTCGTTAACCTGGATTTTAACGTTACGATGAACAGAATCTGTGTCCTCTCCTAGTTTACCATCTGGTTCAGGGCATTTTTTTTAAAAAACATCACTTAATAAAATAGGGTTGTCTTGTAATGTTAATTTTTCTAAAAAAAAAACAAAAAAAAAACTATTTGGTCATTAAAAAGCTTATATATTGATGAAAACAAGTTCAGGTTTGAGAAGTATTGACTCTCAGATGTTGTTCGCCCTTTTAAATAGCTCTTAAGAGGTTTTTTCCTGGGGTTAGATAACATAAGCCATGAAGAACTGTTATTGGATTGTAAATTTAATGTACAGTTCTCTGTTTTTGTTTTCTTTTTCTTGAATGAAACCGGAGGAGTTCCATGTGTTTTTTTTTTTTTGTTTTTCTAACTCCCGATTATCTTAAAAGAATGTCCAGAAGTTTTATCCTGTTTCTATTTCTATGTTTACATGTCAGAAAAAAAAATTCCCTGTTCAAAAACCTTTTAGTACATCTATGTGAAACATGTCAGTTGTTGATAATAAAACAAAAAAAAATTCAAAAACCTCATTTTTTGTTGTGCATGTCATTATGCCTTTTTATATAATTTTCTGTTCTGTAACTAAAAGGCTGTGTGTATTCTAAATTATTTGAATATTGTGAAACACAACATTTGACACCCAGGACTCGTTTGTAAAGAAATAAACTTGTTTCATTTGACAAGTACTAAAATGAAGTTGTGATTACTGACCACGACGGAACACTGTTGTTTGTAAACTGCAGTTGGCTTGATGAATAAAAAGAAATGATAAAGCTTCCGAAAGGATAACCTATCTCACAGGGTTTGTAAGGTCAGGGTTCAAGTCCCGGGCAGAGCGAAGCTTGGAACACTGGCCTTTCTGTGTGGAGTTTGCATGTTCTCCTCACGCATGCGTGGGTTTTCTCCAGTTTTCTCCCACTATCTTAAAATATGCTTGTTAGGTTGATTGGTCACAATTAAACTGCCCCTAGCAATGAGTGTGTGTGGGGCCCTGCAACAGACTGGTTACCTGTTCTGGGTGTTCCCTTCCTTTTGCCTTAAATAAGCTGGGATAGGCTCCGGCATGCTCTGCGACCCCTTAAGAGATGGGCAGTTCTGAAGACAAAACGAAACAGGGTTTGTAAGACACCTGGCTGACCATCTGAAGGTGGATTGCTCCACTGCTTAGTGATGGAATCCACAGCTGCTTTTGTATTTTCTGCATGAATGCTAAGCTTTTCTTTTGAGTTTGCAGCTCTCCTAATTTGGTGAAAGATAGTTCAGATTGTTGGAATAGATCCATTTTTGTCCGAAGAAAGATCTCATTTCTTCAGGGGATTGAGACCTTTTCTCAACACAACTTGACTCAGTTAGGCTGAGAATATGTTTTACTCCACTGCACCAGAAGAGGGTGTCCTAACGCCAACATCCTCAAAACAGCCTTCTGTAGTGAGTGAAAATGTGGGAACTCTGCACAGACTGAGCGATTAATGAGCAGACTAGAGGATCCCAGATACATTTCACTAGAACCCAACCACTTGTCCAGAGTCTGATTTAATGACTAGGCTAGGGATCTTGTAGTAGGTCAGCTGCACATGAGGGTTGATTCTGTGGACTAGAATGTCTGTCACTAAAGCCAACTTGCATGCCAGGCTCCGGACATGGGAGATCACGTGCTGTTTACGCTTTGCCATCCATAGATCTCAAGTTAACACCAACAAGAGTCTGGCCTGTTGGTGATTTTAATGAGCACCCCATTGGTCATCAAAGTAGCAGAAAGTAGCACCCTGATTTTCTCCATCGCCACAATCGTCTCAATAAGCTAGAACTGTGAGTGGTTCAACTTGACTTCGACCTCCAGACACTGACATCTGTTTTCTGCAGTGAACAGAAAAAGGTAAGCGTGGTTTCCAGTCATGATTTTTTGCCTGAATGGAGGAAATTATGTTCTCCACCTTTACTGAGCATTTAGATGTAAAAGACCAAGCTTTTGGGATGAGTGATCAGATCTTGTGTCTTGGGCCAAGAATAATTTTAAAAAGTGTTTGACTGAATATTGGTGCAATCCCATTGGCCTAAGGTTCAAAAAACAATGCAGCCCCTATTGAGCCTATCTGCCCACCCAGCCTGGGGTTTTACTGGGTAGGTTTAGTGTCTTACCAAGATTATTAACAACCTATATGAGAAGTGCCAGCCTCTCACATCAGGGCATGGTGTTAGTCCTTCCTATAGCACTACCTGGTAAGGGAGATCCTGGCTGGTATGAGCCAAAAGGGAGGGTACACCCTGTACAAGTCACTAGTTTGTGCCAACTAAGTTTTCTATCACAAAAATGTAGTAATAGCTTGACACCATATGATGAACGACCATGTTTATCTGATGCTTGTTTTATTGATATATCTATTTTGTATCTTAGGGCTGCACGGTGAGAAGGTCAGGATTCGAGTACAGGTTGGGACGAGGCTTGAAACTCTGACCTTTCTGTGTAGAGTTTGCATGTTCTCCCTGTGTATACATGGATTTTTTTTCCCCAGATACTTCCCAACAACGATAACAAATCAATTCGTTGTTGTTATCGTTGACGAAAGGACCACTGCATTGTGACAGTAAAGAATCTTTCATCTTGAACTTCTGCCTGATTGTAACAGTCAGGAAAGATTTTATGGCTTGTTGACCTACTACATCAAAGTTTGCTAGGTCAGAACCAACAATCAAAAATAGTTGGACTATAACAGACTTAGGTGTTGAAAATGAACGGATCGGTCATTGAGAAAAAGGAATATTATTACATAACGTATTTGTATTGATGTGTTTCAATTAGAAGTATGATTTCAGGTCCCAGGGGCGTTGGCCTAGTGGTAGAGTTACCGTCTTTAGACTGGGAGAACCAGGTTTAAATCTCGCTGGGCCAAAGCTCTCCCTGGGACTATGAAGCTGAAAACTTGAAGGTGAAACTAAAAAAAAAAAAAAAAAAAAAAGCATGATTTGAAATGTATATATTTTTTTCTAGAAACTATGTGATATTTCTCATTGCATCACTTGTAGTTCTCCTTTATCAACAAGCAAGCTTTCTGAGTCCGGTTCGGGTGGTGATACTAAACCAGATATTTACCATTTCTTGTCCTTATTCAGATCTCTGTTCTTTTCTTGGGATCTGATCATGGAACGTGGATCTGAACAAGTCAATTCCCAAGGTAAGTTTAAATTTGGACATTCACAAACTCAAATCTGAAAAAAGACTGCACCATTGAAGAAGTTTGTCGTTGGTACCTCACCGTTACTCTTTCAGTTAACCAGTTCAGCTGGATGTGCTCTTCAGAAACATATGATCGACTGTGATGATCAAAGTAAAAATATGGCTTGAATATTTCATCACATGAAAGTAACATCTAGTTCATTCAGATAAAAATCAGTCTGAAAATATGAAAATGTTCATTTTTTCACTCATCATTTCAGATCTTTAGTAGATGTGAAATTGTAAAATTTTAACTGGTGTTATTCCTACACAAATAAATCATCTTCAGACCCTTCTACATTTTCACTGCTGCAGTTAAACTCTTATTTAAACTCAAAATGTGTTCATCAACTTTAAATAATCTGTTTATTCAGTACACTAAGAGACAGTTTGGAAGAAAACTGTTAATTATCAACGCTTTGCCTGCATTATTTTTTCTTATCTCTGCAAGACACACACTACCAACAACGATACACTCCTCCACCTCCCTGCCCCCCATCCCCATCCCAGACCAGAGTTGCTGACCTCGTAGCACACACAGCCATATGGTACGGCCAGAACGAAACTCGGCGTGGTAATTAGGGGGATGGTGCCGGACACTGGCTCTGCTGCACAGTGAGCTAAACAGCCTGATTTATCATCTCTCATTCCCAGCATCGTTTTTTTTTTTTTTAATGGTACACAATATGGCAGGTATGTGAGTTGTAAGCCACGTTGGCTGGTGGGGAATTTTAAAAAAAAACAGTATGGTGCCATAATTCTGTCCTCTCATTGTTGTTTAGCAGGTTGATTGTTTTGATCTGGAGCCACACTGACTATTTGCTTGGGGAGCACACAAAGGCCTCAGCAAATAAACACACTCACACACACACACACACAGCTATTTCCACCTTTGCCCCAACGCTTTTAAGCCTTTATCTCTCTTTTCCAGAAATGCCAAAAGAAGCGAGTTTTATATGATGGTGTTACTAGAGGATGATGCTGGTAAATAGAGGTGAAGAATTGTAGATGGCTGTCTGGTTCATGACATCAGTGAATCACGTGCCTGCTTGGATGTGTCATAATGCTATATGAGCTTTTTTTTATAGCATTTGGTTCAGCAAATGTTTGATTCTCACTCAGGGTCAGTAAAGTCTTTCAATTTTAATGTGAGCTCTGCTTTCAGTCCTCACTGTCTTGTCTGTCGTTGCCTCAACCTCTCTGACAAGGAGACGATGAGATGGGGAGGGGGAGGCCGCATGAAGCTGTGCTGGAGAGAGACAGAGGGAGGAGAAAGAGGGGGTTGGCTTTAGTGTGATGTGAATGGAATAGAATCAGGCGAGAGGGAGAGAAAGAGGGAGGAGGACGGCACAAATCAACCTGCCTCTTTGACTTCAACAACAGAAGCAAGGAGCCGGTGGATCACAGAGACCGGGAAGTAGGCTGTTTTTATTTTATTTTTGGAGAGAGGAAGAGGACATTGGCTGAGAGGAACTGCAGGAGAAGAAGAAAATAGCCCCGACGCTGAGATAGATAGCAGAGAAATGCTGTTATGGGGAGGGAAGGGGAGGGAGTCGGCAGAGAGGAACAGGATGAAACAAGGCAGGGTCGAGCAGAACTGAAATGTGGAGGTAAGCCTTTTTTCATCTGCTCTAAAAATGTCTAATTCAGGCTGCTGGTGTCTTCTTTGTGATGATGATTGAATCAAGTGGATGAATTCACTGCCTGTCTTTGATACATTTCCATGTTGAGGCATGCATATGCTCTCCTAGGTACCCAATCCGGTCAGAGACAATGTATGAGAGGGATGAAGGATGGAATAATGGCTCTGCATCATCACATCATGCATTTTGTCCTCTCACTGTCTCATTGCTCATTGTACCGAGCCCACCCCCCCTTTTCCTGCACCTTTACCCCATAAACCTGTTTTACTCTGCCACCTAAGACATACCACACACATCATTTATACACAACCCTGTAGCTCTGAAAGCAGCTCCCAATCTTTGTCGCATTTTATCCCAGGCCTGCCCCCTCCTCTCTCGACACTACTACCCCCCACCTCAAAACCTCCCCTGGCACCCCCCACACACCAGTAACACACACTCACAATCATCCTTCTCGTCTCCCTCCATTGTGTGTTCTTCAAGCGGGCATGATTGTCTTAATTCAGCGTGATGGCATTGTCAAGAAGGCACCGGCAGTCCTTTCTGTACAGCACTCGTGGTTGCAGGACTCAGAGATGGAGGGGCAAGATGGGGGAAGGAAAGGGAATAGAGGGGGGGATAAGGCATGGATGGGGACACTCGGAGAATGACAGAGGGACTGAAGGAAAGAAGATGCAGATAGAAAAAAAAGGGAGATGAGTATTTGTTTTATATGCACCTTTCAAAGCCTGAAAAAAAAAAAAAAAAGCCACAAGTCTGTCGTTCGCAGGGATTTGTGGGAATAAAGAGGATTGTGTGATTTGCTCGGACAATGATGGAGTGGAGAAACGCAACCTAAAACTGGGGTGTTGTTTTCAAGGTGGCAGAGGAAAATGAAAGATGTAGGAGTCACAGGCTATGTGTGCCCCTCCTCACCACCACTCCACCCCCCCTGCACTCCTAATTTAAGATGGGGCTGTGTGTTGTCAAGAGATGCTGGGGCTTCAGGGGCTGCATTGTAAAGAAAAGCAGAGATGAAGAGCTGAGCTGGAGGAAGACAAGCAGCAGCTTACATAAGCCAGTGCACTCAGAGGACTGGCCATTTAATTTACATTGAGCTGCATGATTCCTCATCCAGTGTGGTATCCACTGTGGTCAGTATCACCATTTTAAATGACACAACGCAGCTTAAAGGATTGTTTTTTTTTTCTTTTTCCAGCTACATAAGCAGGAGGAGCGTGTTGATTTTTCCAGGATCAACTTTGACCAGGCAGTTCAGATTTGTTTATGAAAATCCATCACTCCTGCAGTTATTCATCATACTGGATGATAAAAACGCTTGCACTGACATGATGTGGCTCCCAGTTTGCAGCCATTTTATAAAACTCAGCTGCTGCTGACTTTTGTTCTACAAAAAAAATCACTGCACTGCATTCCCAGCATGTCTCAGTGCTGGGAGACGAGACCCAAACAGTAGAATCCCCCCCAAAAAATTCTTATTTAATAGCGCATGGGAGGGTTTTTTTTTTTTTGCAATAGAAACGTTGAACATATCTAAAGCAGGTTTTTAAATTATGCTATCAGTAGAAATGAAAGCTGTTGTGGATTAGTGGTGTGTAATTACTTTCTACGGTTGGGGATTTTGACCATTTACACCTCTCACTAATTGCCACTTCTACTGAAAACAAGTTTCCCAAGTCAAAGAAATTAGAATGAACTTTGTCGAGAGTTCCAAAGCAGTTAAAACAAATTGGTTTTTATTTTTGTGCCTCATGAAATCACTTTAAACAATTAAATGTTAACCTGCTGAAGAGCTTAAGATCTACATGCAAGTGAAGAAATACAGGTTAAAGTTGTTCAGCAGAATTTAAGTTTTGTTCCGTCTTCTGAACCTCTTATCCCCAACGAGTTCGGGCTGAGGGGACTGATTTAAGGCGAAAGGCAGGGTACACCCCAAACAGGTCACCAGTCTGTTGCTAGATCACACACACATAACCATCCACACACACATTGATTCATAGGGGCAATTTTTATATCGATCAATCAACCTGACATGCATGTTTTTGGAGGGTGGTAGGAAACTGGAGGAAACCTCGCATACACGGGGAAAACATGCAAACTCCACACAGAAAGATCACTGTTACAAGTCTTGTCCCACCTGGGATTTGAACCCCGATCTTCTTGCTGTGAGGCCATTGCCGATTGTTAGGGATAGACGGTTCAGAATTTTCATTTTTAATGTTTGTAACCACACTGTCCACTTCACCACCATGCAGCCCAGACCAAAGTTAATGAGTAAATTTATAATCAGACAAATTAGGAAATACTGGAGATTTTCTGAGATTTTCTAAAAAAAAATCCATTAGATAACCTTTATTTATTGTAATTTATTCTGTCATGTGTTTTTTTTCTTAATAGCAATGCAACAGACTAATATGATTTTCCCTTAGTCACTGATGAGTCCCTGACATCACGAACCATGCTGATATCTGAGGTAGTTTGGTTTCCAGGATCTAAACTGTTTGTTTCTACTTGTTTATCCTCACAATCAAACTGTGACCATATCCAAGTATATTTTGTAAAAAAAACAGCACCAGCTTAGCTAACAATCTAGCATGATACAATTAGTCCTCCACTGTGCGGCAATGCCCATGTGGATAAAAATTGAAAGGTTACCAGGCAGAGTTTCTTCTAGTCTGAGTCAGCATCACATCATCTGTCTCATTTGGAGCCGTTTTGCATGGATACACCCAGGAAGAGGATGGGGGGAGGAGAGACATAGGGTTTTAGTGATAGAGGCGGTTTGACAGGCAGAGTCTGACCCTCATCAGATGGCAGGATGAAGTCAGGATGGGTGGATCGTCTTAGTTTGTGCTCTCTCTGCAGTCACCTGTTCAGGACTCAAGCGAGTCTTTGCGCAAGTAGATAGCATTCTAAAAAATTGAAAAATCATAGAGGAATGCTTTAAGATTCAGTGTCAGCTCTGCTCAGCCAAGATGCATTAAAAGAAAAAAAAAATTTCTCCACCTTTAGATCAATTACTATCTTTAAGAAAACATCGGATTAGTTGTTAAAAATGAAAGCCTTCAGCTTTTTTAGTGGGAAATAAAAATAGAAAAATCAAAATACGGGTATAATTTCTTTCTATTTGAAGAACACCTTTGTTATTCCAGGTTGATATTATTTTTTCTAACTGAATAAACTATGATGCCGCACCGTGGTGCAGTGGTAAGCATCGTGGCCTTACAGCAAGAACATCAGGGGTTTGAGTCCCAGGTGGGTACGAGCCTGGAAACACTTACCTTTCTGTGTGGAGTTTACATGTTCTCCCTGTGTATGTGTGGGTTTTCTACAGGTAGTATAAAAATACCCTCGTGAAATATTCTATTCTGGGTTTAAAAAGGCTTGAATTTTGAGAGATCCTCATTGGCTTTAATGTCAAAGTGAAGTGACTCTTTGTTCTGTCACAACAAAAAGTAGGAACTTGCATCTTCAACCTTTTCAACATAAATGTAAAAAAAACACACTGATAGTGAGAAGTGGGAGAAGTTTGAGTGAACATAGTTTTTATTGCTGCACCTTGTTGAGTGGTACGGGGCCAAACGGCAACCACACAGGAAACTGATAGCAGAGATGTGATCTTAGTGGCACAAAGCGGAAGGTGCTGTGCATTTTACTTTAAACCAGTACAGTTTCATTTTCCTTTCATTCTTGGTCATTTTTTTTCTCCTGACTTACAGTCGTTGAATTTATATGTCAATTACAGACCTTCATAATGAATAAATTAGTTACAGTAATGCTAATGTTGGCTCCGAAGGGGTCATTAGAATGGCAGGCAGGCATTAGGACTGACAAGTATTTCATGTAATGAATCGAACTCTCCTTTTAACAAAGCAGGTTTTTATTCAGCTCGGGTATTGAGACCTTATTCCTTTATATGACAATTGACACAAAAAGCATCAGAAGGAAATGTTTGAATATCGGTGCATGAGATGTTCCTATGTAGGTCAGAAGGTGCACAAAGCTGCCAGGTAGAAGAGAGGCAGTGATCTGCAGCAAAGGCTTCGAGTTGCAAATTTTATTCTCAACTGGTTAACTTGGATTCAAGCTAATATTTAACCCTCTATTACGATGGTTTTGGTAGACTTAACAATTTTGTTCTCTTCTTTTTTACTTTTTAAAACATTATTACTTTAATGCAAATCGTAAATCTTTGAATTACAGTCATATTTTGGATTTATGACATGCATATTTTAGCACTCAAAAGCTTCAACAGTTAAAAAAGGAGCAGTAATTTGATGTTTAGAAAAAAACAGGAACACTCTCAATTCCACTGCAATGGAGAGTGTGGAAAAGAGGTTAAGAAGCGTGTGCAGGCAGGCTGGAACGGGTGGAGAAAAATATCAGGTGTGATAGAAGAGTTTCAGCTAAAATGAAAGGTAAAGTGTACAAAACCGTGGTGGGACCGGCCATGCTGTTTGTTCTAGAGACAGTGGCACTGAAGAAAAGCCAGGAAGCAGAGATGGAGGTAGCAGAGATGAAGATGCTGAGGATCTCTGTGGGAGTGACCAGGATGGACAGGATCAGAGGAACAGCACATGTTAGAGGTTTTGGAGATAAAGTCAGAAAGGCCAGACTGAGACGGTTTGGACATGTGCAGAGGAGAGAGAGAGTACATCGGCAGAAGGATGCTGGGTTCGATTGAACCACCAGGAAAGAGGCCTAGAGGAAGACCAAAAAGGAGGTTCATGGATACAGTGAAGGAAGACATGAAGATAGTTGGTGTGACCGAAGAAGATGCAGCAGATAGGGTTAGATGGAAGAAACTGACTTGCTGTGGGGACATTGAAGGGAAATGCTGAAAGGAGAAGAAGAAGAAAGAAAACAGAACTATGTGTGGGTCTGAGAGTCAAAGAGAAAAAGCATCTGCTGATTTAAAAAAAAGTGAGATTGTATTTATGCACCTTTATTCACCGTGCATAAATTAAATGACACTAGCTTAAAATACGGATAGAAATGATTAAGTCGTGGAGTTTTTAATAACTCCTAATGATGCTGATTAGACAGTAAGTGTAGAAAGCTGGTTTAATATGGATTTTAATATGGATGAAATGACAAACCTGTTAACCTAAAAAAATGTGTGTTTACTCAAACAGTTTGTTGTTGCTGCTTTTGCACGTCTATTCTAAAGAAGAACAGGGAGAGTGAGGAAGCAGAGGTCAGCTTCTCTTCCTCTGAAAGTAGACACTGTAGATTAAAAAGCTTTAGCGTGCTATTTAAGCAAGATTGTGCAACGTCCTCCTCAGCTTTAAAACTAGCTGCACAGATGACAGCAGGGGTAACAGTGAACCGTTGAGCTCAACATAATAGATATAGTCATGATGCTGAGGGTCAGTTCCTCTCCCTGACACACACGCCTACTCACCCGACAACACACACACATGCACACAGAGTGGTCACAGAGGGACAGCTGCTCTTCCTGCCCCCTACGTGAGACATCCAAATGGCTCAGACGTAATTTTTAATAATCAGCAAATACATTGCCTCAATCCAGCCGTCACAAAACGAAACTTCTGTCTCTGTCGCACTTGTGTTCAGCCACATGTTGTGTTCAGATGCACAGGAAGTTGCGCACACTGTTGATGTCATGGCAAATCTATTCTTACAGATAATAGTGTGAGTAAAGTGTCTTGATCCACCACAGAACACCACATTCAGTCAGTTATGAGAAAACAACTCTTTGAATCCAAAATCTTTACCAGCTTAAGTTTCTAAGTTTGAGTAAAAAATCATTCTTTTTCAAATCTATGCATTCTGATTGGAAGAATTTGACTTGTTGTTGTAATTGTGTGTCTCCTCAGCTCTCAGAAAGCTGCTATTTATTGTTGTCCTGTCACAATAACAGACACAAAGATGAAGGGAAACTGGACTACGTAGCACAGAGGTCCTATTTCAGATCATCTTAGCACTTTGGATTGAGCCTAACAAATATTCTCCTATTTTACAATTAATATTTAACATCACAGTTACCCTCATACCTATTTTCACACAGATTTATTAATAATAAATTAGGCAGAAGACTTATTTTCACTTTATCCCATTGAGACAAGAGGAAGTCTTAACCTCTGCACATGACCTTAGTAACAGCAGCTTCAGTGAAAGAAGAGTCGTTTTTCTCCTAGAGTGGATATATCGGTGGATATTTAGACAAGAATCAATAAAATAGTTGTCTGTGATGTCATAAGCTGGTAAATTAAGCGACGAAACTTCATTTTGTAACGCAAAACCTCAGCAATAATAAAAAAAAATGTTTGTTTTTCTTATTTTCTTCCGAGAATCATCCAGTTAAGCACCTGATGCCTAAGATTGTAAGTCTTCTGGGATCAATAGTTCAGACTGACATTTGCAAAATAGATCGAATAAAAAAGGAAAGATTAAATACTTTACAAAAAAGTGAGAGAGAGCAGCACTTAGAAACCTCTGGACTTGGCCCAGTTTGCTGTCTGCAGCAGGGTGGTGGTGTTCAGAGGAGAAGATAGAGAGACCGTGTTGGGGCATTAGGAGTAAACTCATTTTCTGAATCAGATCCAACCACATTAGTACACATTTACTCTCTTTAAAAGCATCTGCAGCAGTTCGGTGTCGCATATTCAGGAGCACAATGCGAATGCAACCCGATCGGAAATGTGGCAGGGTTACACACAATCAATAACAAGCGTGGGACTCAGCCTGGCTTTAAATTTCCCCAAAATCAATCATTATTAGGGTTTGATTCAGAACTTGTGGTTAAGAAATAGCAAAGGAGCTTTTAACTATACAGTCAGACAACTGTCACATAAGGAAATGACTTCTGCTGACCGTGAAGTGAGACTTTTTAATCTCAGAAGTTGGTGCCAGAAAACCTTGCCTCGTGTGATGGGAAAGGCTTTGATTTCCAAACATTTTTAGCTTAAAAATAAAAAAAAAATCTAACTTGATCCGAGTTGATAAGCTGACAACAAAGGCACAACTCGCTTCCAATCAGATCTAATTGTTGAGCAATTAAGCCTGATGGCGCAAGTTCACCTGAAGGGAAAAGAAATCACATCTCTCATCTAGATCAGCACACCATCTCTCCGTCGCCATTAAACACTTCAAAAGACAGCGGCCCTCAGCAGTTATGTTGATTAAAGTGAGAGCTGAAGGTTGAGTCAACTTAAGTAAGCAGAAGAAAGTAAAAATCTGCTCATTCATGCTGCAGTGTGTCAGGAGGTGTGGAAGTGTTTAGAACAGAAGGATGACGACATTCATCCTCTCAAGGTTCAAAAGTCAGTCATGTCTTCCTGTTGCACAGGACGCAGACTTGCATGTACGGCAGAGAATAAGTCAAGCGGCCATGACTTCCCTAAAACAGTATAGGTTTAATTTGACTTTCTCATGACTTCCGCTTGTGTCCGTCATACACCAGAGCCTCATTAACCTTGTCCTGAGCTCAGCATGGAAGTGGGACTCAGTGTCATCATTAGAAATCCTTACCTCAGGCCCCAGAAAGTCCTTCAGAGAGGATTTGCTGCTAAAAGAACAAATACGTTTGACATTGTGAATTTGGTATGCTATGTGCATTTCTGAAAAAGAACAATGAAATCTTTACTATCTTCTGAATTTTAGTTTTTAAATTCAAGTGATTTACGCGTCTGTGAACAAGTGGGCAGCATGGATGTGTGTATTTATACATACACATAATAGTGGTTTAAACATCATTACTTACATGTGTAGTTGCTCGTCCAAGCTAATGGAATTTACTAATGTGGTCTCGGCTGACCAAGCCGACAGAGGGTCAAATGGCTAACATTGTGTTCATACACTTGCGGCTCACGGTTTCTATTAACTATTCCTCAGCAGTGCACGTTAGCTGAATAGATATACTGTATATAGGCACCACATAAATATCAGAACAGGATAGATGTTGCTGTACAGAATGATTTTTTGGCAGTTTTATGTTCACTTTGTATGGACTAAGCTCTAAAACCTTTAGAAAAATGTCAGACACTCTCACTGTATCCTTATTGTCTGTAGACGCTTCATAAGAAAAATATTTTCACATTATTTTGCTGACTTAAGATCAACAGTACTTAGTAGGATCAACAGTCCAGAGCAATGGAGAGTGTGGAAAAGAGGTGAAGAAGCGTGTGCAGGCAGGCTGGAACGGGTGGAGAAAAGTATCAGGTGTGATGTGTGACAGAAGAGTTTCAGCTAAAATGAAAGGGAAAGTGTAAAAGTGTAAAGGAAAAGACAGGAAACAGAGATGGAGGTAGCAGAGATGAAGATCCTGAGGATGTCTCTGGGAGTGACCAGGATGGACAGGATTAAAAATGAGTATATCAGAGGAACAGCACATGTTAGAGGTTTTGGAAATAAAGCCAGAGGCCAGACTGAGATGGTATGGTCACGTGCAGAGGAGAGAGAAAGAGTAGAAGGATCGGCAGAAGGCTTCTTGATTTGGCACCACCAGGAAAGAGGCCTAGCAGAAGACCAAAGAGGAGGTTCATGGATACAGTGAAGGAAGACATGAAGATAGTTGGCGTGACTGAAGAGGATGCAGCAGATAGGGTTAGATGGAAGAAACTGACTTGCTGTGGCGACCCCTGATCGAAAATGCCAAAAGAAGAAGAATTTTGCTGACATTAGGGAGAATTAGAGAGGTAATTAGGCTTCCTCTGCAGGGTGGCTGGGGTCTCTCTCAGAGGTCAGACACTCAGAGTAAGTAGCTCTGCCATCTGGGAGGAGCTCGGAGTAGAGTTGTTCCTCTGAGTCGAGAGAAGCCAGATGGGTTGGTTTGGGCACCTGGTTAGGATGCCTCCAGAACGGCTTGCTTGGTGAGGTGTTTTGCATACGGGTAGGAGACCCAGAGACAGACCCCGGGCCCATTGGAGAGACTATGTCTCACAGCTGGACAGGGAACGTCTTAGGATCCTCCTGGGTGAGCTGGACGATACAGGCTGGGTGAGGGAAGCCTGGGTTTCCTGTCTGAGGCTGTTGCCCCCAGGACCCACCCTTTGATAAGCAGAAGACAACGGAACAGAACGGAAATAAATGCGTTTAAATCCTCATGTGTATTCAGCCTTGGTTGAACTAGACACCCAGCACCAACATCTAACATTATTTTTATTCTTACAAGCTTCTTTAATTTTGCACCAACTATGAGTAGTGGTTCAAATTAGTGGGCCTGACTGCGTTAAGGGGAAGTCCCACACATCTATGTTTCAAATGTTATTTAAATTCACGCAGCAGGAAATACACTGACAATACAAACACTGCTCTTCCATATGAAACGAGCAGCGACCAAACACTTCAGTTCCTCTTTAGTTTGTACTTCTACATGAGCTATTTACTACTTCTCTATTGCGACACCACAGAAAATAGTCTCTTCAGTAAGAGCTCATTAGGGTTATTTCTGTGAAATACCACATGGATTTCTGGTGATCTGACTCAAGACGTCATAATGGTGAGCAGACAACGAATTTGATTTTTAGTCACCTTCAGTGCTTAAATGTGTTCAGAAAAGTTATTTGAATAGATGCCGAAACACGTGGATGACTACACGTCTACGGTTACTTCTAAAGAGTCAGTGTTGATCTTTGAAAACTCGAAATTGAAAAAAAGAAAGGGAAAATGGAGCTTTTTGATGTATTTGCATACACACGTGTATGATTGTAATCTGTTCTAAGTAGATAACCCTCTGATATTAAAGGATCAAATAACTGGAAATCACAATATTCAAACCAACATAGAAGACTTTGAATGTTGAGGATTTACAAACAACTCACGAGTGAGAAATTGTGGAAAAGAAATGAAAAACTTACACAGATAATGCGTGCACTTTGATACAATACAAAATGAAAAATGTTGAATAAGTTGGATTATTTTTCTTTTTAAAACCCAGGACTATTTCCTGCAGTGACCAACATAATTATATCCCAAATCCCTAGCTTTTAAAAGGTTTTTTTAAGGTCAAAGATTTTCCCTCTGGGGTGGGAAAAAATACCAAAAATACCAAAAAAAAAAACCCAAAACAAAACAAATTACACATTTGAGTGAGGGTTGAATTTGAAAGTTAGTGTAAATATTCCTCTGCTTAGCAGAGGTATTTTTTTTCAGGACATTTTATTGTAAGTGAAATTGTGTCAAAATAATAGACTGTAAAATAACAGCCAGAAATGTAACTTTTATACACACAATAAAGCACAAATTAAAAAAAAAAAATATTCAAACACAAATTTCCCTCTGAAATTTTTCAATTCCAAACACAACTGTTGCATTGTTTCTTTGATTGACTAAAAAAAAATCTAGCTCTGCTAAAAACATAATTGAACAACTGAGATTTTTACTGGAAACAGACTGGAAGCAAATGATTCTGCTTTTGCAAATCCATTATATTCCTGCTGATTAGGCCAGATTTATTAATCTAGTCTTCGGTTGCAAGAAATAATCAAATTAGTAAGAAGATCACAGATCAAATAAAATGGTTTACATCGAAAACATTTTTGACACCTTAGTTGTTTTTGAGGGCAACACGGTGATGCAGTGGTTAGCACAGTGGCCTCATAGCAAGAAGGGTAGGGTTTGAGTCTTGAAACACTGGTCTTTCTGTGTGGAGTTTGCATGTTCTCTGTGTGTGTGTGTGTAGGTTTTCTCTAGGTGCTCTGGTTCCCTCCCACCTTTCAGAAACATGCATATTAGATTGATTGGCTGCTACAAAATTGCCCCTAGCAATGAGTGTGTGTGTGTGGCCCTGCAACAGACTGGTGATCTGTTTGGGGTGTATCCTGCCTCTCGCCTGATATCAGCCAGGATAGGCTCAGGGCACAGGGTAAGCGGTTCAAAAGACAAAATGAAACTTGTTTTTACGTCACTGTATAATTTATTTAACTGTAAAAGTTCATTTTTCATTTTTAAAAAAATCATAAAATTCTTCCGTTAGAAGTTGAAACGTCTTTTTTACGCACGTTTTTACCACTGTTACTTGCTCTTCGTATTGTCAAGCAATTTACTTAGGAACAGGTCTTGAGGTAGCGGTTCAAACATTCAATGACTTCTTGTTTGGTCATCGTTAGGTTGTTATTAAACCGGTACAGTTTTAAGAAGCTTGAAATTGTTGGGAGAGAGTCTGGCCAATCCTGGAAGGTGTGTTTGTCTGAACAGCATGCAGGCAACACACACTTGCAGCCCATTCTGAGACAGCGGAGACGATTGATTCTTCACACTTTTATCAGCATCGTAGAGCATGCAGATTATGCTGAACCTAATGACTGCACATTGGCAGAAATGACTCCGGCCCACATGGGTAATGTTGTGTGACAAACATTTCAGTGCTCCCAAAGAGACATGAGCAGGTTTTTAATGTCAGAGACTTTGGCACCATATAGGCTGTGCACAGAGGGTGCTCTGTATGAACCAATGCTAGTTTGTTGGAGGAGAAAACATCTTGCATTGCTGTGAAAAAGAGAATCTTGATCCATCAGAGGAGCTTTTCTGTTTATCATTTGATGCACAAGAAACATTCACAATAATAACTTGTATTTTGTTGGGCTGAAAAAAAAAAAAGAGGCGCATTGTGGCACTGTGGTCTCACAGCAAGAAGGTCAGGGTTCGAGGATTGGAACACTGGCCAGTTTGCATGTTCTATTTTTATTTGTACTTACTCTATTCATCCATCACCGGGGAAATTTGTGAGCTGCATTCCTACACCGCAGCAGGCTGCCACGAAGGCGCCAATGGTGGGAGAAACGGGGGGTTAGGTGTCTTCTCCAAGGAGCCTAGACGTGAACTCAGTAGGAATCGAACCCGCAAACTCCCGGTTAACTTCTGGTCCGCGGGTGAACGCTCTACCACTGAGCCACCGTCTCCCCCAAAAGCATGTTCTCCCCATGTATGCATTGGTTTCCTCCTGGTACTCCAGTTTCCTCCCACCCTCCAAAAACATGCATGTTAGGCTGATTGGCCGCTACAAAATTGTCCCTACAAATGACTGTGTGTTTGGCCCCGTGACAGGCTGGCGACCTGTTCAGGGTGTACCCTGCCTCTCGCCTTGAATCAGCCGGGATAGCCTTCAGCACCCCTCACAACCTCGTCAAGGATGGACAGTTAAGAAGAGGAAATGAACGAATGAATGAATGAAAACATAGTACATTCTGTTCCGTTATCTTCCGCTTGTTCCGGGGCCAGGTCGCGGGGGCAACAGCCTCAAACAGGAAGCCTATGCTTCTCTGACCTCGGCTGCACCTCCAGCTCACCCGGAAGAATCCCAAGTCGTTTCCCGGCCAGCTGTGAGACATAGTCTCTCCAGCGGGTCAGGGGTCTGCCCTTTGGTCTCCTCCCGGTGGGACATGCTCAAAACACCTCGCCCGCGAGGCGCTCGGGGGGCATCCTGACCATATGCCTGAGCCATCCCATCTGGCTCCTCTCGACCTGGAGGAGGAGCGGCTCAACACCGAGCTCCTCCCGGATGTCAGAGCTCCTCACACGATCTCTGAGTGAGAGCCCAGCCACCCTGCGGAGGAAGCTCATTTCAGCCGCTTGTATCAGCGATCTCATTCTTTCGGTCACCACCCACAGCTGGTGATCATAGGTGAGGGTAAGAATGTAGATTGACTTGTAAATCGAGAGCTTTGCTTTTCGGCTCAGCTCTCTCTTTATCACAACGGACCGATGCAGCATCCTGGTTATTGCTGATGCCGCACTGATCCGCCGGTCGATCTCCCGCTCCATCCTTCCCCCACTCGTGAACAAAACCCCGAGATACTTAAACTCCTCCACTTGGGGCAGGACCCTGTTCCTGACCCGCAGGGGGCATTTCACCCTTTTCAGGGGGGACCTTGGTCTCGGATAGGGAGGCGCTAATTCCCATCCCGGCCGCTTCACAAAGGAGGTACATGTTGTAGAAAAATTGTAACCTCTAATTGATTTTGAACTTAAAGGTTTTTTACACACGGGGGTATCATGTTAGCTATCTAAAATAAACAAGCATGATTAGTTTTAAAGTATTCCCATAATAATAGTGTTAAAACTCAATTACCATTTAGATATGTCAAGTTTGTTTTGTTCTTCTCATAAAAGAACAATTTCATAACCTTTGTAGCTTTTTTAAATTAGAAAACAATGCAGAAGATTACACGTGAAAAAAGATAAGTAAATGTAACTAAATGTAAAGTAAAAGGTTTTGTTGTTTTTGTTTGAACTCTATACTTTTGTTGTATTATCCAACTGGTGTTTTTCTTTTTGATTCCAGTACGTTATTGCTACTAAAGTGTGGACACTTTTAAGTGATTGTTGTAAAACTTAAATTCACATAAAATCTGAGTTAAAAAAAAAGATAAGTAAACAATATCAGACATGTCTTCTGCTGATTCACTTCCTGCTGTCTGAACGCACTAAGCATCTTGTGAAAATCAACTGGGATGGAACGAAAGCCTGTTTCCTTGGACGTGCATTAGAATGACTTTGCTTTCAACTGTATTTAATACATTTAGTGATTTGTTTTTTTTTTACTATCCGGAAATGGAGAGACTGTAAAAACAGACTCAGAAAGGAAACTATTTTTTTTTTTGTGACTTCCCCTTTTACCTTATATGGCATTTTTAAAATCAGAACGTGGCTGTATTAATGTGTTTGTATGCATGATGAAAATGATGAACCAAGTTGAACTCTTTAAGATTGTGAAAAGTTGGGGTAATTCAAACAAGAAGTTGATAGTCTATATAAATGTAGTGGTGAATACACACATGTGTACGTACATATGCATACACATGTGTGAATGTGCATGCCTCACTTTTTTTTTCTCTGCACCACTGCACCTGCTTTTTAAGCTTGCGAGCACGATAGAGGAGATGCTTGTGAAACAACCAGACAGGAAGAGGCTCGTACCTTACTGACACTGACTAAACTTCCTGGTTTGTTTAGAGACGGGTTATGAATGATGACACAAACAGTCAGGTCTTTACCTAAAATACTAACTCCATCTCTGTGGGTGAGTGTTAATTCTTTTTAAGTATTTTAAATGGTTTCTTTCGGTTTTAGTTTTATGTAAATAACACCGGAACCAAATTACTATCAACAGCTACTTTTCTGACACATTTATATATTAGAGGTGCAAAGAAAAAAAAACTGTGTGTGTAAGCGTATGTGTTGCAGAAAGGGGAGAGAATATTTATTTCTCTTGCATGCTGGCATGCTGTCAGCGAGCCAGGAAGGCCCCCTCCCCGGTTTTAATACTATCTATTGTGTGTGTATGTAGGGTGGGTGTGCTGAGACTTAGGTTTGCTATGGAACTATTTAGGGAAACTTTGGAGCGGAAAGTGACTAAAGGAAAGACTAATAATGAGAAAACAGAGCTACAAGGTATTACTCAACAATAAAAGCCACAGCAGACCTGCCTGCTGCCTCATTGTTAGATTTACTTGTTTATCAAAGACATTTCTCTCTTACAAAATGTTCCCGGGTGTGCTGACAAGCTGAAAAAGACAGAATAAACTCAAACTGTGGTTTCAGATTAAAGATGAAGATGCAGTTAACAAAGAGAGTCTTTTTGTATTTTTATCTTCTCAGGTGGCCAGTCAATTAAGGCCGCAGGCACTGAGGAGTGCAAACCAATGGAAACCATGTTAGACGGATTGATACAAACAATGTCTCTCCTACTCAGTGGGCTGAGGGTCGGTCTCCAGTGATGATCCTCTTATCTCCATGCCAATGGAAGGAACAGCCTACTACTGGACTTAAATTCACACCCGCCCATCTGAATGGACCCTGGCAGCAAGCAAAAGCTGTATTTTCACCTGCTTCTTTATTTTTCACACTCAAGATCTCGCTGACAAGGTGTGGCATCTCACACACGCACCTATGAGAGCCCGAGGGTTGATCGAATTTTGTGTCCGTAAGTGGTGTGAAGAGGACTACGTTTGATGCGTTCCCTCGGCTGGATTTCTCATTTTTATACGCAACATCTCTGTTTCACACGAGCATCACAGAGGCCAGGAACAAAAGATAACTGGAACAACAGGAGAGAAGACTCCATTTACTTTCTCCGGCATCATGCAGTCAGATGATCTGTTCATCCGTAAGTTTCGTCGGCAAAATGTGCGGCCACCTATTGCTGCAGTTAACTTTGACCCCAAAAGGGAGGCGGGCGTGGTGGAGTGGCCTCCCAGAAGAGACGGGGATGGGGCAGATGCAGACAGTCTCACTCCAAGCCGGGCAGGGTTAAACCTGCGGTCAGGAGTAAGAGGGCACATCATGCAGCGGAGCAACAGCGATGTCACATTGGGAGACTTGGATTCCTCTGGGAAGGCAGGGGGAAAGGCAGTCCGAGCAGTTGGAGAGAAGGTGGGAACGGGATCTCAGGGGGACTCGGGCGTGCTGTTACGCAGAGAATATGGCAGCCTGTCATCACTGGAGAGACAGACTCAAACTCAGGAGATGCGAGCAGAAGATCACGGGCCACTCAGTCCAAACGCTCTTCGTTTCAAAGACCCTTTCTTGCTTTTAGGACTACAGTGCAATCCTCCTGAACCTGATGGATTCTTCCGAGGTATCACTGCTTCCACAGGGGAGTCCCCAAAACCTGCAAAGCCACCCAAACCGGAGGGTTTAAGTAAAAAATCCAAAGCTACACCCCCTCAGATCCCTCAACCCGGTCCATATGACAACCTCGGGGGTGGAGCATGGGTGAGAAACTTTGCCCACTACGATGTTCAGAGCATCCTGTTTGACCTCACCGAGGTGGCCTCTAATAGAGACAGTATTGGGCGCAAAAAGAACATCACGTCAGGGGCTTCAGCTGCGTCACAGCTACGTCCCCTCGTGCAGGCCACCCCATGCTCACCTGCACAGGGTGGAGGGACGAACGGAGGGAATGCAGAAGACGCTGAACAGTCGATGTTGCTGGATGAAGGTGACGGCAACGATAATGAACTTCTTCTCAGCTGTCCTCATTTTCGCAACGAGACAGGCGGTGAAGAGCAGGTTGGTCTGGGACGGTCAACAGGAAGGAGAGGACTTTTGTCTAGCCTGCGAACTCCCAATGATGCAGTTTCAGTCCTCGAAGAACCAAGAGAAAGTCACGTCCAGCTGCAGGGCAAGAGCAACTACTTTATAGAGCATGCTGACCTGGGAGCCCATTACTATCGCAAATATTTCTATATGAAAGGTAAGCCCGATACCGTCTGTCTGACGACTTTTTTCAGGTAGTAATTCTGGCTTTCTTGTTTACTATCAATATTTGACTCAAAGATTTGTGAAAAATGTACAAATTTAGATTTGTACATTTTTTGTACAAACATTTCTTGGTGATCACACATGACTGTTACCTACTTACACCACCGACATATACTCAGACAACCTTCTAATTCTGAACAAATATATCAACAATGTATATCATCATTATAATATATCAAAACGTAATCTGATCAAAGTTTTGACCCCTACTTCCTAAAAAAAAACCTCAAAAACTAACAGTCATATTGGATTTACCAATAACCAGTGACCTGATTGCTTTTGTACAACATGTGAAAATCCTTTAGATTAGAAAACAAAAGGGTTACTGGTTTGAGAACAAAATGAAGAGTAATGGTAGAGGATCCACACAACCACAAACTCATAGTTATTGCAAATATAGTTATTTTGATTTGGTTTTTGTAGTTTTCATTGATAATTTGTGTGTCATTTTTATATTGAATTAAATCAAAACAAATGTAGAGATTCTGGAAGTTTAAGTTGAATTAGATGTTTAATCTTTACATGATTCCCAGCATCTACCTGCTATAAGACTATAAGTGGTATTATGAATTATATGTATTTAAAAAGACATACAAATATGCTTTTCCCCCTCGTTTTTATGGAAAAAACCTTTTTAGACCGCATGAGTGGTTTTAAATGTTCATTGTCCATGGAAGTGGACAATGGAAAGGAATGATGTTTGCAGATGTTTGCAGATGACATTGGGATCTGTAGTGAGAGGAGGGAAGAAGTGGAGGAAAAGCTAGAGAGGTGGAGGTTTGCACTAGAAAAAAGAGGAATGAAGATTAGTCAGAGTAAAATAGAGTACATGTGTGTGAATGAGAGGGATCCAAATGGAAAAGTGAGGTTACAGGGAGAAGAGATAAAGAAGGTGGAAGATTTTAAGTATCTAGGATCAACAGTCCAGAGCAATGGAGAGTGTGGAAAAGAGGTGAAGAAGCGTGTGCAGGCAGGCTGGAACGGGTGGAGAAAAGTATCAGGTGTGATGTGTGACAGAAGAGTTTCAGCTAAAATGAAAGGAAAAGTGTACAAAACCGTGGTGAGACCAGCCATGCTGTTTGGGTTAGAGACAGTGGCACTGAGGAAAAGACAGGAAACAGAGATGGAGGTAGCAGAGATGAAGATGCTGAGGATGTCTCTGGGAGTGACCAGGATGGACAGGATTAAAAATGAGTATATCAGAAGAACAGCACATGTTAGAGGTTTTGGCAATAAAGCCAGAGAGGCCAAACTAAGATGGTTTGGACATGTGCAGAGGAGAGAGAAAGAGTAGAAGGATTGGCAGAAGGATGCTGGGTTTGGAACCACCAGGAAAGAGGGCTAGAGGAAGGCCAAAGAGGAGGGTCATGGACGCAGTGAAGGAAGACCTACAGATAGTTGGTGCGACCAAAGAGGATGCAGGAGATAGGGTTAGATGTAAGAAACTGACTCGCTGTGGCGACCCCTGAAGGGAAATGCCGAAAGAAGAAGAAGCTGAGTGGCTTTTAATCCCGTTCTTGTCTGACATATTTAATAACAGAGCATCAGAATTTTTTTGGAATGGATGACCGCCTGGGCCCAGTTGCTATCAGCTTCCGTCGGGAAGAAAAGGAAGGAACAAGTGGAGCTCAGTATAATTACAGAATCATCTTTCGCACCACAGAGGTAAATTTACACATTAACATGTTTCCATATAATTTTTTTCTGAAAGTATTAAAGGTAAATTTTCTACCCAGATGAAGACACTGCGAGGTTCCATCTTGGAGGAGTCTGTACCGTCTGCTGCTCGTCACACCACTCCCAGAGGCTTGTCTCCCAAAAGGCTGCTGGAGTTCATCATGCCTGAACTCAACCTACACTGCCTTCGCTTGGCCTCCAACTCCCCAAAGGTCCGGGACACCCTGCTTAAACTGGACGAACAGGGAGTGAGTAATGCTTTGTTTGCTACACATGAGGCTGCTGCATGTACCAGACAGGAAGCTTTTTAGGACACCGTATACGATCAAATACAATCAGCTTTTTCAAAGTCAAGCAGGGCTATTTTCTTTACGTGTGAAAATAGAGGAAACACACATCTGTAATTCTTTAAAATCATAACTCATCCTAAAATCAGTCAAAGTTTCATGCGGCTAATTTTGGTGTTATTCTCTATAACGATCAAATGTTGAGAGTTTTTCTACTTATTGTTGGGGGTTTTTGAAGAATTTGTTTAAAAACCGAAAATGAGATAACGAACTGAAAAGGCAATAAATTTGTCAATTTTTTAAATGACAAAAACACAATGGTAGATGTTTTTTGTTGTTATTTTGTTTCTAGCATGATGATTGAACACTTTCTGCTCACATAGCTGAAATGTAATTATTTAAATTTCACAAACCAAACCTGCACATTTTCAGAGGTAGAAACAAATAATGTGAAATACTTCATGAACATTTTCAAAGTAATCCAATTTGTTATCTCCTGAAGATGAAGAAACGGAACCAACAACTACTATATGACTCTTAATTTTATTTCAATACCCCAAATGTTACCCTAGGTTTTAAAAATGCATAAGGAGCTGCTTTCACGCACTACTTTCTTTTCACATTTTATCAACTGAAATCTATATTTGTGTTTGCAGATTTATTTGTTTAGCTGCTGATGATGAATGAAATCCGATGCCTTTTTTGGATACGCGAGGCCACTTAAAAATATTTGGCATTTTAAGATACTTGAGATGCATTTTTTTAGCTGCTATATTTAATTGAAGGAAATTAGCTAATAAGATTCAGCGGGTAGATTTTTTCTGTTTTTTTATCAAGGTTTTACAAAAAAATAGCTTAAAAAAAAAGAAGCAGAACAGGATGCAAACAAGTCAGAAAAACGGTTTCAGTGTTTGAGTGTGTGCTGTTATCGCAAAGTGGATTTACGGTTTATAATAAAACCAAAAAAGAGCCACAGCAAAAATAATCATTCAAACATCAAGGTAAAACTTGATTCATTTACTTTATTTGCCTGTGATCTTAATCAGAATCAGAATCAGAATGCTTTTATTGCCATGTCAGTGAAAAACATCAGAGACTAGGAACTTGTTCTGGTACTGGTGTGCAAACATATAAAATAAAAATAATAAAAATAAAATAAATAAAAATAATAATAATTTTTTTATAATTGTTTTAACTAATAATTGTTTTAACATAAACATATTAACATAAATATAAGATGCTCTAATTTGTGTGATTCTTCAATTACATCTAATCAGTCGTCAACTGTAGGACGCTCAGGCTGTATTTTACATTTTCTGGTGATGGTTTTCTTTGTACTTTAAATTTTTTACTAAATATTTCTCATTGTTTGTAAGTCATTAGTATTATCCTCAATCAACAGATTTTATCTCCTGAGTGTGTGTTCTTTTTTATGTTTGGGCTATTGTCATACAAACACCTGTCCCAAACTGCTCTAATTTAACACTGAATCAAAATATTTGGGAGTAGTTTGCCTCATTTACCCCCCCCCCCCCCTCCCCGACTTTCTGACGTAAGAAAATATCCTGTTGCTATTTTGACTGTTGATTAGATGTTATGAGGAACTGTGAATTATCTCGCCTATGATGTGAACGAGACACATTTTCACAAAAGTTTTTCCACTGTTTTTTGTTATTTCAGTGTTTGTTTGTCTCACCCATCTTTTTTTATATATTCAAAAGTCAGAATTGCTTGAAAACACTCATTAAAAAATTGTCAAATTAGTCTGTTGATTAGTTTTATTTGGAAAAAAAATGTCACAATAAGCCAAAAATGCATTAAAGTTTGTATTTTTTCTGTTCCCATGATTTAGCTGAATTTTCAGAGAAAGGTTGGCGTCATGTACTGCCGGGCTGGCCAAAGTACAGAGGAAGACATGTACAACAATGAGAGCTCTGGACCGGCTTTCGAAGAGTTTCTGGATCTGCTCGGCGAGCGGGTTCGGCTAAAGGGTTGGGAAAAATACCGAGCTCAGCTGGATAACAAGAGTGAGTTGAAACCATGGTCTGCACGTGCATCTATTAGTAGCATCTCATAATATCACAGAACTGTTATCCAAAGGCCATCAGTGTCTAACTGAAAGTCTGAGATAACTTCCATCCATCCACTTGTAATCTGAGTAATGCCTCAGAAAGAGCAAAGTCACTGCTGATTATCTCAGAACAGTATTCCCTTCAGTGGGACAGATCTCAGCCTAGTGGTCACAGCATGATGACTGATTTCCCTTCCTGTCTGCCTCTTTGTGTGATGTTTCTGTGTCTTCTGATTATACAGCGGATTCAACCGGAACGCATTCCCTCTACACACGCTACCAAGACTATGAGATTATGTTTCATGTCTCCACTATGCTCCCATACACAGCCAACAACACACAGCAGGTAAGATGGAGATCAATCTAATAAAAATGAAGCACACTAAACAGTGTCCATGTTTTAGATTCCAAAGGATGACTCATGTCTGCGTCAGTATCTGATACTGAACAGCCTTCATTGTCCATCTCCACTCAGACTTTTCACAATTCACTTTGGCAAATCTTTGGAAAAAAAAAAAAAGTTTGAGTGCTTGACAACAAGCAGAATCTAAAACCTTCTCACCCCCACACAGTTTTACTCCTACCAACAAGGTTTGCACTTCCGCTTTTTACACACACTTCCTTTCCTGGCATACATACAATTCGTGGTTGAAACCAGTTTACTGTCATTTCTGGACAAAACAAAAGGAAATGAACCTTGCATCTATCGATTTAAATGAAGAAATGAAGTATTGGTTTTGTCTTCGTATGTAAATTGTGAACGTGTTGTTTCACTGTCATCAAGGATTGAGTTTGCTTTGATATAAATATTAAAAGCAAACATACTGTATATGCCACCTGCGGTATTCATTACAAAAAATTCTGCCTTCATCCCATTTATTTAATTACTTAATATTTTTTCTTTACTTTGAGTTCTTTGTTTTTTTAAAAATGCATATTTCTGAATATTATTTCCCTCCTTATTTTTGGTTTTCATCCCTCATGGGGAAATTACTTTTGCTGCATTGCCCCGCAGTGAGCAGCTATGACGGCAATGGGAGTAACTGGGGATTAGGTGTCTTCTCCAGAGACACGTAGGCATGAGCCCGGTGGAAATCAAAACCGACTTCTCCCAATCCAAAGACAGACGTTCTACCACTGAGTCAACACTATATTGTTCATCTGTCCCATTGGAAATAATTTATTTCAGTTTTTTATGGCCCGAAATAAGCAAATCAAATCTGTTAAGAGTCTAACCAGCAAGGAGGTTGTTAGTTCAAGCCCTGATTCTTCTGTCTAGAATTTGCGTGTTAGGTTAATTAGTCGCTGTGAAATTGGCTTTTAAAAGAGCTTGGTTATGTTTCTTGATGTTACTCTGTGATGGACTGGTGATCTCTCCAGGGTGTGACTTACCTATTCCCTGATGCTAGCCAGAATAGACTGCACTTAGTTTTGGATGAGGTTGTTCAGAAAATGAATGAACGGATATTGACTTTTGAGTTTTAAAGAAAGTTGCCTCATGCAAAAAAAAAAAAAAGTAGCAAAAACCACACCTGATTTTGGTTGTGTTATTTTTTCTTTCTTTTTTACTTCTTTGAGTCACTCCGACAATTATTTTCCACATCAAAGTTTAAAGAATTAAAAAATGATGTGTTGATTTTATTGATTCTTGTATGTATTTGTATTCAAATGAGGCAAAAAATTCTTCTTTTAATGCAAATTTGCTTAGAATTAAAAGTGAGCCAACTGATAAAAAATTGAGTTCACTTATCTTCGTAAAATAGATTTTATCAATTCTTTGTGTCTACATCTTTTCTCTGCAATCACATTGTGATGTAACATCAGTGTAACAGGAAATTGATCTACATTATGAAACACAAAAAACTTTTGCAGTTGTTAGGACAGTGGCCTTACAGCAAGAAGGTCAGGGGTTTGAGTTCTAGGGTGGGGCGAGGCTTGAATCAATGGTCTTTCTGTGTGGAATTTGCATGTTCTCCCCTTGTATGTGTGGGTTTTCTCCGGATTCCGGTTTCTTTCCACCCACCAAAAACATGCATGATAGTTAATTAGGCCTCACTGAAATTGCCCCTAGGATTGAGTGTGTGTGTGTGTGTGTGTGTGTGTGTGGCCCTGCAACAGACTGGTGACCTGTTCAGGGTGTATCCTGCCTTTCGTTTGAAATCAGCTGGAATATACTCCGACATTCCCAGCGAGCCCATCAACAATAAGTGGTTTAGAAGATGAAACGAAATGGTTTTGTCATTCATTCCTCTGATTCTGCAGAAAAAGCTGCAGATTATGACGCTCCCACCACCATGCAGTATAGCTCATTTTCTCATTTACAGTCACACAATTGAAAGTTTAAATTCAAAAAGAAAAAGTTTTGCATGTGATGTAACCCAACCTGCAGTAGATAGGTTTTATTCAGCACACAGTAGTTGTTTAGATTTCCCTTGACACTGGACTTGTTAAGAAACTATGGCTTCCTAGATGACCTTTAAAACTAATACACTTTTTCCTGGTAAAATGGTTTTGAATTTGCTCACTTAAGCAAAATCTACAAGTTAAACTTAAGCAAAAGTTGTTTGTTGATTCAACCTACTAATCATAAACTTTACTGAGACAGGTACTGATTCAGATCTTGTTATTATTGTACTGATGGACTTTTTCACTGTAATCTGACTCTTTATGTATGAGATCTGCATAGATTTGCCACTGAAATATGTAGACACTAAAATAAGATAATTTGTTAAATTTATTTTGGAAAAACTCTCATGAAGCTAGTTGGTTTAAGCTAGTTTTATATATGGAATTCTCATTTAATTTATGTTTCTGTCTTTCTCATTAGTTGCTGAGGAAACGACACATCGGTAATGACATTGTGACGATCGTATTCCAGGAGCCAGGTGCCCTGCCCTTCACCCCAAAGTCCATTCGCTCCCATTTCCAACATGTTTTCATTATAGTTCAGGTTCATGAGCCCTGCACTGAAAACACCTTCTACAGGTTTGGAGAATTCCTTCGTTGATCCGATGTTGTAAAAATGTCTTTAAAGGATAAAAAGTAAAGCGGCTGGTATATATGTAAAAATATGTGCTACTATTGTTTATATGATTGGTCGTATAGCAGCCTTGCAGAAAACAAATCTGTTTCAATGCCCATCGAACAGTGTCCTGGACAACTAGACTTAGATTAAACGTTTTTGCTGTGCTACTCTCTTACTCAGCTATTTTCTCTCCCTGTCTCTTTTTCTCTCTTTTTCCCAGGGTGGCTGTGACACGCTCCAAAGACATCCCATTATTTGGCCCTCTTTTTCCTAAGGGTGCTCGATTCCCTCGCTCACCAGCCTTCAGAGACTTTCTCCTGGCAAAGGCGGTGAATGCTGAAAACGCTGCAGAGAAGTCTGAAAAGTTTCGCTCCATGGCAACCCGTACAAGGCAGGAATACCTGAAAGACTTAGCGGAGAACTACGTGACCACCACGCCCATTGATTCATCCACCAAGTTCCCATTACTGTCTCTTGGCGGGAAGCGGAAAGACAAGTTGAAGGGTGCTAAAGGAGCCGAGCTGCATAGTGCCGGGGCTCTGGTGTGGGCGGTGATGGTCAACACCAGGGATGAATGGGAAGGGGGTGAACACAAATTCCCCTGTCTACTTGGGGTGTCTGCTGAGTCAGTGGTGCTCATTGAAAGGTGCACACGCAGGGTGGTGTTTAACTGCTCCTGTCGTGATGTCATCGGCTGGAAAGCTGTGACAGAGTCCAAAGACGGTGGCCCATGCTTGGACATCTTCTATGAACGTGGCGAGTCTGTGTCGATCAGTGTGCTGGAGACTCAGACAGAAGACGTAAAAGAAGTGGTGCAAAGGCTCGAGGTGAGTGTTTCCATTCAAGTTTGAATTTTTTGCATCGCAAGCCTTGTTACTACCTTCCTGACATTTTCCTGTTCGTTTTTTTTCTTTTTTACAGCTGGTTACACGGGGCTGTGAGGCCCTGGAGGTCACCCCCCTGCGGGACGGAGTGGGTCAGCCTGGCTTCCTGATGAATGAGGAAGGTTTTGTGACAGATCTGCAGAAGTTCTGCTACGCCGAAAGTGGAGGGCTGCAGCTTTGGGCTCGTGTAGTGCGGCTGTGCGGTCACTCCCTTGTTCACTTAAGTCCAGAAGAGAGGACCAGGCTGCTCCGCACTGCGCACAAGATTCACATCACTGTCATCCCACCCGATGAAAATGGCAAACCTCGCAGGTATGAGAAGGGATCAGACCGGGTTCATGATGGCTCAACATACTTTTCATAAACGCTAAGCCTGCAAACAGGTGGTGAAACCGTGAAGGAGGAGGGGTTAGCGGGGCCGGTCAATCCACTCAGAGGTCACAGCTCTCCACTGTTAATGACAGACTTAATGACAGAACATCCAATAAATCCCTCTAATGATGTTTAATCACACTGGCACAGCCGGCCCCCCAACATCACTTTCTACTTGGCTCAAAATCAGAGACAAGACAGAACAGATGTGGAGTAAACATCTGAAAAAATAAAATGTACTGTAAATCATTAATCAGGTCAGATTCTTTCTGAAGAATCTATTTTTTTTCTCGAAAAAATTTTGATTCATGAAGCCAATAAGTGTGAGATTTCTTAATAATAACATCTCTGTTATTTTTGTGTTACAGGAGTTTCTCTGAGTTATACCAGAAGGCCATCAAAGATGCGGAGTGCAAGCCTGGCGAGGACCGGTCAGGGGAAGCCTGGGTGTTGGATGAAAGGGAAGAAGAGGAAGAAGAAGAAGAGCAGCCGATAAAAGAAGATGAGCTGAAGACAACTGAGGTCAGCAAGGTGGATGTAGTGGAGGTCCAGCCCACATTGGAAGCAGAAGAGCAGCCAAGTGATAAAGAGGAAACTGACGGAGATCATAGCTTGCTCCTCATGCCACCCAGTTTACCACTGCTCAGGGCCACTTCCCTGCAAGATCAACCAGCCAATCAGATGGAGGAGGGTGGCGGCACACAGCTTCCTCGCAGTTTTTCTCTGGAGAAGCAGCTATCTTACACGGAAACATGCGATGGGTGAGTGATGGTATTTTGATGCACAAGACTCCGCAAGTTTTTTTTATACAGCGCAATTCATTCAAAAAGTTCTTCAAAGTGCTTCAAAGACCAAAGTTTAATGATCAATACAAAGAAAATCGTAGAGCTAAAACAGTAAAATCACATTTAGAAATGAACAGCTAAGTATAAAACTAAAGACTGCAGATAAAATGCTTTTAATTATCATTTGCATCGACTAGAGAATTCAGCTTTTATTCTGGGGTGGAACCTTGTCTCACATTGCGTACGGTAAAATTTGGGCGTACAGGTGGCATACGACCAAATGATACAGTTTATCAAAATAATGTAAGCAAACATTGCACATAAACCCCTGCACAAAATCGGGAGGTTATGTTAAGTTAAACAGTCGTTACAATAATATATAACAAACTTACTAATAACATATTTAAACAGAATTAAATAGTTTACGTGTTTTTACCAAAAAATGACCTGCTGCAGGCTTGGCAGTTGTAGGAGATCAACAGCCTGTTTTTACAAACTGAAACCTGCTTAAAAATGTGAATAGAGTAAAACAAAATGTAAGCAGGGCTGCATGGTGGTGCAGTGGTTAGCTTGGTGGCCTCACAGCAAGAAGGTTGGAGTTCAGGTGCTGGAGTGGAGACAAGTCTTGAAACACTGGTCTTTCTGTGTGGAGTTTGCATGTTCTCCCTGTGTTTGTGTGGCTTTTCCCTGGGTACTCCAGTTTCTGCCCACTCTCCAAAAACATGCATGTTAGGTTGATTGACCACTATGAAATTGTCTCTAGGAATGAGGGTGTGTGTGGATGGTTGTGTTTGTTTAGCTCCACAAGAGACTGGCGACCTGTTTGGGGTGTACCCTACCTCTCGCCTGAAATCAGCCAGAAAAGTGTAAGCAAGACAAAAAATAATTTAGAAGTCAAATATATTTTAGTATTTAGAACTCAGCATTCTAATTTAATATTTTATCCTGAAAATGCTGATGAAGGGGAGAAGGTGGCTCAGTGGTGAGAGCGTTCGCCCGCTGACCAGAAGTTAACCGGAAGTTCGCGGGTTCGCAACCCACTGAGTTCACGTCTAGGGTCCTTAGAAAAGACACCTAACCCCCCGTTTCTCCCACCATTGGCGCCGTCATAGGTGGCAGCCTGCTGCTGTGTGATACAGCACACAAATTAAAAAAAAGAAGAGATGCATTTTTTTCTGCCAAAAAATAATTACAGCATTTTTTTATGCAGGTTTGTGGGTTAACAAACAGATTCAACAAAAAGATTTATGGTCTGATCACGTTTTGGCAGGTTTCAGTGAAATTCTTCCTATTTGCTGTCTTCTGTCAACTTCAAGTCATCATGAGCGTGTTACTCTGATCTGAATAAATCTAAGCAAATTTATTGTCACTATGCCTGTTTTCTGCTGCCACATTTATCAAGATCACGCCTTACCCACGTTTGAACGGAATAAGTAAGCCCCATGCTCTCTAGTGTATTCTCGACATACACCTAAAATTTGCACCATTTGGTACATAACTTTGATAAAAGAGGACGAAAGTCAGTAAAAGACCATTCCAGATTTCATCTGCACCAAAGTGCTTCCATGAGTTTAGTTTTTACTTTGAGCAACAGTTAAATCAATCTCCCCATGCCAGTCATTCACCTGATCATACACACTACCATACATACAGTCATCTTCTCAAATCTTCATCCACTAGATACACACACACACACACACACACACTTTACTCTCCCGTCAACCACATTGAACTGACTTTCATCTTATGGATCAAATAAAAAATTTGCTTTGTGTCTTTCTTTTCTTTTCTCAACGGCTTTACAGGCACGTGTATGAAAATGTGAAGACTAAAGGGGAACGTCACATCTATGAGAACATCGGAGAGCTACGGGATGCTACTCCAGATCTCATCCTGGCTGTCAAACCCAAGCTTCCCCTTGAAGACGAGCAGGTAACAAACTGTAAAAGAAGAAGATCAGAGAGGCTGAACCTCTTCTACTCAACCTGCTTTCTGATAGTTGCTTTCTTTTTTTTTTGTTTTTCCCTCGTCCCTTTTTTGTTCTCAGTTCACGGGTGCTGAGTTCGATGATGACAAAGCTTCGGCAAGCGACTCCTCTCTCTCATCCTCCCAGTTGTCCTGTGCAGACAGAGCCGAAAGAAACTCACGAGCTCTGAGTCTTCACAACTCCATTACCAAAAGTAAGAGTTTTCCCATGTTGGATCTACTTTACCGTTACACACGAACGCACTCATTTACTGTATGTATGTAAATAGAAACCAACCAATCAACAAAAACAACTGAGGCGGTTTGAGGGTACTGACCTCTACGGAGACCAACCCAATGAAACAATTCCACATTTGCAAACCATCTCTGCTTCATGTAAACCTCCAAATCCCCATTTCCAGATTTTTCCTGCCTTATGCCCCCTCTTTCTGTTATCCTCCCTCCCATCCCTCAGTGCATCTCTTTTGTTCCCTCTCTTTTATGCTCTGCCCCTTATTTCACTAATCTAATATCCACCCCTGTCCCACTGCCGCCCCCTGCTAGGGCCGGGATAAAAGCGAGGACAGATGGGTCATGGAAGGGGTGGAGTTTAACCTAAAAAAAATCAAGAAACCCCTCTTTTTACCATCTGCTATACAGCCGCTGAGAAGGAAACTCATCATGTAACTGTCACAACAACCCCAAATTCCTCAGGTTTTTATGGAAAGATATTTCACCCCCTTTTTTCTGTTTTAGTATAAAAAATATTCATATACTGTTTTTTATGTTTAAGTGTGTTAGAATACATTCTAAACCAGCAGTTATTATAGATGCTTGTGCACATTTTTTACTGTCTTTTTTACTTAAACCAGCAATAACACCATAGCGCCTCCTAGCGGAGTTCCGTTAGTCACTACAGGACGAGAAGAACTGGCAGTTTTCAGCATCTGCAGTCCCCCCCTCACCTCATGAGTTCCTGGCAATAAGCAGTGATACATTACACTGCAAAGACATGGGTAATAAATCTGGACTTCTCTCTCTCGTAGTTCTCTCAGAGACCACCGATTCCACCGAGGAGGAGTGGCAGTCCATTGCTGACCTGGCAACAGCTTGTCGCAGCATCCTGGAGGCTTTATCTCGAGAAGGTGAGGAAGACGATGTCTCGTTGTTTGTGTATTTTAAATGAAATAATGCAATGAGGGGATTTAATTATTAGGATGAATATTGATACAAAGACGTCCTAAATTTGGGTTCATTAACGGCTTCGTTGTAGTCAAGTGGGTCAGGACACTGACCTTTCTGTGTATGCATGAGTTCTCTACATGCACTAAAAACACACATTAGGTTTATTGGTCATTACTAAATTGGCACTAGGAATGAGTGTGTGCATGAATGTGTGGCACTGTGAGAGACTGGTGACCTGTCCAGGATGTACCCTGCCTTTGACCTGTCATCAGACTGGGCAGGCTCCTGCTCTCTGACACTCAGTATTGGATTTTGTGGTTTACAAAATGGATGTATGTTTCAGGGATTGTAATTTATGCCCTCTGCTGGACGCTGTGTGGCTACGGACATTTGTACGGTGTGTCAAGATAAACTTTATCAGTCCACTGGTTGGGAGTTTGTCTGCCATAGAAATGCATACATTTAATCACGAATAACAAATATTCGCATGACGCAGCATCCAGAGAATAAAATAATTATGTCTCACGGACAAACAGCAATGAAGATTTAAAGAAATAATAAAATGACAAGAAAAGCCTTTGTAAGCCCCTTCTCACAACTCAGAGGCCCCTATTGACTATTGTTTAAAAGTTCGATGGACATCGGTACGTTTAAAATTTCTAGAAGAAAAATATACTTTATTGATCCCTCAACAGGGAAATTTATGTGCTACATTACACCGCAGCAGGCTGCCATGATGGCACCAATGGTGGGAGAAACGAGGGTTAGTTGTCATCCCTAAGGGCATGAGCTCAGTAGGATTTGATCCCACGAACTTCTGGTCCAAGGGCAAACGTTCTACCATTGAGCTATCGCCTCCCCTCCTTTCTAAACTATCAAGTTTAAAACAAAAGGGTCTGAATCTTTTTTCAGAGGTAATAGCTCATACTCTCTTTTCTGTGCTAAATGGTCAGGAATGAGCGGATGTTGACTGTTGTTTTCAATTTCAGCTTTGTTCAAAAGTTTTGTGCTGAAAAATGACTTCACATCTGGTTTAAACCCTCACTTGTGCAAAACAGAGAGTAAATCTACAAATCTAACAAGCTTAACATTTTGAAAAGCTTTTAATGGCTGCAAATTATGATCTTTGATTTAACACTGTTGTGATAAAAAGGTGGATGATATTCAGTATTTTCAGCTATGTGACTTGAAGGAACTTATCAAAGCGCTGTGTGTGTCTCGTAGATCGCAAAGCTGCAGACTCCTCTCAAGCAGGAGGCGATCAGAGCGACGGCAAGCTGAAAGACACAAAGGAGAGGTGGGTTGTTATGGAGAACTCAGATTGCTGTGCTCAGCCACTTTTCTTTGTTGCGTAACATCTACTCGTCTATTATCTCACGGTCACTCGGCTACTTTCAGTTCTTAGAATCAACCTAACGGCCTTTCACTCCATAAAGACAAGCCGTCTTTCTGATTTAGTGGCATCACTTACTCACTGTCGTTTTGTAAACCTCTACATTTAATCTTGTTACCATTTTCTTCCTCTAAACCTGAGCTTATATTTCAAATGAAATGCCTTCCTCAAGTTAATAGAACATAATTGTTTGATTACTTTTACCAACACAGACACAGAAATGCCATAAAATGTACAGAAAATTATTTTTACAATATTACAATTTGTACAACTGTTCAAATAAATGCTTTTTCAAATCCAAATTTTGGAGCAAAAAGTAGAGCAGGAATCCTATTTGTCCAACTTTGAGCTTTTAAAATAAATAATTTAACTCTGTAGTGAAACCCGGTGGCGCATTATAATTTACAGCCGAGCCATCCTCCTTTAATTCTATCAGGAAGCCATTTTTGCTCAGCTCTGCAGGGTGTAGTCATTATTTATAAGTGCGGTCAAACAAATGCAGCACGAGAAGACTGCACTCAGTCTGAACGGCTTTACTTATCAGACATGGTGATAACTGTAAATCGATCTCAGACTGTTATATGTTTCATTAGCGATTGCAGACTTAATGTTTGAGGCTGCCTGGGTACAGCTGAAAAACAAACCCTACAACAGAAAAATGGAAAAAAAAAATTCTTAACTTTTTTAAAATGTTCCATTGTCTTCTGCTTATCTGGGGCCGGGTTACGAGGGCAACAGCCTCAGACGGAAAACCCAGGCTTCTCTCACTCCGGCTGCATCCTCCAGCTCATCCGGGGGGATTCCGAGGTATTTTCCATCCAGCTGGGAGACATAGCTGGATGGAACGCACTGTTCCTCTCTAGCTGGTCTAGGGTGTCCCTCTGGATCTCCTCCCGATAGAACGTCCCCAAAACACCTCACCACCAAGGCGTTCAGGACACATCCTAAACAGATGCCTGAACCAACCTATCTGGCTTCTCTCGACTCAGAGGAGCAATAGCTGTACTCCGAGTTCGTACTGTTCGCTGAACTGAGATGCCAGCCACCCTGCATAGGAAGTTCATTTCGGCCGTTGTGTCCGCAATCTGGTTCTTTCGGTCAACACCCACAGCTGGTGACCATAGATGAGGGTTGGAACGTAGATCGACTTTTAAGTCGAGAGCTTTGCTTTACGGCTCAGCTGAGCTTTTTCTTCACCACAACGGTGAAGCATCCTTTTTTAAAATGTTCTGTTTTGAAAACATGTACAGCAATTACAAACTGCCACTGTTCTTTTTTTTTTCCACAGTGATTCTCCTGGCCACTTAGAAGAGAAGGTTTCACAACTGGAGGCCATGCTGAAGAAGCTGCAGGATGACCTGCAAAAGGTGCTTTGACTTCCGTGAATGTTATTCTTGGTGATAATATTTTCATTGAGCTCCACTAGAAAGTCAGCAGGTAGGAAAAAAAAAATTTACTTTGCTAAAGCTTCTGTCGTGGAGCAGGAAGATTTCTATTTGCTGAGCAGCTGTGCTGCCGTCCATGCAACCCATTTTAAGTCACTGATGACTCACTGTAGAAATGTAATAAGAAAAAAAAACACTTTAAAGCCATTTATTTATTTATAATTTTGTGTACAGGAACATTTTTTTAGATTTTTTTTTCTATTATTCTAGTATCATAATTTTTTCATGTATTTATGAGACTTTGATGCTGTTTTTATTTTTTTTTGCACATTCTCACCAAACATAAGTCTATGTTGCTCTGTTTTTCTTCTCGCTGATGCCTCAGAATATTGTATGTGATCAAACGCTTCTTTTCAACATGGAACTCAGCTGCCTTATGAAACACCGCCCTCAATACAAAGTCCACTTGCTTTTTCAAACACATTTCATGACTTTATTTGGTGGATTGATCTACTGCCGACTACATGCAAGTGGACTTTGTGTTGATTTTTTTCTGTTTTGCCAGTATTGTCTCTGTCTATGTCTATGTATGTAAAAAAAAAAAAAAAAAAAAAGCATGATATTTCCACATTTTTTTTTAATTCTGGAAGTCCTTGAATAGAACTGCAACTATAATTATTTTCACTAGTTGGTCATTTTACTGGACGTACATCTCTGAACTCCTGAGGCTAACACAACGCTCAAAGTGAAACAATTGATAGTATTGTAGCGTTTTTAGTGATCATTTTGACAATCGATTATTTATTCATAACTTTTAAACACACGTTATCGACTTCATTCCTTATTTTTCTGGCTGAGTTAAACATATTGTTACCATGAAGGTTAGCAGTATTAGTTCAAATAAAAGATCTGATTTTAAAGTACCGTATTTTCACGACCAGAAGGCGCACCATATTAAAGGCGCAGCCCCAGTTTCGTGTGCTCTGTATTTAACACACACATAAGGCGCACCTGATGATAGGGCGTTGGTTTTATATACATATCCTCTACTACGTACGTCCGCCTTACAACAACGCACACACAAGCAGACAAGTGTGCGTATTTAAAAATAGATCGGGAGCAAACCTGAGTTTGTTTGTCTTTATTTAAATATTAGTTACAGTTGTCATAAAGTCATTTATCAAATCCATCCAAGCCCTCATCCTCTGTTTTGGAATCTAACAGCTGCGCTAAATCCAACATAGCAGGTTCACCTTCCTCGCTGTCAGAGTCACTTTCTGTACCGTGCGGCTCCTCGGAAATGATGCCGGCTTTTGCGAAAGCTCGGACAACAGTGCCAGCAGACACGTTAGCCCAAGTATCTACAATCCACTGGCAAACTGTGTCGTAACTTGCCCGTCACTGCCTTCCACCCTTCGTGAAGCCGTGGTCTCCTCTGGTCATCCATCGCACCCACACCGCTCGCAGCCTTACTTTGAACGGCCAGTTCACGCCGATGTCCAGCGGTTGGAGTTCCTTTGTCAGACCTCCTGGAATCACAGCAAGCATAGTGCTCATCTGCTTCACTTGGTTTTTCACAACACACATAGGGCGCACTGCATGATAGGGCGCACCACTCATTTTGAAGAAAATCTAAGACTTTTATATGTGCCTTATGGTCGTGAAAATACGGAATACATAAATTGATCAATTTCAAATCTCTCAGACTGTGTTTAGTGTTGCTAAAAAAAAAAGTATTTATGCTTCACAACTGCTGTTTTAATTTAATTGGAACACAGTAAAATAATTTCTATGAGTTTCCAAACAGCAATCAAAGAAATTCTCCTTTTTGTTCTAATTAGTTTTAATTTAAATACCACAAATTGTTCATTTTGTTGTGTTATTTTTTTTAAAGGAGCTATGTTTTTCTTCTTCGCTGTGACTATTTGCTGCTTTTCTCTGTTTCTTCTTTTTTTTTTTTTTTTTTTTAAAAAGGGGTCGAACATCTCAAGGTATCTTGTTGAATTCTTGAGCTTCGTCATCATGTTTCCATTAGTTTTGGAAGTTTTTCACTGAAAATGATTATTGAGTTGTTTGAAAATAATCATTAGTTGCAGGCCTATTTTTTTCTTGTAAGTGGTAAAGTGCTGGCTCATTCATCCAGCAGCACTCAAAGCACTGATTTTAATAAACAATATGCAACAGTGAAAATCCTCAAATGTTTGGTTGTTTTCACCTGAGAAACGAGTCTAAACAAATCTATTTTGTCGACCAAATGATGGGTTCGTTTTCTAAATTTGAACGAGGTGGTTTGGGCTGTGAGCTGGTTCTTCCTCACTGCTGTTTGCTGTGCGTCTCTGCACTTTGACATGTCTACTTTGACACTGTTTTCGTGCATCCACAAGTTTCCTTAAAGCCAGCACTGTACCCGTCGCCGTCCTCCTGTTCCTGCCACAGCCATCTGAGCGACAGCTTTTTGTTTTGTTGTGTGCCGATGTCTTTCAGGAGAAAGAGGACAAGGCGGTGCTGCAGGCCGAGGTGCAGAGCCTCAGGCAGAACAACCAACGCTTGCAGGAGGAGTCGCAGAGCACAGTGGCCCGCCTCATCAAAGTTACAGAGCTCCTCTGCAACGTCAACAAGCCCTGTTAGCTTCATTGCTGCACACACACGCACACACAGACAAAAAAAGAAGACTACTTTGATGCAAATCTGACAAAACTCACGATATTTTCTTTGTTTTTTCTGTTTTAAGTTAAGCTTCAAAAGTAAAGATGAACATTTACCACAGTTTTTATCTCGCAGCATGGATCTTTATGCTGGTGAGGAAGTATGCAAGAGTCCTTAAAAAATCCTGTCATGACTATGATGCCATTCACAGACTGACCAGCACAGACTACTGTAAAGGTGCACTTTGCCAGAGTGCTTATTTTGGTGTTTATAAGTAATTAGTCTGTTTGTACGTGAGCGTGCTGTTAAATACTTGATCAATTTGGATGAGTAACACTGACATAAAAAGATAGTGTCTGTAAATGACCAAAAGTGTGACACAAATACATAATATACGTATATATTGGAAACATACAGTGTCACCAATAGTATTGAAAGGAGAATAACTTTTTTTTTTTTTTAGTCCAATATGGGTAGCAAACATAGAAAAGAATGTGACAACAATACGCCTGTCGACAGCTTCAGAAAACTTTTATGATGCCCACAATTTGCCTTAGATTGTGATCCATCACGCAAGGGCATCATTCCCAAAAACAATCTTTTCTGGAATGATACAATGAAGGAAAACAAAGGACAAAAACTGGAAAAAACAATGGAAGTCCTGGAAGTCCATATATGTATGCATACCTCTTGTGAAGACACAGACTATGAATGGCAAGAACTTTCTCTACTTTCTTCCTTATTGCCTGTAGCTGTTATCTTCTAACCTCACTATTGTAGCAGCCATACTGTAGAAGATCTCCTCCTGCTGGCCTCAACCACACAATGCTGAAAGGTAGCTTGCTTTCTGTAGGAGACAAAATAGCTTTTAGGTATGTGGGGAATAAAACCACCTGCAACTGGTAGTGAAATACAGAATATTGTATTTAAAAATGCTTTTGTGTCCATCAGATGTCAACAATAACTACTAGAAGTTATCGTTTCCAACGGCTTAAGAGTGGCAGCGGTTAGACGAAAGCTTACCATTCCAACCTGGTGTGTTTGTGTCCGTTTCTGTCTTGCACTTTTCTATTTTGTAAACTCCACACTGGACATGCCACACACTGCACTTCACTTAGACTAACCAGGTGAAATCTTTTTGAACTTAGGAAGACAGATAAAATCTCACCCTCTCCAGCTTCTTTTTATCCCCCAACACCACCTTACCTCACCTCTTGTGTTCACTGGAGGCACCAGAGACGGAGCATGCTCATAGGAGACGGACTGCTCCTCCTCAGTGCCAACGTAAAAAAAAAAAAAAAATCTCTGGCAGCTTTTTAGAATCTCCCACTAAAATCAAAGACAGCTGACCACAAACTAGCTACAAACTGAACTCCAACAAAAAGGGTTGCCAAACACCACCCAGACTCTGTTGTTTCTTGTACAAACTTCCTCTTGTCATTTTCTTTCAACACACTGTGAATATCGGGTACCAGCATAATAAGATATGGAATATAGAGAATAAATTATGAATCTAGACTTCTATCAGTATGTGAACATACTGTGTGTACAGCTGAATAGTTCTGTGTGTGTTCATCTGCATGTCATGAAGGCCTCGTTGGAAAAGGAAAGCAATGAAATAAGAAAACCTGTTTTACTGTGTACTTGTATATTTATTTGAATTGTAAAAAGACTGGTGAAGTGTGAGAATCTACGACTTCCAAGCTCTCCATTGTATGCGTGCGTGTAAAAAAAAAGTAACTTATTACTCATGAAAATGTGGATTTGTAGTTGTTTAAATTGGAGATAAAATGTAAAGACAATGTGAAGAAGAGCAGAAAGAAAACATGACTGGTTTGAAAATTTGATTTCATTGACAACCAAGAACCATAAAACGTGAAGGATAATGTCACTGTAGGTTGTATTCTAGCATATTTGATAACCATGAGGTATGCCTTAATGAGCTTATTTCAGAATGGATGCTCATACTGGTGTTCTGTGAAGGTTTGTTTCTCTGACTTTGTGCCTATCTGAAAATGCAATGTTCGTTGACCCATCTTAGCAATTTCTTTTCCTTGCCTTTGGTTGCACTTGCTGAGATTCAATTATGACTGCTATTGCTATTACTTTGTGGCAAATGAAAGATTTTCTATGAAGAGACCACCGCGACATCCAGCCTTTCATCCGCTGTGTGAAGAGAAGGAAAAAAAAATGGTCTGGCGCCACATGACGTGAAGCTCTAATAATAAATGTGTTGTTATTCTCAAGCATCACTGAAGGTTCACATCTCCTTTAGATTGTCAAAAAGAAGAAAGCAATATATCATTTCTAAAAGTGAAATTAAAAAGAAATGGTGCTGAAATTGACTGATGATGGATTGAAATCAATGGACATGCAAATGTTGAATGGCTCAGACTTCTATTAAAGGATGATCGTTTTGGGTTTAATGCATAAGTTATCTCGGAAAGAAAAAAGAAATTAAGCCAACACGGAGGGAAAGAATTTGCCATAATTTGCGCATCACATGCTCCGTTTACTTGACTTAACTTGGAAGGGTAGCATTCTAAACCTGGTCACATGTAAAGTCTACAGATGTTTGACAAATACCCCCAAAGCAGATTACACTAAGACATTTGTTTGGCTGACTTTAAAATATTACACAATAATTGTGGAGGATGTTTGTCATTGTCGTGCTGCGTAACAAAAAAAAAAAAAAAACGAAGAATGTAATCAAATGGATTTTTTTCCCCAAGTTTTGTTTAATTTAGAAACCAGGCACATAAAAAAAAAAACTCGAAAATCTCGGACAGATTGAGTGGTCTGCAACATCTGTTCATGCATAAGGAGTGCATTTTATAAACAAAATATTAGTAAAGAAAAAAAATGAGGGAAGTTAAACCTCGTTGTGCAACATACAGAAGTCATCACTCTGAAAAACATCTTTCACACATGATCGTAACTCAAAATGACTTTTGATGACTACGGAAGCTGAGATCTTTTTTATTTAAACAGAATAAATTTATCCAGGAGCAGAGCTTGTTAGGACATCACATTTTGAGTTGGTCTTCCAGGAAACAGAGGTAAAGCAGAGCTTTAAGCAGCCTGGGCACAGGAGACCTCCCTGCAATGTCTGACAGTAACACAATGATTGGTGTCAAAGTTCACGTCTAAATCCGATTTGCCAGAAGGAATAGAACACAAAAGTCAGTCAACAAAGTAGAAAGAAATCACAAGAAAAAGCATGAGTTCACAGCAGGATTGCAGAGGCTGAACAAAAGAGATCCATAATGGCATACAAACATATAATCCCAACAATTTGAATAAATCTTCATTTTTGTAAAGTAGATGTTAAAAAATAACATTCTAAGCATGAGGCCCATGATGAACATCATACAGAAAAAACTAGGCAAAGAACTTAGTAGATCTTGGTTCCTGTATTCTCGACCTGTTTTCTGTGGTGTTGCTCCAGGTGTAAATCTGTCCCACTGCTGAAATGAATCCCAGTGGATCTGATCGGCAGGATTTAAAAAACACTCATCTCTTTACAATCAAACTCCGTTCTGTTCTAAATCTGATCTTCCTGGTCTTCGCATGACAAAAACATTTGAATCAACCATTTATTTATTTATTTTTTTGTGAAGAGTATTTAAAAGTAAGCAGCGTCCCGCGAAACAATTTGGCTTTACTTTCAAAGCAGTTTAGCACAACTCAATCGAGGACATGGTTGATTTGAATTTCTACTTGATAAATCATTCAGCTGCTGAGAAACAGAAGCTTTGATTTAATCCTGACCTGAGATGCGTTGTCAGCAGGAACTACTGATGCTAGGGATTATAAGGTTTTAAATGCTCTATATTTTGACGTGGAAGGGGTTTTAGCTGCTTTTCAAACTTAGAAGATCCGTGATTAACTCTTCAGATCGTATTACTATGAATTAGGTTTGCTGACAGAGTAAAGTTCAGAATCAAGTTTTGGTACACATACAATTACATAATTCTGACGTTCAGTTTGTCTGTAAATTACAAAAAAAAAAAGTTCATCGTTAGTTTTTCTATGCTAATAAAATTTTTTTAAGAAAGTCAAATGGAAGAGATGCTCAGTGTATTGCTGGGTTTTGGTAATATTTTTCTTGCAAACTAGCTGAAACAAAAAGTCAATGGAGCTGTTGAACGATTTAATATAATATATTGGACTACTGTTTTATTCCGTTGTCTTCCTCTTATCCTGGGCCAGGTCAGACGGGAAACCTAGCGTTCTCTCACCCGAGCTCTATTCTCAAGCTGACCCGAAGGATCCCGAGATGTTCCCCGACTAGCTGTGAGACATATTCTCTCCAGCAGGTCCGGGTTCTGCCTCTGGGTCTCCTCTCACTGAGACTTGCCTGAAAAACCTCACTAGCAAGGCGTTTGGGAGGAATCCTAACCAGATGCCCAAACCACCCCATCTGGGTTCTCTCAACACGGAGGAGCAGCAGCTCTTTTCTGACCTCCTCCCAGATGGCAGAGCTCCTCACTTTATCTCTGAGTGAGAGCCCAGCCACCCTGTAGAGGAAGCTCATTTCGGCCGCTTGTATCCGGGATCTCGTTCTTTCGGTCACCACCCACAGCTGGTGAACACCCATAAATTATTGTGAATCATAAATGAATCATTACTAACTGAGCCTCTATTTTAAATATGGGATTTATCAGCTAATCCAAATGAAAAAAAAAGTTAGTGTAGAAATTATATTTGTCATATTATAACAATTAAATGTTTAATTACTATACAAATACACACACATTCACACACTTTTATTTTGTATCTATCATGTAAAAATATAAAAATAAAATCTTTTTTGAAAGTTAGAATTTTAATTTTTGTGGAAAATTAATAACAAAAAAAACCTTTTGGGTTTTAACTAAAGCGTGGGCTTTTTTCTCCAAAAAAAAAACCAAACAAACAAAAAAAACTCATTAAAATATCTTAGGTGAAGATAGGATTGGACTTGGAAAAAAATTTGGTTAACAACCCAACATGTTATACAGTAAATGAGGTTCTGAGATATTTAAAATAGCTGAATCATGTCCATTAGGTTTGAAATCAGGGACGGTGCAGTGGTTAGCACAATGGCCTCAAGCAAGAAGGTCAGGGTTCGAGTCCCAGGTGGGACGAAGCTTGGAACATTGGATTTTCTGTGTAGAGTTTGCATGTTCTCCTCATTGGTTTTCTCAAAGTATTCCGGTTTCATCCCATCCTCCAAAAACATGTATATAAGAATGATTGGCCGGGCACCCTCTGCAACACTATTAGGGATAAGTGGTTCAGAAGACAGACCTAAATGAAAGTTTGAAATCAATGCCTTGTCATTTTGTAGTATTAGTATAAATTAAAGTGGACATCTAGCAGGATGCCTTCAATAACTGATGTATTATCAAAAGAAAGTTGTCACCTCATCCTACAAACAAGACACCATCTTTATGTTGGTGTTTGACGTTACTAAAGTTCCTTTGAGAATATCCTCACATTGAATCTTTTTTAAAAAACATCTTTGGGTCAAGCTGAGTGCCAAGATTTATGAATAAAAACCAGCCTACAGATTTACAGTGTGATAACACACGTTTCTTTAAACACTTAAATCCCTACAGGATGCACAATCCTTTTCTCCTCCACTGATGCATGAGATAAAGCAAAATCACTTTCCAAAGCTTGTTCCATGATCCCAAGACTCTGCAACAACTTCATAGAAACATTTCCCAGGACTTTGTCCTCTGGAAGGCTTTCCTAAACATGAGCCAGAAAAAAACACTTATCATCCCAGTCATGACACCAGGAGGACAGCTGACGGCAACAATGCGCTGGTCCATGTCTTTATTTGGGGATGAAGTGCAGGAGTCCTCACTAGATGCAACATCTCACACATAACTTCCAGGCTCAGCGCCGTTTGGACTCATCCTTGTTCTGTAAATACAGAGGTAATGTGTAGATGTGTGTCTGTGTTTAAACTTCTGGGTCACAGAGTTGTGTATTCAATGTTTAAGTGCCAGGGCGCTGCTAACCGTGTGCGTAAAAAGATAAGAGCTGATTTTTGTTTATACATGGCTAATGTATTTCTGCTGTAAATGGAACAATAATAAGAAGAATATTAAGAGGTATCAAACATATATTAGTTTATTAGATATCAACAGATTAAAGACATCAATAATTTATCTCAAAAGTCCTTTAATATTTGCAAATTTATCCAAGTGTACAATTTTATTCCAAGACAGACGAGGTGGGAGTAAAATCTGTTTTATTTGAACATTTCAATTCAGTTTATAGATTAAAAATTTAGAAAACCATTTTGCTTTCATGTTGGATTGTTTCCTCCTGTGCTAATGATCAAGTGACAAATAAATGAAAGTTTCCTTCCCTTAAAGTATTTCATATATCAAAACAATAGATTTCACAAATGAGAAAAAAAAAAAAAACTTAGAACAACACATATGAAAATGGTGAAACGATAAAATGACACTGTAAATAAAAAATGTATTCCACAATTTAACAATTAAGCATGAATACTCTCGAGAACACACAGTAACTAGGTGTTCCTGATCAAAAGTAATAAGTGTACAAAACCGTGGAGAGACTGGCCATGCTTTTTGGTCTAGAGACAGAAGCACTGAGGAAAAGATAGGAAACAGAGATGGAGGTAGCAGAGATGAAGATGCTGAGGATCTCTCTGGGAGTGACCAGGATGGACAGGATTAGAAATGAGTATATCAGAGAAACAGCACATGTTAGAGGTTTTGGAGATAAAGTCAGAGAGGCCAGACTAAGAGGGTTTGGTCATGTGCAGAGGAGAGAGAGAGAGAGAGAGAGAGAGTACATAGGAAGAAGGATGCTGGATTTGGAACCACCAGGAAAGAGGCCTAGAGGAAGACCAAAGAGGAGGTTCATGGATACAGTGAAGGAAGACATGAAGATAGTTATATGACTGAAGAAGATGCAGGAGATAGGGTTAGATGGAAGAAACTGACTTGTTATGGCAACCCATGAAGGGAAATGCCGAAAGGAGTAACAACCCATGAAGGGAAATGCCGAAAGGAGAAGAAGAACTTACAGTCGTCAAGAGTGGTAACTTATCCAAAAAATGGTTTTGTTGATCTGAAAATGTCAGTGTGACAGCACAGCGCTTGAAAGAAAATCACCAGTAGTCATTTTTATGAAAAATGTGTTTAGGTCTGCCAACCTCCCAGAGGCTGGGAGGATATTTTTTTCCAACAGCAGTAACTGTCAATTTTCACAGGAGTAAATGTCCCAGCAAGTTTACTGTATGCCAAAGTCACACCAGTCAAGAATCAGCCAGATAACAGGATATAAGCTCAGAAACAGCTCTATGATGTGTGACTTGTTTGAGAAAGTGATTTGTGGAATGATGCCACCCATCCATCCACCTAGCTGTTACCTGAGATGCTTCTCCAATACAAACAGTGCTGCTCGTAATCACTCACATCCCTGGAAAATTTATCTGTTTTGTCTTTTGAACTGCTTATCCCTAACAGGGTTGTGAGGCCTGCCTGAGCCTATCCCGGCTGATTCAAAGCGAGAGGCAGGGTACACTCAAACAGGTTGCCAGTTTGTCACTGGGCCACACACACACACACACACTCATTCATTCCTATGGGCAATTTCACAGATATTAATCAACCAACATGCATGTTTTTGGAGGGTGGGAGGAAACCAGAGCACCCGGAGAAAAGTACACATGGAGAGCATGCAAACTCCACACAGAAAGGCCAGTGTTTCAAGCCTTGGCCCATCTCGAATTTGAACCCCAACATTCTTGGTGTGAGGCCATTGTGCGAAAAACTGCTCCCAAATTTACTTGTAATCCCTAAATATCATTTTAGTCCACTGGAAGGAACGCAGATGTCTTCCAAAAGATTTCTTCTACCGCAGAAGAGATAGCATTGTGTTGAAAAATGTTTCTCAACTTTTATTTTCATGTGAACCAGTGACATGTACTTGAAAAGCTGGAGCAAATTGCTGAAAATAAATTAAAAAATACCACCAAGACATGCATAAACTTGAACAGCAACAATAAGAAGCATTAGTTTCTAGCAGTAATGACATTTTTTTTAAAAATCATTGAGAATAATATGAATGATCTGGACGTGCAATCTTTTCTTCAAATGAAAAAAAATTAATTGCAAACTATTTTTTCCACAATAACGCCTTTTTAACATTGTCTTCTTATATTTTCGAAGAATACTTTGTCATCTCCAGTTAAAACTGAAAATTCAGTTTGATTCCAAATCATTTTGATAGGGGTATGAACAACTATTAACAGCACTGTATCGACACATAAATCGTTATAGTTAATATCAAATTTCTGTTCCTCACCTTTGCACTTTGGTTCATTCCCAGTTCAAGGTACATATTCACTTTGCCGTCAGTGAGTCAAACGTTCACGAACCTTGCTGCATCTGGGTCATGCAACAAGAGAGTAATCCTAAGAACAACGGCAAATCTGCCGTGGGATTGGGGAAAAAGGAAGGAAGCTGGGTAGGAAAGTGATTAGAGATCTTGGTCTGATTTGCAATTTTTTTTTTTTTTTTAAACTTTCTTCAAGGAAAAAGAGGCAGATGTTTATGAATGGTACACCATGCAAGCAATGTGATCTATCTAAATATATTCAGCTCTCCCAATGAACTGAGTTAAACATTAAAACACCAGCACACAGTAAGTACTGTATCGGGCTACTTCCTCTTGTTTATTCTTTAAATCAAAATGAAAAACTTAATCTTTTTTCAAGTTGTCGGAAAAGAAATTACAGAGAGGCAAAGTTGAATTTGAAGTTTTTGTTACATATTCTTTTTAGTGCCAAACAGAGTAAAATAGATTGAAAATGAACACAATTCATACAGAATTACACTCTACTAAATGTGACTATAGTTTCACATTTTTCTGTTGGTGGAAACAAGTCATCTAAGCTCACTGACAAATTGTCAACAGGTTTGTGTTATTATTAAAAACAACTGTTCATATCTGGCAAGTTGTCAGAAGGGACTATTCCTGGGAGTAGGAGCTCACAGGAGGGAGAAATTTCAAAGTCTCCTCCTGGTGTGAGTGGTCTGCAGATGGGAAGGTTGTCGAGGCTAGGGGGTGACACAAAGACAGCAACTCACACACAAGAAAACCATCTGCATAACCCACAAACTAAGTATGATGGCAACTAGTTTAGCTCAAAGACTGAATGAAAAGTTTTGAATCCCTTGTAATGTCACTACACTGTGGTGTATTATCATTTCCATTCATCACCCATTGTTCAACCCTCCCACTATCATTGGAGAGCAGCTGAAAGTGGCCTGGTCCGATAAATGACTAACAGGCATTGGTATGAAAACTGAAGGAAATCTTCGTAAAGACAGCTGAGAGGATTATCTGCACGCCCTCTTTTCCAAAGACCTTTAGTATAAAAAAGTTAAATCTTATCACCTACTGTCACTTTTCAATTTAGTCCATTTGGTTTTGTGAAATAGGAAGAAGAAGAAAACATTTGAAATTTGAAACAAAAATTTTTATTTGAAACATCCCACTTGCCTCCTCCTTGAGGCGCCACCTTATTAACCTGGTGGAGGGGTTTGCGTGCCCCAAATTCTAGGAGCTATGTTGTCCGGGGCTTAGTGCCCCTGGTAGGGTCACCCAAGGCAAACAGGTCCTAGGTGAGGGGCCAGACAAAGCGTGGCTCAAAAACCCCTATGACGAGATCAAGCACGAAGCAAGAAAGAATGCCCCCTGCAGGTCAGGAACAGGGTCCTGCCCCAACTGATGTCTCGGTGTCTTGTTCACAAGTGGAGGAAGGATGGAGCGGGAGGTCGACAGATGGAGTGGTGCAGCATCGGCAATAACTAGGACGCTGCATTGATCCGTAGTGGTAAAGAAAGGGCTGAGCTGATAAGTAAAGCCCTCGATTTACAAGTCGATCTACGTTCCCACCCTCACCTATGGTCACCAGCTGTGGGTGGTGACCGAAAGAACAAGAACACGGATACAAGTGGCCAAAATTAGCTTCCTCCACAGGGTGGCTGGCATCTCACTCAGTTCACTCAGAGGGAGTT